>CM051824.1:155819457-157110051 GCA_028451465.1 Erethizon dorsatum
CTGAGGAATTGTATATTCAATATAAATTCCATATTGTGGAATTTCTGAGGTAAAAAGGACAGGTTACATATTGCCATATTATTTCCAAAATGAATCATAAATGATGCATTAAAATGTGATGTATAAGATCTCCGCATTCTTACTACCATTTTGTCTTTAAAAATTTATATTTGTATATAAAGAACTCCAAAAGTATTAACTCTCTCAAAACAAATACCACAGGGATATATGCACACCCATGTTTATAGCAGCAGCACCATTTGTAATAGCTAAATCTTGGAAACAACCTGAATGCCCATCAACTGAGGAATGGATAAAAAAGGTGGCTTTTTCATGCAGTCGAGTAGTACTCAGCCATAAAGAAGGATAAACGAGACATTTTTAGGTAAATGGATGCACCTTGAGACCATACTCTTACATGAGCTAAATCGGACACACATGTAAATATCGCATCATTTCTCTGGTGTGAGATACTGAAAGTGTAAATAAGGACCAACGTGTATAAAAGGTATTGTGAAATAGGAAGAAATTGTTCAAAAGAAAGGGGAACTAGGGAGGGGATGGGAAGGAAGGGAAAAGAAAAAAAGTCCATACTCTTAAGTGAAAAAAGTCAGGCACACGTTTAAATATCACATTGTTTCTCTGGCGTGAGAAACTGAAAGGGTAAATAAGGACTGAAATGTATAATAGATACTGGGAAATAGGAAGAGGATATTCAAATGGGAAGGGGAACAAGGGATGAGGGAGTGTGAAAGGAAAGAAGGGAAAAGTAAAAAAGGAATAGAAGAAAATGGAAACAAAGCTTTTGTAAATAAGGAGGGGAAGGGGGGTTGAAGGGAAGGGAGGGGACTGGGGAAAAAAGAATCAAGATATATCAGGTACAAGTACAGATTCCCTCTGGTGAATGTGATCATTATGTGTATCTAAAATATACCAAAAAATTAATCAAAATTTAAAAATAAATAAAAAGAGCAACACCTTGAGATGGATTTAAGGAAATGATATGATAACTTATGGAAATAAAGTGTTGAAAACAAACAAAACAAAACAAAACAAAACAAATGAAAAATGGGGCAGGGCTGGTGAGATGGCTCAGCGGCATAAGCGCCTGCCTGGCAAACACGAGGTCCTGAATTCGACTCCCAGTACCCACATACGAAAAAAGGGCCGGTGATATCGCTCAGCGGCATGGGTGCCTGCTGGTGCGTGAGGTCCTGAGATCGACCCCCGGTACCCACAAAAAAAAAAAAAAAAAAAAAAAGGAAAAATGGGGCAAATGAACTGAATAGACAGTTCTCAAAAGACATACAAAAGGCCAATGATTACATGAAAAGATACTTACCGTCCTTAGTCATTAGGGAACTGCAGATCAAGGTAACTCTGACATTCCATCTTGCCCCAATCAGAATGGCCCCCATCAAGAACACAAAAAAGAATGAATTCTGGTGAGGATGTGGGGAAAAGGAACCCTTCTGCATTGCTTGTGGGAGCATAAACTAGTACAACCACTATGAAAATCAGCATGGCGAGTCCTTGGAAAACCAGAAATAGGAATTCCACTTGGCTCAGCTATACCTGTGTATACTCTGGTATATTCTCCAGGGAGTCAAAGACATCGTACTCAGTGATCCCTATATACCTATGTCTATAGTAGCACAATTCATAATAGCTAAGCTCTGTTAACAGCCTGAGTGCCTGCCAATGAACAGATGAATAAAGAAAATGTGTATATGCGGGATGATATGTACATATGAATTTTTTTCAGCCATAAAAATGAATGAAATCATGTCATGTTCAGGAAAATGCATGCAACTTGAGAACATAACCCCATGTGAAATAAGTCAGACACAGAAAGTTAAATATCACATGCTTTCTCTTGTATGAGAAACCTAAAATATAAATAAATAAGTGAGTAAAATAAAAGAGAAATGATAGGAAACAAGAAAACAGTCATTTTGGAAATGAGGAAGGAGGGGAGGAGGAGAGGAAGGGGGAAAGGAATCAGTAATGAGCAGGCTCTGTTACATGCATGCACTCATTTCCTGAAATGAGTATTGTTGTTTTATTTTGCAAACATACACTAGTAGAAAAACTTACTTTATTTGGTTTTGTAGCTATAAAAATAGTATCTAAAATTTATTTTAATATGTTGCTTGTTTACTCCTAATAATGAACATCTTTGTAAGTATTTTGATTTATTACTTCTAATTATATCTTCTGCTAACTTTTATTTCTAATTTCCCATTGCCCTAATTTTTTAAAAGTTTGTGAAAAATCTTTCTAATGGGACATATTGTTTATCAAAGTTTTGATGTAAATATTTTCCCAGAATTTTGCTGCATTTTAAAATTTGTACAGATTTTGCATCAATATTAATGAATAATCTTTTCATTTTCTCTAACATGTCAAAGCCAAAAATAGATTTGCTCATGATCTGTATTTCCTGTGGCTTTGATCTGATCATGACTTAATGTTTTATTTGGTTTTAACTCATTAATCCGTCTGGTGTTTATTTTGGTGATTTATCTCATGCTGCCATTAACTTCCTCCTTTCCTCTTTTTAAATTTTTTTCCCTTCCAGACTGCTACCAAATATATTAGATGTTTCTGGTAACCTCCTTTGTGTTGGAAACTTACAGATATATATATATATATACATATATACATACATACATACATATATATATGTCTTTATGTCTTTATGTATATGTCTTTATGTCTATATGTCTATATGTCTTTATGTCTGTATGTCTTTATATATATGTCTTTATATATATGTCTTTATATATATGTATATATGTATATATGTATCATCTGTATATATCTATATACTCACAGATATATATATACAGATATATATAGAGATACGTATATACATATATATGTTATACGTATGTACAGAACAGTGGTACCTCAGTTCATGAACTTAAATATTTCTACAAATTCTGGTCCCAAACCGAATGGATGAGAACTAAATCAAACTTCCCCGTAAGGTCTGCCTTGAACTTAATCACTGAATTTGATTCTGTTCTCGTCCAATTTGGCTTGTGACCAGAATCGTGGAAAGAATTAAGTTTGTGAACCGAGGTACCATTGTATTGTTTATAGTATAATGTATCTGAGACTTTGTTTCTATCATTAGCTTATTATTCTATTTATTTGCCTTAAATAACTATGTTAAGTAATTTTGTTTTATAATAGGCTTCAATATCTAGTAGGGTCAGGATTCCTCAATCATCTTTCACCTTCTCTGCTACTGTTTCCTTACTAAATATAAGCTTTAAAAATAGACTTTAACTTTCTAAAGGTGATACAGACTCATTTCAACAGATTTAAGAAGAAAAAAGACTAATAGATTTAAAATAAATAGTGTCTTGAGTCACAGTTAGCCAAAATATCCTGTCGTCGAAAAATTGTAGATCAATGAAAACATTTTTGTCAAATAATGGCAATCTGCAAAACGTTTAGAGAATAGCAGGTTCTAACAAAGTGAAAACAATTTACCCAGATTTCCATGGTCCAGATCTAATCCATTCTTTAATTAGACTTTTTAAAAACCTGTAATATAGGGTAAGTATATATTTTAATATATATATATTTTTTTTTTGTGGGTACTGGGGGGTCGACCTCAGGACCTCACGCGCCAACAGGCGCCCGTGCCGCTGAGCGATATCACCGGCCCCTTTTTCGTATGTGGGTTCTGGGAGTCGAACTCGGGCCCTCGCGCTTGCCGGGCAGGCGCTTAAGCCACTGAGCCATCTCACCGGCCCTTAATATATATTATTTAAAGACATATATTATTCTATGTAGTATATTCATAACATTCATAGGTCCGAGGTGCTGGGTTTGGAAACAAGGATCTCCAGACGGGTGCTAGCCACCACGCCTTGTCTGTGAAGCTGGCCTCAGTGTTGTTCCACATACCATCCTTTGGTAGAGGAAAAACTTATTTCATTTAGCATATATGGCAAAACTAATGTTTGTGCACCCAAGAAAGTTGTCTGAAACACAGTGATGTATTGCCTTTTTCTGCCCAGTGGGGTTTCTATTTGGATTTAAGGAAGTCTCTGCATCTTAAATCCGAGCACCTTTTAAATTTTTGTTTCCTTTCTAGTTGTTCTGATCTATTTTCTTTACACCTGGACAACCTTAGCCTCTGCGTTTCACCTCCAGAGCATTCATTTATGTTCTTGTTGGTCAAGTGTCTGTACGTGTTCCGGAACTGTGAGTTTCTATTGGGATTCCACGAGCACAGTGGATGAAGGGTGGACACAGGCCCATGCTCCCAGTTCTCCAAGGGTAAACACTGCTTTTAGTGAATTTTGAAACTAAGTACTTTGGCTTGAATTTCATTTCTTAATTATTTTGTGTTTCAAATTAAAGTTTTAATAAGTTTAATGTATTTCAAAAGATCATTTGTGATTGCAGTATAATAAACAGAAATGTGGGGAAATCCAGGATAAAAAATTGCCAAATAGCTCATCATAGCCAAACATTCGCTTTAAAGACCTTAAGTGTCTCAATTTAAAAAAGTAACAGCAAGATGGCTTTCAAAATATTACATAGTTCAGTTTTTTACAAGTGGATTCATGTTGGTTTGTGATTTGAACAGTCATCTTAACTACAGTTTCATTCATTAAAAAAAACCCAAACCCTAAAGATAAGCTTCCCAAGAGTCCATCAAGAAAGTGAGTTCTTTCAAATGGGTTGTAACTGAACTAGGATAGTTTATGGGTAAAATCATTAACTTTTCCTTTTTCTCCCTTGTTAGCAAATAAAGGTATTTAAATGCTATTAGAAATGTATGTATTAGATTACAAAAAGACAAAAATTATTTTAACTTTTTATTAATCATTTTTAGTGATAATGTTTATTATAGTTGTCTCGATTGCAATAGCAAAATAATGGTCAAAATATGAACAATTCAAAGATATACAAACAAGAGTGGAAAGATTGCCCGTATTTTATCTTTCAAATGATTATCATAAGATTTTGGGTAATCTAATTTAAATTATTTTTCTCCATTTTTGCATAAACTTTTTAGCTTAGTTACTAAAGTTATAGTAAAGTTGTGAAGACAGCGCAGAGTTGGCAGGGACTCCTCCATCTGCTTCCCCTGATGTTAAGATCTTACATGACCTGGGGACCAGGTCGCAAGGAAGAAACCACCTCTGAGGCTCAACTGCTAACTCAACCCCGGAACGCCAGACCTGATGTGGATGTTTCAGGATCCATCCAGAATACCACATGCATTTGATTAGTAGAGGTTAAGCATGGATATTATTTTTGAGTTTCCTTTCTTGAAACCCATAGTCCAGCTCATTGGCAAGGAAACAGGAGACGTCTGACAGGTTTCTAACACCAGGCTGTTCTCTGATGGCTTTCTGGCTCCGCTCTGACGTGCAAGGCTGGACCATGAGTGCTGAAAGCTTGCAATGCAGAACTTGATTGCTAACCTGGCAAAGCCAGTCCCTGTTGAGCCTCTGACCCAAAGAGGTCATGCTCCTTCCTGGAACCGCTGGCTGCTGCCAGGTGATCTCTGACTGCAGCCTTCCCCGACTGCTGTCTTTCTTCTCCCTGCTTCAATCTGTCTCATTCGTGAGACTTTTTGTTTTCAGTGTTGCAAGAGCTGGCTTCTGCTCAATTTCCCAAAAAACCATTTAAAATTGACAGTAGTGACCTGACAACCAAATCTTTGAACCCTGTTCTTGTTAAGCCTGAAGTTTTGGGAAACAGCAGAACCAGGAAACAAGTCAGCCCATGCAGCCAAATGTGACACTGGGTCCACAGATTCTTTCAGTGTAGTGAACTGGAGAGAGAGGAAGAGAAAATAGTGAGTGAGTAAATTACAATACTCAAATGTGCTAATATGTTGAAAAAGTGAAAAAGGACAGTACTGTGAGTATCAAGCGTGTGGAGGATGAGGAAAGGGAAAGCATATGTATTTATATTTTAAATTGAGAGGCTAGAGGAAGTCTTTCTACCTTCTTGAACGATCAGTACTTTTTCATACTTCCAACTTTTTTATTATTCAGACATGAATACATGTTTTATAATAAATGCATAATGACATTGAGGGATATGTTGTTCTTATGAATAATTCCATATGAATGGGTAATATTAGTTGCAATGTTTGCTTACTGTTTTTTTTTTTTTTTCTTTATGTGGGTACCAGGAGTCGACCTCAGGACCTCGCACTTGCCAGCAGGCGCTTGTGCTGCTGAGCGATATCACCAGCCCTTTTTTTCCTTTAAGTGGGTACTGGGAGTTGAACTCAGGACCTCACGCTTGCCAGGCAGGCACTTACGCTGCTGAGCCATCTCCCTGGCCCTTGCTTACTGTTTTTGTAGGTCAGCTCCCGTTTAAAAGAAATGCATGGGACAGCTGTACATTTGTTGTGGTGGCATTTTCATTTAAAAGTCATTCTCGGGCCGGTGAGATGGCTCAGCAGCCTAAGCGCCTGCCTGGCAAGCAGGAGGTCCCGAGTTCGACTCATGCAACCCACATATGAAAAAAAGGCCAGTGATATTGCTCAGCGGCACGGGCGCCTACTGGCACGCGAGGTCCTGAGGTCGACCCCCGGTACCCACCAAAAAAAAAAAAAAAAAGTCATTCTCATTTCTGAAGAGTTAGAGAAAGAGATGAAAGAGGTCTTATTCAAAACAGGTTGATCACCACTGTTTGGGCAAATGGCTGATGTAGAAAACACAGAGAAGAGAGAGAGGCTTACACTGCAGGTGTTCCCAGCATGCACACCCCAGGTCAGACACTGTGGCTGAGTGGTGTCATTCACCCCTCAATAATCAGATTTCCTGGACAGTGTTGTCTTCATTTTAAAAGAGAAAATCAAACCACACAGACAGAGAGAGTCAATTCTCTCTCTCAGCAAGCTACATGTTTAATTGGGGAAATTAAACAAAGTTAACATAAATTTTAAAGCCATCCTAAAATAACGAAATAAATGAGTTTCTTGCAATTTACTACAAAGCACATGTAAATTATGGCATCGGTAGATTTTTTTTTCAGTGCTAGAGATCCAACCTCAAGTCTTGAGCATCCTTAGCAAGCACTGCATCAATGAGCTACAGCCTCAGCCCTGTTATCGATTGATTTTAATAACACTATGAAATATATATTATTATTTCCATTATAAAGATAAAATATTGCAAAATTAAGTATCAGACTCATGGTTGTACAGCTAATTGATAGGAGAACTAAGGTTTGTGTTCATTGCCTATTTACTATAAACTCTGACTCTTTTCAGTTATAGAAGATGTCTATCCCTGATTTTGAAGTAAGTTACCAGATCTGAGAAAAATGAGTGGGTCCTGGAGAGATTGAAAATGTTATTTTTATAATAGTGGGTTAGAGAAGCATCAAGTGAAAAAATAACAGAATGCTATTAGTTGTGGCGATCACAGAAAGGTTGTCTTGACCATTGTCAGGAAGAGTAGAAGTGGGTTTGCAAATTGAATAGATTTGGGTAAGAGGACAGGATATCCCAGGTTATGAAAACTTTAAAGAACAACTAGAGAAAAATTTAAGAAAAGGGTTTATTTTATCATGCATAGTGGCATTATCACATGCGGACACCCCTAGATTTTTCTCTTACTCTTCTAAATATTTGGATTTCTTTTCTGATTAGTGACCTGTTGAAGTGCTTTTGCAAGTTCAGCTTTCATCTAGCCAAATGCAAGTGTCAGTTCCTCCCACTGGATGCCATGAACTGTGGGAATAGAGGTGATGTCTGCTTTTGTTTGTTATACTGACCACAGCACTTGACATGAACTAATTGCTCAGTAAGTTCAACGAATGAGTCAGACAAGAGATGGGATCTAAATTCAACAGAAGTTAAAGATTTGAACCATTGTACATGATTATTAGTTGAATTTAAAGACTGAGGAGGAAGGAATAAGGCATGTTCGTAAGTTTCTAGCTTGCATGACTCAGAAGCTAGTTATATATCCACTAAGAGAGCAATAGACAAGGAAGAGGAGGGGAGTGTGTCTGTGGGAGACAATGATTTAGACTTGGGCGTGCTGAAGTTGGGCATCATTACGGCACCCAGGTAGAAATGTCCGAGGGGAGGTTGAGGATGTAATAGCTGATTGTGCAATTTATTGGTACTTTTTTTTTTTTGTGGGTACCGGGGGGTCGACCTCAGGACCTCGCGCGCCAGCAGGCGCCCGTGCCGCTGAGCGATATCACCGGCCCCTTTTGCGTATGTGGGATCCGGGAGTCGAACTCGGGCCCTCGCGCTTGCCAGGCAGGCGCTTAAGCCGCTGAGCCATCTCACCGGCCCATATTGGTACTTTTTTAGACATCAACGCGTGTTTCTATTTTTGGCTTTACCTTCCTAGACCCCAGGTTAGTTTCTATGTGGTATTGTCAAATTTCTGCTCTTCCCTGGCAAGTTATTGCTATCAGTACCATGTGTGTGTTTGTTATTAATATCACCCAGTAGCATAGATCTCTCCCCCATGGCTCTTGCTAGTTTCTGCAGCAGTTCTGGAAGTCCCCTTTCCTAAGCATCTTTTGTGCTGCCTCAATGTCCTGAATCGATTCAAAATATTGACCCTTCGTGGTCATTTTCACTTTGGGGAAGAACCAGAAGCTGCACAGTGCCAGATTCAGTGAAGAAGGTGGATGAGAACACAGTCATGTGTTTTGGAGCCTGCCTTTCTGTTAGGTGGCACTGGGCAGCAGAATTTTTTGATCACCATATTTTTTATCACAACTTATAAAGACACACATGAAAGGGGACTTCTGGAACTGCTTCAGAAATTTGCAAGAATGGTGGGATAAGTATGTTTGAAACAAGGGGGAGGATTTTGAAGAGGATTAGTTTCCACGTATCTTTTACTGCAATAATTTTTTTAAAATCTACACAATCTCTGTATAGTTTGACCACACCACATATACACAATGACAAAAGGAAGATGGGAAATGTGTGAACCTCCCTCTGACTTTTTTGGTGTGGGGGAAAGATTAGAGTTCTGTGTGCTCTGGCTGGCCCTTGCAGTCTTCACAAAACCCACCATAGTGCCTTGGGCGTAGTAACTACATAAGCAGAATTTGTTGGAAAATAAGAATGTGTTTGAAATAGGTTTACTCTGGCTTCTCCAGATATTACATGCTTTATGTTTAGCGGCTCTGGGCACTGGGTCCTTCCTTTCTCATGAGGTGTCCTTACTCATAACCATTCTACCGTATTGTTTGTCATGGGGCTTTTATGCATTTTCAGTGGAAGAGCATCCTCCATAGGGACTGTACTGTTGCACCCACTTTCCCTACGTCACAGGCGTGCCTGCCCTTGTTCACAGATCAATAAAATAATCCACAGAGTAGATCCAAATGCACTGCTGAAGTCAAAATGAAGACCTCAGCAGAAGTTAGACAAGTTCTGTGAGTACAAATAAATTCTAGTTTTTATTATGTTTTCCTCTCTAAAGGCCATAGAAAATTTTTTTAAGATTTGCTTATGCAATCAGCCTTCAATAGTTTGCACTCAACAGCCTCAGACTACTATATGAGTATTACTTTGTTATTCAAGTTTTAAATGTTAGAAAATTTTCAACTAAACACTAACATAGAAGTTACCCCCTGTGCCCACTTCTTAAAATGCATACATTGAGAAGCATGTGTTCCAAGTGTTTCTTCAATTCTGAGTAGAACACTTGCTATTGAAAAATCTTGGCTAATATTTCTTTATATTAAAACATGCAAGCTTAGATTTAGGTCCCATATTTCACTCAGACATTTGTTAGTTTTCTTTTTTTCCCTATGCATACAACAGATAGTATGCTTTTGCCTGAGATATTTCTTTATTTAATGCAATCATTTTTTATTCCTCTGAACATTTTTAAAAATATTTCACATGTTGTATGTAGAAGCTTTCCTGAAGATGAAGTCTTACAAAACTCCTGCATTTTATTTTTAAAAGATATTCTTTCTTTCTCTCTTCCATCCAAAATATTTCACCAGAAAGTTTGACTTTGATTTCCAAGTGGAACGGAATGGATTTAAGTTCTGGTCTGGTCACTTTCTGTTTTTGAGGCCTTGAGCAGTATTCTTACACTTCCTAAGCCTCAGTATCCACTGCCTAAATCGTAGGACTCTTTTGAGTACAAAAGCAGGTAAGGTATCCTAAACTTTAGTATTCTGTCTGCAGTCATATCTGCTCAATAAGTGTGAGCGATTAGTTTTATTTTTTGTGGTGGCAGAAGTCCTGTTTTCAGTAGCAGCAAGTCAGTGTTTAATGCTAGACTTTAAAAAAATGATTGTTTTGGAATGATTTGGTAAGTTTAATTGTTCCATGTGTTTGGTAGACTTGGGAAAAAATGAATAAACCTGCTTTCTGTTTAGCAATAATATTGCAAATTAGATTCACCTGTACAGATGGCATGCTTGCTGTATTCAGACAGCTTATAATACTTTCTAAAGTATCATGAATTTCAAACATATATTGAAATAAATGGGCACATTTTACAAAGGAACTTTTAGAGTAATATCTTGCAAAGCAATGTAAAACAGTATAATTGATTTAGCATTTGTGGGAGAATAAGTTTGTAGCTTTGTAGGAAGTCTTCTTCACTCCCTTATTATTTCTACTCTAGTAACTAAAATGATGTATTTTTGGTTTTCAGTCACTCAAGACTGCTTGCAGCTGATCGCAGACAGCGACACACCGACTATACGAAAAGGTAATGAAATCACTCCAGTGCTTTTCCGCCCCGGATTCAGTCCACGGCAGCTGAGACTTGTAGGTGTGAGGTCTGCAGATTGTGTTGGAGCTGCTTCTTGGATTGGGCATCTGATTCAAAACTTCTTGATATCAGATGCAACGAAACAAAATGTGTTCAGAACGACTGGGGAATAAACATTGAAACTAGCATAATAATCTAGTCAATAGAATTACCTTAGAGGAACTGACATTTAGAACTTGTAAATAATTACATTACAATAAAACTAAATTAAATCAAATACTAAATCAAATTTAACTTATTTAGAAATCATTTTGGCTTCAACAATGATGTAAGATCCTCTTCACAAATCTTAATTCTTTTATGTTTTGTTGTAGAAGTCATAATGGAATGAAAACAAAACTGAACATAGCCTATAAACTATATTTTTATGACATTTCTCCAATGTCAAATTAATGCATGGTAATTTATCATTTTCTCATAGGCATTCAATGTGTTAAACTATTTTCATTGTTTGAAGTTTTTATTAGCTGTAACTCCAGACAACTAAGTATTTTCTGTAATAATAGCTAAAAATAATGTTCATGGAGAATAAACTTTGAATACCATTCCCAAAAAGGTATCACCCAGAATATTAATTCAGAGAAATGGCCCTGGAAATAAGGGTTTTATTGTCAAATAAGTTCAGAAACATAGCACCCTATATATTTTTATTTGAGAGTGGCAAGGCACATTTACAAATTATTGAATCTGAGAGGGCTTACTCTAAAAAGAAAATTTCTTCACTTTATTTAAAATCCAGTTTTTCACAAATTCATGTGTCCCTGCCACTCTAACCTGTACCAACACCTCCTTGAAGGCAAACTATTCGGGGAATTGCTGTAGTATAGTTGCTTCTGTTTATACAAAATAATTAATGAACAAAACTGTACTAGAAAAGAACAGTTCATTCCTTCACTCAGGCTAATATGTTCATTTTTTTTTTTTTTTGTGAGTTCTTTGAGAGCTTTAAAGTCTGCAATGAGAAACAATAAAAGTGGTAAGCCACGCGGCAGAGATGGGTAGGAACAGATTGGAAGGGGAGCGAGAGTTTTCAATCCACACTTATGCTTTAAAATTTGTTTTCAAGGTGTGAATGTACCACTTATTTAAAAAAGTAAATTAAAATTCCAAAGATAGAAACAGGAGGGTGTGAGCCTACACTCCAAGATCCCGCTTGCCTATCTCTGTTCTGAGTAGCCTCCCTTCCCCTGACCACCTGAACAAAAGTACAGGACATAACAAAGACAGAGATTCAAAACAACAGATGAAAAGGGGCCTCCTCCTTGGAGCGTCCATGCCTCTGGAATAGGGAACGTGATTTCAGCTCAAGACTGGGGTTCTACATGCTCAGGATTGGGATTATATGAAATGCAGTAAAATGACAATATATCATCACTTACAAAAAGACTGATGGATTCTTGCTTGTGAAAATGTTCCATCGGGTACAACCTTTTTTAACAACATGCCATCTACCCCGGTTTCCCTGCTACAATGTCCATGTACACTGACGGATAAATATTGTTCATGGGTTTTGCTGGCATTGCAAGGTTACTCATGCATGCAAGGGATCCAAGCACTCTGGGACCGCACCCCAGGGCAGCACACCTGCATCTGTGGGCATACTCAGCACTCCAGGATGGTCGCAACACGTAGTACAAGTCATGCTCAGCCTGGGAATGAGAGCTACCTCACTTTGCATTTGTAAAGAAAGCTTTTTTCCCCCAAGTAATTTTTTAAAATTTTATTTTGGGTCCTTAGGGTATTCTTCTGGCTCTATTTTAATTCTTAGGAAATAGTTTTAAAAGTTGCAAACAGAATTTTGGAAAATGTAGAGCAATAATAGGTTTTTAGAGTTTGTTTCTTGCTTGATATTTCGGGCAATCAAAGTTACACAAAAAAGACAGATGCAGAACAGCATCCGGGAACTCATCAGGACAGTCCACACTTGTTTCCAGCGATAGCTTGCTTTCCCCTTTTCTAGTCACCTAGCTAATTTCCTGATAATACAGAACTCCCACTGTGCGTCACAACTCGGAAATCCTCCGGCCCCTGCCTGCTTTATTTTCGCCATGGCATTCATTTCATCATTGTACATTTTACTTGTTAATCAGTAGGGTTTCTTCCCGTGTTCTCTTCATCAGGAGGCAGGCTCCATCAAAGCAGAAAAGCTCACACCCTGCGGTCACCTGGGTTACCTTCCAGGCATTGGGCGGCGGTATGTTCTTTTTTTTTTTTTTTTTTTTTGGTGGGTTCCGGAAGTCGAACTCAGGACCTTGCGCTTGCCGGGCAGGCGCTTATGCCGCTGAGCCATCTCAGCAGCCCTGATTTGTTCTTTTTGCCTGTGCTGATTAAGAACGTACCACCCGGCCGGTGAGAGAGCTGAAACACAACTGGTTTTGGAGTGTTGATTTTGAACCCTGCAACTTAGCTGAACTCATTTTTTGTTCTTGTGGGTTTGGGTGGATTCTTTAAGATTTTCTACGCATGAGGTAATGTTATCTGCAAGCGCTTCCAACTGGATCCCGTCAATGGGCGCTTCTGTTTTCTTTTTCTTGCCTTTTGGCTCTTGCTTGGGCTTTCAGTGCAGGGCTGACAGCAGTGGGTAAAAGCAGGTGCTGCCTTCCCTGATCTTCGTGTGGTCTGGAGGGAATTGACCACAGTCCTGGTGGTTGTGCTGTCTCTGTAGTGTGCTTGTGGTGTCTGGCTTTGGAATCAGGGTGATTGTGGTTTCCTAGAGTGAGTTAAGAATCATTCCCTCCTTTTCTATTTTTGGAACATGTTAAGAAGGATTGGTTTTAAATTTATTTAAGTGTTAAATAGAATTCACCAGTGAAGACATTTGGGGATTTTTCTTGCAAAGAAGATTTTGATTAATTCAAATTCTGTGCTTATTATGTGCCTGTTCAGAATTTCTATTTATTCTTGAGTTAGTTTTGGTGGTTTGTGTGTTTGTAGTGCTTTGCCTGTTTCATCTAGATTATCCAATTTGTTGGAATACAATTATTATAATCAATGAACAATATAATTGCTGATAAACTCACAAAAATGTAACCATTTTTTCTGATTTTTTAAATTGGAGTCTTTTTTCCCCCTTTGGCAGTATAGTTAAACATTTCTCATTTTTTGCTGATCTTTAAAAATTCAACTTTAGTGTTATTGATTGTATGTATTGTTTTTCTATTCCCCATTCCATTTACCTTTCCTCTCATTTATCATTTCCTCCACTGTGTTGGCTTCTGGTTTAGTTTGTTCTTTTTCTGTTTCTTTCAGTTGTAAAGATGGGTTATTGAGTTGAGAGCTTTTTTTTCAATGTAAGCATTGTTAGCTGTATAATTCTCTGCCAGCCCCACTTTCTCTGCTTCTCATGAGTTTCGCTACATTGTATTTTCAATATCCTCCTGTTACTCATTCATAGATCCAATGACTGCTTAAAAGTGTGCTGTTCAATTTTCCGCATATTTGTGAATTTTCCTCATATTATTGATTGTGTTGTGCTTGAAGCAAATATTTTTAAGGATCTAATCTTTTAAAAATTTTTAAGCATTATTTTGTTCCATTTAACATGATCTATCTAAGAGAATGTTCTATGTCCATCGGAGGAGAAAGTGTTCTGTCTTTTTATGTGGAGTGTTTTCTATTTGTCTGCTAGGTTTATTTACTGTGTAGTGCTATTCAAGTCCTCTAGTAATTTATAGCTCTTATATCTAGATTGTCTAGCTACTGTTGAAGGAAATATTGAAGTCTCCACTGTTACTGTGGAAATGTCTTTTTCTCCCTTCAGTTCAGCCAATATCTGCTTATAGTTTGACATTCTGTTCTATGGTGCGCTTATGTTGGTAATTGTTAGGTCTTCTTGATTAATTGATCCTTTTATGAATGTATAATATTACTTTTGCTTCTTGTAATAATTTTTTGATTGTTATATATTTTGTCTGATAACAGTATAGCTTACCTCATTAATCCTTTACTAAATGCAAAGATGCATATTTTCCCAATAGTTTCCATTATTTCACATTCAGCCTATTTGTGTTTGTGGATCTAAAGTATATCTCAGCTGTGTTATTGGAACATGAGTTCTTTTATAATTTAATTTGTTTTGCCAGTCTGTGTATTTTAATTGGCAAATTTGACCCATTTATATTTAAAGTGATTATTGATGGGGAAAGAATTCTTCTGTTATTTTGATCTTTCAATTCCTTTATTCTTTCATTTTGCTTAATAGACATTTATGTGTATGCTGCTTGTTTTCCTCCTAATTTCCTTCTCTATGTGTTTTCAGTTATCATTTTAATTCTTACTCTGAGAATTACAATAAACATCCTAAATTTATAATATCCTGGTTTGAATTGATTCTAATTCTTCCTTTATGTTACTACTGTCAGAATATGTGACTTCTACTGAGTAACTACTTTGAAGACAATGATATACAATGTAATAACTATTTTTATTCTCTTCTTATTTGGTTATAAAAGTTTGTTTTATTTCTCATAAAATAAAAAAAGAAAATATATCCTTATGTGTTGTGCACCTATTAACATAGATTGATAATTTGTTATGCATTTGCCTTTTAAACCATATGGGAAACAAAAAGAAGAGTCACAAACTAGAAATACAATAATATTTATCTATACGAGTATCTTTATCTGTGCTTTTTATTCTTCATATGTCTTCCAGTTGCCATCTAGAGTCCTTTTATTTTAGTCTGAAGGACTCTGGCAGTTCTTGAAGGGTAAGTCTGCTGTTGATGAGCTACCCCAGTTTTTGTTTATTTAGTATAATTTTATTCTTCATATTTGAAA
This sequence comes from Erethizon dorsatum, assembly GCA_028451465.1. Classification (NCBI taxonomy): domain Eukaryota; kingdom Metazoa; phylum Chordata; class Mammalia; order Rodentia; family Erethizontidae; genus Erethizon; species Erethizon dorsatum. The sequence goes on from CM051824.1 coordinate 155,835,002, forward strand.
GTTTTTGGCAGATACAGAGCACTAGTTTGGTAGTTTTTCTTTCTGCATTTTAAATATGCCACCCCATTGCCTTTGGTTCCCATGTTTTTTTATGAGACCTTAGCTATTAATCTGATTGAATGCACTTTGTACTGAACCAATTGCTTCTCCCTTACTTCTTTGAAGATATTCTCCTTGTCTCTGATTTTTAAAAGCTTGATTATAATAAGTGTTCATGTGCATCCTTTTGTGTTTCACCTGTTTGGAGTTTATTGAGCTTTTCAAATGTGTAGATTTATGACTTCAAAGTTGGGGATAGTTCAACCATTATTTCTCCAAATATTCTTTTTGCAATTTTGTATCTCTTTTCCCTCTGTAACTACCACAATAAAAATGTTGTTCTGCTTCATGGTATTCTAGTGATCCCTTAAAATACACTAACTTTTCTTCACTCTTTTTAAGCTTTAATGTTGGAATAATGTTATGTTAATAAAAAATAACATGAAGATATGCCCCCATCCTTCACATATGAATAGCCTCCTCTATTATGAAAACCCCCCAGAAACTGGTACATTTGTTAGAATTGATGAACCTACATTGGCATATCCTTGTCATCCAGAGTCCATGGATTACATTGGAGTCCACTTTTAGTCTTTTCCTGTCTAAGAGTTAGCCTGAATGTATAACGGCATTTATTTACCATTAAAATATCACACACAGCATTTTCATTGCTTAAAAAATCCTCTCTGCTCTGCTCATTCCTTTCTCTTAATGTCTGAGCCTCTTGATCTTTTTACTGTCCATAGTTTTGACCTTTTCTCAAAATGATATAGCTGGGATGGTACAATATGTAAGCTTTCAGGTTGTCTTGTTTCTCTTACTAATAAGCACTGAGGTTTCAGGTCTTCTTTGCTCTGGTGGCTCATCGTTGTAGTGCTGAGTAATATTCCACTGTTTGGATGTGTAACAGATTATCCGTTTACCTCCTGAAGACATCTTGGTGGGCACCAAGTTTTGTCAGTTATGGATAAAGCAGCTATAAACATTCACATGCAGGTTTCTGTGTGAACAGACATTTTTCAAACTTCTGGACACGAATACAAAGAAGTGAGTGTGAGATCAGATGGTAAGAGTGTCTAGTGAGTAATTTTCAAACTGTCTTCCAAAGCGGCTGTACCATTTTTCTTTACCACCAGAAATGAATAAGAATCCCTATTGCTTCTCTTCTTTGCCACAATTTGTTGCCAACATTCTGGATCTTGGCCATTCTAATAGACTTATAGTGGTATTTCATTTTTTTTTAAATTTTAATTTCCCTGGTAATAAATAATGTGTTTTATTGCTTGTTGGCCTTCCTTTGTTTTATTTTGCTTTTAGTTTTTTTGAGGTGGGGCCTCACTATGCAGTTCTGGTTGCTCTTGAATTCACTTTACAGCTGAGGCTGTTCTCAAACTCACAGTCCTTCTGCCTCAGCCTCCGAGAAGGTCAGATGACAGCCATGCATCCACACATGGCTAATTGTTGAGTTTTTAAAGTTCATTACAGCTTTTTTGAAAACCAGTCCCTTATCAGATATATCTGTTGAAAATATTTTCTCCCAGGATGGGGTTCATGTTTTCATTTTGCTTAACTTTCACAGATTAGAAATATTTAATTTTAATGAAATTCAGCTTATCAGTTCTCTCATTTTTGGGTCGTGCCTTTTGTGTCACATCTAAAAAGTCATCACCAATCTCAAGGTCATCTAGATTTTCATACATCTTACTTTTTAGGAGTTCTTATAGTTTTGCCTTTCATTCTTTAGTCCGAGATCCATTTTGAATTGATTTTTGAGATGGATCTAAGGTTTGAGTCTGGATTCATTTTTTTGCATATGAAAGTCCAGTGTTCCAGGAATATTTTTGAAGAGTCTATCTTTTCTCCATCTTATTGCTTTTGCCTTTTTTGTCTCAATTACTGAAGGTTTATAGTAATTCTTAAAGTCAGGTAGTATCAATCCTACAACCTTATTTTTTTATGTTTTTATGTTTTTATGCTGGTTTTTTCCTGAGTCTTTTGCTTCTACGTATACTCTTTAGTTCAGTTTGGTAATATCTAGAAAAATCTTGCTGGGGTTTTCATTGGGATTGCATTGAATCTGTAGATCATTTATGGACAACTAACCTCTTGACACTATAGTCTTCCTATCCATGGACATAAATATCCCTTCATGTAATCTGTTTTTGTAACTTCTTTCATCAAATTTTATAGATTTTCTTACATAGGTCTTATGCATGTTTTGTTAGATTATACCTAAGTATTGTAATTTGGCGGGATAGTACCATAAATGGTATTATGTTTTTCAATTCAAATTCCGCTTGTTTGTTACTGGTATATAGGGAAATAAGTGGCTTTTGTGTATTGACCCTACACTTTGCGTCCTTCATATAATCACTGGTCTTAACACTTTTCCTTTCTGCTTCTCAGACTAGATAATTTCGATTCTCTTGTCATCAAATTTGCTGATTGTATTTGCCTGCTCAAGTCTGCTCAAGTCTGCTCAAGTCTTTAGCAATTTTTTTTTTCATTTTAGCTGCTTTAAATTAGGCTCCAAAATTTCTATTTTGTTCCTTTCCATACTTCTAACTTTTTATTGAAATTATCTATATATTTATACATAGTTAGCCTAGTTTTCTTAAGTTATTTATCTATGCTTTCTTTCAACTGGTTAGGCATGTGTACAACATTTAAAGACTTTATTTAGTAAGCCCAGTGTCTGTATTTTCTCAAGGATGGCTTCTGTTAATTATTCTCCTCTGTGATTGTTCCATAATTTTCCTTTCTCTCTGTGCCTTACAATCCTTTTTGAAAGTTGGACAGTTTGAATATAGCAGTGTATTAATTCCTAAAATCAGACTTACCTGCATCTCCAGAACTTTCTGTTGTATCGTTATGGGTTGCAGTTGTTCATTTGGTTTAAGACTTTTCCAAGAACATGTTTTGCAAAGACTGTCTTCCTTGTCTTGTGTGGCCCCCGAGGTCTTAGTTCTGTTCTCTGTAGTCAGATTGTTAGAGATTTCCTTTTCTTTAATTCTAATCCCGGTGAGTATTTTCTTAAATACTAGAAGCCAAAAATAAAATAAAATACTCCCCTGGTCTTTATAGATTGGCTCTACACAGGGGTATTCCTTCAACTCTAGCAAGGTTGTCTGCAGCCTTGCCTGTCTTTACTCTCTGCATGCATGGACTCCAAAGATCAGCCAGAGGTATAAACCTGGCACCCTCCTGGGTCATTTCTGGCCTCTATCTGGCCCTGGCCATACTGCTCACACTCCAGATTCCTGGAACACATGCGGTAGCTTTCCAAAGCGTACTTTCCCAAGCTCCTCGGGAGTTTAGAACAGCCTGTTGCTTGCCTGTCTTCTGTCTCATGCTTCAGGTGGCTGGGGTTGTATGTTGATGCTGGCCTGGGAAGCTGCTTCTGTCTGAACAGAGCTGGCAGACAGGTAAAAACACGCTGTTGCAAAGGTTTTGCAAGCCGTTTGAGTGTTGCTCTTTCCCTGGCACAGCAAGCTGCCACCAGGAATGCAGGCTGTTCTCTCCACGGCCGCTGCCAACATGTAAATGGGTGAGAAAGAACGCCACAATTTCACACTGACATTTTGATGCTTTTCTTTCTTCATCAAACGCTCTCTTAGGTGCTATAAGGTTTTATTGGAGACCCTTTCCATGGTGCCAGTTATTAGGGACCCCTGCACTGAGTCCCCAGTTGCCTGCCAAGTGTTATGGCACATGGCGAGAGAAAGAGCAAGAGACAAAACAGAGGTGCAGGCAGGGGTCTGGGATGACTGGTTGTTTGTGGGGAACAAAAGGCCACGAGGCGCGCAGAACCTTGGTATTTATTCATTACATCTGAGTCAAGGTCAGTGGGTGAAGGGCAGTGGGTGATTCCGGGAACAGTAATGGCACTACAGTGGGCTAGGAAGAAGGACAAAGCATTCTTGCAAGGACAAGGACAAGACGGGGGGGCAAAGAGGAAACTGTAGTTTCCCCGGGTCCCTTATCATCTCCAGCAGGTCTTCTCTTGCTCTGTGAGCCCACAGCAGTCACTAGCCCTAGGGCTTCCAGGTGTGACCAGAAAAGAGCGGGGAGTTGCCATTCCAATATGGCCCAAAGGACAGGACAAGGACAGCCTTGGACATCCCCTAGACTCAATTTATAGTTTGTGGTTCCCCAACAAGTTTTCTTGAAATTACACTGCTCACAAACAAAAAGTTGATTGTATCAGTTTTAACAGCTTCATTGCTGACTCAGTGAAGGGACTAGTTCTCTGAGGTTCCTACTCTGTCATTTGTCACAACATCATTCTAACATCTGTAATTATTTCCTTAGGTGCTATCTATTGATTCTCTTCTCTAGTCTAAAATAAAATAAATGTCATTCTTCTTTATTTTTTCTCTCCCTCCTGTCCTCTGCGATACATTTTTTGGACAGTAATATGATATTTCTTGATGTTTATCTATGTACTGTTAAAATATTTATATTTCTATTACTTGATCTGTCAGCTTTAAATTATATTTGTTGAGCCCCAGCTGTGACGAATAAGGCAAATGATAAATTTACTACCAATATATCTTCACCTCTACTTCCCAGTGTTTGTTAGTTATTGTGAAGGTATAAAACAAATTTATTCTTTTTCTGTCAAATTGCTCTCCATATGTGTTTTGGTCTTGGTTTCATAGATAAATGTATTCAATAAGCATGGCAAGACTTTTACTGTAGTTTTCTTGTTCATTTATTGTTTGAATTTTATTCTATGCTTGCTTACTCAAAATGGGCTAATGAGAACAATATTCACCAGACATTTGCATCAACACAGCTATTTGCATGCATTCTTTATGCTGGAAGGGCAGGTGGCTGGGTGTGAAGTTGTCTACCCTTCGTGTACTAGGATGTTTGTGGGAATTTTATCTCTGTCTGTTGCGGTCTTATGCACTGTTGATAAAACTGAGGCAAGAACAATATTTCTTTGTAGCAGTGGCTCGACTTTCTGCCCTAATCACGTGAGGATTATTTCTTTACTTTTAAAATTGAACAATAACATTTTTTATGTCTCAGCACAGACTCTTATGGTGGGTAAATAACGAGCCCCGGAGGTGTGCACCGCGGTCCCTGAACCCTGTGGCTGTGTTACCTTGTATGGCAGATGGGGCTCGGTTTTGGATGTTGGGGAGGTCATCGCGGTGAGAAGCGAGGCACCGTGCGAGTCTGCAGGTCCTTCCACAAGAAGGCAGACTCGGCGGAGGCCTCGTGCTGCGGAGGCCGCGCTCAGAGTGACTGGAGGGCTGGTCGTGGGCGAGGAACACAGTCTCCGGAGGCTGGGAAGAGCGAGAAAACAGATTCCCCCCGAGGCCTGAAGCATCTGGCCCTGCCAGCACCTTGATTTCAGCCCTCGCTTAAAATTGAGAGATAGTAAATATGTGTTACTTTAAGGCACTCAGTTTGGGGCGATTTTTAATAGCAGCAATAGGAAACTAATAAAGCTAACTTCAGCGCACCTTTCCGGGCACCATCATTTCCGACTGTCCCACCAGCCTTCCAGCCCGAAGACGCTCAGTGGCACTCCATGTTTTGTCATCTGAGGTTCAAGTTCTGTGTCTGCTGGCTGCCCTCTTGCTGTCTTTTAATTCTATATTTTTCTCAAATCCTTCCTTCTTTCTTTATTTCCATCTCATTTTGTTTTGGACACAGCCTGTTTTCTCCTTCTGAAGTTCCCCTTATTTTAATTGAATGAGTTTTTTTTTCTCTTACTATTTCCCAAATTCCCCTAGCTGATTGTGAAAATTCCTGGATTGTGTGTATGTGAGCATGTGAGAGGCTTTAGGGGCAGGGGCTTTGATAGTTTCTTCACCGTTAGGATTTTATCAAGCAGTTGTGAGGTTTGCCGCTGGCGAGCCCTTTCACATTTTTATGCTTTTACACTTCACACAGCTTAGTGCGATTCCAGCTACTCTCACAACCCACAAAGATATCTTGGAGAACACGCATCTGTCCTTTTCTCTGACATCACTTTCAGGAGGCAGAGGAGAGAGGTAATTTCCACAATTGTGCTGATGTCTCCTGTTTGCGTGTTTTCAGCATGATTAGTTCATGGGGGTTATTGTGACCTTTACTTTTAATGTCTCAGAATTTGACATTTAATGATTCCCTTCTCTTAGAGGTACCTACTTCTATTGGTTGTTTCTCTGGCCCATTTTCCTGTACTATTGGCTAGACTTGCAAATGACCCCTAGCTGTATTTCCTAAATATTGATTTTCGCACCTCTGCTGTACCCGTGGTCCTCACGCTTTGCCATTCTGCGGTCTTCCTGTGTGTCTCCTGACCTCTACTTGCTGGTGGCTCATGTTACCACCATCCCTCTCTTAGCCCCATGCATGTCCAGCTCTGTCCCCTGAGCATCTCTCTTTGAATATCTTGGGGTGTCCCAGCCTAAGCTCTTGCTCTTGGCCCCCATTCTGTCCACCCTCCAGTGTCCCCTGTTGTGGGAACTGCCCAGGCCATTGTATGGGGGTTCATTTCAGAACTCTGGGTATTGTTCTTCACTGCTTCCTCTAACTCATCACACTGATCTCAGAAGGGTAATTCTTCTTCCTCGGCATATTCCTGCTCACCTCCTTCTCTCCACTCACATTGCATCTGTGCGTCCTGGTGTAAACCTGCTCTCTCCAGGCAGGCACATGGTTATATTTCTGAAATACAGATGTGAACATTTCTCCCCACTCTCCAAGCCCACAGTGGCCACTCATGGCTCTTCAGGTCCTCAGGTGGACCTGGCCACAGCCTCTGTCTTCCGCTGGGTTCCTGGCCTCACCTCATCCACAGAGCCGGGCATGGGGTTGCTTGATTGCAATGAATACAATTATGATGCCACATTACATTTGTTCTACAAAACAAAAAATCTTATTTCATGAATTGATTTATTTAATCTATCTTAAAAAAGAGTATTATCAGTATTAGATATTTTCTTTCTTGAAACTATTTCAAGCACTTTTAGATAATAAAGTGGAAAGCCAAGAGAAGCAAATCAATGCGATAAATAGCCCCAAGTGACCACTGCTGTGTGCAGTTAACCCAGGGGCAATGCTGAGAGTGTAAACTTGTGGGAGGTAACTTCCCATCCAGGAACTAGAATAAAAAACAAATATTAATTAAATGCATCTGATTTTCTGTAGAGACCTGCATCCCAAAATGTAGTATTTATAATTCTTCAACATATATTGGAAAAGGAGAGATAATACCCTTCAAGGCAAGACATGTTTACAAAATACATGCATAGTGTATTCACAGATGAACACTGGCAGTTTTAGTTAATTTCACATATTGTATATTTTACTGTCTTAAAAATTTTGAAAACATTGAAATATGTCAGGGACTTAAATCTAAGTGAAGCTAAGAATTCCAAACACTTTATATAAAGGTACATCAGCATTTTACCTGTTTACTAACAGGAAGTATTTATAGCATGGGAGTTTAGTTCCAAATTCTTAAATATCTCCTAGAAGGAAGGATGTCTATTATTTTAGAGAAACACTCTACAGTACAGGCATTAATGCGTATTTTATTATTTGCACTTGTCTATCGTCTAACACACTAAAAGCCTAAGTGCATTTTAAGATGTAGAAACACATTAAAATATTTATGCTTAAGTTTATAATTACATTGGTTTTAATCTTTCGTTTAGTGTATTTTCTTAAAAGATTTAGAATCTGTTCATCAGAACATATTTATTTAGTGTTAGACTCTATGACTGGCATTGTCAAACACACCTGTGACTGTAGCAAACGCTGAACTTGTGGAGTATAATCGTGTATGTGTGCGTGTGTGTGTGTGTGTGTGTGTGTGCGTGTGTGTGTGTTTCTATGGTGGATGTGGGTGCAGAGAGGAAGAAAAATACTGATAGTAAATAAAAACAAATAAGCATGTACTCTATTTTCTTAGTGAAAATATTGCCAAAAAGAGATGATAAAATGTCAAAAGAAAATAAATATGGAGTAAAGAAATAGGAAATAAATTAAAATAATTGCAAAAGAAATCTTAGTAAGTGGCTAGCTCCAGACAGGATATAAACAAATACTTTTAGAAATACATGTTTTTCTTCACTTTAAGAGTATGTCCTAGCTTGAGAGTCAATGACTGTGTTTGATTTTCCAGAATTTCCATAAGTAGGTAGCAAAAATGCTTTTAAAAGAATGGCTGAATGCTTGTGACTAATTGTCATAGCACACATATCATTTTGAATTATTTTATGTTTAAAGTTGAGTCAGTTAATTTAGTAAATATTTGCTGCGCATCTACTGTGAGCTCGTCATCATTTTAAGCCCTGGGGAAATAGCAGGGAACCAACCATAAACAGTCCTTGAGCTCGGAGAAGCGAGAATCTAAGGTACGTGTTGTTCTGAGGGAGAAAAGCCCTCCTTGATCCGAGGATCAAGTCAGTATTGCTAAACCATGACACAGTCGCCTTTAATGTCATCAGTTCGCATTTTAGAATAAGCAATCATCATGTTAATTCTTCCTCATGTTTTTCACACTCAATATTTAAAACTGGGGCCCGTGATATAGCTCAGCAGCATAAGTGCCTGCCTGGCAAGCGCAAGGTCCTGAGTTTGACTCCCGGTACCCGCATTTAAAAAAAAAATTTAAAACTACTTTGGAGACACCATCTCATTTAAATAAAATTAAAGACGTTTATTATAATCTTTTCACTGAAGTTATCTTGCCGACAAACAGGTGAAGATGATTTTGCCTTTGGTTTTGTAAGGAAGGTGGTGTGTTTTGTTCACTAACTGTTATCATCCAGCGCAACCTTGGGGGAGTTTGCACTTCAGGAAAAGGGGCCTAGAATGCTTCTTTGGGTTGAAAGCAAAGCAGGGTGTCCAGACCTGCCCCCCTCAGGGAGATGCGGATGGAGGGGGGCTCTCTGGAGTGAGCACAGAGCAAAGCCACACTGAAGAAGTGGGTTCTCCACACATCCGCCCATCATCCGCATTCCTCCCTCTGCTTCTGGATACCTCTCCAGAGGAAATGAAATCACTGTACCGAAAAGACATTCATAGCCCTGTATTCATTGCAACATTATTCACAGTTGTCAAGATATGGAACCAACCTAGGTGTCCGTCAACAGATAAATGCATGAAAATGATAAGGTAGGTGTACCGTGGAATACTCTCCAGCCATCCAAGAAAAGGAAATCTTGTCCTTTGTCACAGTGTGGATGAACCTTAAAGATACTATGTTAAAGGCACTGCATGACAACTCTTCCTTGAGCTCTGTGGAATCCAAAACCACTGAGCTCAGATAATTAGAGAGTGGAGTAGAGAAGCAGAAGTAGAGAGTGGTAGTTATTGGGGGCTGAGGGCTGGGGATATTGGTTAAAGGTATATTTCAATTAGGAGAAATGTGCACAAGAGATCTATTGCACAGTGTGGTGACAGTGAAAACCATGGATTATATTCTTAAAAAATGCTAAGAAATGAGATTTTTAAAAGTATTCACATTACAAAAATAACACCTTGTGGGTTAATGAATATGTTAACCAGTTTGACTTACCCATCCCACAATGCATATACATTTGTAAACATCGTGTGCTACACAGTAACTGTATGTAATTTTAACTGTCAATTAAGAATAAAATAAATTAAATCTCATTTGGGAATAGTTCAAACATACCTGGTTGGCCTTGGAGACACTGCATGCAGCAGGCATGGCACAGTGTTGGGTGTATGGGGTGTGAGAACTCAGCAGCCCCCACATCCTACGGTGCCCGCTGCGGAGACTCCTGGACATACGTCTTCAAAGTTAGTCCCAGGAAAAGCGCTTCTTTGCTTGAGCTATGGGAATCTGAACTTTATTATTGCCTTTGTTCCATCTTTGCCATGACCAAAGTAAAATCTGGACACCATGCGGCTCACCACTGTAAAATATCCAGGAACCTTTTGAACAGGGTGAAATGGAGATGGATCTTTTACAAAAGGAAAGGGGAGCAAGAGATGGAGGGGAAAGGGAAGGCATGGAGGAAGAGGATGAAAACAGAAGGCGGATGTGTTCTGTCCATGCACCAACTCCCCACGATGCTTGTAATCACTATGTACTGCAAACACGCACTCATAATAATTAAAACATAGGAAAAAAAGCATATGACTTTAGACTACCACTGCTGTGTTTTACTACTTTATCCTTATACTACTGTTTCTCTAGTCTTCTATTCAATTATTTTATACTCTTTTGTTTGTACCTACCCAGATTTCCCAGTCGCTAGTCTTAAGGTTCACGTTAACCCTAGTTTACGGCTGGGAGGAATCCCATGAGCTCACACTGAATTCACAGGAAAGGAGTGTTTACACATTCATCATGGGTCGTGGCGTCCAGGCGCACCCAGATTCCATTCCAGCTCACCCACTGGGTAGCCTTTGCTTCTTCCCTCTGTGGCTGCTGTTTTCTGTCTGACCCTTCATCCAGCTTTGAGCATAGCATCTTTCTGTCGCTTCCCAAGTGACTTCCAGGGATGATGGAGGAGAATTAGGCACTGAACATAAGCCACTTGAACATGAACGGTCCAGCCACTGCTGTTGCTCAGGGACCAGGGATGGCTACATCTCAGTGGGGTCACCCATTCTCCTGCTCATCACCGGGTTGTGGGGTGGGGGCTCGCTTCCTCCTGATACCTTTTGCTGACCTCTTCTTCGCATGATTGTTCCCTCCTCTAGAAAAACCAGTGAAAACCCTCCACTAATGTGTTACAGAAATGGTGTCCATTCTGTACCCAGACCCGCCCTTATTGTGAAATAAATGAAATGAAGAACAAGGGAAGAAAACGCAGACACTCGCATGGAGCGTAATGGTTGTGCAGCTCCGCGGGAGCACTGAGATTTTTCTTTCACCCTCTTCTTTATTTTCAATAGATGGAAGTTTCCTCTAAGTTACAGATTCAGGTTAGCAATGAAGAAAAGGTGAAAACTGCGCTTCTCACGTTCTTTTCTTATAAGCAATTCTCTTCTTTGTAGGATCATACACATTTGTACCGTGGCTTCTCAGCTTTAAAAGAGGAAGAGCCTTGGAGGAGAAAGAGAATAAAATAGTGGTGAAGGAACCCGGTTACTTCTTTATCTATGGGCAGGTATGCTCCAACCCTAACTCTGCTTTTACGCCCCAAGACCTCCCCTGCTGCACACACCCCTGATGATGCTCTTTGGTTTGTTTCCCAGGTTTTGTACACTGACAACACTTTTGCCATGGGACACCTAATACAGAGGAAAAAAGTCCACGTCTTTGGGGACGAGCTGAGTCTGGTGACTCTGTTCCGTTGTATTCAGAACATGCCTGAAACGCTACCCAATAATTCCTGTTACTCAGCTGGTAAATAACCGTTCTCAGATCTGCCTGCTGGGGTGAAGGCGGGCTCTGCGGAAAAGTCAGAGGTGCAGAGGCGGTGCAGGGAAGGACGGTGGGCTGAAGCCTGGCCGGACAGCCGCGCTTCAGGCTCCGGCGTGGGTTTTGGTCTTCTTCAACAGTGAGCTAGCGTGTGTGCTGAGACAGCTGAAATCATCGTTCACCAGTTTGATACCCATGTAGAAAGGGGAGGAACGTCCTTGAATTCCTCACTGAGAGCCATTCTCTGATGTATTTTCCCTCAGTCTTTTGCAGCCACCACGATTTTCCAGGCACTCTTTCATGCCCGCTCATTTAATCTTACCATTTAGGGAGGTGGGGTCTGAAAGGAGGTGGAACCTTTCCGTTTAGGCAGGTGATATGATTGTCCCAAGTCGCAGAGCCATTAGGTTTAAACCAGCCCGTCTGGCTCTGTGGTGTGAGCCACCCGAAACTCCGCACGCTGCAAAAGCAATGACCCCAGCGTGCCTGGGAGCAGGGGCGTGGCACGCATGGGACAAGTGACTTGGGGGCTGCAAGTTTAGGAGCAACCCTGCCTTTGAACTCAGAAGCAGAGAAGCGGCAAAGGGATTTAAGTCTGTGTCGATTTCCGGCCTCTTGGGGTCTGCGACTGCTAGTATTTTCTTCGTGATGGGGGCGGTGAAGGGAATAATTTCAAGCCGCTCAAGGCTGGTTTTAGAAAGCAGAGTCACTTGAGCATTGCAAGTGAACGTAGTTTTCCCCCTGAGCGTGTGTTTTTGTCTCTGGTGATTTTCACAAATCTCTTTAGAAGTTTCAGGACTCTCTTCAGGTCTTAGTTACAGTGAATGGCAATGTGGAACGCAGGGTTGAGAAATACTTTTTAAGTATCCCAGAGTTTACAAACAAACACCCAGTAAATCAGTTAGAAACCAAGGAAAACAGTTAATATAAACAGAGGTGATGACATTCTGGATCTGAAACCGTAAATAACTTCTCCGGAGTATGAGGAAGTCTAACACATTGGAACTCCCTAATTTTCATAAAGAAACTTTCTCTGTGGCCAGTGCTGATCAGCAGTTTGACATTGCAAAATATTTGTAAATGGCGAGGCCACACCAATCTATTATTCGTTGGTATGCATTAGTACTTAGTGTTTTATGACTAACTTAAAATTTTTTCCTAGTCTTCTTCTCCTCTCCCATTTACTTCCTATGAGAGTAGTCGGCCCCAGTTCTTAGGCGACTTTTTAAGAATAATTAGCTTGATTTCACAGATATTACTCAATACTTACAACTCAGTGGTTATACATGTGAAGCATTCTCCAAGAAGTTTCAGGCTTGCAGTTTTTAATCTATTTTGGGGCAGATTTGTTTAAAGCCACTAAAAACTACATGCTGGTGCATAAGTGCAAAAAGTACTTTCATAGTAGCCTTAAAAAATTTAAATAGTCCATTTAAGAAGCCCACCAGATACTAAGGAACCACTTTTATATCTACACTTAAATATTACTCATTTTTCCGTTAATAAATTGAATATGCATATTGTGAAGAGAAGTTATCGCTGATACTATAGTCTGGAATCACTGAAATAGGCAATGGTTTGGGGATGGAATTTTACATTGAAATTGGTGCTGTCCACGCTCAATCTTCAGAGCTAATATTTCTCAGTGCTCTGTGACTTACCGCCTTTTAATATTTCTTCATGCTCCTTTTCCAAATATTAGCCTTTTCCAAAATATTAGCACCCTTTCAATCTCTCTGATAATGGTAAATCTATTCAATAAATAAATCCTGATCTTTTTACAAAAATCTTTTTCTTTTTTGAACTATGTAAGGCTGTCAATCCTCAAATGCTTTGCCACCTCTACAAAAAGTATACATTACTCTAAACAATATCCAGAAAGGTAGTGTTTGATGTCTGTCCTGGGCCACTGAAAAAAAAAAAAGACTTTAGGACAACAACTTTGCCATGCTTGATCACTGGTCTATGCCTGCCTCGATGGGTGACCGGAGCATAATAAATATTCAATAAATAAACATTGCTTGTTGCAGGTGCGTTGGGCTTTAGGACATAGCAGACATTGACACTGTTGTATAAGTAAAAATTTTTGCAGTCTGCTAATGAAACAAAGTGACTGCTTTTTACATTAGTTGTAAGTCTCTACAATTCAAATACTACTCATCTTGTTTGTTAGCTTCTTCATTTCTTCTCCACCCCTTTCTCTTCCTCTTTTTCTCCTTCATATTTTTCTTTTGGAGTGTGGCCAACAATTACCAATATGGTAGAAGTAGTTTGTGAATTGTGCTTTGTTTCCTTAATTCACAGAATACATCATTGTACATCAGGCACGCACAGATATGTTCGTCATTTGTAAAGAGCTAACTGCTCTGTAGTTTTTGATTGTAAAAAGAAACATGGTTATTTAAGAAAACCTAAAATATAGATAACTGTAAAAAGTGATCTAAATAACCCTTAAACGCCTAGTTGGGAGTTTAGAGAAAAACAATATTAAAATGTGCTTTGTTAGTAAAGGGTTTGATTTCTTTCTCTGATTTTTTCTTTTTAATTTTTATACTTTTAATTTGCATATTTAAAGTATAATCTGGACTGTTCAGTATAACAAATGTGTGTTTTTCTGAATTTTTATTGCACATTATTATAAAAAGTTTCCTTTGTTAATAAAATTAAGCAAAACCCACCTTAAACTACATGATAATCTATCAAGGGACATGCTATGATTTGCTTATCTCTTCAGTTTGATATTTGGGTCTTTTACAGAGTATATATTTTATGAATAGTGAATGCTAACTCCATTGTATCTGTTGTGTCTCCTCCTGTTTATTTATTTTACTTTATTTTATTTTATTTTATAGCATGTCATGTCATGTCATGTTCAAGGCTAATAGATTTGTGACTGGCTTAGAAGTCTACTGATGCATTCTGAAGTGTGAATGTCTGTTGACATTTTTTCTAAAGCAAAACCATTTGCTTTAAGGTTATTACTATTTTCCCTTTTCCACTGAACAACCACTTAAAGCTCTTGTAAATTCTTCTTTTCCAGGCATTGCAAAGCTGGAAGAGGGAGATGAACTCCAGCTTGCAATACCCAGAGAAAATGCACAGATCTCTCGCGATGGAGACGGCACCTTTTTTGGTGCCCTGAAACTGCTGTGACCCACATGCTCCATATTTGTGGCTCTTTCCCTCCCTTTTTCTGTATCTCTAAAAGGAAAACCCTTAACTGCAAATGCCAAAAGAGGAAAAAAGTAGTCACCATAGACTTTTCTTGAGCTATTTGTTTTGGTTTGCAGAATCTGGTCCCAAACAGGAAATTGAACAGACAACCACAGCCAAAGCGTGTCATGTGAGTTACAAGAATCAGAGCCCGCATTCAGAAAGATAGAATTAGGAAGACTTTTCGTGAGGACCCCGTGTCAAGTGATGTGATTATATTTCTTGTCTTGGGGAAAGTGCACAGTTCAGAGGGCAGTAATGATTTTTTCAAAAGCGGTATTCCTCAGTTTACTATGAAACGTGTGCCCACATCTGTGGGACGTTAAGACATTTGTGAGAAACCTCAGGATTCATCTTCCCTTTTCATGCTAAATGTGCTCCTCTCCTTTTCAGCTAATTATGGAAAATTTTTAAAAATCTGAAAATCTTGCATTAGGTGCATGAAAATAATAATTACAAATTTATGATTGGTTAAAATTTAATTTTAAAAGTCTAAATTTAAATATTGTACAAGTGGACTGAAAATAAGATACATATACTATTTAAGTTTTCGGTTTAGTTCAAGTTGGCACTTTTTAATCTCTAATATTATCTGTTACTAGACATTTTTCACATTAAGGAAAGAATTTCCTCATTTGTATATACATATATATATAGTAAACTATATATATAGTTTATATATATATATAGTATAAACTATATATATATATATAGTTTCCTATAGTTTCAGTTGCTTCAGAAATTTTCAGTGTAGGGTAATTCCAATTTATGCATATGAATCAGTAACTAAAAATAACTGAAATTGCACTTACATAAAATAAAATCTCCACTGAAGTTAATGGGTGCATTTATGATAAAATAATACAATTTCCTTCTATTTCCAGTTCTTCTGTTTCAAACTACTGCTATTGTAGCTTATGTATCCCAGGCAACAAAAACTGTCAAGTTATGTGCTTTACAGAAGTTGATGTTTTACTAAAGTCTTTTGCATCCTGAAGTGTGGAAAGTGCACAGGCTCTTTCTAAAGAGTTTAATGTCTTGGAAGACATCACCTTCCTTTTCATTTCATAAACAATCATATTTGAGAATGTTGTAATATTTATCTTTTATAATATCTGTTTCCCTTGCATTTTGTCTTGTTTTTATGTCATTAAGTCCTAATTTCATTAAACAATTGATTTCATTAGTGTTAACAGTGGATGAAACAACAGACCTAAGCCGTCATTACAATCATTTTAAAGATTCTTCTTTCCAAAGAAAGAAAAGCATTCAAACTTTGCGTCTAAAGTCAAACCCTATTCAAGTGTCTAGTTCCTATAATTTTTGCATTTTGGATCAACTAAAATGTATGTAGCAATTTATTTTGTTTTATAATGTAATTAAAAAAGAAGAAGCGATAGGTGGAGAAGGGGTTTTGACATTGGAGGAGTGGTTAGTGATTTTCCTAGTATTGCTGCTAACTGAGATTGCCAAGTAGAAAGACACAGTGCCTCCTGCCGCTGTCTGACTGACTGCCCAGCAACACCCATCTTTTGTTTCTCTCTGTACGACTGTCCCCTAAAAATGAGGTGAGAAACTGTGAGATATTGTAAAGTAATACCTGTTAGTTTATGACAATGAAGTATTTGAAACCTGAGTAATTCCTAGATTTGGAAAGGGATCTGTTCATATCTTCATTTGTATATTATTTCTTAAAACATAAATTTAAAAGATACTGGTTTATAATAGGCTTAGTCAGTACACTATTGTCATCTATACCTCCCGCCACTATTGTTTTAAGCAACACATTTTATCAGCAGATGTAGAGTTTAGCCATGTGAGATACTCTTAACTGTTATTTTACTTTAGGTTTAAACCAGTGTTAAAATGTGAATATTATCTTCCTCATATGTGAAATTGCGAGCAAACTAGTCTGTCATTAAGTAAAAGTTCATTTAAATGCCAAAAAATAGAATTAGGATTAGGTAACTAGTGACTCTGGGAGGGAATCTCCCTAGACTTAGTTGTCTGAGTTTGTTCCTCTCCACTTTTTCTCAGTTTATTTTAGGCAAAAGAAGATGTCATTTTGGGTTTTCCTATAACGAAACATTTTAAGGTTAAGGGACCCAGTCCAGATACTTTGTTACCTTAAATGCCAAATCATAGTTGTGACTATAGATAACTGTTGGAAGCTACCAAAGTAGTGTATCCCTGCGTGCGGGAACTAAGTGAATCCCCAGAACATCCAAAGTAAAGCAATTGGCAGCTCTAAGTGGCACTTGGAGAAGTATCTTCCAGTGATTGTGCAAAACGAAGGTATTTCCAGTGTGATGTGTTGTGGGTACAGCAATTATTGATAGAGTCCTGCATGAATCCTCTGGTAATCTCAGTTAAATTAAATGCATGTGATGCACTTCCATGAAGTGGACACATTCCTGTACCACTTGGCAGGCTTATTTTGAATTTTTTATTACTACAGTGTTTGCAGTACATAATGATTCATTCACTGTGGGGAGCAAGTACATGTAGCTATTTGACAGAACTGGACACGAACATTGCCAGCATCTTGCCATCTTTTATGTTCCTGCCAGTCTTTTTTTTTTTTTTTTTTGTGGGTACCAGGGGGTCGACCTCAGGACCTTGCGCACCAGCAGGTGCCCGTGCCGCTGAGCGATATCACCGGCCCTTTTTTTGTATGTGGGTTCCAGGAGTCGAACTCGGGCCCTCGCACTTGCCAGGCAGGCACTTGCGCTGCTGAGCCATCTCACCGGCCCATTCCTGCCAGTCTTCAAAGGCAATCTCCATTCCAACTTCCATCAGCAAGGAGTGGCTTTGCTCTTTTCAACTTGGTACAAATAGTACTTGTGTGGGCTTTTCACTATGTAACAAAATACTTGACATAAGCATACTATAAAGAGGAAAGTTCATTTTGCCTCAGCATTTCATAAATTTCAGTCCATAGACAGTTGGCTCTGTTGCTTTGGGCCTGGGGTGATGCAGAATATCATGGTGGGACCATGTGGCTGGGGAAACCGGTCACCTCATGGTGGCCAGGAAGCAGAGAGACTGGAAAATCTCCCTCAAGGACACATCCATACCCAGTGTCCTACTTCTGGCCACTAGGCCCCATCTCCTAAAGGTTGCAGCCCCTACCAAGGGCACCACAGGCTGGGGGCCACGCTTTGGGGGGCCATTTCCCGAAACCATCCCAGCATGGTGCGGGATGCTCCCTCCTCTACACACAGTCTACCTGCAGTCACCCGCCATTGAGCCATGAAGCTTGCCCTTGCTCTTGTAGGTAGCTGCTGTTCATTCCTGCTCACAGCAGAGTAGAATTCACTCCAGGATGGACCACAGTGCATCTATCTATTTTACTATGGAAGGACCTTGGGAGTCTTTCCAGTGTGGGGTTATGACGAATAACATTCCTGAGAACATTTCCTTGCAATATTCTGGGGGACTTACCAGTATTTACATGTTTCAGTTGGATACATACCTGGAAGGAGAATGGGTGCTGTATAGAAAATGTGTATGTGCAACTTTAGATGATACTGCCAAAAATGATTAACAATTTGCAGAAAGTCTTGACAGAACCAGCTGGACTGGGGTAATTATTGTCTACCTGCTCTAGACAGCAGCTCCTCCTCTCTGCCACGGACCCTGCTCAACTCCTTGGTCACCAGCAGGCCCTCAGCTGGTGGCGGTAATGCACTGTAAAGTGGAATTCTCCCTGGTTAACTGCAGACACATCCATCTTTATAAATTAATTTTGTAACCTTTTATAAATTGGGTCAACGTTTATATAAGAATCATGATTAATAAGGGGTCTGTTTCCTCTTTTGTGTCCCTCTTCTCCTGTGACCTCAGCACAGGGAGTGCGGGGCTGGTACCGTCGCTGAGGAAATCGCTGCTTCTTCCTCCCCGGTTCCCGAGAAGTGTGTTTAGTGCTCCCCGGAGCACAGCGAGAGGTTACTTTCCATTTTGTTCCTTTCACTATCGCCATCAGAAGCGGACTGTCGGTGTTATTTAAAAGTTAACGAAGTAGAATTTTATTCAGGATTACTTTAAAATAAAATGATAGAATAAAAATATAGAACTATAGTAGCAATAGAATAAGAGCAGAGATTTGTTGCTGTCTTTAAATGTATTTCACAAACTTACACTACCATAGTCCTTACACATACTGAGGATATATTTTGAATTTGTGATCTATTCTCTGCACAATTTTGTAGACATGAAAATAAATTTATTTTGTTACTTAATCTTAAATTTGTCTTTTTGCAGTTCTGCCTCAGTCATGCACTGTATTTAAAAGTAATTACAAAGATTGGAGCTGATGGACTGAGCCAGTGTGGAGCTGCGTGGGGAAACCTGAGAGGTCTGTTTGATGACACTGCACTGTTCATTTAGAGCTCTGTGACCAATTAGTCATTTCAGAGGAGTGAACAAGCAAGATTAAAAACACAAAGACAGTAATACAGTGGGTACACAAAAATGCAACTGGATGAGTTTCCCTCTGTCTCATATTTTCATCTTTAATATAAATACTGCAATATAATCTTTCACAAATAAATGAATAAAGTCTCAAAATCCATTTAAAACTGTCTAGGAGAAATTGGTTATGTCATTATCATTAGGGTTGTATTTACAACACTAGAATGTATTTTATGTGCTTTTTGTGAAGACATACAACTTCACACACTTATATATGACATTGCAAGCCAAAATTCTTCTCTTTCGGAGCTGCTTATGAGATGTAAAATTCCCAAAGCAAAAGAGTATGGTGATAGCCATAGAGGGGCTCACTGTGCATCTCGGCATCGTCCCAGCACGCCTAGGACCTGACTTCCCGTTTCTGCCCACAGCTAGGGCCAAAGGAGAACTCAGTTTATTATTAATCCTCCTTATCTGAAATTATGTGACGGTAATGAAAAGACAAACCACAAGAGAAGTTAAGGGTTTGAAAGAAGGCAGGAATTTTTCACTGAGTTAATAGGTTCCATGTTTTCAAACTTCTGACTTTTCATTTTGAAATAATTTTAGACTTTCAAAATATGGGAAAATAAAAACAATACACAGAAACCTCTTAGATTTTTCACTTATGAGTATTTTCCTCAATTATTAATGTTTCACAGTACAAAGATCAAACTTAGGGCAGTAATATTAATACAAGTCTTAAATACATTTCAGATCTTATGGAAATTCATCCGTGCTAGTCATGAAGCTGGATTAAGTAGCTGGTTTTGCACCAATTATGATTTTTCACAACAGCCTTTAATAACAGAAATCAGTCATTAAAAGACACATATGTATTTAGAAATTAAAGCAGAAAAAAACTACTTCTATATAATTTAAAGCTTAAAGAAAAATATGGAAATCAGAAATTATTTAAAACTAGATGATAATAAAATGCTTCTATAAAAACAGGGTACAGTAAAATTAGTATTTACGTAGAATTTTATGAAGTAAAATGTTTCTATTAGAAAAAAAGAATGGCTTGAAATTATTACCTCAGACTCCATAGCAAGAAAGACAAAAACAAAAGAAGGCAAAACAAAGCAAACTGGGGGCCGGGGATGCAGCTCAGCAGCACAGCGCCTGCCTGGCAAGCACGAGGTCCTGAGTTCAATTCCCGATGCTAAAAAAAAAACAAAGCAAACAAGAATGCCTAAGCAAAAGTAAGAGACAGAAATTAAAGAATAGAAACTTAGATAATAGAAAATGAAGGAACAATAGATGACCAGCGTGTTCCCAAATCATTTATTACAGACAAATAAATATGACAAAACAGTGGCCAAGTTTTCAAACAAAATTGCAGACAGCAATTTAAACAATATTAAATTTTAAAATGGGGACAAAACTGTAGGGGAAGCAGAGATAAAATGACCCAGGAAAATATTGTGAACAAAATTTTTTTCATAAACCTTTCAACAGTAGATGAAAGACATATTCTCAGAAAAATGAAAATTGCTAAAACTGATCAGGAAGAAATAGACTCAAATGAATGTTTTAAAATACCCATACAGATATTGATCCAGTAGTGTAGGCTGAGCCTCTTTTCTCCAAAAATCCAAAATCCAAACTGCTCCAAAATTAAAAACTTTGTGAGTAGACTTGGGTCCCATCCTCATGATATCTCATTTCATATATATGCAAATATAGCAAGATACCCCCGAAGATCTGAAACCTGAAACGCTTCCACACCAATCTTATAGGATAAGGGATACTGCACCGGTCATTTACAATCTACACAAAATGATCCGGTCAGGCCAAGATGGGCAAATTCTCCCAAATATTCAAGGGACAGATTTATTCAATTTTACATAGGTGATTTTAGAGAAACAAAACCAGAGATGACTCCAGTTCAATTTTTGTTTCTGTCTACAGCCTGGTACCAACACATTCTGAAAGCAGACCTAGAAGTCAAAACGGTGGGCCAATTTTACTCGAAAACTTAGGTGTAAAGATCATCCATAATGCATTAGCAAATTGATTATAGCAATATGCAAAAATAATGCTTGATAAACAAGTTGGATTTAATCCATATCTGCAAGCTCCTAGCTATATTGTTAACATATATAATTGGTCATAAGAAAACATTAAAAGAGAAAGAACAATGACTGCCTCCGTAAATCTGGAAAAATTCTGTACAATTCAATATTTATTTATGGTGAACACTTTCAGCAAGCAGGATATAAAATTTCCTTAATTCAATAAATCAAAATTCCTCAGGACACGATTATTATCACTGAATAATTTTCACCACTTCCATGTTATACCAAAGGGACCTGACATTTCATCAATTCAAACGAATCTATTGGCCAGGGATGGTGGCCCATGCCTGTAATCCCAGCACTAGGGAGGCTGAGACAGGAGGATTGCCACCAGTTGGAGGCCAGCCTGGACTACACAGTGAGTTCAAGGCCAGTCTGAGCTACATAGCAAGCAAGATCCTGTCTCAAAAAACCAAAAATAAAAAATAAAATAAAATAAAATAAAATAAAACAAACAAATCTATTGAATGCCTATTGTGTACTAGCCAGTATGCTTGACAACACAGTGTATGTTAGGTGGAGACAAATATTATGGAGTCCAATAAAGTAACAAAGGCATGGAGGGAGTGACTGGAGCAAGGTGGGTGAATGGTATTTATTAGATATTCATGTTATGGTTTACAGCTGGATGTGCCCCAAATGGCTCATGAACTCCCAGGCAGGGCTTTGGGAAGGTGATTGGATTATGGGGGCTTACAGCCAACTTCCTGTTAGGAGGAGGAGTCTGGGCGGAAGAGTCCATCGCTTGGGGCGTGACTGCTTTCTGCTTCCCATGCTCCATGCTGTGAGTGGCTCTCTTCCACCAGGCGCCTCTGCCCTGGTACCCTACCCTGGGGCAAGCTGACTGTGGACTGAAACCTCTACAGATTAGGAGCCCCTCCTTCCTTAAATTGTGGGTGTCAGGTATTTTGTTCCAGCAAGGAGGGAAGTAACCAAGACACGTCACACAGGTGCTTACGCTGTGTAGAGAATCTTCTAAATGTCAAATTACTTCCATTCTTCAGGACCCACATCAGATTAAGTCACTATCAAAGCTTCATTTCATAGATGAGATGGAGAGGTAAATGTCCCCCTGTGCTGTAAATTGGGGTCCTCCAGCCCCAGCCCTGCTCTCACAGCCTCACCCTTGGGAAGGCTTCACTGCAGAAGGGCAGAGGGGCCCAGAAAAGGCTCTGGGAAGAATCCTTGAGAGCAAAGGGAAACAAAGACCTGGGGTGTGTTTTGGGCACTTCGCCTGGGCTGCCTGGAGACTGGGCTCCCAGGAGAAGTCAGAAGGAGGTGAGTAAGCAGGTGTGTACCGGGGTCTCTGTTTCTCAGGGCGCCATAAGCCCAGTCCCCACTCTCAGAAGGCACTGCTGAGTTGAATCCGGTCTCTTGCCACCTTGACATTTTTAACTTCCTTTGAACAGGTCTCCATGTTTTCTCTTCGCACTGGGTCCTGCTCCTGATGCTGTGGTCCTCAGTGGGGAAGAGAGGGGATGACCAAGGGCACCCTGTCTCCAGCTGAAGTTCTCAAATTCAAATCTGAGTTTTTCCTTAACTAGTTTTATAATTGGGAATATTGGGATATTAGTACCATTAAATTCTGGAATTGTTGGGAAAACTGAACATGCAAACGCACTTGAAATAGTTCCTTGCATATTATACTGGCTAAGGGTTTTGCTTAAAAGACATGCGTGGGAGGAGAGGCTGGAGCTGCAGTTCCAAGAAAGGGAAGTGAAGTGCTCTGTCTGGTTTTGTTTTAGCAAGTGATCTAGATGTTAAAATGGCAGGAAATTGTAAGAATATTTGGTTTTGTTGAGATGTTTTGAGTATATCAGAGAGAGGGAGGAGGGGAGAGAGTAGCCAGGGAGAAAGACAGAAGAGGAAGGAAAGAGGAAAAGGAGGGAGAAATGAAGGAAGGAAAATGGGAGGGAGGAAATAAGAAAGAAGGGAAGGAAGAAGCAATGCCTGGAGTCTGACATCGACTCTGGCCCTTCCCAAGGTCACAGCTGCCTCTTGTCTCTCTCTCCCCAGCAGTGCAAATGAAACAGAACGAGCGTCCACCCAGAGGCCAGACACTTCCACGACTGAGCCAGCTGGGAGCAGAAAGGTGCTTGGGACTTAATCTGATAGGAGTGAAAGAAACCAGGATGTAAGAATTAGGGAGCAGCAGCAAGACAGCAGAATAAGGGGGAGGAGGTTGAGACAGCACAAGTCCAGGAAAGGCTCTTTGCGGGCCAGAGAGTATCTGTTGGGCTCACCTTGAAGGTGGGGGCGTGAGGAAGGTAGACAGGGCTGCACTGCCCACAGCCCCGGGACCTGCCTTACCCGCGGCCTCCCTCCAGGTGAGGAGAGATCAGCGGGTTCCCCAGGGAGGGCGTGCGTGGGGTCTGGATCCCCCAGTTCAGGGGATGCTTTCAGTGTGAGCAGCTCTGCGGGACGGGGTGGGGGTGCTGCGGGGAAGAAACAGCCTCATTCGGTTTGCATTTCCAATAAGACGATTGCATAATACGTGCAGGGCTGACTCTTGGGGCTGAAGACAGATTGTGTACTTTTTCTCAAGTATAAACCTCAAAATCAACAGAGTTTCCAGATCATAGTCCAAATGTCACAGTGACCATGAACAGGACATTTCCAGAGCGACATCCCACCTAGCGGGGAATCCCCTTGGCTGGCCGGGGAAGGGTTCTGCCCAGATCGGAGTGGAGTCTGCAGGGTGCAAACCCACATCTCCCGGGAGGAGAAGGGAGCACCTGGTTCGCACCTGCAGAGCCGCACTGCCCCCATCCCAGCTGCCCTCGGCCTCCCGCTCTGTCTGTGCATTGCAGGCCACATTTGCAGCATGTGATGAGTACGTTCCTTGTGCGGAGCTGGTGCGTGTATGGGACACATCTTCATTCCTCCTCACCTCTTCCCTCCCCTCCCTCCCCCTTCCCTCTGCCTTATGGTCCCCTTCCCATTTGCAAAAGATCATCTCCCTGTTCACCATTATCTCTCTTTTATTTTGCTCTTTATTTATTATTTTGGGTTTCTCATGTAACAGAAACTATGTGATATTTAAGCTTGTGTGTCTGATTGACTTCACTTAACATTATGGTCTCAGGGTGCATTTATTTTTCCTGCAAATGGCTCAGATTTATCCTCCTTTGTAGTGGAGTAGTACTCTACCGTGCGCAAATACCACATTTTCTCCTGTTGATGGGTATATAAGCTACTTCCAAGATTCAGCTACTATGAGCTGTGCTGCTGCACACAGGGGTGTGCATGGATCACTGTGATACGATGTCTTTAACTCTTTCAGAAAGATGCCTAGAAAGGGAATTGCTGGGTCTGATGAAGCATGTGTGTGTGTGCGCGCCCACAGTATGAGTCAGAGGATTATCACTCACATGTAAAACAGGATGAGTTTTATTGGGAAGGCTCAAAGTTTTGCAACATGCCTCATTCATGGGGCAGCACGTAAGCAGATCCAGTGGTCACTGCTGAGAAGGCGTAGGGGTCTGGACAACAGGACATAGTGCCCAGAGGACGGAGGTCAAAGCTCAGACAGGCAGTGGCAGGGGCACAGTATCTGTGGGGGGTGGGGGGAAGATGGGGATTGAACCCAAGGCCTCGCACACCCTGAGCTTAGTTCTACCACTGAGCTACAGCCCCAGCCCAAGATGCAAGTACATTTCATTCAGATGCTCAATTTGTTTGAAATTATGTAGTTAATAAATGTTTTGGTTTTGAGCCTAAAGGTCAGGATCACCCCTTTCTATTACATTTTTTTCTTCAGTTTCTAGCACTGTGTTATCAAGAAGTGATGACAGCTTACTTTCATGTTACCAGCTGTTCTGGGAACTGAAAACAGAACTCTGGGTTTTCAGTTTTAGAGCCAATCGATGTATTATATCTACTGTGGATTGCTCATGGAGAGAGCTGTCAGACTCTAGGACACATCTAAAAGAGAACTACCCAACAGCGAAAAATGTAGAAACTGTCAAAAAAGCGGAATGTAAAGGCCTAGAAATTTCTGTACAAAAGAAAAGAAAGACATCCTCCCCCTCACATAAAGGAGTCAAAAGAAAAGAAGAAAGGGTGGAAGGAGGAAGGGAAGAAAGGAGAGAACAGTGGAAGGATGGGAGGAAGGAAGGCAGGGACAAGATGATTTTCAATATTTAAAGAGCTAAACATGACTGAGGGTAATTTAAATCAATGGACAGGATTTATAGATTTAAAAAAATATTTCTTATGATATACACATTATAAAATTTACCTATTTTAAGTAAAATTCAAGATTTTGATGTATTTATAATGTTGTCTGAGAAGTTATAAAATTCATTGTAAAATATTAGGAACTTGAAATTAGACTCCAGGAAAGGAAGGGACTTGGAAGAAGATGAAAGATGAAAAAAGGGCTTTTTAAGGAAAAGCCTTGAAGCATCTTTTGAGAGAATATCCTTGTATCTTTTACTTTTGAGTAGATTTGGATGCACAGTTACGGGACAGAGCAGTTCCCTGAGTGCCACCCCCCCATGTGTCTTATTGTTAACACGTGGCTGTCACATTTGTCACGAGTGAGAGGTGGACACTGTGATGTGGAGAACCGAGTTCCATGCTGTATTGGGACTTTTTTGGCCTTTGTTGTGTGTTGCCTTCCAGAATCCAGCCCAGCGTATTTCTCTGCACTTACGAGTCGCGCTTCCTCGCCATCTCCTGACCCTTCAGTTCCCGTGTCTCCTTGTTCTCCATGACCTTAACCATCTTCAGGAGTGTGTCAGCCGTTGTCTACCGTGCCTCTCCACTTGGGCCTGGCACACATTTTTCTCAGGGTTTCATCTCTGGAGGGAGAACACAATACGAGCGAAGGGCACTTCCCATCTCTTCCTCATCACCTGGCCAGGTAGGGTTTGCCAAATTCCCAAGAGATGACTTTTAATTCTGATTTATTTTCTCTAGTCATGAATCTATCTTAACAGCACATGCTAAGTTCATTTGGAAATAAACCCACCAAATATCCAGATTGAATTTCTCTCCTTGGGTTTGTACACACACGGTGCCACCAGAGGGCAGCACTTGAACAAGTACAGGGAGACGTGGGTTATTCTCAAAGAGTAATTAAATGAAGAAAGAACAGTACAAATTATAAAACCATGAACTGAAAGAACGGTAAAAGACTACACAGACACTTTCAGTGTTTTCTCAACCCAGGCTCCAGACCTAATGAAAGTCTGAGAGCTGCCCCAGCTTCTCCTATTTGATGGAAACCCTAGTTCCGGATCTGTTGTAGCAAGTGTGTGCCTGAGGACGTCACACGTACCCACAAGACCTGAGGTCCAAGGTGAGAGATGGTGGCCAGGAGCAGCATAGGGAGCAGAAGACAGCCCCCACCCAAATCCAGCCGGTCTTTGTAGGAATCTGTTCTCATTTCCAATTTTAGGTAGCTCCTTGCCTGCATTTACCGGCGAAGGGTGAGCAGGACTTCTCCTTGGTCAGAAGTATGTTGTTTTCTGATTCTTCAACACCTTGTCCAAAACATGCACAGCCTTGGTTGACGTAAAGTGAAATACACACGCCATGCTAGGTATCATTACATATATTAGTAATATAGCCTGACAACTATATGCAGTGCATATTTGTCTAAATGTTTTAAACTATTTACCTGTGAATCATTATACTAAAGCAATTTCATCTACAATCTAATTTTTAGAAAGTTTATCAACTTGATTGTTTTAACATAATTTTTGGATTTACACAAAAATTGAGCAGAAAGCAGAGTTCCATGTACTCCCTCTTTGTGATTTGCCTTTTTCAGATGTTGTGTGCATGGAATTGTACAGCATGTAAACTTTTCAGACTGGCTGCTTTCAATGAGCAATTTGCATTTACTGCTCCTCCATATTTTCATAGGTTAATATCTCATTTCTTTTTATTGCTGAATAATATTCCATTGTGTGGATGATCCACAGTGTGTTCATCCATTCACCTTCTGAATGACCTCCTAATGTTTACCGATTATGAAGAAAGCTGCTGTAAATGTTCATATGGTGGTTTTTGTGTCGATGTGAGCTTTTCAATCAGAGAGATAGCTCGTCACACAACTGCTGGTTCATATTTTCAGACCGTGCTTAGCTTTGTAACAACTGCACAGTTGCTGTCTTCCAAGGTGGCTGCCCCTCCCATGGTGAATGACAGCTACAAGCTCTGCATCCTCATCAGCATGGCGTTGCTTCTTGAGGGATCACAGAGAAATCTGTAGCCACTTTCGAACAGAAGGAGATGTTAGCCTTTTTCTTTGTGGAAAGGAAAATGTGCCCTTGGGAGGCAAGACCATAGGGTTGACTAGCGGTATTAGCTTTCCTGTTGCTGGGACAAAATACCTGACATCCACAACTTAAAGGAGAGACATTTTGGCTCATGATTTCAGTGAGTTCAGTTCATGACTGGCTGGCTCCAATCCAGAAACAGCATGGTGCAAGGTCATGGCAGAGGAAATATGCTTACATCATTGTGGCCAGGAAGTAGAAGGGAGGAGCTAGGGACAAGAATACACCCTTCCAGGTCATGGTCCCAGTGACGCATTATTCCATCCAGGCTCCACTTCCTAAAAATATGCAGCTATAAACTCATCAGTGGATTTATCAGTGTAGTGTAGTGCCTTCGTAATCCAATCACCTTCCATATATATGACACTTATGGGAAACATTTTAGATCTAAAACATAATGTTATCCTCATTTAGATTTCATTAATCACTTGCCCTGGAAATATTCCACAGGGAAAAGCTATGATGTTTCCTTAATTTTTTCTTTTTTTTTTTTTTTTGTGGGTACCGGGGGGTCGACCTCAGGACCTCGCGCGCCAGCAGGCGCACGTGCCGCTGAGCGATATCACCGGCCCCTTTTTCATATGTGGGTTCCGGGAGTCGAACTCGGGCCCTCACGCTTGCAAGGCAGGCGCTTACGCCGCTGAGCCATCTCACCGGCCCAATTTTTTCTTTTTTTAATGTGGGTACCGGAAGTCGACCTCAGGACCTCACGCTTGCCGGGCAAGCGCTTGTGCTGCTGGGTGATATCACTGGCCCTTTTTTTCCTTTGTGTGGGTTCCGGCAGTCGAACTCAGGACCTCACGCTTGCCGGGCAGGCACTTATGCCGCTGAGCCATCTCACCAGCCCGATGTTTCCTTAATTGAAAGACTCCCACAGAAAAACTGCATAGGCAGTCTTGGGGATGCAACATCAACCAATGTTTCTCAGAATGCTCTTGGTAAGATGACCAACTTCTTATAACTGTCAAATCCAATGACTTCTTTCAGGTCTTCCCCAATTTAAATTCTGAAGCTTTTAATGCTCTTACATAGGCATAATGACATCCATGCCTAACAGGGATGAGCATGCATGAACATATCTTCTCACCCGTGATCTATAGAGAAGATGTATACATCTTCCACCCACCCACCGCCCCTCCATCTGCTCAATACCATCCAGAGTGCCCTGCCTTTCAGGAATGGTCTGGCTTTCTCTAAAGCTCATTCCATGATCCGTGATGTGGCATCACCCCCTTCTGCTTCCTTTTGTTTACACTTTGTCATGAGGCACTGTGACCTTTCCCCATCATACTTTGGAGGCAGAGCTTAGTCCTGTTGATTATATTCTACTTAAAATCCACTCTTCTTTCACACTGCGTGACTTTGGTAGTTTTTTCAGAGGATTTGGAGTGTCGTGAGGACTGGTGGTAACACAGACTGTGGCTCACACCTCCCTGGCTTTTCCCTTTGTACTCTCTCCTTTTCCAGTTGCCTCCCTGGTTCATCTTCACAGAGCTGTCTTAGCCTTTCTGGTTCGTCTTCACAGAGCTGTCTTAGCCTTTCTGAGTGTCATTATCAAGCACTTATCAGCATTTTATCCACCAACATATTTTTGCCTTCCTAGCAGTAATTCTGACAGCAAAATATGCATACACACATACATACATATACATTCTCCAGTGAGCCCATATTCACGACACTTTTATAGAGGTAAAACCGTCATTTCCACAGTGAATCTGATATATTAGAGAGTACATTTGTAGTTTTGTTTTGTCTTGGACAAGCACCTATACATCCTGATAACCATTAATCATTGCTCTTACAGGAAAACAACAGGTACCGTGTAAATGAAGACCCAAACGAGCTGTACTTTCCCTAAATTACTGGTCTTGTGCAGAGATCTGTGTGTGAGCTCTCAATGCAGGGCTCACCTTGGGACAGTCATTGCTTATTGTGTCTCCCCCTGAGTTTTTTCTTCCATAAATCTCCTTGAAATTCTTGTCCTTATTCCTTACATAACTATATGGAGGTCCAAACAATGTCTGTGGGTTTTAAAACTGTCAAAGCCTAGACAAATATAAATCTTTGTTACATGTGTTCTCAGAAATAAATAAAATATAGCACGTACGTATCACATGACCTACTCAAATGCAACGAACAACTTCCAAGTCTAAAAGGTGCTTTGAAACTTTCATTTTTATTTCTTATTTCATACAAAAGACTTTAGGAAACTCACAGGAAGAATGGTTTGAAATTTTTGTGTGGCCCTGGCTATGAGTTACTTAAACCAGAAAGTATTTGTCCTCATGATCTCACTCCTTTATGGAATCTAAAAGAAGTTGAAAATGGATGGGGGCGACCAGAGTGTGGGGAGAGAAAGGGGTAGCAGGGATGGGGAGAGGTTGGTGGGTGTCCCAAGCTGCTGTTAGGAGCAAAATGTTCTGGTGCACTACTGCATGGTAAGGTGACTGTATAATCATAACATACTGCACATTACCATTACCTAGAGGAAAGATGTGTTTGCTAAAAAGAAATGATGAATGTTTGAGTAGATGGATACGCATATCCTCACTGGAGCATGCACAGTGCATACATACATTGAAACATTCCTTGGTCCAGTATAAATGTGTTCACCTTCTATGTATCAACCAAAATGAATAAAAGTAAGTGAATGGGAAAGGGTGGAGGGCTCTGAGGTAAAGAGTTATTGGTCTAATGAATATTTATAGCTGAACTCAGTAAGGAAAGGGAACAGCAGAGCGGAGACTTCGGGGTTCAGGTAAATCTGGAGATTGGCTTCTGCTGTTTGCCCCTCCACTCTGCAGAGTTTCACAGCTGGTTCTGGAGCTTGACGCCTGATTCTTCAGTCTTCCTCGCAGTGTTGGCATCACGGCCGTGCTGGGTACCACACTGGCACTAGGGACAGACGAGTCAGGCAGGTCCGACTCCAGGAGGCAGAGCAGCGTCTTCTCACTCAGCTCATCTGGCTGCCTCCCTTCCCACCTCCGAGATGCAGCCCGTCCCCTGCGGTCCTTTTCCTTTTATTATTCCCACCAGTCAGGGGAAGCTGGGGGCCAGACCTGAAGACGCTTTGATTGTAGAAAGATTCGTCTGCGGCTTGTTAGTGAACCTGCTTTCTTACCTCCATCCTGAGAAATTACCAATTTTTAAAATTAATGACAGAACTCCCATAAATTAAACAGGAAGGAACAAGTGGGTGCCTCACTACCCCTTCCTGAGTCTCCTTGGTTTCTCTGTTGTTGTGAATTATTTGGTGAACCTAAGGTCGTATTATGTTTATGCCCTATTGTATGATAATATACAGAAATAGTAGTGGGCTATGGCTGTCCTAAGAAAATGCGACAGACCAGGGAGCTTAAGCAACAGAAATTTATTTTCTCATGATCGTGGAGACCAAATATCTTCCGAGGCCTCTTTCCTTGCCTGGCAGACCTCGTCCCTGCCTGCTCGCCTGTCCCTTCCTTGTTTGTAAATCGCCACAGACTCTTCTCGCCTCTAAAAGACACAAGTCCTGTTGGATGAGAGACAAGTCGTGCAGCCTCATTTAACCCCAGTGACCTGTTCAAAACTTGAGACTCACGATACATATTGGAGGCTGGGGAGGAAAGTTACATCGGGGGTGCCGTTCAGTCCGTGACAGCACATTCAGGCAGGTTCTGGCTCTGTGCACCTCTACGCTGTTTCTGCTCATCGCACCTGGGTTATCTTTTCATGGCTCCCCAACATCAACCTTAGGTACCAGGGTTTTGCACCCACCACCGTGGTCTGTTTCATGCACTTCAGGGATCTGGTGCCAATTAGTTCTTTCCATTCTTTGATGCTTCCTACATTTTCAGCTATGTTTTCTCTTGGGTGAGAAGTTTGATATACTGGCTTTTTTTTTTTCCTGAAGATGATAAAGTGAACATTATAGAACATAGGGCTTGACGCTGGACTAAGATACTCCTTAATTTCAAGAATTCTATGAGAAAGAGTAAAAGAGAGGAAGGAACTTAGGAAATAGGATAGGAGGCTTATGGACTGAAGTATTGGGGTTATTTTTGAATATTTAAAGTGCTAGCTTTAATAAACATCGGTAGTATCTTTATGTGAAAGATACTTTCAAACTTATTCTATGAGAACAGCGTTACTCTGATACCAAAGTTAGACAAGGACATAAAAATAAAACGATAGACCAATATTGCTGATGAACATAGATGCAAAAATTCTCAACAAAATACTAGCAAACCAAATCCAAAATTGCATCAAAAATTATATACCATGATCAAGTAGGATTCATCCCAGGGATGTAAGGATAGTTTATCACATACAAATCAATAAATGTAATAGTGCAACAGAATTAAGGAAAAAAATCAATACAGTCATGTTAATAGCTACCCTAAAATATTCAATAAAAGTCAATATATCTTTGTGACTAAAAAGTCCTCAACAAATCAGGTATAGAAGGAAAGTATCCCCAGCATAATGAAGGTCGTATGTGACAAACCTACAACCAATATCATACTGAGTGGGGAAAAGCTGAAAGCATTTTCTCTAAGATCAAAAACTGGATACGGATGTCTACTACCACTCTTATTCAATATGGTACTAGAAATTTAAGCCAGAGAAATTAACCAAGTAAAATAAATAAAAGGCATACAAACATGAACAAAGGAAGAAAAAGTATCCCTGTTTGCAGACAAGATTCTAAATATAGAAAAATCTGAAGACTCCATCAAAAGACTATTGAAACTGATAAATGAAACCAGTAAAGTTGAGGGATAAAAAATCCACATACAAAAACAATAGCATTTTAAGCACCAATAATGATATTGCTGAGAAAAAAAATTAAGAAAGCAATTCCATTTACAATTGGTACAAAAATAAATCACCTAGAAACAAATTTACCCATGGAAGTGAAAGATCTCTATGGTGAAAATTGCAAAGCAGGGATGAAAGAGATAGAGACATAAAAGAAATGAAAGATTTCCCATGTTCATGGATTAGAAGAACTACTATTGTTAAAATGTCTGTGCTACCCAAAGTGTTTTACAGATTAATATGCAAGTCCCATCCAAATATCAATGGCATTTTTTACAGAATTAGAAAATATGTCCTAAAATTCATATGGAACCACTGAGTCAGTCAGATTTCCTGCTGGTGCGACACAATATCCAACACCAACAATTTAAATGAAGAGAACCTTAATTTGGCTCATGGCAACAGGAGACTCAGTCCATGGTCAGCTGGCTCAAAGGTAGAAACTTTATGGTGTAAAGGCTTGGCAGAGGAAAGCTGCTGCCTACTTCCTCATGACAGCCAGAAAACAGAGAGAGAAAAAGGACATGAGGAAGGAGATAGGCCCCCAAAAACACATCCTCAGGGACACACCTCTTCTAACCGGGCCCAACCTCCCAACAGCTCATTTAGCTATGAGCTCATCAATAGATCAATCCAGATGTGTATAGCACCGCTACGACTCAATCACCTTCCAAAAGTCCTACTCTAAACACATGAGAATTTTGAGGGACATTCTAGATCCCAACAATAACAACCACAAAAGATCCCAAATACCCAAAACTATCTTGAGCAAAAAGAACAAAGCTAAAGGCATCATGATACCTAATTGCAAGACATATTGCTGGGCTGTAGTAACCAAGATAGTATGTTACTGGCATTAAAGCCAAAATACAGACCAATGGAATTGAATAGAGATCCTCGAAATAAATCTATGCATTTACAACCAACAGATATTTGAGACAGGTGCCAAAAACATACTCTGAAGAAAGGACAGTCTCTTCAATAGATGTTGCTGGGAAAACTGGATATTGACATGAAGAAATTGCACTTTGACCTCTGTCTCTCACAGTGTACAAAACTCAATTCAAGTTGGATCAAAACCTAAATGTAAGACTGGAAGCTATGAAAATATTGGAAGAAAAATAGGGGAAGTACTTCAACATATTGGTACAAACAATGAGGTTTTTTTTTTGGAAAAGACCCCAAAAGCACAGGCAATAAATGTAAAAATAAATAAATGGGATTGTGTCAAACTAAAAAGCTTCTGCACATCGAAAGAAACAGCGGAGTAAAGAGAGAACCTATAGAGTGGGAGAAAACATAGCCAACTGCTTGACAAGGAATTAATATCCGGAATATGCAAGGAGCTCAGACAACTTACTGACTACTGCAGAAACAACCACCTGACTTAAAAATATCCAAGTGATCTGAGGTGACATTTCTCAAAAGAAGACTCACAGACGGTCAAGAGCTATATGAAAAAAACGTTCAACATCACTACACGCAAATGAGAACCACAAGGAGGTACCATGTTATTCCGATCAGAATGGCTATTAATTACCAAAAAACAAAATAAATAACAAATTTTGGTGAGGATAAAGAGAAAAAGTCTTTATAAATTATTGCTAGGAATGTAAACTAGTACATTATGAGAGCAGTACAGAGAGTCCTCAAAATTCTACAAATAGAAGCCTCATGTGATCAGAAATCTCACTCTTGGGGATACATTCAAAAGAAATAAAATTATCAAATAGATACCAGCACTTCCATGTTTATTGCAGCACTGTTGACAAGAGACAAGATGTGGAACAACTGATAAATAGATAAAGAAAATGTGAGGTACATACACAGTGAATGCTATTTGGTCTTTCATTCATAAAAAAGAATAAAACTCTGCAATCTGCAGCAAAATAGAACTGGAGGACATTATGTTAAGTGAAATGAGCCAGGTAAAGAAAAACAAATGCCACATGTTCTTGCTCATATATGGGGTGTTAAAAAATTTGATCTCGTTGAGCGCAGTGGTCCATGCCTGAAATCCTAGTAGTCTGGGATGCTGAGGCAGGAGGATCCCAAGTTGAAGCCCAGCCTGGACAGCCTGGCTACTTAGTGAGACCCTGTCTCAAAAAGGGGGGTGGTGCTGGGGATTTAGTGCAGTGTGAATACCCTGGGTTCAATGCTCAGTACCGCAGGAAAAAGAAACAAACAAAACCTTGGTCTTCAAGAAGTGTAGAATAACAGTTATAAAGGACGGGAGGAGAAGGGAGGGGCGCTAGAGGACAGTCAGATAATGGGGACCAGAGCACCGTAAGAAGTGGATGGCAGCTCTCGGTGATCACACAGTTGGGAGTTCCTTCTTGCAGCAGCTGGGACTTGGGACTTGGGACAACCGGAGTGACAGGGCATGAGAGCGGCAGTAGCTGGGGGCATCCGCAGCAGGGACACAAGCTGAACTCAGAGCCCAGAGGAAGGGCTGAAAGCAGAGGAGAAGGAGAGCCTCAGGTCCCCTGTCCGGGTGCAGAGGGAGCTGGAGGTGGTGGTGTGGTGAGCAGGGGAAGAGGAGGCCGGAAACTGAGCACTGATGGTGAGCGAGGAGTCTGCGGGCTGTGCAGAGAGCGCTGCACCCAGGGCCCAGGGCTGTGGTATTTTCGGACCCTTTCCTCGCAGGTACCTGTGCCCACCTCCCACCTGGCTCTCAGGAGAACAGGCTGCATGCTCATGCTGGTTTCCTGTTGCTGCAGTGAGCCCCTCTTCTCTCTCACACTCTACCTTCTTCCAAGGCCACACAGAACCCCCCACATGTGCACACACAGGACAACTTGCTCTAAACAAGGAAGTGATGTGGCCTCAGGAGCTTTCGGTGAGCCCCATGCCCACATGCAGCGTGCCGGGCTCCGTGGAGAAGCTGGGTGGCCCTTCCTGTGTCGCACAGCAGGCCAGCTCTGCTTCCTGGATGGACCGGGAGGCCAGCACCCATGGCTCTGCCCTCCGCACCCCCATGATGTCGGGACTTTATGTTAGCTTCTGTGTGCTGATCATGGGCAGGAGGAGGCCCTTGGCCTCTTCTTCAACCCTCTTTTCCCATCAAATCAATGTGAATGTCAGAGTCCTAGGGACTGTCTGTGGGACTCATCTTCACGATTTAATTGTCAGTGTAATAAAAGCAACAATGAATGTGATAGTTTTTAATACATGATTTAAATGAACCATTTTTGGCACTATAAAAATAAACTGTACTAGGAGAAGGGATTTTGAATGTTCCCGGCACCAGAAATGATAACTCTTGAGGTGCTGGAAATGCCATTTTACCCTAATGTATCATGACGCATTGTGTACACATCAACATTTTATACCATACCCCAGAAACTTGTACAAAATTTACATGTCAATTAAAAAGAATGAGCCACAGACATTGCGAGATGGCAGGCTGGCCTTGTCCCACCGTCTGTCCGTCCACACACCCTCTCTGTCCCACCTGAGCACGCCCATGGAGACAGACACCTTCTCAGAGCTTCATTTCTGCCCTTTGAAAGGTGACAAAAAGTTTTCTTTAAATTGCATACTCAGAAGTCTCACCCCCATGCTTGGATGGGAAACTCCGTTCAAGCTTAAATTATCTTAACCTTCCCATTGTTTCCTAACCCGAACTGCTTTAATTCATGGTAGAGAATGCGTGTACGTCACTCTTTCTTTTCACCTTTAATTAGCTTTTGAGTTTAATAATGAATTGTTTCATAGGCCTGGAGCCCTCCAGGCAGCCCCATTGAATTTCACTGATTTCTGTTTGAAGTGGCTCAGCCAGGCATCACCAGGAGTAAAAGGATTCGTCTGCATTGTGAGCCATATCAACAATGTACAACAGAAATAGTGGAATTTTAATTACATTCCTTATATCTAGAAATATAACTATAATGATTGTACTATTCACATGTATCTCAGAGTTGCAAATCATTAATTTCCTTTTTTGAATTTATGCACCAGACCAAAGCAATGTGATAATCCATGGCCTATTTGATATTTCATGCACATTTAAGTTTTTAGATAGGAATAAACCTTTTCCCACACACTTCTCCTTGACTTTAGGAACTGTGACTTGATCCCTGTGGAAAAGAGTGACGTTCTTCTAAGTGGCAGCCAGGGTGGAGCGGCTACTGATTGCATTGATTTATTGCAACTGGATGCCAACATTTCTGCTTGTATAGAAAGTCATTTGCTTGACCATGGAGATTTTGGAGATCTCTGCACGTGATGGTGAATTGTGGTGCCAACTTGAAAAAGAGATGCCTAGCAGATTGGGTTAGCAGAGTTCTGGGTGTGTCTGGATGATGGACTTACTGAGGAGGTGGGGATATGGGTGGTGCCAACCAATAGGCTTGTAGCCTGGATGGAATTAAAAGGGAAAGAAGAAGGAAGTTTCACTTTTTGCTTTCTAGGAAGAGCTCCAGTCTTTACCATCACAGACCATTCAGCCTTCCAGTGCAGACTCTTTGGCTTCCTCGTGCCCTCCTTACAGGGCACTCTGCAGTGAGTCCAGTCCTTTGACTTTTGACTGCATCCTCCTCTCTCCCTTGTACAGATGGCCCTTTTGCAGGTAGCCATTGTAAGCCTACCTTGTACATCCTAAATGTGTGTATGTTATATTAAATCTGTTCCTATAGTGAACCCTAACTGATATACCCCATTTGGATCCTTTAAGCCTTCTTCTGAAAGACTGCTTCACTTTACACACTTTTTGTGTCTTTTTCATGTCCCTGGCATGCACGAAGTGTCATGATAGCACTGTGGAACCTGGACCAGGGAACGGGGTGGAGTCCCAGCTAAGTTCATTTTAGATAAGCATCTCGAGCACCGAATTCCCTGGTCTCAATTTCCTGGCTGTGAAGCAGGGATATCGATCTACAGCAGAGCCAATGTGAGAGACACAGATAAGTCTGCAGAGGGCATCTCGTAGGTCCTGCCATGAGGTGGTGTGACAGACATCAGCACTACCGTGTCCACCTTTATCACCAGACTGGTGCTGATGAAGGCAAAGGCTGTTTCTGTCTTAGTCCTTTTTTTATGCCATTACTGATCACAGCGTTTTGCTATCACTTCATGTTTCCTGCTTTAGAAAGGCAGTTAATAAAGAACACATCGCCTTCGCATACTCTAACAGGAAACCCGGGCAGCTGCATCAATGTCTTTCTACATGTGACGCCAATTTGTAACTTGATGGAGCCTCTTTCATATGCATTAGAAAGAGAAGCACCTTTTTTACATCTCAAGTAAAGAGAGGGAACTGACCTCCTCCTGTGTCCCCAGTCCTCATCCTGTTTAACACAGCACTTCAATAGCATTTGCTCTCAACATGCTTAGCAACTGAAAGCGACTCCATACAAATCGTAATTCAGATCACCACAGTCAGATGTAAAGGTAGTGTATTTTTCATTCCTCATAAGTAAATAATCTTTGTGAGAGGTTGTGATTACTATTTAAAAGTG
The DNA here is from genome assembly GCA_028451465.1 of Erethizon dorsatum. Classification (NCBI taxonomy): domain Eukaryota; kingdom Metazoa; phylum Chordata; class Mammalia; order Rodentia; family Erethizontidae; genus Erethizon; species Erethizon dorsatum. Next base: position 155,872,686 of record CM051824.1, read on the forward strand.
GATTCTTTGTTTTCTTGTCTCGTGCCCATATAAACATAATAATGACAATTATTTCCCCCACCTCTGTTCTTGGCTTTAACCATCATGAAACAGGGCTGCGTGACAGAGTAACGCAGTGGTCTGCTCATGGTAACTAAGCAGCTCATGGTAAACGTGCTTGGCTCCTCCCTAACCCGCGGCACGAGCACTGTCACCTCTGGATATTTGTGATTAGGATGGAGTGGACTGTTGGAATGAGACCCATGGCAGAGAATTTCTGTTTGCAGAAAACTGCATTAAGTCCTAGCTGAAACAAACTATATCTCTATCAGACAAAGCTCCAAGAGAAGATGACCACAAAACCAGGACCTACACAAAGGAACTACGCAGGGGCCCCAGAGGGCCACATACAGCCCATGTCCCAGGGTGGGGCACACTTGCATGGGGAAAGCAGCTCAGAAACTGTAAGTATTATCTTTTAGGAGTGGTGTGGCGTGTGTGGAAACATCAAGTCTTCTTGCTCTAGAAAACCAGAAAAGAGCTGAAAAACAGGACAGCGAAGGAGAATAAGAAATTCTCAAAGGAAAGGGCCTAAGAATGGGAAATGGGTTTCTAACTCTGCCTGTCCATATGTGGATTTTTTTTGGTTTCATTTTGTTTTCTTTTTTGAGACAGAATCTTGCTATGTTGTCCGGGCTGTCCCTGAACTCATGATCCTCTTGCCTCAGCCTCTGAAGTGCTGGGATCACAGATGTGCACGCCATGACCCGCTCCTGCCCTGTCTTTGATGGAGCTCTGAGACAGACCATGAGGAGCAGACTCAGAGCCTGAAGCTAAAGACAAAATATCTGAGCCAAGGCCAGAATCGCTGCCCTAGAAACTGAGTTTACAGTGAAAACCCAGCCAACATATTTCAGACAATTACTGAAGTTCACCGACCTGTGCGCCTGAACTAGAAATGCTACTGTGTGCAAATATTTTCATAAAAGAATGGGACAAATTAGAGCCAGACATGTCTAATTTAAGTGTAATTGATAATTTTGTCTGCTTTGAGGGTTTCAAAGTAATTTAACCCCTTTGTAATAATTATTATTATTAAACAAACAGCTTCCAAGGAAAATGTCCTCCAATTATCTTTTTAGATTTTTATTGCAGGTTGTTTGTGGACTTAAAATTTATGAAACCATCTGTATCTCTCTACATGTGTATATATTTTATTTCTGTCTGATTAGCATAATTCTCCTGCAACACACTTAAGCTTTGCTCATCTGCTTAGATTTCGGTGTTGTTCCCTTTAGTAGGTTGCACCAGCATAGCCAAAAGTTTACCTCCTTGCTTCACACAATGAACTTTTTCTGAGACAGATACACATCTGTCAGGGACTGGCATAAACCATCATGAGGATTCACAGCTTTCACACCTTTCTGGCGCACATTAGTAGTTTCTTACACTTAGGTAGGTGCCATACCTGTGCCCCAGCAAGCTGTCTACCAGGGGGCCCGTTGCAAAGAGAAAGAGCATCGCAGTATACCACGCAGAAGGAGAGCCAGTCAGCTGTCCTTGCAGGTGCTTTGATAGGTAGTAGGCATGGAAGGTTTGCAAGTGCGAATTCAAAATGTTCTGAAGACAGGAGATATCAAACATTTTGAAGTTTTGGGCCAGAGCATCACCCAGAGGTTAGACCGTGGGCAACCTTTTGCAGAGTTAACCTACTCACTTGCCTGGCTGTGTACACTTGCAGGTGGAGATGCATAGCGATTTTAGCAGCCATTATTTGAATACCGTTTCTCCAATGAAATATTGCTTCCAACATCCCTTATCCTAAGTAATAATCTTCTGGGGTAGACACAGATTCGGTTCCACAAGTGGCTTGCCTTAACCCTCCAGAGTGGGGAATCTCAGGTCCTTCAGTTATCCACCTTTGATTTCTCCCACTGCTGAGTCCCACTCTCTTGGTTACGCTTTAAATGTGAATTGTGCACACATGAGCTTCACTCCATCTGCACTGAAGTGTACAGAGGAAACTACTGACCACCTGACAATGTTGTCGAATGGAGTTGTATGAGAACAGGGGCTGCAGCGCACTTCTGACTTGTAGAGGGCTGGCAAGTCGGTTTCAGAGCCACTGAGGCAGAGGAGGAGGGGTGGTCATGGGACATGGGGTACGGGCCACAGGAGGCAACTATGGCCTGCAGGGGACAGGAGGCAATGGTGTCCTGCAGTGAGGAGAGCAAAGCAGAAAATGTAAGGGAGAATAAAGGGTAGGAATGAGAAGCTTCATCCTCCCTGTTAAAAAAAAAAAAAGAGAGAAGAAACAATTCCACCACCCCTCCCCTTTTTCTTAAAGAATTTTCTTTAGGAAACTTCTTTCTTCATCACTTTGAAATGTCTGTAAATCACCGTAAAGGCTTCACTTGCCTGCTTTGCAGCTTAGGGCAGTCTCTCTCTATCCAGGACCTGGGAGCCATCGCTTGGAGACGTAATCACCGAGGAGATGAGCTGCCCACCTCAGCCTAGGCTCTGGGGAGGAGACCCTAAAGCCAGCTGCGTCGTGCTCCAAGCTTGCGGTCCCGAAGATGGAAGAAGTTCACTTTTTCCTTCATATGAGCCCAATTAACTAAGGGGTTTTCTCTCCTATACAAAAGGTGCCATTTCTTTTATTTTTAGAATCTCGTAGCAGATCACCTGTTATGAGCATCACAATCTGGTTTAATGCTTATTTCACAATAACAGTTTTTCTACTAACTCTGTATGGAGGATTTCCGGGTCAGACAGAAATTTGGTCTTAACTTGTATTTCCCCAGGAAAGGCTAAACCTCGAGGGGAATCTTTATGAATTCTTTCTTATTTGTGCTGTCCATGAAGAGGACAAGAGTATCTCTTGGAACATTTTCTGCTTATAGAAATACCATTTACTTTCTAATGTGTGAACAAGTTAATCTTCTCACCTTCAACGGAAAGATCCGGTTGTAGCCTCCCCTCAGGGTAACTTCTGACTTCTCTGGCCAACCTCCTTATTCTCTCCAGCCCTACCCTCAGGCCTTTGGGTCAGTACTGCTTAGCCTTGTGTAATCTTGGCCCCAGAACAATTTAATCAACATAACAATGCCCAGGTCTCTTCTTGAATAGTGATTATTTTGGGCATTAGTGGAGTTGGTAACTCTGTCTATGAATATTTTCATCAAAATTTCAGATCTTTGTTGAGATCTGTAATTTCTTTTCTATACTTTCCCTAATGGGTTAACTCTATTTTTAATGGATCATGTAGAAAAATAAAATTATCTTCTCTTAAAGAACACCCACAAAACTACCCAGAGCTTTACAATTCACAGTGTTTGGGCAGCCAAACCTTTCCACATATTTGTTGTTACAAAGAAGAGAAAGCCGTAATTAATAGATATAATTTTTAAAACAAATTAAGAAGGAATAAAATAGGAATATCTCCCCCCATATTCTTAATAGCACTTATATATTTTAAGAAATCATATTAAGAAGCACAGTACTTTAAAATAATCACTTGAGGAATATTCATTTTCAATTAGGCTTTTATGTTGAACATCTTACTTTCAGTTCAATTGCAGTAAGCCAAATTACTTTGGCTAAATTGCTTTCAGCCTAATCATATGCTATTTTTTAACACAGTGCCTCGTGTAACTACTACCAATTAATTGAAGTAATCTTAAAGGGTTCTTTCTCATTAGAGAAATTTTCTTTAGGGATCAATCCATCATTTGATTAGAGTTTTGTAAGAAAAAGCAGTTGGGATTGGAAAACAGTTTCAAACACCCCCCCCCCCATTCTGCTGCTTGTTTTCAAATACTCAGCCTTGAGCAGCCTCTAAATCAACAATGGAGACTTGGGCAAACACCTGGGATAGTAAAAGATTATTGGTCAGAAATCTTATTTCCAGTGTTAGGAAAGTTTTCTTCTGAGAAGAGGGAAGGGCTCGATAAAAGGGAAGTGAATATTTATTTAAGCTAATTGTGAACTACAATGACCTTTAAAAATGATCTTTCATCTAATTTTAATATTACAAGAAATACTTTTCTTTCTTAACCATGAATTTAAAGCCTCATTTTTCCATTGGTTAAAAATTACTGTAATTTTTAGGTGGATTAATTTACACCAGGGAACAATTACATACCCTGAGACAATTTGGCTTCAATCTCATCCACATTCTTAATTTGGAATAAAAAAGCTGCTGCATTTCTTTGTAATGGTGACCACTAGATGGGGACAAAAAAACGCGAGCTTCTGCATCCCGCAGCAGCTAAGAATAGAACGCTTTTCTTCTCAGGGACTTCAAAGACTGTAATCTCAAACACTCATATAATTATAAACTGCCCCTTTAAAAGGAGAAAAATGATTTCAGCAACTGAATCTCATCTCCTGCTTTGCGGGTCTGTGTTTCCAGGTGGCTCATGGCCAGGTGCCTGTTCCACGTCCTGCTGCATCCATCCCTGAGGAAGAGTCAGACTTGACCACGGTGCAGAGGCAGTGGGTCGAGGCAGGACAGGGTAACGTGAGTGGCAGTGGCAGTGTTGGCAGCAAGGAAGAGGCAGAAGACAGATCATACTAAGTCCCAAGAAGGGACTAAAGTCCCTGGGCTTTAGCCTGTCCAAAGCAAAGATCAATTTTGATACCCTGTCCTTGTTGCCAAGGGCAGAAAAGAAAAAAATGGAAGCACAGGGCAAGGAAATGGCATTGTTGGTTGACATTGTGAGAACACAAACTGACTGTGCCTTGCTTGTGATGTGACCAGAACTCCAAGTGCCCCAACAGTCAAAAAGTATGTGGACCTTGAGTTAAGCCAAGCCTACTGGATCACCTTTACTCGTTCTGGTTTCCAAAACAATGCAACCTGGAGTATTTTGCATAAATATGGACTTCATAACAAAAAATGTGATTCTTGAGTTTTTACATATTAAACATTGTGAATACCATTACTGCTTGAGAAACTGCACATTCTACCTGGAGCAGACTACTATAAACTTATTGAGCATGATAATTTATAACCATTAAAAACATTTGTTGTGTTTTCAGCTTGGCGCGTCTCCCCTAGATGCCCAACTCCCCTAGAACTTTAATGAAAAAGCATTTCCCTGGAGTTTCTGAGTGGCTCTGTCTCTAAGTCTTTTTTGACAGCATTATCAACCAGGGCATGCACAGGTGGTTGATGAAAGAAGCAATCTCACTTTCAAAACTAACACTTGGCTGTTTATCTAATCCATAGGTTACAGTTTTTCCACTGACCTTTTTAAGCAACATCTCTTCTAAGTCTTTTCATAATTACCTCCAAATAAGTAGTAGAAACCACAGCCCACAAATCTGTAAAACTTTCAGTGTGGCATATTTTGCTGGGCCACCTCCAATACCTACCTATTCTCTTCCTCTTTTGTAATGGCAGAAGTTCTCACCAGGTTCATTTCTTCTTCATGTCACTTAGCCCCCCACTCAATAAGTCAGTGTAGTTACTTGATGCAGTTCCAGGCCACAGAGGAAAAAAAGAACTGTGAAGAGTTTTAAGGAAACATATATGAGAGTTAAATACTTCTGTTCTTTGCTCCTTTCTGCTTTGCCCAAACCTCCTCCTCGCCAGCTACAACATAGTTCTGGCTGGAGTTGGTTTTGATCCAGCAGGTGAATTTGGGATGGACAGCGACTATACCCCCCTGAGAAACAAGAGCTTGGTTCCCTGAGGATGTTGCTTAACAATGAACTGGTTGTGGTCATATTATTTCTGGATTATAGGAGAAAGAATCGATTTCTGTCTTCTAGAAGTTATTATTATTTGGAGTCTTTTATGGGTTGAATTTTGTCTCCCCTTAAGAAGATAATAATCTATGCCAAACTTGACTTTTGATCTGTTACTCACAGGGCCGACTCATGTGACTGCCAGAAAGAGGTTTGGAAGCTATAGCTTCCTGGCGAGGCTCATGCGTCCACCAGCTGTTGGCGGAGCTATGTGGTCGCTACTTAGCTTCCTGCTTCCAGTATTCCTGTGAGTGGACTCTCAGTGGGAGTTTCTAGGTAAAAACCCTGCTGGAAAACCAGGAAATGTACCTTTCAGACTTCTAGCCCCTCTAAATGCAAGGTATATTTGCCACTTTCTGATTGGTGGGATAAAATACCCAACACCAACAATTTAGAGGAGGAAAGCTTCATTTCAGCTCACATTTTCAATGGGGTCAGTCTATGGTTGGCTGGCTCCAAGAGAGAAATGGCCCAGTGGAAGGGCATGGCTGGTGAAAGCTGCTCACCCCATGAGAGCCAAGAAGCAAAGAGAGAAGGGAGGATCCAGGGACAAGAGTACACCCTTCCAGGTGATGACCCTAGTGACCCACCTCTTCTGACCAACTCTACCTCTGAACACATAAAACTTTTGGGGCACATTTTAGATTGACACTATAATACAAGGAAAACTACGGATGTGGCCAAGAATATTCCTGTGATAGAAACGGAAAATCTTACACAAGCCCTTTTATTGAAGCCTAACACTAATCAAACTTAGCACATATTCTATATCCACACCCGTGTTACTCACTTTCCCATCAATAGGACAAAATACCTGACACCCACAACTTGAAGAAGGAGTTTAATTGGCTCAGAGATTTACATGATTTCAGTCCATGGTCAGCTGGCTCCAAGGCAGAAATCCTTGGTGGAAGGACCTGGTGGAGGAAGACGGCTCACCTCATGGCTGCCAGGAAGCAGAGAGAGAGAAGGAAGGAGCTGAGGGCAAGAAGACATCATTCCGCATCATGGCCCCAGTGACCACCTCCAACCAGGCTCCACCTCCAACCCGGCTCCACCTCCTAACAGTGCATTCAGCCCTGAGCTCAGTGGATTAACCAACTGCCATGACCTGATCACCTTTCCATTTCTGTGAGGCTTTTGGGGGACATTTTAGGTCTAAACCATAACAATGCACAAATGGAGTGTGCCCTTCCTTCTCGTGTGTCCCTTCGGCAGTGTTTACAAATCATAGCTATAGAGTCAAGTTCAAAATGTGCTGCATATTCTTTTTTCATATAGAAGGCTTTGTAATCAATCAATCTTGGGGTCAAACCCAGGCCCTCCTTGTCGTAGCCTTATGACCTTGGAGATTTACTTAGAGTCTCAAAATCGGCTAACGTGTCTTAACATAGGGCAAATAGCAACAGACATCTTTAATAATTGTGAAGATTAAATGAAATAAAGTATATAAAATGCTTTCATCTTGGACCATCACCAGTGCTCAGATAATGTTAGATATCTGTATTATGTTGTTATTTATTTCATCATTTTGATGTGAAATTACTTTTGTAGCAGTCTGCCCAGTGAGACTCCTGTGAGCTCCACAAGATCAGAAGTTTAATACATTTTTAAAAAATCTTATCCCAGTAAACAGCACATCATACAACACAGAATTTGTTAAATGTTTCTGCTGAGGTTGTTCTTATCAAATGATATCTACAATTCCAAAGTTTTACAAGTACTCACAGATTAACTCAGCCAATCATTCTTTCAATAAATTTGAACAACTGCTCTTAACACCCACTTCAACACCTAACTTCCGGTATTTTTGTTCTGTATGAAGGAGATTTGCTGTACAATGTGGTGAGACTTTAAAAGGGATTAAGTGTTGAGATAAGAGGAGAGGAGGCATAAAGTAAAAGGAGGTTTAAGTCTGCCTGGAGATGATAAGGACAATTTTGTTCATTGTGATATGTTAAGGAGTGTAGCACTCATCTTGGAGGCATTGGGAATTAAATAATGATTTATTTTGAACAAGAATGTAATATTATTAGTTTTGCTTGTAAGATTACATGAGGGTCAATGCAGTAGGTGACTTGCTGTGTAAGAGAGGAAACAGGGACATTAGTCAAGAACCTTCAAATTTGAACTTGGGTCAGGTGCAGGCTCTCTGGCTCCAGAGAAGCAGCTGAGGGAGGACAGCACAGATTGAGACTCACCCTGCCTTCCCTTTCCCCAACCTGTGCTAGAAAGCAAGGTGCGAGGCTGCGGGGCGGCTCCTCTTGAGGAATGGGGCAGTAGCAGGGTGCCATGTCCTCCTTAAGGCCCAGTCTTTTTTCTGTCCTTAGCATGATTTCTCCACTAGTTCCATGGTGAACGCAGTGGAAGCAACCTTCCTCCACAACCCAGTTGTCACTCCAGAGCCCTGGCCATCTCTTGCGGCTTGTCACATGTGCAACCATGAGCTACTAAGACTGGCTAAGATGAGAACAAACATTCCTGACACTCATCGGCAATTAACAGGTCAAGGTGCCTTAGTGAGAGCAGCTTTAACCTTCAAGGATCATTGGATGGTGGGATGTGTGGAGGGTAAGGAAGTGGGAGGTGGAGAGCTTTCACTTGGTTCAGTGACCCCATCCACAAAAGCAAGGAGCGAGAAGGCAGAAGCAGCATGAGGATGTGTCTCTTCATTTTGTCAGATGAAGTGTTCTTTGCGAATCAGTTCGATGGACGGCACTTTATGTTAACACTTTGCTCTAAGCCCCTTGGTCACCTGATCAAGGATGAGATGCTAATAAAGCTGACTTTTCATCCCATTATTCATTTATTGTTTTAAATCGCCAAATTACCCACTGGCTATCAGTAAGCAAAGTCCGAATATACCGACAATAGCAAAATTTTTATTTAGGACGTGATCTTGCATGAGACCAGCCTTACTAAGTGAACACACTTTGCTTGTTTGAAATACGTCTCCTGCCTCATCATTCATGAACAACAATACAAAAATTCCCCAGAGTGAAAAACCCAGGCGCACTTAGCCAGCAACAAATCCTAAAAATACCTTAGCAGGAACTGGGGAATAACACATTGGAATCGGAATGCTCGAGTAGTTCAAAATCGCTTCTGGGTAGACTTTTTTAAAGAGTAGTTCTTGATTTACAGGGGAAAATGCCTCTCTTATGCCAGGGTCCCATCTAGGATTCTAAGCGGCTTACTCTGGTTTATGCTGCTATAACAGAATACCACAAACCGAGCAATTTATAATGAACAGGCGCTCATTTGCTCATGGTTCTGGAGACCGGAAGTCCGAGATCAAGGGACACACGTGCGGGGCCTTCTTTTTGGGTTGTAACCTGGTGGAAGGCGTCATACGACAAGAGAGAGCTCCTACGAGAAAGAAGGAGGAGACCACACTCATCCTTGTACCAAGGAACATACCCTTGAGAGCCCATTCCCACTGTCACAGTATCGATCCATAATTATGATGTTTTATTTGTTCTTCTTCCTGATCTCTAGTATTTCAGAGGTTGTATGAAGTGATTTGGATTCAAATATTACTTACCTCCACCCCCCAGAAATTTCCCATCAGTATTTCTTTTTAACATTTAGCTTTCTTTCCTTGTTCTCCAAAAAGTATAAAAAGGGAAAATAGCATGGGGTATTCAAAATGGCTACTATGATTTATCATATCCTTAGTGGAAAAGAACTAATAAGGTCTTTAACAATGAAATTTATATGTATCTGGCATTTTCAAAAGGCCAATTGCAATGAAAAGCATTATTTATACCTCAACAGTTGCTTCCTTATTTAATTAAAATTCTGACAAAAATCTATCCAATTTAGAATTGGATGGATTTTCCAATTTATATAAAATGCAAAACTTTGGAAAGAGCCAGGAACACTCTCTTAAAAACCCACTTAACAGATGTCAGCAAATACTAAAAAGCCACTGGAGTCCCCTCAAAATGGTGTTGGCATGAGGGTGGATAAACAGATTAGTTTAACCAAACAGTAAACCAATTGGATCTAAGTGGAATCCTGAAATAGAGCCCAGTATCCAGGAGATAGGATATTAGATAAATATGGCATTTTAGTTCAGTGGGAAGGGCAGACTTAGTTAACAAATGGTACTGTCTGCTGCCTTTCCTTAGGAAAGAGAACACTTCCGGCCTCAGCGGGAGGCAGGTGTCCATGGGTGGCATGCGTCTCTCTGTAGGATTGGGCAGGAAGGGAATGACAGGGTAATACTGCCAGTTGGGGTGACTTCTAGGCTGTGAAATTCTTCACATGTCTCACAAGAAGCCTAAACTCAGTATTGTAGGAAAAACCAGGAGTTGCTTTTCTATTAAGTAAAAGAAAGGCAAACTTATCTAGTTTAGGAAAAGGTTGGCAAAATGTGGACATATTAGGCCAGGGGAGAAAGTTTAAAGTGTTGAAGGTTGCTAGGGCAAGAGAGCCCGAGGAGCAGAGGGGGAGACAAAGCGTCCAAGAAGCCAGAGAAGAGGCCTGGCATCGAGGAGGCAAACCCACTGAAACCTGGCCGCTTTCTCCCGCACTCTCCACCACGCCGTGTTCCTGCAGACACGTGCAGACATCTCCCTGCTGTGCTTCTTTCCCCCCTGGTCGTAAGCTACAGGCATTCAAAAGGTGCAGGGTTTGGGTTTACCTCCCACCACGTCCCACTCTTGCTCTTTTCCAGTTTCTGGAAGCAGCTTTCATTCTACTACGTCCTGCCCCTTGTTGTGACCTGGATGCCGAGAAGCTCTCCAAAAAAAGACTCACCATGGGCACCTGAAGATCTTGTGGTACAAAACGCACCCTGAGAGTCCCGAGGCACGAGCGACGCTCATCACCAAATCACTGCTGTGTCAGCAAATAGTGGCACCAGCTGTTGGGGCCAAGTTTCTGTCCACAGCACACAGTGCAGCTGTTAGTGGTCTGAGGTGGCAGATGGGACCCAGCTGGGATGCAGGACTTATGACTCTTTGATCAGGATGCGGAGGGGTCAATCCTTTAAGGACAAAGACTATACGAGGCTTGACATCCGTTCAAATTGTGTGACGTGAAATGTCTATAAAAACAGAACACAGACAAATCTGAAACCCGGGATGAATGTCAGGGTCTTCATGTGACGTCGGGGCCTCTGTTTGTTCTGTAAATCTGTTGTGACAGGGAAGAGCTGGGAGACAGAGCTTTCCTCTCAGGGTTTCTTTCATTATTGCCGCGATCACTACTGTTACAATTACAGTGGTATCTTGGTTCATGAACTTAATTCTTTCCACTATTCTGGTCACAAACCAAATGGTGTTGAACAGAATCAAATTCAATGATTAGGTTTCAGTGTTGACCTTACGGGGAAATTTGATTCGGTTTTCGACCAGAATCATGGAAAGAGTTGAATTCATGAACCGAGGCACCATAGTACTATGATATTAGTTTTCAGTTTATTCAAGTACTCCAAATGAAATATTTATGCTCACCTTATTCTTCATTCTCAAATCATTTTATTCTCAGAGAAGTCTCTATTTTATCAACAAGGACCCAGAGCTTTCAGCAAGGTTAAGTAATTTTGCCCAAGTCACACACATGGGAAGTGAGAAATTCGTAATTCGAGTCAAGTGTATAGGATTCCATATAACTCCAAAAACATGTTTTACTCACCTTATGATTCTTGCTGAGTTGGCTCAAGAAACTAGTTCAAGTTGAGGAAAAGGAGGGACGTTTCGATGATGTGTTTTTACCTTTAACATAAATTGCTTCTGTGCCTACACTCTTCTTTTAGTTGGAGAAATTAGTGCTTTTCATACGAGCACTGGCTGAAGATGTGGAGCTAGGTTCTGGCGTTTTTCTTCATATCCTTACTGACCAGGTTTAGGATCTGATAGTCACTAGATGGTTAAATAGAATAAGTTACTTCAATTTATAAAAGGAGCTGTTTCAGACATTGAAAAAGAATTGATGTAGTCCCATGGAAAGAGTAACAACCGACTAAGTGATAGCCTGCATTGTTCTTACTCTTTCATATCTAGAGCGTTACTTCTTATATTTCAAATAAACCTTCGATATGGATGGCATTCAACCCGAAGAATACTTATCTAAGATTGGGATTTTGGTGTCATAGTGAACAAAGGAAAAAAGAACTCTGAGTTGTAAGATCTTGGAACACTCAGAGTCCAGGAAATTGATGTCTACTGATTTCAAGAGTGCTATGAAAATCTCGGTTTTGATGAGTCTTCGTGGACAAGGTCAGGCACTGCATAGAAGGGAAGACGTAACTGTGAAACCAGCGCACAGAGTGGTCAAAACATTTACAAATTTTGAAATGAACACATACAAACATTGTAAGAAAAAATGAGAAATGAGTAATTAAACAGGCCGTTTTGACAGAGAAGATTGGAATATAGTTTACATTTGATGTTGCCGTTTTTATTTCTCTAATGTTAATAATAGCTGTTTAATCCATCTGGTTGGATATAAATGCAGCGAGCACAGTAAGTCGGCTAAGTGAAAGGAGCAGGGGCTGGCGTGGAGATGAAACTTGACCTTCAGCACTGAGGCATAGAGGCCGGAAGCTCTTGCTGCTAAAGGCGACAAATTGAAAAGATTCCGGATAGAGCAAGGCTTAGAATCTCTCCTTCCCGAGTGTAATAGATGGGCATTGCGACTGGTTGCTGAGGGAAATGGTGCAATCCTCTCTCTAGATTTTGGCATGGTGCTGCCAGAAAACGATGTATTACCCTGTCACAGCTCTTCCTCTTGCCCTTGGGGACATGATCAAATATCCCCATTTCCTCCTGCCAAGCAATTCCATGAGTACCGTAGGAGAAGCAATGTTGCTGAGTTTGGGAAGTTGTTAGACTGAAAACGCACCTCAAACTCTTTATAAAGTGCACCTCCTTCTTAAATTGTCCCCCTAGATCCACTGCATTTTAGGTCAAAACAGGGTATTTAACCTCTCGCTGACGACTCTAAGAGGTCTCTCTGCTGAGTAAGGTGCTTATGCCCAACGTGATATACACAAATGTTCAAAACTACATAGTGTCAGAGAAGACAGATTGTAGGAAGTGGCTGTCAGATTTTGAAATCTGATGTACAGGAAATGGAGTAATAAAGAATGTCCTGTCACTGGGACCAGGTAATTGAAGAATCGCTGAGTTAAAGCCTGTACAGAAAAAGACAGGGAGATGAATTTAGCTTCCTCTTCATCCTTATGATATTGACAGGTAGCTAACAACAAGGATCTTGCGTGAAAACTGCAAGCCAGGCTGACACACGCACTGGTGAGGTCTGCTCACTTGCTTTGTCCTAATGAGTTGGCTTGGGGGACAATCAGCTTTTATTTAAAATATTAAATAGAAAATTGGGACACAGTGGTTTATCGTAAAAGCTTCCCGTCCCAGTTCATCAACATTCCTGTCTAAGTGCATGTGAGATACAAGTCTTACCGAAGGTACTCGAAGATGGGTACGACTCCGCCCCATTTTCAAGAAACCCTGTCTCTGAGGTTGCCAGACTCCCTTTCTGCAGGCAGGAAGTCGGTCAGCATTCGTTAAATTTTAATATAGGTCTTCCTCACAAGTGATCAGTGATGACAAGGTAGCAATACTTGTACTGTGCTCTTTTGCTATAGATGAAAACAGAGAAAGAGTCATGTAGAAGGGCCAACCCACCTGTCTCAGTTAATTTTCCTGTTGCTGAGACAAAATACCTGACACCCAAGGTTAAAGTAGGAAAGGTTTACTTATCTCACAGGTTTTACAGGTTTCAGTCCATAATCAGCTGGCTCCAAGCCAGGGTGGCATGGCAGAGGGGCAACTGTTCATAGTGGCAGAAGATACAAAAGCAACAAGAGCAAAAGGGAGAGATAGCCTCTTTCCACCCCTTATACTTTATGTAGGCTACCCACCCTAGGGCGGGTGTAGCACTCACACCCACAATCCCAGCACTAGACCATGAACCAATCACAAACTCTAGATTTGGCCACTTATTAAAAGCCCGCCTCCCATGACCACATGAGGCTTTGGGGGGCCATCTAGACTCAAACCATAAGATTCCACTCCTGGCCCTCCAAAGACTCATGTACATCCTTTTAGGCAAATAGCATTTAGTCCATCTCTAAGAGTTGCCAAATTCCTAACAGTTTCAGCATCACTGAAAAGGCCAAGTCCCAAGTCTCCTCTGAGATGGAAGGCAAACTCTTAGCTGTGAGCCCCTGCACAAATGAAAAGAAAGTTAAACACTTCCAGCATTCAATGGCACAAGATACACATTTCCATTCCAAAAGTTACAAATGGGGGATACAAAGAAATGAGACAAAAGCAAGTCCAAAATCCAGCAGAGCAGATGTTAAGTCCTGTAGATCCATGTGCAGCATCTGAGGTAACCTGCGGCAAGATGTGAGCTCCAAAGGGTTTGGGTGGCTCTGCCTCTATGGCACTTCGGGTGGTTGTAGCTCCCAAAGCTTCTCTCTTAGGCCTGCTTTGCTCCTTCCTTTCAGCTTTCCTGAGATGATCCATGTTCCTGGCTTTTCCAACTTCTGGGGTTTCCACTGCACCTTTGGCTTCACACTCACAGCTTCACACACTGTCCTCTCAGTGGCTCACTGCCTGGCCTCACAGGCCTTCTGAAATCAGGGTGGAAGCCTTCTTAACTCCACAACTTTTCCATTCTGCATGTGCCTAAAACCAGCACCATGTGGATGTTGCCACTGTCTGCTGCTAGCTGGAGCAGTAGCCAGGCTTTTCTCTCTCTTGGCTATAGGGGTTAAGTGCCTGGATCATTAAGCACTCTGAATCCAATTCTGAGAAACAAATTCTCTATGCTGCTGCCATTCTGGAACATTGTGCTCTGCAGTTTTCTCTTCAAAGCAAAGTCTTTGCTTTTGTAGTTTTGAGGCTGTAAAGAGTGAAGTCTTGCTCCTCATTTTGATGCCTTCAGGCCATCTTTTCTATTTTCCTGTCCCTTCTCAGCAATCAAGATCTCCTCTGCTCTATCTTTGCAGTCCACAGCTTTAATGGAGCTTCCTTTTTGGACAAACTTGCAATGTTTTAAATCATTCTGCTGGGCTCTTTGCTCTTTATTCTCAACATACATCTGGCTAAAAGCCCCCAACAGCAGTCATGGTGCTGCTTCAACATTAGACCTCCTTGAAATTTCTTCTGCCAGATTAATTGGTTCATCACCTTTAATCTCAGTCTCAGGCAAATTCTCTGGACATAAGCAAAGTGCAGACAAACTTTCTGCCAAGACATAACATACATCATCTGGAGTCCAACAGCCAATGAAGTCCTTCCCAGCAGAAAACACCTGAGCCTGGTATACCAGTCAGACTTCTATTAGCCTTCTGGTCTTCTGAGCTCTGACCAGAATCTCCCACACAGAACAGTCTAAGGCATTCCAGTTGTACTCTTTCAGGTGACATCTCCGAACTTCTCTAGTCTCTTCCCACAAGCCATTCCCAAAGGCTCTTGAATGACATGGTCTGTTATAGTCTCAGCAACAACCCCACTCTTGGTACCAAATACAGTTTTAGTTACATTCCTTGTTGCTGAGACAAATTACCTGATACCCAAGGGTAAAGGAGGAAAGGTTTATTTAGCTCACTGTTTGTAGAGATTTCAGTCCATAATCAGCTGGCCCCAAGGCAAGGCAGCAAGGCAGAGAGGCAACTGTTCATGGTGGTGGAAGATACAAAAGCAACAAGAGCAAAAGGGAGAGGAGACCCTCTTTCCTTCCCTTATATTGTACATAGGCTACCCACTCTAGGATGGGTGTATCAGTCACACCCACAATCCCAGCACTAGCCCATGCACTAATCACAAACTCTAGATTCAGCTGCCTCCAAAAAGCGTGCACCCCCACCCTGTGACCACATGAGGCTTTGGGTGGACATCTAGATGTAAACCATAGCACCACCCAGGGAAGGATGATAGTTCTGTGCTAGTTTTTAACCCAGCTCCTGAGTAAGATGCAGCAGTAAAATGTCATGGGGGTCACCAAACACTGTCTTCAGCCACCTAAAGGATGGTTGTAGCCTGGGCTCTCAGTAGTGAAGGATTGCACCGTGCCTCTTTATTTTATAATGATACTGTCTATTGTCAAACTGTAAGTGCTAAATAACAAGAAAGAGGACATTTGGGGTGTATTCTGGTTCAAAATGAGCTATTTCAGTGACCTATACAAATAGCCATTAACATTCCTTTCCTGATAAGTGTGACACTTATGTTACCCTGGGCCTCTGACATAAATCTTAACACAAGGATGATAACTGCACAAATGTCAAAAAAGACAAAGACCTTCTGGCCCACCCCATCCTCCTACCTGTCCTTCCCAGGTTCTTTGATCCATGGCCTCAGTACCCTCAAGGTCCCTTAGAAGGGATCCTTGGTTTTCCCAGGCATGTGTCAAAGTGAGCCGGTCGCTTTTCCAGCCCACACTCTTCCCTTGAAAAACAGCACCTCCAGAGACCTCCTCCTTTTAGCATATTCAGCAAATCTTCTCTTTCCTTACTCTGGCCTTGGTAAAGTTTTTACCACCTGCATTACTGGCTCTGCAATACCATCTCACACGGCATTCTGGTGGCTCACATAGGAAGCCTTGCTGTGACCCTTCTAACTCCCTAAGGCTGCTGGTCAGATGCTGACTCTGCCCTTTGTGGTGAACTACACTCCTCTGTTTGCATCTGAGGCTTTCCAGCACGATGTCCTGTGACCAGATGGTTGTGGATCAGGGAGTCTGAGTGCAGCTCCCTCCAGAGGCAGGGCCACTTTCCTCACATTCCCAGTGCCCATGCTTCCAGCGTGTGCTCCTTCTGCCTCCCCTTCTTTCCTTCACAGCTTTTTTATTGACTGTACTTCCTGATCTGAGAAATTTGTGGGTGACAAGGTTTTCACTTGTCCAAGGCAGTGAGTTTCCCCTTTCCCTTCTGACTCTTTGGTGGCCAAGTTTGGTTTGGGAGCTCTTCTCTCAGGTTGGCTGTGATGAACCAACAGGGCACTCTGGCCCCAGCACTGTGGTTGGCTCCAAAGTGAAACCAGGTTTCACATTGCCATGTCGGAGGCTCTCTTCTCTCCAAGGCTCCCCAGTTTAGAGCACACCTGAAGTCACCCCGTGATGAGTGGGATGCCTGTCACATTTAGGGATAATTTTTGGATGGATGCCACATCTTGGCAGGACTCCACGGCATGCCTTGCACCCCCTACGTTTCCCAACTCACCTCTAGATTGCATTCTTAAAATTGGTCTAAACCTGATATCTCTCTTTCTCCCTCTCTATACCTCCACCTCTGTCTCTGTCTCCCTCTGTCTTTCTGTCGCTCTGTCTCTGTCTCTGTCTCGCAACTTATTTTTATGCAATACTGCTTGGTCCCAATACAAACTCCTAGGTTAGGGACAATGGCATCTTAATGGCATGCTAAGCTCTAATACCATCCTACAGTTAGATCTTTTCTGTTTTCTGCATTGTCTGGGAAAGAATATCCAGGCCTTCATGGCCTTCTTACAGGACCCCCAATTGGAAGAAGGTGGTCACATTTCTAAATCCTCCTTTCACAGTTCATATTTCTTAAGGACAAGCCCTGAGTTTGATGTTCTTAATGACCCTTCTGTTGGCCTCTCTCAACCCCTGTCCAACCCCGAAGTTAGTAGAAATATTGTTGTAAGTAAGCAATATGATTTAAAGGAAACAAAAAGATCTGTGTAAGATCACAATGACCTTGGAGTGACCCCTTCTCATGGCAAAAGCTGCAAAGGCTGCACTCCAAGTTCCAGTCCTTGCCAAGTGAGCACAGGGAAAAGAAAACTGGGATAAACTCGATCAAGTGCCAGCGGTAGGAAAAGATGCCAGAGAGATGGAGACGGGAGAGGAGGGAGGGGCCACCAAACTGAACTCTAGGTGGAGCCTCAACCCAAAATGGATTGTGAAGTAAACCCAGTCACGAAGCTGGAGATCAGGTGGGAATGTAACTCTGCTTGCATGCAGCTTACACTGGGTCCTGGCTGGTGGCAAGGCTGGGGTTAACCCTGCGTCAGGATGCCAGGGGAGAGCAAGACTTCCCGTCAGGAAGCCAGACACCAGCCCTGGAGGCACTGGTGAGAGCCCAATAGAGAACAGATTGGCTGGTTGGTGAATTTATTTTTAAATTCTACGGTTTAGGTTGATATTTTTCTCTAACTGGCATCCCTAAATCATTTCTTGGGCATAGCTTTGAGCTAATTCTATGAACTGCGATTACAGGGTTAACTTACTATTCATTTTGCCTTCTGCTGCAACTGAGATAATTTACTGTTCGAGGTTACTTGGGAGTCTGTTATTCAGCCGGCCCTAATTGGAATGTAAACATCTGTGAGTTAACTCTGAAACCAAAACAAAGAAAAATATATCAGAGCAATATATTTTAAAACCCATGTGGTCCTCCATCGTACCATGTCACAGGACAAGAGCTGTCACTGTACATTCCTATGTCCAGTCCCCATGAGGGGCCTACTTCTCCAAATACTAAATAATACTTGAGAAATACCTATGAGAACATGACTGAATTCACACCAATTAAGACCAAGCAATGCTTTGCTCCAGATGCCTTTGATACATAAACAGATCAGGACTCGAGCCTGAGGAGGGGCGTTTAGTCTGTGTGTCTACCAGCTGCGTGTTAACCAATCGCCCAAGTGTTTCAAATGTAAGGGTCAACTTCATTCTTTTGTTCATTTCTCTGCTGAATTGCCTCCTTTCACTTGTGTGTGGCCACTGTTTGTGCAAAGCCACAGACTTGTGCTTGTTCTCCAGACGACAACCCTGCGAGACTCATCCTTCAAGGACTGTGTGGGATTGTGAAATGAACTTCAGCTGACAGCTTATTAAGTGTCGGGTCATGTTCTGGAACTAGGAAATACTGCAGAGAACAAAACAAGGAGTTTATATTCCAGTGGAGGAGACAGACAATAAATAACTTGAATAAATAAAACACATAGTCCATAGAAGAACCACTGTGCTTAGTAGAAAATACAAGAGGAGTGTGTGGATGAAATGTCAGCGTGGGGCAGGAGTGCACGTGGGTGCTTAGGTGTGACGCCCACAGAAAGGCCACAGAGAGGCTGTGCAGTGAGAGGCAAGTGGCAGGGGCCTGGCCACAGCCACAGGGAGGGAGGGAAGGAGGCCAGCAGGAGAACGTGCGTGTGTGGGCCCAGAGGTGCGCAGTGTGCTCAGGACCTGAGAAGAGGTCTGTGGGCCTGGAGAGGAGAGAATGAGCAAGAGCAGGGAGCCCCAAGATGAAGCCAGACAGAAAGCACAGGCCTTGCGAAGTACAAGGATCTCCTGTACAGACGTCCCTGATGAATGATGAGATGCAAGGGGAAATGAAAAGACACAGTGAGCATTTACATTTTAAAAATATTTATTACAGCAAAAGACACATTGCCATTGATCCCCTCTAAATGATCTGTCTCACTCTGAACACACTCATCTCATTGTTCTTGCCACTTTCTGAAGCAGCTCTGGAAGTCCTTTTTCATGAGTGTCTTTATGAGGTGACCAAAAGCACTGTGACCGCGTCTGCCGAGCGCCATCCAAGGAAAGGCAGCTCCTAAAATCATGATGCTGCGTCCTCATCCACCTTATTCACCAGGTCTGGCACTGTGCAGCTTCTGCTTCTTCCTCAACGTCAAAACGACCATGAAATCAAAATTTTGAATGGATTTAGGACACTGAGGCAGCCAGGACAGTGCCACTAAAAATACTGACAAAAGAGGATTTCAGAAAGCGCAAGAATGATGAATAAATGTGTTTGAAACAAGGGGGAGAATTTTGAAGAGGTGAATGGCAATGTGTCATTTACTATAATAAGTTTTTTTAATTTGAACAGTCACAATTTTTTTTCATAATACCTCCCACAACCCATGTTTGAAGAGGTCTGTACTAACCGTTGTGTTGAAGAGACCTGTTAGAGAATCTGAGGCAGTAGAAGTCAAAGTTAACTGAACCGTTGGTAAGGTCAGGCTCTGTTGTAGCTTGCACAGGCAGTTGGCTGTGAGGAAAGCAGGAAAAGAGTGTGATTTACTGCTGCAGGGAATGCATGGTGTGAGAACAGGGACAACCCCAGCTGAACGTCCAGAGGCCAGAGTTACTATCACCCGAATTTGGGGAGACCGTGGATGAGATCCTGTGGGTGGGGTGGGGTATTTCTTCTTGGACATGGGCTTGTGGGGCTAATGTGATTCCAGATGGGACCAGCCAAGGGGGCAGATGTGGCTGCTGGAGTCGGGAAAAGCCTGGGCTGGAGACACACTTCTGCGACTGATCAACAGGCAGGCAGTAAAGACACAAAGCTGAATGGTACCCACGAGATAATTCGTGAGAATTTTTCAAAAGCTTCATTGGCACATGTAAAGGGGAAGGGACTGAGCAAAGTGTGGATGAGCTGGAAGACTCACTAGGTCTGGGCAGGGAGTTCTGGCTGTGTCTAGATGTCCCCCCACCCCCCGAAGCCTCATGACTCATAGGTGTCCTGTTTCGGAGCTGGCTGGATCTAGGTGTGTGTCACCGGGATTAAGGGTGTGGTGCTGGATTCGTCCACTGATCGGAATTAGCAAAATTCTGAGTGTGGCTGAATGGATTCACTAAGGGCAGAAACTCCACCCTGGGTGTGGGTGGCACCGACCAACAGGCTCGTAGCCTGGACGGGATAAGAGGAAAACCCAGGCTTACCGCTTGCTGCCTTCTACCTGCCCTGCGGGACTGCTCCCCCTGCGCCACTCTCCCCCACCTTGGAGCCAGCCGGCTATGGACTGAAACCTCTACAGACTGTGAACCAAATAAACTCTGGGCGTTGTGGATTTGTCTCAGCAACGAGACAAGTAACTGAGACAAAGAGGCCCTGAGGATTTCCAGCCCCAGTGTGAGGAACAGTGTGATATCTCCATACCCATAGATAAATAATCACCTGACTTGCTAGAAATTTGACCTTGATTGTGGATTTTTACTCTTTTTTTTTTTTGGTATGAGAGATTGAACTCAGGGTGTTCACACTGAGCTACATCCTCAACCCTTTTTAATATTTATTTTGAGACAGGCTCTCATTAATTTGCTAAGTTACCCAGGCTTGAACTTTGGGTCCTCACCCCTCAGCCTTCCAGAGTGCCGTAATTACAGGCGTGGGCCACTGCACCCAGCTCAGGTGTGGGTTTCACTAAAGCGTAGGAGCTAGGTCCTCATTTGTGGAGAGGAGAAAAGTTGAACAGGTGAAAGGAAATGTTCAGTCACAGTAATTCTGCTGAAGAAAACAACTGTCATAAAAGTGAATAGGTTCATGTGCATAAAATACAAAATTAATACATTGTTTACATTACATATATATTAAACATATAAAATTATATACATTGACTGTATATGTGTACATATATTTATCTATTTAACACAGACTTTTAACCAACATCTGCTGTTTACGTTTTATCTGCCATCCTTGAAATCATCAGTATCGATGATTGTGAAAGTTTGTCATTGACTCTTACAGTTATTCATCACAGTAGCCTGCCATTCAGAATTATTATTATTATTTTTTTTTTGGGTACCGGGGGTCAACCTCAGGACCTCGCGCGCCAGCAGGCGCCCATGCCACTGAGCGATATCACCGGCCCTTTTTTCGTATGTGGGTTCCGGGAGTCGAACTCGGGCCCTCACGCTTGCCAGGCAGGCGCTTATGCCGCTGAGCCATCTCACCAGCCCCAGAATTATTTTTAATATAGTGTGTCTTGAGTTTTATTTTGTTTTGTTGCAGTGCTGAGACTAGGACCCAAGGACACATATATGCTAGGTAAATTCTCTCCCATAGATTGACATCCTTTACCCACATATCTTAAGATTTTGAAATATCAGATATCTCAGAATATAATACATATCTTAAGTCTTATTGTCAATGTTTATTTAAAATATTTTGGGTTTAACTTGTCATGAGTATCTCCTTATTTGTTTCATATACTGAAATTTCTTAGTTTAAATATAATTAAATATTTATTGCTTGCAAAACTGAAGGCAATAATCTGTAATGACAGTGATTCATGTATAAACAATTAAGAATTTTCAAATAGTTAAGAAATCCATATAGAGGGGCCGGAGAGATGGCTCAGCGGCATAAGCGCCTGCCTTGCAAGTGCGAGGGCCCGAGTTCGACTCCCGGATCCCACATACGAAAAAGGGGCCGGTGATATCGCGCAGCGGCACGGGTGCCTGTTGGTGCGCAAGGTCCTGAGGTCAACCCCCCGGTACCCACAAAAAAAAAAAAAAAAGAAATCCATATAGATATTGAAAAGCAACAGCAAGTACATTAACTTGATGTTGCCAGAATGGTTTGGAAAGTTTTGAGTGAAAAGTCACATATTAAAATTTAAATAATAGTATATAGTCATACAGATTAGATAATATCATTGACCCAAACTCTGAGGAATTATGTGCAGTATTCACAGTATAAAAAACAAAATTTAAAAGGTGCATTTTCTTTTCAGTTTTTAAGTTCTGTTGTGGACTTTAGTTTTCTAAGTAAAAGTCCTACTTTGGCATTCTTGACATCTTGTAAAAATGAAGTAGGAGTAAAAACACTTCCTTGATAGCTTCAAAATTTCATAGTGGAGAAGCAGCCAGGCGTGTTGGAACTACACCATGACATGGTACTACATGAGGCAGGAAGATCTCAAGTTTTAGCCTGTCCTGAGCAACTTGTGACTTAGTGAGACTCTGTCTCAAAATAAAAAAAAAAAGGGCTGAGGATGTAGCTCAGTGTGAAGGCCCTGGGTTCAATTCCAAGTACCACAAGGGGAGAGAGATATGCCCACAAGCTTGTAAAAATATTACAATGAAGAATATGTGAGTTATGAATAACAGGCAAAATGATGCAGAAAAAAGGAAGTCCTCTACAAGAATAAACCTCAGTTGAAAAAGGACAAACACTTACTGCAAAGCTGTGGTTCCTGGCCCGCAGAGCCCATCAGAGCTCCCTGTGAGTAAAAGCTATACTGCCTGCAGGATAAAATGAGGCCAGTCCAATTTTTAAGAACACAGTGCTTATAATTTCAAAAATCAATGATTTGTTTGATTTATCCCTATATGGAGAAGTTTATGCTGTAATATTGGTCTTGGGTGGTTATTGGTTTTTAAGACTTAATCATTGCAGATTTGTACAAAACATGGATTTGGTGTCTTTTCTGTGTGTAGTTTACTCCTGTGTAGTCGTATAATTTGCCCTCCTCTCTCCAAACCTATCTATCTAGCACTCAATCTTAGAAACATCCTGTTTTTCAGCATTTCAGACTTTTCACTGGCGAATCTATGCCCAGTGTGCTTTTTCCCGTCTTTTATTTTCTTCGAAATTGAATGTTTCATTTTGTTCAAATTTTTAAAATTTATACACTCTAGATTACCAGCAACAAGGTTGAGTCTTGTTTTTTTTTTTTTTTTTTTTTTTTTTTTTTGTGGGTACCGGGGGGACGACCTCAGGACCTCGCGCACCAACAGGCACCCGTGCCGCTGAGCGATATCACCGGCCCCTTTTTCGTATGTGGGTTCCGGGAGTCGAACTCGGGCCTTCGCGCTTGCAAGGCAGGCGCTTAAGCCGCTGAGCCGTCTCACCGGCCCTGAGTCTTGTTTTTTGATAAAGAATCTTCCTTGTATAAGTTTGCACGATTCATAAGAACATTAGCCACTTAACAAGCACTTGATGCTTTCTGGTTAAGTGAGGGAAGTAATTCTATAATCAGTTTTTCTTTTTTTTCCAGGTCGCGCTCCTGATTTTAGACTACTGTAGGATTTGAAGAGGAATGAGACTGGTGATCGCACATTCATGATTTTAATGTTTGAACATTTATCTTTGTCATTACTATCATAAAGGAGTATTTATCAGCTCCACTAGGGCTTAGTTATTTGCAGAAACAAAAATAAAACAAAACAAAAATAAGAAGAGGAGAAACTCAACTCCACTGTTAGGATTTCCATAATGATCCAATCTTTTAACTGTACTTTGTCCACTACCTCCCATGTGAGGAGAGTATACTGCTAAAAATAGTACCGGAGACAGCTGGCTGCAGGCCTCAGCTGGCTCAGCTGTCCTGGGCCAAGCTGCAGATTAATGTCATCTGCGTGCCAGTTGTTAATGGCTGCCACAGCGAAGGCTTTCTTTCGAACATCTGAAGTAAAGCCATAGCATCCGTCCTCTCCAGCAGCATGGATTACCTTCAACAGTGCTCACGGCGCAGTTATATAATATAATGAAGTAAATAAGCACTGTGTCAGAATAGAATATCACTAGAACAGACAGGGGAGAGTCTACTACCCATAGGTTAACTACCTGAATAAACTACTAGAGCTTGATTCAAAAATAGTAAAACAGGCCAGAATCTTAAGTAAATGTGTATGTAGATGTTTCCTAAACAGTAAAATACACAGGGCAAAGACAATCAGTGGCCATTCCCATTCAGACTTGGCCTTGAATCTGAGTGCAGGTGTTGTGCTGGGTACTTCCAAGTACAGTGCTCGAGCTCATGGAATCCTTGCTGCATAGTCTTTGGGATGTGTACGGTTTTCCACATTTGACAGATACGAGGACGACTGCTCACACGGGACAGAGCGCTTCTGCAAATTACCCATCATTTCTGTAGATTCACAATATAAAGTGAGGAGTTATACTGGAAAAATCAAATTCCCAGGAGTGAGAACTAATAAAGGACAAAAGAAGAGAAGGATGTTTACACCAGGCACTACAAAGTCCTTCCACACCGCAGAGGAAACATTCAGGGCATGGCCTCCCAGCAGTAGGTCAGAAACCTCACCTTCCTTCCAGAAAGTCAGCACATTAAAACAAAAGGCCTGTGACTTTAGAATCACAAATGGACTGGTATTACTATTTTAACCTCTAATGGAGGTGGCTGTGACATCCCATATGACACATTACTAAGCGACTGTTTTTATGGCCATTGAATTATATACTTGGAAGGCACGTCAACATTAACAAAATAAATTACGGACAATCACTTCTTTGTAGAGCATCCTGTATTTGCTCTGCTGTAATTCCTGCTAATGCTACTTTGCTGAAATGTTAATAGAGTATATTTGGGTACAGTAGAGGTGTGATATAGAGGGACACATGACGAGGATTTTGCTGAGCTCTTTACTTCTTTGGTTTTGTCCCCAGCTTCTAGAACTTTGGGACAGAAGCCAGGAAAATGAGTCTGGCCCTGAAAAGCAAAGTTATTGTTCCTGCACTGTAGATTGTGGACCTACAGTTGTGACTACTAGAGGATGCGTCCTTGATTGTCGGCACCCTACTCAACAAGTAGTGTGTTGAGGTGGTAGTGATCTGCAGTCCTAAGATGTGACCCCACCCCCGAAGTCTTTATGCTCAAGTTTCCCACTCTGTTGAAAAGAAGCTAACATGCTTGGCTCTGCCCACATCCCAAGGATACAGTGAGAATCAGATGAGAGAGTAAGTGAGCAAGGAAGGACTCCGTGACCTCCGAGAGGTGGTGAGAGGCCAGGCTTCCCTCCAGAGTGCACACCTGACTCACCCCGAGGGATTAACACTTCTCTCAATCAGAAACTCTGGGTGCAGGACTTGGGCATTAATACTTTTTGAAGCAGGCCAACGGGTCCCACTGGGTAGCTGAGTTTGAGAACCACCGGGTTAGCAGGATGTTAAGAATGTCCCTTGCACAAAAAGGGGTGATCTTAGTCTCAAATGCCACCATCCAGCACCATCCACTGGCTCTGATGAATCAGCACAGCTCACAAAGCAACGGGGACTCACTGGCAGCTTGAGACCTGCAGAACCAAGCTCTAGAGGAGACCCTGCATGATATTTCACAGACAAACACTAATATATTGCATATTTCCCCCCGACATCCAGTTTAAAAGACCAGTTATCAAAATAAGTTAAATGTTTTTACCCATGGTAGAAATAGCCATTAATTTAAGTATGTATGCATATCTGAAATTTTAATCCTTTTAATATGGAGGGGACTTTTAAGCAATATTCCCCAATTCAGAGTGGAGATGGTAATGACATAAGCTGAAATGCAGCACTAAGAATTGGATGTGAGCGTAACTAACTATAATTGCCCCCTTACTAAGGTAAGTCAATTAGTCTTTGGATGGATCTCTATTGAATTTTAAATTTTAATTTCTGAAAAAAGTGCTTATTCTCCTTGTTCTTCAGGGTCCACATAATCCAAGAAGTTTTTTTTAAAGGTGCTTGAAAGAGACCAATTTATTTTTGTGGGTAAAAATAAATTCAACCAGCAGCTACTTCTTTGTTAGCAAAGCGAATAACAGTCAGTGCCCTCTTTTACACTGCTGGATCCCCAACAATAGTGTTCACGGCCACTCAGAATCTCCGGAGGAAGTTTGAACTTCATTTGTCCTTTGTCACGTTTCATCAGTTACAGCAACCATATTCATAGAACATGTAAATACAGAATGTATGTAACCAAAGAAGAGTGCCAATTTTAGGATATAAATAAAGCAAGTCTACCACTAGTCTTGGAGGTTTTTATTTTTATTATTATTATTTTTTTTGATAAGCATGCAGAACTCGGTGATTCTAGCAGCAAATATCAAGGGCTGGAGTCTTCTTATTCACACATCCCCAAAAGACAGCAGTGTGGGCTTCTGAGCTATGGCAGATCCATTGTTTCTTATACTTACGTTTCATCCATACTCCTGGAAATTCCTCTTCTCCCTGAAGTAATTAGAGGAAAATATTTACATAATTAATTAGAGAATCCAGATTCCAGTAATTAAAGAAGGCTCTGTTTCAGAGTCCTGAGTTGATTTTTGGAGTGTGTGTGTGTGTGTGTGTGTGTGCATGCGTGTGCATATGTGTGTGTGTGTGCGAGCATGTGTGTGTTTTAACTTGTTATCATTTTGACTGAACAGGTCCTGTCTTATATAGTATTGGTCTGATGCTGCATAAAGAAGTGCAGGAAAATGAATAAATTGGCAATCTTGGCTTTTACTTTTCTTGAGAGAATACAGAGGGGCAGGAAATATTAGGATTTTCTCCAGGAATTAGTCTGAAGATGCAGAGTTAGTGCTATTTTGTTCAGCAAGAAATAGTCAGCCAACTTAATGGGCAGAAAACAAGTCTGTAGAAATCCAAAGTGGAGTGACACGGGTTCCAAGCCAGTGATCCTGCGGAGAAGCAGACAGTGGGGAACCTGCCGAGGACACGTGTGGGAGTGACCAGGTCAGCCGCCAGCTGTGCAGCAGCAAGATGTGCACCTGCCAAGCTCTGTGCAAGGCAACCACACCTGTTGCTGAGCAGACAGGTGGAAAAGGGCCAGGTGGGGAGAGGGGGCAGGTGAAGGGTCACTCGGCCAAGGCTGTGACCCAAGAGTGTGCGGTTGTTGGAATGGCTATGAGACCCCCTTGGTCTTGTTTCCAGAGGAAAATGCAGAGCATGGCAAGGCATCGGAACTACTTTATTCTTACTCAGATTTATTTCAACGTCCATTCTGCTGAAATATTTGCAGAAAATGGGAAAGATATTCATACAACAGAGAACATATTGGGCTGTATGCCTACTCGATATTGGTCTTTCCTAGAGGAATCCAAGTGATGGACTTGCCTCGTGTAAGGGTCCCATTCATTCTACTCATTGCTTAATCCCTGCAGGCCATGTCTTAAGTATTTGACTGTTCCATAACCTTTCTCTGCCTCAGTTTCTCCATGAGGAAAACAAGGGTGGTGTTAGTCATTACTGCTCAGGGATGGGGGAAAGATGAAATACATTTATTCTTGAGAAAAACACTAAAGCAGAAAACAAGAGCAGCTATGATATTGCAAAAGCCTTTTACACAAGCAGACTAAATATCTGCAATAAAACCACTGAATCATGAAGGTGTTTTCCTACCCTGGTCAGCTATGTCAGGTGAGTTATTTAGGGGCAGAGGTGTGGCTCTCACATAAACCTCAGTAAATGTATTCGTGGTGGGTTAACTAATGGTCAACTTGGAACACCCAGCTGAACGGAGTCAGTGTGGTTCTGGGTGTGAAAGGCCCACCTGAGGATTGTCGCCAACAGCATAAAAGGAGAACTGGAGGGGAAGATGGTGTGCTGTTGATTCTCCTGGAGAAGGTTGTCACACTGGTTTTCCTGATATGAACTCAGCTGTTGTCAGAAGAGCTCCGGTCCTCGCTGTCACTGAGGATGGCTGTGGTTCTCTTTGGGGAGCTCTGGTCCTTACCATGAGCGTTGCTTCCTGGCTTCAGTGCAGATCCCTCAGCCTGCTGTCATGGATCCTTCAGCCCACCAGCACAGACTTTGTAGCTTCCACCACTGACCTTTGGGCCTTCCCAGTGCAGATCCTTGGTACAGACTTGCACAAGACGTTGTCGTGAGCTCTAGGCCTCCAGTTGGACTTGTGGAGGACATTGCCTTGGGCTCTAGGTCTCTAGCTGGACTCTTGCAGGACATTGTCATGGAATCCAGGCCTTCAGTTGGATTCTTTGGGTCTCTAATGTTTGGACAGATCTCTTGCATTCCCCTGCATTTGACTCTTTGGGTGAAAATTGTAAAGTAATCCTATAAATTATGTGCCCTGTATTAAATCTATTCCCTTGCAAGTCCTGACTACAACATTACTGAACTCACCTTATTACCAGGAATACAGCAACACCTTGAAAGGCTGGAAGGTCTGAATTCTTTGTATATAATTAAGAGAATGTCAAACAACTTATACATATGGTTAAGAAGGCAAATAGTGCAGAAGCATTTAAGAAAATAAGGCCCTGTTGCAATATTCTCAAAGCAACAGATTTTTTCCTGTACGTGAAGGATAACATTTATGGACAGGAAAAGGCACACAGCATACCAGTGGATTTGAAGAAAGCAAACACACTCGTGTGGCCCTATCAGGATGGGGCTGTGGATCTGTGACAGGCAGGGCTGGGGCTGGAGCACCCCGGTAGAGCACATGTTTAGCATGCACAGGGCCCAGAATTCAGTCCTCATCACCACAAAAAGCAAACTGTAATGCCCAATACATGTGGTCGCTCAGCATTTACAATGCACTAACAAAGAGTGAGAACTGGTGCACTTATTAGACAACTTGAAGTATATTTGGGACACACTGAGCGTGAGCACCTGCCTCATATCTGTAAAACTGATAAAATGTGAGGATAGTAAGGATGTAAGGATGAATTCTGGTGATAAATTAGGGTCTGATTGACATGGGCGGTAGATGTCAAATATACAACTGATTGCAAAGACGATACGAAAGTGTAAAATATCTTGACACATTGTATATTGATTTCAAGTTTGGTTTACTAAAATATATGAAAGAGTTTTTGTTTTTGCTTTTAAAAATGTGGCTATTAAACATTTTAAGTCACGTGTAACTTGAATTCCACTCATTTTGATCCAGAGCATTTGCCACAGCCCTGCCTCCCGTGCCGTTTGTGGCCAGCTGGTGGTTGCAGCAGGCCCTCTATTGCTTTGGTCTCTCCCTGCTTGAGGATTACTCCTTCTACTCTGAATGGACCTTGAGGCTGTTTGATTCAAGGAACTAAGCTTCTCTAACCCTTCAAGGCAATACCTTCACTGGATTTCCTTATTTCTACAATTTCTGCATCTTGTTTCACAACATCTTTCTCCCTCCTCCCTCCCTCCTTCCTTCCTTCCTTTCCCTCTTCCTGGTTTCCTTCCTTTCTCTTTCTCTCATCTCTTTCTTTCTTTTTTCCTTTCTGTCTTTTGGAGGAATATATGCTTTTATTGTTCATCTTCCAATGTTTAAAATAATTAACACAACACTTGTACACATTGAGGGCGTGCACTGTGCAATTTCCATACACATACACAGCGGAGTATGAGCAACGCAGGGCAATTAATGTAACTTTCTTCTTAAACATGTATCAGTCCTTCGTGTTGAGGACATTCAAAATTCTTCTGGCCATACTGGAAGGCACAGTGAATTATTGTTAAAAGTTATCACCCTATTGAGCTAAAGAACACTAGCACCTAATCCTCCTATCTATCACTTTTGCCCTTAACCAAACTCTCCCGATGGTCCCCTACTCAACCTTTCCCTGCCTCTGGTAACCACAATTCTACTCTTTATTCTATGAGATCAAATTTGTTTAGCTTCCACATATGAATGAGAACATGTGATATTTATTTTTCTGTGTCTGGCTTATTTCTCTTCACATAGTGTCCTGCAGTTTCATCTATGTTGCATTTATTTCTTACGCCATGTGGTTAGGCGCAGTCTGCTGAACCAACATCCACATCCACCTGTATGTTAACCAGATGCCTTCCCGCTGCACAGCATGGCTTCCTGCACGTTCCTGGCTGAGCACCACGCTCTACTGCAATGCCAAGGCCACATACTCGACATTTTTATTCCAGCAGAAGCTCAAGTCAAGGTGCCAATTTCTATTTCCGGCTCAGTACAGGATCTCCTGATGAAAAGCCCCCCGCTCAGCCTCAGTCCACCAAGGTTTATGTCTTGCTCACTTCCCAGTTTGGCTGGCATTCCCAGTATGGGTGGCCGTGTCTCCTCACACGTCAGTCATCCGTGAACCCAAGATCTTCTCTTCAAGTGCTTCTTCCGTTTTCAAAAGTCTCTGAATGGGTCACCTGTGCTCAGGCAGCAAAGAAAGACAACGATGGAGATGGAAAAGAGAAGAAGGTGGAGTGAGAAAAGAGATGCCAGGGTGCCTGGGGAACACAAATACAGATGATGCTGTGATTTGTCCCAGGAGAGCAGGAACATCTGGGCCATGATGGGTCCAGCATTCTCTGCTGCCAAAGCCTTTTAACTTTGCCATGGAGACTTCCTACTTGAATACTTCTGTCCTTTAGCCTCAGAAATTGTAATTTATGTCCCTTGCTTTTGAGAATTACTACACAAAAATAAGTTGTCGCTCCTGTATTGATAGTCTATGTTCTTTATCTTTTTCCTGTCAATTATGTCTTCCTCTTCTATTTTTTGAATTGCCACACACTTCCCAATCAACAGTTTGCTTTTCTGTTGTCATTTTCTTCTCCTTGAGTTGTCATCCTAGGTTATTCATTCATTTATTTGCTCGCTTTCCTTTTTGTTTGTTTATTGTGGACTTCACCTTCATATTACAGTGTTTTTTTTTTTTTTTTTGGTTTCTTGAGACAGGGCTTCACTCTGTAGTCCAGGCTGTTCTTGAACTCACTCTGTAGCTCAGGCTGGTCTTGTACTCATGGCGATCCTCCTGCCTCAGTCTCCCGAGTGCTGGGATTACAGGCATGCGCCACCATGCCCAGCTTGTTACAGTGATTCTTAAAATGACTGGCTCCTTGATGGCTCACGTTTAAGACAAAGAGGATGGAAAGCTGAGCAGCAACCCTGTAAGTGTCGTAGACCTGCTAATTGGCAGAATTCACTTGTAATGATGAGGAAGAGGCGGTGGTGAGCTGGAGGATGAACAATGAGTGGGCTTCGTGTCAGGGCCTAGTTCTTCAGAGGGCAGCCTCGTAGAATTACTCCATGAGTTTGCTGTTGCTTCTGCTTATGCCTGAGGAGTGATCTGGACTTGTGTTCCTTGGGAGGAGGCTTACAAAGACGTTATGCAGCTGGGTCCCTGCCTCTGGCCACTGAGACCATTTTCTACTGTGATTCATTGATCTGTTCTCTTCTGTCTGCTTTCTGTCTTCCAAGTGCTTGATAAAATCACCCTCCACTGACGGCTCCTGAACACACTTCTTTTTGATGTGGTTGTAGTTTTTTCCTGTATTTTCAGTTATCAGGTTTGGGAGAGAAGGGACCATTCCCCATCTGCTATTTGAACAGGGGTCTGGGTTGTTACATTGATGGAGTACAGGGCACTTCCTGGCCTGGAAGGTGAGATGACACAGAGTCAGAAA
Source organism: Erethizon dorsatum (assembly GCA_028451465.1). Lineage (NCBI taxonomy): Eukaryota > Metazoa > Chordata > Mammalia > Rodentia > Erethizontidae > Erethizon > Erethizon dorsatum. Next base: position 155,904,271 of record CM051824.1, read on the forward strand.
GCTGTGGAGCGGAGGGCGCACTCTGAAGGAAAGCGTGGTGCAGGCCAGGAGCTCCCCACCAAGTCCAAGGAGCCTCAGGGGCAGCGCAAGGTCTGTGTGGTCAGAAAGTCAGGACCCTGCCTTGCTTTCCTATTGTGCAGCTCAGTATTCGTTTTGTTCTACAGTGTGGTTTATATACACTTTGGAGGCGCTTCCAGTGAGAGAGGTGAATCCAAGGTGGCCTCCCAGGTGTAATCCTCCCTTGAAAACCTTCGAGCCCCCTGCAGTCCACTCTGCACATAGGGTTAGCCGAAGACGTCCACCTGGGACGTCGTCACTGTTCTAGCCAGATGTTGCCATCAGCGAAGGCTCTAACTGAATTCTTCTCTCTTATATGAGGTGATTTCAAACAATGCAGTGAATGTCTCTATTTTCTAAAAATGATTACAGTAAATGACACATGGCCATGAATCCCTTTCAAACTCCTCCCCTTCATTTTGAACACACTCATCCCATCGTTCTTGCCACTTTCTGAAGCAGCTCTGGAAGTCCTCTTTCCCAAGTGTCTTTAGCTGGGCTGTCTCAGTATCCTTATTGTTTCAAAATGCTTACCTTTCATGATCATTTGGACGTTGGAGAATACCTAGAATTCACACAGTGCCAGATCTGGTAAATAAGGTGGATGAAAACACACCTTGCTTTTACAAGCCTGACTCTTTGGACAGCTCTCTGCAGCTGCATTCACCATATTTTTGATCACACCTTGTAAAGACTAATTTACCTAACACAAAGTGTAAACTTTATCTGTGTATTTCCTAAAAAAAATAGTTTCATCTTTTAAATTAATTCCATCGTTGATTTGAGTTAATTTTTGGGTATAAAGTGTAAGGTTTATGTGAAGTTCATGCTTGTTTGTTTGTATATAGATTTATAATTCTTGCATTGACAGTTTTCGAAAATATTATCCTTCCTCTGTCGAGTTGCCTGGCTCTCTCTTTTGTTTTCTGATCAGTGTCTGTTCCTTCAGCAATATTACTGCCTTGACTACTGCAGCTTTTGGTAAGAGTTAAAATTGAGTAGTAGGAAGCTTCCATTTTCTCCTTTATTCATGTTGTTTTAGCCATTGCAATTCATTTACATCTTTATTGGTACAAATTTTAGAATTAACTTGTCCATATCTACGAAATGCCTCAAGAATTCAGCTGTCCCTCAGACTCATCTTCTGTGACCTTTTCCTAACATCCACCTCCTGCTCACTTTGAGGGTCCAAGCACCAACCCATTTAAATCACTCCCCCATTTGGGTTGTCGTAGATCCTGTATTTAAAAGTTCTGTTTTTTTTTTTTTTTTTAATTGGGAAATGTCTTAATGACTTTCCTTAAGCTCTATCTGAAAATGGAAGCCTTCTCCAAAAGTTAATAAATGTCTGGCCCTGAAGTGTTGGAGCCTGGCTCTTGTTTCTCTGAATGTTTGGAGTGAGGGAGGATTGAAGATATCAGTATCATTAAGTCTGAAGTTTTCTGTGGCTTTAGTGAGGAGCATCTACTTTAGTAATTGTTAAAGATCCATTGCTTACCTAATCTATTTATTATGTGAGGATTTATGTTTGTTGTTCTTTTAATAGCTGTGATAGACTTCAAATATGACAAGTGGATATTTTGACCAGGAATTCCATGTTTGTGGGTGTAGGAGGTAGTACATCCATATCTAATTTCACCCTAGTTAAAGAAAAAAATGCAATATGTATGTTTTTCAAGTTTATTTTCAATTTTTTTTTGTCCGTGCTTCTTTAGGGATGGGTCAGTTATGATGCGTTATCAGTGAGTTAAGTCCCACCCTACGCGATGCATTAACACATGCATTAAGGAAAAAATATTAATCAACCTCAATATACCACATCCACGCATTCTACAGTTGGCTTGGGAATAGATGAGCTATGTAGATGAGCATGCTGAGGGCTCTACTGGATATGATCCAAGACCAGGTATTTCTGAGAAGCCCCACCTTTTAGGATATCCACATGGATTACCTGGTCATCCTACTCTTTATGTTTGGTTGAGAAGAAAAGCTAAGCACTGATCTCTAGATGTCCTCAGAAGCTCCTCTCTGAGGCTGGACCATACCTCAAGTGCCGAGTCGCTAAGGCTGTGAATAAAAATGTCCTTCTATTCTGCTGGACTGAATTGTTTCTACCTCAATTACTTTAATGGGAGGATACATTCTTTCCCAGTGAACTACAGTGGTTAGATAATCAGAGTCAGAAAATTGGACATGAAATGCATACAATTTTACATCCCTAACTATCACGTCTTCCTCTAAAATCTTCTCCCTTGAAATCCATATTGTCTAACTTGCTAAGAGTATTAGCAGGGTATTTTAAGTAAGTCAGAATCTATTAACTGAGGAGGGAATAGCAGGCATTTTAAGAATGTAGAAGATAAACATAAGTTCAGTCTGATCTGCCATCCAGTTAGGTCCCATTCTGTCAGCTGTGGTGCTCTGACGTTTTGGGGGGGACCATTCCTGCGCTGGGCTATCCTGAACCTGTGGGCTGCTGAGCAGCACCCCAGTCTCTATCAGCAGATACCAGTGGCTCTGTCTCTACACCCATGCCTGGTAGAGAACATATCTGCAGACACTGCACCCAGCCCTGGGGACATCGTGGCTGCACTTGCAGCCAGGTGGAGCAAAAATTCCCCAGTTGAAGACATGCTCACTGAGTTAGAAAACAGCAGCACCAAGTAGAAATATATGTTTGTGCCACGATTGTCACTTCCGGTTAGAAACAATTTTCATTAAACCAAAGACAAAAAAATTACAGTGCAGAAGTCTTGTGTTTTGAAATCAGCAAAATCCAGATGGACATTAAAATGCATGGATGTTTATATTAAACAAGGTATTGAAATATCATAATGCTGTGTAATTTCCCAGATCTCCAACATCTCTATTCAAGCATGTATTGCACATACATGTGAAATGTATGTACTTCAGTGATTTATTTTGCTATAAAATATTTGCTTTTCTTTCATAAATAAGTTTAATTTTCTGGCTGTTGGAAATGTCTATAGTTCACTGAACTTTATAGACTATTATAGAGTAGCTATTTGTGGAATCCAATGGAAATATTAGAGCCAATTTATTCTAGTATCACACATCTCCATATTTAGTGCTGCAACATTATGCAATTTACTTATGAAATGAATCTATTTTCCCGTTTTTTTAAAAAAAAACTTATTTACATCCTTCTAAGTACCTCGGCAGGCAGTCTTCAGTCTCTGTGGTGTGCTCTTTTTGGTTTTACTTTGTTCATTTTCCTCTAGAAGGCTAGAGACTGGTAATCTAATCTGAGCTCGTCCCTCATAGCATGTGGTATGAGAAGTCACACTCATTTTTGTTTGATGTAAAATGGAGAATAGAATTATTCACTTGAGAGGGTAACCCATAAAATCTTTCATTCACTTTAGAGCTATTTAGAATTCAAGGATAGGTTTGAAATGCAGTAGCACGATTTGTTTCAGGATAATTTTTTTATTAGAAAGTAAAACATTTTTAACACTGCCATCTGTATCACATATTTTAGTGCATCCACTCTGAGACAAAATTCAGGAAACTCAGGGGTTATAGAAGTGTTTTCATAATTTCAAAAAAGTATTTTACCACTGTAGTAAGTCTAATTACACACACACACACACACACACACATAATCTTAGTTTTTAAAAATAATCACTTACTAAAATGGATATTGAGATTTTAAAATTTTTATACAATATTTTATTTTTTATTGGTGCACATTTGCAGTACAGAATGACTACGTCCCTTCCCGAGGGGTCGGTGCACATACACAACATAGCTTAATTATTTCTCTTTCCTTCCCCTCCCTCTCCCTGTCCTTCCATTCCCTTGTTTACAACCGTTATGAAAATCAGAATGGCGGTTCCTCAGAAAAACCCAAACTAGAAATTCCATTTTACCCAGCCATTCTCCTTCTAGGTACCTTTCCGTAATAGTTAAAGACATCATATTACATGCATACCCATGTTTATAGCAGCACAGTTCATAATAGCTAGATCTTGGAAGTGGCCTATATGCCCATCACCAGATGAAGTATAGAGAAAATGTGGTATTTACACACAGTAGAGTACTACTCTGCCATAAAGAAAGATGAACTTGAGGCATTTGTAGAAAAATGAGTGCACCTTGAGACATAATGTTAAGTGAAATAAGTCAGACACACAAGCTTAAATATCACATGGGTTCTCTTCTATGACAAGCCCAAAATATAAATAAAAAGCAAAATAACAATAATAGGAAATAGGGAGATAGATGTTTTGTAAATAGGAAGGGGACCAAGAGATGGGGAGAGGGGGTAGGAGGCAGGAGAAGGGAATGAAAAAGAATGAAACTGTGTTATGTGTAAGCACAAACTCCTCCTAGGGATGTAAGCATCATGTACTGCAAATAGGCACCGACTATATATACAGTCTGCCAAAACATGTGAACATCAGGAAAAGAAAAACTTGTATAAATATTTTAATACTAAATTTATTGAGACATCATGATAATACAAGTTATCTTTGGCCTTTACCATTACAAGAAGTGCTCCAAGTGATGGCCATGAGCTTCCAGATGTGGCGAGCTGCTAAGGGGTGGGTACACTTTTTTTCTGGACCCTGTATAAATTCAGCATAAGCAAATAAAATTTACATTTCGATTTGTTCCACAGCACACCCATGTAGGGGGTATGGAATCCTGCTGAGCCTATGTTAACAGGTGACAAGCTCCTCATTTCACCAAGGGCTGGGAGACACGGCCAGTCTGTGGACAGTGGTCCCTGTGGCATGCGGCACGCCAGCCAGTAAATTGCATGCTGTACCCTGTGGGAGCCAGGACGCACAGCCCCGTGCCACACTACCCCTGGGCGCCATCGCTGACAGGCTGGTGGGGCGAGCGTTGGGACCTCTGCATTTCCTGTCCTAACTCTCACTGCTGAGGACCCATATGGCCTTCACCAGTCAGGAGGTTTCTTGGTGTTGACTTTTTATCTGTAAAATAAAACGGAGTTTATTTTTTAAATTCTACTGTCATTAGCCTGACTGGGGAGGAAGGGTAGGATATATAAAATACGATTATTCCTCTAATTCATAATTCTACCATGAAAAACGTGTGATGTTAGGCTGCCTGTGAAAATCCGAATACTTCCCTCACTTAGGACTTATACATGAGCAGAGTGAATTAATCCAGATTATTTTAGCTCTTGTGAATCATGTAGTACAATTCTACTTGTAAAGCAAACCTACATTATGATCCAGAAATTATTTTTTGGTGCTAATCGGGAATTCTGTAAGTTAAAGCCAACTAACAATAAACACGTCAGTCTTTTTTAAAAAGAACACATTTTCCCCAGGATTCATTTCTAAAAATTTTCAAGTCTTCGTAATTAGCTCAAACTTCTGATTACACTGCTTTTAGCACTCACTGTTCACACGAGAACCATCTGACCCAAATTCACTTCACACACGGAGCTGCAGCTGGTTCAGTAAAATGAGCCCAAGAGAGCTCTGATGTTCTCCTAAGTCCCAGGTCTGGTGGTGGAAACACCCCTTTAAGGGTTGCAGTCAGCTTCCAGTCGTGTGGTGTTGGGAGAACCGCCATCACCACCAGTTAGAATATGTAATGAAGACTCTTGGAAATGGCTAGACTTTTAGAGATAGCGGCAGAGCCATGCTTAGGAGGCAAAAGGTTGTGACACTGCTGAAGACAGCCGCCATGGTGCAGGCAGTGCTATGACCTTGGGAAGCTGAGCGGTGTCTTTGTGCTTGGTTTCCATATGTGCAAAATGACTCTCTCACTATCACACTGCGTTCTTGTGTGGCTAACTTAGACGACCTGTGCACAGTTCCTAGAATGCTTCTCATCTCGCTGACACCTGGGGATGGGTTGGGTGCACACTTCAGTGTTGGCTCAGCAGACTGAGAGGCTCCATTTAGGTCTTCAAATGAAATCACAGGAAAGGCGTCATGGTGGCCCGGAGGCTGGCAGCACTCAGGAGCTGCTCCAGGACACCCACCCAAAACAAAGGATACCCCGCTGCTCGAGGTGCCGGGAAACCGCAGGAAAACCCTGGATTGCAACTGGAGAGAGCAGATGATCAGGCAAAAGGCAGAAGTACTGGTATCTAGAATGATAAGTGAAGTAAGAGAAAAGTAAGAGAGGTGGTACATGCAGGCAATGAATGAAGGAACAGCAGGTCTGTGGGAAGGGCAGCAGGAGGAAATCTATTGTGAAAGGGAACTTTGCTACTGATAAAAACAGCCTGAGCGGACAGGTGACCTGAGTTCAGCCCAGTGGATGGCACAGCAGGGGTAATGCCCAGCTTCTCCCCGTGGACTCAGTGTCAAATGGGGAGACAGCTTAGAGGCTCCCTTTGCCTCTGTGGCCTGTGCGGGGGGTGGATTTAGACAGGACCAGGATGGGAAATCATCTTCAGCAACGTCCTCTGGGGGACAGACCCCGCCCTGTGTGTTTTAATCTCTCGGATGCAGCAGCCACTTCTCTCCCCAGGGACAGCGGGCACCACCCCTCAGGAGTCAATTTGGGCCTAGGAGGACGGCGACTGTGACACAGAAGAGCTGAGACCCCAGGGCCGGGGGAGACACTCCAGCAGCTGGCAGTGGGAGAGCAGGCTCCAGGTTGTGAAAGCCATGGCGAGGTCGTGGGAGGCTGTGAACCCAACCAGTGGTGAACACATCCCGCCAGGCCATGGAGAACGCAAAAACAAACAAAAAACTGAACAGAGGTTTGAATGTTGTGACAGGAAAAGAACTGAGCTGCTTGAGGTTTGGTGGGGTGAGAGGTCTGAATCTGGGGGAGCCACTGCAGGGCCTGGGGGAACGCTGCGGGCCCCCTTCTCAGCGTAGCACAGACCTGTGCGCCCCACCACCTCGCCTGCTCAGAGGCGTTCGGAGTAGAGACTGCACACACGCACTGGCCTGCCACGGCTCCGGAGCTCCGCCTTGGGTGACTACACCAGTGGGAGGCCTGCAGACACCCACATTCTCGCCCTCATTCCCAGGTACAGAAAAAGTGGAGATCTTGGGTGTGACCCAGTCCAGCCTTTGATGATTGTCCAGCCCTAGCAATCCTGCCCATCCATGCAGGGTGTATCTCAGGCCCCAGACTACTTTCCAGGGTCTCTTCTACTAGGACAGAGGTTAAAAAGGAGAAATCCAGACTGAAAGAGAACTTTCACATCCCTGCTTGTATCAGGTGGTGCCCAGTAACGGATGTCTGGGGGAAGTACTTGTCTCCATTATAAATGTCCCCACAAAGGGGAATATTAGACCTTTTCTTTCTGTTTGTGTGTGTGCGCCTGTGTGTGTGCATGTGTGTGAGTGTATCTGAGGTGTACTCTCTGCTTTTGCTTCTTTCATGTGCCACCTTGTTTTGTCATGTTTTCCCACAACAAAGGGTTGTTTCATAAGGTTTTCTAATTTTGTGTTTCTATTATTTCATTAATTGCATTCAATCTCCCTATCCCTTCTCTCACTTTCCACTTATATACCTTCTCTTTTTTTCCTTCTCCTGTTTCTCCTATCTCCTCTCCCAGACACCTAATTCTCTTGTGTATGAATACTATCATTCATGCCTATCTTTTTCTAGCTTTTCTACATTATTACTATCCATTTCTTTTCCTGGGTTAGTGAAATGGAAGACAGTTTTTTAAAAAACTTTTAAATTATGTGCTGGAATGTGGTTGGTTCTTTCGATGTGGATATCCCTGGTAGCTCTGCTCTTCCTCACAAAAGAGTGCTAGGGAGTGAACTTAGGGCCAACAGCTTGTGTGTGTGCTTTCACAAGGGTTCACATTCACCTCCTGGGCCACGTTATAAAAGGAAAGCCACCTAATAAAAGACCGCCACAAAATAGCAGGAGAGAAATCTATCCTAATGATCCATAAACCTCAGCAAAAAAATGCAAGAATCATGAGAAAGCAAGGCAACTGGATACCTCCAAAAATTTGTAACACCCCTCAAACTAACCCCTAGATATTGAAATGGGTGGCTTCCCAGAAAAAGAACATTAAGGACTGGTAGAATTATTAATTAGATCATAGAGGATAGAAACAAGCTGCTGGATGAATCAATTATTAAAATGATCAATGAACTCATACAGAACACATCTTTTGCAAAAGGGAAAGGGGCAAGAGATGGAGGGGGAAGGAGATGGGAAAAGAATTAAGATTTGTTATGTTCACATACTAACTCCCCATGATGAATGTAAATCATTATGTAATATAAACATGGACTAATAAACAAAAGAAAAAAAAAACAAATTAGTAGCTGAATGAAATAATGAAAATAATGCAGGTTATAAACAACCATTTCAATAAAGAGACAGAGGTTCTCAAAAAAAAAACAAAGAGAATCCTGAAAATAAAACCCTCAATTAGACAAATAAGAAACTCAATTGAAAGTTTCAGCAGTAGAAAAGATGAATCAGATGAAAGAATACAAGGACTTGAAGACAAAGTGAATAACTAGACCGTAAAGAAGAAGAAGAATCAATGAACAGAATATACAAGAGTTCTTGGACAACTCTTAAAGACCAAATGTAAGACTCACTGTCCTTGAGGAGGGTGAGGAAGGACAGGCTCATGGCACAGAAAATCTATTCACTGAAATCCCAATGGCACGAGAAATAATATCAAGAATCATCAAATAGGGGGCCGGTGAAATAGCTCAGTGGCATAAGTACCTGCCTGGCAAGCACGAGGTCCTGAGTTTGACTCCTGGAACCCACATACGAAAAAAAGGCCGGTGATATTGCTCAGTGGCACAGGCGCCTACTGTCACGTGAGGTTCTGAGTTCTACCCCCGGTACCCACACACAAAAAAAAGAATCATCAAATGGGGTTGTAGCAAACTAAACAGCTTCTGTGAATCAAAGGAGAAAACCAAAAATGAGAAGAGACAATTGATAGGATGGGAAAAAAATTTTTCCCAGTTACTCCTCAGACAGAGGACTTACATCAGGAATATTTAAAGAACTCAAAAAACTTAAACTTGGGCCGGCGAGATGGCTCAGCGGCGTAAGCGCCTGCCTGGCAAGCACGAGGGCCCGAGTTCGACTCCTGGAACCCACATATGAAAAAAGGGCTGGTGATACCGCTCAGCGGCACGGGCGCCTGCTGGCGCATGAGGTCCTGAGGTCGACCCCTGGTACCCATTAAAAAAAAAAAAAACTTAGACTCCCCGAAATAAAAGACCCAAACAAAAAATGGGAAACCAAAACGCATAGACACTTCACAGAAGAAGTACTATAGATGGCCAATAAGTACACAAAAAATGTTCAACATCACTGGCCCTAAGAGAAATGCAAGTTAAAACTACACTGAGATACCATCTTACCCCAGAATGAATGACTATCATCATAAAAAAAATCTAATGATAACAAATGCTGAGGAGGATGTGGGGAAAAAGGAACCCTTCTACACTTTTGGTGGGAATATAAACTAGTACAACCACTATAGGAATCAGTGTAGATACTTCCTTATAAGTATCTTCTCAAAAGAATTAAAGTCATCATATTACAGGGCTACATGCCTACCCATGGTTATAGCAGCATCATTTGTAATGGCTAGATTTTGGAAACAAAGTATAGGTCCATCAGTAGATGAATAGATAAAGAAAATGTGGTATTTACACACAATGCAGTATCAGTCTGCCATAAAGAAAGATAAACTTGAGGCATTTGTAGGCAAGTGGATGCAACTCGAGAACATAATGTTAAGTGAAATAAGTCAGACATACAAGTTTAAATATCACATGATATCTTGTATATGAGAAATTCAAAATATATACACATACAAGTAAAGAGCAAAATAAAAGATAGAGAAATAGGAAGTACAGAAAAGTTCAAATTATTTCCCAAATCCTCTATTTGATTGTTTCAAAAATATTTCAATATATATGCTAACTTGTTCCATATATATGACTAGTTTCTTAGTTCACTGAAAGGAAAGTTTTGTGCTATCATTATTTTTTTTTTTAATAAGAGAGAGAGTCTTGTTTCTGATTTATATACTGAGTAACATTTTGGCCATTCTTTTTAGATTATGGTATACAGTGTACTAACTATTGTTATTCTTTAATTATTTTGTTATGAATTATTGTTTTATTTTTTCATATAAGTAAGAAAAATGCTTTTTTATGTTTTCTTTATTAACATCTACATATGTTACATTAAAATAAAAATTAATTAATTAAATAAAAATATTGAAAAAGGAAACCTAGTCACTGACATTATAACAAAAATTTCCCCAAATCTGGTGAATAAAATGGATATCAAGGTACTGGAAGCATTTGGAAACCCACAGATACATACCAAGAAAAGAATCTCTCCATGACACATCATAGTTAAATTGCCAGAAATTCAGAACAATAATATTTAAAGCTTTTGGAGAGACAGGGCAAATCATTTATAATTGTAAACAAATGAGAATAACAGCAGATTTCTCAACAGAAACTTGAAGGACAAGAGGGCTTTGAATGGTGTATTTCAAGATCTGAAAGGAAAAAAATCCAAACTAAATACTATCTGTATGGTTTGAAAATTGAAGGAGAAATAAAGACCTTCCAAGACAGGTGTAAATTAAAGAAATGTATTACCCGTAACCCAGCACTTTAGAAAACTCTACAAATTAATCCCAAACACAGAGGAAGAAGATAGTCACAACCATCTGACCAATTCACACTGGAAGAGTAGGAAAATGAGTGAGAATCCAGAACAAATCAAACCCTAGGAAAACAACAGGAAATGACAGGAATTACACTTAATTTAAATGGTCTTAATTCTCCAATTGAAAGATACAGACTTACAGATTGAATAAAAAGTCAAGAACCAACTATATATTGCCTACAAGTAACATACCTTACCTGTAAAGATATACACACAATTAAAGTGAAGAGATAGAAAATCATAATACAAGCAAGTACAGTCAGAAAGCAAACCAAGGAAGCTAATCTTATATCTGACAAAGTAGAGTTCAACTAAAATTAGTCAGACGAGGCAACATCACTACGTAATGGTAAAGGGAAAACTTCACCAAGAAGACATAAAAATTGTGAATATATGCACTGAGTGTCGGTGTACCAATCTTATAAGACAAATGCTCCTTGACGTAAAGTAACATTAGATTCCAATGCAGTCATATTGGGGAATTTTAATGCCCCACTCAAACACTCATACTCAAATAGATATGTCAACTGAACAAAAAATCAACAATAAAATTCAGAGTTAAATTACACTGTGGACCAAATGGACTTCCCAGATATCTATGGAGTATTCCATCCAAAAACAGTAGAATAGACAATCTTTTCAGCAGCCTATGGAACTTCCTTTAAAATAAGCTCTATTTTACGTCATAAAACAAGTCTTCACAAACACACATGCACACACACACTACACAAAAAAGAACTAATCTCATTCACCCTATTAAGTTGTAATGAAATGAAACTAGAAATCAACAAATGAAACCACAGAACACAAATAACATACATATACATGGAATAATAAATTTTGAAGAATCAATGGATCATTGAAGAAATCAGGGTAGAAAGTTAAAAATTCCTGGAATCAAATGATAATGAAAATGAAGTATACTAGAATTTGAGACAAAATGAAAACAGTATTAAGAGGAAGGTTTATAGCTATGAATGCCTATATTAGAAAAAACAGAGTGATTCCAAATACATATCCCAATAGTGCATCTCAAGTCCATGAAAAATGAGAACAAACCAAAGCCCAAACCAGTAGAATGAAAAAAATAATAAAGATTAGAGGACAAGTTAATGAAATTGGGACTAAATAATAACACAAAGAATCAATTAGTCAAAGAGTTGGTTATTTGAAAATATAAAAAAGGTTGATGAACTATTAGCCAAATTTACCAGAGTAAAAGAAGACCTGAATTGATAAAAGTAGATATAAAGGAGAAATATAAAGGAGAAATTACAGTGGATACCACCAAAATCTAGAGGATTATTAAAAACCATCTTGAAAACCTACATTCCAATAAACTGGAGAATCTAGAATAAATAAATAAATTCCTAGGGAATAATGACCTACCAAAATTAAACCAATACTATATAAACATCCAAACAGGTCAATAATAAACAGTTAATATTAAAAGAGTAATAAAAACTCTCCCAACTAAGAAAAGCCTGGCATCAAATGGATTTACTACTGAATTTTACTAGAGCTTTAAAGAAAAACTAGCACCAATGCTCCTCAAACTTTTCTATGAAATAGACGGAGATTACTCTGATATCAAAATGAGATAAGGAATCAACAAAAATAGAAAATTATAGACCAATATCCTTTATGAACATAGATACCAAAATCCTCAACGAAATTCTTGTAAACACAATTCAGCAACACATTAAAGAGATCATACACCATGACCAATTTGGTTTCATCACAGTGAGAGGATGGTTCAAAATACACAAATCAATAAATGTAAGACACCACACAAATAGAGTCAAGGGTAGACATCACATGATTATCTCCATAGATGCAGAAAAAGCCATCAACAAAATTAAACATCCTTTCATTATAAAAACAAAAACCCTGATGAAAACTGGTTTAGAAGGATCTTGATAAAAAGCCATACATGACAAACCTATAGGTAACATCACACTGAACAGGAAGGAACTGAAAGCATTTTCCTTAAAATCAGGAACTAGTAAAGAGTTGTCTATTCTCATAATTCCTGTGCAATAGGATTCTTGAAACTTCAGCCAGACCAGTTGCACAAGAGAAAGAAATAAAATGTGTACAAAGGATGTAGTCAAATTGTCTTTATTTGTAGAATATTTGAGCCTTTATCTAGAAGACACTAAAAACATTACTAGAAAACTCTTTGATCTGATAAAAAAAATTCAGCAAAGTACCTGGTTACAAAATCAGCACACAAAAATACCTTTCCTACATACCAATAAGGAACTTGTCAGGAAAGAAACCAAGAAAACAATTCCATCATAATAGCTTCAAAAATATAAAATAAAACACCTAGGAATTAATCTGACCAAAGTGAAGAAAGACCTCCATAATGAAAATTCAGAACACTGAAGAAGGAAAGCAAAGAAGACATTAGGAAATGGAAAGCCCTCTCTCGATCATGGATCTGCAGAAATAATACTGTTACAATAGCTGTATTACCAAAAGTGATCTACATAGTCAATGTAATTTCTACTAAAACACCAATGACATTCCTCACAGAACTAGAAAAACCTATCTCAAAATTCATACTGAAGCACAAAAGACCCAGAACAGCCAAAGCAATCTTGAGCAAAAAGAGCAATTGCTAGAGATATTGTAATATCCAATTTCAAATTATACTACAAGATAATAGTAACAAAAACAACATGTAACTAGCACAGAAACAGACATGTAGACCAATGGAATAAAACAGAAGACTCAGAAATAAACCCATGCACCTGCAGCCATCTGATTTTTGACAAAGAGCCACAAATATACACTGGAGAAAAGAGCTTCTATAAGGAATTATGCTAAGAAACCTGGATATACATGCAAAGATTGAAACTACATCCTTATTTCTAACCTGAAACCCAAATCAAATCAAAATAGATCAATGACCTACATATAAACCCAGAAATTTTGGAAGATAACATAAGAGAAAAATACTTGAACACATAGATGGGCAAAGACTTCTGGAATTAGGAAATAATATAAAGGATCAATAAATGGGGACCATATCAAACTTAAAATCTTCTCCAGAGCAAAGGAAACCTTCAACAAAGTGAAGAGACAACCCACAGAATGGAAAAATAATTGCCATATACTCTTCTGACAGAGAATTAATATTTATTGAGAATATATGAAGAAGTCTAAATATTAACTCCAAAAAATCTCATCAATAAATGGGCAAATAAATTTACACTTCTCAAAAGAAGTACAAATGCCCAATAAGCATATGAAAAAAAATTCCACATCTTTAGCTACTGGGTGAAATGCAAAACAGTTTTACATTGAGATTCCATGTCATCCCAGTCAGAATGTCAGTCATTAAGAATACAGCAAACCATGAATGCTGGTGAGAGCCCTTCTGCACTCTGGTGGGAAGCAAAACTAGCATAATTACTGTGGAAATCAGTATGGAGAGTGCTCAAAAGCTAAAAATAGAAATACTATTTGATTGAGCTATACCACTCATTGGTATATTCCTGAAAGAATTAAAGGCTGCATACACAGTGGTGTTCATGCCTTTGTTTATTGTGATGCAATTCATGATAGCCAAGCAGTGGAAATAGCTTAGTGCCTATAAGCAGATGAATAGATAATGAAAATGCAGTGTTTCTCTACAACATAATATTGTTCGGCCATAAAGAAGATTGAAGTCACATCATTTGAAGGAAAATGGATAGACCTGGAGGCTACAACATTGAATGAAGTAAGCCAAACTCAGAAAACTAAATATGTCATGTTTGTTCTTATGTGAGCAATCAAAAAACAAAAGGCGAGATGACATACACAAGAGGGTAGACCCTTGGAGATGAAGAAAAGGGCAGGGGGAAGGAGATAAAAGTGAGAGAGAGGGCTAATGGGGATGAAAATAATCAAAATACGTGCTATGCATGTACCAATACACCAAAACCAATCTCATTGTTGTTAGGAAAAAAGAAAAGAAACAGAAGTACACGTTCACAGGACGGGTTTATTTCAGAACAAACCCGAGAGGGACCGCTCTGGCACTAGAGCCCAGACCAGCTACTCCTCTACAGGCTATTGAACTTTGTAAAGGGTCATGGGCATAAGGGAGGTTGGTGGTCTCAGTGAAAAGGAGTTGTGATTGCCTGTTAGGGGCTAGGCTTGAGAAAAAACACGCAGGTAGTTGTGGTTACTTGGCAAGTGCGGGGCTGAGTAATGATGGGAGCTATGGATTGCAGCTATGGTTACTGGGCCTTTTCAACCCCTGATTATACATTTCTAACAGGTACACAAGCACAGCAAGGGGGCAGGGTGAATGTGATACTGTAGAAGAACTTTTGTGTTTAAAATGCTTCAAAACCCAACTATGTCAGTAGTCTGCAGTGTTCCTTCTGCTTTTGTAAACACAATGTACCAGTGATACAAGCTGTGCATGGCCTGTTTTTGCTTCCAGTTTGTTCCCATATTTGTAAAGTTCCACTTGCTCATAAAAGACCTCTGCCCTACCTGATAAGTGGTATAAAGATAACTTCCTACACTAGCTTGGGGCTCAGACTTTGGAGTACACAACTCCTCTGAGCCCGCTGATGTAGTAAAGCTTGGTTCCCTCCACTTTTTGGAGTGACACTCAGTTTCCTCACCTCTGGTAAATCTCAAATTGTTGTAACAATCTTTGTTCAGCTCACAATGGCAGCAATCAGATTTCTTCAATTATTCTATCTTACTAATATATATTAACAAAATTAATGAAATAGAAAGTCTTTCATCTGCATTGTTATAGCTTAGCTAGACAATATCCCCCAAACCCTCATTTGCTCTGAGGAAGGAATTTTGAAAGGATATTGGATTATGGGAATGCTAGATCTAACTTACTGTTAGGATGTGGGGTTCTTGGGGACATGACCTGGAAGGGTATATCTCCCTTCATGGGTCTTCCCTTCTCTCTCTCTTGCTACCATGACATGAGCAGCTCTCCTTCACTACACCCCTATGCCATGCTGTTTTTCCTTGGATCCATCCAACCACTGACTGAAAACATGAAAAATAAACCTCCCTCCTTCACTTTGAGGGTATCAGTTATTGTGTTTCAGGGACAAGAAGTCTACTAAGACATGCATCTAACAAAACAAATTATATCCACCACTTCCTTTGATCCAGAACTACATATAAAGCACTTGATTAATTAATGTTAAAGACAGACTTTGATTTTCTAATTTCCCTTTTTCATGTGTATCTCTTTGAAGAATCGAGAGAAAGAAGGCATGATTCTTAAAAAGGAATCCTTACGTTGCTGGGTCCAAAAATGTTAACCACTTGACCACCTTCAATGCTGTGTTCTCTGCTTAACAACAAGCCAGATTTCACGGACCTGGACAGTAAGCAAATTAAAAGCAGCTGAGGCGAGTGTGGGCTCATCCACTTGAGCAATCCCTCTCTTCCAAACACTCTTCCCAAGGATACCCATGACTTTATCTGACAAACTCTTTCATGAATATTAGTCCTTTTACTTTACCTTCTGTAGGCCAGACTGTTGCACATTCCCTAGTCTGTTTTGGAGACTCTTCATGTCTTCAAAGATAGGAAATTAGGAGTTTTCCTTTTTTCTGTAGTCCTAGCATCCAACCAGTTACCCAACATTGAAGGCTTATTGTTATAATTATGTGCTGTAAGTCCAGCCCTCCTGTCTGTCTGCATGGGCAGCAGCTTCAATAACACCCTTCTTCTCCCTCCTGGGCATGGATCAGCCCCTGCAAGTCTCCTGGGCACCTTCTGTGCCTATTAGCAATGCATCCCCACATTTTCTACACATCAGTGTTCCTACTTTCAAAATCTCCTAATGCTTTGCCTGATGCTCCATGGACAAGTTGGATAAAGAGTACCTGCCTTTTCTTTATATTACATTTTTTTTTGTACCTGAGGATCGTACTCATGACCTCATGCTTGTCAGGCTGGCACTTATGCTGCTGAGCTATATCCCTGGCTATATTACTTCTTAGAGCTGAATATGAATATATAACTACCTAAAAACAAAAAAAATGCTTATGTAAAAAAATAGTGCCCCTTTCTTTACAAAATTCTGCAACATTTTGCACACTTATACTACTCTTTATGACCTGCCTTCTGCCTTCCTGTCCAATCTTACTTCCTGTTATACTGCATCATCCTACCTTTCATTCCACCACATTGAGTTGCTCAGACTCTGGAATCTTCTACAATGTCTCACACTTTTGTCTTTGTAGATGATGCTCCCTTTGGCTCGGGGGTCTTTTGCAACTTGTCAGTCTGAAAACTTCCCTTCTGTCCTTCAAATCTCTACTTAGTTGCTGCTTTCTCTAAAGGACGTTTTTAGATGTTTCTAAGGTATGTAAAAGTTTCCCATTTAAAATTGCATACCAGCATGTACAGACTTCTAATTAGATAAATGCTTATTATACAATAAATGCTTTTGTCAAGTGTTATGGTTTATATCTAGATGTATCCCCAAAGCCTCATGCACTCACAGGTGGGCCTTTTGGGAGGTGATTGGATCATGGGAGTGTGACACTCATCAGTGGATTAGTCCATTGATGATTTTATAGCTAAATGAGAGTGGCGCCTGGTCAGGGGAGGTAGGTCACTGGGGGCATGGCCTGAAGGATTTATCTCCCTCCTCCTCTCTTGATCTCTCTCTGCTTCCTGCTGCCCTGCCATGAGCTGTTTCTCCTCTGCCATGTCCCTCTGCCAAGCTGCCCTGCCTTGGAGCCAGCCAACTATGGACTGAGACCTTTACAAACTGTGAGTCAAAATAAACCTTTCTTCCTTTAAGTTGTGGGTGTCAGGTATTGTGTCTCAGCAAAAAGAAAGTAACTAAAGCAGCACGTCTCCTTCCCTACTAGACTGTTGGCCTCTTGCAAATTTGAACTATATGTACTTATCTCTCTATTTCTGGTAGCTGAGACACAATAGCTTAATAAGTATCTGCTACATGGACGTATGGATACTATTTTTTGCTTTGATTGATAGATTCGATGTAAAATGCATTGCTGTTCCCAAATGTCACTGAAATATTTATGGTATTTCTGATTTTTTTTATCAACTCTGAGAATTATAAGTAAAATTTTTGAAAAATAAGCAATATTTTATGGTTAAAGCAAAAACTTATTGAGTTCAAAGACTCCACCAAATATATATTTAGCCACGTAGAGCATTCACATAGACTATTAAAATGATTGGTGGGTATTATTTCCAAAAATGAATCATCTTTTTTTGTAGGTAACGGCACACATTATCATTGAAAGATACCTGATTGACAGACCTCTATGAAATTCTGATTAGAGGAAAAAATTCAGTTTATTAAGAGTACATACTGTATTCATAATGCACCCACAAACGCTCTTACACACAGATGCTCACACGCATCCACGTTTCCATTAAATCCAGTGAAGAACGGTGACTAGACGATGCTGAGCTTTAGGTAATTACCAGAGCTGGAGAGCTGATGACTGAACTGCGTGTCTTCATTTGCACACTGGTTGGATAAAATAGTAGTAGTGGAGGCCCAGACAAAACCACTCTGCTCGTGTGAGATTTTGGGCTCTCTTCAGGAAACACATATCTGAAAAAAAGGGTAGAAAGTATTTTCTATTATTTGCAGTGCCTTACCTGTGACTCAGAGATTTGACAAGGAGATCATTAAATTCCTCTCAGTCCGAGCAACGAGTCGGAGATACTGTAAATCATTAAAAACAATACACAGGCAACAGGGTTGAACCCAGCGGTGCGGCGTACTCTAAAAGGTGTAGATCTATAAATTGACAACATGCAAGAGGCAGAGAGGCAACCAGATGGTGTCAAGGATGCCTGCAAATCTCTGTTTTCTTACGCTTGGAGCATGGAGAATTCTGCTTGGTCTGAAATCCTGTGCAGGTGAGACCTCTGTTTTTCCTGTGCCGGAAGTAGATTTGGAAGGTCGTGTGGATTGTAAAGCAAGAAGACAGTTGTGGAGAGTATCAGAAAGTCACATTCCCTGTTGGGTCTCCAACTAGACTGGAAGGTTTGTGCACAATCCGCTTTCCAGCAGTTGTTATGAGAAATTTTAATCATGATTGGACAGAAAATTAAGGCCAAAATATTATTTTTCATTCTAATATGTCAAACCGTATGACTTGTTCACAGTCTAGAAATCACGCACACACAGGCACGCACACACGCACACAGAGCAAAGAAGACCTATGAAGAAGTACTGCAAAGTATGTAAGAACGGACAAAAGAGAAGACCAAATTTACAATGAAGACCTATGTGGGTCAGGGAGACAACATCAACTGTGTGTGACGATCAACAATATGGAAGCAGCATTTTGGGGTCCAGGTGCTTTGATCCAAAGGGAAACCAAGAGTCAGCCTGGGCCGATGATTGCAGAAGAGAACCCGAGTCCAGCGCCACGAAGTCGGGTCTTCAGATACAGCTGAGGTCTGAACGTTCACGGGAACCGTCCCAACACTCACAGCAGTGCACACGCCGGACCATGCAGGTCTTTATGCCGTACGTGCCCAGGAGACCTCACAGACTACCTTCCTCGGGTCCTGGAAAAAGCCTCAAAAAAATGAAAAGAAAATTCATGGAATGGAAGAGGTATTTACATATTATATATCAGGTAAAGGAGCTGTATTCAGAATATATAACAAATTTTACAACTCAGCAATATAAAGACAATCCAGTAAAGAATAGCCAAAGATTTGAATAGACATTTCTCCAAAGAAGATACACAAGAGACAAATACGTACGTGCACAGTGTGTGTTTGTTCAACAAAATTAGTGATTAGGCAAATGAGAATCAAAACCACAACCTGACACTACTTCGTACCCAATAGAATAGCTAAAATTTAAAAGACAATAAAAAGTATTGGCAAGGTTGAGCAGAAATTGAAACCTTTAAGTATTGGTGGTGAGAACGTAAAATGGCACATCTATTCTGCAAAACTGAAAATTCTTAAAAAACTAATACATAGGGCTGGTGAGATGGCTCAGTGGCTTAAGCGCCTGCCCGGCAAGCTCGAGGGCCTGAGTTTGACTCCCGGAACCCACATACGAAAAAGGGGCTGGTGGTATCGCTCAGTGGCACGGGCGCCTGCTGGTGCGCAAGGTCCTGAGGTTGACACCCTGGTATCCACAGAAAAAAAAAACAAACATAAAACTACCATAGGACCCAGATTCTATCGATATATGCAAGGAAACTGAAAAATAATCCTCATGCAAAACAAATGTTCAGAGTAACAGTATTCATAATAGGAAAAAGAGAAGCAAGCTCAAACGTCCATCAGCAGAGGAAAGGATAAACAAAATATAGTCCATAGGTACAATGCAAAAGCCTCCAGCCATAAAAATAAGCGAAATACTAATGCATGCTACAACACACATGAACTTTGAAAAATTTACACTACTAGAAAGAACCCAGACCAAAAAATTTACTGATTGCATGGTTTCTTCAATATGAAGTTGTGTATAGGAATGTCTAGGATAAGGTAAATTCATGGAGACAGAAAGTTAACTTTTTTGCCACAGGAGTTGGAGGGAGGAGGAATGGGGAGTGGCTGCTAATGGCCACTGAGTTTCTTTTTAGAGAGATAACAATGTTCTAGACTTAGATTAGGGTAATTTTTGCACAATTCTATAAACATACTAAAATCCACTAAATTGTGCATTCTAAAAGGATGCATTTTATGCATACAAATTATATTTTAATAAAGTTATAAAAAAATAGGAACAGATTCTTCCTAAATGATACAGGTTAGGGATAGGTGTTCATTTTCTTATCCACCCTCCATTAAATTTATATTAGAGGAGGAAAATGGTCTACATACAGCATTACAAGTGCGGCCCACTCACTGTGTTGATGTTATGCACAATGCTTTCCAATTAAAATCCCCTGGATTTCATCCTCATCCTCACGTCGGAAAAGCCAGAGGTTCTGGCAATAGTGTCCCACACCTCAGCTGGGTGCCGTGGGCAGGCAGGGCCTCTCAGCCAGAACCTGTGTGCTCTGGCTTGCTGTGGTCCTCCCATCCCGTGCCACAGACACCATGGCAGGGTAAGTGGGAAGTACACCTGACAAGAGGTAGCAAAATCTCTGGAAGTACGATGTGCTCGGAGGAGAGGAGACTAATGAAGGAGAGACAAGGAGGCTGCACTCCAGAGCAGCAGTTCTCAAAACTGTTCATGCTTAAAATTAAAATCACCTGTTAAAACACAGTCCCAGAGGTTCTGCTCCAGGAGGTCCAGAGTAGGGCCTCAGAATCTGCATTTCCAACAAGCTTCTTAGGGATGCCGATTCACGGACCACCACGGGTCCAGAGCCCAGAGAAGGAGGTCACGATCCAGGGAAGAATATTTGAACCCCGAGGACACTGGGTCTCAGAAGCACCAGTTACAGAAGAGGGCTGGAGTGAGCAGGAGCTGCTTCCAGAAGGTCTGTTTTCAGGTCAGTTGAGCAGACCCTCTACTTCACCCGAGCACGGCGTCTACCCAGCAGGCAAAAAATCGCAGTCTTTTCTAAAAACAATCGCCCCAGAACCAGATGTTCACATTATCGCCTTCCAAGTCACTGTCCTGTTTCCTGAAATAATAATTCCCTAAAACAAGGCCGCGAGCTGTCCAGAATTGCCTGTGCAGAGCTTAGCAGCTCTTAGCATTTTCATCTCAAATATAAGCGACCATGGAGGTCTCCATGTATTTAATGAGATTCTTGTGACAAGAAAGACGCCAGGATTAACAGCCAGAAAAACTGATTGCAGAAGCAACTGGACATATGTGAGACTTGACGGGGGAGAAATAGTAGCTATGGAGAGATTAGGAAAGAAAGTCCCCATCATAAAATAATAACAAAACAGTACGAAAAACAAAAATAGAAAGAACACTTAGAAAATTAAAATGGTGACAATAAATGTTAAAGTACTCAATAAATTATGGGAATTCAAAATCAAGAAAGTAATTTAGAAAATGGAATGAAAATGAAAACATAAGTGAAATATGGAAGAAATATGGAAGTTTATCCCAAGGAATTAAAATTTCAACTATTTTCAACTAATTGAAATTCCAAAAAGAAAGAATGAAGAAAATAGATGGAGAAATAGGCAAACATCTAACGTAAAATATTTTACCAGAGGCAATAGTCAGATTCGACAGACAAAAATGGCTAACGAATATTCAAAAAACGATGAGAAGATGACCATGATAAGTATATCATTGTAATAAGGGAACAACAGATTTAAAGAGAAGTATCTAAGATTTCCAGGATAAAAATCACCAGAGGGATGAGAATCAGAAAGGTATCAGATTCCTCATTATTAAAAATAAAAAGTGCAAGACCGAGGATTAAAACCCTCAGAATCATAACAATACAATTTTTAACTTAGGATTTAGTTTTAGGAAGACTTCAGTGTATTACAATATTAGAAAAAAATTTTAAATTACAAGAAATCCTAAACTTTATTCCTACTCATCTTTATTTTAGGGTATGCTATATGAAAATAAGGAATAATTCCCAAATGTGGAATGAGTCATTGCATCCCCACAGTAGTAATCCATCTTGGAGTAGTAATGAAGGACATTTTACAACAGCAGATAGGGACAGACATAGAGAATCTAGAAGCAGTGGGAGAACAGAGGGCTCTCGACATTGTGTTTGGGATATCTAATAACACAGTAAAGGCAGGTGACACAAAGAAGAAAAACCAAGCAAGATACTGTAGAGTTATTAGAGGGTGCTCTGGAGAAACGAACAAATGTATTCACAATAACTATAGAGGAAATGAGGAGAGAGGGGCAGAGATAGAGAGAGAGAAAGAGAGAGAGAGAAATTCTTTAAATAATATTCATGTTTATAATTCTGCACCAAAGTCTTTTTATGTGGAGACATTACTTCCAACTTCATGTCATTCAATTTACTATATATTTTTAATTTAAAAAAATTTTTATTAGTACATATTTGTAGTACGTGATGATTACATACATTGTGTGGAGTTGGGACATGTACATAACACATCTTAATCCTTCTTACTTTCCCTTCCTTTCTCCTTTCTTGCTCCCTCCATCTCTTGGTCCCCTTGCCATTTGCAAAACATCTACTGTAAAAGTAAATTCTGGTCCTAATCATCAGCCCAGAGGTGGAAAATTGAGTCATAATTGTGTCATCACTAAGCCATTTTGGTGAACAGTTTGTCATGTGGAAAACGATTTGTCTCTTAGTTTAGAAACCTTGAGTGCCTTTAATTTTATATTGCTCATCTTTCCAGATGATGGAAACCTTCCTCCACCCATTCCAGCTGGAGATTTGTGCCATCACCATAGTCTTTCCTCTCTCTTCTCTTGGGCCAGTTAGCTGATCCACAACGTGAAAATCAAACTTCTGGTGCTGACGTGTTAAAAAAGCTTGAGCCATCAGGGAAGAGTCTTGACTTAGAGCAGTCAGGGGTCACTACCAATTCAGTCACTGTGGAACAGCGGCAGTTCTGGCTTTTCAAATGTTATGGGATTCTTGGCCTTGTGATGAACAGTAAGCTAACCATATTACTGATTTTTCTCTTTAAATTTGTTACATTAATGTCATGGTTTCTCTGCCATAAAATGTTTTATATCAAATGAGCTTCATATTGAGCATGCATTAACATTGTATTTGTGTGTACACCTTCTAAGGAAAAGATTTTCAATATGCATTTGTGTGACTAAGGAGTTTTGAGTAATCAAGAAGCCCAGTATAACATTTGTCTAATTGGGAATCATTTGTTTATAATTGTAAAAAAACTAGAGATATCAACAGACATCTTCTTTGAGAGCAAAGAAATTATGGACAAGCAAATGTCATTGTTGTCATTTTAATAAAGTTGTTTAATAAAGTTATAAGAATAAAGTTCTTATATTTCCTCTCCAACTACAGTCTCTGTCTCTCTCTCTGTCTCTCTCTCTGTTTCTGTCTCTCTTTCTCTCTCTCATGCTCTCTCTCTCTCCTTTCCAGATGGTTTTTGAGCTCAAGCCATACTGAATATTATGCTATAATTGTAGGTAAAAACCACAATGACAAAAAAACCTCAAACCCATAAAGGGCCCCTAACTCCTGTATGATTCTACAGTCTTACAAAATACCCCCTTCCCAGCAGAAACTCCTCCAGTTTGAAACCTTTGCATAATATGAAAGATTGATAGTTTGAGCACACAAAACTTACAACTTATGTAGGAAATGGTATGAGACACAAAGAGTAAAATGACAGGAAATACTCCTCCTTCAGCAATATAGCCAATCAGAAAAGCTAAACAACCTTTCTACCACAAAATAATAACAGAATACTGGTTCCTGTTTGCAAACTGCTCTTCAATGCTTGATCGAACAGGTAAGTAAATAAGGAAAGCTCTTAGCTATTGAAATTGAGCAGGAAGCGGAATACAGACAGGTAAGCAGCACTGCAGCTTTCAGTCCCCTGAGGGGTCGACAGAGCACAAGGACAAAGCCTTGGGCATCTGTGAGGAAGTCAGTAGATCCTGGGGCTTCTGCATGAGGCAGGACCCCAAAGAGCCGCAGGATGAGGAAGAGCATGGCCAGGAGAAACCACGGCAAGCACGTGGTGCAGGGTCTCGGCTTGCTCTGGGAAAAGCACGGCCCAGTGTTTCCTGTGTCTACTGCCACAGGCTGCCCCTCCCACAGCTGGGGGCCGAATGCACCACTGAGTACATTTTTATTCTTTTCCTGTGGGAGAATAAATTGAGCTAACTTAGTGGAAGTTGACTTGGCAAAAGCCGTCCAAATGAAAAACGTATCTTGTGAGCCAGAAATGCCACTTCCAAGATTTATCTAGTCTTACAGGGCCTAACACAGAACATCTCCAAGGGTGTTTTTAAAAGTAAAAAGCAGAGAAAATAAACAAGTGTTTGCCCATTAATGAGAGCACTGAACAACCACTTTATATAATAAGTAATGGAAAGTAAGATAATAACTATGATATAACAAAGGAAGTGTTATTGCAATGATCACTTCAACCATTTATTTTAAATCTTCGAAGACAAACAATGGGCCCTGATTTGTTATTTGATACAAAAGCACTGGATACTAAATTCTTTTTAAGACAATAATTCTGGGGAAAACATGTCTGTAGCCTAAAAAGAGAAAATGAAAGTTAAGAACAACAACAACAACAATATATGTAGAGAGACAGAGAGAGGGAGAGAGAAAGAGACAGAGGGAGAGAGAGAGATACATTTTATATATGTATGAATCACAATCCACAAATTCAGGTCAGTAAGTTTTATATAGATATAAAATGTGATAAAAATATGGTGAATAAATTTCCAAAAATATATTACAGTAAAAAGCACATACCCTTAATCCCCATTAAAATCCTCTCCCTCATTTCAAACACACTTACCCCATCGTCCCTGCCACTTCCTGCAGCAGCTCTGGAGTCCTCTTTCCTGAGTGTCTTTAACTGCGCTGTCCTGGCTGCCTTCATGTCCTGCATCGATTCAAAACGTTTCCCTTTAGTGGTCATTTTGACTTTGGGAAAGAGCCAGGAGTTGTGCAGTGGCATATACATTGAATAAGGTGGACAAAGACATGCTTTTATTTGACAGAAATTGGTGTATATATTTTATCAATGAGAGGTGATCAGAAATTTCAGTGAGTGCTTAACTTAAAAAAAATTATGATAAAAGACATGTTGCCATTTATCCCGTTCCAAATACTCAAAATATCCTCCTAACTGTGAACACACTTGTCAGGTCATTCTTGGCAATGTTTCTTTTACTATAACAAGCTTTAAAATTTAAGCAGTCACCATATTTTCCAATCGCCTCTTGTATTCGTAAAACTGTGGTATAACAAACGTTCTGATTCTACGCAGAAAATGGAAATTTCAACCTTATATAATTTCAGGACAAAGAGGGTATAAACACCAGAGTCTCAGGAAAACGTGGGGCAGCTGGCAGCCTTTCTCCGCATCCCCCTGCACAAATCCTGCCGACCGCACCCCTTCCCAGGCCACAGGAGCCTAGGGGCCACCAGGCCACCAGGGGAACTGCACGTCTACCTTCGTCCACCTGTGTGGTTTGCTCTGAGTCTTTCTGCCTGAAAGGGCTTCGGAATCTCCCGAAGTCTCAACCCTGAGCTGGCAGGTTTGGAAGTGACAGAGCTCCTGGCCAGCACGTCCTGCTCTCGGGGTGCATCATAGGCCTCACCTGACCTCCAGCCATACTTGGATCCCTTTTCTGTCTTGCGAGACTTTCCTCCTGTTCAGAACCTCCCAGAAGACCTAGGCCGAGCTCTTTGATGGCTTTAGGCTTCCACAAAAGACAGGGAGAGGCAGGCAGCCTGTGCTTTTATCTCAGCCAAAACCCTGGTAGAAGAATGTGGAAGCATTAACAAACCCCAGTAACTTGCTGGAAATGAGGAGAAAAAGAAAATCACAGGAAGTACTATTTCAATAATGTATCTTGGCCGTGGAAAGAAGGAGGATTTAAACTCTCAAATTTAAACCACAGTGAGAAGGCTTAAGGCAAGACTACATCAGAAACGCGTTGCCCAGTTTAAAAGTATATTTAAAATAAAACTGCAGCCTCCAATTCAAAGGAAGAGGCAGATAAGTCTGGGGGCGCTACGGAAGTGAACTCATAAACAATTTAAGCCCAGCAGTTCATCAGTGTAATGTCCGGATCCCAAGGGTAGGGACAGGCAATCTCCAAGCAGAAGGGGCTACGTCAGAGCTCAGAGGATCTGCACCCAGGAAGTGAGACCATGGTGACAGAGAGGTCCCAGCCTTTGGGGCAGCTGCTGTCCCAACTGGTCAAACTCACCCAGACCTGCTGCCCATCTGCCCAGGTCCCTTTAGCTTCCTGGATACACAGAGAGTCAGTGGTGGCAGTTATCACCTTCTAAATTAAGGTAATTCTCAAGAAGGGGTCATGTTTATCCCTGCATTTTCTCCACTTCGTGAAATGTCATCTGGAATATTTAAGATGATGGGCTTCTCCTTTTCACCATCCTGATTAAAAACCCAAGTAAACAGACAGAGTTCTTGTGTGGAGTTCTGGAGGACAGCAGATGACATTGTAGCCAGGAGTTCTGCTTTGAGGAGAAACAGAAAATTGGAGTGGTAGTTGCAGGTACACTAAGGACAAATAGAGGTTGGTTTTGGTTTTAAATGTTTTTCGCATGTTCCTGGGCCTGGTGCCATCAGAGGAAGAGAGGAGAATTGCTGTAGCAGAAGAAGGAGGAGGCAGAAGCTTGGCATTGGAGCAGGGTAGGAGATGACACTGGTGGGCCTGGTGACCTTACCTGGGTCACAGCCAGGGCATCCTTGGGAACAGAGAACAGCTAAGAACAATGCGGGGTGTGGTGGAGTGGGTGGTGGCCTGGGGGCTCCCTCTAGCTCTTTCTTTTTCCCTGTGAGTAGAAAGTGAGCAGATTAGATGCAAAGAAGACAGTGGGAGATGGTCCTAATGCCAAAGCCAGGGCCTCTTTTTTTATATGGGTCTTTGATCTCTTAAATACTCCTCTTTCTCACTGGGTGTAGTGGCACACACCTGTAAGCCCAGCATTTTGGGAGGCTGAGGCAGCCAGTCCCCTAGGCTGAAATTCTATGAGCAAGCCACTAGATCACTCCTCTTTCTAATGGGCCTCCTCCAGTAAATTCTGATTCACTCTGTGTGATTGTTGATTGATTGTGTCAACTTGAGAAGTTTAGTTAAAAGACGCTTAACTAAATTGGCTCAGCAATTCCACCTTCTAGGGTGCAGAGGACCCACCCTAGGGTGGCTCATCACCTGGATGATGTAAAGGGGAAATGAGGAAGGACGGACTTGCTTCCATTCTTTGGAGGAGCTCCAGTCTTTGCCTTCAGCTTGGGTGCCGTCTTCTTGCTTCCAGCACAGACTCTTTTGCTTCCATTGCAGAACCTTCAGCCTTCCAGCGCAGACCCATCAGCCTCCTGATACAGACTTGCACAGGACACTGCAGGGAGCCCCAGACCTTGGACCGAATCCTTCGGTCTCCAGTGTGCAGACGCCCTCTGCACACTTCCTCTTCCAACTCTGTGGGTGACGACTGTAAGCCAGTCTTGTAATTTCTTATACATTTGTATACCTTGTGTTATATCTGTTTCTCTAGTAAAACACTGACTGATACACTCTGTGCTAGTTGATAATCTCCAGAAAAGTCATTATTTCCTGTACTCCTTCATCAGAGTATCACGACAGGCATGACATTCAGGCTTGTTCTCTCTATAGGTTAGTTATTAGTATGCTCCTCAAGCACGAAGTGTGACAGGGTCAGTGTTGGTGTGGGGTTTGGAGCACAGAGCAAGATGTACTTGAGGAGTTCAGGTGTCTACTGCCCCCTCAGCTCCTGCTCAGCAGGGAACTGCAGTGCCCCCTCTTAATACTGACCCCCAAAAAGCTGGTCCACAGAGATACGGAGCTCAAGTCAGAAGCCAATCAATTATTATTATCTTCAATGAAAGCTATTTTAAAAAATCAGCTAAATTAAGTTGTGCCCCTAACCAAGCAGTTGATTTACATTCTGGACCCTGGTTCTCATGCTGTCTTGGACCAGTAACAACTGGTTTGCAGAACAGCAGAGGTAGCACTCAAGTAGGAAGGCTTATGCTCACTTCCCCTGTGGCCAGCAGGACTTTGTAAAGGAGAGTCAGGTTACAAAGCCTTTCCCTGCAAATTATCCCAATTACTCTTTCACTTATTAGGCCATCTACAAATTCTTTTACTGGCACAGAAATCACCTTAATGCACTAGTCCTTGCCTGTCTCTCTACTCCTCACTTTGTATATTTTATTATGCTCCAAGCACACGGAACAATTTGTGTTACTGTGACCTTGACATTTTCTCTCCAGCACATTGCAAGTTGTTCTTTTTATTTGAAAAATCTTTCACTTTCGTGTCTCCTTGCTAAATGTTAACATATTTTTCAAGATTCAGGCCTGGTGCCAACATTCCTATGAACTAAACTCTGCCTGCTAATGCTTTGTACACACTTCCATTTTAGATTTTATACTATCTTAGAGGAGAATTATTGCCATTCACTAGATTGAATACTTTAGAGTAAATTATCTTGTCTTAATCATCTGTGTAGTCCCAGAGCATAGCACATAACATGGAACTTGAAGTCTAGACATGGAACAAAATACATGAATCTTCTTTTCAATATGACCACTTTTACAGATATCCTTTTTTCTAGATATCTGGGGCTCTCACAAACAAAGCATCCCATACATGTCTGTCTTGGGCAATTCACTTGTCTCTTAGAGACACCTTATTAATGAAATAATAATGATTTAAAAGATGAATGATCAAAACTCTAATATAGTGCACACTGGAAATGACATTTGCATGGTTGATGGAATCTCACACATGATTCAAACCCAGTAGGGTCACTTTGTGATTACGGACAGTTTCCTTGGGTGATAGAGAAGAAAAGAGAAAAGAATAGGTGTGGAGCAGAGGTGAAGTCATATATATATATTTTTTTTTTTTGCTGTTCACTGGTTATTTGTATTTCCCTATTTTTCTGCTAGAGGTCATGCTGTTCCTTCAGTGGGCTGCAGGGTCAAGAGCAGGAGTGTTGCATGCAGGATGAGTGGCACTTCTGAAAAGTGGGTGGAGCTTACATGGAGGTATTATTCCCTGGTGGCTCATAAGAATAATCCATGCTGCATGGGATTGTTTTTAGGTATAATAAATTAAACCCTGCTGCACTTACTGGGACCACACCTATGTCTCTTTTGGAATGAGTGGAACAGGTCTCC
The DNA here is from genome assembly GCA_028451465.1 of Erethizon dorsatum. Classification (NCBI taxonomy): domain Eukaryota; kingdom Metazoa; phylum Chordata; class Mammalia; order Rodentia; family Erethizontidae; genus Erethizon; species Erethizon dorsatum. The sequence continues at coordinate 155,933,755 of CM051824.1, forward strand.
CATCTTGCACTGACTATTCTGTTGTAGGCGTAACTTCGTTCCTCCTTCCACACTGGGGGCTTCCATGGTTGTCATAGGAGATACGATCCAAATATATGGTGCATGTTTTAGAAAATTACTACAGAATAAGACTCATTGCCATTAGTCAACATTAAAACACTCACCCTGACTTCAGACACACTTATCCTATTGTTCTTGCCAGTTTCTGAAGCAGTTCTGGAATTCCTCTTTCATGAGTGTCTTTCCAAGCGCCATCCAACAGAAAGACAGGCTGGGTAGAAACATGAGGCTGTGTCCTCATCCACCTTATTCACCAGATCTGACACGGTGTAACTTCTGGCCCTTCCCCAATGTCAAAATGACCAAGAAAGGGAAACATTTTTGAATTAATTCAGGACATCGAGGCAGCCATGACAGTGCAACTAAAGACATTTATGAAAAAGGCCTTCCATATAGACAGCATATGTTAAATTCATAGAAGAGCAGATATGAGGATCCTTTATTGACTAAAGCTGTAATTTTTAATTTCTTATAAAGACATCTGTCCCTGAATAAATTTGTCAAGATTTCAGTCAGACAGGTCAGCATCTTCTTCCAGCCTCATGCCCCTTCCTGCAGCTCCACAGGCCCTAACAAACTTAATCTCTGAATCTGTTGCCCAAAGGCCACCTCTGTCACCTTAAGAACCTTAAAAAACACTACTCTGCTGACACTGCCCTGCTGAGAATTTATAAATGTCTTGGCTTTATTATGACAGACTAATTCATATTTAGCCTTGATAAATAGATAAGTAGCAGGGAAATGACTACCATGTCTCAGTAGAATGTATTTTTTGCATTTAATTAAAAAAATCCAGAACAGGACAAAAATAAAACCATACAGGAGTGAAGAGTATTTGAATAATAACCAAGAGGATCATTTGTAATTAACACCCAAAATGTCTAACAAATTCCGTATTAAATAAGGGAATATTATATATTTTTGGGTTTTTACTAATTTAAGAAGCTTTATTGGTGCCTTTTCTTTCTTAAGAATTCAGCTAAAATTAGCTTCCTTTCCCTGCAGAAGTCGAATACATTATAAAAGTAAAATAAGTGTCTTTCACACAGTAAGTCAAATTTACATTTCTTTTTTTTCTAGTCTTTTAAAACAAGTTTCACCAGACAATGAAATACATGATAAGTGCTGGGTCCTAGGCTACAAAAACTAGCAACTATAACCAGTAATGATTATGATAAAATCTCCATTTTACTGCAGCTTATAAAGAGTGCTGACCTAAAATAAAATTCACACAAAGCAGCAGGTGCAGCCAATCTTGTAGAAGCCTTAACAGTTTATGTATAAAAAGGAGTTGATTTTATTTCAGTAGCTAGATCTTGATGTGTGAATGCTTATATATATTTTAAAGTTTTCAAATTCAAGTGAGCAGAAAACTAGAAATATCTTAGCTGGTAGTAGGGACATACTAAAATTTAAGTGGTGGCATTTTAAGACCCTCTATGGGACTTGCTAGCACTAATAAGGTGCTACCCAGCTGTGCATCACACCTGTTAATAAACTAATTCCAAGATAGTAGGTAAATTCTCATTAAAGGATGCTTCAAAATGTCCAGACAATAGTTCAGTAAAGGCACAAAGATTCAAGCAATGCTAAGAACAAGTGAGTTGTGTGAATAATTTGGGCTTAACAATTTTTTTTTACTACATAAGAATCATCATCAGTATATAGATATTTAAGAAGATTTCATTTCAAATGGAAATTTTTGCTCCATTATTATATATGGCATCGTTATATATGTGGCAAAGCATACAAAAACAGCCTAGTAAAAAGTGGTATTTGTTGGTTTGTACATTTGTTTCCATGACATTTGTTTATTACTGCAAAGACTGAAACAAGCCACTGGAGAACGAGCTGGACCCTGAGTGGACTTCTTTCCCCTGTGGTGGCTCTGCATTCACAGTAAGGAACATCGGGACAAGGCGTCACTTTAGGTGAGCACACGCATAGCAAAGCGTCAGCCGAGACCCTGCTCCTGGGACATCAGAGTTTTCGGGAATGACTGTGTCCATCTCATTCACCAGTGCGCCTTCAGTGCCTCAGCATTGGTTGGGACATATGAGACGCTCAGAAAGTGTGGAATTGGTATCATCTATTTTGGAGACGTTAGATTGAAAAAAAAATTGAAGCTATCTTTCTATCAATTAAATGAATTATAAATTTCAGAAACATTTGATGGAGGATTGCTTTGAAAATTTCCTATGCAATAAATGTTGACCAAATTCTATTTTTCTATGTGAGTACTTTGTACTTGTATGTATAATTGTTCTTTGGGTGTTATCAAGATTACTAGGCTCCTGTGAAAAATCAACATGTTTTTCCACATTTTTCATGAGATTGGGGATATTACTAAAATCTGTGTTGTTCTGAGATGATTTCTAGCTAGGATGATTTTAAAAACATTTTTTTTAGCACTCTTGTAACTATTTTTGTGTCCATGGGAAATCAAAGGGAAATCAAAATTCCTCTGCCATGGTACATTTTCACCTCTTATAGCTACTGAATAAGAAAAATTTTAATTCATTTATAATCAAACTGATGTTTACCTCTTGTTGTTGCTTATATTGAGAATATCCACTAAAGGCCTCCTGTGTTCATAGGCAGGGCTTTTGGAAGAGGATTAGACTACGAGGATGATATGGGTGACTTCCTGTTAGGAGATGGGGCCTGATCAAGGGAGGGAGGTCAATGGGGTTGCCGGGAAGGGTGTGTCTCCCTCCCTGCCTGCTCCCTTCTCTCTCTGCTTCCTGGCCATTATGAAATGAACAGCTTTTGCTCTGCCAGACCCCTCTGCCATGCTGTTCTGCCCTCCAGTGAGCTGCCCATGGACTGTAACGATGAGGCACAATAAATCTCTCCTCCTTTAAATTGTAGGTGTCTGGTATTGTGCCTCAGGGACAAGGAAGTGATAAAGACAGATATCGGTATCAGAGAAGTGGAGTTGTTACTGTGATTGTATGTGAACATGTTGTCTAGAAACTTTTGGAACTGGCTCAGGGAAGGAATTTGGAAAGGCTTGGGAATGAGGCTAGAGAAATCCTAGACTACTGCAAGCCAAACTTGATAGGACACTTTTGTTGGACCTCAGAAGAACAGGAGTGCTAATAAAATGAAGATGGTAGAGACCAGGTTCAGAAGGTTTCAGCTGAGAACGAGGATTCCACTGACAGTTGTATTCCAGACCATGAGCGTTTCCCTGGCAGAATATTTGTCTACATTTTGCTCTTGTCTTGAGACTTTGCAGAGGCAGAAATTAAGGGTGGCAGACTAATCTGGCAGAGGAAATTTCAAGGCAGCCCAGTATTCAGCCTGTAGAATGGATACTTCTGTTCGTTTTTCATGAGAGCGATACTGAGAAACAGAAGCAAAAAGCTGATCTAAAAAGTTTTCATTTACTCCAGAATAAAAGCACCTGCAAATTTGGTGCCTTCAAGAGCAAGGTTGCTGAAAAGATTAAAAGGAAGCCAAGTACTTTACCACAGGACAAAAAACAGATGCCTTGAGGAAATCCTGGGAACCAGCAAGACCCTGCTTTTCACAAGCTCAAAATTACAAAAGTGAAGTACTTTGCTTTGAGAAGAGGGCCCCAGGAAACCAAGCTCATTCAGAGCCAGCTAGGGAAGAGTATTCCAGAGCTCAGCCATCCAGGCATTCAGAGGCCTCTGCAGCCACGATGGGCGAGGCAGCTACTGCTCAAATTGGAGGCAGACTTTGATGTCATATATGTGGTGCTGGTTTTACCGGCATGCAGAAAACAAGAGTTGTGGGGTCAGGGAGACTTCTACCCAGATTTCAGAGGAGGGCCTGGGAGGACAGTTAATGTACCCCTCAGAAGACAGTTGATGAAGCTGAGAATGAAGCACAAGATGCCACAGAGACCACAAGAAGTTGGAGATGCCAGGATCATCTGCAAAAGAAAGCCACAGGCAGTGATAAAAGCCATCCCAAGAAAGAAGCCATGAGGGCTCTAGGGGCAGAACAGCACTAGCCATTTGGAGTACACATCTTCACTCAGGGTGCTAGGCGTGGAGCTATAAGGGTTAAGGTTTGTTCTGCTGGACTTCAGGCTTGCTTTAGTCCTATTCTTTCATATCCACCTATTCCTTTCTTTTGGAATGAAAGTGTTTACCTGTGCCATTGTATGTCACCAGTGTTTAACTTTCTTTTCGATTTTTTTTTCTTTTTGATTTTTATAGGGGCTCACAGCTAAGGGCTTGGTTTGAGTCTCAGAGGAGACTTTGGACTTGAAACTGTTAAAATCTGGCAACCCTTAGAGATGGACTGAATGCATTTTGTATAAAGAGATGTGCATGAGTCTTTTGAGGGCCAGGGGTGGGATGTTATGGTTTAGATCATGAATATTCCCCCATAAGCCTCAGGCCCTAACAGGTGAGGCTTGTGGTAGGTGAATGAATTATGGGGGCTTATAGCTGACTTGTTGGACATGGGCCCTGGTCAAAGGAGACAAGTTGCTGGGGATGTGACCTGGAAGGGTTTCTCTCCCTCCCCAGCATCTCCCTGTGCTCTCTACTTCCTGGCTACCGTAACATGCGCAGCTTTTACATGGCATACCCTCTGCCTGACAGCCACCCAGACACAGACTGTAGCTGTGAGCTGAAATAAATCTCTCCTCCCTGAGACACAAGTGTCAGATATTGTGTCCCAGCAATTAGAAACATGACTCAGACACCTTTTGAAAGGTAAATCTGTTTGCAAAAACATAAAGATGTTTCTACTTCCTAACATTTCTTTGCAGAGGCATTCAGATGCCCATGGCACTGTGAGATGTGCGTGCTTCATTGTTTCTGATTATTCTTTTATCATTTTCTAACTCAGTTGTAGTGAACGCCTTTAAGTGCATCTCACTGATGAAGACAAATTTGTATGTAGAATATAGCTGCAAGAGATTCTGGAAAATGAGATTTAACTTTTTTGCCTTTCTAAGTGGAGGATGTCTGGTTAGAGTTCTGGAGAGCAAATCCAGCCGTCAAACACGTTAGTCACTTGTTGATTGAAAACAGCTGGCTCCAACTACACACATCACTTTTGTGTTCAAGAGAAGATGAGAGGGCCAGGCCCAGCTGAGTTCTGTCTGTCCCACACCGACCCTCGATATGACAGACTTCCTTCACCAGAGGCCTGCTCATGACTCTTTCTTCACAGAGGTCTCATGGAGCCAATCTAGTTGCAAGGATGGAAGGCAGAGGGAAGGAGCTCTGGGATGCTTCGATCCCTGTATGTGTAGTATCTGCCCCAGAATCAGCTAAAATGTCACTCAAGAATCAAAGTCAGCTGGAGATATAGCTCAGTGGCACAGCGACTGCCTGGCAAGCGTGAGGTCGTGTGTTCGATTCCCAGTACCAAAAAAAAAAAAAAGAATCAAAGTCAAAGATGTTTTCAAAGGTTTGTTCTTTTAGGGATTATGAACTTGTCTTCAGAAAAAAATACATACATATTTATGTATATACAGTGTACACATATGTATATGTATAGTATACATGTACATATGTATAGTGTACATATACACTCATGTATAGTATACGTATATGTATATATGCATATGTATATATAGTGACATATTTATATGTGTATATATGTATGCATGTATATGTATAGTACATATGTACATATGTATAATGAACATATACATATACAATATACATATGTATGTATATATATGCATATGCATATATAGTGACAAAATCAGCCATCAAAGAGATAAATGGTGTTAGAGTTAAAGAATTAATGCAGAGCATTGAATCTGGCCCTGAAGGACAGGAACAGAGCAGAAAGTGATGGAATCATCTGTGTGGCACCAAAGCCGCTCAGTCTGAGGGTAGAAAGGGAAGAGGCGTGGAGGAAGGTTGTTTCAAAAGTGTTATCTCTCGTGGTGGAGAACCAATAGAATCACAGAAAGTGATCATTTAGTAGATGCTTAAGAGCATAATTAAATATCTTAGAAGAAATGAATTGTAATAACATAATCAATCATATTATTGATATAGAGAAGATGAAAAGAGGAGGGAGAATGATTTTTAATGCTATAATTTCCTCATTTGGAAACAAAAAGAAATTCGAGATGAATATACCTATATTTCTTACTATCATTCACCAGTATGTATTGCCTGGTTATAAACCACATTGCTAAAATTTAAAAAGGAATTTTTAGTATAAAATTAGTCTCAACTATAATCCTTCTAAACACTAAGAGGGACAACACACACATACACACACACACATGCACACACACACACACACACACGGAACCCAAGTAAAATACTGAGACACTGCAGAAAAAAACAGAAGGATTATTTAAAAGGAAATGAAAATGAAAATATAAGAAAGTTAATGAAACTGAGAACAAACTTTCCTGCCTTATCAGTAAATTTAAATGGGATAAAACAAACAGGAGCTTTCCGCGTTCATAAAATAGAATTTAAATCTGTGTATACAAAGCATTTCATTCTGGAACATAGAATTTATAATGTTTGAAAATAAAGGAGGGCTGGTGAGATGGCTCAGTGGCGTAAGCGCCTGCCTGGCAAGCACGAGGTCCCGAGTTTGACTCCTGGAACCCACATACGAAAGAAAGGGCCAGCGATATTGCTCAGTGGCATGGGTGCCTGCTGGCGCGCGAGGTCCTGAGGTTGACCCCCGGTACCCACAAAAAAAAAAAAAAAGAAAAGAAAGGAAAAATTTACCAGACAAATATATGCAAAAGGATCTCAGGAATCATAAGATTATGTCATACAATGTTGAATTTGAAGCAAAAATATTGAAAGACAGAAAAGAAGTACTTAGTAGTAGTTAAATGTCAGTCAGATAAGGAGTCACAACCTTCCTGAATCCATTGTTGCCAGTATTGCACACACTGTACCCTGTATTCCAAGTGTACCTCTCCGTCCAGGGTTGGGATGTAGCTTTGAAATACGTGAGGTTTTGTTGTGACAACTACACAGAGGACACAGACGATGAGATGTATCCTAGGCTCATCCTGCCTGAAGTCGAAGAGGACCGCCTTGCATCCAGCTGGCCCCAAAGGGTTAGCACAATCTGTAAGTGAAAGTAGGCCACTAAATGGCCACAGAATTTATCTTCCAAACTGGGACGCAGTTGAGGGAAAGCCTCACTATTTATAACAGAAAAAGGCTAAGATATATAGTTGTTCTAGGCAGAAGGGAACAGAAATGCCCTGACAATTTATAACCACAACCCAGCTCTTAAGCCAGTTTTCAGCATGAATTCACACGACCTACAAGACTTGGAAAACATCTGTGCCGATAATTCAACACCAAGAAATTTTAAGGAGGTTGTAACTCCGTGAGGCTGGCAAGACAAGTCCCTTCGAGGAATACAAGCTTAAAGCACATCCAAGAAGAATTTTCATAGAAAAAATTGCATCTGAGCTTATGGGCAAATATCTGAAAGCACATCAGCAATAAAATCAAATTTGAATGAAAACAGCAGAAATACCCAACGGTGGAATTAAATGCTTACTCAAACAAAATAATTTGGTATAATGCAGAATTAAAATGCAAATACAGAAACTTCAAATAATTATCAATCCAGAAGCTCAGTTACTTACAGAAGAATTTTAAAACTGGTCATTTGCACAGTAGCAATGAAGCACTTTTATCAAGATATGAAGCAAAATACAAGAAAAAAAATAATGGTAAAGAGATACAAAAGAAATGAAAACAGTTATTATGTGATTACATGGCTAAACTCTAAGCAATAATGTGAAAACTGGATGAGATAATTATCCATGAAAAAAATGTAATGTTTAAAGTTGCTGACCTTAGAAAATATTGAAAATCCAGAAAAGAAACAAACAAATTTTTAATAGGCAAATAGCTTCCTCTTTGTAACATATTATGGTAATATATTACCAAATGTTAATACATCAATGAAGCAAAAGCAACATCTTGATAAAGTGCAAATCTAGCTGATAAAATTCTATATCATTTCCGATAGAAGCTGTTAATGAATTAGGAATTGACAGGTGTAAATTCCCAGCACCATGATTAAACAAAAACCCAGCACAATGGTTAGTGGTAAAAGACAGGAAACATTTTTATTAAATCAGAAAATAAAAAAATCTAGCAGCGCTATCATTCTTTATCAGGGATGAATTAATCATTCTTTACCATTTAGCTAGCTAAATTAGTTCACTAAGAGAACGAAAAGAAGTCGCATAACATTTTAAAGCAAGAGCACGTGATAACATTGAAAGCAATAAAGGAACAGCCAGGTCAATGGGTCGAATATATTAGATGAAATGATAAGAGGCCTTAATAAGGGGATGGGACGAAAAATTAATATAAAATCAATAGGGTTCATTTATATGCACAAAGTCCAAGGGAACATAAAGCATTAGAAGACTGAATTTCCAAACAACATTAAACGTAAGCAAAAGGAAGCCAGCACTTTTCCTTTTCAGTCATCTTTGGACGATACATAGTTTTGACGGTTCCTCCCACCTGGAACCCCTAGCAACTTGCCCACTAATCTGCTCGCAATTTAGAGCTCTCTACTGCTTCCCAGAGACAAACTCGGCTTAAAAATGTGGCCTCCTGAGAAAGCTCGCGTGTCTATCGAAAGGTCACAGGAGGACACTATCCCTGCGCTCCGGGAGGCTGCGGCAAGAGAATCACAAGCTCAGACCCAGCATGGACGAGTTAGTGACTTAGTGAGCCCCTGTCTCACAATAAAATATTTAAAAAGTCCTACGGATGTCGCTCAGTTATGAAGGTCCTTGGTTTCATCCCCAGTACCACTAAATATGGAAAAAAAAAAAAAAGATTGCATATGAATGTTTATTTACACCACCTTTGATTATGACAGCACCAAACTGGAAACAGCACCTTGTCGCAACAGTAGAATGGGTGCGGCACCTGGGATGAGAATAAAACCAGACGTAAGTGAGAATATACCGTACAATTCCACCTTATAGTGTGGATCTGGGTCAGGCAAAACGACACACAGTGATAGAAATCAGAATAGCGCTTGCATCAGGGGCCAGACGCCAACAGGCAAGGCGCGCGGGAGAAAGTGCTGCCCCTGGAAGGGACCGCGCCTCGCTCGGGTGGTAGCGGTGCAGCCGGTGCCCAGACGGCACACACAGCGGGGACACGGACGCACACGGCTTCCTGGGTGCCTGGGTGGCGGCGACCTCTGTGCTCCTTAAAACTGCTTCTGACCCAAGGGCAGGGAGTTTCCACTGCAGCATCCTGATGGTGACAAGACAGCAACCAGAGGCGGCACTGGAAGAGCTTGGTGAAAGGAACTTGAGGGATGCGCCCAGAGGTGGTGCTGGGGGCAGAACCCCAGACACGAGGAGCCCTCGCGAAGATGCAGCAGGAGGCGGCGGGGGACAGCGAACTCTCCTGTCTCACAGATTCCACTCCAGTTCTGCAAATCATCCTTCCAGCCTTTCTATGCCTGTGTATTTGTACCTCTATGTGACCATGAAGTGATGCGTTGTTACTTACATAAACAGTGCCTACTGTAAATGCTGTACTAGATGCACTGCATTTAGCCGGGTCTGTGCCTTGCTTTTACATCCGTCTGGGGTCAATTTTCACACAAGCACCTACAGATCGACTTCACTCCTTAAAAATGTGCACAGCATCCTGTTGTAGGACTGCACAATAATTTTTAAAATTATGTTTTCTATTGGCAGTTATCTAGGTCATCTCCAAGCTTAGTATAAAGAATGGTGTCATCAAAACCCTCAGACATGCATTTCCAGACAGGTTTGTGGTTATAGCTCAGGTTACTTTTGTATATGTGAAATGGAACAGTTACGTATTTTAATTTTGGTGATATTGCCAGGTTACTGCTAAACGACTTGCAAAAATTTAAACTCCCATACACAGCACTGAAGCATCAATTCCACCCAGCTCTGCTCTCAGTCGGAAACTTTATTTCGTAAGTGAAAACTGTTAGAACACTAATTTTAATTCGCATTTCATTAATTATATAGGCAGTTGAGACTTTTTTTTAAGATATGTTTAAGTCTTAAGGTTTGAGGTCAATTATTTTTGTATAAAAACTTCTTCATGTACAATACCAATTTGTAATGGCTTGCTTTTTGGCCTTTGTCTTAATTACTCATAAACGCTAATTAGATATGAAGAAATCAACCTTTTTTCGTATGTGTTTCAGATCTTTTATGAAGGTTAATATGTATCTTTATGGAGATATTGCTCAATGCTAGAACGCTTGGGTGAGGCTCCGAATTCGACCCCCACCACCACAAAAAGAAAACACACACACGCACACACACACATATATACTTTTAATGTGCATTTGTAATATTGAGATAATTGTGTTGTTTTCTACTTCAAACCATTATTGAGATACATATTTACAAAATAAATCCATCTTTGTATTCCTAGCATAAACTCTACTCGGTGATGCATTGTTTGTTCCAATACACACTTGCATTTGAGTAGCAAATAAATTTTGGTAGCTACTATTTTACGTAGAATTGTTTCATCAATATTAATAGTTTTTATAATCCTTCCTTATTTTTAGTATCGATATTCTACTAGTCTTTTAACTCATTTCTTATTCTCTATACCATTTTACCTCCTATATTCTGTACTATCTGCATGCTATAAGAATTTCTTTAAATTTTTCCAAATTTTAAATGTTAAAACACATTCACCTGTAAGTTTTATGTTTCTCTACATGACTGCATGTGATATTTATGTGTGTGCACAGACGGGTTCAGGGAGAGAGAAGATTTTGAATACCATTATGAAATATTTTACTCATTATTTGTCATGAAAATACCGATATTTCTCATTATGCCTTTTTATATATCCTAATGCTTTTTGAAAAATTTAGCTATAATTTAGGCCTTCAAATTTATTAGAGTATTTGTACAGAAAATTTAAAATGTATTATGAATCTTCAAGTATTTTTGAATTATTTTAATAACTTGTCCCTGTAAAATCTGTTTCCCATTTATTTGTATAAAATTTTAGAATCAGTATTTGCAAATTGTTTCTATATTTCTGGTTATCTGTAAGAAATGGCTTTCCATTTTAATAATCAAATTTGTTACATTTTATTCAATTTCATTTTTCCTTGCATTTAGCATTTCGTTTCCTGTTTGTTTCGTCTACTGCCCTTCTGCCTGTTCCTGGGTTCGGGATCTGCTCAGCCTCTGAGAAGCTTTTGGAAGCCGTTTCCCTTTGAGCTCTGTCTGGTCCCTCAGTCTTGGCACATGGCGCCCACGCTGGATTCCCAGTGACTGGTGGCCCCTGGCCATCGGCCCAGAGGCCCACATCCGGTCCCTGAGTCTCCACACCTCTTCCTGCTTCCTCCTGGGTACATAGAGCAGCCCCTTCACTGCCTGGCTGGTGTCAAGGGCTCACTTGAAAGAGGAGACACAGCTGCTAGTGACGTGATGCAGAGCTCACCAACTTGAGCACAGTGTCTCAAGTTTCCAGAAAAGCTGTGTTACTTTCTGTCTTAGCAATCAGCTGCTCCAACAGTCCCTCTGCCTGAGTAACTAATAAATGACAGAAATCTACTGCTCACACTTCCGGAGGTTGAGCAGTCTGAGAGGAAGCGGTCAGCAGATTCTTTGTCTAGCGAGCGCTGTCCCTGGGTCTCAGGTGGCTTCTCTGGCCGTGTCCTCACACAGTAGAAGGGACCATCGAGTGCTCTGGGTTTGGTTTTGTTAGCACTTTTTCTTAAATAAGGGAACTAATCCCATGCATGAAGACTGCTCATGATCCAGTCACTTCTCAGAGGCTCCGCCTCCTAACATCATCACCCTGGTGGCCAGAACGTCACATGAATTTGGTTGGGGACAAGGGGAGCAAATATTTAGCCCAGACGGCGGCACTTTCCTGCCTTCCGGGGTTTATGGTAATAGAAACAGGCGTCTGTTCTTCAGTTGCCATCAGGGACAAGAAATGTCCAAAGACAAACAGTGGTGACCTCCCCTAAACCACTGTCTGTATCGATGGTAGGAGCAGCAGGGAAGATGAGTCGAACATTCTAAAGTGAGCCATGGGAGAGCAGGCCAGCCGCCAGCCAAAGCCGTTTTCCGGTGTAAATCCCTCCAGAACGTCTCATGCGTGCTGTGAAGCCTCATTTATTTATTGAGACTTATAAACATTCGTGATTTATTCCTTACAATTCTGGAGGTAGAACTTCAAGGTCAAGGCACTGGCAAATTCATCCAGTAGAAGGAGTCAACTCTGAGCTTTCTTAGGCCTCTTTTTGCTTTCCCTTTATTTGCAGTGCTGGGGATGCAACCAAGGGCCTCTCACATGCGAGACAAGTGCTCCGCACTGAGGTCCTTGCCAGCCGTGGGCCTCCTTCATAAGGGAACGAATTCTGTTCCTGAGGACTCCACCCCTGCGACCTCATCACATCCCAAAGCCCACCTGCTAATACGATGGGCTTGCGGGTTAGGATTTGCACATTGTGAGGATGTGTAAACATTCGGACCATACCACTGTGTGTCCTTGGGGGTGTCATTTGCCCTCTTACTGCCTCAGTTCCTCATTTATAAACCAAGGATAGCCATGGTGCCCAAACCCCAGGCCCGTGTGAGATTAAATGAGATCAGGTTTTTAACTGCTGTTTCCTGGCTCATGGCAAGCTCTCTGTTGGCCTTGTGATCTTGGGCTCATTTTGTCACCTCTATGGGATGAGCATTACTAACTCATCTGATAGGTGAGGAGTTGAGACTCACCAAGGTAGAACCTGGCACTCCATCCACAGTCCCCATGCTCAGGGAGCAAGCATCGTGTTCTTAGTGAAAAAGATACATGTCCAGGCATGTTGGCACCACCAGCAATCCCAGCTCCTCAGGAGGCTGAGGCAGGAGGATCATAAGCTCAAGAGCAATGTAGGCTAACCTAATTTTGCCACCTTGATTGGTCTGATAAATGCTCAGGGGATTAGTAAAGCACATCTCTGGTTGTGTCTGTGAGGGTGTGGGTGTGACCTCTGGTACCACATATAATCCCGGGCCCCTTCCTCTCTGGTACCGCTCCCTTGCTCTGCTTGCTGGCGAGGTGGTGTCTCATTTAATCGGAACTTTAACTGAGGCCTCCAGGTGAGGAACCAATTATCCCAATTTAGCAAGTTGACAGATTATCTTTTTGCTCCTTCATTCCAATTCCTCGATTCTTTCCAGACTAGTTTTCTCAATTTTTTTTTTGTGTGTGTGTGTGTGTACCGGGGGTCGACCTGAGGACCTCGCGCTTGCCGGGCAGGCGCTTATGCCGCTGAGCCGTCTCACCGGCCCCAGTTTTCTCAGTTTTAATCACTACATAGTACTCTTATTTATTTCATCTTTAACACATTGCTTAGTAGGCACGATTTTAGGAACACTCAGTAATATTAGGCACTAAACAAAATTCTAAGTGAGCACTCCGGCTGGTGAACGAACAGTCCGAGTTACAATCTGAATTGTTATTTTTCTGGTGCCATTTTCGGCCTTTCTTGATGAATGTGGTCATTTCTTTCCCAAATGCTGAGTATAAAATCATTCTGAAGTAAAACCAAAATAAAAATTAGAAAAGATCAAATGGCTTGTCCCCTCCCCCGTGACGAAAGAAAGCCCTGATTCGTCCCCGATGCTGCTGAGTCCGGTGTCAGCTTCACCCGTGTAACGCACCCGCGCTCAGGGCGGAAGTGGGATCGCGCAGCTGGGACGCGGCTTCTCCGTGCCTCCTGTGCCAGCGGGGGTATTGTTCTGCTAACAGACACAGCCCTCATTTAGTTCGTGCATGACGAGTGAGGCTGATCACAAACCCTTTCGTTTTTAGAAGCGAAATGAAATAAAATAGTATAGAGCCGCAACATAGAAAACTTGAGTCAGTGAGTGCATGTGTGTGTGTGCGTGTGGCTCTTCCTGTGTGTGTGTCTCAGTATAGCCAGGTTGAATATCCGTCCAACCTGAGTGACACTGGGGTCACAACCACCTGCCCCTGATGGCAGCTAACTAGAGATGAAGACGGAGTAATAAAATGAGCTTAGCTAGGACGCCTGGACAGATGCCAGCTCTGTCCCACATGTGGCCCAGGGATGGCTCAGGGTCAAGCATTTTTCTGGAGTCATTCACCCCAACTCTGTGTTTATGGCCCAGGTCACTGTACTTGGAAAATGATATTCCAGGTTAGGTTTAGGAGGAGGCCGCAGACCCCGAGCATAACCCAAGAACTTGCATCTCCCAACAGCGGTGCTCAGAGGTGGAAACGTAATTCTGCTGCCTGTTGTCCTCTTCATAGATAAAAAGTGCACAGAAAAATGCCAGGAAGTGACAAATGGCGCCCTGGCATTTCTCTGACTACTTGTGTGGAAGGGGAGGGAGTGGCAGCTCAGCTCAGATGAGAGGAGATGGGCCAGAGGAGCACTTCCAGAGGGCCTGGCACAGCCCCTGGGTGTGAAGGACTCATCACTGGCACTGGATTCCTACCCAGAGGGTCCAGAGCCAAGGCTGGGCAAGGAGTGTTCACCTAAATGGTCGAAATGCCCAGCAGAGAGGCTGTGTGGGACAAGCTGTACTCACAGGGAGAGGGAATGTTGGAGCTCTGGGGAATCAAGTATGACCCGTTGGACGGTGTCTGGCTTAGAGTCTGCTTAACCATGTCTACAGCAGCACAATTCATAACTAAATCTTGGAAGTAGTCCATATGCCTATCAACAGATGAATGGATAAAGAAAATGTGATCTTTACATACAATGGAGTACTACTGTGCCATAAAAATGGACGAAATTGAGCCTTTTGTAGGAAAATGGATGCATTTTGAGACCATGATGTTAAGTGAAATAAATTGGACACACAGGCTTAAATATCACATGGTTTCTTCCATATGAGAAATCTAAAATATAAATAAAGAGCAAAATAAAAGACAGATAATAGGAAACAGGGAAATAGATCTTCTGCAGATGGGAAGGAAACCATAAGATGGAGTGGAGAGCGAGGGGAGAAGAAAGGAACGAAAAAAGAATTTTGATGTTATACACATGCACATCTCCCCACGAGGAATGTGATCATTATGTACCACAAACACATATTAATAAAAAAATAAAAATTTAAAAAAGTGATTCTGGAGCTGAGTGTGGTAGTGGACACCTAGAATCCCAGCACTCTGAAAGGCTGGGTCAGGAGGATCACAAATGAAGTCCAGCCTGGGCAACTTAGCAACTTAGCAATTTAGCAAGACTCTGTCTCAAAATTAAAAAAAAAAAATTATAAAGGGCTGGGGATGCAGCTAAGTACAAAGGACCTGGGATTGATCCCCAGCACCAAAAAGCAAAAAAAAAAAAACAAAACACAAACCCTGGTCAAGAGAAGGTTTGTTTGGAGGCAGAGAACAGTAGAAGGGCAAACTTGGGGTAAGTCTGTGTGATCAAGAGGGAGGTCACACCAAGGACATTGTTAGCGAGGCCTGACTCCTGAAGCCAGCAGGGCGAATTGGACACATCCCCAACCTGCAGGGCACCCGTGCCAGCTCATAACTCCCCCCAACCTGCTTCCCATCCAGGGCCTTATCCTGGAGAGTTCAAAAGCGGAAAGCAGGAAACTGCAATGGGAACCCCAGGAGAAGGTGGTCAGCTTTCCCTTTTCTTCCTGAGCAGACTTTTGAGTCTGATGCAGGCCAGGAGTGGGACAGGGAGAAATCAATTTGGTCAGAACTTGGGATTTTTATTATACCTGTTAGGGTTTGGATCTTAAATGCCCCCAGAGCCTGCATCCTCACACCTCGGTGGTCAGCGTGTGGCACTGCTGGCAGGAGGTGGACTGTCCAGCAGGAGACTAATGGAAGGAAGTTAGGTCACGCAGTGCCCATGAAGACCTAATGGGCTGCTGGCACCTTCCTGTCCCTTTGCATCATGGCATTCGCCATACACTCCCCACCACGATGCACTGTGCTCTGAGAAGCAACAGGGCCAAGCAAACGCATACTGAATTATTAGCTACAATGAACCTTTCTTCCTTTCATTTGTTTTCCTCTAGTATTTTATCACAGCAACAGAAAGCTAACATACACTAGTGAGAACTCTGCAAAACCTGAGAGGAGACTGCACTTGGGCCTAAAGAGACAAGGAGAGCTGGGAGGCCAAACTGAGTTTCTGCCAGGGGCGGGAGAGCAGATCTGCTGAGTGGATGAATGAGGTATGGGAAAGAACAGAGCTGGGCTCGGCCTGCATCCTTCACGAGCCAGTAGGTTCAGTAATGCGGTCACATACTTAATGTGGCCACAGAACATTCAATATCCAGGTATGATTAGTATTGCAACCATTGATTGTGATGCGTCAACTTGACTCGAATAAGAAATGCCTACTAGATTAGTAAAGCAAACTTGTGGGGTATCTGTGGATGACTGACGTGGATGAAGGGGGAAGACTCCTCCCACTTGTGGGTGGCACCAACCAATAGGCTTGTAGCCTGGATGGAATAAAAAAAGGAAAAAGGAAGTAATCAGTCTTCCTGAGTGGGTGCGCCCTGTTGCCTTTGGACATCAGCCTCCAGATCTCCGGTTTCTTCAGCCTTCCAGTGCAGATCCATACACCACGCTGCAGCCCTGCACTGGTGCGTGCTTAGTCCCTCTTGTCCTCGTCTTCCATCTTCTCGGGCTGAGCAGCTACTGGCTCCTTCTGCTCTCCAGTGTGCACGGACTGTCCCTGTGGATTTCCCCACCTCTAACCCTGCAGATAGCCAGCGTGGAATCTCCTGGCTCTGATCTTGTAAGCCTGCCTAGGACATCCCTTTGGACCAGAGTCCCCAGTCAGATGTAGTGACACAGTGCGTCACAACACCCACCAGCGTTTCCTCCTCCGGGTGCGTAAAACTGATCTGAGTTATCTTCAGACCACTGCAAGATCATTGCTCTAGCAAAAGAAATCAGTTCGTACAGATGTTCTAACACAGCACCAAAGTTTTATCTCAGAACATGGTACGCTTAGTGCAAAGCTTCTACGGCCCCATATCGCGTCCACTTGTCTTGTCTGCCTCCTAGAGGCACTGCCTACCCTAGTCCCTCTTAGCCACTTGGGACTTCCACAATGGCATTGTATTTCACATTGCAGAGATATCTTGCATTCTGTAGCCTCAGTTCAAAGTCTTATCTCTTTTTCACATTTTACCTCACCCTACAAAACTCAGTTTAAGCATCGCTACTTCATAAACCCTTTCCTGGTCCTGCATTCTGACTTAGCTGATTTGCCGTACCCTGAAGTTTACTGTATGACAGCAATCATCATATTCTGCCCAGAGAAATAATTTACTATTTTTTCTCTCTCTCACTTACTTCATATTTTTGTAACGTATTGTTAAAAGTTGCATTTCAGAACAAGGCCTAACACCCACTTTGCATTTGTTAGTTGTTCACTGGGTAGATTACTGAAGAGGTAACAGGGGAATGGTTTTACTAACGCACTATGTTACCACTGTCACTATTTACAGCCATCACTTAGCTCCCTGGCACTTGGCGGTTGGCAGAGCGTTCCTCTGCATTTTTTTTTTTTTTTTACCCTCTCTTCCTGGAGTTGATCATGGCAGTCTCTCCCCCTGGCTTTTCATCTTTGCAGCTATCATACTTGGATCACTTCTTTGTCTTCTGAAGAAATGGGATTTTCCAGGCTCATCTTGAAATTCTATTTGCAGCTCTGAAGCTGTCTCCGAAGAGCCTCAGGTCTTTGTGGCAGTGAATGGGCCTTAGGTCTGCTGGTTCCTCTTGGAGAGTCACACTCCTCACTTCATTCATTGGACAGAGCTAGGGCACTACATACATTTCTGTTTATTTCTTTATCCATCTCCACACTTTGACAACCACTTTGACAATATGAGGTATGATCAACAAATGTAGTGAATGTTAAATTTGTTTTAAAAAATTAATTACAGTGAAAGACACATTTCCATTAATCCCCCTTAAATTACTCCTCTACACTTCAAACCATTTATCCTGTCATTCTTACCACATTCTCAAGTTCTGGAAGTCTTCTTTCATGTCTTTATGAGGTATGATAAAAAAATATGGTGAACGCTACTGCCATGTACCATCCAGGAAAACATCAGTCTCCCAAAAACATGACGCTGTGTCCTCATCCACCTTAATCTCTATTTCTGGCACTGTGTGACTTCTGGATCTTCCCCAAAGTGAAAGTGACCATGAAAGGTATGCCCTTTGAATTGATTCAGGACATCAAGGTAGCCACAACAGCACACTTAAAGACACTGTTGAGAGAGGACTTCCAGAGCCTTTTCAGAAGGTGGCGAGGTCAGCAGGATAAGTGTGTTCAAAGCAAGGGGAGCTTTCTGAGAGGGATGGAGAGCATTGTGTCTTTTACTGCAATCAATGTTCTAAATTTAAAAATTCACTGTATTTCTGTGACACCTCATGTAACCACCTCCAATCCAACATCACAAGAAGTTTATTCTAGTCTTCTCTTTTTCTGTTTTTGTAACTCCTTTCCCTGACAATAAACAAAGCTAGCTTGAATCATTCTAAAGATATTTACTTTTCCGATCACTCCCCCGTCCATAATCAGCTTCCTGTCCCTGCAGCTTCCAGCTTCTGTCAGAGGATGAGGATGCCCTCCTCAGCTTGCTCGGGTTTCAACATCTAGGGAACAGCATCTTCCCAGGGCTGGGACTCTGACACCTCCACAGGCAGCAGGAGACCCATACCTCCACTCCAGTGCCCTCTCTGACCTGCACGGCTGGCTGTTCTCCAGTGAGCCCTGCCATGGTGGCCACAGCATGGCAGGGGGCTTGAGGGGGTTTAGAGATGGGGGGTTGGAGGGAGGGGGCGGGGGAAGAGGAGGGCGCTGCTATCGAGCAGTTTCAAGTGGCAGTACAAGGATGAAATATGGGATTTTCAGTTCTAATTTGATTGCCTTTCAAACAAATCTCCGGCACGTATTTGTACAGTTGTAGAAGCTAACAGGCTTTCGCTGGCTTGGTCCAGTGAGGCATGAAATAGCCATGTATCTTAATGGGTTGGACAGCTTCTCTAGGGAACATCAAAGCACTGCTTAAGTTTTTCTTACAGTGTTCTAACTGAACAGGCTCAAAGCATTAGTTACTTCCAATTATTCATTTATATTATGATTTTTAAAATTTTAATTTCCAGTTACTTATTTCCAAATTTTTCTTGATGAGAAATACTGCAAAGAACATCCTTGTAAAAAAAAAAAAAAGACAATTTCCTCAGGATAAATTCCTAAAATGAAATAAATTCAAAGAGAAAATAATTTCAGAGCTTCATATGTATATATATATATATAAACTGATCTGTTACTACCTTGTATTTCTTAGACCCATACAATTTTTGCCAGTTGTACCAATGATGCCTTTTATATCAAGAAAGAAACACATTATGATTGTCTGCCCTGTCTCTTCGGTGATGATCTATATAAGCACAACTCTGTTCATAATCTGCTTTTATCCCATTGATTTAAAAATGATAATTTTTATATAATAAATTTTTAAACACACTCCAAAATTTTTGGGTATTTTCCCTGTTCCAGTAACTCAGTGACTGTCTTATCTAGTCCAAGTTTTAATTATTCTATTTTAATGTCTTTTAGTGCTTTATAGGATTTGCATCTCATTAATGTGTTGTTCTGTCCTCTCATTGTGTGAAAAGAACTTTAGAACCAGACATATATTTTCAGAATAAAATCACACTGATATTTTAATTGGAATTTTGTGAAATGTAGATGCTTTAGATTTTTATATCCTCATCCCTCTAGCTAATTCTCCCCTTGGAAAATATCCAACTGGTCACATCTTAGTCAAATATTTTTGTCTTAATATTGCATCTAGTTAACTTATAGTTTTCTATTTTAACTTTAAATTTTCACTTTGCCTCTTTTGGTGAGTATGCTTATTGTTGATATATCAAAAACTATTGACTGTTGCTTTACTAGTCTCCTTACTCAGGCAATATTTTAATCATGTTTGATTTGCTTGGGTTTGATTTTTATATGTAATGTAACATCATTTCCTGCTTTCAAACCTTATATGCTGCAATGATCAATGCTAACAGTCCATGAGCTGTCCTTCTGCTCCATTCCACGCTACGTGTTTTAGGAATATTAATTTTATTTTTTTGAGACAGGGTCTCACTATGTAGTGCAGGCTTACCTTGAACTTGCTTATGTAGCCCAGGCTGGCCTCGAACTCAGGGTGATCCTCCTGCCTCAGCCTCCTGAGTGCTAGGAATATTACTAATTTTTATAAGCAGTGACAAGCAGAAAACATTCAGTTTCTGAGATGGAATGACATAGTTTTGCAAGCTGAAACAAGATACAGGCACGGTCTCAATATCCCCTGTCATTATTGGCTAACAGACCCCAGCAAGGCTAACAGCATCTATGGAAAGCCTGGAGACAGCAGGTGACAGGTGTGTCATAAAGGACAGAAGAGGAGCCACAGAGAGCCTGAACTTACATCAGAGCTGTGTCCTGGAGAAGGTAGGCTCCAGGCGAAGCACCTGAGACAGGTGTGTCGGGTCTAACAGGTGACACCCGACCCAGTGCAATTTGCCTCGCCTCCAGATGGAGTCCAGAGAGGTGTTTGCCACCACAGTTCTATCCCTTATGAAAGCAGATGCTGCACAGTGGAATCGTTTGCGGTGTAAAGAAGAAAAATGCCCCAAACTTTGGCAGAGCTCTGATGCAAAATTCCGAAGAAATGTCCCGCCACATTTTCGTGCATTTGCGAGAAAATTGGATGCGTTCCAGGCCCGAAGATGTGCTCTTGTTTCTTAACATGTCGCTACAAAAGTTTCACAGTATCATTTCATTAATTGTATAAGTGAAAGAATACAAAAATTATGTATATAAAATTAAAAAACAGACTTTTTACTGACGTTGCTACAACAGAACACTGGGAATTTTGGTTCGCACAGACTGATCATACCACTTGATCCTCAAAATGAACCAAATAGTCTCAGGCTGATCTGTGCTTCAAGTTTTGTCGTTGTTCAAACTTAAAAGCGGACTCAGCCAACGGTGAGCAAGTACGGCCTGCTTCCTACACGAATACGAGTCAGGGCGTGCGGTCCGCATCTTGGACGCTCTTTCTATTTTTTTTTTTTTTTTAATTTTATTTTATTTTATTTTATTTTATTTTATTTTATTTTTTTTTTTTTGTGGGTACCGGGGGGACGACCTCAGGACCTCGCGCGCCAACAGGCACCCGTGCCGCTGAGCGATATCACCGGCCCCTTTTTCGTATGTGGGATCCGGGAGTCGAACTCGGGCCCTCGCGCTTGCAAGGCAGGCGCTTATGCCGCTGAGCCATCTCACCGGCCCTTTTTTTTTAATTTTAAAGAGAAGAAAAAACAAAACAAATCAAAAAAAGAACAAATTTTCAAAACAACATAATATGAAGGTAACAATAGTCAATGCATTACGTATTATTATCTTTAAGTTAGTTATTCAGGATACCAGACATTAGCATTCAATTGTCCAAACATTATTGGCTCAAACCTTACTCTTCAATGAACAAAGTAAAATTGGTAGTGTATCTATCTTAACCATCTTATATATATATACAATTTTTTTTTCCCTTTCCCTTCTTTCTTTTCCCTATTCCAGTCTCTCTTTCCTTTTGACCAATTTCTTTTTGATTCACCGTGTCTATTGTACATTTTGCATCTTATTTACTCTTTCAGTTTCTCATACTAGAGAGACAATATGATACTTACACATATGCGTCCGGTTTATTTCACTTATGAGTATTTTCTCGAGTTGCATCCATTTATCTATAAAAGTCTCCAGTTTATCCTTCTTTATGGCTGAATAGTACTCCATTGTATAAAAATACTACATCTTTCTTATCCATTCCTCAGTTGATGGGCATTTGGGTTGTTTCCAAGATCTGGCTATTACAAATTGTGCTGCTATAAACATGGGTGCACATATATCACTGTGGTACGATGTTTTTAATTCTTCTGGGAAGATGCCCAGAAGGGGAATAGCTGGGTCAAATGGGACCTCCAACACTAGTTTTTTGAGGAATCTCCACACTGACTTCCACAGTGGCTGTACCAGTCGACACTCCCACCAACAGTGAAGAAGGGTTCCTTTTTCCCCACAGCCCCTCCAGCATTTGTTATTAGATGATTTCTTTATAGTAGCCATTCTTTCTGGGGTGAGATGGTATCTCAGTGTTGTTTTAATTTGCATCTCTTGAATGACTAGTGATGTTGCACATTTTTTTGTATATTTATTTGCCATTAGTATTTCTTCATCTGAGAAATGTGTATTCATCTCAGATGCCCATTTTTGGAGTGGGTCTTTAAATTTGGGAGGTCTGATTTTTTTGAGTTCTTTATATGTCCTTGATAGTAATCCTTTGTCTAAGGAACAGCTGGCAAACATTTTTTCCCACGTTGTGGATTGTCTTTTCACTCTGTTGGTGGTTTCTCTTGCTGTGCAAAAGCTTTTTAATAAGATGAGATCCCAGTTATTGATTCTTTGGGATAGTTCCCGTGCGGATGAGTTTTTATTCATAAAGTCTTTGCCTACACCAATGTCTTCAAGGGTTTTACCTATCCTACCTTCCAGCAGATTTAATGTTTCTGTTTTAATATTTAGATCTCTGATCCATTTTGAATTTAGTTTAGTGCATGGTGAAAGATATGGGTCTAGTTTTAATCTTCGGCATGTGGGGCCGGTGAGATGGCTCAGCGGCTTAAGCGCCTGCCTGGCAAGCGCAAGGGCCCGAGTTCGACTCCCGGATCCCACATACGAAAAAGGGGCCGGTGATATCGCTCAGCAGCACGGGCGCCTGCTGGCATGCGAGGTCCTGAGGTCGACCCCCCGGTACCCACAAAAAAAAAAAAAAAAAAAAATCTTCGGCATGTGTAGAGCCAGTTTTTCCAGCACCATTTATTAAAGAGGCTATCTTTCTTCCAGCGAATGTGTTTGGCACCTTTGTCAAAGATAAGGTGGCTTAGTATGTCTGGGGTTGTTTCAGCATCTTCTAATCTGTTCCATTGATCTTCAGGTCTGTTTTTTTGCCAGTACCACACTGTTTTTATCACAGTAGCTTTATAGTATAATTTCAAGTCGGGGATTGTGATGCCCCCTGCCTTGCCTTTGTTGCCCAGAATTGCCTTTGCTATTCTAGGTCTCTTCTGATTCCAAATGAATTTTAGGATTGTTTTCTCTAATTCTGTGAGATATGCTGTTGGAATTTTGATTGGAATTGCATTAAATCTGTATAACAATTTTGGAAGTATGGCCATTTTCACTATATTGGTTCTTCCTATCCAGGAGCAAGGGATATCTTTCCATTTTCTGATATCCTCTTCAATCTCCTTTTTCAGAGTACTGTAGTTTTCAGTATAGAGGTCTTTTACATCCTTTGTGAGGTTGATTCCTAGGTATTTCATTTTTTTGGATGTTATCGTGAAAGGTATTGTTTCCCTAATTTCTCTTTCAGTAAGTTTGTTATTTGTGTACAGGAAGGCTATTGACTTTTGAGTATTGACTTTGTATCCAGCTACACTACTGAATTTGCTTATTAAATCTAGCAGTTTTTTAGTGGAGTTTTTGGGGTCTTCTGTGTAGAGTATCATGTCATCTGCAAATAATGATAATTTAACTTCTTCCTTTCCAATCATTATTCCCTTTATTTCTTTCTCTTGTCTAATTGCTCTGGCTAAAGTTTCCAGAACTATGTTGAATAAGAGTGGGGACAGTGGACATCCTTGTCTTGTTCCTGATTTTAGAGGGAAGGCTTTCAGTTTTTGGCCATTTAGTATAATATTGGCTGTTGGTTTGTCATAGATAGCTTTTACCAGGTTGAGATAAAGACCCTCTATTCCAATTTTCTGTAGGGTTTTTATCATGAAAAGGTGCTGGACTTTGTCAAAAGCTTTTTCTGCATCTATTGAGATGATCATGTGATTTTTGTCTTTGGTTCTGTTAATATGGTGTATTACATTTATTGATTTACGTTTGTTGAACCATCCCTGCATCCCTGGGATGAATCCAACTTGGTCATGGTGTATAATCTTCTTGATGATTTGTTGGATTCTGTTTGCCAGTATCTTATTAAGGATTTTGGCATCTATGTTCATTAGGGAGATTGGCCTGTAGTTCTCTTTCTTAGTTGGGTCCTTCTCTGGTTTTGGTATCAGGGTAATGCTTGCTTCCAGGAATGAATTTGGGAGTATTGCTTCCCTTTCAATTTCATTAAAAAGTTTGAGAAGTAGTGGCGTTAGGTCTTCTCTAAATTTCTTGTAGAATTCGGCAGTGAATCCATCAGGGCCTGGGCTTTTCTTTGTTGGGAGGTTTTTAATTACATCTTCAATTTCATTGGTTGATATTGGTTTGTTTAGGATTTTTAAATCTTCTTGATTCAGCTTTGGTAATTCATACGAATCTAGGAATCTGTCCATTTCTTCTGCATTTTCCATCTTAGTAGAATATAGATTTTTAAAATAGGTATAGATGATCTTCTGGATTTCTGCAGGGTTGGACGCTCTTTCTGCACCTCCCCTGGAAGACGGAGTCTGCACCGAGCCTCAAGTCTCCCTCCGCCTGCTTCTACCCTCCCCGCCCCCAGCGCTGCATCCCGCAGCTTCTCAAAACAAAGAAACCTCTGCAGGTGACTTCGAGTAAAACACATGTTTCCAGTTTGCTTTAATTAAAATTAAGGACAGATGCATAAAATTTAAGACTATAATCAAAGGAAAAGAGAGTGCGAGTCACGGCAGCAGCAGATACTACTGAGAATTTAGCAAAGCTAGGAATCTAAGCATCCTGGGGCAAAACCAAGCAGAATTTATTCCAACAAGGCTGTTTCATGATGGACAAGGGGATATTGCTCACCTTGAACCGCTGCACTTGGCAGAGGAGACTGGAATAGTTTGAGACAGAATTACGTTGGCCTGGGTCTAAATTGTCCTTGAATGAATTTCTGTGAGAGCAGTCGGTTCTCATCCTCCTCCCGCACTCTGATGGGCGACGCTGATTTCTCCGCTGATTTCTCAGCGTATGAGCGGCTTGTCAATTTGACTTCCGTATACATTGCGATTGTCTAGATTGCTTGGAGACACTGGCTGCTCTGCAATTTTGGCGAATGTCTGCATTTTTAACGTGTGTATTATTTTGTAAACATAACTGTGTGTTCTTACAGATCTAGTTACTTGTTAATTTGCATCTCTCTGATATTTGAATCATAGATGGAAGGAGAAGTCACAAGGTTAGGAAAAGGTACCTTTCAGAGTACACCAGCTCCTGGCTGAAATTTCTATGAAAATGCAATGAGATTAAGCCCACATTGCATTTGTATTTAGATAACCTTGTCGCTTCTCATTACCTAATTCTAAACAGTTATGAATAACTGAAAGCCACAGTCGTCCTTTGTGGGTTATGCCAATGTAAGGAAAATAAACACAGGATTGTGTTTATAATTGTGTCATTATCGCATTGTCTAAGGAGTGAACGGGTTCTACTTAAACAAGATTGATAAGCTCTTCTCAGCTTTTCTGTGTGATCAGAATTTGCCAATGAGACTTCTTGTTGTCAGATGGGCTGGAATTGCTCTAATAATTAATCTGAACTTCAAAATTCCAAGTTTCTATTCTTCCCAATGAAACAGTGGTGCTCTGAACTGCAGACTGCAGAGGCATATACTCAATATGGTATTCTCTAGGAGCCAGGATGGTTGCATAAAAGACAAGCAAGCTGGAACAGCGAGGCCAGGGTTCACTATTTCACACAAGTAAACATGATGCACAGTATCATTCGAGGTGAAAACAAAATTCTTCTTTTCAAAATACTTCATCCAAATGTAGCACATTTTTTGTAAGAAGACAGATTAAAGAAATGATTTGAAAATTACTTAGCACGGACTAGCTTAGTACTGAGACTAACAAACACAGTGGAATTATGACTTTCTGATTTCAGGATTGCTTACTAGCGGAGGCCCACGGGAATTAACACCAAGCTGGGTTTACGATGCATCTTTATTTTTGGCTCGGAAAATGAGGACAAACAGCAATTCCTTTTATTATTTCCTAGGTGATCTCGATTTAGAAAGTGTTGTAAGCACTGCCAAGGAAAGGAGGCTAATATTTGAAACAGAACAATACAAGTTAAAAATACACCTGGGAAATAACAAGGTAACATTTAGCCTGGATAATTCGAGTTAATAGATCTAGAGACCAGAAATCTCGCTCAACCAGCCAGCAGGGAACCACTTAGAAAGCCATGCGCATTCACACCAGAAAATACGTTTTGGATTCGAAAACTATCAGATAGATTCTGCAATTGCAGGTAGGCAAATCCGTGGACTTCAGCTGTCCCCAGGAGCCATCGTACCCTGAGGTGTAATCCTTCCGCCTGTCATGCCAGTGCAGCTGGAGAATGCTAAGTAGGCAGAATAAACTCGATGCCATTCAGGGCACCTTAATGACATAACGATGTGATGAAATTTGTGGGGATACAGCAAAGTGACTATGGGAGGAAGAAAGGACTTCACTGAGAAGATGCTGTGAACTCACAGGAGGTGGAGGGAGAACTCGCTTCGTACTTTACAAGTGATGGGAGGAAAGCAAAGGTGTTTTCAGGGGGTGTTTTGCCAAGAGCATAACATTACGTGAATCCTTCAATTGCGTGCAAATGAACAGCGACTCAGAGCATAAGTGATTTCGATTCCTCTCTGCAGATGTGAGGGTTCCACTTGAAAATACTGGAGAGATGTAAACAGGAAGGAGGCAAAAAGGGTGACTCATTGATGTACAGGCAGAATCAGTGTGGAATTCAGAAATGGCACCGCACTGGGAACGCATGTCTCCTGGTAAATACTTTGCGTATTCTGCCTAATTTCAAATATATGGCAGCTTTCGTATCAGCAGGAGCATAGCGCCTGACAGATGGCCTTAATGGCCTGCCATGCCAACATTCAAAATTCCCTGCCCAACTGTAACAATAATGTCCGTTCAAATTTAAATAATACCTGTCACCCAGGGGACTCATGACCCTTCTTGAATTCCATTAGGGGGTTGTCTGTTTTGTTATTCTCTGCCAGGCAAGGATCATGTTAGGGGTGTGCACACGAGCTGACGTTAGTACATTGGTCAGTACGTTTTCAAAAAGTTTTGTACAGTGATTAGGCCCTCAGTTCCTGCACAGTGTTGCATGGTGAATTTAATTGCTGCATGGATTTTTATGGGCCTGCACCTTGACGATTAATGAGGCTACAGAAGACGAACTCTAAATGTGCTTTATCCTTCAGATGTAAGCAAACAGCAGTGTCTGATCACAGTACTCATTCCTATGTAACTTGTCTCTTAGATTGGAGAGCCACAGGAAATGGGAATATCCTGGATATTCACAAGGGAATACAATGGAGTAGTGGTGTATGGATTTTGTGAAGAAAAACATCCCTGCTAAAAGAGGGTCCACACCACCACATGCCTTTGGTCACCTGTACTCTTCCTGCTCTTATGTCACTTCCTGTCACCTTTCCCTGTCTCCAAAGACCCCAGGTTACTGTTCAGGAGATCCCAAGACTGAATTAGTGACTTTATGATTAATCACTGTTTGATTTAAACTAAAGAAACACTGAAGTACATTCCACTGGTATGACCAATTTTAAGTTCTCACTGCCTTAGATCACTCTCTCTCTCTCCCTCTCTCTCTCTCTCTCATTTATCTAGGAAGTATTTACCCAAGTGGTCAATCAAATCAGTCATTTCATTGAAAAAGTCAAATCTGACTTCCTGCCTGGTTGATGATGTCATCACTGTTCATATGCAACTTGATGAGTCAGGAGAGCTAGTGACAATGCTGCAGGCAGCATGGCCTTCCTTTGTTTGCCCAAAGAATCAACAGTGACAGCAGCTACAGCAGTGACCACAGTAGCAGCCACTCACTTGGATGCCATCCTGCATGCCTGGGTGGCAGGTGCTCTGCGCGTGCACTTTATGGGAATCCCAGAAGTAGCCCCAGCACCACCCCACTGGAAAGGTGGCTAGAAGGAGGCAGAGAGAGGCTGAGAACCTACCCGGGGCACACAGGTCATACATGGTGGAGGGCAATGCTAGACCAGCTGCAGGAAGAACAGCAGCCCAGCCCAGCCCTCACTTGACCTGCACGTGGCATACATAATTCGCAGGCCAAGTTGGAGGTGAAACCGGAGCCCCAGTTCAAACCTTACAAAGAATTTCATGGCACTGATGGCAGAGCAGTGAACTAAGCACCAGATACTGTCCACGTGTACCTTTTGCAACTGCACGGGTCTCTCACCCATAAAGGTGGCTCCTCTTAAGCTCCTGTTTCCCCAGCTAATGCTGCAAGCCTGAGCCAGGCAAGCGTCTCATGTGCAGTGATCCAGGCCTGGTGCTAAGCTCTTCCTCGCCAGACCCCATTTTTTTCATTAAAGAAGACAAAGGACTCTCTCTGTTCCCTGAATCAAATGACAGTTAACTGCTTTTATTCATTTAGATAAAATTTGGCTTAATGGCTGTATTACATCTTGTAGTTGCATGTTACCCTGGAATTTGTTTGGCTGATCCTTGTATCATGTGTACACATGTGTACACATCTGTGCACACACATAAATGTTTTTCTAAATATATGTATTGTGTTATCAAAGTAAATATGATGCTCCTGTCCCCACGCAAGAAGATCTGCACTTTTCTAGGGAGAATGACATTAA
This sequence comes from Erethizon dorsatum, assembly GCA_028451465.1. Classification (NCBI taxonomy): domain Eukaryota; kingdom Metazoa; phylum Chordata; class Mammalia; order Rodentia; family Erethizontidae; genus Erethizon; species Erethizon dorsatum. The sequence continues at coordinate 155,962,481 of CM051824.1, forward strand.
TAAATCCCCAGCACCAACTCACTAAGTTACAAACTCACTAAGCTCACAAATTTTCCAACACCTTTTCCTTTCTCGGAAAGCTAGTGACAGCGAACGGATGGCTTTGTATTCATATTTATTTCTTAATTTTCACAAATCAAGAAACTGCAGATTTATTCTGTCTTCATTTTGCATGTTGGGAGAACTGCAATTTCTACTTTTTCTCATGAAAAATGCTCCGTGTATTTGTATTATATAGTGGTGTGTGTGCCTGACGTCTAATTTAGGCCTCATGTCCAAGAAGTAAAAGTGACACTTGCTCCAGATTTTCCACTTTGCACTTCTTTTCCTAGAACCTTAATTCTCCATCTGTCTCCTTGAACTAAGATGGGGCACCTCCTACCACTACAACCCCAAAGGCTTATTATCCAGCTTAATTGCCCTGTCATCAGTACTAAAAATAATGTTTCACCTGCATTATAAGAAGGGTTCTTTTGTACTTTTGTTTCCTTAGATGTCTTCATTTGTATGCTAAATAGTCTTTAAGCAATGCTTTATATTGTGTTCTTTTCAAGTAAGAAACAATTGAGCACTTTACCAATCTTTTCTCCACTTGTTTCTTATAAGATGCGTGGGCTACTTCTTATCCTCACACCGATGTGAACCTCCTCTTCATATTTATTCTATACCTGAAATTTTGTGTACAGAACTACAAAAGTGGATTATTTTGATCGACACGCTTTAAGCTCACGCAAATGCTCAACAGTTGATGTCACAACAGTAGATATTTAAGCAACAAACAAACCCCAGCCTCGAATGGTTTTAACCTTGAGTTATTTTTACAACTCAGATAGACAAAGGCCATTTCACCTGCATAACACGGAGGATGGTCTGCTTTTTCTTTTAGGAAATAAAGAATGAACAAATTAGTTTGGGCATACTGTCTAGAGTGTAGATATATCTTTCCTTTTTACATCGAAACTTGTCTGCCAAGCTTTTGACATCTTTTCAAATCTGGCTCTGTTTTACCTGTTTAACCCTATTTTCTACCACTGTGTAGCACAATCCAGGACCCAGCCCAACTTTACACCAGGAGGACCCCGTGGACCATTCTGCTCTTGATTGTTCATGCCGATGCTGAGAAATCATAGAAGTCCTTCAAAGCTCAGCCCGGATGCCTCCTTTGCTTGCCTCAGCGAATACTCCCTTTCCCAAGACTGAGCTTTGCACCTCTTCCAAACCTTCCCACTCGTGTGCCACTTACTTAATATGTGTTAATCTTGTTTTCTCCTTAAAATGATGAATTCCTAATTCCAAGGATTGCAACAACAGTTAACTCAGTCCTGAGCGTACATGGGTCACATAATTAACTTCTAGGGCACTGATAGATTCATTATGACCAAATGATAAGCATATATTGTAGAGTGTTTCATGGTTTACCAGCAACTTTTGGGAACATTATCTAATTTAATCTTCACAACTCCATCACGTAGATCATTGCTAAGGGTTGGACTGGGTTCCGCTGAAATTCATACGTGGATGCCCTGACCCCTGCACTTCAGATGGTGACTGTGTTTGGCAATAACACCTTTAAAGAGGTGGTTGGGGTAAAATGAGGTCATTGTAATGGGCCCTAGTGCCATACGACTGGAGTCCATATAGAAAAAGGAGATGCAGATATGGACACCCAGCAAGGAAAAGATCATGGGAAGATTCGGTGGGAAGATGGCAACTAGAAGCCAAGAGAGAGGTCTCAGGAGAAACCAACTTTCATGGGCTGTCCAGAATTCCGAGAGCAGAAACTCCCATTGTTGAAGCCAGGAAGTCCCTGGGGCGTTGTCATGGTAGCCTGGCAAACCCGGCCAGGGAGCTCTGAAGAGAAGAGGTGAGAAGCTCATTATTGTGAGCGGGGCTGGGGCTTGAGTCTAGGGCTCTGACACCGGGTACAGCCTCCGGTGCCTTGAGCAATTGCTCTCTAGAAGTGGAAGTTCGTTGAGTATGTTTTCTTTATTTTATAGGCTTGACTGTGTGTTAAAGAGTCTCACCTTATAAATCTTTTAGAGTAGAGTTGATCAGGTCAGGAAGGGCCAAGCACAAAATCTTATTAACTGCTCTGTCCATAATGAAATGAATAAGATTCAACATGGGCAGACACTGTCAGGCTTCAGTTATCATTGAGGACAGTGGAGGTGGAAAACATTCACCGTGCTTGGTTTTCACATGGACAAAGTCTGGGTAACATTACTAACCTCATGTCTTCCGCTTTGCTCCTGAGTGCAATGCATCTTCCTAATACAGATTTACAAAGAGCAATTTTATTTGGGATGTTCAGAAGACGGTGAGGTCATCAGAGGTTAACTGACATGACATCTGGCATTTGCTTTCAGTGTGAGGAGGCAGAAGAAACAAGATTGGAAAAATGCTAGCTCAAACTGGATGATGAATGCATGGGATTCACTGTAATACTGTATGCTATTTTGTGTAAGTTTGAAATTTTGTCTAATGGAAAAACTTCCACAATTGGCTTTGGAGTTGCTGATTTTATATTGGTAAATTTAATTTCAAGTTTCTCGAAGGACCCAGAAAGAAAGAAATGATGCCCATGCTACTTGGCTGGGCAAAGAAGGGAAACGATCTATGGCTATGGTAGGGTTTGCCTACTGGTTAGACTACCTCATGAGGTTTTTCTCCACAATATAGTATTTTTATTGGGAGGACCTTATGCCTTAAGATCTTAGTGTTAACTTCAAATTCAAATGTGAAGTGAGATAATAGGACAAAGTGACTGGGAGTGAGAAGGGACCAATGAGAACATAAACCACGTGGCAAATTAGTTAAGGATTACAGCAACTAACAAGGCCACAGGATTACCCTCCTGGCAAAGCACATAGTGGAACCAAGGCAGGGCCACCCATCTCTGGTCTCATCCTTGGGTGTTCCTTCCTCAGGTATGAACAGCAGAGGGAGAACCACTGGCGGAGTGTATGTGGCCGAGAGGAATGAGGGGAGATATGAGATCAATCTGAAGATGGCAAAACCTAAGACTGGAGGTTTGGGGAAGAAAGAACACAGGCGGGAGTATGGACAGAGAGGCAAGGAGAGACTGGAGCTAAAACTTGGCAAGAATGGCAGGTGCTCAGCCACACCCAGTGTCTATGACAGAAGGGACCAGGATTCCGGTCCAGGTTCATTGCCATTGAAAGTGGCACCTAGGATTAGAGGTGTTGTAAACCCAAGAGCCCTGATGAAATTCATTGAAGTGAACAATTTTCAATTACCAATATGATGACTCCTTTAGGATTAGCTGAGCCAGGCATCATAGAACACGCCTGTAGTGCCAGCAATTTGGGAGGCCGAGGCAGGAGGATCACAAATTTTAGGCCAGCCTGTCCAACTTAGTGAGATCCTGTCCCAAAACAAAATGACAAGGTGCTGGAGATGCAGGTCAGGGCCACCTGGATTCAAATCCTAGGACTGAAAAATTAGCCGAGAAACCTGAGCAATCCTGTCACTGTAGGTGCAGGTGCGTAAGTAGGAATGATTCCTCCCCTCACAGAACAGAGACAGAAAACGACGAGGCGGTTACTAGTTGTTCATTGCTTGCTTTGGTATTTCAAACACACAAGCTGCTCCCCAGTTCCTGTTTAGCTTCATGGCTGGATTCTGCAGGTGAAAGGAAGAGATTTAGCGTGGACTACATTAATCATCTTTTCAAAAATGTTCTCGATGTTAACAAGGATGTAGAAAGGAAAGAGCTGTGACAACCTCCTCTCTCCCTGAGCTGCACACCGTGTTTAATCTGGAGCTTCTACCTCAAACATCTTTTGTGGGTTGAACTGTGCCCTCCAAAAAGATGAAGTCTTAGCCACCAGTACTTGCAAATGTGACCTTATTTGGGAGAAGAATATTCCCAGATTTTGAGACACAAGGACAGAGAGGGAGAAGGCCATGAGAGGGCAGAGGTGGAGATGGGAGTGATGTACCTACCAGCCAAAGAAAGCCAAGGATATTCACCAACCTACAGAAGAGACAAGAGGGGTCCTCCCCAAGAGCCCATAGAGACCATGCATCTACAAACTCCTTGATCTCAGGCTTCTGGCCTTCATACCTGTGGGACAGTAAATTTTTGATACATAATTTCACCCAGTTTTTGCTACTTTGTTATGGAAATCCTGGGAAAATAATACAGGAGCCAGGGAATCGAGGTTCTCAGCTGAGGAGTTTGGTGCTTTTCTACATTTGTCATAAAGTAACATGTAGAAAAAGTGTATAATTTCAATGGCACCTGCTGCTAAATTTGAGAAAATGCACCAGCGTAGTCACAGAGGGCACTGTGAAAGCAAAGCGTTGTGTTTTCTTTATTTTATATAATTTTTTGGAGGAAATTATCTGTGAGTATTCAATGGTTTTGTTCATCTTCGCATTGGTGAGTCTTGTGGTGTCAGCTTGCATTGCTTCTGTGGCCGACCTGGGACAGCCTGAGGGGACGGACTCCACTCCGTGCCAAGGTTTCTCGCATCCAGTGGTCCAGCCTAGGTGCATGCACATGGTGCTGGCAGAAATGAGCAGGGCCTGACTTCCACACCTCTGCTTGCGCCACTCTGCTGAACACCAAGAGCTAGAGCGAGTCACATATCTGAGCGCAGAGCAAGAGTGGGAGGGTACTATGAAGTTACCCCCAAAAGGCCAGCAATGATTACGGGGGTCATCGACCCCCCCACCGCACAGGGAGTGCATTGCCATTGCTCTTGTTCTCACCACGCCTGGAGGGTGAGGGTTTCATTCATGCCATCTAAGGCAGGCTGCTTTTTAATATCTCAATGAAGCAGGCTCAGACTGAAGGACTGGAGTCTTCATACCGTATTCAGCACAGTCTGAAACACATCTCTTAAGCTGAAATGTCTCCCTGGAAAGTTCGATAATCTGCTCTGTGCTGACTTTCCCTTTGCTGTGCAGCCCTCGCCCAACCTGGGACTCAGCTGCAAATCAGATCAGGAGGAGCCGGGGCTTCCACTGGGCAAGTGGGGCAGGAGAGAGCAGGCGGAAGAAGAGCCCATGACTTTCTGCACCATCTGTGTCAATTACTCTCCTTGTGGCTGGGACACTGTACCCAATAGCCACAAGTTAAAGGAGGAGAGGTTTATTTCAGCTCAGCTACAGTCCCTGGTTAGTTGGCTTCAAGGCAGAAACAACATGGTAGAAGGGCATAGTGGAGGAAAGCTGCTCACCTCATGGCATCCAGGAAGCAGAGAGAGAAGGAGGTGAGCCAAGTAGGGAGATACACCCTTCCAGTCACACCCCTCTGATCTGCCTCTTCTGACCAGACCCCACCTCCTAACATCCAGCTAGCTGCAGTGCCCCCATAATCCAATCGCCTTCCACAAGCCCCAGCTCTGAGTGCCTAAGGCTCTGAGGGCACATCCCAATATAAACCAAAAGAGCATCCAAGCATCCTTGATTCATCCCATGGCATCTTTGGAGCAGGCAGACGTAGGGATAAGAAAGAGGTTCTTGCCAGCTTTGGAGAACGTGGACAACCACTTCCTTTAAACCAAGAGAAGAACAGTGCCATGACAACCCCAAAGACAGTGGATTCCCGGGGTGGAGGGAGCCCCTTATTGTCTGTCTATAGACACAGAACAAGTGCAAATGAAATGAGCTATGCTGAGAATTCGTCAGAACAGCAGATGGGTCTTTTATTGCTTAGAGAGAGGCCAAGATGACTAATTATCTACAGAGAAAGAGCAAAGGTAACTGCTGACTGCCTCGAAGAACAGAATCCCATCCAGCCCTGAAGAAAAATGAGTATTTCACAAACAGTCACAGCTATTCAGTAAGTGTAATTACCCATCTAAGCAGCATTGCATACCTCGGGTCCTTGAAATTAGTGTAACTATTTGGAGCATAAGGTATCCATTGCAAATCATGTATAAGTATGAATATATTAAAATCCAAATTATCCATGATACTTAATATTTGAGTAAATAAACTGAATTACATAAAGGAAAGTGCAACTTATGCCTTCCATAAATACGTGACATAGTGGTGAAGGCCATAGTGTTTATAAGTTTTACACACATGGCAAGGTAGTTTTCTCTCTATTCCTCAAATGGGAGTCTACCAAATGGTGGTATTAATTACATTTGTGCCTAAAGTTTCACATATATGTGAAAACTTCACACAGTTCCTAAACCCTGCATTAGAAATCACCATTTTGGTCAAGAACCTCCTATTAACTTGCTTGTTGTGAGGTTGGAAGGCTATCGTCTCATCTGAAGAACATGCATTAAATGTTTGCTCTGTGCAAATAACGCTACCAAACTCTGGAGATGTACGGGAATGAGCAGCACACCCCCTGGCATTGAGTAGCTTATAAACCAGCGCAGGTTGCTGTCACCATCCTGAAGGCGTAATCCAGTGAATGCCATAATGAGGTAAACCTGTGGAGCCAGGCACAGAAAGGAGGGTGAATCTGAGATGCCATGGGACTCTGGGGTTCCCTGCAGGGAACGGGGATTTTGTACCAAGGGGAAGAGAATACGAGGCAGAGGAATAACATGAGCAGACTTAGGAAATTGGAAACCCAGGGTCCATGTATATGTTAACCCCATAAAATGTCTGAGAAGTGAGTTGTATGACACTATTATAATTCATACTGTATTATTCACATATATTATAATTAATCAAGGGCTATGATTATTATTTTTTTTTTGTGGGTACCGGGGGTCGACCTCAGGACGTCGCGCTTGCCAGGCAGGTGCTCATGCCGCCGAGCTATCTCACCGGCCCTTCATTAATATTAAATAGTCCCATAGTAAGTGGATCTAAATGCCACTGATTTATCCATTTATTCATTCACTTAGCAGTTAGGTTGTACCGAGTGGGTGGCGGGCGCTGTAGTGAGACTTGGAAAGCGAAACTCTTGAGGTGCGCACTCTGTCCTCAGGCAGTGTGAGTGCACGGGGCCGTGACAAGGCCCTGTGGCAGGGGACGGTCCTGGCCTGGGAAGACACCGGGGGTCATGCAGCTCTTATTACCGGAGGAGAGCACTTGAGTGTCTGGGGCAGGTGACTCACGAGCCGCCCCTGCAGGTGAGTAAGAGAGAAAGCTGGAGAAGGAGGGGACTCTCCTATCAGAGAGGAGTGTGTGCATCTGGGAATAAGAGAACATTAGAGATATTTAATGTCGTCCTGGTTTGCAGATGGGCTGGGAAGACCTCAGTTTAATGGCACAAGTAAGCAACAGACAGTCAAGGGCTTTCCATGCTATCCTAAGGAGTCGGGATCCTCCTGAATGAATGACACGTGAATGACCAGTTTCAGATGATACGGTAAAGTTTGCAGTTAGGAGGAGCACTTTGGCCACAGTGTGAAACCCGAGGGGACGGAATGGCAGGGGGATGATGGCAGGGTCCGGGAGGCAGTGTGTGGGGACGAAAGCAGCGGAGGACTCAATACTGACCAGATCTGCTGCTGACCAGATCTACATACATCCTTCGAGTGCTAACCTGGTGATTTGTATTATCTAGGGGGTTAACCGAAGGTTCTGGAGCAAACAAGTCCAGTAACAGTGATTCAACAAAGCAGAATTTGACCTGGTTTAGCTCTCATTTAGTGTCCAATTCTCCATCAGGCACTGACGTTTGCCCTGTACTGTGACCATGTTAGAACTGCCTGAGATCAAAGGGAACCACAAGACCAGATTGCAAGGATCTGGTATCCCTAATCCTCAGCAAAACTCAGACACATGGGTGACAGGATCCTTCTGGGATCTTGGATGGCTGGGGAATATAATTTTCTTCTGTATCCAAGGAAAAAAAAAAACAACTTAAAACATAGCACTCTGCCAACATGTCCTTCTATGAGATAGGAAATGTTGGCAGAACAAATTTGGAGACATGAAACTGAAATTTTTGAACTTATTAAAATTGAACAGACTATCAGACATTATAAGTCAGTTGATGGAGTGTGAAAATTAACTGTAAAAGCCAAAGTTCACATGATGCTTCTGCAGTCAGATATGTAGGATTCATAAACTAATAATTGGTGGAAGAAACAAATGGAATGTGTGGAATTATAAAGAAGAGCGCCCAAGGAGAAAATCCCGGAGAAAATTAACTTCTAAGGACAGGGTAGGAAAACAGGAACCTACAAAGTAGACTAAGCAGAAGCAGAAACTGAAATATTCTGGAAGCCACAAGCTGGAGTTAAATGATTAAAGGAGAGAACTTACTAATACAGTAGTTAATGTTACAGAGAAGTCAAAAAGTTAAGCTGAAAAGGCCCTTAGACATAGCCAGAAGAAATCCACAGTAAAAGCAGCTTCAGTTAAGCATCGGGGAAAGGAGTTAGATCTCCGTAGGTGAGGAGACTCTGGATGGACGTTGGAGAGAGGAAGTGAGAGCAGATGGCTTCCCCGTGTACCTACTTGGGGACACGGCGGGCAGGGCAGATGTAGAGGTGCACTGTTCTTTTCTTTCTTTGTTCTTTTTTGTTGTATTAGTCTGATATTCATTGCTGTGACAAAATATCTGAGATAAGCAACTTAAAGGAGCAAAGTTTTATTTTAGCTCCTGGTTTCAGAGGTTCCAGACTGAACTGCTTGGCCCTGTCACTTTGTGCCTGTAGAGAGACAATACATCATGGTGGGAGCACTTTGTGGACAAGCTGCTTATCTCACAGTGGCCAGGGAGCAAAACAACAAAGACAGAAAAGGGACAGGGTCCTGACGTCCCCTCTGAGGTTGCACCTTCGATGACCTACCTACCTTCCACAAGGTCCCAACCTCCTGAAGCTTCCACCATCTCCCACAGCTCCATGAGCTGGAACCAAGCCTTCAACATGAGGCTTTGGGAGACATTCCAAATCCACACTTTTTTTTTTTTTTGTGTGTTATTTTAATGAAGAAGGGAGAGCTCTTAGTTAATTTTAAAACTCATGGGAAAAAGATTGATTTTAGACGGGAGATGTTAGAAAGCTGGTCAGAAATGGGATAAGTGATAGACTTTGGTCTTTGAAAACTCCAAAGAGAAAAAGACCCAGAAGGACCGAGGTGCCTTGGAGGGAGAGAAGACCACCATCCCTTCACATCTGTCATGGTTTAGATCTAAATGTTCTCCCCAAGTCCCATTTGTACGGAAGTTGACTGTGTTACAGGGGTGTTGTACTCGTCAGTGAATTCATCCATTGATTTGTTCATGGCTGAAGGAGCTGCTCAGAGACGGGGCCTGGATGGAGGCAGGTCACTGGGGCGTGACCTGTGACCTGTGACCTGTGACCTGTGACCTGGGAAATGGTATCCTTGTCCCCAGCTCCTCCCTTCTCTCTGCTGCTCCCTGGCAGCCGTGGGTGAGCAGCTTTTCCTCCGCCAGGCCCCTCAGCCATCCTGTGTCGGCCTCAGGGCTGGCCAATCACGGACTGAAACTGTGCGCTGAAATGAACCAACCTCTGTTTTAAACTGTGGGTGTTGGGTACTGTGTCCAGCAACAGGAGAATGATGAATACAACACACAGGTGCTAGGTGGAGACCAGGATGTGTACCTGGGGGGACCATGATGTTGGGAGCCTCACAAAGCAAAAATTAGCTACTGCGCACCTCAGAGACTCAATACATTCTGCTTGCTTTTGCACTGAGTGGTGTACAATTTAATGAGAAACCGGAAGTCTCAAACTGCTCTCACCAATAATTTTCCCACAGGCAGAAAATGACGTGGAGGTAGGAAGACTTTTAAAAATAAATCAGGCAGGCTATTTTTGAAATGTTTGCGAGTTACAAACATGTGGTCAGTGTGCTGTTTATCATGCGTTTTTGACATTGTTAAGATGAGGATTGACTGGGCCATTTAAAGATTTGGTAGATGTTTAAAAAATTTTCTCCACAAGTTTTACAAGTATTTATACACACAACAGTGGTGAAGCAACAGTGGGATTGTGAGCCATTTTTTACATGTTTTGCAATTCAGGGTTTTATTTATTACATTTTAAACTATCTGGGGAAAACCACATTTTTATTATTTTAACCTCCCTGTTTGGGTGCTATTTTAAATATGATATTTTCTTAGAGTTACAAATAAAAAATCTGTTAAGTGGTGTTTTTATTTAGGTATCTGAATGAAATTAGGTTCTTATGACTTGTATTTAATTTTAATTTAATTTAAACATACATTTCATATATTTGACTTTTTTTTATTTGATTTTATTGCATTTAGGGATAGAGTTATCAACCTGCAATGAAACTTTGACATCCCCTTCCTAACTCTGCAGTCATAGCTTCCTTCCTTTCTTGTGTATTCCCATGGACTAGTGCTCTCGAAAGGGCTACGAAAGGATGTGCTAGCGGTGGCCTCCTGCCCCGACGTGGCCTGCACAGAGTGGCCTTCAGCATTTCTCCTGAGGACGATGGCGGGCTCGCTTTACGTGTGTCCTTTCAATCAAGTAAGCGGATACTTGTGTCCCTGTTTTACACAAATGTTTTCCCTTAAGAATAGACATTTCCTTTTCAAATGTTGTTTCTCCATCACATGAAATGACAGGAAAGTGATTTTTGTTCTGATTTATAGCTCAATCCATGATTGCTTTTCTGGATGAAGTCTCATTTTGTGTGGGCTATTGTGTATGCGTCTAATGTGCCTTGGAGCCTATTTTGCTTTGCAAGATACCCATGAGTTGCTGTGTTTCCTTTTTCATTCTATTTCAACGATTCATCAAATCTCACTTTGCCCTGTGTAGCCCCCAATTTCTGGTAGAAAATAATGATTTAATGATTCTCTCTCTCTCTCTCTCTGTCTCTCTTTCTTTCCCTACGACTTTCAAATCTAGAGTCAGACACTCCTACTGGAAGGAGCCAAAATCTGAACTCCTGTGTGGAAGGAGGTACAGGGACATGTGGCTCTCACATTCATCTCTGTAACAAGAATGAGATGTTGGGACACAGCCTTTGCTGAAGTGGACCAGGGACAGTTAACTCAAGGATGTCGGAGAACCAATGCTTAGCTTTCTTTCTCTGATGTGGGTCATGTCCCCTTCCAATTTCAAATTTTTAGCATCATCTTGCCATGGCATCTGCAGGGAATTGGCTCCAGAACACCCCAGGGCAGCAAACTCTGTGGGAGCTCAAATCTCTTACATAAATAGTGCATTAATTGCGAACGACCTACACAAATCTTGTCGTATACTTTAGATCAACCCTAGATTACTTAAAATACCTAATATAATGGAAATGCTGTGTAAATAGTTGTTAGGCTGTACTGTTTAGAAAATACAGTAGAAAAAGAAAAAATCAGCACATGTTCAATATAGACACAGTTTTTGTTATTTAATTTTCAATCTGCAGTCAGTTGAATCCATGGATCCAGAACCCCTGGGTGGGAGAGTCTGCCACTCTGCATTGCTCTTGATTTCATGTTGCTAATCCTTTCTTCTTCTCTCCTTTGTTTTATTTTGATGTTTTGATGGTTTTACTAAATTCTTAGGAAATACTATAGTTTAATTTAATTCATTCTTGCTTAATGTTATATACATTTAGTTCAGTGAACTTTATCTGAGCATGCTGAGTTCTTCCTTTTATAGGTGAATATGTGTGTGTTCCTCTCCTTCTACAAATACTTCATTGTTCTTCAGTCTTCAACAAAGGAAAACCGGTCCCTATAAAGAGAGGACCTAAGCATGTTCACTCTATGCTGGTGGGGGTGTCATTTCAGATGACCTTTCAAAAAAACAGTTTGGTGACACATTAAAATGCACTTAAAATTTTTGTCCTTTAGCCCAGTAACCTCATTTTATCCTAAGGGGATCATTAAAAATACACAAAGTGCTTTCTTTGCGAGGGTATCAATCCCACTTCTATTTACAAAGTAGGAAAATGCATAAAGGTCAAATGAGGGCACGGTACTTAAACACACGTTTTGGTAATCTGTGCCATGGAACATTTGCAACCAAGTGTTTTACTCTAAAAATAGTCATTAAACCATCAAGAGTTATTTTCTTGGAGGACATTTAAAAGCACAGGAAAAGTCTCATGATATATTTTAAATCAGCAAAAATTATATCTACTAGGATAAGCATGTCTCCAAATTTGCCAGGAAATCATTTGCAAAATATATGCCAAAATAGAACGATTATTTCTGAGTGGTGGAGATTTAGATAATCTATACTTTTCATCTTTTTTGTCAAATTCTCCCTGTTCTTCCTGTATTGGCTTTATATTGAGAGAAGAAAGGACAGACATTTTCATACAACCTGAGAGATACAATGGTCTGGTTCAGGATCGGGCATGCCACTTGTCACGTGAAAATGTCCAGAGAGCGGCGTGTTCAGAGCACTGAGTCATTAAATCTCCTGAATCTGAGGAGGAGCAGCAATCAAATATGTAGCTTCCAGAACTACTACTCAGCATGCGCATGTAATTCCTCATGGAAGTGATGTTTTTTGAAGAAATGGAAGCTTTCTGGACTCGCGTTTTGCAAAGCAAGAGCAGATGTGTGCGTTGGAGAGGGAGAGCCGCACCTGCTGGACTGCCTGGCCCCTGACTGGTTCCGTCCCTAACTGCCCAAGGGAATTACTCAGGTAAGCTTGGAACTGGGCTCCAAGTTCTGACCCAGGTTAGCAGGAAGGAGCTCCTCCTCAGAAACCTGGTTGCCAACTGAAGCTGGCATTCTAGATTTTCAAAGAGCAAACTTTAAACATCTTGTTGAAATAGAAGAAACCAGGAAATTGCTGAAAGTGGGACCAAAGACGTTCGCATGCACACTGCCTACAGAGGGAAGGACGGGTGGGGTTTCTTTAGGATCGAGAAGACGGTGGATGGTGTTTCCCTTAGGTCTCATGCAGAGAGAGATTCTGAACAGGGAAAAGTGTGCTGGCGGTGTTAAAGCGGGTTTCAATCCTCTTTGGGGAAACTGTCTGGAAATTATTAATGTCAGACAACTCTTTCTGTAAATTGAAACTAGACCATGGAAATGACACTCGTCTTGCTCACTGAGAGCTATACAATTTATTATGTAATTCACAAATACAGAAGACTCTCCCAACCAAACAACCCCAAGTAGGCCTGCTGGTACAGAGCCACCTTCCTCCCACAGTCCTGACAAAATTGTGATGTTCTTTCTCTTTCTTTGTTCCTCTCCCTCTCTCCCTTCCAACCCTCCTCTCTCCTTCTGTCTCTGCCTGTCTCTCTGTCTCTCGCTCCTTCTCTCTCATTCTTTCCCTCTCTCCCTTCCCTCTCTTCTGTTCCATTTCTTTCCCCCCTAACATGCTTATTACATGACAGCAGCTCGCAACTTGTCAGCCTCATAGGCACTCATCACTTCTTACATGTCCGAGGAATGAAGACATGAAAATATAGTTTTGTTATAAATTCAGTGATACTTTAAGTTTATTCAGATAATCATGTATAATTAGATTATTTATATACTCAGAAATCAATTTCTATAACAGAAAAAAGAAAACTGGTTATAGCTGCTGTACAACTAAGAGAGTACCAACATCATTCCATCTTCTTCCACAACAAAAATAATAAATCTAGGGCAAAAGACCCTACATTTGTTTGCAAGTGGAATTTTACAGTAAGTGCCAGGGACTGTTGATGACCCAGAAGTGAACAGCTTCTTTTATATTACTGAAGGTAATAATACTTTTTATAATTTAAGAGTGACATGATGAGAAAAGCAGAAGTATGCAATTATACTATTCTTTCTTTGAAACATGAAGTCTATTCTAAATGTGGGTAGATTTTTCTCCTTTTTATGGAGCAGGTGCTAAGAATTGCTCTTCTTACTTAGGCTCACACGCACCCTCAATCGCATGCTCTGTGAAAGCTCTACCTTCTGAGATTTCTTTTCCGTCCATGATTCCAGGATTCCTGATACAATACCTGCTGTATTTCTGGATTCCAGGTCATTACTGGGGGTCATTTTGGGGTGTTGCTCATGATATGGATTCAGGTCTGACTCCCCAGTCTGAATCAGTGTGGCTGTGGGCAAGTTGCCTTCCTTCTTTTCCTGCCAGCTTCTATTACATGATGAGAAACAGCCACAGTGTCTGCTGGGTGTGGGGTAGACATGGGCTGCATGTGGGTACAGTTAGAAGTGCCCCAGCTCCACAGGAATGTTGTTACAATTATTAGTGTCCTAGTCACTTTCTCATAGCTGGGACACAACACTCGACAGCCATAAGTTAAAGGAGGAAAGGTTTATTTTGTTTCATAGTGTGTAGAAGTTTCAGTCCACAGTTGTTGGTTCCAAGGCAGGGCGGCATGGCAGAGAGCCACCAGAGAGGAGAAACAGCTCATGGCATTGCAGGCAGGAAGCAGCTAGCCTTCCTTCTTATTGAGAGCCCTTCCTGGTCCTTGTCATGGTCTGGGAAGTTTAAATTTGTAATCCCATGGAAAGTTATTGGAATTCTAGTAAGTTAATTCCAATCTACCACTTCCAGTGCAACCCACAGTGAGAATAAAGACACTAAGGCATATTTATAGTTGTGGGGAACCAAAGAGGTCCTAAGACCAGCTAGGGTGGTGGTTACCAGAACAAAGGCCTCAACCCAGGGCTGAACCCATGTTTTATTAATTATGGACGAGGGGAGTGGCTCGAGATGAGTGACTGTGAGTGGTGGGAAGTTCATGAGTACTGTGAGCTGGGCCAGGTAGGTGGCCGGAAATCACCTCTGCAATATGCAGAGGGAAGGATATGCAGAAGGAGAAATCTGCCTAACACAATTCAAGGTAGTAGCTAATGTTTTGGGGTCCGTGCTTGAGCTCTGATGTGTAATCTTCCATGCCCTGGGAAGTCATAGCCTCTTATCTCCAGGCTCGATTCCAGCTGACAGTGTGGAGCATGGCTTTCCATCCCGCCCAGCTCACACATGCTTTTTGGGAGCTATGGGGCAGGGTAACACTGACCTGTCGCCTTGCTTCAAAGACCACACATCAGCACCTCGGCTGGACCGATTTGCATTGCTTAAAGCCAATTGAAGGGATTAGGAAAAGTTCTAGCCAGCTCTATACATAGCAGTACATGGAGATAGGGCCAGGTTTAGCCAAAATAGAGATAATTGCTCTTCAGCCATAAGTTAGAGGAGGAAAGGTTTATTTTGGTTCATAGTGTGTAGAAGTTTCAGTCCACAGTTGTTGGTTCCAAGGCAGGGCGGCACGAGAGTCATCCTTGTTGTCGGTGTCGTCCTTCACAACTTCTTTCCCTTTTTTTCCATCCAGGCCACAAGCCTATTGGTTGGTGTCACCCATACCCAGGGTAGGTCTCTCTCTTCAGTATATCCATTAAGACACCCCCAAATATGCTAAACCAATCAGTGGCTAACCTGGTGTCATATACCCATGATCCAGCCACTCCCAAAAGCCACATAGAGTGCATGAAGTTTGGGAAGACATCTAGATATAAGCCATAAAACATTATCACTGTCACTATTATTACTATTACTTAATTCTTTAGGAACCTCAAGAGCTGACCAGCTAATTGAAGGGCACAGGAGCAAGGCTGTCTTTAGGACATTGACTTAGCTTTTGCTTTCAGGATTCCCGTCTTGTTCCAAGCTCCCCTTTCTCACCTCAGAATGTGCCCAGAGTGCTCTTGCTCAGTCATCTCACCTGCTGCCACACAGACTGCAGTCACCAAGACTCACGGTGTGGGAGCAGCCGATCTCCTCCCCTCCACTGCATTTCAGAGAGGAGGAGCTCAGCCCTGTGACTGCGCCAGTGAAAACCAAAGTGTCCTCACTGTGGGCAAACAGCAGTAGATTCCACCTTCAATTTGTAGGGCTCAGAGGGCCACCCCCTGGAGTCCAGGAGCCTGCAGTAACCAGGGCACTAGCTTGCACTGTGACCTTCTGCTACATGTGCTTGGAGAACCTCACATTCATTAATTCATTAGATGCTTTTAACACACTGAAAAGGTTATTGCTGTTATTTTGCCCATTTTACAGGTGAGCAAACTGAGGCTGAATTATGGAACTGTAGAGCATTCCCCAAACCAGCTCGCTGTGGCCCAGGATGTTTCTCTGCTTAAATGGCCTCAGGGGCACTGTGACATTTCCTGAATTCTGTGTTTTTCTACCCAAAGAAAGACCAGAAGTTTTCTCCACACCATCGCCCATCCTGTGCTGTGTCAGCAGAGGGTCTCGGGACAGTGGTTTCACCCAGCTGTTTTGTTGATGGTGGCATGCGTGTCGTCTCTGGCAGGTCGCAACCAGAACCTGTCCTCTGACTGGGAAAACAGAAGTTGAGACTCGACAAAGAGTGAAGTGGAAAAGGACGCAGGTGGTGATGGCCATGTGCCCGGTGCTGAGCCATCTCCCTACGCCCAGCTGGGCCCAGCTCCCGGTGGCAAAGGTGGTGACAGTGGCAGCTCATGGTTTTCAGGACAGGGGTTCCCTGCTGGTCCAGTGAGAGTTTTGTGAGGAAGGAGGACCAGAGGCGTCAGGTCAGATTCCACACTAAATTTAAATGATCAGTGTGAGCCCAGCTGTGTGAAGTCAGGAACGTCCACCAGAGAGATGAAGGGGCTGATGGGTCCCTGAGGCTGATCTTAGCTTCTGAAGCCTCATCACACCTTGATTTGAAAAGAAAGGATAAAACGCAATTGTGTGAATTTTTACACTAGACATATTTTCATGTGACTAAAGTCTAAAATCTACGGTGTTTCCTCATCCCTAACAAAAATGTTTGAATGGGATAATGTGAAAACTGAAACATTTCTAAGGACAATGGGATGTGCAGTCTGTCTGACGAGATCAGTGGGACTGTACATAAAAAACCGCGCAGGATATTCACTTGTGGTTTTCCAGATCTGTCACCTTCACTAAACTGTTAGCTAGAGTGTGGTGGGGGAAAAGATGACTCTGTGTTTCCCAATTTTGAATAATCCCACAAAGTCCAAAGCCACAAGAGCAGGAGAATGGACTAGCTTTCACCAATGCCGGGGGTCAGAAGAACTTCTTGTCCACCCAGACCCACTTCTGTAGGTCCGTCTCATACCACCTGTCGCGTACCCCCAGGGGGACCAACCACATTCCCGGCACTCCTGACATGGCAGCCTCCTTCCTACAGACCTAGGGTGTGACCGGGGCCCTGCCAACCTTGGCTTTCCACTACTGCAAACATCACAGTGCCAGACATTTCTGCCCAAATGAGACTGTGGAAGTTTTATGTGTAAAAATCATGCAAGACACTGTTAAATGCCTTGCAGGAAAAAAAAAAAAAAGGCTTGCTAAGATCATTATACCCTGAAAGGGTTTCTTCTGCGCTCAGCACTGTATGACCTTCAGAAAGAATGCTTCTTCGGTGGACCTTGATTTTAGAGAAACTGCTTTGCTTCTGCCTCCAACTGAATCCTCTCAGCTAATCCTGTAGGAAAAGGAGTTGATCACCTTCTCCATTGAAATAAAGTCTACTTCTCTCTGGAGGAGACTAGGTAGGTTACTGTATTTTTAATAAACTTTCATTCTTTTCTTTTGTCCTATAGCCTTGTTCAAAAATGACCAATTAAGAACTTAAGCATCATTACTAGGAGGCCAACGATTTTAATTGTGGCATTTAGAAGCTTAAGGAAATTTGTAGAGGCAATAGCTATTTGACAGAAAATGTCAACTATAATGAACAAGAATAACAAAAGCAATTTCTCCATGACTGGAGGGGAGATCTGCTGAATTTGCAGTAGAAAGTAGAGCTGGGCTCTGGTAGAGAACTCGATTTGGCATTTGAGCCGGAAGCCCTGTGAACCTGTTCAAAATATGGGCTCCAAGAAATAAAGAATAACAAACAAAACCGGGCTCTGAAAATGAGTGTTACCACTTCTGTAAATCTGCCAAGATTCTCAATACAACTGCCAAAGTTTTGATATTCAGAAAAATGCAGTGGAATTGCTAACATGCGTGCTGTATAAACGACTCCTCGCAGAATGAATGCTGTGGCTTCTATGGGACTCTGCCTTCCCTGGCTGACTAATATAGCAAGCACGGTACTCGTTTTGTGCTCTGAAAAGCTTGCTCCATTGCCATAGAAACCTCTCACATGTTGGCGGAAGCTGATGTCATTCAAGGTATTATTCATTCTTAGTGAATTGATACTCAGAGTGCTAATAAGTCTCGGGGAGATAACAAGAACTAAGGATACGTACTGGTCAAACATTACTTAACCATTTCACCCACAGAGTCCTCCAATGCCCACTGAGCACACTGCTGAGGACAGTTGGGAATACTGTCTGCACTCAAGACAGGGAAAGAACGTGGGTTCCTTAACATCCTAGCTTACTTTGCCCAGTACTTTTGTGTGATTTTATTCATCTTGTAAGGCTGCCCTAACAAAGTATCTCAGACTAGATGGTTTAAACAATGGAAATTCATTTTATCACAGTTGATGCCAACATCAAGGTCCTAGAAAATTTGCTCGTTAATGATCCTTCTGTTCCTTGCTTGCCAACCCCTTCCCTCCGTCCTTACATGGAAGCCAGGAAAGGGGGCTGTTCTCAAGAGCAGGGCACAGAGCTTTCAGAAGGCAGGAAGGGTTCACAGACCAAGGGTCACATAAAGAGAAAGACATCACTCAGATTTGACACCAGAAAGATTACTGGTGAGTGTGAACAGTAGGGTTATAATAAAGTGGCGGGCATGAAAACTATTACTTCAGTGCCTGGAGGAACGAACAGAAAATGGAGAAGAGCATCCTCAGAGTTTTAATTTATAAAGAGTAAACGTGGCAGAGCATGCTCACTTTCTAGAAATGGAAGGATGAGCTCATTGGACTGATGATACTCACACCCAGACTGCAGGCGAGGAGCAGGAAAGGACGGAACCTTCTCAGAGCAACGCCATCCTAGAGGGTCCCGGAAGGTGCAGACCTTCCCACACAGAGCAGGGGCTCACAGTCTTGGAAACAGCAGGACAGTGAGGCAGGAGTGATGTCAGGGGCCACAGGATGCCCAGCTGCCTGGCCACTGATTGCAGAGATGGAGCCCTGCCCTGCAAGCTCAGTAACCCAGGAGCTGGGTTAGAAGCTCTGCTTGCTAAACTTGGGAGTGATGGTCCCCCACAAAGGAGGCTTTTAATAATTGGGAGTACTATCATGATTTTTACACAGAGGAAGTGCTTTTTTCAATTTCATGACTTTCTTTTTAATTCATACGTAATAATTACACATAGTTATTGGGTAAATTTTGGTAATTCAATCTGTGCAATGTGCAATGATCAAACTAAGGTAATTAGCATTTCCATCTTCTCATTTCCTTATGTTTGGAGGCTCCAAATGCCTCTCTTGTAGATCTTCATAAAATTGTCATAGGTTGTTGTAAACTATAGTCACCCTGCTGTGCTGCGACGTGCTGTGCACTGAATTTATTCCTCCTGTACAGCTGTATTTTTGTACCTGTTATCCAGCCTCCTTCTATCCCTCCTTCCCCTTTCTTGCCTCTGGCAGTCACTATTCTGTTCTTTAAGATCAGCCTTGAATGACCAATGATGTTGAACATTTTTTCATGTATTTATTTGCCATCTGTATTTCTTCATCTGAGAAGTGTGTATTCACCTCAGATGCCCATTTTTGGATTGAGTCTTTGGATTTTGGGGGCCTGATTTTTTTAAATTCTTTATATGTTCTAGATAGAAGTCCTTTGTCTGAGGGACAGTTGGCTAAAGTTTTTTTCCCACTCTGTGGGCTGTCTTTTCACTCCGTTGGTGGTTTCTTTTGATGTACAAAAGCTTTTTAATAAGATGAGATCCCAGTTTTTTATTCTTTGAAGTGTTTCCTGTACACTTTGGGCTTTGTTCATGAACTCTCTGCCTGACTATTTCTATGTCTTCAAGATTTCTACTACTTTCTTTTCCAGTAGATTTATTTTTTCTGTTTTAATATTTAGATATTTGATCCTTTTTTTTTTCCCTTTATGAGGGTACTGGGAGTTGAACTCAGGACCTCGTGCTTGCCAGGCAGGTGCTTACACTGCTGAGCTATCTCATCAGCCCGATCTTTGATCCATTTTGACTTTAGTTTAGTGCATGGTGATAGACGTGGGTCTAGTTTTAGTCTTCGGCATGTGGAGAGCCAGTTTTTCGAGCACCATTTATTAAAGAGGCTGTCTTTCTTCCAGTGAACATGTTTGGCTCCTTTGTCAAAGATAAGGGGGCTGAGTGTGTTTGGGAATGTGCCTGTATCTTCTATTCCATTCCACTGACCCTCAAGCCATCTTTTTTTTTTTTTTTTTTTGCAGGACCATGCTGATTTTATCACAGTAGCTTTGTAGTATAATTTCAGGTCTGGGATTGTGATGAACACTGAGATTCCATCTCACCCCAGAAAGAATGGCTATCATCAAGAAATCAACAAATAACAAATGCTTGTGGGGCTGTGGGGAAAAAGGAACCTTTCTCCATTGTTGGTGGGAGTATAGACTGGTACAACCACTGTGGAAATCAGTATAGAGATTCCTCAAAAAGCTAGGATTAGAGGTCCCATTCAACCAAGTTATTCCCCTGCTGGGTATTTTCCCAAAAGAATTAAAAACATCGTACCACAGTGATATATGTGTACCCATGTTTATAGCAGCACAATTTGTAATAGCTTGATCATGGAAACAACCCAGATGCCCAACAACTGAAGAATGGATAAAAAAGATATATTTTTTTTAAATAATGGAGTACTACTCAGCCATAAAGAAGAATAAACTGGAGACTTTTATAGGTAAATGGCTGCAATTTGAGACCATACTCATAAGTGAAATAAACCAGACCCATATGTGTAAAAATCGTATGGTTTCACTAGTGTGAGAAACTGAACAAGTAAACAGGATCTGAAATGTACAATAGATATGGTGAGTTGGGAAGAAACTGTTCAAAAGAAAAGACAAACTGTGATGGGCGGAAGGGGAAAGGAATAAAGGGAAAAAGAAAAAGAATATATGTATACACAAAATAGTTAAGATATACAGCTGGTTTCTCTTAGTTCCTTGAAAAGAATGTTTTGTGCTAATATTGTTTGGACAAGATGTCATGCCTATATCTTGTACTCTGAATAACTACTATGGAGACAACAATGTGCAATGTATCAGCTATTGTAAATGTCCTACTAACCTGTTTTGAAACCCAGTTTCATTGTTCATCTTTTTTCTCTTTAAAATTAAAGAAGAAGAGGGCCGGTGAGATGGCTCAGCGGCATAAGTGCCTGCCTTGCTAGCACGAGGGCCCGAGTTCGACTCCCGGATCCCACATACGAAAAAGGGGCCGGTGATATCGCTCAGCGGCACGGGTGCCTGTTGGCGCGTGAGGTCCTGAGGTCGAACCCCCGGTACCCACCAAAAAAAAAAAAAATTAAAGAAGAAGAAAGGAATCTGAATGATATTCAGTGCTTACTATTCTAATGTCACCCATTTATCTATGTATGTGCTAGTAACATTTTCTCCTTTCTGCGTAAATATGATTTTTAATTAAAAAGAAATATATGTTAAAAAATCAGCGTCTTTCGTTTCTAAGTGAAAACGTGAGGTCATTTCTCAAAAGATGAACAAATGGCCAACAAGTGCATGAAAACAGCCAACATCATTAGTTTCAGGGAAAGGTAATGAGACATCATCTCACCTGGCAGAATGGATATTATTTAAGAAAAAGACAAAAATAAATGCTAGTGAAGGTGCAAGTAAAAGGAAAGCTTTCTGGTAGGAATGTAAATTAATACAGCCACTATGGAGAAACACAATGTTCTTCATGGTAGCGCTATTTACAATAGCAAAGATATGAAATCCACTGAAGTGTCCACACTGGATGAAGAAAATGTGCTGAATATACACAGTAGAATATTATTCAGCCATAAAAAGAATGAACTCTTGTCATATGCAGCAAAACATACAGAACTGGGGGAGCACTGTTAGGTGAAAGGGTGCCTTTTTAATTCCATCCAAAGAAAAGCATATGGTTGGCCCTATATATAATAAATTTCACTTTCTAATTTTCAGAGAACTCTTGTACCTTGATCTTCACAGCACCCTGCTCCAGGATGGTTGAGCCCTACAATACCACGTCTCCACAGAAGAGGAAAATGAAACTCACACAGCAGTGATTTAACCAAGGCAGCACAACGACAAAGTGAAAACGTGAACCCTATGATCCCCCAACTCTTATGTATGTGAACCTGAGTACTGAATATTCAGACAATGTTTAATATTTTGAAACTTCACCGAGGCTGAAAATTGTCCAATACCAATTTTGCAGGGGGGAGGTATGGAATTCCGCTTATAATTCTTAGGGAGGCTGCTGCGTATCAGAGGACAGAATGGAAGAGAAAGTCGCAGGTTACTGACTCACAGTTCATTCAAAAAGTAATTGAGCAACGATGGTGTGCACTACTCCCAGGGGAAGTAGGAGTAAACAGGAGGGACTGCATTTCCGCTTTTATGGGGCTCGCTTCCTAGTGTGTAGGGGAGACAGCCCTCCACTAGGTATGCACACGATATGCCAGAGGAGAACCTGACTTTCGACAGGTAAGGCGGGAAGAGAGAGGGCTGGGCCGTGGTGTGTTATGGCTGAGTGGCAGGAAGCGCCCTGCACAGGAGGGCTTGGAAGGCAAGCAGGGAGAATGAGATGGTGCATCTCCTGCGAGTGGCAGCAGGACAACCGCAGGAACTGCAGGGAGGCAGCAAAGGGGTGGGGAGAGGAAGGCGATGGGTATGAGGAGATGTGGCACTGCCAGTGCAGGACTCAGATAGATGGCAGCCTTGGGGGATTGGAGCAAAGGAGACACAAGACCTGACTTAGATTTTCAAAGGATCATCCCAGCTACTATGTCCAAAGAAGCCCTGTGATGAGGACAAAAGCAGCGGAGATCCCAGTTGGTAGAGCAGTCCCACAGCCAAGTCGCTGGGGAAGGCTTGAGCCAGCACGATGGCCGTGGGAGGGATGAGAGCTGGTGGGGTCACCGTGGAATCTAAGGACAGTCCCCAACAGTTTGTTCATGGGTTCCCTATGCAAAAAAAAGGAGGCCCCTGGACTACCCTAAAATGTTTGGTCCAAGCAAGTGAGAAAGACAAACTTACCCTGTATGTTGACAGGTAAGGAAGATATAAAACAATCTTGAACAATATGGGTCACTAAGAAGCAGGTTTGAGACACTACGTGTCTCCAAAGCAAGTAGACTTGGGCCATGGTATTTAAGTCCCTGTGGGGAGAGTTTTAGTTCTATTAACATCACACATATTAGCCAGAGTGCTGCCCTTCTGGTGTTGGTAGCAGACAGCTTGAAGCAGAGCATAGTCTTCAAGAGTTCCCAACTGCAAATTACCCAGTGAGGCTTTAAATTACCAGCCACAGGAAGGAATATCCCAAACCCTCCAAACCTAATGTGTGCACTCAATTTGTAAACCAAATCTTTAACATTGGATGATAACAGCCGTGTCGGAATTGGGTTTACAGGGAATGTGAATATTGTCGTGTGCCTGCGATACCTAAACATTTGGATAAGATTTTCCCCTTTCCTGTATTTCTTCCCTCCTCCCCCATGCCCAGAGCTAGAAAGAGAGACAATCCTACCAAGGGTTCACGCATCTGATTCCTTCAGAAAGAAAGCACCACTTTCTGTTGTGTAAAGCAGAGATGAACAGAGGATAAACTTCACTGTTAAAGTCTTGGCCCGCAGTTAGTCATGGTTGGCATCTTTCACATTCTGTCGGTCTTCTTTTCTACATACAGACCAGTGAGTAGCAATAGCAGTTATGCAGTTCTGGACTTGCTTGCCCACTAAATAATAAAAATATGGACAACCTTGTCTGTCGTTACATATTCTTCTCAGACTTCTCTAGAGAGGGACTGCCTGGAACTCTGATTTGGACAATCAAAATAGTGATTGGGGTCACCCTGCTCCCGAAGCCATAGATATGATTGGCTGAAATCCCCACGTGACAGATTGTGGAAAGTTCAATGGCCTCACCAGGCTTGCTATAAATTACATGGGGTGTTATCCCCCCATCCTGACCCCATGCTGGGGCTTCCATTAAATTAGTTCTCTGAGACTCTTCTTACCCTCTCGCGTAAGGTTTCCTTGTCTGTGTCCCACTGGCCACATGCAAATTCCAATTATTTTCCTTAAATAAAAGATCATCTCCCAGAGGACATCCTGTGTGGCTGGATGGAAGTTTGGCGAGGCCAGGCTTTCTGCCACTGGGATGCCAACCCTGCACGTGGCATCTCCCAATGGCGACCCAGGGCTCGGTCAAGGAACATCCCAAAGGCACTGGTTTTGTACTTCTCCTCCTGGCCTTCACTTCCCTCCCTCCCCTGCTCCTTATTCCACCTTTGCTCACGTTTCTGTGCACCTCTGTCCCTTTTTCTCCAGAGCGAAGCCGAATGACTGTGTCTGCCCCTGAGCGAGCACAGGCCCTGCCTTTGGACAACTCCGCAACTGCTCAGTTACCGTGGAGCCAAGGGGAGGAGGGGCCGCCTTTTTCCTTTTAAGAGAAGCCCAGAGTACTTTTTCTAACATTTGATATCTTAAACATTTCCACACTTTCGGTCAGTGTAAGTAATCCTGTGATAAATACCTTTCCAGCTGAATCCACATCTTCTTTTTATATCTTCTTGTCATATGTGCCTAGAATTATATACTAAGTATACAAAAATTTTTAAAGCTCATCATGAGTACTGGCAACTTATTTCTAGAAAAGCCACACCAATCTGTATTACTATTCACAGTGTTCGTGAAAGCCTTTGTCTCCTCTAAATACTAAAATTCTCTCTAATTTTTACTTACCTGATATTTAAATGCAGGATTTCACCTTTTAATTGGTATTTCTTTCGTTGCTAGTATGGTTGAATAGTTTCCTATGTATTTGATGGAAAAATAAACTTTTTTCCTCCCTGAATTGTCCTTAGTCTCATTAAAGTTCTTTTTAATTGAATTATTGTTTTCTTATTGATAACTAACAGCTCTTTGTATATTTAGGCCCCCAACAAGTTCTTTGTCAACTATTGCATGTTTTTAGTCTCCTGCGTGACCTACAGTTTTAAGCCCTCTGATGTGCAACTGTCAGAAGTAGCACTCTGAGTAGGCCTCTTTTGCTTAGTCTCTGTGTTTCCGAGGCATGGTGGCAGCCTCTACACTGGCCCTGAAGAATGCGAATCAGAAATCAGACATGCCACGCTAAAGCACACCCCGCTCCTGATGCACAGAAATGGAGACAACGCAGGTTTGCTGTTTTATGCTATTAAAATTTGGAGCAATTCTTTATATATCAACAGGTAAATTGTGTGTTATGGTGTCTTAGTCCCTTTCCTCATTGCTAGGACCAAACACCAAACATCTACAACTTAAACAGGAAAGGTTTATTTGGCTCACAGTTTGTAGAGGTTTCAGTCCGTGGTCAGCTGGATCCAAGGCAGGGCTGAATGGCAGAAGGGCATGGCGGAGGAGAGCTGCTCGGGACATGGCGGACCGGGAGCAGAGACAGAGACCAAGGGAGGAGCGGGAGGGAGATGAATCCTTCCAGGTCCCAACCCCAGGGACTCACTCTTCCTCTTCCCATCAGACCCCGCCTCCTAATAGCAACTCAGCTCTAAGACCCTGTAATCTAATCACCTTCCGAAAGCCCTGCTTGAGACTTTGGGGGGATTTCTAGATATAAATCATAACACAAGGTTTGGGTTAAAATATCTCCCCACAAGTTTATATGCCTGGGTGGGGGTCGCTGGAAGGTGACTGGGTCGTGATAGAGCTAACCTCACCAGTGTATGAATCCAGGATGAGTTCATTACCAAAACTGAATCTTCAGGATTTACGGCTTATCACTGGGAGGCATGACTTTGAAAACCTATCTTTTCTCTGCCTCTTTCCTCACTCTCAGCTTCCCAGCTGTGGTGAGATGAGCAGCTGCCTTCTTCCGCCTCCGTCCACCATAATTCTTTGCCTTGGAGTCAGCTGACCAGAGACCGAAACCTCTGAAACCAGGAGCCAAAACAAACCTCTCCTTCTTTAGGTAGAATATGTCAGGTATTTTGCCCCAGCAATGAAAAACACACTGTGGTTATCTTAAGAAGGCTTAATGTTACATAAAAACTCACCCTATATTTTATCCTTGTTATTATTTCATTTCAACAGTTAAATAAGCAGTTAAATGTTGAGAACACAAAAAAGTATAATGTAGTTCTCTGTCCAAGATAATCTTAATGGAGTTTTATTAAAATCAAGACCAACTGCATGTATTTCATATATACAGTTTTAAAGAGTTAAATAACAGTTTAGCATATTTGAAATGTATTATAGGAAGGGAATTACACCTTAGAGAAAAACATTATATATTCTTCCTTAAAAGAGGACAATGTGTCTTTATTTTCACTGTAGAAATGTGTATCATTCAAGCAAGAAATTATTTGTGAGAATGCTTTATAAGCATAAGATGTTTAAACAGCCTTTATTGTGGTTGTGTACAATGAAGAACACACACTCGACAGCTCAGGCCCCTGAATCCCAACCTGCATTTTTGTAACTCTCTAGGTGCCTCGTACACACAGTGAAGGATGGAAAGCGGTCTTCTAAATTACCTCAGTAGATTCCAGAGGCTCAATTTATTTTTCCTACTCAGGAGAACTTCTTAGGTATAGTTTAATGCTGATGAAATTCTTCTCAATCCACGGACCTACTTCTGATCAAGTTTCAGAAGAAAAACTTTTCAATATAAATGAAAAGTATAAATGGCACATTTGGTCTGAGAGAATAACTTGCCTCAATTTTGGGTGTAAATGAAAAGATTATAAAATTTGAAATCAGGGCATCTGAATCTGAACTATAATTTTTTTCCCTCACCAAATTAGTTAAATTAAGCAAGAGCTCTTGCTTCCATATCGTCAAACCCTAAATAGGAATAACGGTGTCACTGCTTTCAAGAATGTTAATTTTGTATATAAGCAATTTTAAAGCTATACTGTAATGTATAAATGTTAATAGTTATTTTTAATGCTTTCCCCACAATTTTTGTGGTGAAAACACCTAACGTTAACTCTTTTTTTTGTATTTTCAAATAAAATATATTGCCTTTAGGCATAGTTCCTATTTTCCACAACAGATCTCTTGAAATATTTCTCTTTCCCAGTGGTAATTATATGCAAAATGTGATCAAAATATACAGTGAATGTCTAAATTCTTTTTTTTTTTTTTTTATGCAGGTACCCGGAGTCAAACTCAGGACCTCACGCTTGCCAGGCAGGCACTCAAGCTGCTGAGCTATATCACTTGCCCTGAATGTTGAAATTTTAAAGACATTTATTACATTAAAAGACACATTGCCATGAATTCCCCTCAAAACACTCTTGCTTGGAAAACACACTTTCTCACCATTTTTTGAAGTACTTCCAGGAGTGTTTTGAGGGGGATTCAGGGCAACAAAATCTTTAATAATTTTTTTTAAGTAATCAGCATATTTTTTGATCATGTCATGAACATTTTGACCAACATCTCCTCATCATCTGCTCTCCCCTGATTCTGCAGCCTGCAGTAACCATCATGCTCTTTCTCACTCCTAAGAGGTTAACGTTTTCGAGATTCCGCGTGGTAATAAGATCATGCTTAGCATCTGAACAGGTGCGCTATTGCCAGTAGCATTAGGACACTCACCTTTTAAACACTGTCTGGAAGACAACCTGGAGATACGTGTCTACAAATAAAATGTCACAGGGAAGATTTTTTTTCTAGACCAAAATAATCAGATGAGAAGGACACAGAAAATAGTGCATATTTATCTCATAAAAAATGTCAGTGTTGACATGTTTGCAGTCATTTTCTCTTTGAGAATGTCTGCAACAACTGTGAGGTCCACATTTACTGGCCACCACTGCTCATTATGTGACTAAAGTCATCTATTTTTGATGCTATTCTGTAAGATGACAATACACACTATTGCGTGCCAATTACTTCTGTCATCTTTACATGCTGCTTCTGTTAAGCTTTTACGAGTTTTTCTTACATCTATTATTTCTAATTTATGTTTCTCCTTGTAAGTTGTCTTATATTGTTTCAGAAAGAGAGGAAGCATAAATAAAAAGAAATAGAGGTTGCACAATGATATTCATAAGCAAGTTCTGTGTGAAATCAATGCACATCATACATGTATACTACATATAATGTATATATGTAGGATATTTACATTATATATGTTTGTGCATATTGTGATAGAAAAAAGTTCAAGAATGTCAAGTAAAATCAATATCACAATTGTACTTAATATCCTTAAAAGAACAAGATGTCACTATTAAAAATTCGTTTTGAACATTGTATTTTCAGAGACCAATTACATTTTTGCTTTCATTTTTGACAATTTTCTAAAAATACAGGGACAAGATTAACCACATGAAAATCAAAGGGCTAAAATATGCCACTCTGTCCCCTAGAAATGTACTTGAAATGATGATTCATTTTCTTGCCAAATGTATCCTGGCACAAAGAAATTTCTCAAATGTCCAGCGGTAGTGGTGTTTAGGCAACTGAATGCAAATCAAATGATCAATCACTGAGGTTTCAGCACGAAACGAATGGAGTCACACTTGCAAACTGGCATTCCAATTCAGTGCAGAGAGGATGGGGCTGACTTTGGCTGAGAACTCAGCTGACCTCTGTCCCATCCTTCCTCAGCCAGAAGATGGTCCTCCGAGACTCAGGTGGCTGCCAAAGGCTTCCACAGGAGCATCTACCTGCCCGTCCTCTTGACCGAGAGGAAGCATCAAGTTACAGACTCTGAGAACTAGCTTGAGGACTCTGTTGTCCTTCTTAGCTTCCTTCCACCCCATCCACTGTATCTTTCCTCTCCGCTCCTGTTAAGAACATCACACAGCTTTCTAAGCAATGGGGAAGACACTGCTTCGTCATTGACACTGATTAGAAAGGCTTTCCCTGTCATAGCTCAGCTTCACTTCTCTCAAACAACTTTGTTTTTAAACAGTTTCTTTTGGTTAAATGGAGAAGGAAATTCATTGCTAAAAAATTTCATCTCATATGAAAATAATTTTTCAATAGGAGATTGACATTCTCAAGATTATATCATATGTAAGCCCTTTACTGAGCCTGCTTATTTATTTTCATGGCTCCATAAAAAGGAGAACAGAACCAGAAAGGTGAGCTGCTGGCCAACATATTGCATGGCTTTCCTTTGCTGTCCCTTCTGTCTTTACACCTTGGATACTGGCTTCAGATTCCACCCCAGGAGCCGTCACCTCCCCTCTACTTCCTATCTTTGTTTCCAATTCCCATGTACTGTTCCTACCTGGTTGGCCTCTCCACTGGTTAGGACACTTGACATAAGGACAGAGACTGGGGCAGGCGTGGGAGTTCTTATTCTGTAGTTGGGGGACCTGGAAAAAAGATTGGCCAGACTCTTATGAATGAGCTTTTGTGATCATCCAAGGCCCTAAGATTGAGGTAAAGGTAAGTTATGGACAGGAAAACTCAACATGTTGGAGAATAAATATCTGAAAACTTTCCCTCACATGTAGAAATTGTAGCTGTCATTTTTCTGTTTAATAGGATATATTCTTTACGACAGCTACAATCTTATATTTAAAATGATTTCTAGGTGTTATCCTGTTGAACCCATTTATAAGTGTTTTAATATTAAAAAAGCAGAAAAACTGAAAACTTTTTTGGCTCTCAGAAAACAATGTGAGTTACAAGAGTCTAAATCAATGACAAATTTGGCTGATTGAGTGGATTTGGATTAATAAAGTCAATACACCACCAATCTTCTACGAGAATAATTGGAGTTAAAATGGAGTTGTATACATACTTATCCTGGTCATCTAGTCACATCTGTAAAATATGCAGATAAAACTAATAATAGATAGAAGGAAGTTATGCTGTCTTGTACAACTGAACAATATAAGTCAAGAGTTAGTGAATCAAGCTGGAGACAGTGCCGGCTTCAACACGGTGAGGGAAAGAGTTTTGCTATGAAGGAAGACAGGCTCAGAGACTTAGGTCTGGGGACTAGGTTTCATTTTGTCCCACGGTGTAAAATGTCTATCTGTATGAGAAGGTGCAGTAACTGAGGGTGTCATTAAACTGGAATTAGAGTATTTGCAGCCAGAAAGCCTAGACAACACCGTAAGGTAACAAGATTCACGAGGGTCGTACGTAGGACAGAACAAGGATATGGGAAGAAAAGGAACCAATGCTGCGGTATGAGATCTGCTGCCTTCAGAGGGCATGCTGTGAAAACACCGTGGTGTGTCACAGCTGTACAAGCTCTGCATTCATGTGATGACAGCAAGCAGACGTCATCTGAAAACTGAGAAGTCACTCAGCCTTGGGCCCTTTGATATAGTTTTCATGTGTGTCTACTCCACATTTTGTAGAACTGCTAAATTACATTCTTTTTTTTTTTTTTTTTTTTTTGTGGGTACCAGGGGTCGAGCTCAGGACCTCGTGCACCAGCAGGCGCCCATGCCACTGAGCGATATCACTGGCCCTTTTTTCATATGTGGGTACAGGGAGTCGAACTCAGGACCTCGCATTTGCCAGGCAGGTGCTTATGCCACTGAGCTATCTCACTGGCCCCTAAATTATATTCTTGCAATAAGAGAATTTAACAGAAATGTGTTGTCCTCTCTTTTTCCCTGGAGGATTTGGGAGACACTGATCATGGCTCTATACTGACCTCTGCAAACTGAAGCGATGGAGGGGAAGATAGTAGTGGGTAATTATAAACCAAAGATAAACACATTAAAATCAAAAGAAAACCAAGTATGCTCCACAACACAAGACAATCTTTAAACTGAAAATATCTTCAGACAACTTTTAAGTTTATAAAGTTAACAAGAACATCTCATGTTTAGGAATAGATTCTGCCTGCATACGAGGGCCCCATGGTCACTACATTATCTCTCAAATTTCTGAAGCCACGTATTATTTCTCAATAAGTTTGCTGCACACAACTGACATGGTGTGTCCATGGTAAGTAGTAGACATTGATGGCAAAGAAGAAAACAATTCAAAATCAGAGAGAAATTGAACAGGTAAGAAATGCACATAAAACCTGTAAAGTAGTACTTAGTATTATTTTGGAGAAACTAAATTCTTACAATTTCAGGGAAATGGAAACTACAAATAATATAGCTCAGGTACTTGAAGGGTCAGAGAATTTGAAAGAGTCATCTGTTATTCATTAATGGTATAGTCTCATCTTTGAAATAACTTATTAAAAAAACTTCAAATTGTCTCTAAATCTTGGAGATTGTCTACTATGAAGAAAAAATATCAACATAGGAATGAGTTTGAGCTAAAATGTGGGATGCACCTTGACTGGTTATGTATACAAAATAATTATTGAAAATCTTATAATTTGTTCTGGATATTTCCTTATGATATACACTTAAGATTATTTTTAAACAGATTCATTCAACACTTATAAGATTATATATAATATATATCCCTCACTTTGCATTACAGAGACTTTCATGTTTGAATTAATTCCATCTCTCCCCTACATATCTTTTTTTTTTTTATGTGGGTACCGGGAGTCAAACTCAGGACCTCGTGCTTGCCAGGCAAGTGCTTATGCCACTGAGCTATCTTACTGGCCCTTCCCTATATATCTTTGAAACAACTGTGGACAGTGATTTTTCAAGGAAATTGTTTTACAGATGATTCAGTGGTAATGTTAAAGAACATCTAAGCAAAGATTTTCACTTTTGGCCAACAAGAGTTATAATAAGCAAACTTACCCCATTGCCTTAACAACTCAAAAGCTAAAATAATAAGTAAAGCATCTTTTTTCAAGATGCTGGGCATCCACAGTGAAGGACAATGATCCCTGGTTGATAGAGGGGGACAAGCAGGAGAGTCCTGTCTGCAGCTCCCCCAGGTTGCTGTCCAAGGAGATTTCCAGAAGGTGCAGGGCAGAGGAGCTCAGGAGGTGCTGGTGTACCACACCACTGGGGAGTCAGGCTGAGCGTCTGAGTGTGCCACACTATCTGGAGTTGCTAAGGTGGGTGGCACAGATTTGAGAACTGTGCAGAGAGACAAATCTAGAAACCTGCAGATGGTTTCTCTAAGTCTTCATCTGAGTACGGATCAATCAGTTATAGAAGGAAAGCACCCAAAGCTGGGAAAATAAGTACTGAAAAAATGTATGAGAAACAAGCAGTAAAGTTCCCAAAGAGCTAGGAATAATGTCTAATTCCACAGCCAGTGTGGGAAACCTCATGATTCCTGGAATACTGGAAGAGCACTCACAGAGATTTTAGCTAAAATGTGGTAAAATCTAGATCAAGACTTAACTCATGTCCAAACTGACAACTCAAAAGCAAGAGCCAAAAGGACCAAATGATTATCCTTTTTTGTGTTCTAGAACATAGTTCATAACTACCATGGAAACACAAATTATCCAGCCATCAGATAACACAAAGAAAAAAGCCAAACCTTACGATGTCTATCATCCAATCAAAATTAACCACACATGCAAAGCTACAGCCCCTATTTCTTTGTTTACCTCCTAGCTTGCACATAGCTTTTCTTTAAATGGTAGCAAAGACTTTTTGTTTTGCACCCTGAAAAACAATGATGTGAATTAAAGAATAATGTTCTCACCTAATGAAGTTATTTTTATAAGTGGGAGCGCAGTATGTTTCCGGAGTTGTGGATGGTGACAACTTAATGGAGAAGGGATTATACCTTTTCTGTGAGCTTTGCCCTCATTGCATACTGGAAGGAAGATTCTGCAGTCCTGGAACATATGTTATTGATGAATTACATGGAGCTTATGGAATATATGGATGACCTGCGGAAGCTTGACTTTAAGACTGTGTCGTTGTCAAAATTAGAAACTGAAGTAAACAGTGCTGCTCTTTGAGGATTTCACACGGTATAGGTAAGGAAGGAAGGTGTACATTTTTGGTGGGTGGATTTTACGCACAGTGGAAAACATCAAGACTTTGCCTCATGATTATTTATGGTAAACAATGGCAGGCTGTGGAGCTGCTGAGCAAAACTGAAAGTCCTCGTGTCTCAAGAAAGACAGGAGAACCAAGTAGTTATGTGGGGTTAAGAAGCACCTTTGCCCGGCACGGCTTTCAGTGCTCACATGTGGTAACCAGCAGATTCGGAATGGGGCAGCTGGATCGTAGACTTTATTCGCTCTTCTGTAGTCAGCACTGCCCACATTCATGTGTTCTACATGAAGCACTTCCTCTGACCTGTCTCCTAGGAGCAGTCATCAACAGCTGTGTTTTATTTTTTTTTTTATTTATTTATTTTTTTTTGTGGGTACCGGGGGGACGACCTCAGGACCTCACGCGCCAACAGGCACCCGTGCCGCTGAGCGATATCACCGGCCCCTTTTTCGTATGTGGGATCCGGGAGTCGAACTCGGGCCTTCGCGCTTGCAAGGCAGGCGCTTAAGCCGCTGAGCCGTCTCACCGGCCCAACAGCTGTGTTTTATTAGACAATATTTTATATTAATTTTAATAGCAACCTCATTTGATTCCTTTTAAATTCTTCATTTACAGTTAGCCCATTGCTTAAAAAAATTTAAAAGAAAACTTTCAAGAGATTCTGCTGTTGGGTTTTTATGATTTTCCAAACATCACTGTGATTACAAAATGGAAAATGAATTTTCAGGTAGATTAATATAATTTTTCTGCCAATTCACGTATATGGCCCTTGATCTCTACACTAATAAAACAGATTTTATTTATGATCCCTTTCAGGGCTATAATTCTGCATTACAAGTCAACTTCCATGAGATGCGAAGTTATGAAATCATCATCATTTGAAATTAAAGTGCATGTCTTCCTGTCATGGAAAGAAGCATCTTAACAGGACGGAAGCTTTCAAATGATGCTTTCAATCCTTATAAAAATTTTTTTTTTTTTGTGGGTACCGGGGGTCGACCTCAGGACCTCGTGCACCAGCAGGCGCCCATGCCGCTGAGTGACATCACCGACCCTTTTTTCATATGTGGGTTCCGGGAGTTGAACTCGGGCCCTCGTGCTTGCCAGGCAGGCGCTTATGCCACTGAGCCATCTCACCGGCCCTCCTTATAAGATTTTGTAAGGCCTCTAAGGGTTTCATTTTTATAGTATTCCCCTCGATGGTGTAAGTTTATTTGCTTCTGACCTACAAATGTTGCACAGCTTTCTCACGCTCAGGGCCAACTTCAAGATGCAGAGAAGCAGGGGGCAGCCAGTGCGGCAGGGGTCCTTTATGGACATGGTGAGGCCTCTACAAATCCGTGCTGAGTGCACTGGGTGACAGTGCATGGTAGACACGCCCATGCAATCCCATCCAGGGCTGCAGCGACTCCAGAGGCGCAGACTTGCCCTTCTGTCTGTCCTGTCACATTAGTTTCACCAAAAAGCTGTGTCTCCGCACTTTGTGCACAAAAGCCAAACAAAGGTGATTTTGTGTGTGCAGAATTCCTATGCATGAGTGTTTTGGTTACTAATTTAAAATGTACAGACTATTTAATGTAAAGAAATAGGGGGGATTAACTATAGTATTTGTAACTAATGTGCATGCTGTTTCTTTTGAAAGAAAACAACCAGGCAAGCAGTTAGGTGCATAATGAGGATTTTCTGAACTCTAAACCTAAAGGAAACGCATCACGGTAGTGTGGCTGGAATGTTGTTTCGTGCCTGTACAAATCCTGAGCTTTGAATATGCCCTTTTCAAACAGTGAGATAGGGATTGGGTTCTGTAGCTCATCACTGGTAAGAGACAGATTCTGCATTTATTGAAATCATTTTCTTGGCCTCTCTGTTTTTGTCCTCTTTTTTAACTGATAAAATTTTAACTCACCTGATGATTATGCTTTAAATCATTTGTTCCAGCACAGTTAATCAAATCTGTCTCATATAAACTAAACAAATACTCAGCACAAGTTAAATTTGAAATAAATGGCAATCAGTTTTGAATATATTCAGCGTTAGCACTTGCCAAGTACATATGTGTATGCGGAGGAAAATTGTGAATAAAAGCTACAGTAAGTGTGTGTCTCACGAACAATGATTCTGATGAACTATTTTCTTTATTGGAGAAAGACTGACTTTTTAATGCCTTATTCTCAACATTCATTAGCAGTTTGTTTCTGGAAGCCCTTCTCTTAGTGACAAGGCATTATTTGATTTTCAGAAGGGCATAGAAGATGTGTTTGAATGCACAATTTTACACCTATTTAATGTTTTCAAGTGTTTAGCTTAAGGGGTTTCAATGCCTCTGCAGCTGCAGAGCAGGAGATGAACAAGAAATCCTGGCCTAACTTTTCAGAGAAGACTGAAACTGCTGTATCAAGGGACTCGCTAAACTAAGTAAAACCTGTCTCCACTTTCAGAACCATCCAACTCCCGTTATTATTTTCTGGCATTTGTGCATTAATCACCAATCACATTTATGTCTCACACAAGATGCCTGTGGTTTGCAGATATTAATGGGACATCTCTATGACTTTGACGCTATCAGACAGATGGTCTGGCGTTAATAAACAGAGAGGATCAACAAGCCTTTGATGGCTTGCACATTTTCCTGATAAAGATCATTTTGTGTAACAATGGGGCATATTATACCAATGGGATTTTCCATAAGAGGATGTACAGTGAGTTAAATTACTTTCTTTATACTTCCTAATTAGATGAGCAAATCAGATGTAGCAATCTTTCATGCTCCAGCCTTCTTCTTGTGCCCTGTGACCTTTGGTTCTCATATAGAACACAGGAACATATACTGTTGCAATGTCCTTATGCTTTGGATAAAGGTAGCACAAGATAAATGTAAATGGTTTAAACATAATTAAAAGGCAGACAAGGACATAAAACAAGATCGAGGTATATGGGAACCATATGATTCTTGCAAGAAATAAACATTAAATATAAAGACCCAAGCCATTAAACAGGAAGAGGATAGAATAATTATCACGTTGTTATGTGCTAAATGCTTATCCCCCTTCCCCTATAAATATTAAAACTCTAATCCCCAGTGTGGGTCTTTGGGAGGTAGTTAGGGTTGGATTAGATCATGGGGATTAAGGTGGTGACGGTAGGAATAAAACCTTTATAAAAAGAGGACGAGATGAGAGATTCACCTTCCTTAGTCATATGAGGTTACAGTAGGACTATGGCTATTTGCACTCCAGGAAGAACTCCAGAGGCCAGGACTGATCTTGGATGTCCAGCCTTCTGAACTGCGAGATATAAATGTTTGTTGCTCAGTCCACCCAGTCTATGGCACTGTATTATAGCAACCAGAACTAGGACGAATGCGAACACCAATCGACACGGAGAGCTGAGTGTGCCTCAGGGGGAACAAGTAGATTTCATGTCAAGGAAGAGCACCAGGCATAAAGAAGACCACTTCCCCGTGACAAAGGGATCAATTGTCAAAAGGACGTAACAATTCTAAATCCTTGTGCACTGAAAATGGAAGTTCTAAACGAAAAGTTAAACCTGATACTATTG
Organism: Erethizon dorsatum; assembly: GCA_028451465.1. Classification (NCBI taxonomy): domain Eukaryota; kingdom Metazoa; phylum Chordata; class Mammalia; order Rodentia; family Erethizontidae; genus Erethizon; species Erethizon dorsatum. Next base: position 155,998,870 of record CM051824.1, read on the forward strand.
CAAGGAGAAAAATAAAAATCCACTACTCTAGCTATTGATGCAATAGCAGTCCCTTAGTAATTAATAGAATAGATACACAATATGGATAATAAAAACTTTAACAATCCCGTCAACTACTTGAATTATTTAACAGTTTTAGAAACTGTCCAAAAACAGCAGAAGATCCACTTGCTTCACATGAACTGGAAACTCTTACCGTGATCTGGACCATAAGGTAAAACTCAGAACAGCTAAAGTGATTCAAGTCACACAGAGTAAGTTTGCTGACCCCACGGATTCAATTAGACACCAACAACACAGAGATGTCTCAGAATTCCAAACATCTGGAAATCAAATAATACATTTGACCTAAATAATCCATAGGTCAAAAGAACAAGTCAAAAAGGAAATTACAAGTTTTGTTGAACTAAATGAAAGTGAAAAAGTATGTTAAAATTTGTGGAATGCAGCTAAAGCAGTACTTGATGGAAAATTGATAGCAATGTGTGTTTTTAAAAAAAGGGAGAGAGATTTCAAATTGATTTTCTTACTTTTTGCTTTAGGAAATTTAAAAATTGAAAGCATATTCAACCCAAGCAAAGCTAAAGAAAGAAAATAGCAAAAGCCAGAATAGAAATGAGTTACGTAGAAAATAGAAGAAGAGAAAAACCAATAGAACCAGAAATTGTTTCTTTGAAAACATCAAGAAAAGTTGATAAGGCTTTATTTAGAACCATCATAGGGAGGAAATGAAGATGTGCATCACCGACACTGGGGAAGAGAGTTAACTTACCATACACTCTACAGTCGTTAAAAGAATAATAAAGTACTAATTTGAGCATCTTTATGTCAATACTTTTGAAAGCTTATATAAGATAAAGTTCTTAGAAAACATAAGCTAACAATGCTCTGCCACAAATAAACAGACAATATGAATAGCCCTATATCTACTAATGTAGTTTGATTTGTAATAAAATATTACCTCAAAGGAAACTTTAGGCCCAGTAGCTTCATTGGCGAATTCTATCAAACAATTTAAAAGAGCATTCCAATTTTGCACAAAATATTTCAGGAAAATGAAGAGGACAAAAAGTTCTCCATTTAGTCCCTGACAGCAAATTAATACTAAAGCCAGACAAAGATATGACAATAAAAGAAAATTATAACCCAACACCTTCATGAATGGAGGTGCAAATAGCTTCCAACTAAATTTAAGCAAATAAAATTCATCAGCGTATTGAAAGAATAATATCATGACTATGTGTGGTTTATCCTAGCATCCAAGACAGGTTTAGCATTCAAAAGTTAATGAGTGTAATTCACCATGTTAACAAACTAGAGAAAGAAGTGCAGAGAGGAAAGGAAGCAAAAAGAGGGAGGAAGGGAGGGGCCAGGTGGCCTTCTCAACAATGTAAATGACATTTATCAAAATCCAGCACCCATTCCTAAGAAAAATTCTCAGCAAACTAGAAATAGAAGAAAACCTCCTCATTCTTGTAAGTGGCATCTACAGCAGGTCTGTAGTCAGCGTCATAGGTAATAACAGAAGAGTGGATGCTTTTCCTTAAAGATCAAGAATCGGGTAGGGGAGTTCACCTTCATCAGTGAGTTCAATATGATTCTGAAGGTTGCAGTAGGCAAAGAAAAGAAATAAAATGCATTTAGATTGGAAAGGAAGAAGCAAACCTGTCTTCATTCGCAAAGAACACAGGCATCCATATAAAAACATCCCACAGAATCTGCAGAAAAGCTACTAAAATTATTGAGCTTATTGAGGATACAGTATTGGAAGCCTTCATACACAGTACATATTAGCATTGAACATGGAGAAATGGAAATTTTAAAATAGCTTTAAAATATGAAAGAATTAGAGACAAATATCACAAATCATATGTAAAGCTTGTATACTAAAAACTAAGAAATATAGCTGAAAGAAAATTAAAGTAGACTTAAATCAACTGATAGATATGTAAGTGTTCGGTGATCAGAGCACTCAAGATTGTTAAAATGTCACTTATCCGCAAATAATAGACTCAAGCAATCCTAATCACAACTTCATCAGCCTCCAAATACAGCAACAAGCTGATTCTAAAATTCACGTGAAAATGCAAAAGATTGAAGATAGGCAAAAATGATTTTATAAAAACAAAAACTATAGTTGAGGATTTAACATGATCTGATTTTAAGACAGTCTAAGACCGTGTTTTGGGAGAGTAAATTTATGCAAGCGGATCAATGGAATAGAGTAAAGTCCAGAAATCGACCCCCACATATACGGTCCATTGATTTTTTACAAGGTGCAAATAAATTCATCGGAGTTGTGGTAGCCCTTTAAAGACACTGAACAAAGACAACTGGATGCAAAAAATTTTTTTATAACAGGAACCTTATTCTATACCTTGTAGCATATACAAAATTAACTCTAGATAGATCATAGATCTAAATGTAAAAAGTAAAATTATAAAACAGCAAGGAAGAAGCATAGCAGAAAATCTTTGGAATGCCACACTAGGTAAAGATTCCTAAAATAACGAATAAAGCCACAAGATATAGTAGAAAAAAACTGACAAACTAAATATCATCAAAGTTGAGAAAGTCTATTCTTTCAAAGCTACTGTTAGAGGGATGCAATATAAATCATGCATTGGGAAAAATATTTGTAGTGTACATTTCTGGTGAATGACTTGTACTTAGAATATGCAAGGGGTTTTCCAAATAAAGAGACATTAAACTATCAAATGCAAAATGGTGAGAGGTATGAACAGATATTTCATAAAAGAAGACATTTAGATGGCAACCGAACAAATGGAAATGTGGTCAACATCATCAGTCTTAAGGAAATGCAAATTAAAATTGCAATAAGATAACGTGGTACACCTGTTAGAATGTCTAAAATTTAAAAAAATAACAAGCCAAGTGCTGGCAACCAGATTTCTCTTCCATTGTTTGTGTGAAAATTAAATGGTACAGCCACTGTGAAAAAGTGCTAGGCAGTTACTCAAAACATCACAGTTCTTCCTCTCAGCTGGCCTACCCATTTTACTGCCAGGTATTTACCCAAAAGATATGAAAGCCATTTGTGTCCAAACAAGAAGGGGACATGGATGTTCAGAGCAGCATATTTTGTTTGTATATAACAGCCCAAACTAAACAACTCAAAAGTTAATCAGCAGGTGAACGATGAAACATATCTCAAGCTCTCCAACAGCAGCCCGTGGTTGCCAATTTACAAGCCATTTACTCATTGGTTGCCATTTTGGTATTCGTAGTATGTTTGTTTGGATGTATAAGTGATAGAAAACATGCTCTGAAAATGTATACAGCAAATACTAAGTGAGGAGTTATTTTCTGTGCAAAAAATGTCATGTTCCTTACTGAAACCAAACATCCAGGTCTTCAACTATAAAAAGAAAGATCAAATAAAAATAGCACAAGTCTTTGAAATCATATTACAAACTTGCATGTAAAAGAAGAGTCAAATTAGAAATTTTATAATTTACATAATTGTGTCAGACCTAGGTGTAATAGTTGATACGATGTGTCAACTTGCGAAGTCTAGAAGCTTAACTAAGTAACTCAGCAGTTATACACCCTGGGGTGTAGAGGACACGCGCTTACTGTTGTAGGACATTGTTCACTGCGACTACTTGAGAAGTTCAGAAGCTTAACTGAGTGATTCAGCAGGGGCCAGAGTCCTCACTTTGTAAACAGGGCCTAGCCTGCTTGCAATATAAGGGAGGAAAAGAGGCTTGTTCTTCCCTCCTTTTGCTCTTGCTGCTTTTGCTGTCTTCTGCCGCCTTGAAGTGTTGCCCCTGTACATACCACCCCGCCTTGGAGCCTGCTGCTGATGGACTGAAACCTCCACACACTGTGAGCTAAGTAAACCTTAGTTAAGTTCCTTAACTTTGGGTGTTGGGCATTTTGTCTCAGCAATGAAAGAAAAGGAACTAAGACACTAGGCCATGGTGCTTGCTTTGGCAGCACATATACAAACCTAGATCATGTCTTTCTAGAACCTAAGATGAATTTGGAGAAGCTAGACTTTTATAACAAATGGGAAGCTGGAGTTTTAATTGTTCACTTTTCAAAAATGCTGCTGCGTTTCCCCACAACGTATATGAAATTCTTCACCTGTAGTGCATACCAGTGCTTTTAAGGACATAACTGTAGACACGGCGTTGTATAGGAAGTGTTTGTGTTTGCCAAGTAACCATCACGAGCTAGCAGGTTATTATTATATTCCCCTGTTCAATGCCCACGTAAAGTTAAGAACAGTATTGACCGAAGCAGAGCAGTTTCTGAATGTGATAAAACAATTCACTTCATATACTCTTCCATCAGATGAAACTACTAATTTCTGTTCTGGAAAGTGGCAGCGACTTCACTTCAGAGGGTGAGTGCGGCCATGTTCCTAGGTGTTTCTACATAAGATAATCACGGACCTCGCGGGATCAGCAGGGTGGGTAACGTGCGCTCCTGTGTTAGCAAAAGAATCGCTGTTTCAGAAGCAGAACATCTTCATGTAAACTCAGAGGTCATCAATGGCAAATCAGCATCTATCTCTCACTTTAGAGAAAAAAAAATTACCTTTTGGAATTGAACCAATATTGACATTGTTATAATACATCGCCTGTGTGCTTAGACAGCATAATCAATTTTAAAAACCGTATCAAAGTCAGTTGTGAAGTTGAGGTCACTCTGGTTACTCAAGATGGAGAGTGTGAAGGGGAGAGCTAGGACTCAAACACGTAGTATTTATGAATTATGTTTTTTTTCTTTACTGGCTTTCTCCTTATAAGCCACTAATACAGAAACTTAAGTGTGTGATAGAAATAAACATTTTTCAAAGACATAACCTATAGCTCAGAAATTTAAGCTACTTAGCAACATGAACTTGCACGCTGAATTTACATTTGTATTTTAATGGGCTCCGTTTATTTGATGTCCCTTGAGGTTTTAAATGCTGAATACCAGCAGGAGGCTAAATTTGTGGCTGCTTCTTTCTCCTTTAGAAATCTTACAGTATAGGGCCGGTGAGATGGCTCAGCGGCTTAAGCGCCTGCCCGGCAAGTGCGAGGGCCTGAGTTCGACTCCCGGATCCCACATATGAAAAAGGGGCCGGCACAGGTGCCTGTTGGCGCGCGAGGTCTTGAGGTCAACCCCCGGTACCCACAAAAAAAAAAAAAAAAAAAAAGAAATCTTACAGTATAAAGAAAAGTGGAGTATTTTTGTGTATTATGTAATACAATAAACATAGAAATGCTAATACTCCTCAGATCACATTTATATTACTCCGATGCTAAATGTGTAAGATGCCAGGAAAACAAATTATGCTGAGATGCGTATTTTACCTTTCATTCACATTTTTTGCCAGTCTACATTATTCTTGATACTATTGTTGACTTGTTTTGATTAAGTTCAATAGTTTCGGAAATTATTTAACTCTGACTTGAGACTGCAGCCTTTCTTTATACATGAAAAACATCTCACATAGTTTCACTAATTATAAGGTCAATCAACTAGTTAATTGAGCCTATTTTCAAATTCACAGAACATATTTCAAATCATTTAAAATACGAAATATAAAGGGCAGTTTAAAAAATATCTCATCATTATTTAGTCTATTCCCGAACATGCAGTGTTATGTCAAATAATATTTACATTCCCTGCTGAGAACTACACTTTTTATACAGCGAATGTATCATACAATTTTCCAAATACATCCAACAATTAATTCTGCTATGAACTCATTTAATAAAGTGACCGACTGCGCGCTCCGCACCAGGCTCCCCGCTGTTTCGTGTACGGATACAGACATCTGTGACGCACATACGCGCGTCATTAACCACAGCATGAACACGGCGTGCGTCTCTCCCAGCAGAGTGTGCACGGTGAAGCGTTTCACGCAGCCAACTGAGCGGCACACCTTGCACTTCTGTCACAGTGAGAACGCACTGCCTGCGCTGAGAAGGGTGGCAGGGAGCAGGCCGCGCTCTGGAGCAGGGCTGTCCGCACAGGTCCGCGTCTGTCCCAGCCAAAGTTCACGCCTGGCGCAGGCTCCGCGGCTCCGCGAGGCCGAGGGAAGGAGGACTGAGCTGGCCTCTGTGCCTTTCGCGGGGGCCACTCGTTTCCTCTGGCGACAGCCGCCACTGTGTCCCCGCGGTGGCCTTTGTTCTGGTGGGACCGTCCACGCGGGAGTCGGGCTGCACCCACGGCCACCTCTCGCGTCTGCCGCGCGCCGAGCTCTGGCAGAAGCGGGGACCCGAAAGTTTGCGCGCGCGCCACCCGCGGGTCCCCCGCCGTGCGCGGAGCAGGAGGAGGAGCAGGAGCGGGGGGCGCGGTCTCGGGAGCGCGTGCTGCGCGGGCGCGCGGAGGGGGAGAGGGAACCGCGCGGAGGCGGCGGGACGGGGGCCGCGGGAGGGCGGGCGAGCGCCGGGCTGCACCGCGCGCGCCCCGGGGACCGCAGGGCGGGGACGGAGTCGCCGGCTGGACGCGCTGCTGCGGGCGGAGGCTGCGGAGGACGCGTGGCGGCGCGGCGGTCCAGTCTGCAGCCACGGGGCGCGCGGTGTCCCCGAGCCCAGCGCCGAGCCCCGAGCCCCGCCGCGCAGCCGACTGGCGCCGGGACCGTGTCCAGCAGGTAGGCGCGCGGTGTCCAGCGCGGGGACTCGGCGGGGACCCCTCGCCCGCGGGCCTGCAGGTCGGGGTCTCGCGGGTCCGAGGGGCGCGGAGTGTGGACTGGGCTCGCTCGGACCCAGCCCGAGTCCAGCTGTGAAGGCGCCGGGCGCGCCCGAGGGTGCGCGGAGAGGGCGCAGCGGCCGCTCTCGGGACGGGGAGACGCTGTAGCCTCGGGGCGCTTGGACCAAGGCTGGGAGCAGAATCCCGCCGAACTCTGGACCCGGCCCAGCGGCGGAGGCGCAGCCGGCAGTTGGACCGACTGGAAGCCTCCGGTTGCCATGGGAGATGGAGAAGCGGCTTGGCCACCGCGCAGAGCTCAGGGGACTCGGGATGTGCTTCTTCCTCTTTCTCTTTCTCTTCAGGGATGAGAAAGGGATACTACTTGGGAGAACAAAGATGTAGGGGAGAAAGGGCATCCCCAGCTGTTGCCTCTTGCACTGTCCCTCCCGCGAGCCCCGCTGGGCGATGTCAACTCCATTGTCTTGGAGGCCACGACTTGGTGACAGCCAGTGGGCCGGCGGAGTGGCACCTGCTGGGGCGCAAAGCCTGGCTCTTTGCTCCTCGCCGGCGTCTGCCAGGCTGGGTGCAGCCCACCGGGTCGGTGAAGTCCTTGGTTTCATGGGCACCTTGCACGCACGGGAATGAGGAGCAGTTCTCTTAGTCTGTCCTGTTCAGGAAAGCGGTAGATACTCACTTGTGGCTCAGAACTCTGCTGTGGGAGGGGGCTCAGTACATTAAAATCGTGTGTTGATCATTTGCCACCGGGAAGAACGGTTTAGCAGGGCCAAGTCAAACTTAGCTGCTCTGGATTGGCCTGGGGTCCCTACTCTCTGGCGTGCAGAGTCTCTGGGAAGCCCCTGGCCTCCTCGCAGTCCCAGCTTTCTGTGAGAATCTCCGGGAGTCTCCGAGGTCTGTGCTGGGCTGATGGTCACCGCATTCACACTCGGTCGTGCCGTGCGTTCTTGGGGTGTGTGTGAACCTCCGGCACGCCTCCCCTCACCTAGAGCTTTTCATTTAGAATCAAAAGGACAGAGGACCCCAAGTCATCCACAAGACCCTGGGATCAAAGCCACAGACGGAAGACGGGCGACCCTGGGTCCACCTACACCATCAGGCTTCCTCTTCCTGAGATTAATTCATGCGTAGTTGCCGGGAATTCCGTTCAGCTCCCAGTGTTTGTAAAAGCTTTCATACCATCCACAGGTTAGAGGTACTCTACTAGGTGGCTGCCGGAAGTCGTTCTTGTTCGTTAATGTTACACAAGTGTAGGTGACACACGCTCACATTGGCAGCTAGGGCCCCTTATCACGTGTGGTCCGCTTGTGTGAGCATAGGAGGTTAATGTTTGGGGGCTTTTCTGGAAGCTGGGATAAATGTCATTGCTTTAGCGCCACCAGTAATATGTCCCAGAGACTAAATTACAGCCTGTAAGAATCATCTACAGAGTGACATTTGTTTACTAAAGGAAAAATTAGTTTAATCAATACAGTGTCTTTGAGAAGCCTCAATGCAGTGGCTGAGCTCATCTGGAGCCTATGAGAATTGGGGGAGGATTTAATAAAGTGAATGGTCTGTTCAGGACACAGTGAAATAGCTTGAGTATTTTACATGTGCAGTTAATACTGTAAAGATCCTCCCCCTGGAGAATCTGAGAATGCCTGAAGATACAAGCTCCGGTGGCCACGGCGCCAGGCAGTTAGTGCGATCCGTAAGCAATTCCATCCTCCCACAGATGCAGATACCTGCGAATGTCTGCTAAATAGGAGCCACTGCAGGACATAAATGTTCTGGAAGGAGACTGAATAAAATTGGACACATGTCCTCCTCTTTAGGAAATCGGGAATTAAAACCTGTTGGGTAAAGCCATAATCACACCTACAGACAGAATATGTACGTAACCCTCATGTTGGTGTACACATGTGTGTCTGTATGTGTGTTTGCAACGTGCAGGCTGTGAATGTGTTAGAACATTTGTGCAAGTGAGAAGAGGTATCTCTTTGGAACTGGGCTGTTTGCAAATGGTGCTGCTCTAAGTCTGAGCAGCAGACTTGTGCTAAGTACGCGGCTCAACAGCAGGTCTGAGCTTTCCGGAGCTTTTCCCTGGGGCAAATCTGAGCTCCTGACAGCGTGTGTTCACAGAATGAGAAAATGCTGGGGTAGAAAAGACCTTTTAAAATGATCCGTCCTGTCCCCCAGTACTGCAGGGAGGTGAAGGAGGCCCAGGGGAGCTTGGTGATTTTCTCGAAGCTCCTGACAGACCGTGGTGGGACTCCTGGGCACTGGAGTGTCAGCGGTGTGCAGAGAGGACTTCCTGATGCCCTTCTGACCACAGGGCTGGCCGTCCTGTCTAGATCGGAGGGGTGCTGTTCTCTGGTCTCCTTACCCTTTTGTTCAGTTCTCTGTGCCATTCCAAGCCCTTCATCTGGTCCCTTCTTGTATCCAGCTTCTCCTCCACGCAAGGTGCACCTCATGGCTCTTTAAGATTTCAGAGAGCAAAGAGTGACATGTCCAGCTACCTGGGAAATCTTACTGAGATTAAATTAAAGCACACACAGTTAACCCTATAGGCTTAGAAAAACAAAGCCAGGCAGTAAACATATCTGATTTTCCCCCGAAGTGTTGGAAGTAGTCACAGGAGTGAGACTAGCGACATGAGGGGCCCACCGTCAGGACAGGCACCCTTGTGTCATTTGCTGTCCCGTAGGTTCTCTCCTTTGGTCTTCACACTTGTCCTGCCGAGGAAGCAAAGCAGGTGCAGTCATTCATCGCACTTCCCGGTTCCGGTCGGTTCTGGTCGCCCCGCTCCTAGAGGACACAGGCGACGTGGATCCTCTGCTGGGGCTGTGCTTTCTGGGGCGCTGGTCGTCTTATGTGGCTGCTGTCCCGAGTCAGCTTCACCGTCACATCCCAACGCCGTGCCCTGCACTTGGCTCCCTGAGGATTAACCCGTGCTTTAAGAAGACGGAACGGATCCGGTCGTATAAGTCACCCATTTGTACTCAACCTGCATCTCTTAAGCATGGAGTTGTTTTTCCAGGGAAAGTGCCAAGTGATTTTTAAGCAGTGTAAAGTAATAAAAGTTCATTATCAATTCCTGGAAATGAGCAAAGGTGCAGGTGTGCCGTGACCTGACTTTGAGAAGAATATTGAACACCGTGAAGGTTAGGCAGGCTTCTGCTTGGGTTGTCCCTCTAGATCCCCTGGAGGTACCCGAAGGGACGGGATTTCTCAGCCGGCCCTAGTCCTGCAGGACCGGAGCCTGGACTGGCACACAGTAAGGCCCTGGGTCACTCTCATGGGTGCGTCCATTGAGAGCCACAGCACCATGGTCATTAGGAATTTCAAGTTCCCCCTCCGTGCGGCTTGCATGGCCTGGCTTTCCTATTCTGCGGGGATCTGCAAAGGCTCCCTGCTCGGTTATTTTTGTTTTATTTTTTGGTAACCAGGAAGACAATGCACCAGGCTATTCATTTTGAAGAAGTTTAGATTCACACTATGGAACCATAACTAAAAATCTACGTAGACAAAATATTTGAATACATTTCAACTTCAGGGCAAGATCATGTCAATTAATTGTTTATTGAGGTGGAGGTCTTGCTCTGTGGCCAGGCATGTGCCACACCAGATTGTAATACTTTATTTGCAATTGTGTTTTGTTTCTTTTGTTTTGTTTTGCTTTGTTTTCTTGAGATGGGGTCTTGCCTTGTAGTTCAGGCAGACCTTGGATTCACTGTGTAGCCCAGGCTGCCCTCGAGCTTCCAGCGATCTTCCTGCCTCAGCCTCCTGAGTGCTGGGATTACAGGCGTGCATGGCCCAGGAGTTGCAGTGGTGTTTTGAAAGAACTGACATGGCCTGGTCTTTGTGATTTCTGCCTGTGTTATCTCTGTGATATGGCCCAAGCTGGGAGGTGTGGTCCACCTGCACCTTCGCACCTCATTCAGCTCATCCCTCCGCCCTTTGCAGCCCAGCCTCTCTGGCCCCTGCCTGGCCTGCTCTCTTCCATCTCCCCGGGCCAACCCCACGCTCTCTTTGGCCCTCTGCCCTGCCACTTTCCTTACCATCCCCGCTTCCTCCCTGTCTTCTTGTTTGGGCCACTACCACGTGGCTGCATCTGCACCAGCGTCTCCAGGACTCAGCTCTTCTTGTGCCTTCGGACCTGTGTCACCCTGCAGGCCACCTTGCCCGGATGTCCCACACCACACCCGGCTTCTGATGTCCACACTGAAACCTCAACCTCTGCCGCTCTCCCTGAGCCTGCTCTGTTCTTTCTCTTTCCTCTTGCCCATATTTCTTCCTCTGTCCCTTCTTCCTTTCCTCTCCCCCTTCCGTCTTGTATCAGTCTTCAAGTCTTTATGATTTTTTTATTAATTAAGTTATTGGTACATTTTAGATATACATAATGATCACACTCATCATAGGGAGTTTGTACCTGCACATGATATATCTTGATTCTTCTCTTCTCCCCATTCCCTCCCCTCCCTTCAACCCCCTTCCCCTCCTTATTTACAAAAGCTTTGTTTCCATTTTTCCTTCTTTGTTCTTGTTTTTGTTTCTTTTCCCTTCCTTCCTCTCCCCCTTCCCAGTTCCCTTTCCCATTTGAACATTTTCTTTCTATTGCTCCCCAGTGCTGGGATGACAGGCATGTGCCACCACGCCCCTCTATCAGCCTTCTCTGTCCCCTGTCCTGGCTCAGGGATCAGGCCCGAAGTTCTCTGCTGCTCTAATCTGTGCCCCTCAAGCCAGGCTTATAGTTGCCGGAGTTTACCTTAACTACCCCTTTGGCCAGGGCACCCCTCACTGAAGGGCCTGAGCCCCACCGTGTGAAGGGGCTTGTTCCTCGGCTTGACTGCTCCCTGCCCACCTCCTGCCTCCTCCGCCCCTGGCTGGAGCCGCGTGCCCGCCTTTGACAGCATGGCTTGTTGGTTGCTCTCTGTGTAGCCCTTAGCGTTCCTCAAGGCAGTGGCTTGGCTCATCCTCCTGTGTGCTGGACAGGAGCCCCTTCGAACTTTGTTCCACAAATCCAGAACATCTTCCACAAACACCGCTCCTCACAATGCCCCCTGCTGACCTCTCCTTACTGCACGCACATCTAGCTTCCCCTCAGTGTAAGAACACTCTGCTAGGTGTCTCGCTTTCCCCTGCTCATTGCCGGCCACCTCCTGACCCATCTCTGTGTGCTGGGGTTGGCAGGTGCCTGCACGTGGACGGAAGTGTTGGAGGTTCCCGCTCGCTGCCCCAGGCTCCTGAGCTGGCTGCCCAGCACCCCGGACTGACTTTCTCCTGCACCTGTCCTCCGCCCAACATGCCACATCCTGCCCTCTTCGTCCTCTCACTCTCTCCACCTCCCTCAAACAGCATGTCCTTATTGTACAGTAAGGAAAAGAAAACACAGGGAGACTGAGTAATTTATTCGAAGTCACATTGCTGGCTCATAAGGGATGCAGACATCTACGGAGGTCTGATTATTCACCCCGTGTGCTTATTACTTTTTAAGAGAAAAGAAATTGCTTCTTTAACAAGTACATGTAGGAAACCGTGTATAGCGGGGGGCAACAAACTACCCCACGGAGCCTTGTCCAAACTGTAGCCTGTTTGTGGAAAGCCCAGAAGGCAGGCATGTTGTTTACATGCTAAAATTATGGTTAGGAAAAAAATCAACAGCCCAAATAAAAACTGAGGAGCTCAGATCCTTCAGCCCACAGAGCCCAAAACGTCTGCTGTCCGGCCCGTGACAGAAAACGCTGGCAGGGCCCTAACGCACAGCAACAATGAACACTGAAGCTCACAGCTGGTATAATTCAGGTGTGAGTTGGCAAATAACAGTAATACCAGAACAAAACTGGATTTATAAAATATGCACTGTGTCTTTACAGAATTTTAAGAAAAAGTGTATATAATTCATACTGTGTTCAAATAATTGATGTCATATTTAGTTCTGAAGTTTTGATTCTTTCTTTCTTTCTTTCTTTTTTTTTTTTTTTTTTGTGGCTACTGGGGGTCGGATGTAGGACCTCACGTGCCAGCAGGCGCCTGTGCTGCTGAGAGATATCACCGGCCCTTTTTTTTTATGTGGGTACCGGGAGTCGAACTCAGGACCTCACGCTTGCCAGGCTATCTCACCGGCCCTGAAGTTTTGATTCTTATCCTTTATCTACAAATATTTACCATGACAGACATAACTACTGTCGAACGGCACAAGGAACTCAGCCATTTAATGCATCATAATATCATTGTGAGCATTTTGGATAAAATGTATGTGTGAAGGTCTGGGTAAGGGTAAGTTTGATGTTCAAATTCTAATAAACTAAAATGAATTATACATAAAAATGTGCCTTCGAATTCATCTTTTTTTTTCTGTAACTAGAATGTTGAAAGCATTTTAATTTCATTTTTATTGCTGGAATTAGTTAGTATTTTAAAAATAAACATGGGAGGTTAAAAACCTCTAGCATGTGAAACTGTATGCCTTAAATGAAGGCATTTGAAATATTAAATAATTCCTTTAAGGATGATAAAGTCTTACTCGGCTTACTCATTTTCTTTCCAATTTAGATTCTTGGTTATAAGGAGCTCGTAATATGTGGCTGGAAGTCCCTGGGTGGGAATGATTCCATGAGCTTCCAAATCTTCCTTAAAAAGTCTATTAATATGCCTTTTATCTTTATTATTTGGGACAAAGAGCCATTAACTTTCCATTTAGTTCAGTGATTTAAAACTAAATGCCAAGGAAGACAAAAGAAATAACAGCCTAGGAAATGAAGAAGCTTAGACGAGAACGCTAAGGATATAGTTCTATGTAGGTTAGGCTTGCTATTTTTATTTTACAGTGTGCAGAAAATAATACGTTCTGGTATGAACCTGAGTCATATTATTGCTAAAGCTGCAGATGTGTAATATTTAGATAAGGGTGCAAAGTGGAGTTTTCCTAATATAAAAAGCAGACATCGAGGTGGGAAATTGCAGGTACCATATGTCAGTAGGGGGACTCCCTTCAGGTGGACAGGACTGGAATCCCAGCCCCGTTCCTTTGTGGAGGGGTAGACAGGGTGCCTTGTAGGGTTAAGCGAGGTCACATTTTCAGTGCTTATCACTGAGTAGGAGCTCTGTAAACTTCAGTTATTGCTTATCTGCCATGGAGAAGACGTCAATGGATTTAGAATTTCCTCTGAGAATTTCATTCCGCCCAAGTCTGGGCAGTTAAGAACATTTGAGTTGTCTAACAGGATTGTCATTGGGAAGCGCTGGTGAGAGAGGAAGTGCTGTGATGGGCTCCCTGATAATGAATAAATAACCAGTAGGTGACAGATATGTGACCAAACATTAGGAAACAGGGTCCTACCGTGACCCTATATCCTAGTTTCTACTATGTCAAGTCAGTTTTGTGTGTGGTACATCACAGGTGAGTGGATTTTAAACGTTGGGGGAAAGATAACCACAGTGCAGTGAGCAGGAATTGTACATCAGATACAATGTAAGTGGAAAGGAGAACTCTAGGAAGAAAAATGATGGCTTCATGGTCACCTATTATCATCATTTGCTAAGCAAAAGACCTTACATAGAGATGCCACCTCACTCTCCAGGTCCACTGGGGAGGTGACATTTAGCAGGGACGCAGCTGCAAAGCATCCAGGCAAAATGAAGAAAGGACTGTGAAGCCGTGAGAATGTCAGGACTGCGTCTGAGGGGGAGGGGTGGGCCCTGCCGGATGCCACGCACAAGCTCATTTCTGTTGCATTCGGAGTAAAAGCAGCAGGTCCGCGCTCAACTTCTGCGTGGTCCTGGTGGTTTAAACAGTAGAGATGATTTGAAAACTATTCTGATTTGAAAACGACTCAACATAATTTTGGTCTCTATAGTCTCTTCTCCATTCAGAGAATAATCAAGTTGAAATCAAACAGAGTCTTGGATTAAAGCCCAAGATAGATGAAGTTATTAAAACAAAGAGTCAGTTAATTCACTTTTAAGTGAATTTAAGTTACACGCGAGTCCATTCTGTTTCATCATATTGAGAGAACTGCAAATACCTCGGTTCACGAAGTTCATTTGTTCTATGATTTTGGAAAAGATGGCCGTGTTTGTGTGTGGGTGGGAAAGATGGCCGTGGTCATGTTTGCACCTGATGCAGAGTTCACAGACAGAAATAAAACTTTGCCAAATGTTTTGGTTGCTTTGCAAACCAAATTGTTTGCAAACAAAAGCATTATCGAACAGAGGTATCACTGTATGACTTTGAGGGTGCCACTAGCAATGGTAATGATAAATATAAATAACATAAATATATACTACAGTAATTATGGAATTACAGAAATACCAGAGAATGGTGTACGTCAGACACTCTGAGCTTCATAAAGAAACATCCTAGAAGCTTCAAACTCATGTATAGATTCCTACCAAAAAGCAAATTGTATGGTTTCTGTGTAATACACATCACAAATCCCAAACCTGTGAAAAATAAAGACCAAGAATAGTTCACAAAATCAGTCATTTCAAACTGAGCTGACCACTCATTCTGAGAATAAAGCCAGTTAAAATTAATGCTAGTTTGCTCTTCTATAAAATTAGGAATCTGGGCTAATTAATTTGTAAGGTTCATATGTTCTGAGATTTTATAGCCAAGTTTATTTGATAGTGTTGGCTTTACTTGGTGTAATTTTTTTAAAAATGTGCTAAAATACACAAAATGTAAAATTTACCATCTTAACAGTTTTTCATTGCACATTGCAGCAGTGCTACAGATGTCTAGAAGGTTTTGCATCTTGCAAAACTGAAGCTCGACACCCACTGAACAGCTTTTCCCCAGACCTTGCAGCCCCTGGCAGCCACATTCTGTTTTTCTATGGCTTGTCCATTATAGGTACCATGTATAAGTGGAGTCATGCAAAATGTATCTTCTTGTGACTGGCATAGTTCATGTATCATAATGTCCTCCAAGTTCATCTGTTTTGTAATATGTGACAGCTTTTGACAATTTGATTATAATGTGTTTGAGTGTAGGTCACATGGATCATCCTAGTGTTTGTTGTTTTTTTCTGAATTTGGATATTTACTTCCTTTAATTTGGGATGTTTTCAGTCACTATGTCTTAAAATAATCTCTGTGCTCCTCTCTTTCTCTCTCTCTCTCTCTCTCTCTCTGTCTGTCTCTCTCTCTCTCTCTCTCTCTCTGAGAGACTCTGGGATGCTCAAAATATATACACTGGTCAATTCAATGGTGTTTAATAAGTGTCTTAGATACTATTCACTTTTATTTATTTATTTATTTATTTATATGTGGGTACCGGGAGTCGAACTCAGGACTTCATGCTTGCCAGGCAGGCGCTTATGCTGCTGAGCTATATCACTGGCCCTCACTTTTATTCTCTTATTTTAGTCTTCTGATTTGGTAATTTAAAATGACCTCTCTCTGAATTTGGTGATTCCTTCTTCCGTTTGACCTGGTTGGTTGAACCCCTCTACTGATTTTTCAATTCAGTTATTGTGTTCCTCAGCTTCAGAATTTCTACTTCATTTAAAAAAACATTTATTTCTTAATTTCTTTTCTCTATTAATATTTGTTTTTGTTAGTTTTAAAATAATTTTTTAAATAAGTTCTTTCTCTTTGTTGATATTCTGACTGTGCTTGTACATTGTTTTCCTAATTTTTCTTACTTGCTTGTTTTTATTTTAGCTGAAGTCAAGGTCTTTGTACTGAGCTACATCCCTAGTCTTTTCCATGTTTCTTATTTTGAGGCAGGGTCTCACTAAGCCTCTGAGTTATCTGGGCTGGGCTCAGACTTGCAGTTCTCTTGCCTTAGCTTCCCAGAGTGCTGGGATTACAGGCGTGGGCCACCGTGCCTGGCTCCAAGATGACTCTTTGAATTCCCTTGCATATAATAGATAAATTTCTATTACTTTAAGGTTGGTTTCTGGAGATTAGTTTTGTTGTTGTTGTTGTTACACATCTTCCTATTTCTTTGGACTCTTTATATTTTTTTTTTCTGAGACTTGGATATTTGAAAAAATAACCACCTTTTCCATCTATATAGACTGGCTTCCTTAGGGGAGGGTCATCACCAACCACCCTGGCTACAAATTCTTGGAACCTCTCAAGCTGTTTTTGAGGATGTACTTTCTCTGGGCTTGTGTGTGTAATTTCCCAAGCAGTTTTCCTTTTCCTGAATTCGTAATCTCTTCCTCACTCTGGTGCATTTCCATGGTGTACAGGTTTCCAGCAGCAAGTCACACAACTACCTTTTGTTCTCAGTTGCTTGCAGGGATCCAGACCACACTGGTTTCACTAATGCTGGAGTTGGATGAAAGAGAAAATAATGTCTTTGTTGTCCCCTGAAATGTGGGTGGATGCAGATTGCTCTCTTTTCCTTTCTTCTTGGGGAAGAAACCGTGAGTTGGCATTTACTCTCAGTTTTGATAAATTATGCCAGCCTGGAAGGAGTGCTCATGGGTAAATGTAAAGGCTTTTCAGACATATTTTAATGCAGCTGTTTTTGGCTTGCGTCCACCTAGGTCCTGAAACTTCTTATCTATTTCCTGAAGTTCTCACAAAGACAGTCGGGTTCACATAGTGCTGTTAATTGTGTCTGTGAGGTAGTGAGCATTGGGGCCTCCTTTTCTACCACCTTGCCAACACCACGTTATGGTCTTTAGTTTGATTTTAAGAAGACATACTGCAAACTTTCTTGGATTTCCCACATATCTCCTTTGCCATGGTCAACCATTATTCCCATCTATGTTCAGGAGAAACTGAGTAAGACGAAAGATGTTGAGTCAAGGTTGCTTTAAAACAAAATGTTTAATGGACCAGTGTCAGCCC
This sequence comes from Erethizon dorsatum, assembly GCA_028451465.1. NCBI lineage: Eukaryota > Metazoa > Chordata > Mammalia > Rodentia > Erethizontidae > Erethizon > Erethizon dorsatum. Next base: position 156,016,333 of record CM051824.1, read on the forward strand.
TGAGCCAACAAAGACCAACTTCATTGAGACATAGTTGAAAGAACAGGTAGAGCGACATGATAACTTCAGGGAGATGTACAGTAAAGCACTGATCAAAATGAAATCATGCAGGAACAAGAGAGACTGTAAGGGAACTCCAGATAGAAATCAGGACTGTAAAATACATGTCCAAAGCGAAGAGTACCTTGAGAGCAGAGCTTATTTATTCGGAAGTTAGAATAAAGGTTTGTGGTTGATATAGAAACATTAAAAAATACAGGAAAACCAAAAGAAAAAATGAAATTGTTCAGAATCCCATGACTGTATGGAAATCTACACCATAGACCTTGGTGTCTAACCCTCCAGAGCATTGTCTATACATGTGGTGTGGGTGATTATGTATGTATGCATGAATGCAAATGAGTATATTCAAATCACACTTATTGCATCATTTTCCCTATCATGAATAGTCACATAGTTTGGGTGAAATTGATCAACTCAAGCTCATGAATTTCATGGCAATCAACGTAAGTTGATCAGTGTCCTGCTTGCTTTGGCGATTACCCCCTCTAGTGTGGCCCAGGACTACTTTTCCTCTCTCTCACTCTCTCTCTATCTCCATCATGCTCCAGCCATGTGCCTTTCATGACACAAGCCATCCAATCTTTGCAGCTACCACAAGTTCCCAAGGAAGTGGAAAGAGAACAGAAAGGGATGAAAGCCATGATCAAATACTACCTGAAACCACCCCTTCAGCTACATCTGGATTAGAATGTTTGTGGATTTCAGAAGAATAGTTATAATGACAAATTCTTCATGTAGCTTTCACCATTTTTATTGAAAACTATAATACTAAACAAAAATAAATATAACATAAATGAACACTGATCACATTCTTATTAGGTAAACATTTGTATGGAATAATAGATTTCATAAAACCTCTACCAGCCACCATGTCCATTTTCATGCTATTTATTGTCTTTGTTTTCTTTTTAGTTTTATCCTCTGAATTTGCATCCCCCAACATTGTTTTTTTTGTTTGTTTGTTTGTTTGTTTGTTTTGTGGATACCGGGGGTCGACCTCAGGACCTTGCCCGCCAGCCAGCGCCCATGCTGCTGAGCGATATCACTGGCCCTTTTCTCCTATGTGGGTTCCGGGAGTCAAACTCAGGACCTCGCGCTTGCCAGGCAGGCACTTATGCCGCAGAGCTGTCTCACCTGCCCGTGAACATTGTTATTTTGTCCTGTGTGATTGTGAGATTTATATGGATGGAGTCATCCCCATTTGTTGTATGAGTTGTAGGTTCTTAATTTTCATTTCAGGGTATATTCTTACAAGTTTATCAGAGTGCATTTTTTCCTTTTACTGTTACTGAGCTTGGGGTTTTTATGAATAATGTTCATTTGAGGGAGTCATAAAAATTCAAGGAATTGGTAAGCTGGAAATATATGCAGAGGAAACAAACTAGAATGACTAAAGCACAGAAAGAGCAATGTGAAAAGTTTTTCCAGGACAGGTTTACCCTAGAAAAGGGTAGTGATAATGTAGTATCTTTCACATAGAAAAAATGATTAAACCTGTTTTGTTATCAATATGTCATTGACCTTGGGCCGGTGGATGGTGTTGGGGGAGATTGTATTAAGGTGTACTTCATATGACTCATGATTTGATATAAAGTCAACCCTACTAATTGCAAGGAAAGGAAATGATAATCATATAACATAAAGAGGACGCCCTCAAAGAGGTTTTCAAGAGAAACAGGAAGAAATCTCTCCTGCCCCAGAAATCTAAGATTCTGAGCTTAGATGATTATTTTTAGTCTTCTCAGTATATCATCCTGTAAGAAACTGGAAAAATTCACAGCCACACATGGGGAAATCCTGGTAGCCTTTAAAATATTCTACCCAAAACATTTCCCTGCTTCTTGAACAGAGAGGTATTTCTTAGTCCTAAATTATAGCTTCTGTTCACCACGTGTGATGTGACTTAGACAGCTGCACCTGTTTCCCATGTGAATAATTACTACTTGAAAAAGGGAATCAAGTCAAAACAAAGGCAGAAGTAGCCCCCAAGGACAGAGAATTTGGAAATAAAAAGTTGGGGGAAATCACTGCCATAGTAGGTCTTGCCCTGGGAAGAGTTCTAGATTACTGCATTCAGAACAACTTGATACATAGGAATAGGAAATACAGTAAGGCTGGAAGGGGAAGTGTTTAACTGACATAAAATTATTTAAAATGTTTTAGGAATTTAATGATTGATTTAAATTTGAAAGACTAACATAATTAAAAATTTCTGTCAGCTCAAAGAATGCACAGAAATTTAGCAATGTGCCTTCAAAGTGACGCCAAAGAAAAGAAGAGAGGAAGGAAGAAAGGAAGGAAGGAAGGAAGGAGTGACGGACGGACTAATCCTAAGCATCTTGGAATAAATGTTGCTTTAAAAGTGAAGAAAATAGAAAAAAATAAATTCCACTGTTTAGGTATTTCTATGTTTTCAGAAGAACAGCAGAATAATAAATTTTTAAGATCCACATCATGCTCATTTTACCGGAGGCAAGAAGTCCAGCTTCTGCACAGGTGAGCACAGGACAGTTTAATCTTGCATAGCAGATGGCTGCAGGTCAGTGGCCAATAACAATTTGTAACACACCCGTGACAGTGCGGAGAAGCCAGAGAAGCTATCTCCCCGTGCAGCGGGACCTGCTGTGTGAAAACAAAACTGCCTGGTGGCTTTCTCTGCAGCACAAAATCAATCTCTCTCTCCCTCCCTCTCTCTCTCTCTCTCCCCCTCCCTATCTCCCTCTCTGTGTCTCTCTCTCCCTTTCTCTCTTTCTGTTTCTCTGTCTCAACTGCCTTTAGTTTATCTCTTCCTTGTAAAAGAACTGCATGTTTAAGCAAATTAGATACTTCTTTGGGTAATGTATGTAAGTTTGAACAATGTAAATAATGGAAAAATAAGATTTAGTTGGCTAGAATAAGCATCATGTAAAATATCACACACACACACACAGACACACACACACACAGACATCAGAAAAATATCAAACTTAGCTCCAAGTCCAAACATTTCTTCAGGGGCTTACAGAAGCTTCCTCAAGAATGTATATGATGTAAAAATTACAATGGGAAGATTATAGGATTCTCAGTAAATGAGCTGGGGAGTATGTCTTCTAACTCCTATTCACCTTAAAAGAAGGAACTGAAGTTACTGGCATGGTATAAAGAATTGCAATATAAGGTGTAAAGAGTTGAGCACTCTTATATTTTAATACTGCATCTGTCTTATAAAAGAATTCCCTTTAATAGGATACATTTAAAGGAAGCTTTCCTTCTAATCTTGAGACTGGAACCCTAGGGCCATCAATTTGTACGACAGCAACTTACTAGAATTTCTAAATATATCGTCACTGAGAAGATTTTTTTAAAGGTGAGGACAAACCATCAAAGAATTGATTCTCTCAGGATTTCCATTACTCTCTCCTCCTCTCTTTCCTCTCCTTCTCCTCTCCTTCCATCTGTGTGACCTGGGCATGTCATCTACGGTCACTAGTGTGGTGTTCTCATTTAAAGAGCGTGCCGTAAGATCTGTCCGGCCTGCTTCGGTTTTAGTGAGAGTGAAATGCAATGATGCATGTGAATGTCATTTGCAAAACTAAAATACGTGTTACACACTACATATACTATATATATATATATATATATATCCCAAACTAGATATACTCTTCAGGAAAAGAAAAGCTTGTATAAATATTTTAATACTAAATTTATCGAGACCCCATGATTGATACAACTTACCTTCAGCCTACACAGTTACACAAGGCGCTCAAAGTGGTGGCCGTTGGCTTCCAGACATTTATGATTTTTCTTTTCCTGAAGTGTGCATACATTTTTGGTGGACTCTGTATATATTGCTATGAAATATCTCTGCAAGTAAATATGCTATTACAATCGTAGTGAAACTGCGGTTGATTTTACTTGAAAAACTCCAGTTTGTATGTGTGAATAAAAGTATAATGAGACTATATCTTTTATTATTTGTATATTAGGGATTATTTTAATGCTTCCATTGTGAATTTGAATTTCTTAACATTTTCAGTAACTTGCCAGTATACTACTCACTTAAAGGAATAAGTATTCTTGATTTCTGAATTAGAAAAATATGGCACATTAAACACAATTGGTATTTGTCGGGGAGAAAATTGGCCAGAAAAATCTATCGACAGCCTGAAATAGTTTTACAATTCATTAAATTGCACTTTTCATTTAAATTACCTTCAGTCTCAGATACACTGAAATCAATAAACATTTAGCATTCTGTGATCTGGATACGTGTGATTTGAAAGCACAGAACTAAAAGAATTGTAGCAGAAACAAAATCTGTGTGGTCAGAGGCAAAGGCATCCTGGGACCCTCTTGAGCACTGCTCCTTGCACGCCGACCACAACCTTTCCTTCTCCCCGTGGAACTGGCAGCAGTGGACTCTTCGCACCCTCTCCTCAGGTCAGCGCAGGATGGGTGTTGGTCAGCGTTTGGCTGATGGACTTGGGCCACTCATTGCAGTGGGCAGTTCCCATCCCCTCTTCCTCTCCTCCCCTTCCATCACTTCTTCCTTTTCCCTCCCTTCTCTTCCTCTTTTGCATCCTCCATTTTCTCTCTTTCCTCCCTTCTTTCTTTTGTACAAAGTGTATGTAGATCTGCAGGGCTAGGTATGAGAACAATTCACGTTTTCTGCCCCCATGAAACGCAGCCTTACCAGGAGGAAGGGAGGTGAGCTGTGAAACAGGCCAGGTGGGTGGGGTGCAGACCATCTGTCCCAGGAAGGAGGGGTGACAGGATGTCAGAGCCCAGGAAAGCTAGCCTTGTGGGACTGAGACAAGGAAGAGGCTTCTGGCCAATGTGGCCGCTCTCAAGGGATTCCTGAAAGACGGACACAGGTAATAGAGATTAGGTAAGACTCCATAGCTTATCAACTATTTTTTATAAGTCTGCATTGGATGGCAAGTCCAGGAAGTGATTGGAACTTGTAAAATGTTTTCCAACTTATTTTAGTGATCTATGAAGTGTATTTCCAGCGCAGTCACCACTGGGAGGGCTGTCTTGTTTTCTTATTCCTTCTTTTGCAAACAATTGGCTGTGGTATAGATGAGGTCGGTGTCTGTGGGCCACTTTCTCCTGTCACCTCTTGTGTAGCTGCCTGGTGCACAGCACTGCTGATGCTGGAAACTGTCCTCGTCAGGTCTATTCATCCACCTCCGAGGCATTTGGGACCTTAAATAGTGGTGTTTGTAAATACAATTATATTTAATGACCTGCTTTGTAAAGGCAGTGGCTTTCCATTCTGTGGGAAGTCTGCTGAATCTGAGGGTGAAAAAATAAAGAGGATGTACATGAACCATAGACATTTCAGAAACATGCCTATTATTATGTATATTTTCTACTTTGTCCTAGATTTACTTTAGATACAATTTCATCATGTTTAATCTCAAACAATAAACATGTGATTTCAATTTATGTAAACATTTCTCGGGGACAGATCTAATCTTTTACTTTGCAGTTTTTCAAAATTTTTCTGCTTAAATAGAGTGTTTGCAGTGTTGCATCTGAAGGCTGTGCAATACGTTTATTAACTATTTTCCAAACATAAAAGCAAAATCAAAGTCACGGAGGCAAGAGGAAAGCAAACCTCACTACACAGGCTGAGGAGGACAGCTGTTTCCACGTGTTCCAACAGAGCCCACATCTGGGCCAGGCATGTGGAGATCCCCAAATCATGCCCTGTTGAGAAAGCAGTGACCTCTGTGAATTGTGTGATCTGGGTACCACGCTAGAAAGCAAACCTTCAGAAAGTTCTTCCTTATCTGTTCACTCAGTGAATGAACAAACGATTACATAAGTAAATTGCTCTTGATAACTCTTTTTTCCTGCATGGATTTAAAATTCTAGTTTAGGAGTCTAGTTCTTGAATCTCATAGCTTCTTTTATTTGAATCTGAGAAAATGCTAGTATGGAATTTTCCATGAGTATGTTTCCTAGGGCCACTGTAATGAAGTATCACAAATTGAGTGGCTTCAATAACAAATCCATCTCCTCACAGCTCTCAAGATCATGGTGTTGGTGGGCCAGGCCCTCCTGTGGGTGGAGGGTGAGGATCTGCTCTCAGCCTCACCCCCTGGCTCCTCATGCTTAGACAGCGACCTCGGTGTTCCTAGGCTTGTCGATCTCAGCCTCTGTCTTCACGTCCTGCCCTCCCTGCATCCTGATTCTTCACTTAATAGGGACAGAAGTCAGATTAGGGCCCATCTTAGTAACCTCATATTAACTAATTACATGTGCAAAGACCCTATGTCCAAGTGAGGTCACATTGTAAGGTACTGGGAGTTAAGTCTTCAATAGAGACATATGGGGCTGAGGGCCACTATTTAACCCATGGCAATGTCAAAGGAAGGCCCTCATCCTTTTCAGGCAGGAGTTCTTTAGATGTGATCAGATTAAATATGGAACACGAGCCATTCCAAGACCTTGCAGTGAACACTGGGGTGGAAGGAGACCTCAGGTGCAGTGGTGGTAATGATCACGAGGTGGTCAAGCCTGGTTGAGGAAAGTCAAGGGGTCTTCATGGAGAGGAGAGGTTAGAGTTTGAGAGCAGAAGAGTATGAAGGAATTTTCCTACTGAGCCAAAACCTCAGAGTCAGCACATCTGAAAGGAGGCTCACTTCTCTGTCTAAACATGCAGGTTCTTGTGAACCCTATAATCCAGTTACTGGGGCCAGTGGAAGCTGCGACTTCCCTGTCCTGTCTCCTGTCTGCCCAGTGTCCGGGGCCTCCTCCTGAACACCCCTGGCACGGGGTGTGTTCTGTGATGTGCCTCAGTCTGTCTTCCACCCTTCATCATCCATCCTACCCAGTTCGTCTCCTTGCTACCAGTTTGGTCATTATCCTGCGGATCCCTTCGCTGATGTCCACTAGCTACCAACCTTATTCATGCTCTTGAATAAGTGGCTGATCATTCCCTGGCTTGGCCTCAGCCTTCATTTCACAGGTCAGTACTTGGAAGGACAAAGATTCTCAGCTTTGGGGAGTGCCTTAGAGGCCATGGGATCTCACTGTCCACTAGGGGCCAAAGCCTTCAGCAACCACCCAGAGAAGCGATTCTCACAGGAAGCGGAAAACACAACCACTTTCACCTTGGACAGCGCTAGTGAGAGCAGAGGAAGCAAACCACGCTGCCCCTTTCAGTGGACTCAGCTCAAAGAGTACATTTCCTAGCTGAGAACTGTCGCTTCAGAAGGAACACTGCCGACCATAGGCATTAGGAAGCAGCGAAGGTAAAAGCTGAGTTGCGTGGATGGCCAGCTTTGACGTGCTCATCTGGTGTTGGGCATTTCTCAATTCTAATAGAATTGATTAAAGAACAACGAAGAGACTATTCCAAAATCATCGCGAATGCTATGCTCAATTCACAGTCCTTTGGACATGTAGGAAAGTCACCAGGTTTTACACTTTCTTTTTAATTTTTATTTATTAGTATATGTTTGCAGTACATAATAATTGTGTTCATCTCGGGAAATTTGTACATATACACGTGGCATCTTGATCGTTTTTACTCTCCTTCCTTCCACAAGTCCCCTTCCCATCTGCAGGGAACCTGCCTCCCTGTTTCCTACCTTCTCTCTTTTGTTTTGCTCTTTAAATTAACTATACGGTGTTAACCTTCTGTGCCTGCTTTATTTTACTTAGCATTTTGGACTCAAGATCCATTCATTTTCCTACAAATGACTCAAACTTATCCCTCTTTATGGCTGAGTAGTAGACCACTGAGTCTGCGTACTACATTTTCCTTACCCTTCATCTGTTGATGAGTATGGAGTCCACTTCCATAATTTTGCCTTGATGAATTGTGCTGCTGCAAACACCGTGTTTTATAATTTCAGAGTGGCCTCTTCTCTCTGTTGCACAGCAGTCTTCTGTGGTTTAAACATTTGAATTAATGATGTGGCCTGCAGGAGAAGCAACCCCAGGCTTGGGCCCCCCAGCCCCCATCACCTGCTAGCTGTGTAACCTTTGTGCCCATCGTGATCCAAACGATGGGTTCCGGCATCACTAGAGAAATAGAAAGTAGTGCACTGTTCAGCACTGAGATGCTCAAAGCAGGGTTTCTGGACCGCACCACTGTGGACCAGAACATTCTTTCCTGCAGAGGCTGTTCCTGCATCTGGCCTCCACCCTAGACGTTAGAAGCCAGCCCCACCCCATGCAGACAACCGGAACTGTCTTCAGTCTTTGCCAAAATGTCCAGCACACAAAGTCACCTGAAGTGGAAAGCCACAGATCCAGATGTCAGCACCAACTCCGTGGTCTCAGTTTCATCCCGAGTGGCAACATGCTTGGGGGCCACCACCTGTGCATGACCGTGTGATCTGCCATCGGCTTAGGAGCAAGGCTTTAACAAGAGTCCTCAAGATAACATCTATTCCTTGAAGGTTCCTTGTAAGAGTGTATTGTACTTCACTCAGATGAGCTGGAAATTTAATTACATTTATTCATCTTACATGTTTTCTGAGTTCTTGCTTGAGCAACAATACCATTTCCTTTTCTTTCCGAAGTCTGGCAGCAGATGCCACTCCTCATCTCTTGACATGTAATTTTTTAGGGAGGGGAGGGAAGGGCACGGCAGAGACCAGCTGGCGAATGCAGAATTAATTATGGATTGTTTCCTAAAAAAACACACACATGGGTGACGATCCTCTAATGACCACAGCAGCTGTTCTTGGCCTTTTAGGATTCCCAGTAACTGGACAGATACTTTACTCTTTTTCTTGGAAGCGTATGTTGTAATTTGAGGAAGTTTAGACAATAGAAGCTTTGTTACAGATGGTTTATTTGATGGAAAAATATATTTTTGATGAAAATGCACATCTATATGCTGTTGCCTTGGAAATCCATTATAAGCTTTAGTAATTCACTGTTGCTTGTGCTTGAATTTTTGTTAAACAAAAATGAGTAAATAAATACATCTCAGAAAGTGCTAGCTTAGCATTGTCGCACATGTGCCTTACAATTAGGGAACTTTCAGACAGGTAAGACTGATCATTCTATTTACATTGGGTTTGAAAAAGAAACTTTTAAGTGAAATTTAAACTATGTTGTAAATGCTCATTCATTAATGATTTAATTGCATTGAAATAGAGAATTTGAAAAAATACAGGTGGGCAAAGCAAACAGGAGTCATTACTGAACTAATATTTCTATGTTTACAATTTTTCTAAAATTAAATTGTTTTGACTTAAACTATAACATTGAAAGAAAGGGTGTTAAAAATCTTGAAAATTCAACTTCATGTTAGTTACCATTTCTCATCCCTTAATTCACAAATTTGAGCTTTGGTTAAAGTATTTCATTAACCAGTATATTGATGATTTCTGTGAATATTCTGTTAGTTTTCTTTTCTTTTCTTTTCTCTACTATTAATATTTCTAACATCTCATTTCCTTTTTAAGAAGGAAGAGGCAACGTCAGGGTTAAAAGCACAGATGTACAAACAAACTGCAGAATTTGAATCTTAGTTCTGCAATAGGCTGATCTCAGAGAAGCCAGCGCAAGCTGCCGTGTTGTTCTCTCACTAATAAATAAGGTCAAGTCATTAAATTTGGATGGAGTTACAAAATACTATGAGATCACAGATGGTGAGTTAATTATCATGAGGTTGGCACATAAAATCAACCTTCTATGACAAAATGGCTCATAACTTTAAGTGAACAAGCACAGCTTTCTAAGACAAATTTCTAACAAATGTAGCTTTTTGCAATAAGCAATCATAAACACAGTACTTGGAACTTTTATATTATTAAAGCAGATCTTTCAATATTTATAGGAAAATAAGTTTTTTCCTGTAGCAGTTTTTCTAGAAACTCTTTCGTAATGACAAGATGCAGATCAAGTGTAGAGTCAACTTAAGTTTGATGAAACATTGAAGTACATTTTGCCAGACGTTACCTTATCTTTAAGAGATATGATGGGTACGTGTGTACTGTGCTTTATCAGCCACCCCATACCGACAGCTCCCAAGTCTTTGCATGTTTTCTCAATGAACTGTTGGTTAAGACTGATAGCCTCTGTCTCCAGTTTAGTTTTCAGTAATGGCAAAATCAAAGAATGATTTCCTATTCCTATAGACTCTCTTTAAAGAAATCATGTTAACAGATTCCTGGAGGTGCTCCAAACTGCTTGGCAACTGGATGGGTAATCCCCCTATGTGGCATGGTCCTTCTGACACCCTGTGGCAATCATGTCTACCCAAAAGGGGTTCTGTGAAAATGAGAGGCGACTTTTGTAACTTACACATTCCATTTGTAAGGGTTACTAATATGAGACTCTCAGGTCAGCAAGAACCCATATATATATATATATATATATATTTTTTTTTTTTTTTTTTTTTTTTTAATGTGGGTACCGGGAGTCGACCTCAGGACCTCGCGCTTGCCAGCAAGCGCTTGTGCCCTGAGCGATATCACTGGCCCTTTTTTTTTTTTTTCGTATGTGGGTACCTGGAATCAAACTCAGGACCTCGCACTTGCCAGGCAGGCGCTTATGCCGCTGAGCTATCTCACCAGCCCTAGAACCCTTATTTTTTAAAATGGTCTTTTTTCCATTTGATCTTCCCGGCATCTCTGGGGTGCTGGGTATGCTGGTGAAAGGACTCCCTGAACAGGGGGGCTCCATTTTCCTTTTGCCAGGGCCTTCCTGACTCCACCGCTACTTTTCTGGTCCTTGGGCATTGAGGTCTGAGGTGCGATCACCTCCCGCATGGACACGTCCTCTCTGGGACGACTCCTTTAAATCTGACATGGAAAATCGGTAACCACAGGATACACAAGCACACACTGACACATGAGGACGAGAGATTACGGTGAACAAGACAAGGAGGAGAATCAGAGAGATAAACTTGTTTCCAGGTGAGGCTTTAAGCAGTTCAGTGGAACTAATGCTTATGGGACCAGATCAGCGTTTGTGTTTACCATACGTGACGGCTTCTCCTTCCTATGGTGTCTTATTTTAAATGAAAGTGCTGTGACTAAGATGAAGGAGAAAATTCCCAAAGGGATAAACCTTATAAACAGTTAGCCAGATGGCATAGCTGGAGGCCTTTTGTCAAGATCTGAGGCTGGAACTTGGGACAGCATTAGATCCAAAGCCAGGAACGGGCAAGACGCAGCGGAGTGAGGGGACTCCCAGCTACCCGGCCAGGGGGACACAGTGAGCCCTGACGCGCGTGCTCTCCTCTGAATGCGGAGATACCACCTCTCTAAAGCTGAGAGGAGTTTCGTTTTATTTCATTTCAGTTCATTTTCATTGCTCCCTTTTTTCCTTTGCCCCTTCTCTCTTACTTGCTTTCTGACAAATGGAGTTTTCAGCTTTTGACTTTCGCTTAAGAATATGAGGTTGGAAAAGACACTAATACCTAGAAAATTTCCTCCAGAAAGTCTTTCTTCCCAGTTCACCCCAATTTAGAATAATCCCTTCACTTCCAAATCCCAATAGCATCCACCAATTGTTCCTACAATATAATCACCAAAATACCTACACATCGTGTTATATTTCTGTCCCTATTCTTTGTTTTGTTTTGTTTTGTTTTGTTTTGTTTGAGATTGGGTCTGGCTTTGAACTCACTACGTAGTCCAGGCTGGCCTGGAACTCCGTGCAATCTTCCGTGTAATCCCCCTAAGTGGTGGGATTACAGGCATGCACCACCATGCCCGGCTATATTTCTATGGCTATTATTGTGAATATTTCCAAAAGGAAATATGTAAGTATTTTGTTCTGGTCTGGGATTCTCATATTTCTCATGAGATCACTAGGATTACTAGGGTATTTGGGGCAGGGAGAGTTCTATGCACTCTTTTTATTATTCCAGCACCTACCGCAATCCTACAAGAGAGTATCTTCTTTATTAAATGCTATATTTCTTCATTTGTTGAACTGTCAATTTAGATATCTTGATATTTCCATTTTAAACCTAGTTTCCTATCATAATCAAGTGTTCCTCTTTGGAAGCACGAGCGTTACGGTGGGGAAGGGAAATAACTCTCGGTATTGTTTGCACTTGTATTTCCTCTGCTAAAACCCATCAGACGCAGCTCTTTGCTCTGCCAGAGACCCAGCGTTCCTAGAGTGCAGGGACTCTGAACACTGGGTAAAATCACACGCCTGTCATCAGGGGCTGGTCAGGGACCCTGTGCTAAGGTATCTCCAGGGTCTTCTCCCTTTAAACCTGACAGTGTGCAGTGCACGACTCGGTTGGAAGAGAAAGTTGCAATAGACTCTGAAAAAAAATTTCACAGCCTCATTTTGAATCACATTTCTTTAATTAATGTTGATTTGATTAACCACCGGGGTTCTCATTTATAACTCCGTGGGAATGCGGACACCTCGTGTGATGATCCTTGGTTCGCAGTACCAGTCTTATAATTACTGTAGCGTGGTGGCGCATTCTCGTGACCCACTTGTGGGCCACCTGTATTCCCCGAGGCCCACTCCACTGCAGCCCCCCTGGAGAGTGCTGGTTCTTTTGAAGAGCATTCCTTTGATTTGTCTTTCGCCAGGGTTTTCTGGAACCCGCGTCCCTCCCAGTGACTTTCTGCATCCCTGGTGGGAGTGGGTTACTCCTGATTCCTCGCTGCTCCCAGGGAGCCCAGAGCTGAGGCCTCTTTGCATTTCCTGCTGCGCAGGCTCCCAGGGGCAGCTGTGAGTTCTTCTATCTCGCTGCTTCCAGATCACTGAGAAGTTTTGTGGAGGGAAATATCCCAGAAAGGGAAGAGCAGAGAGGAGGGAGCAGGCGCTGACACTACCCATGCCTGGGAAGTAGGGAGGGAAATGGCAGGAAGCAAAGCAAAATAAGAGATGTCACCCTAAGGAATGCAGAACCAGGGAGAGGTTAGGAGAGGTGGATGTGACTAAAAGCTGCAGAGAAGAATGAGACAATGAGTATTTAAATGTAAGTGGGTGGCACTGCAGGACCAGTTCTTTCTTTCTACCATTCTTGCTCTTAGTGACATTAGTTTTCAATAGATCAAATATCCAGCTATGTTTCTTGTTACAATAACAGAACTTTTTTTTTTTTGGTACCGGAAGTCAAACTCAGGACCTTGTGATTGCCAGGCAGGCGCTTGTACCGCTGAGCTATATCCCCAGTGCACTGTTTTTTGTTTTGTTTTTTTGTGGGTACCGGGGGTCGACCTCAGGACCTCGCGTGCCAGCAGGTGCCCGTGCCGCTGAGCGATATCGGCCCTTTTTTCGTATGTGGGTTCCGGGAGTCGAACTCGGGCCCTCGTGCTTGCCAGGCAGGCACTTACGCTGCTGAGCCATCTCACCGGCCCTGTTTTGTTTTTAAAATTCAGTTTCTGTATGTCACTAGCATCTTAATTCACGGGTCTTTCTCTGTTCGAGTATAGGCCATGTGGAGACAGAGAATGTGTCTGCTTTGATCAGTGTCACATTCTCAGTCTTTAGCTAAGTTCCTGACTCCTGGGCACAGTTTAGAAAGAGATTTGGAGGCGTGGGTTCCCGAAGTTCTTTTTCAATATCTCAAGCACTCCTGATGTAAAAACAGGAGCTCCCTGATGTAGTGGCAGCCGCTGCGTGGACTGCAGCACAGCTGTCAGGGTCCTGAGGCAGGTGTGGGCTGAGTACGTGGCCCTGAACATCTGGGATGGAGATACCTGGGGAAAATCTGGAGGTGTTTCGGATTTGCCTGAGAAAGTGTGGACCTCTCCACCATAACATGGAACATAAATGTTTTAAGAATTTAGTTAAATAATAGATGAAGGAAAAGCTTTGCGTGATAGACATTTGTGATACACGAAAGCAACATTTGATCAAGTGTTTCTCTCACAAAGGTACAGAGGCGCTGGTGAGCAATCTTGTCAACACCCTCTGGCCCTGAGGTCTTTGGCAGCTGAGCAGACTTAGCTGCAGGCTGTCTAATGAACTACATTTCCTCCCGAATAGCAGTGAGTCCCCCCTCCAAAAAAAGAGCTTCCATTTGAGTGATATTTTATTCATTTTCAATGAATTTGTATTTCTTTGAATAAAAGTTGCTTTGCCTAAAAAATGCAGCTGTTCTTGCACAGTGGTTTCATCTCTGTGTGTTCACCTGAGTATACACAGCAGCCTGCACATGATTCTCTGATCTTAGCATTGAGTTTTTTCCCTTTCTGGAGATTTCACACGGCTTCTCTCCACCCCCTTGGTCTTTGCATAGTTGAGAAAGTAGATTTTATTCACGTTTTGTCAGGTAGGCTGGATGGTACCAAAAGTGTTAGAACTCAAATTAATCACTAGAATCACTAGGAAAGAAATGAAATATTGTGTATACTGATTTTAAAAGGTTCATTTGTTGCTTTCCAGTTCTGGTTTTATGTCCCATTTATTCATAGATTGTTCTTATGTCTAAAATCTTATGCTTACTGCTTCAATACGTCCTTGGGAAATTCAGGAGTGGGGCTTCAAACAAGAATACCATTTTAGTATCATCCTTTAGGCTCATTCTTTTTTATTTTTTGTTTTTTTTTTTTTTTTGTGGGTACCGGGGGGTCGACCTCAGGACCTCGCGCGCCAGCAGGCACCCGTGCCGCTGAGCGATATCACCGGCCCCTTTTTCGTATGTGGGTTCCGCGAGTCGAACTCGGGCCCTCGCGCTTGCCGGGCAGGCGCTTAAGCCGCTGAGCCATCTCACCGGCCCCGATTTAGGCTCATTCTTAGAAACCATTTCTGTCCTTTAACTACCATTTCTGCGTGAGTGCGGAAGGAAACTTTCAAACATCAAGAGATCTCAGTTCACTTCATTTGCATTATTTAAATATTGGATAAGGTGGCCAAAAGCATGCAAAAAACTGGCTTGAGTAATAGGCTCAGATAGCACGGATGTTCCTTTTTCCCTCGTACCTCTTGCCATGCATAGCTCTGCATGGCTGGCGTGGTAATTCCATGACCATCCTGGGCCAGCGCCCTTCTGTGTGATGGCTCCATTGTCCAAGATGGCAGGTCTAGCCCCAGCGAGTGTCTTTGCATTTTAATTTTCAAGATGAAGGAAAGGATGGGGGCCGGTGAGATGGCTCAGCAGCGTAAGCGCCTGCCTTGCAAGCGCAAGGGCCCAAGTTTGACTCCTGGAACCCACATACGAAAAAAGGGCCAGTGATATCGCTCAGTGGCACGGGCACCTGCTGGCACGTGAGGTCCTGAGATCGACCCCCGGTACCCACAAAAAAAAAAAAAAAGATGAAGGAAAGGAGAGAAACGTAAGTTTTCTTCCCATTCAGGGGACATGTTGAAAATTGCTTTTGTTCTTACTTTCCATTCTAAAGGGTGGAATTTAGTCTATGGCTTCACACAACTACAAAGATAGTATGTTATACACTTTTAAAAAAATGTATTAGTACATGTTTGCAGTACATAGTAATTACATTCATCACATTACACATTCTTTATTCTTATGTCACCTGTATCAAGCCAGCACTGCATAATTATATGGTTTCACTAAGTTTGCATTTCCGATGACTAGAACGATGCCCTCTGCATTGCCTACATAGCCAGTTGCTCTTACCAGGTACATTCTAAGTACATTCTGAGGTTTAATTAATGCCGGGCTAATTGATTTCTCCCGATACCTTCTGTCTGAAAAATTTGGAATAGAAATCTGTTCTGAGCTGTCGAGCTTATGCAAGGAAACTTCATTTTGTGGAACTCAGCATGACGTGTGTGTGTGTGTGTGTGTGTGTGTGTGCCTGTGTGTTTCTAAGAACGAAGTTTCTAAGAACTCCCAGCATCAGAATGTGTGGTGCAGAGCAAGTGCGAGTAGCTCTTTGTTGACACCTAGTGACCCCAGCCCAGCCTCCAGTGGGTCGCTTAGAAAAGAGAAACAATCTCAGTCTTGATGCAAGGTCTTTTTCCAGTGATCACAGAGCCAGGGCTTACAGCTAACTCATTAGAGCTCAGGGGTTTAGTTGTTAGCTACCACCTTGGACTTGCACCGCAGGAGGAGTTTATTGAATCTGGGGAGGGGACGTGTTTTCAAAATAATGTTCCAAGAGACAGAAGACAGTGCAGGATATGAAATGCATGGAAGCCTTTTGTTTCTTGAAGCTGTGTCCCATGTACTCTGGAGTAGGGCAGAGTCTGAATCCCTATGGTGACAGAAACAAACCGTAATTTTGGGCGAGTTATACAACCTGTGGATATCTCCACTCTGCCATCCACGTACAGGGGAAGTTAGTATATCACCCAGTCAGTTGATGTATGTTGAAGATCTTGGAAGTGAATTAGTCAATTTCACCACCTGGAAATAACCTTTGAGGAGGACTTAGTGAAGAGAAATCTAAAACTTCTAATGCAAACTAGATTTGGGGACTTTTCTTATTAATTTCCTCACTTTTTTTATAGAAGCATGTGTCAATAATTGAATGCCTTGATGTATAATTATTAAAATTTAAGGGAGTAGAAAATATTTTAAATTTAAACTTGTCATTTCAGTGGTAAGGACACTGAGAGGAGTTGACTGGAAAGGGACCCAAATAAATTCTAGCCATGTTCATCATCGTAAGTATTATTGTTGACACTCTTGGAATTGAGCCTAGGTTTTTTTTTTTTTTTTTTGTGGGTACTGTGGGGTTGACCTCAGGACCCCGTGCGCCAGCAGGCACCCGTGCCGCTGAGCGATATCACTGGCCCCTTTTTCGTATGTGGGTTCCGGGAGTCGAACTCGGGCCCTCGCGCTTGCTGGCCAGGCGCTTAAGCCGCTGAGCCATCTCACCGGCCCTGAGCCTAGGTTTTGATGTTAAGTATTATGCTCTTATCTTTCTCATGAGTCCAAGTATTATTGAAAATGGGAAGCAATTTAACCCAGGAAGGTACGTAGTCTAATGCAGAGAGTCATAGAGATGAAGGTAATGAAGGACCAGAAGGAATAACGGTATGTATAGAGTGGAGACAGCAGAAATTCCTCAAAGGAGATGAGAAATAGTCAAGATTAAGAAAGAGAACCAGGAAGTATAACATTGTGTGGGAGAAGAATCAACACCAAAATTGGCAAGCATCCTTTTGAGAAAAGAGCAGGATCCTTCTTTGGGCAGCTAATTGATTATTGGTGCGTAGGGCAAGAGAAATTTCACTGGTGATCAGTGGAAAGGGAGATTCAAATCCACAACATGGTGGATGGAAGGGTGAACATGGGGGAGACGAGGTAGAGAAAGAAATATTGATTATTCTTCACTGACACTCAGCTATGAATAGAATGAAATGTCAGACCTACAGGAGAGTAACAGCTGTTTTTTCTCCAGAGAAGGATATCGTTCTGGGTCTAAGAATTAGAGAACTGTTAACATTAACACATACAGCTCTGGTGTTCTTGGCTCTTCCAGCTCCACTCTGAGATCTTAAAGAGTAAGATTTCTTTGTCCCTAGCATTCAGTACCATGGCTAGAGCACTCAAATCTAAGTGTGAAGTGAATAAAAGAAACTCACACACACTCACTGTGTTATAAAGTTGCTATTTGCACTCTGCCAGGTAACAGTCCCAAACTTGGATGGGGTGCCTGTTGTTTGTAAGAGTATTCAATTTAAATTTGAAAAGCAAAGGACACAAGTCTTACATTTTCCTTTCTCTAATTCTCTTAATAGAGCAGCATCTCCCATTAACCATGTCCACTGATCTTGTCTAAACTCATGCCACTCTGCCCTCCTTGCTGGCTGCCCAGCCCTGGTCTACCACCTGAGCTTCTTGCTACACAATCAGGTTCAAAAATACAGTGCCTGGAATGCCCTTTATCAGAGAAATCACCTTCCATAGTTTCACGTTCCATACTTGATTTAAAAGAAATTAATTTGATCTGCATTTCTAAATCTTTCTAAGAAAATACTCTTCTTAACATTAATAATTTACACAACATGCAGACACCTAGTGTTCGATGTCTGTTTTGCGGAAGAGTAAGCTGTTTAATCAACCTAAGAAGCCGTCACCAGTGTCCACAGCTAAGCCCCACAGGGCCCTGCTTCCTTGGCATTGGCCAAATAGCCATGCGTGGACTCCACACCACCCCCACCGCTTAGTTTTCAGTTGTTAGAGAGCTGGCATTTTATGATTTGCACAAATGAATGATGAAAGCCTAAAACATATATTAAACTTCATGATCTGTTGAGGAAACCAGGACAAGGAATTGTAATGTGATGATCTGTCTCCCTGTGGGTCAGATAACATATGACCTGTCAACTGCTGAATAGGATGCCGTAGCTAAGAAGGAATATGACAGTGGTTATGTGCAGATGTTTCCTACATTGAAAAATGGGTTTATTAATGGCATGCTTATGAAGAGGGCTCTAATCTGGGATTCCGTTACTGTATTTAATTAACTAGTCAGCCACTAAAGATCCATGAAGCTTAGGTCGAGAATTGAGCGATAATCAGTTTTTGGTTTTGCTCTATCCACAGCTCAGGAGAAGTTGGTTGCAAACCTCAGAAAGCTCAGTGGAAAGAGTAGATCAATATTTCATTTCCGCTTTTGTTACTGCATCTACTGAGAGGAAATACATTCACGTTTTCCTTGCTTTTGCTTTGGCCCTGTAACATGCATAATTTTCAAAAGGTGCAGAGGAAGTGTGAGTTGGAAAAGAGTATGAAATCATTTGTGTCACTGCGTATCACAAGTATGCAACCCAGGTTTATCACTAAAAATCAAAGTGGATAATTGTGTAACAGGGGAATCAGAAATTTCTTAGGAAAGTGTTAGAGAATTTGAGGGATAATGATCGGCTTGTTTTCCATAACTATATTACTAGATTCACCCCTTTTCTAACACCACTGATGGATGAGTCTGAACAAACAACTAAATGGTACTGAACGGCACAGGTGAGAAAATTCCGGGCATCGTATTAGTGTATGCGCAGTCGTGTCCTGGTCAACATAATTGAAGAAGTACCAAGTGGCACACAGCGTGAAGTTATTCAACTGGCAGAACCTCAAAAGAATGGTAGCTCTCATGTAAAACAAGGATATTTCTCTTTTGCTCACATGAAAGCAGTCTTCATTTTACTAACAGTGGCACTCAACGGTGTCATCCCAAAGAACTGAAGCTGGGAGGACAGAGGAGCCGGGGCCTGGCCACATGGTGCACCTGGCTGTGCCTCTCCGCCAGGGCGGAACTGCTCAGACTGCGTGTGATTCTGAACAGCAGCTCTCGAGGGCTCCATTCTGTGAAGACCCATGGCACTGGAGACCCATTTGCTGCTCGCAAATGGACATGTGAAAGTGTCTGTGCCGGATGACTGTCCTGGGTAGAGTCTAGCAGACCCATTTGTTCACTTGTCCCTGTGATTGCTGTGACAGGGATGCGGTGCAGAGTCGATTTCTGAAGCCCCGCTCGTAGAAAGGCAAGTCCCCTGAGCTGAGTTGGATCAGAAGCCAACGCCTGCGCTTTTCCATAGTGAGAACTCTTCCGACACTGTAGCCTCAGTAAGAAGACGGTTGTGTCTTATTCATGAATATACAACAAAAGGATAATTTCCAAGATGTTAAACAGTCGTGAGCCTTCATTATATTACTCAGAACACACGTACTTAGTGGCAACCTGAAGATTAGGGAACACCCACAAGGGAGATAAATATCCAGATGGTGTGCTTTTCATTGAGGTGGTCTGAAACATCACTGCCAGGATGACTTGGGGATTTTTAAAGGACAGTTGGCTATTACAGAATGCATTTTTACTCAGAATTTATCAAAAGCCTTGGATGATCCATCCACATGGGCCATTTGTTACAATATTATCCAAATCAAAATTGGTAAACTGAAGTAAAAATCTATACATTTCTTACAAGTGGCTTTAGAAATACATATTGTAAATTTACATATTTGTAAAAATATTAGAATAAAAATACAGACCTATACAATATTCTATATAGAATTTTTTGATGTACTGTAATATTTAGTACGTAGCTGATTATAGCTCTCTAGGCTATTTTATTTCAGTTTTTGTTTCATGCTTTAAAAATCATGAGTTCAATATTTCTTTTCCTCTTTCTTTTAAACATTTTACCATAAAAATTTAACATTCAGCAAAATTGACATAATACATATGAATAAGCCCTCAGATATTCTAGATCCAGGAATTCATATTTATTTCTTAATAAAACATTTATCTGTGTTTTGTCTTTATAACTTTCTTTGGTGTCTCATATTCTGCAGTATTTCTTGAAATGACTTAAACATGCAAATTTATCCTTGGGATTAGTCTTTACTTTGAAATCTTATATATACATTTCCAGGAAGTAAAAAATACATTGATGTGCTATAAATGTTATTGTTGATATATTGACTAGGTATTGGAACATTTCCACAAAGACAGTAAAGAGAAAATTGGTTATTCTTGTAATATTTAATAATGTACTTGAGAAAGAGTTTTCTGTAACTGGAATAAAGGCGCAAATCAGAGAAAAACGCCTATGTGCCTTTTATATTATTATTACTTTTTAGGTAAACTATTTTTACAAGATTTTAGTACTTTATGACTATTTCAACTTTTTTACAATGAGCATATCAATGTCAACCTGAAGATAGATATAAATAAGTAAAACATGGTTTTGTACTCCATGGTAATCAGTTATTTGATTTCATTCTAAAACATTCTGCATGTTTTAATAAATATAGTTTTCAATATCAAATATAATAAGCTTTTGTCTACAGAAGTGATCAGATGAATATTTGGGAAGGATAAGGAAATTAATTATTAAGTGAATAAAATGAAGACTAGTTCTTCAGGACAGTTTGCTTGAAAAAAGAGGGGTTTTCAAGTGTTTAACAAAACATTAGCTGCAATAATCTGTGTTTATTGAGACTATAAAATGCTCAATAATACTCCATAAGTAATTTCATATATTTTTAATATATTTTTATGAAAAAAGGTATATTTTGGTAAAATAGAGCCTCAAATTCTCTTTTTTAACAAAAGTAAATCAATGGTTTCTGTTAATGCTTTTTAGTTAAAAGAGAACGTACCTTCTTTGTTTTTATCCCATACAATACAATTTAAACACGTAAAGTTTTAATGACTTGTGTGTTTTAATAAATATTCCAATTCATGACCACATTTATCACAGGTTAAGGATGGAGGTCAGTTCTCACCCTCGATGGATCGTCATCGATCCGGGTCAAGGTCCCAGCTGTTTCCAGTCATGTGAACCCTAGGTAGTTGAGAAGAAGGAAAAGGATCCTTGAGTCATATTTAAGGTAAAAAGAGCTACAGAAAAGGACTAGGGTTGTATTTTACCTTGGGGCAGAAAAGGCAGTGATAGAGACCCTGACACGAAGTCACAGCAGGAAGCAGGTTCTGTTTTTGCCACTTCCTATGTGCTTGGAAAAACTTTTAGTTTTAGGGAAATGGGCGATATCTAATGCATAGCTTTTATGGCCATAACCAACTCTTGCTTTTTGTGGAGGTAGCTAATTCCAAGACTCTGTGAAGGTAACTAACTCATAATTTCCGTGGGATACCTGTCTCAGCATCTTCGGAAATAACTAACTCGCTGTATCTGGGGAGATATCTAATTCATAATTTCTGTGGTGATATTTAGCCCATAGTTTCTGTGGCGATATCTAACGCACTGTTCCCATGGACCTGTGTAGTTCATTGTTTCTGGGTGTACCCAGTTCACTTCTTTGGAGATACCTAACTCGTTGTTTCTGGGGAGATATCTGACTCATAATTTTTGTGAAGATAACTTACTCAAAGCTTTTGTGGAGATAGCTAGCTTCTAGTATGTGTGGTGATACCACATTCAGTACTTGTGGAGATATCTAACCCTTACTTTCTGTGTGGATACCTAACTCACTGTTTCTGTGGAGAGAGAGAACTCATGGCTTCTGTGAGACCCCGTTGGAAAATACGTAGAGAATGTCTGCTACATAATGCTCTGTCAAACTGCGTGAGGAGCATGGTAGCCACAGCTGATGTGAGTTGGGGCTGAGAACTTTGGTCATGGAAGAACAGTGTTCCTTCTGGCTGTGATGCTCCACCATTTTTCTTCATGAGTGCAGGCCTTTATTCCTTCAAGCCTGTTAGGTCTGAGAGTTCATTGGTGTTAAATGGTAGAGTACAGACAAAAATCAGGTTTGGGGCTGCCTACAACCTGTGAGCCAAAGCAGTGGCACCAGTGTGACTGAAAGTTGTAGAAGCAGCAGTGGTCACCCTGGGGCTGCCTCCTGAACACATCTGCCTGGTTGACCATTGTCCATTTTCTGTTCTGTTTTCTTATTATAAATAAACTGAAACTCTCCTCTTGGGGAGCTCTTGTCAAAAGAAACTCTTCTCTGCCTGGCAAGCGCAAGGTCTGGAGTTCGAAAATAAAGTAAAATAAAATAAATAAATAAAAGAAACTCTTCTAATACAGTTGGCTTTCAAAATGTTGAAAGAAGTTCTAGAGGACCTTGAAGAGAGTTTCAAGAACTTTATAATATATAATGTGGCAGTGTACTATCATGGAGAAAATACTTCTTTCTATAAAAAAATCTCTCTCTCTCTTGCTTGTCTCTGACACACAAGCCCAAAATGAAGCTGTTTGAAACATGGCTGGCATTTCATGTTTAATATCTTATTCCGTTTCTGACTCTGTGGCTTCCTCACTGGTTTTCTGAATGTTTTATAGAGAAAATATTCACTGCGGTAGCATCTTACTGACACCTGAGGTTCAACAAGCATCATTATATGGCAGGTCTGAGTCTCCATGCTTTCTTTACAATATAGATACAACACAGAGTTCTTCAGTGGACGTGGAAATCTTGGGTTTCTTCTTATTATCTCATTTTTGTTTATCATTAAAATCAGAATAATATAATTTTATATTGTAGCACACATTTTAGAACTGACTTTCAAATCACTCAAGAGAAAATCACCTGAGTTTGGTAGGTGGTGAGTGGAAACCAATATCTGCACTCCCAGGTAAAGCAGAGACCAGGAATCAAAGTGGCTCACCAAAGCTTTGTAAGCTCATCTCACGGTGCAGAACAAAATCTAGAACTGTTGGAAACTGAGCATATTTTCAGTTCGCCTGTGTCTTAAAGTAGAAGCATGCGTGTACTCTTTAACTCTGGCTTCTGTCATGTTCCTAGTTTCTGAAGTATGAACACGCCCCTCAGAACTTGTTGCAAATGCTGATTGTAACATTTCTGGTTTCTGCAAAGGGAAAACTCATCTTTGCCTTTTTCAGGCTTCCAACATGGCATCTTTGAATGGAGTTGGGAAGAGGCTAGTGCCATTAGTTTTGGGAGCCCATGCCAGTTGAATGCAGTGTACCAGTCTTTATATTTTGTAAACAAACATTTTGGATATGTAGAAATTTACTGGATCTTTATTGGTCATTTGCAAATGCAGCCCAATGTACTATGATGGTTACGAGTAAATAGGCTGCGTGGCGTCTGTCATCCAAGAGTTTAAAAATAAAACCATTAAGTGGGATGAGTAATTTGCTATCACACAGGTAGCATTGGTGGCCTAACAGTTGCCATGGAAATGCTATGGTTGGTGAGATCTCTCAGGAGTGGATGGGCAGGGCTTTGACTGGTAGAATTGAAGAAAAGGGACAGTCCCCACACTACCTTCCTAACTGCATCATTCTTTTGAATTTGGCATCAATCCTTCTACTGGTTCAGGTTCAGATGTCATGTCATTTATACTCTCCAAGACAGTGTGGTTAGGAGGAAAGAGCACTGCGTCATCAAAAAACATGTAGGCGAAACAGTTGATTCATTTCCTTCTAATGGGAGGAGCTGCACAAGCTTCCCACATACCTTGATTCATCTAAGCCCACATTTTATTCTTACATGAAAGCAATTTTGGTCCACTTTGCAGGTTTGTTTGGGGGATTAGTGATGTATTTAAAAGGTAGAAATCAGTTTACAAGTGTGCTGTGTGTGCTGCTGCTGCCACCATGGTGACAATAACGGTAATGACGGATAGTGATGATGATGGTGATGATTTTGGTAACGATGGTGGTGATGATGGTAATGATGGTGGTGATGATGGTGGTGATGATGCCAGTGATAGTGAGAATGATGGTGAGGATGATGGTGATCATGGGGGTGATGATGGCGGTGATGGTGGTGCTGATATCAATGATGATGGCGATTATGGTGATGATGCCAGTTGATGATGGTGAGGATAGTGAGAATGATGGTGAGCATGATGGTGATCATGGGGGTGATGGTGGCAATGGTAGTGGTGATGATGGTGATGGTGGTGATGATGATGGTGATGATGGCAGTGATGATATCAATGATGACGGTGATTATGGTGATAATAATGGTGACGATGATGATGATGTCAGTGTTGATGGTGATGGTGAGGACAATGGTGATGATGGCAGTGATGATGTCGGTGATGATGGTGGTGATGGCAATGAAGATAATGGTGATGATGGTGATGACAGTGACGTGACAGTGTGGTGGTGTTTGTTGTGAAGGCAGTGGGGATGGTGATGGTATTGGGGATCTCAGTAAATGCACTCACATCACCAAAAAAGTTCAACCGTAACAAATGAGGTTATCTAAGAACCCATGCATTATTGCAACTGGTTGTACTAGTAACAACTAGTGCAAGCAGATGAGCAAGGAAAACCACACATGTGTCCCTCCTTAGGCCTGAGTAAAAAGGTTTTGTTCTCATTCTTGGGGAGGACATTGAGGGGACTAGGGCAATTGCGGTGTAACTTTACATGCAACTTGAAGATTTGCCAACATACCATACCTCTGTCTCTCCTCCCTGTCTACCCTTGATCTGTTCCAACACTTTCATAAGGTAACAATACAGTTCTACATAGAAAAATATGGTTTTATGGAAAAAGTCATCTAATATTTATATATGCAGCTCCTGTTATTCTTAAGAGAGTTCTATGCTTGGCGCCAGAAATATTAAATCAGGAGAATCTAGGTGAGCAACTCACGTGAGGAAAGATGAATTTTAGCGTTTGTGGTCAGTTTGTGTTGACAGAGAGCTACCCAGGCCTGTTTTCCAAGAAAGTGCACTGTTTGTGCTTTGGGCTACAATTATCCTTTATTTAAATTCTCTATCATAATCTCCTTCAAAATGTAAGTAACTACGATTTCCACTTTTGTTTCATTAGACACTTCGTAGAAGCTAAGTCCCATTGGCGTTCCTTCCCCACATTCTCTCAGAGAAGTGTGCGTGTGGCATCAGTGTGTGTGCGCGTGTTCTCATCCAAGACCTCATCAGCCGTGATTCATTTCATTTAGGAGAAATTGTTTGCCAGGGTAATCCATCAGCATAACTCACAGCATGACAGAGCATCCCAGTACCACGCGCACCCTGTAATCGAAACCAGGGTGTTAAATGGTTGTTTTTGTTGGCTAGGAATGGCCCAGAATATCTGTCTTTCTTCTTGCAGAGATTAAATGATAAAGCGCGATGATTACTTATTGGTTCCAATTTATTTGCTGTCAACTGGTTTTTGTTTGGTGAGATTTTACATTCTCCTCACACAGCTCCCAGCCTTGCTGGTGAAGTCAGAGCACCTTTTCAGAGCTGACTGTTGCAAAACGCATGCAGTCATCCATGCTGATATGTATTTTGGGGGTGCAAGTCAACTGGAGTTCTACAGCCATGGACAAGAAAATAAATATGCCATATTCTAATTAGGGATTTGAGGTCATCCTCTGGCCTTTTGGACGTTTAGCGTATGTAGAAACCCTCCTCTTGGCCTCAAAAGCTGATCTCGGCCTGAAAGTTCTCTTCTTTTATATTTTGAGGCATAAGACAATTCAAGAGTGACATTTCATGTAACATAATTTAAGTCAATAATACTTTATTTTATCATCTATAATTGATAATATGTAAGAAAGTCAATAATTTAAAGGGATTTTAAACATGCTATTAGTGCGATATAGGATTTATACCGCTAAAATGTCCACAGCATGATATGCATCCCCGTTTGTCCATGTGTGCTTTTGTGTTTCTTAGGAGTGTGTTGCAATTTTCCACAGAGAGGTGTTATAAAATTTCAATGCTCATACACACACTCTCTTATACCACAGTACTTACACACACACGTGCCCTCAAATACCTTTGTTCAACACTTCTTCTCTACACCACTGAAATATAGTACTGTTACTTATTGTTATGTCTCTTCATTAAAAAACTATTCTGAGGAGAGAATATATTTGCCTTGTTCACAGTTGGAAACTCATGCTATGAATAACATGTAACACATTATAAAACTCAAAATATACTTCGTGAATAAATAAAAGTAGGATTATTCTTTCTCCTTACTATCTCCCTCCAACCACAGAACCAGATTTAGACAAGTTCCTCAGTATTGTCACGATTGTTCTCTACCTATATTTATGCAACATTTGTTATAATTAACAGCGAGAAGAATCCTAGAGCAGCAATTGTCAATTGGCAATTCATGGCAACTTTAGCAGAGACTTTTGGGGCTCCCTGAGCGGTGCCCGATGTCTTTCTGAGTCACAGGCACTAACTTGAACCGTGCATCTCGCCTGACTTCCAGTGGTGAGCTGGTGGTGTTGGTGTCCTGGCCCTTTGCTCCCAATCACACCAATAGGAGGCGCCAGGCACCCGCTGTGTAAGTGACTAAATGGCAGGATGGCGACTGTGATGGGTGTGCTGAATTTTATTCAAACGTGGGAATGGTGGTCAGTTTTTGGGGCAGTTTTTGGGACAGAAATGCTGGCTGTTGGGGTGATGGGAATGGGGACAAAGGAGAAGACTGATGCTGATGGCTCGCTGACCCTAGCTGCTTCCAGTGTATGGAAATAATGGACATAATGTAAAAATGAGGGAAAGAAAAATCCCAAACCCATCTTACCCTACACTAGAAGACAGTAGAAAATGATGAGAGCCTTATAAAATCCTAATAAATTTGATTTTAAAAAGAAGCTTATTTGAATAATAACTCAAAGTGGAGAAGTAACAATGAGTGGCAACTTTGGTGCAGACTCTCCGGCCCCTCTGCGGTGCATCCTGTGGCCTGGGATGTCCTCTATGCAGCTGGAACTGAGTCCTCTCTGCTTGTCCGCAGCATGTGGACGGGGCCAGCTGGCGGGCACACCATCACGCTGCTTTGTGCCCGGGTCTGGGCTGCTCAGGGGCTGGAAGGAGTGGTGCATCAGAGAAATGGAAGAGACAGTGAACCCCACATCGGTTCAGCCACTGGCGACAGCATCCCTCACCCATCTGCTGCTAGACAAGCTTTGGGCAGTTCCTTCCAAGGCGACAGTCACTTGGCAGTGATGCTACCTTGGAAAGAAGAGCAACTTCGCTTTTGCCTGGTAGTCAGCGCCACCCGGCAGCTTTAGCTTTTTGCTGTGCAGTCACTGGTGGGTAAAGACAGAGCACGCATGCTTGAGTAATGTCATCAGATTACCTTCCAAGCAGTGTTCCCATTAGATTTAATACCTTGGACCTGCATCTGGACTCTCTTGTTCTTTAGAGAAAGTATAAAAATAGTTTTTTCTCTCACCTGCTAGAATACAAAC
Organism: Erethizon dorsatum; assembly: GCA_028451465.1. NCBI lineage: Eukaryota > Metazoa > Chordata > Mammalia > Rodentia > Erethizontidae > Erethizon > Erethizon dorsatum. Next base: position 156,043,862 of record CM051824.1, read on the forward strand.
AAAATCAAAAATAGAAAAGCCAGCTGAGGCTGTTATAGACCTGCTGTTTGTGTTCTGTTGTGACTTTTAACTAAGGCAAATAATAGTGAATCATTTATATCACTTTGAGATTTATTCAAGCTGTAATGTCTGTGAATCTGTAATAGACATAAACTGAATTGAAAGAGGAAAGTAATGATCATCATTTGTCTTTATTTTATTATACTTACCACTGCTAGCCTTCACTTCTGAATTTGCTTTTTCAATTAAAAAACATTTATTGAGTCCCTGCTAATGCTTTGAAAATGAATTATTGCCTGTGGGAGAAAAGCATCACATTATTTTTCTCCCTCTTTGGTGGCAATATGAGCTTGCTCTTTGAGAGTGCATCTTAAAGAGAAATGCTGTATTCACAATCATAATACATGATTAAAAATGCACCTAATATTTTATGCATTTGATAAATATCAGTGTCAGAAAGTCCTTGCTTTGCAGCAGTAGGTTCTATTCTTTATGCATTTATATAGAAACGTGTTTCATGATTTTCATAATACCAAAATAACCCTGTCACCTTGACATAGTGCCTCTTCCCTGCTTTCCATCATGCACTAGGTTTTTCTCTACTTTTCTTAAATGGTGGGGTTCTACACACTCCCCTTGCTCCCTTTTTATTTGCTTTCATGGTACACAGTCCCGCTGGGTAAGCTCAGCTGTTCCCTTATCTTCATCTTACAACTGTACCTGGTAATTCCCTGTCTACCTCTTCAGCCCCATCTTTCTCCTACATTTCAGACTCCACCACCCAGCAGTCCAGTGCACGTGCCTGGAGCTCACCCTCTAGGGCTCAAACTGAGCTTAGCACCTGCCCCCCCCAGCCCTGCTCTTTCTTTTTTCCACCTGGAAGTGACAGCTGTGCCTTGCAGTTAGTCCTCTCATCACCTTGTCTTCCCACTCATGGTCCCTTGAATCTATTTCCTTCTCAGCAGCCCTGCAGCTAAGACCCTTGCTTAGTCTTTTTTTTTTCTTTCTTTCTCATTGGAATTGCGCAGTACTCTTAAGTGTCCCATCTACCTTTAATCCCAGTCCTTTCCAATTCACTCTCCACAGTCATTCCAGATTATCCTAAATATAATCATGGCTTTGCTTTGCAGTATCCTTCAAGGATTCTTCAGGGCCTGTGGGACAGCTTCTTCACCCCGAAGCTTGGTAGGAAGGACCATTTAAGATCTGATCCATGCTTGCTTTTATCACCTTGTCTCCCCTCGCTCTGCAGTGCACGTCTAATATTCCAAGCACATTAGATTTCTCACAGTACGGTTGTCTGAGGAACAATCCTGATGCAATTTAGCTTCCAAAGTCAAAACCAGCCACATTATCCCAGAGGTTTCAGGACAGAAAATTTCACATACCAACTTAAAATACCAGACTCACTTGGTCCACTGAATTAATTGAAAACACAGCAAGGAGCAAGGAGAAGAAACAGGTAAGTGCATTGCACAGGCTACCGGCAGGCAGAAGCGTCACACCTACCTGAGGCTTGACATAATGCTGACAATCACATGGTTATGAGGACCCTGTGTGAGGTTCGAGGTGGGGCCCCGTGAGCAGAGGGATGTGTGCTTCCTCCATCGCAGGGCGAGTTCACTGGCCGCAGTACTGGTACTTGTGAGCCTCCTCACCAGCCATGCACTTCATGCTTTTTTGGGTCAAGTATATTTGGGTCCTGCACAAGAACCCACTGGTGTCACCAGTGGGTGGCCAAATTGGAGGGACAGAGCCATCAGCCCAGAAGTGACATGATCATGATTTGGTGTTTCCATCCTCTCTGTCCATAACAGCGTTCTTGTTCGTTGCTATGTATTTTTCTTCTATCTGTTCCTTCTACGTTTGGTGTGTCCTGCAGCATACTAAAGCCCTTCTTAGTTCTGCCAGTGCTGTGTGGCCTCCCTGTCCATGTATTATCTACACTCAACGTGTCCTGCACATTTTCTCTGTATCCCACAAACTGTCAGCTTACCTATGGTTTTCATCCCACACTTTTTTAATTCTTTTGAGCTATTTCAATAACTTCCTTTTATAGCATAATTAAATATCCTCAAACATATTTTCAGATGTATGTCCTTGAGCACAAATGTACTGTGCAGCTATGTACTGTGATGGACCCACAGGCTTAGCTGCTTCCTCCTGTCATGTCCATCTTAACCACCTTGTGCTGCTATCACAGAATACGTGAGACTGAGTGTGACCATTGAAACACTTAGCAGACTAGTAAAGCACACTTCTGGGTGTGTCTGGGTGGGTTGTGGAGGTGTGACCTTGGGCACTGTATCTGGTCCTTCCTCTCTTGTACTGTTCCCTTACCATCCTCTTCCCAAGTGCCATGTGTTGAACAGCCTTCCTCTGTCCTGTCCTTCCACCGTGATGTTTATGCCTTGAAACCAGCCAGCCATGGACTGAAGCCTCTGAAGCTGTGAGCCATAAAAACTCTCCTCTTTTATATTGTTGGTGTTGCACATTTTGTCCAGCAATGGGGATGCTGACTAATACACAAGGAAATTTATAGTGAGCAGAGACCGACTGATTCCCAGCTCTGGAGGCTGAGAGGTCCAGTGTCAAGGTCCTCTGGTGAGAGCCTTCTGGCTATGGCATCACATGAGGGAAGGTGAGAAGACAGGAAGGACCGGGAGGGTGAAGGATTCACCCTTTTCTAAGAGCATGCATCCCACTCATGAGGTTGGACCTCCTGTAACCTAGTCACTTCGTAAAAGTCCTGCCTCTGAGTAGTGTTACCGTGACAATTAAACTTCAGCATGAGTTTGGGAGGGGAAAGGCATTCCAACCACAGCAGTTCTACCTGTTTCAGCAGATTGGCTTTTTACTCTTCAAGGCCCAGTTCTCATATCCCTGGGAGATGTCTTGACCCAACAGTCTGGATCAGGATCCCTGGAGGTAACGTGTCCTTTATCTAAGCCGTCACAGTATTTAATCATACTTTTCTATGATTTCATGCTCACTGTTTCATTTTTTCACACTACATTGGTAACATCTCTGGGTAGAAATTTAGGTAGAATCTTTTATCTGTTAGTATTTTGAGTCACGAAAGGCTGCATTACTCCCATAGTTGAAATCTGAGGTTATAGAGGTGGAAATAAATGATGTTTCTCTCTTTTTGCTTCCATTCTTCATTGTATATTTGCTGATGGGGGTTCGAGGCCATGCCTTCCCCCATTACTGTAAGAAATCTCCAGGTGTGTACGTGTTTATTCACAGCACATTCTTTTTGGCCCACACACAGGGTTGGCTGTTTCCTCGCTCTCCCTCTCTCTGCTTCTCATGTAATTCGCTGCTATGACTCTAGGACCCCAGGTGAGAGGAAGATGAGTGTTTTCTAACACTGACCCTGTGCTGTGCTCCATGCCAAGTTGCTTTATCCCTGATGCTCTCTGAGGTTCCAAAATTTTGAGTTCTTTCAAAGTCAGTGTCACATTCCTATCCCTTGATGTGCCACATGGAGCACCTTGATTCTTCTGCTGTTTGAAGCAAACTATTTGACTTTAATGAATACTCTGTTTCATGTTTCAAAGTCAGTGTGGCCTTGACTTGCAATAAGCAATGGAAATTATTCACTGTGATATGACTCTTCCTTCCTGAACTTTTTCTCTTTTGAATTCTATGTAACTCTTTTTATTTCCCTTTGGTTTCCCTCTCTGGGAATTTTTCTTGTCCCTTTTTCAACTAAAGGCAGAAATCTGAATAAGCATTGATCTCCCCATCTTTTCTGTGAATTCTTGTCTTGTAGTGTTCATGCATTTTTTTGCCTAGAGTTATGTATTAGTCATTTTGACCTCACTGGGAAAAAACACTGGCATCTGCACCTTAAAGGAGGAGAAGTTTATTTTGGCTTATGGTTTCAGAGGGCTCAGTCTGCAAACAGCGGCTCCCATGCAGAAACAGCATGGTAGAAGGCCCTGTAACAAGAGAACTGCTCACCCCATGGTGACCAGGAAGGAGAAAGAGAAGGGCAGAGCCAGGGCAAAGATTACATTCTTCCAGGCCATGCCCCAGTGACCCACCTTCACCAACCAGGCTTCACCTCCCAACATCACATTTAGCTACATCAGTCCACTGATGAGTATCACACATCCATAATCCAATTCCCTCCCTGCAAAAAAGACCCCACTTTTGAACATCTGAAGCTTGGGGGGGAGCATCTAGATATAAACCGTAACATAAGTGGATCAACAATTTCACAAACAAAATTTTTCTTACTCTGTGGAATATTTTCAAGTCTAGCAGCAATCCAGCTGCTGCCCATGAAGGGAGCCTTGAACTGTTGTTTGAACAGTACTGTGGTGGTTTACTTGAAGTCAAGGAAAACTGCCATTCATTTCTTTCCTCAAAGTTGGAAATGGTATGTTTGTAAGAGATCTTTAGAAATGAAGAAAAGTCAACACAGTGGGTGGAGATAAATAAATAATTACATCAAAAGAAACTGTTAAAATGCTTACTTGTATACTCATATAACACTAGTTCTTGTACAGGCAAAGAGGTTATGAGAAACCTGGAGTATTAGGTGTGTTTTCTTTTTCATTTGATTGGATCGTCGTGTTATGATTAACTCATATATAATTGCGGATAGACAGATATGCTGACATTACACATAGTAGGGCTACTTGAAAACTAGAATTAATTGAGCAAACGACCATCAAGAGAATAACCAGGGTAATCACTTAAAATTTTGTTTTCAGTTTTCATAAAGAAAGATTCCAAATATTAGAGGTCTTTCAATAAAGTGGTAAAAGAATTTAGGTCTCAGTATTCCACAAACAGGCTCAACTTCTCCTGGACAAGCATGTGCCACCCTAGGCATGTGGCTCCTGTCCTTCCAGCGAGAGCAGCTCAATGAGCCCAGCAGCCTGTTCACTCCTGAGTGACACAGGCTCTGTGGTTTTTTGGTGGGGGAAATCCTCCCTAACCTCAGTCCTGCCCTACCACGTTTTGGGGGTGGCACATGAGGAAGAGGTTTTTGCTCTTTTTGTTCTTTCATTTTTCCAGTGGAACCAGGGATTGAACCCAGGGCCTTAGCACTGAGCTGCATCTCCAGTGCTCTGTGTGTTTTATTCTGAGACAGGATCTCAGTAAGTTGAACAGGTAAACTTGAAATTTAAATCCTCCTGCCTCAGCCTTTTTGAGTGCTGGGATTATAGGCTTATGTCCCAGGCCTGGCTTTTGCTGCACATTTCTCCTTGGTACTCTATATCACAGGGCAGCTCTGTGACACCATGACACTTAACCAGCCTCCACCACTGGGTCACAAGTGTGCATGTCCCTTCAGAGCTTGTCCTGTCCCTTGTTCTCCTGGGGACCTGCCATGGAAGGCCTTGATTTAGGCATTGTGAGAGAACACTTCCGACTCTAAGGCAGGTACAATGCCTCATCTTTCAGTGTGTAACAGAAGCCTCCATTTTGTCACTTTTTCATGTACCAATGAGCACGATTTAGGACTTGTAGCTACCTCTCCTCTTAGGTGAATGAAGCAGTGACCTGATAAAATGTTTGATTCTTATTTATTCTGTAAATATGTTTTTTCAGTAGCACAATAATGGGTTGAATTTGGTCCTCTGAAAAATGCCAAATTCCTAACCTCCAGTATCTGTGAATGGGACCATCTGGAAATAGGTCTTTTTATACATAGTCAAGTTGAGACGTGGTCCCGAGGGTGGGCTGTAGGCCACCATGATGGGGCCTGACAAGAAAAGACTCAGTGACAGGTGCATAGAGCAGGAGATGTGGAGAGACACGTGGGCATCAGCCTTCCACATGGCCACAGAGGCTGAGATGAGAGTGACACATATGCAGGCAGGGGATACCAGGGACACCGGCCCAGGCTTTGTGGCAAGGAACCTCTCCCCTGGGACTTTCAGAGAGGCAAGGTCATGCTGACACCTTGAGTTTGGACCTCTGAGCTCCAGAACTGTGAGATTAAATTTCTGTGTGTTTAGCCACCTTGTTTTTGGTCTTTCTTTACAGCATCCCTAGGAAGCAAATACAAGCTCATAATCACTGTGCCACTGAGATTGTATCAGCAAAATCAAGGTGCAGTACCATTGAGTGTTCTGTGATTAGCAATCAAAAGCTTTAATTTGGGACAGTAGCCTTTATTTGAAAGTGCAGTATTATGACTAGATAGTCCATATGGAAATTATTTTCTTAATTGTTACAGTAAACTAAATCCCTCTACTGCCATTCTTAATGGTAATAGAAGTTAGTTCATATTCTTTTTCCATGGGACTCTAAGAAAATTTAAACATGCACCTAAAATGTTCTTTCCAACAAAAAGATTACTTTAGATTTGCTTTAATGTTCAATTATCATGACTTGGATGTCAGTGTTAGGTTGGGAGCATCATCAAAGGACCCGTGCCTGCGAGGTACAGTGCTGTGCGTTCCTGTGATAAAGCTCACCATCTTTAGTGGGATGTGAGAGCCAAGCTTTGCTGCTGCGTTACTATGCTGCAGAGTTGCTATGGCAATATCAAACCAATGAATGGACCACCTCCCGGAACCCCGGCAGTGAGCAAGTGTGAAATTGGTTCAGTTGTACACAGGAATACGTGCAAGCCAAATTTGTCAGGATAAAATTTCTGGTAGGAAACTGCATTTCTAATTACTTAGACATCATGAATATAATATTAAATATTTGCTTTGGATATTCCAGGAACATGGTTTTTGAAAATCAAATGCTAATTTTATGCTTTACTATGTAATATCTATTTTGCACTTATTTCAGGTAACACGGATTTGTTTCCATTTATAGAAATTTGGATATGTAATGTCGAATTTTACACTTGGATAAGTATTTTAAGTTATGTACCTTTGAAGTCAAACTGCTTTTATTTATTTAAAGTTATCAAGTATAGAGAAATGATCTTTTAGGGAATATAATGAAAGCTGTTGTGTACATACATTTATTTTTAGGCAATGTTTTTAAATTATGTTTTGCTCTGAATAGTATCAAATATCATAAGTAGTACAAATCACAGAAAAAGAAACACATTTTAATGTTTTAGTACCTAACCATTAGTCTTTATAAAAATAGCTTATTAACATGATTATTATTTCATTCTTAGTGCCCATTAATTGTGTGTTGTTATTCTAAGTATGAAGTAAGTAAGTGCTCAACTTGTTCAAAGTAATCACTTAGGAGAAATCGTTTATTTGGGGAAACCCAATGCGATGGATGTGGCTTTGCATCCTTTCTTTTCTTTCTCAGCATGTATTCAACCCCATAAGGGTTTTGCAACCAAGAATCGGGGAGGATCTCTCTGGAATGTGTTCATTGCCAAAATGCCTTTCTCAGGTAGGCGATGCAGCTCATGTGAACAAAATACATTTATCAAGCATAATCAGTGAAAACTGGAACATGGCTTATCTCAGAGGACCCACACTCATGCAGGGCCGTCTACTTTCCCATTAGTTCAACTCATAGAACAGAAGAGCATGACTTGTTTACATAACAGAAACCAATATTTGCTCTCTTTTATTCTCTTGGCAAAGATTTCCAAGGGCAGTGTTTGCCAGATCCTGGCTAAACCCTCGCTGACAATGTATTTTTTTCTTGTTTGATTCAGGGGAACTCTGTGGACTGCAGCAATGCGGGCTGCATATGATTATGACTTTCTCACAGTTACATGCAAAGCCCTTACTGTTTCCTATGAAACGGCACTGGAGTTGTTAACATAAAACTGAGGCTAGGTATTCCAAAACATATCCCGTTTAGTTTCATGACTAAAGCTAACATGTGCTGGTACTTATTGGAAAGAATGAACACAAGAAAATGACTCTTTGGATCAAGTTTGACTTTGTCCTGAATCACTCATGAATCTAGTTGTAGCAAGAGCAGTTACCTCTTTTTTTCTTGTAAAACTGCTAGATGTGTGAACACTGATTTTAGAAAAATGTGTATTTTATGTAAATCAAATAAATCCTCCCTGTAATGTCACTTTAGGAATGATGGTGTTTTCTAGTATGAAAGTAGGAAGCTTATCCGTAATAGAAAGTCAGGAGACAAGGAGAATATTTCTAAACACAGCATCGTCACTCTGTGGGTACGTGGATGGCTTGTCTGAGTCTGGACTCTAGTCCACTAAATTTATTTCAGCTGCTCAAGAAAGCTCTTTCCAGAAGGTTCCTGTCTTGGTTAGCTCGGGCTGCTATTAAAAATGTGTCATGGGCAGAGCATCTCATAAGAAACAGGGATTTAGCACTCACTGCTCTGCAGTTTGGAAGTCTGAGACTTGGGGATCGGCATGGTCAGGTTCTGGCTGGGTCTCTCATCGGGGTTCTGATGGCCACCTTGTCCTGTCACCTTGCTTGGCAGCCATACAGTGAGAACTTGCTGGGGTTTCTTGCACAAGGGCGCTAATCCGATTCATCAGGGCTCTGCCTCTCGAAGCTCTACTTCCAAATACCATTGCAGTGGAAGTCAGGATTTTAACGTGAATTCTGAGAGGACACAAATATTCAGTCTTTGCGGAATCCCAGCTATCATAGAACAGAAGAAAAGTTAGGAAGAGTAGAGAAAGGGATGAGTCATTGTAAAATGACAGTCACATGTACACTGACCCACCACTGGATGCAGATTTTAAAGATTACCCGCATTTTAAAATGACTTTATATGTACTTACATTATTTGGTATATATATATGTATATGTACTACTACTTATTTGTGAATTTTTGTTCCAGGACTGAAGTAAAGCATTGATAGGATGTGCTTAGAAATAGTTAGACCAATGTGGCATTGCTGTGACATCAGCTGCCTAATCAGGGGACTCTTTTTTTGGTGGGGACCTGATAGTGCACTGTTGAACTTGCATGATGACTTGAAAATGATATGAGCTGTGTACTTCTCGTATGTAGTAGAACCATATATTTACCTGTAATTAATTTTTTTAAAAAGTTCACCTTCACAAACTGCTTTAAAAGAATTGAATATAGCTGGGGTTATAGCTCAGTGGCACAGCACCTGCTTGGCAAGCGTGAGGTCATGAGTTCGATTCCTGGTGCCAAAAAAAAAAAGAAAAGAAAAAAAGCAAAGAATTAGATATAAGCCAAAGATTTATTTATATCACAAGATCAAATATCAGGATTTTATACATATATACTGTAACATTTAATCCTTGGATCTTTTTTATTGAGAAAAAAATAATTCAGTTTATAACAATAGTAACAAAACAAAAACAGGCAAATAGACAAAATCCTGCCACTTTCTGAGTAATAAATATATTTTGGGCACCATGCAAGATTCTGAATTCATGGGCATTGTTACTTAGTTCTTAAAAACACTCACTTAATCGGCATTGTTATTTCCACTTTAGAGATGAGGAAATTGGCTCCCTCTGAATCTCAGGCCCTCCTCACTATGCTGATGAGAAAGAAGTATTACTCAACACCCTAATTTATGCATTAAACTTTATCATAGTGTGTATATATACACCAATGACATCAAATTAAAATATCTTTTGTGTCCAGTAGATACTTACTCAGAGTTGGCTTTAAGAACAAAGTATTTCTCAAAGAAGGTTTGAAGAGACAGTGAGGTCTTTGTAATTTGTGTTTTTTGGTATGTTCGTTTGAGTAAATCCAGACCAGATTGTTTTAGTTTTTAATGTTACTGAGGTAAAAGGAAGAAAATAGAGCAAGGCAAGTAGTTTGTGCTGCAGTCCGTCATGGTTCCTCCAGGCTCCGGGCGCGTACTTCTTTGTTGACTGAATGTGCACTGCGGAGCTCTAGGAATCGGTTTGCTGGGTAAGGATGAGGGGACCAGTGGAGATGAAAGCCAGAGATCAGAACCTGGCTCGGGATAGAGGATTGGCCCTGGGGACCAAGTGAAGACAAAATTGTCAAGAGTTCTGGACAGCCGAAAATAGAAAAAATAAAATGAGTGATGCCGAAGCTGGGAAGGACTGCACTTGTGCAAGCCATGACACTCATGCTGTTTTAGACATTTGTAAAACAGTAAAAGATTCATCGTGGAGGTGGGCATCAGTTAAAATCTCAGGTTTTTGCTGGTTGTATAGTGAGAGTAAAACACACTTTTAAGGATGTCAGAGATGCAGGAGGAGGGGAAGAGGCACAGGAGCAGCAGTGTCCGTCACCTGTGTGTGAGGTGTTCGTGTGCATCTGTGTGCGTGTTAGTTTTTAAATCCAAATAATGAATCAAGGGGCTTTATATTTTTGAAAACACACCTGGCTGATTGTGAGTTCCGATCATGTTCTGTCCGTCAGTCCTCACGGAACAGAGCTGCTGGAGAAAAATGTCCACGTTAGCGAGCATGGACACAAGCCCTGTGCCAGCGTCACCACCTTCTCATTTTGCTGGCATTGAGCTTCAGAAACTTTGATGTCTACCCATAGCCTACTACCCTTAATCTGCTCCCACTAGCTGTTGGGTATAATCTGCATTATTAGAATAACTTAAAATATAAGCAATATTTATTTCAGTTGGAAGAAAATGTGATTCAAAATTCCCAGGTAGTTGTAATAAGCCAAGGAAGAACAAGGAGTTAGGAAAGCTGAGGTCACCTGCACCCACCTTTCCATGCTTGAGTGAGTTCTAGTGAGGTCATGCCCGAGAAGGGGTCCTCTAGCCCCTCATCAATTCTTTTGAGGAGACCTCTATTCAATAACGCACCACTTCTCTATTTTTGTAGCTTAAATTGTTGTAAAATCTTCCATACCATCGTGCCTTCTGTCCTCCTTTCTTCCTGTGAAAAACATTCACTTCTCATTGTTATTTCCTTTGCAACACAGTTGCTGAGTCTGTTACCATTCCAATTATATCCTTTGAGATTCGGATTTGATGATCTGCGCTTTAGTGGCATGGCTTCAAGATCAGAATCTAAAGCTGAATTTGAAAATATTGTCAAATGAATGGGCTGGGGGTGGGGGCAAAAAGGCTGCCTATAGCAGTTTGTTTACAGCTTTTGCTATCATGACCGCAGGTCATGTCCCTCAGGTTCCTGGCTTGATGCCCTGGGTGAGACGGAGGGCGCCCCCTGTAGATGCACTGGGCTTGTTTCAGCCTTCTGAGTCGTCTTCTTTTTTTTTTTTTCCTTTATGTGGGTACTAGAAACCGAACTCAGGACCTCGTGCTTGCCAGGCAGGCGTTTATGCCGCTGAGCTATCTCACCGGCCCTGCCTTGTGAGTCTTATTCCGAAGTCCAGGCTTAATTAACAAGGAGCTGCTCTTTGGGGCCACGCTTCCTGGAATGGGACGGAAGCTCAAGCAGAACGAGCAGGAGCTCCCTGACTCCTAAAGCTTCCGGCGGTGACTGGCGTGCTTTTCCTTCTGCCCACGTGCCATTGGTCAAAGCAAACCATGTGGCCACATCCAAAATGCCACTAGTACAGAGTGACACTGTAGAAGTGCACAGAGAAGGGTAGATACACAAAAGCCAGCCCCGAGGAGGGACAGAAGGCTGTGGGCTTGAATCCCTCATAGTGCTTATCCTGAAGCGACATTATGGATGAATTTCTTTTCCTGTCTTTTGAATTTTATTAATTGTTTTGAAATAATGATCAGTTTCCTTAGTAGTTAGAAAAAAGTAACACTTTTAATATGAAAAAATTTTTAAAAGTAGGGCATATTTTAAAATGCTAACCTCAAATATTCATCTATAATTTAAAGTAATTAACATAATTTGCATCTGTAACATTTTTACTATTTTGATACTTACAGTTTATACAGTTCATAATGAATTACTAACTACGTATTAAAATTTTCATGGTAGGAAATGAGAATCAGTCAGCAGACCAGGGATAGACGGGTGGCAGATTCTGAAGAAGAAATAAAGTAGGACAAGGAGAGCCAGCGGCCTCCACGGCGGTCTGGGATCTGGGGAGTTAGTGAAGTCCCCCCATCCCCGATTTCATAGGCTCAGGCCCAGTACAGCAGCCTTTCACATTTTTATATTCTGTGTTTAGTCCATATGCACCATCTCTCTGTTCTCCCTAAATTCGAAGTAATACATACAGGCACCAATAGTCTAGGAAAGTCAAGTGCGGTGTTGCATTGCGGTCCTGCCCATTGGATAGGCTTCTGTTGCGGGGACTTCCAGCATACAAGGCAGCTGGCTGGGCTTGCTTACAGTGTCCTCAGTGCCTCAGTTTCCCCGTCATGTCCATGTCTGGCTCTGCAGCTGCAGGGCAGTGCAGGAAACTCACAAAGCTCCTGGTTAGGTGAGCAAGGAAATAAGATAAAGTTCTACTAAATTCCCCTCTCAGAATGGACTGGGGAGTTCTGGAGTTCAGGTGTCAAGTATGCCTGTATGAAGAGTATGAAGAGTTTATAGGCATTCAGGTATTTGATGGAGAATCACAAATAAACTTTAAAATTAAAGTTTATTTCCCAGTGAACCATTAAAGATATTCAGAGAAAATACTATTTCTTCTGACACCAGTAATACTGTATAATTACACCATGAACTCAAATACCTGTGAGGACAAAAAGTGTGATGGAAAACAGTAATTATGCAAATCATTGTAATTTATTAGACACAAATATAAGAATCTATGTTATATGAAAAACAAATTTTAGCCTATTGTTTTAAATTTTAAAGTAATTACTCTAGATACATTGTAAGATATTTTAATGGTGTTATAATTGTGTTATTTAATGGTGTTATAACTTTTGAGGCATCAACATTATAAATACAAATGCATCGTCTTCTTGGAAAATAGGCTGTAGTTTATATTTTAAATAATGAAGGGGCATTTCATCATTATTTTGAATTACTGGTGAACTTTGTAATGTCTTTTCATCTGAGTTAAATTTTCAAAAAGTTACTCACCATATAGCTTAGTTTTTCCCAGGCTTTTAGCTACTTTCCCATTTCAGTGAAATGAGACATCCCATTAACTCTTGCTGACTGCACAAAAATGAGTAATCAGTGCCACAGAGGTGCGATCCCCCACTTCTTGAGTGTCCCCTGGGCAGAGTGGTGGCTTAGAGGTTCCTGGTTAGTTTCTGGAGCAGATGGCCTGCTGTGGTTAGCAGAAGGCCTTGATTTCTGACCAGAGGCCTGGCATCACGGTGGGACTCCTCACAGGACCTATGGGAATGTAATGATGGGTGAGTGGAAGCTTTCTGGTTCGGGAATCCAGCACTAAGGTGCCTGGCTTCTTATCTACCCTCTCTCACGCTCTCCAATTTCTGCTTCTCTCCTCCATTGGGAACAGCGTTTCTAACTATTCTGCCAGTGTTAACTCCGCCCTGTCCTGCAAGGTGTTGATTGTGCCACCTTTGTCCGTGAACCCACCCAAGCCCACTGTCCGCGACTGTCACTCTTAGCTCTCCTGCGAAACCGTCATCTCCTCTCCATCCTGTGGTGCTGACATTGTGGTCCTGCTGATGTCTCGTGGTCCCATTTAGACTGCAGTGGTTTAGCGATCGGGGAAGATTACCAAGCCATCTTTCATTGAGAAAAGTACCTAATAAAAGTTCTTATAATCACTAATTTACAAGAAACTAGGTCTTCTTGTTTCTATAAAAACTTCAAAACTTACCCTGTGTATCCTCAGAGCACATTTTCTTCTCTTCATCTAACTGTGTTACATCTACACGAATTCATGTGGATAGTTTAACATGGGAGATAAATATCTCCACTGTGATTTTCCTTTACTGAGGAGGGATGCACCATTTTCTTTTCTTTTTTTATTTTTGGTACAGGGAATTGAACTCAGGACCTTGCGCTTGCCAGGCAGGTGCTGTGCCGCTGTGCTATATCCCTGCCCCTAGTTTTGTGTTTCTATTTTTTTTGGGATGCAGCATTTTCTGAATGGAAAAATTATAGTTTTTAGGCAATCTGAAAAATAAGAGATTCTCCAGAAGAAAGATCTTCTATCTTTTGATCTTATCTGAAATAAGCAGTTACCAATGTTAAATTTGGCTTTTAGCTAAGTATCTGACTTAATATTTATTTCCTGTATAAATAAATGCTGTAAGCTGCCAGTGTTTGTGCATCTGCCTCAAATCACTTGGTATAATTGGGAAAACTGTGTAGCTTTTTTACAGATTTACCTCAGTAATTAAAATATTTAAAAAGTTACATAGTTTGCCGTTTGAAGCATGAAAAGTAGATAATGAGAACCTTATTTATATGTTTACATAACAGCATTTCTAATTGCAATCCATTTCACAGTTGCTATTTTGAAATCCAACAGGCATTTCATTGTACAAAATAAAATATTAAGGTAGCATCCAGTACTGGATGCCCAATGGAAGACTCAACTAGAAATGACCACTTAGGAAAGGCATGTTCGTGCTGTGTGTGTCTTTCTGTTTGGTTCGCTTGTGTAATTGCGCTCTCTCCCCTCTTTCTCTCTCTGTCCATCTCTGCCTCTGTTTCTCCCTCTCTTTCTCTCTCCTTCTGTCTCTGTCTCTGTCTTCATCTCTGTCTCTGTCTTTCCCTTTCTCTCTGTACTGGGAGTGAACACAGAGCCTTTGCACTGAGCTACCTCCTCAGACTTCTTTAATTCTGTTAATTTTTTTTTTTTATATGCGTGTACTGGGAGTTGAACTCAGGACCTCGCGCTTGCCAGGCAGGTGCTTATGCCACTGAGCTATATCACTGGCCCCAATTTTGTTAATTTTTGCGACAGGGTCTTGCTAAGGTGCTTAGTTGCCTAGGCTGGGCTAAAACTTATGATCCTCCTGGCTCAGCCTTCCAGAGTCCTGGAATTACAGGCATAGGCCATCATGCCTGGCTATGGCATCTCCTTTTCAGAAAGCTGCCAGGATCTTCCCAGGGCTCACAAGCTGCTGTTAGTCCTTCATCCTCTGACTGAAATATCTGCTGGCATGACCCTCAGGTGCCTTGGTGCCCATGCATTCCTGATGCTCAGCTTCACAGTGGAGAACTGTGGGACCACATAGTCATCTTAAGAGCACCGCGACATTGGCACACTCCCAGATCCTTGCATTTTCCTGGTGTTGTGGGATGTTCATAATTATGGACTGTGTGTGCGTCCTAATAATCATGGAATATTCCTTTGTAACTCACGTATGTATTATTCCAACACCAGAGCAATGTAAACATAACTGCTGAAAATTCTATCTTTAAAGTCTTATTTAAACTTTCCATGTGTGATTTATGGACAATTCCAAAGGGTTAATGGTACAGTTTTATATTTTTTGTGTTAGAAAGCAGACTTAAGCACATACGTGTTCACGTGCATGTATAGAATTTTGTGTGTATAAAGGTCATCTGAGCAAACCATGTGGCATGAAAAAACATTCTATCAAAAATTACAAAAATAATTACTGTGTTATGAGTCCATTTAAATCACTTTCCAACTGCATTCTTTAAATTAGGTCCCTATGCCCCACGAAATTATGTTTTTGTTATAGCATAGACACTTCTATTTAGAGGTCAAATTATGTTACAAAGATGTATTCAAAATTAAGGGATAAACATGTGAATTTCCCACAGGTTCTGACTGTAAAATTCCAGTTAATTCATATCGTGGAATACAAATAGAAATACTGTTTTAAAAATTACATGGTTAATTTTAAAATAGAAACATTGGTCTTGGCAGTTTTTTCCAGTGGCAATGTTATAATAAATTATTGCCATTTTTGGTTTTGCAGAGACGCAGCCTTTCAGCTTTCACACCCCTCCAGGGTGGGCTCCAGGCCTGGTTCCAGCCTCAATGGCACTGCCAAGCTCTCCCCAGTGCCAGAGTTCCCGACTGCTCCTGCAGTTGTTGGAGCAGGAGCTGGGAAGCCCGCTGGTCCCGCCTGCTTCCCCCTTGTCTTCCTGGCCTGGGGCGTCTAACCATCAGCTCTTCCCATCCAGTTTGCTTGGCACAGTGCAGTAACTGGTGAGGCTCTGTCTTCTGACAGCTGTTGACCACTCATCCACTGTTTCCTGTCCCCTCACAGGACACCACTTGCTGTCACAGTCTCTGCTCTGGAGGGCTGGGGCAGAGGAGAAATGACAGAACCTTTCACTGGGGACTGAGAGACAGATGCAGGGGTCAGCAGCAGAATTCCATCTGGGGAGATGTGCTGATAAAGAGAATCTTGCTCAAGAATGCTACCACAGGCAAAGGCTTCAGTTAAACACTGTAGGTGCCAGGGTGTGCTGCCCAGGGGTTGCACTTAGAGAGTGAATACTACAGACCCAGTGAATCAGAGGAGCCCAAGGGGGAAGCTGAGGACTCAAGGAAAGCAGAGTGGATACAGCACTGCTCATGAGAGTGACACAATGGGTCCTCAAGGGCAGCTGGGCTCTGTGTGGCCATGCACACAGGGGTAGCTTATTTATTAGCAGCTAAGATTGTGTGAATTATCAGTGCAGAGTAACTTGTACCTTTTCTTTGGGCCTCATGGAGTCTTTCTATCAATCAGCATTGGCTTCAGACAACCTCAGTAACTAAACTCAGGAGCCATTAGAGATTTAGCACGGTCAGCCTCCGTATTTGCACCTTCTGCATCCTCCGATTCAACCAATGGTGGATCAAAGATCTGAGGAAAACACTGCATCTGCACTGAACACAAACAGACTTTTTATTACTGCTGTTATGCTCAACTACTTATGTAATATTTGTATTGTGTTGTGTTTTATAAGAAGTCTAGAGATTATTTAATATATACAGGAAGATGTGCAAAGATTATATACAAATGCTACAACATTTGATGTAAGGGACTTGAGCATCTGAAGATTTTAGTGTCCCCACAGGTCCTGGAGCCATCACCCCCAGATTCTGAGGGGACGACTGTATCTAGGACAATTCCAAAGTGCTGAGGGCAGGAGGCTGGCAGAGAAGCTTTTCTGGGTGTGGGTTGATTTAAGCACTAAGGCTGCTGGTGGAATTCTTATAAATGCTAAAGGCAAGTTTTGGGGGTATGTGCAAAAGAAGAGAATTCCATAGAGGAATTAGGAGGCATGCCTGCTGTTTGGACACCTTAATTAATGGCTGTAGATGGTCGCTTCCTTAAAAATATTTTTAAACAATATTTCCAGTGAATGTCGTCCATAAAAAAAGTGGGTTTGAGGTCAGGTGGTTTTTAATTTCAGAATAACTTACAGATCCAAGGATCTATATATGAGACTGACTGGATGAGTCCACTTTTTTCCTAGTGGAAAATCATATACAATGGCACCTCGGTTCATGAACTCGATTCTCTCCATAATTCTGGTTGCAAACCAAGTTGGACGAGAACCGAATCAAATTCAATGGTTAGATTCATTGTTGACCTTATGGGGTCAACATCCAATTCGGTTTGTGACCAGAATCATGGAAATAATTGAGTTCGTGAACCAAGGTACCACTGTAATTAAAACACACAGTAGTTCAGCATGTGATTCTGGAAAATACAGAGGATAAAAATAATCAGATAGCTTGTCCATTCAGGTAAGCATATAACTGTAAATTGATGAATTTTCAGATAGATTTTTAAGTCAGTTTCCTGAAATTTCTTACTATCCACTTCCTTTTGCCTTGCCTTGTTCTACAGTGGCAACAATTCATGCCCATCAGAATACTTTAGAAATGAAGTCAGTTGAAAGCTCCACTCTATGCCATGGTGTGCATGCTCTGGGATACCTCCATGCAGCTGTGCATGGAACATCTGGGCACAGGGCTTCCCTGATCAGGACCCGCACACTGGCAGTCCTGTGTCTCTCTTCACTTCTTCATTTATACCTTCCTTTACTAGACTTTAGTCTCCAGAGGGGTAAGATCTGCAATGTGTACCCTGTATCCCTAGGCCTAGGAGAGTTCCTTGTTAATGTTTTGAAATTGAATAAGGGAACTTGCAAAAGTAGTGTCCTATAGGAGCTATGAGTGGCTTGACTTCTTAAATCTAGCTCATAAAAACTTACTAGCACACGGTGTTACTGAGTGATGCTGATAGTTCTATTGAAATAATAAGATGATAATTTTTATACATCTTTATCTTTTACAACCATCATCCCTCTGCCACTTAATGAGAGTCACCAGGAATACGGTTGTTATACTCTGGTTCCATGTACAAGTGTCAGTCATCCTAACGGACCTTCTGTAATATAGCCAATGTTGCAAAAAAGGCATAGAAACATTTGAATATATGTATATGTGCAGATGCGTATAAAATCTTAGATGTTCATCTGAAAATATCTAATTATGCAATAATTTATAAGCATTGCTTCTCTCTGTCCATAATTTTGGTATCCTAATAGATTTGCATAAAAACCCCTCAATACTTTTGATCATATATAATCATAAGCAATAAATATTTCATGTTGATTTTGTGCTGTAAATTCTTGACTTTTTTTTTAGCCCAGTGGTGTAAAAGAGCTACAGATAATTCTGAAAGAGAATGTGGTAGGTATGAGAAAGGGTAAAGAAAACATTCTAGAAAGTATTTTACTAAAACATATCTAATCATTCAGAGAAATCAATGAGTGTTCCTGAAGAATAACTCAGAAAGTTGTAGTTCATAGGTATTTAATGTTATGTTCTATTTCCTTTGAGCAACAATAAATAACTTAGTGCATACATCAGCAGGAAGTCACCCGTTTAGAAATGACACACACTCTGTCCAGTTATACGTGAGCAAGGCAAGTCTCCCATTAAAAAATCAGATGTTTCTAAGCTCGGCCTCCCACCTCCAACCCTGGCTCTGCTGCTGACCCCATGCTGTTGATGGCCACACACTCTGCACCTCAAGTCCCTCGCTGAACCAAATGCACAAGGTGATTCCTACCACGGCCCACAGTGGCTGCCGTGTGTGCTAGCCACTTCCTTTTGGTGCGTCTTCTTCTACAGTGGCAACAAGCATGCCCATGAGAATGCTTTAGAAATGGAGTCATTTGAAAGCTCCACTCCATGCCATGGTGTGCACATGCTGGGATACCTCCATGCAGCTGTGCACGAAACATCTGGGCACAGGGCTTCCCTGAACAGGACCCGCACACTGGCGGTCCTGTGTCTCTCTCTTCACTAAGTCACATCTCTATTGTACACCCTGTGATTTCTGTGCTTAAAATTCTTCAGGTTAACCTTGAGCCCAAAGATACATGTACAACAAGCTAAGTACAGAAATGTACTAGGTTTTGAAAATTTCCCCTCAAATATCTAAGTTGTTTATCCTCCAACCAGTTGGACATTGTTTTTAAGCTTCTTGCTTTTACAAAAAAGTTTTCCTAGTAACAGCTCTATTTTTTGCACTGCAATCGTGAGTTAAATTATGCAACCATAATTTAATTAGTTGAATTATGCAACCATAACAACCAGAGCCTATTTGGGACTGAAGGAAGCAGCCTCTTGGTGGGCTCCTGGTTCCGGGGGTATGGAGTGCCCTGCGTTATCTGAGCCAGCCAGGGTCATTTGAGAGGGATGGAGGATGTCCAGTGAAGGAAGCCAGCTAGAAACTTCCCTAGAAAAGAACTTCTACTTGCTTTGTGCCATCCAGCAATTCAGAAAATAATCTATATTCTCCAATTTAACATTTATGGGAAATCTGGAAAATATGAATTGTTTTGTAAGCCTTTAATGATGATGTTTTTCAAAATAAAATGTAAAAATATCTTTTTTCTGCACAGCAGATGTGAACAGTGTTTTAATTCAATGAACTTTAAATACCTCGAATGAATGCATAAGGCCATAAAGGGGCATGCGATGAACACAGTCAGTGTGAGTGTTCTAGGGCCGAGTTTTTGAGGACCTATTTTAGGAATGTGAAAAGAGATACAAGGCTTTAATTTATGATTTACTAAAGTCATATAGCAAAAAAAAGAGAAAGTGTACATATCATGTAATACAGAATTTCCAAATGGGGCTCTCATGCTAGTGATGTGACTATCATTACAGTTTCCATGGTGAAATTTTTCCTGTCTGTCAGAATCTTGAATCACACAGAGATGACACATACATGTAATATGCAAGTTAAATTGAACATAATCTCCAAACTCTGCTAGTGGGCAGTTCTTTCTTGTTGCGGGTGTCCTGCAGTCATTGAGTGTTTTTTCCTCCTTGTAACCGCCCCACTTCTTGGCTGTGTTTGTGCATGTTTCCTGTATTTGCTGTTCTCATGGTCCCACCAGGGTTTGTTCTCGTCTTCTTCTTTCTCACAGGGCGATGTGATGAAGAGGGTACTCCTTCGCAGTGTGGGAAAAGTGAGGGCCTCAGATTCCTACAGCGTTCCCCGCGAGTTTAGTAAACTCACGTAGACTCATTGTTCTCACTGGGGATGCTGTGTGTTATTTACGTACATTTGATAATATATTTTCTGTGTGCCATTCAAGCCCTTTTGGTGTTATCTCAAGGCCCACAGTTTTTCAAAAAAAAATTTTTTTTTTTTTTTACCTGACGTAGTTTGGTCTCCCCAGTGCTTGTCATTGTAATTGTTTTGTCTTCAGGAATTTCTCTTGATGGCTCATGACTGCCGGGTACTCACAGAGATAATGGAGTGTGGTCAGAGTGGACTGAGTTCGGTGGGCAAATACCACTGAGGTGCTTAGTTTTCCTTTCAACCCTGAACCCCAGTCTGGTTGAGTTTCATCCAGTTCCACATCCAGGGGTCCTGCCCATTCCCCATGAAGTGTCTCACAGAGTGCAAAATAAAGGAGACAGCCTAGGCAGGAAGATCTTTAAGAACAAACATTGGTCCCATCAGTGGTGACAGTTGTCACACCCCATTTGACACCCATTACCCCAAACCCAACCAGGGGAGAGGGGGTATTCAAGCCCAACCTTTCTATGCATGGCGGAACAAACAGCAGGGGCGTCCACTTGACTTCTTATGTTCCCTTGGCTGATAGCTTCCCTGCATATGGGAAGTCTGAGCTGAATTTTGAAGTGTGGACCAGTAGAGACTGGATAAGTAAAGCATGTGTGCGTGGTGTTGGAGGGGTTAGGATGAAGGTGAAAACACTTTCATACCAGGAAGACAAGGTTTTGCACGTAGGCCCTGTTATGCACACAGGTTGCCTAAACATTTCTGAATGGTTCTGGATTTGAAGAGTAATGGAGATTGGCGCTTTGCTGACCTCCAGGGTTATAGTGTCATCCACCCCGAACAGGATCATGCATGGAAAATCAGTGAAAGCACTAAACTGTAATAGTATTATAATAATATTTGGCTTTAACATTGATAGTTTAGATTTGTAAAACACTATAGACCAAGTTTATTAGCAAATATTGCAATATTAAAGAATGCATCCTATCAAAGAGAAATAATATTGAAGATATACAAAATTATCTGATGTGCATTTTGGCTATTACAGTTTGTGTGAAATGATAGGAGTAATCTTAATTGTCTTTCCTTCATTTATGCTTTTTAAAAAATAAGTGTGTGACACGTACACAATTATTTTCTCCACCTGTTTTGATCAAAGAAAGTTCTTGGTATGTGATATAAAACTATATTTGGGAACATATCTGTAATTCATTCTGAGAATGGGAAAAAGACTCATGCATCCCGTTAATAGAATTGGCGACATTCACTCGGAATTCCCGCCTTCAGATGCAGAAGTTTCTAGAACACTGTATACCTTAGGCAGAAAATTTCCCTGAAACCAGATTGTGTAATTTGGAGAGCTGCTAAATTTCAAAATTTTAGTACATTTCTGATTTAAATCTCATATTTCAAAAGTATGAAAACAAGAAGTATGTATTATGGACTTGGACTATTGTATTATTTTTAACAGTTTGGGAGGGAGTATATTTTGTTTTTTGTAGAGAATAATTTTAGACTTAATGCAAAATAAAATAATATGCATTTTCCATTTATATTGTAAATATTCAGGAATATTTAAGGAAATCAAAATGAATCCATTGACAAAGTGCTGGAATGATGATAACTTACTCATTTTTTGGAATTTATACCCCTGTGTAATTTTTCTAAATTAAGGTAGTTCTGGTACAATGTAGAAAATTTGGAAAATGAATATAAGAAAAATTAAGGAATTAAAACTACCTTCGATATCACCAGTGAGTAAAGAAAAACTGCAAACCTGTAGGTCTCATCCACCCAATCTTTACACTATTTAGGTTAAACATTTACTATATTATGTAAAAGTAGAACTACATTACTTGATAACTTGTTTTTTCACACAATTTATTGATATTTTATTTCATTTAAAAATATCTTAAGGTTTTCTTTTTTTGTATGTGGGTACCGGGAACCAAACTCAGGACCTTGTGCTTGCCAGGCAGGCGCTTATGCAGCTGAACTATATCACCGGCCCATATCTTAAGATTTTTGAGAAGATATTATTGGAGATTAAAAATTAAGGATGCAGGGCCAGAGATATAGCTCAGTGGCACAGCGCCTGCCTGTTAAGCACAAGGTCCTGAGTTCAATTCCCGGTGCCCCCCCACACAAAAAAAACTAAGGATGCAGAGCAAGGAGTGAAACTGAGATTTATTCTCCATTAAAAATTTTGAGGGCCGGTGAGATGGCTCAGCAGCTTAAGCGCCTGCCCGGCAATCGCGAGGGCCAGAGTTCGACTCCCGGAACCCACATACGAAAAAGGGGCCGGTGATATCGCTCAGCGGCACGGGCGCCTGCTGGCGCAGGAGGTCCTAAGGTCGACCCCCGGTACCCACAAAAAAAAAAAAAAAAAAAAATTTGAGACAATTTTAATACATGTAATTGGATATATGATTTCTGATACAATATTCCTTGAAATCAAGTAGATATTTATTGCTTGTGCAATTTTGGACAAAATTGGATAAAATATTGTGTAATAAAATATCACATCAATTAATACCATTTCACTTAACTAGATTTAATATGCTTAGAGTTACAGTTTTTTTTTTTTTTTTTGTGGGTACCGGGGTGTTGACCTCAGGACCTCGCGCGCCAGCAGGCGCCCGTGCCGCTGAGCGATATCACCGGCCCCTTTTTCGTATGTGGGTTCCGGGAGTCGAACTCGGGCCCTCGCGCTTGCAAGGCAGGCGCTTATGCCGCTGAGCCATCTCACCGGCCCTAGAGTTACAGTTTTAAAGAATTATTGGAAATTGATTTAAACATACTTTGCCTAGTAAAGGTATAATTTGTTAATATATTTAAAGCAAAAACTGAGACTCAATGATTTTCTCCTCTTTAGCCTCATAATAAATTTATATATACTTATGAGCAATGACTTAATTTTCTCCTTTAGTTCAACCAAGCCTAAATAATGAACTATTAGTTATTAAATAATGATCTATTAGGAAGCTATTCTACATGTTATCATTAATTAGATTTTTTTGCACTTACATTTATATGAGATAAAAATCTTAATCTCTTCACAAAATTATAGTAAAGGCTGCAAAAATAATTCCGAAGTTATTTATAATAATCCTTAAACTTTAAACAAAATATTTTAATTTTCCTGAGACTTAGTGTATAAGTAAAAATAGATGAATTATTAGAGACTTCAATATGTTAATGTAGAAAACATTAGGATGATCCTGGCAAACAGTAAGCATTCAATTAGCACTAATTATTTAAATGATTATATTTTATAAAATATATAAGTCTTATATTTCCATAAGTGACATAACACATCCACATCTCACAAATACAGTAAGAAGGGACAATTAGAAAAATATAGTTACTTAGAATAAATGAACACACAAAAAATGCATATTTTGGCACTCAATTAAAATTGTCAAAAATAAATTTTTAAATGGTAAGTTTATATTAATTTGGAAGACACACCTATTTTTCTTATGAAATCTCCTACCTGTGAAATTTAGCTATTTTTAAAAGTGTGTTTGTTTGGAAACTGTCCCCATCTTTATAACTTTTTAGGTGGACGGACTGATTTGAAAGTGGGTTGGGCACTACCGAGGGTCCAGCAGGCAGGCTGAGGGTCAGCTGTATCCCAGCCACAATGGTTTGGAAACCTGATTTTCCAATCTCAACTCCCTCCCTGGAAATGAATATAAAATTGCAGGTAATCCTTTCAGTAGATCATCTGCATCCTCCATCTACTTTTTACTCCATTTTTTAAGTACAGCATCTGTATAATCAATGAATTAAGGTCCTGTGGCTGAGTGTTGTGGAGGCATAGATGATATTTTAGCACCTGAAATTAGCAGACAGTGTCATGTTAAGGGTATTACTCATGTTTCAATTTATAAGTTTTGAGTTTAACAGTAATTTTTACCAACATATTTTAATTCAGATTTGAAAGGCAGGTTTCCTGAGTGTAAGAGGAGCACAGCATCACTGACTTTTGCTATCACTGAGAACAAAATTCACGTCATCTTGTCCACTACACAATACCATACGCATATAGCCGGCTTATCCCAGAAATATTCACTTTGAATACAGGAATCTCCTCTCACCGCACCTAACTCCACTTCTGAACACCAGGTTGTTATAACTGTACAATCCCTTGGTGTTCAGAAAGCACCTAAGGCCCTAACACGCCTTAGGAGCAGAGATGAACAGCGACCACAGTCAGCTTCGTCAGAAAAGACACAGACTGCCAGAACTAGCCTGAAGCGCTCAGTTATTTTCTAAAATAGAAATATATTTGCATGTAGAAATATAATAGCAATGTACTGCAGAGTGTCAGGAAAACAAAGAAAGTATCTAAAGAAAATGATGTTCTACACGTGACTCCAATGCCATCGCTCAGGAACAACTTTTAAAACTTGTTTCCCAGAGTTTATGTCTGATAAACACATATTCTGTTAATGTAGGGTTCTTCATGCATAGGGAATTTTCTGGGTGCCCTCCACTTCTAGGGGTGTCAAATGCGATCAATTCATATTTCCGCATGTTGAAAGGAGCAGTATTTCTGTGTTAGGCTTTCCTCTCCATTTTGCCTGTTTGGGAAAGAGAAGTTTCCCTTATTGGTTCTAGGACAAATAAAGCTCTTTTCTGGACTGTGCTGGTCACTGAGGCTCCCACAGGAAGGACCCTCCCTCGCCAAGCGCAGAAAGTAGCGCGGGTGAAACATACTTCGGCATCCCCATGCTTTGCAGTAACAGCAACTTACATACAGTCCTCAGAAAGTTATCAAAAATACACAGCCGGTGAGATGGCTCAGCGGCATAAGTGCCTGCTTGGCAAGCGCGAGGGCCCGAGTTCGACTCCCAGTACCCACATGCGAAAAAAGGGCCGGTGATATCGCTCAGCGACACGGGTGCCTGCTGGCACGTGAGGTCCTGAGGTCGACCCCCGGTACCCACAAAAAAAAAAAAAGAAAGTTATCAAAAAGATAGTAAGACAGACAACAAAGTAAATCGTAGTGAAGAACAGAGAGAAAATAGCAGACAGCTCTTCTTCAAAAAAAAAATAAAAAAGAGAAAAGAAACAGACTGAGAAAAGTCTTTATAAAGAGCCAGTCTCAAGATCTTGCATTGGATTATATTTTTATGGTAAATCATTAGTTACATTTGCAAATATTTCCATCTCACCTCTTCTACACCCACAGCTGGGACGCGTGTCAGTCTCTGTGTGGGGGTGGCTTTGTGTGATTCTTGGAGAATGAGAGGAGGGGTGTGACATGGCACTCATTGGACTCTCCCTTCTCTGGCACAGAGAGTGGTGGCGTTGCTCGTGTGGAACAGTCCTCCTGCCTGTTCACGACCAGCAGGTAATGCAAGAGACAAGGGCACTTTGTAAGTTGCAGCCTCCGAGATTCGGAGTTGATTTTTACCATAGTGTCTGTCTTACTCCTCCCAACAGGTAGGATTTGTGGATTTTGTAAGCAACATCTTGCAGGAGTGATTAATAAATGCGCTCCTCCATAGTACAGCATAGGAAAGATTTGAAAGCCATCCCAAGGGCGAAGGCGATGGCACAGGTAGTGTTGAGCCAAAACCACAGAAACCATCCCCTGGCTGGAGGATCGCTCTTGTAGCTCTTGTCCTTGCTTAATTAGGGACAGCAGCATCTTTCTTTCTCAAGGGCTTTGCTTCGTATGATAAATTATGTCCTGGTTCTATATAAATCATATGTTGACTGCTTTATCCTTACCTTTCCCAACTGAAAAGGTTTTGTGATTTTTTTTATTATTAACCTGATTAATATATTTCTGTATAACTCCATAATAGTGTTTTACTTCTCACATTTTATTGTGCTGTATTTCTTTATTTGCTGTCCTTGGTGTTCTCAGTAATGCACTGTTTACTTTCCTCTAGATTTTACTATATCAGTATTTTAAAGTTCCTGTATATCATCTTATAATAAATGGTGAAATTTAATATTTTATGAATTTAGTATTTTTTAGCCATTATTCGCTAAACCCACCAAGCAACTCAGAGTTGTCCTCAATCCAAAAAATATAGCATCCAATGTTACTGAATTAACCTCTTTCAAAGCACTTTATAGGACTTCAGGCCTGATTGTGTATAATGAATACTTTCCTGACTTGCTCCCTTTCCCTCTTCCTCTCCCCTTATGTTTATCTATGTGAAAAATTCAGAAACCATTAACAAGTGTTTTCTGGTATCATGACTCTGGAAAACTGGGGTTAATCTGGAGAGAGTAGTTCAAAGAGAGTTTGATATTCTTGCCACTTTGGAGCAAAATTAGAAATAGATCGTCACGTGCAACTCTTTAAAAGGGTGTCATGGTATTATAAATTTATGCAGATTAACTTCTCTAGCTCCAATTTCTTCAACGTATGCTTTCTTCCTTATTCCTTCACTTCCGTTTATAAATGTATACAATGACTATATGTAGGACTACATAGTCTAGAATCCATACTATGCCTATTTTATTTTATTTTATTTTATTTTATTTTATTTTATTTTATTATTTTGTGGGTACTGGGAGTCAACCTCAGGACCTTGCGCTTGCCAGCAAGCGCTTGTGCCACTGAGTGATATCACCGGTCCTTTTTTCTCCTTTATGTGGGTACCGGGAGTTGAACTCAGGACCTCACACTTGCCAGGCAGGCACTTGTGCCACTGAGCTATCTCACCGGCCCCACTATGCCCATTTTAAAACCTTATCAAATATTTACGCTCACATCAATGAGAAATTTTGTGTTCCAGAAGGCCAATATCTATGATGCAAACCCTGTTTTTTAGACAGTATATTATCAGCATAGATTAAATTACCAGAATACTATTTCCAATGCATACTAGGAAGGCAAATATTTCATTTTAAAATATTGCCCATTTTCATGGAGAGCTATACAATTTGAGTCTCATACAGTGCGTCTTGAATGTAACAGGCACCAGGATGATCTGAAAAGTTTTAAAGAGGAACCGTGCCTGGGCTCCCTCCTGGCCCACGGACTTCACTTGGCTGCAGCCTCATAGTGGTGCAGTTTTGTGAGTTCCGCTGCTGGTCCCAGTGAGCATTGTGGAGAGTACAGTCTTGGTGGACCCCAGACTTTGGTGCGCACATTTTGGGTTGAATATTGAAGTTGTAGTCCATGGTTCCTCGGAATGTGACCATATTTGTAAACAGGGTCTTCACAGATGTAATCAGGTTAAGATGAGGGCCACATGGAGTAGAGAGGGGATTCAGAAGAGGGAATTTGGGCACACAAACCCATTCACAGAGATAACACCGGGTGGAGACCAAGACAGATGAGACACAAAGGGAGAAGACCGTGTGCCGAAGGAGAAGGACGTGGAGAGACGCATCTCCAAGCCAAGGCAGGCCCAGGGCTGCTGTCCACCCGCGGAAGGCAAAGGGGCCAGGAAGGATTTTTGCCTACAGCCATCCCAGGGAGCATAATCCTGCTCTCTTGGTTGCAGACATAAACCTTCTGCGCTAGGAGAATGAATTTCTGTGGTTGTCAGCTACCCAGTCGGTGGAACTTTGTTATGGCAGCCCTAGGAAACCAATGCAGTATGTTGTGAGCATTCGATGAATTTATTTAAGATACAACATTTCACTCCCCATCCCTTGGGTATTTAACCAAATCTGTGGACATAGGGCAGGAGCTATTGACCTCTCCCTAGCTCTCGGCCTAGCTGTCCCTGGACCCGTTACACTGGCCTCCTAGGAGACTGAGTCTCGGGCCTGCTTGGTCTCCAACTCCTCTGCAGCTGATCCATCGCCCTAGGAAATCGTGTGTGCATTTCATCCTGAGAAACTCCGCAGGGAAAAATTATGAGGGCCCTGAATGGTGGCCTCCGTTTCTGTAGTCAGGAAAACAGTTTTTCAGATCAATAAGAGCCTTAGTCTTCCAGTAGTTAAGAACACACACTTTTTTCCCCTAAACATACAAAAAGAGCACCCTGCGTTGCTTGGAAAACACAGTTGAAAATTGAGTGCAAGAGTAAATATTGATTCCCTAGCTTGTTACAAGAAAAAACAAGTTCAGCTTTCAGGCTCGTAAATGGTTAACATCTTCGTGCTTTCGTTTTGAGTGCTAGGCTATTATTTTTATCTTTTTCATTTTTAGTTTACTGCCTTTTATAATGATTGGATGGAAACATAACAACAAAAACTGATTTTGTGACCATTTCTTTCACCAATACTGTACAGTGTGCTGCAGGAGGAAAAAAGTATTTGGATTTAGGCTTTGCTGTTGGGGAGACTTAGTTTTTATGTTAACTGTTTTCTCTTCTTTCTTCTGTGTCCTTTTCACTGTGTAAATGACCTACTTTGAAGTTTCAAATAAAAAGAAGTTAAATAGGCTTTTATTTGGCTCTTGATTCTGTCTTTTTCTAGCAAATTTGGAAAAGGTCCTGACTTTGAGTATAACATGGCTGGGAGCAGGGAAGAAAAGAAAGAGCTTATCCTGCCGTGTCTCTTTTTGCTGGTCTTCTCAGGGGGACTTTTCTAGTCTGAGGAAAGCAGCGAGACTGCCAATAGCTGCACTCTATGAATAGGACCATTTGCCTAAAAAAGAAAAGAGTAAAGGATGTTTATCCATTTTAAGGATGCACATGCCATGTGCGCATACATGTGCTCTGCACGTGTGTGCACCTGTGGCTGGGTGTATGCACGTGTGTGCATGCACTCGAGGGTGGGTGTGAGTCAGCTGCTAGGACTCATCCTACCTTGGATGGTCTGGTACCCCTGTAGGGGTCTCCTCAGTTGATCCTGATCTCTGTGGCTGCTTCCTATTAAAGAAACATAGCACGCTGCTGTTGAAACAGAAGATTGTGTGTAATTATTTATTTCTTAGAATTCATAGGACTTCGTATTCTTCTGTAGAGAAAATTATAACTAAAGTTCCTTCAAAATAAAATGCCCTCTGTCTCCATGTATCTGGGCTTAAACTGAAATGGCTTGAGGGACACTTTTGCTGTTGCCACAGTGAACAGGGATGGAATCCCTGACTCACCGCGAATCTCTAGAATCTCTAGGGAATGAACACTTGCCCTCTTTCCGATGTTCTTTTAGAGGCCGGCACTTTCTCTTCTGAAACCTATGGGTACCGGAAGAGTAGCTGAGTAGGGGTGAATATCATACTTAAGAAATGAATTGGCAGTTCTTATGATGAAGGGAAGTTTACTAGCAGTCATTTAGTATGAGAATATCACAAGGAAGATACGAAGAAACTAAACACCTCGGCGACCATCCTGGAGAAATTGAGGTCCAACCCCGAGTAATTGGGGCTTCCTAGAGCTGCAGGAGGAACTCCAGGGCGGGTGCAGCTGGCATTTCAGGGAGGAAAGGGCCCTGCGCGTGAGCTACCTGTGGAGAGTGGCGGAGGGTGGGCCCGAGACACCGCTGAGACCGCGGTCGGGGACCTGGGCACTCTAAGTCACCACTTGCAGCAGGTGGTGCAGTCCGTTCTCCAGTCTGACACTTTGGAGATAAACTGTTTCCCTGTCTATTTTAAAGGTGAGGTTATTTTTGACCAGTGACACTGGGATGTTGTTGCTGTTAACCTTGGCCGATGTGCACTCGACTAGCTGTGAGATCCTCCGTGAATCCATAAACACACCCCCTTGGAGGCGGGGGCCACACATCTGCTCTGACACCTGTGAGGAGCTCCCACGGCCCTGGGCTGTTCAGCAAGTCAGACCTCCTGGCTTACTTGCCCTCCAGCATGTACAGCTGGCCCGGGGTCCTTGAGCCTAAGCAGTGCCACCGCCCACCACCCACCACCCGCCAGCAAGAGCAGAGGCTCCTCTGGGTTAGTGATGGAGCGGGAAGAAAGGATGACCTTTCTGATGGAGGAACAGGCGACACACAGGCATCAGTCAGCTACAGAAATGCTGGACCCCCAGGCCACCATGCTGGCTAATTGACCAATCACTGCCTTAGCTCTCTCTCTCCTTCCATCTTTTCTCCTGAGATAAGCTTTAGTAAGACACCCAGTTAGATAATGAACCCAATGACGGGAGAGTCCCTGCTTCCTTGAAGCCAGGCCGGTACCGTCTAACACAAGACCAGATCACCGGAGACTCCCCGGAAAAGCCCCCGGTGCGCGCGGTGCGCACTCTCCCGCTCTGCGGCGGCCTCCGGAGCTGCTCCGCCGCTGGAGTCCCCGAGGCCATGGGGAAGAGCGCTGACTTTCTCTCCGCCCCTTGAGGATGCCCATTTCCCTCCGCTTGACCAGTAAGCCTCAACTTGGGTCCCAGCTGGTTTATTCCAGCTCTTGCCAGCCACTCTCCTTGCCAACCAGCTCCCCAGCACCCTGCCTCCTAGGGGATTAGATGGATTAGACAGGATCCGTAGGGAGGGAAGAGTCTGAGCCAGTAGTTCCTGAGTGCTGTTCTTGCTAGAAACTTCTGTGATGTTTCTATGATGGTGTGATTCACAGAAGTTGAAGGACAGAATTATTTTCTTGCTTCTTTATGATCACTTATAGATTGTTTTTGCTGAAAGCTAGGTCTCAGTGAATCCTGGATTACCTATAAAAAATGAACTAGTTTCTTTCATTCTTTGAACGTCTTTAATATATCCAGTCTATATAATTCATAGATGTTTTGGTGTCTGGATTATTCTGAAATAACAAATGTCAAAATCCCGACTTCCGTTGTGAATATGTTTTTTCCATAACTTCATCTCTGTTTGAAAATCAGCTCTGTTTTGCACATAGATATTTGTGGGTTTCGGAGACCCATCTCAGAGTGTGGGATGTCCACATTGGAAATTCAGAGATCATAGTGGCTTCGTGAGTTTTGCTCCAGTTTTCAAGGAGTATTCGGTTTACTTAGTTCATTCAGCAAAATCGAAAGGGTTCATGGAACTAGTTCAAAGCTCCCCACCCCCAGCTGTCTTGAAAAACATTGAACTGGCTTGTTTCATGAGCAGCCTGACTTAGAGCTTTGCCCTTGAGCTTAAAGAATTCAACAACAGTTCTGAGTGTCACACAGGATCCCATTCCTTGGGCAGCTGGTGGGCTCATGTGGGGACATCCTCCATGGCTGCCATTCCAGGCAGGAGTTGCCTGGAAGGGACAGCAGCCCGGCTGCAGTCTATGGTCTATCAGCCTCGTCCACCTGCTGGGGAGTGTTTTGACACAAAACCAGGACTTGGTCTTCAGCAGCCTCTCATCCTTTTGGTAAATAAAGCTGCTGCTTGTCACAGCCCCCTCTCCTGCGTCCCCTCCCCGCCCCAAGTCATCCCATGCTGTCATCTCCCCGCTGAACACTTAACTTGCATGTTCACCATGCTGGCTGCTGTGATGAAAAGTAGTGTCCAAGTCAGACCAGAGTTCTTGACAATTTTCAGCTGTTTTCTTTTTCTTTCTTTCTTTTTCCTTTTTTACCTTGAGCAAGCTGGGGCGTCTCTTCCTATTCATTGAAGAGCTGCTCTACAGTCACAAAAGATCCATGGCCAGGACCGTGGAAGTAACTGGATGTGGGGCTGCCATCAAGCCAAACTGTGCCACTCTGTTTTCTGTGCTGACTTAAGTCAGACTTTCAGGGATGGAATCGCCCCTCAGGTGTGTGTGGGCAGGGGCTGGCCAGCAGGACGAGAGTCCCTGAGTGTGGACCAAGAGCATGGACCAGCCCTGAGCAGAGGAGAGTTCCAAGGTGGCTCTTTCTCCTCATCAGAGCTGCGGTCCACTTCATGGTAAGTGGGTCAGTGCTAGCTCAGCATCCTGGTGGGTCAGCAGGTGAAGCCCCTGCAGAATTAACCCTGTATTTTCTACGAGTGGATTTTAATTCTCTTTTTTAACTAAAGTTGTGTGTATTTCAGTATCAAATGCTTTGCTTTTGTTTCCGCTTTCCCACAGATTCAGCTCTGTCTAATGCAATCATTCTCTTTCAAACCTTAGCCCCACTGTAAACAAATACAGCAATTCTAAATTCTGGAAATCTTCCTTTGTGAGGAAGAAATACTGGCAAAGTTCAGAAAGATGCAGAGAAGGTGATTTTCTCAGTTACAAATGCCTTGGCAAATTCTTATGGGTGATCTAAGAGTTAAGGTTCATAGTGCAAAATAGTAATTTTTTAAAATCAGCAACACATAAACATATTTTAAATGCCTGTAGATTATACACGATGAAACTTAAAACAACACATTTTTCACGAGACATGACATATTTTCACATGTTGTATTTTCACAAAACATGATGTGTTTTATGTAGGATCAGTGTGTCTAGACTGCTTGAGTATTTCAACTTTGACATTGACTTTTTAAAAAAAGTAATAATTATCATTGATGAATGGTTCCTTTATATCAGACACTGCTAGTCTTTGCATTAGCTTATTGCTAAAAGCAAACTGATGCATTAGACACTTTTAACTCACTCAAAAATGTATTTTTATCAAAGTTAGATGTGGTCAAATTTGCAATTAATGACATGGTACTAAAGGTGCATCCTGAAATCCTAGTCTCTTTACCCTGTACCCCTCCTTACCTAGTTTCCTACCCAAGGCAAAGCCCTTAAATATTTAGTGTTTATGTCTTTACTGGGGACTTACCTCTAGATCCCTAAATACTATGCCACCACTGCAGTTTTATTCTGTAGGCGTTGCCTAGTGTTGTCACTATTGATTGCATACTATTGTAGATAAGGATTTAGTCCATTCTTCATGCTTTCTCTGTCACCCTTCTGTTGAATATAAGTATGATTTTTACTTTCCTATTAGTTAACTTTGAAATTTAAAAAAATATATAAATATATATAGAGATATATATACAGAGAGAGAGACCACAAAAATGTATACATCAGGAAAAGAAAAACTTGTACAGAAAAACTGGCAGCCATTAGCTTCCAGACATTCATTAGTACGGTGAACTGCTGAAGTGTGGATACTTTTTTTGGTGGACTCTGTGCATATTCTATCAAGGTTGGGCAGTATGTTTCAGCTTCCTACTTTATAAAATGCAGTTGTTTTTTCTCCCACCCTGCCCTCCTCTGTCACCCCTCTCCCTCCCAGCTGGGTCTTTCCTGCCATCAGCTTGCAGCATGTGGTGTTGCTGATATGAGATGGGTTTTGACCTGCAAAAATGGAGGTTCCTGCATGATTCCAGTCAAGATGGATAACATCACATTGTGTTTCATAATGATTGTTAATCCTCCCCTATCTGTGGGATGGAATCCAAATGGAAAACCAGTTTACATTATTTATATTCAGATAAGTGTACAGATGTATTTAGGAATGTGGACCCACAGTGAAAATGACTGCTCGTCCTCGTT
Organism: Erethizon dorsatum; assembly: GCA_028451465.1. NCBI lineage: Eukaryota > Metazoa > Chordata > Mammalia > Rodentia > Erethizontidae > Erethizon > Erethizon dorsatum. Next base: position 156,077,347 of record CM051824.1, read on the forward strand.
AGCCTCCCTGGGGCTCCCCCTTTGGAATAGTCTGCCATGTCCTACTCAGGAACACACTTCCCATCTTCGAAAGCACGCTAGTCTCTCCCAGGCTGCTGTAGTACTGGTAAGGCCTGCACCAGCTCCTTCAGAGTGGCTGCTTTGGTGAGATCAATGGGAACGCTGGGTGGTGGGCAATATCAGTGTTACTTTCATTCTTCTTTTTCATGAGCTGAGCACAGGGGATAAGGCAAAGAACGAGACACATGGTGCAGTACTTCAAAGGCGCTGACGCCCCGGGGGTGGAACTTTGTATGTAGCTTTTCCCAAAATAAACGAGGTGACTAGGTACAAAGGATGGGGAAAGAATCAAACCTGGGTTGGGAACTGGCCCCAACTCAAAGAGATTTCCTTGCACTTTCAATTCTTCTGAGTTCTGATGTGTTGTTTTTTTACTGAATGCTGATAAAATACTAATAAATTGTTTTACTCTGATATCCATTTTTTTTCATCTCTAACAGTAATTTGTGTTAAGTAATTTGGACAGATTTTATATTTCCATAGTTTTTAAAAGTACATTCAAGATTTATATAACAAGCACAAAGTGGCTTTTCTTTCCATGGTAGAAAAAAATGTTTTCATATGTTGCCACTCGAGTGGTGGCTTGACATTGATTGAGTAGTTTTCGTTTTTGTTTTTGTTTTTTTTTAAATGCTCCTGTCATACAGGAGTGAAAAATGTCAATTTCCTGTTGCTGGACTTGCTAGTTCATAGGAAAAAGTCAGTTTTAATGGAGAAATGGTCAGGAATGGAGAGGTCCGTGTCGACTTCGTGTGTGGCTAGAAGAGACCTATCCGATCTCCATACAGGTTGTGTCCACTCATGAAAGCCTAAGTGATGTCACCCGCTCTGCAATCTCCTGCAGGCGCAGGAAGTCCACGTTCGGAGCGAGTGGAAAGGTGAGGGGATTACCCACGCTGCATCTGTCACTGGTGTAGGTGTCCCCAGCCCGCCGATCCTTGGGAATGCGAGGGCTATGCTCCTGTAAGACTGGGTTTGGAGCCCAAGGTCTACTCAGAGGTCTGCTCTTTAAGATGCGTTCAAAGGCGTGGAAGAGCGTCGGGCACAGCACAGGTGCTCAATAAATTTGTGATTTGCTCAAATCGGTGAGGCAGTAAAACCAACTCAAGTCCCACTCAATGACATACAAATTCTTATTTTTGGTGAAATCCTAGGGCTCTGCGATTTCTGTTTCCTTTTGGCTCTGAACTCCTTTGTCCAGCAATTATAACATTTTCTCATTATTGCACAAACCTGTCGTGTTTTCCCAGTTTTGTGTTTGGAGATAAAATGAGGTCCTTTATTTGGATTTTCACATCCTTGTACATGCAGGGAAAGAAAAGCAAACAACAGAAAATCCATTCACAAAGGTGGTTTGTGAACAGAGCAGACTTTATTCAAAGTTGGAGGCAGTTTTCTCCATTTTGATGTGGAGACGTTTGGCCATTCATCTGCAGTCTCCTCTGTTTCAGATGCACTCCCTGCACTTATTTATACCAACAAAATTATGCAGCTAAACAAAGCCAGCATCTCTCTAATTACTCCTATTTATCCTAATCCTTGACTTTTTAAGATATGTTCTTGTACTTTGATTCTGATGCAAAAATTTTGGCAACATTGTTCTGAGAGAGTGTGGGGTGTGGAGAAATTGATGAAAAAAATCTTGCTCAAGAGTTGCGACAAAACTGGGTTTGTAGTTGGCTCTGATATTTCCTGATCTTTGACATTGCTTAATTTGCTGAACTCTCCAAGCTGCAGGCTACTCATAGGTGGGTAATTATAACACAGAGCAGTAACATCAGATAACACAATGCATGTAAGGTGCTTGGAATAGTGCCCAGCACCTTGCAAGAAGCCAGTAACTGTCTTTTGTTAACATTGTATTATTAATACCACTACTGTCGACCCTTATCCCCTCAGAAGGCTTTGCCTTTGTTTAAGTTCCATCAATCATCTTTAGAAAATTTTGCTACTATAGAATTTACTATGCTAAAAAAAAAAAAAAAAAAAAAAAAAAAAAAAAAAAAACCTTCCCTAGGAGGAGAGCAAAATTGAAAACCCAAATGTGCATGGTGGAGGAAAAAATGGTGCATGAGGCCGAGTGTCCTCTCTGGACTATTTGACTTTCTTTTAGAAATTCGAGCACTTTGAAGTGAAAATACTTTGAACTCTAGCCACCACTGTGTCAATGGCTGCACCATTTTTCTTTCAATTTATATTTGCTTTGGGGAAATTCAGTAAATGTAGCCCATGACAGATTCCTGATAGTGAAATCTGTTTTGCTTGAAAGACTCCCCACTTGGCGATGGTTTTTATAAACAAATCAGCAATTTCAATATATTTTACAGCAGGTCTTAAGAAGTGGTGCTTTTTAAATACACTTTTCACCATGAGGACTTTATTCCCTTCTTTATGGAAAGATATGTAGAGAAAGGGAAGATATCACAGCAGACCCACTTTACTAGCGGGGTTCTTGCATGACTTTGAGCTCGGCAGGCAGGTGGTTTGACCCACATAAAAACCTTATAAAAGGGGACCGCTTTCCTGAGAGGTGAGTGAGAGGTAATTGTGAGTCTGTGCATTGGATGGCCCATTTTTCTTTGAAGGTGTGTGTCCTGTGGAGCACTGCACCTGAATTTTAATGCCTGAAAACTAGTATTTGCTAGATGTTGGACTATGCTGTGAGAAAGCAGAAAATCAGAAAGCTTCCTAGTAGCCAAGCTAGGAAATTTCCTGTTATTTATTTCACTTGGACACCATCATCAGAGTACAGTACACAAGCTTCAGTGGGTTCCATTCCATCGTACTTTTTTTTTTTTTTATGAGATAAAACAGACTTTTTTGCTACATACAGAAAAGTATAAGGAACTATATAAGGAGCAAAGACAAGCAGATTAATTCTCCCCTCCTTAGAAAACTTTGAAGTACCTGGGAAGGTAAAACTCTGTCGGGGATTACTCTTATTTATTAATACAGCAGTTCAAAAATGTTTTTCACCTTTCTAGAAGATGCTCGCCCCTTCTGCACATGGTGTGGAAGGGGTGGTGCCCAGAGGAGCTAAGGCACAATTCTGAGTCCCTGCAGGCCCAGAGAGGTCCCCCTCCTCCCTGGCCACGGTGCCCCCACCCTGGCCTACCCTGCCTTGAGTCCGGTCTCTGTGTCTCCTCTCGCCTTACAGGAGAGCCAGCGAGGCACGAGGTGGCTCTGCTTGGCGTTGGGCTACTTGGCTTTGATGGCATTTTAAGGCCCTTTACCAGCAGCTGCAGGACCCTGTGTCCTCGCGCCTTGCACTGGGGTGGGCGGCTTTTCCATTGATGCTTTTGGTCCTCCAACCTGCAGTGGACTCTGTGGTGCCCCCTGCAGGTTCTTCGGTGGCACCTTGATGCCCAGTGAGATGGTGCTGGGAGGTGGGGCCTCTGGGGGCCGGGAGGTCTTGTGGGTAGAGCCTTCTGATGAGATTAGAGCTCCTATGAGAAGAGACAGGAGGAGTCTGTCTCGGCCGTGCAAGGATAAGGGAGAAAACAGGTCAGGGAGTGGCCTTCCTCAGAGGCCGGTCCTGCAGTGCCTTGGTCATGGACCTCACAGCCTTGGGAACTGAGAAAAAAGCATCTGCAGTTTAAGCTTCCAGCCCATGGTGTCCCCCGCAGCCCTGCCTGCCTAAAACCTCAACCACACAGACAGGGATCGTGTCCACCTCTTCAGGATGCCCCCTTGCTGCCCCTTGGTTCTTTGTAGCTTGTTTCTCCTTTCAGTCCCGCAGTCTATCTGATGAACATTTTGGTATCCATTTTATATACCATTGCAATCTTGAAATTATATGTTTACCTTTCAAGATATTTACTTATTTGATTTTGAATGGTGTTTGGCAATAATTTAAATTCTCTCAATCCAGGAAATTTTGCAAAAATTAAAACAGTCCCAGAACATGCCACTAAGAAGTGGAAATAAAAAAAAATACATGGGGGGAACTCACAGGTTACATTGTAACTTCAGCCTGGAGTCTAGCTTCTGAGAATCATTCTTCCAGAGCATTGCAATATTAAGTAAAGACCACATTGTAAATGTCTACGGCGCTGGAGAATCCTGAAGAGTAGTTGTGCTCCAGAAAATAATCCAGTGGTTTTAGATGAACTTTATTTTTACATCATTTTCCATCTCTTCTTCTATATTCTTCACTTGTTGACCAAAATATTTCTGCCAAATTGAAAGGCAAAACTAGATGGAAGGTAACACTGGTACTTAATGGAACAGGTATAGAAAAAAACCTACCTTCAATTAAGGGAACTTTGCTAAAGAAAGAATCTGGAAGGATTTCTAGTTGCAGGTTATGTTTTCTTCTGTATTTCCAGTAGCAAGCAAAGCCCCCATTTATTAGAATATGGTTTGAAAATGAAAGAAACAACCTATCGGCACGTATTAGAAGTGAGGATGTAAACTCAGAATCTAAAATAACTTAGAGTATTGACACTTTGTATTATAAGATATATTCAACGAGGATATTGTGAAATACCACGCAAGGCTTAGACAAGAGCTAGATTTGCCCTGTACATGGCTGTGTCATTAAGGAAGGGGTTGGGGAATAGGCAGTTTAGCTAATTAGGAAAACCCCGGACATATTTATATCATCCTGAATTGTTTTGATTATTCTGGGCAGCATTGAGCTGACTGATTTTCCCAGTAGGGTAGTGCAGGTGTTCCAAATTGCTAATTAGTTCTGGGATTGGTTCTATCTTCTTTCTAAGTTCAGCCAAGGGTGGCAAATATTCATGGACTTCATCTGTACTATGCTACCCATCTATTGATGTGCACATTTGGCTTCATTGAGATTTGGGGTGTTGGATGTTTTTGATATATAATATGTTCGAATTGTCTGGTGGTCGTTTCTCCCGTTTGGGTGGGCCATTGTCTTTTAAGATGAGTTCAAGCTGCTTATTCTTTGCTTTTAAATCATGTGATCAACTTTCTTTGAATGAACGTGTTAGTTTTCTCTCACTGTGCGTTTATTCAATTGGCTTATCTGTCACAGCTCTGCTCTATTTAGCTGTGTTGAGCAGTTCTGTGACTGATTGCAGCAGATGAAGTGGGTGAACTTGGTTAATTGGGGCCTCCCACGTGTGACACACAAATGGATGCCGTTTTCTTGTGCTTATGCCATGCCTTAATAAACACCTCTCTTTTTTTCCTTAGTCACTAGTGATCTATAATTGATATGACAAACACTCAGTACACTTTATGAGTGATACAAGGAATATTTGGGTGAAAAAAAATGTCCCTGTATCAAGAAACTAACTTGAGACTCCCTTTCGGTGAGATCAGGGAAGGACCACAATGCTAACTGTGAAGTTTGGGGGAAGAGTGCGCTAAAAGGGCTGAGGAAATGAAGATTACATTAAAAGAAGTAAAAACAAAAATAATGTTGCATGAACAGCACAAAAGGTAAATTAGGTACCAGAGACCCCTTCCAAGGTGCCAGTTACCAGGGACCCCTGCAGTGGACCCCAATCTCCTGCCAGGCGTTATGGCGCGTGGCAAGAGATAAAAGAGCAAGAGACAAAATAGCATTGCAGCAGGGATCTGAGGTGACCAGTTGTTCATGGGGAATGAAAGGCCGTGAGGCAGCCAGAACCTTAGTATTTACTGATCACACTCGTCCTGGGGAAAATGGCAGCTGGATGCTCTAGGCAAGTGGCGAGGTGGGCAAGGCTTGTAACGGAGGGAACCAAGCATTCTCATGAAAGGAACAGAACAGCCAGATTTAGGTTATGGTTAATGAGTAACCTGCCTTATAGCCAATTCTGGGAAGGAATTTTCCTCTGGAGTCACGCAGGCCTCAGCGGAGACGTTATCTCATACCTTAGCCCCGTGGTATCACAGCTCATCTATCTGAGCTCAACCATGGCGGTTGATAACAAACAGTGCTGGTCCCTCATCCGCCCCTGCTTTCATGAAAATAGTACACAGCCTCGGCCAGACTCACTAATTACACCGAAAGCCAATTTAGGGAGGTCGCCTCTGTACAGCCTGCACTGCTCGCAAGTGAACACAATCCCGCTTGGGCCTGGGGCGGAGAATGTGGCGGTCCTCCACGGTTCGGAAAACAAACTAAGAAGCTGATGGAAGCATTTGTGGTAATTAGCACTAAAATGGACTTGTAAACATGAGAATTATTGGAGTCAGTTTTATACTATAAATTCAGGATCCAAATAGCTAAGTTTTAGGATAGAAAATAGTAGTGTACGGCTGGACTTTTCTGATATGTGATGAATTTCCTATGAATGGACTCTCCCCGTGAGGCTGTCAGTAAGCATTCCTCACACGCCATTTCAGCTGCTTGTTTCCTCGCTCTACTGCCAGCCTGGACGGACAGGGACAGTGTCTGTTTCTCCACTGTACGGTGTGTGGTAACTGCGCTTTATTATTGATTACTGAATAAATTGATAGATGCGTGGATGGATGGATAGACTGGTTGACGTCCAGAAGGTGGGATGGATATGGACTGTCCCAGCAGGCTGATGTACTCTTGCAATATTCAGCCCATGTGTAAATGTTTTACTTCTCCTCAAGTTACCCGTGAACTGTGCTGTGAGGGAAAAACCATGCCTGGGTTCCGGTCACAAGCAAAGAAAGCCCTGTATCCTTTGTCATGGTCCCATATCATAGTGACAAGCATATTTCATGTCTTAAAGGACTGCCTCATAGGCATGATATGGACTCCTGTAAAAGATTTACACTCGGGAGCTAACAGTGCCATGAGTGCTACAAAGGTAAGTGCTTCTCCTTCCAGGGAGATTGTTGGAGCAGTTTGCCTTTGGCTGTCTAACAGAACGACTCCTCGCCCCTGACTTAGCACGAGAGGGGTGGTTCTGTGTGGCGGATGGAAGGGAACCCCCATGTATCTTTCGGGTCTGAACTCCGTGCTCTTGTGTTCTGCAGGACTGGTTCCTTGTGCAGTGGCATTGCACACCTGTCCCTCACGCCTCCTGTCCCTTGTCACTGCAGGGCCCCGGCTGGCGCTCACCTCTGCCTGCTCTCCGGAGGGTTCCCCCTTCCTTCTCCCCTCATCCTCTGTCCACAGCTCCCTGACCTGACAGCGCTCTTGCTCAGAGAGCTGCCCACGGCTTTAAAATGCAGCACACACTCCACCAGGCTGCCCTTGATTTTCTCAGCTAGTTGGGAGCATTTTCCCACAGCACTTTGTAATTCTAATGATTGATAATGATCACTCTCAGCTTTGCAGATTTCTGGAAACTCTGATTTTGGTTTCCATCCCTGACTGGGAAAGAGCACAGTAACGTTTTAGTCAGGCATGGCAGCCTGGGCAGTGTTTAAACGTGTAACCCTGTATTTACTGAAATGCTTAGCTGCCTATTAGGGAGTCTTCACAGGTCCTGCATAATCCGGCTTCTAACTGTGAACTCTTTCCTCCTGCTCAGCGACAGTGGTGTTTGAGGGAGGCTCACCTGTTAATAATTTGCCACATCCTCCGCATGCTGACACTCTTGCATCTGCGCACCTCAGCTAAATGCACTTCCCCATCCAAACCAGGCCAAAACTCTCCTTCCCGTGCCTTAGGGTGAATCACACCTTTCCTGTTCTCGTTGGCATCTCCCCATTCCTGACTTTCTCCTGTACTCACGAATGCTCTCTGCATACCTGTCTGTCTGTGCACAACCTGAATACAACTCCGAACCCATTTACCCTCACCGTGCAGGGAACATTTTAAAAGTATGTCCTGGCCCCTAAAACCAGTGTGACGATAATTCTGTATCTTCATCTATTGAAGAACGTTGACAGGCATGCAGTTTCTGAGCCGGCGACATTGCTCACAGTCTCTTTCCTTGCTGTCTTGTGTTTCTATGACGTGGGCTCAGTGCCTTTCCCTGGCCAAGCTCGGACTGTCACGGTGTCCAGCCTGGGAAGTGTGAGCCCTCATCAGCAGGATCTTGCCCCTCCCTCCTCCATGCCTTGCCCTGCCCTGCCCTGCCTCAGATGCTGCAACCAACCTGCTTGGGTGGGCTTTGCCCTGGGAGGAGAGTACTAGAACTGGGTGCAGGGACCTGTGACGGGGAGGGCAGAGTGTTCACTATGCTTTTAAAATGCAGCTCACAGAAAGCTGAGATCTCATCACGTTCTTCACCCGGGACCCTGAGCCTTGAGTACAGGAGCCCACTGCACAGCCCACGGCTTGTGGGCACTCCAAGCCTCAGCTGAGGGAATGAATGAGTGAATGAATGAATGGCCAGTTCTGAAGTCCTTAAGCTGCTGGGTAAATGTAGTTCTAAACTAAGACACTAGAGGGGGATCGGGCAAGGACTTTAGCAACACGAGCATAGCAAGAGCCAGAATTAGGCTGTTTCCTAGTGTAGAGATTTCACTTTTCCTTCCTTATCTTAATTTTTCAAAAGTTATACGTAAAACTATATATAGTGAAATCTGATCTGAGTCGACTCAAATCCTTTCTCCTCTTTTTTTTTTTTTTTTTTTAACCAGACTGGGGTTTGAGCCCAGGGCCTTCACACTGAGCTACATCCCCAACCATTTTGAATTAGGGTCTTGCTAATCACTGTGTTACCTACGCTGAGTTTGTACTTGTGATCTTCCTGCCTCAGCTTCCCAGAGTGCTGGCACTGCAGGAGTGCACCCCACCCCATCACTTTCTCCATTCTAATGCAGGTCACGATGACCCCAACATGAGTAGGAAAATGTAGGGCCAGGGATAGGCAATCTATGAAGATACTACTGATTTAAGTAGAAATCTCGTGAAACTGCCCCATCACTGAACAGCCTGGCTACGACGAGCACCGGAGTGAGATAGTTCTGTGTATTCAGTGGACGGACTCCTTTCCTCACACCTGATGTCCTTAGTGTAATTCGTAGAGCAGGGAGGCATGGGAAGTTCCCGAGCTCGATGCCAGAAGTAGATGCCCAGAACTTGCTCTGTGTCTCACCAGAGCAAACACCTCTCTGAGCATTGTTCTTCACCTGTAACAAGGGGACCGCAACAGGGCATCTTTCAGAGGGACCTGATGGGGCCCAGAGGAGGGAGCACACGTGAGGGACTCAGCAAACGGACTGGCAGAACACGGGAGGGAGTTAATGCCACACTGATGCATGGGTGCAAGCAGGCAGAGGTCTCCGGCGAATACCCCAAATTCACTCACCACTTCCCATCTCAGCCATGTCTTCTCTTGGACTTACTGTGCATGGTTAGGCTGTGCTAGAACTTTCTTCTTGGGCTGTACCTCAGATGTTTAGGAGCTGGAGTGTTCTGTGGGGAGAGGTGTTTTGTTATTTTTCACCCCTCCTCTTGTGTTGGCCCATCATAGCGCCTGAGCAGTGGTTTATGAATGCGCCTGGAGGGCAGTGGTCCCCTCGGGAGTACTTCTGGTTTGCAGGGAAGGTGCAGATGGCGTGCTCCAGGTGGCTGCTGGACAAGCCAGTCAAGCCCAGCTGCACGCACAGTGCAGTTCACGGTGAGTCCTCCCCTTCCTACGTGCTCTCCTCTGGGCTGCGGTGATGCTGGACCTGGCAGAGCCTCTGATAAGCAACAGCTACTGCGACAGCACAGAGGTGACCTTGAAGCAGCACAGAGGAGAGCCAAAAGCCGAGAGGTGGAATCGGAGGAGGTTAAGAACAGTGATGAAAAGAGGATCTCTGCCTTTACTTTCACCTTGGCTGTGTTACCATGTTCTTTCTCCTCAAGAGGAATAAAAGTTCACTTCCAGACATTTCAATAAAAAATTAAGTTGACTTATGTTAATAAAAGAGATGATAGGAAAGTCTTCACTGGGCACAAAACCCATAATGTTTTCAACGACGAATTCTTACATGAATTTTAAAATTTAAAGATACCCATTAAGTATCACATATAGCATTTGGAAGATAATGTCATGTCTTCTGACTCAGGAAGAAGTATTATTTCAAGGAGCTAAGTGTCCCAGTGACTTAGGTGTCCATGTAAGCAAGCAAGAACTACGAAGAGAAATCAGCATGGCAACTTCTGACAGCCATGGCCCTCTAATTTTGAAGACCTTGGTCATGCGCTTCAGTCCTGTGGTATCACAAGGAACAGGGGCCTCTACAAAGTACTTTCACTGAATCCCATTAATCATTTTCAGAAGTTCCAAGCTGGAAGTCAGTGAAACAAATGAGAAAGGAATTAATTTGGAACCACAAGGAAAATGACATGTAGCCTGTATTGGATGCGGTTCAACTTAAAATCGGAATAACTTTTATATTTTACCATCTGGCTCACCAAGAGCCTTGTAAAATTTGAATACAATCTTTAGAGATTCGCATATGAGGAGAGTTCTTTAAGGCCATTTAGAGAACATAAAACCAGAATAAATAGCGTCGGTGCCTGCCCGTGAATCCACAGTAACTGGTGACTGCTGGAAGGGCACATCGCGTCTGTCATCTGAGGGCTCTTTGTTCCCTCTGTCCCCTCCCCAGCCTCGAGGGCCAGCAGTGGGCTTCTGTCCACCTCACTGATGGGCACATTGAGACTCAGAGCGGACAGGCAGGCGGGCCGTATCTATTCTCACCCTGCAGATGGGCAAGAGCTGGTGGAGAAATGTTGGTTTTAGGCCAAACATTTATTTTTAAAAATAAGCAAGAAGCACGGAACAGAAATAACCTATTTTTGCTGAGTCGTTCTGTTCTAGTTCTATGTTAAGGTGAGCTGCGCAGGAGTCAGGCGGCGTGCTCACGACGTAGATCCCGTGCTCTGCGCACACGCTCACACGTGCATGCTCAGCTGTGTGGAGATTTTACCCAGCTTTAGTTCACAGGTGATAAGATAGGAACATGAGAATGCGTTACCTGCCAATTTGATCGATGGACACCCACGCAGCCTAACCTGTTCGTCATCACGGTGTCCCGTCTGGTGTCTCACATTCTCACTGAATGAATGAAAGAAAGAGGTAAAAATGGAACAACATGCTGATACCAGAAAAGCAGTACTACGCTTTAAAATGCGAGATTCCAAAGGAGCAGCATGCTTGGGTCCTACCAAGGAAAAAAGCCAACCTACTACTTGCACAGTTTTGACAGAAATGCCTGCACTTTTTAAAATACTAAATCACTGACTCTTTATTGATTTAACATTTAACATGGGCCAAGTACTCTGGGCTAAAATGTCAAACAAGACATGATTTTTTTTCCCCCCAAATGGAGTTCCCAGAGCCACCCACGCGGATGGAGAAGGAGATAAAGTGACAGGTGTGATGATCCCCGAGCCACACACAGACGTCTCAGAGGGGGGAGCACCAGCTGCCACGCGTGAGGCCTTGGGGTTAGCAGGGTGGGGAGAGCGGGGTTAGGAGCTGATCCCAGGTCTCCTGTTCACCGATTATGCTGTCACCCTTCAGGAGCGTTGCCCAGGTCAAGAGTTAAACCTGTCTCGTGCTCCTGCCGAGCTACCCTGCACTCCGCCGCCCCTGCTCAGGCAGAAAAGAAACCAACAAAGGTTCATTCTTGCCGGAGCAGAGTTCTGAAGTTAAACCAAAGCGCAGCTTTCAGAGAAGTGGCCAAGATGGAGCAAGAAACACCACTTTTGCCTTTGAAGGTGATGTGGCTCAGATGGAAGAGACAAGAAGTAAACCTCACCGCAGCTGTCAGATAATGTTCATGGCTTGGACAGAGAGGATTAATTCTGAATTCATGTAAAGATGAAGAAAGCAAGTTGGACACATTGCCTTAGGGTGGCCACAATTCAATTAAATTTGATCAAAATAATTGTTTTTAGCTTTTTCCGAATATAGTAGGGCACATTCGTATGTCTGGGCAAATCTACATAATCTACATAATCTTTCTGGAAGTGACATTCTGCCTGTAAAAACACTGGGAATATGTAAATGAATCATTACATCAAAATGTGTCCTCATTTCTGGATATGCTGGAAATATTCTAAAGTTCATCTTTACTCGTCGCCTCTCTTCGATTCTAAGCAGCTAACTGGTTAACATGCCCTGCTCGTTACAATCGTATCAATTAGTTTTTGATGCGTAACAACAAACTTCAGACTTAAGGTCCTAATAGAAGAGGCGGGGACACTTCCCAAGTCATCTTGTGCTGCCGCTACTGCCTCAATACCCAAAACCAGACAAAGACAGTCCAAGAAAACTCAGACAGTGGGCTCCTGTGCACATAAACACGGAAGTATTAAACCAAACAGCAGCAAAGCACACCCCGAGGCATAGAGAAGAGGTTTATACGCCCCAGTAGGTGGGATTTACCCAGGAGTGCAAGGTTGGTTCGACGTGAGAAAATCAAGTAACACGATGCATCTTATTAATATAATAAAGTACAGAAGCCACACAATCATCTCAATAGACTCAGAAAAAGCACTGGATAAAATCTAAAGTGGTTTTATGATAAAGACACTCAATAAATTAGGTGTACAAAGATGCATCTTCAACCTGATAAAGCTTTACCCTTAAGACCGGAAATAAGACAAGAACGTTTGTTCCTGCTTTTGCAGTTCACTAAATTACTGGAGGTTCTGCCAGAACACTTAGGAAAGAAAACAAAATAAAAGGGATTCAGATTGGGAAATAAGGAGTAAAATGACCTATTTTCAGAGACATGTTCTTGCATATATAAAACTTAAGAAATCTATACTAACAAATTGAACTAATAAATGAGTTTTGCAAATTCACGGGATCAGCAAAAAATGACGACAAAAGTGTCTATAAGCTGGGAATGACCAACCCAAAAATAAATTTATAAAAACAATTCCACTTATAAGTAGCATCAAAAATAATAAGCTACGGAGGATAAATTTAACAGAAGTATGAGATTCATGCATTTGAAACTACAAAGTACTGTTGAAGAAATTTTAAAAGTCCTAAATAAGTGGACAGGTGTTCTATGTTCATGGATTGAAGACTTCAGATTGGATAGATAGCAATGCCACTCAAATTGCTCTGCAGATTAACTGTAATCCCTATTAAAATTAAAGTTGTCCTTTTTGAAGGAATTGACGGTCTGACCTTGAAATGAGTATGTAAATGTAAAGTACCCAGACCAGGCAAACATCCTAAAAAGAAAAAAAAAATTATAGGACTTGCTAATTCTGTGTATATCATAACCATATATTGCCATTTTTTCCTTACTTTTTTCACATAATGTAATGTTTTCATAATTCATCCATTTTTAGCATGGATCTGTCATCCCTTCTAATATTGAATGGTTTTCAGTAGTATGGACATAACACATTTTGTTTGTCTCTTTTAATTGAACATCTGTGTTGTTTCCATGGTTTTATTCACTTTTTAAAATAATGCTTCTGTGACGATTCCAGTACAGGCTTTTGTGTGGACTTACAATTTCAACTCTATCATGGATGCATCTAGAAGAAGAAATTTTGTGGTAATAAAATAACTATATTTAATGTATTGCAAAGCTGACAAACTTTCCCAAAGTGGGTACACTGTGTGACAAGGTTTCTACCCATGTCCTGGGGTTCTAAGTTCGTCTTATCTTTGTCAACACTTGTTTTTGTCTGAGTGTCTGACATTTTGGTCTTAGCTGCTCTTACAGTTACAAAGTTTCTGGTTGTATTTTGATTTGCAGTTCCTCAAACACTCATGATTTGGGTCATTTTTTATGTATTTATCTTTCTATGGTGTTGGGAGACATGTCTGTTCAAGTTCTTTAGCATTTTTTTGTGGTGCTGGGGATCAAAAGCATTTTTGATTATGTTATTTTCCTTTTTTATTAAGTTTATTGGTACAGTTTACATATTGATAATGATCATATTCATCATAGGAAATTTGTACCTGTACATGATATATCTTGATTCCTTTTTTTGCCCATTCCCTTCTCCTCCCTTCAACCCCACTTCCCCTCCTTCTTTACAAAGGTTTGTTTCCATTTTATCCTTCTTTTCTCATTTTTTTTCTTTTCCCTTCCTTTCCCTCTCCTCCTCCCCATTTCTCCTTCTCTTTTGAATAAATTCCTCCTATTTCACAATATCTATTTTAGATTTTGATCCTTATTTTTTTTTTTAATTTTATTTTAAAGAGAAGAAAAAACAAAACAAATCAAAAGAAGAACAAATTTTCAAAACAACATAATAGGAGGGTAAGAATGGTTAATACATTGCGTATTACTATCTTTAAGTTAGTTATTCAGGACACCAGACATTAGCATTTAATTATCCAAACATTATTGGCACAAACCTTACTCTTCAATGAACTAAGTAAAAATCGTAGTGTATCTATCTTAACCATCTTATATATATATATACAATTTTTTTCCCTTTCCCTTCTTTCTTTTCCTTATTCCAGTCTCTCTTTCCTTTTGACCAGTTTCTTTTTGATTCACCATGTCTATTGTACATTTTGGATCTTATTTACTCTTTCAGTTTCTCATACTAGAGAGACAATACGATGCTTACACATGTGCTGCTGGTTTATTTCACTTATGAGTATTTTCTCGAGTTGCATCCATTTACCTATAAAAGTCTCCAGTTTACCCTTCTTAATGGCTGAATAGTACTCCATTGTATAAAAATACCACATCTTTCTTATCCATTCCTCAGTTGATGGGCATTTGGGTTGTTTCCAAGATCTGGCTATTACAAATTGTGCTGCTATAAACATGGGTGCACATATATCACTGTGGTACGATGTTTTTAATTCTTCTGGGAAGATGCCCAGAAGGGGAATAGCTGGGTCAAATGGGACCTCCAACCCTAGCTTTTTGAGGAATCTCCACACTGACTTCCACAGTGGCTGTACCAGTCGACACTCCCACCAACAGTGGAGAAGGGTTCCTTTTTCCCCACAGCCCCTCCAGCATTTGTTGTTAGTTGACTTCTTAATAGTAGCCATTCTTTCTGGGGTGAGATGGTATCTCAGTGTTGTTTTAATTTGCATCTCTCGAATGACCAGTGATGTTGCACATTTTTTTGTATATTTATTTGCCATTAGTATTTCTTCATCTGAGAAATGTGTATTCATCTCAGATGCCCATTTTTGGAGTGGGTCTTTAAATTTGGGAGGTCTGATTTTTTTGAGTTCTTTATATGTTCTCGATAGTAATCCTTTGTCTGAGGAACAGCTGGCAAACATTTTTTCCCACGTTGTGGATTGTCTCTTCACTCTGTTGGTGGTTTCTCTTGCTGTGCAAAAGCTTTTTAATAAGATGAGATCCCAGTTATTGATTCTTTGGGATAGTTCCCGTGCGGTTGAGTTTTTATTCATAAAGTCTTTGCCTACACCAATGTCTCCAAGGGTAGATTTTGATCCTTATTTATACTTTCAGGTTCTCACACCAAACAGATAATGCAATATTTACACGTGTGACCGATTTATTTCACTTAAGAGTATGGTCTCAAGGTCCATCCATTTATCTAGAAATGCCATAAGTTTATCCTTCTTTATGGCTGAGTAGTACTCCACTATATTAAAAAAACCACATCTTTTTCCAGTTGTTGGGCATTTGGGTTGTTTCCAAGATTTAGCTATTACAAACTGTGCTGCCATAAACATGGGTGCACATATATCGCTGTGGTATGATGCTTTTAATTCTTTATTGTTGAGATAGAGTACTTTTCCTAGAGCAAAATCCTTCATCAGATATAAAATTTTCAAAGATTTTCTCCCATTCTGTGGTTCAGCTTTTTACCATCTTGATGATGTTCCATGAAACACAGTTGTTACTGACTTTGCTAATACTCAATGTATCGGTTCTATTTTCCACTACCAGCGACATCCCCTACAACCCCTTCTTCCTTCCCTCTGTCCCCTCATCCTAAGCTTTTTCACTGCATGAAGGAAAGCAGTTTCCCATCCCCTGTCCCAGCAGTGTGGATGTGCCCTCTTTCTCTAGGCTTGTGTTGTCCTGGAGCTGGAGTTCTCAGGCTTCACATGCGTCAAGACCACGTGCAGGGCCTGGGGACCCCAGCAAGCCAGACGCACTCCCAGACCCTGGGTTCATGACCCTGGATGGAGCAGGGCAGCTGCATGTCTTCCAAGGGCTCTTTTGAGATCCTGCTGCTGGTCCAGGGCCCGCGGTGAGAATCATTCCTTCCTTCTTTTGCGTTGCTTGCTTCCCGCCGCTCACCCTGTGGAGTTTGGCTGAGATGCTATTTCACCACGGTTGTCCCGACCCTAGAAGACGGGCAGAGGCACTGATTAGCAAACCTGTGGACCTCTGCTCTCTCCCACTGTAATTCTTGTCTAGCTGTTGCTGGAAATGACAAGTGTCCTCATGAAGCTTCCACAGGCAGGGGCTTTGGTCTGTGCCCTGGTTGTAACTTGGGACCTAGCACCTGCCTCATAGTACAGACTCCACAAAAACAGTTGTTAAAGGAAAGTAAGAGAGTAAATTCATATCCGACCCAGCTTATGCTCCCTCCAGCACCACAGAAGTGCTCTACATGGTCTGAGACTCTCTGAATACCTACTTCATGGGCTTCATGTGCTATGGACGTGCCTAGACTTATCAGAGACTCCCGTAATAACCTATTTTCTTTTCCCTCAATCAGCTCCTTCCTCTTCCAGTCTTGACCTACAGATGCCTCTCCAAATACCCAAGCACTTTGAAATCTCGGGGCCAGATTTCTCCCTTCTCTGCCGCCACATCCAATACCCCATGCTGTGGGTCTCAGATCATCACTTGCTGAGAGTTCTGTGCAATCTGCCCCATCCTCGCCACCATTTCAAGCCCACGTCCTTCCTTTCCAGCTTGGACTATAATAAGAGCTTTCATTTCATTTCCCTTCTGTCCACCTCATCTCCCTCAAATCTGTTCCTCCCAGAGTCTCAGAGCTTGCAGAGTTTAACAGCTCTCTCCAAAACCTGCTAACTGCTCCCCATCTGCTACAAGAGAGGTCCTTGATTTTGGGGTCAGGGAGCCCTTTGCAGAACTTCCCCCAAGGTTGGGGGAACCCTTAGGTAAATGGGCTTAGGCAGCGAAGCTCTTTATGTCCTTTGGGATCCACGCTGACCGTCTCTAGAAGCCAACTTTAGCTGGTGCATCTGCAGTGCAGTATTCTGGACAATAGCGGCTTAGAGCAGCCTCAATGCATTCGTTGGGGCCCCTGCTGGGAAGAGCACTGTCTCCCTCTGCCGCACCTTCCTCCCAGATCACACTCGCCTCTTGGCGCCCCGCGCGCCCCACTTGCGGTCCCTCTTTACGTCTGCAGCGCTGTGTTGCAGGTGTCTGAGCCCCACGCTAGAACACCTCAGTCGTGCAGTTTGTTGTCCACATCAACCCCAGGGGCAGAGCCATCAGCCAGTGGTTGGTGAATGAACGAAGGAATAAACGTAGACTCAGCTGGTACTTCTGAGTTACTCCAGCTGTACATACTTGAGATCCATTTTCAGTATCGATGGCTGCCATGTTAAGAACTGTGTCACTTTTTAGAACTTAAAAATAGATGTCATTTGCATGTGGTAAGAGACACAAATCTTACAAGTACAATTCAATAAATTTTTACAAATCAACATACCAATGACAACTACCCAGATCAAAATATGAGGCATTTCCATCATTCCAGAAATTTTTTCTGACCATTTTTTCTCATACGGTAGTTAGCTTTTCTGACTTCAACCACCATAAATCATCTTTGCTTATTCTTTTTTTTTCTTTTTTTGTGGGTACCGGGGGTCGACCTCAGGACCTCACACGCCAGCAGGCGCCCGTGCTGCTGAGCGATATCACTGGCACTTTTTTCATATGTGGGTTCTGGGAGTCAAACTCGGGCCCTCGCGCTTGCCAGGCAGGCACTTATGCCGCTGAGCCATCTCACCAGCCCCTGCTTATTCTTGACTTTCATGTAAATGAACTAAGTTAGAAACTTGATACTTTCAAAATATCCCCAACCAGGTTTGTGTGAGATTTTTATTTGGGTGATAGTTCTTCACACCCATCCCACTGTATCCTACCTTCTGCCACTTAATTAGCACCTACATATTGGGCTTTAGAGAGTCATGCCAGTGTCCTCAGTGAGATCTGGAACTAATTCCTACACTTTGCCACCTTAGATGTGATGCTTCCCATGATCTTAATATGTTAACACATGGAAAAATCCCTATTAAAATTACTATTCTTAGCTACTTTGTGAGAATCTCAAATTCTGTTCCTCCCCACACCCTTAAATCCCACATATAAAAATGCAACCCTTGTCTTTGATAACCCTCACTTCCTGTCTGCAAATCAGTCTGGGCACTTCCTTTCTCTGCACATTCGTGGCAGGGTGGCCCGTAAGCTACAGCGTCTGCCCTGACGGATGCTCTGGGATGCAGAAGTAGACCTCTCAGTATTAGCATCCTATTAGCATTTTGAGAGGAGACACACATAGGACATAAATAAGCCACAGTAGGATGCAGACCCAGGTCGCATCACAGCAGCAAATCAGTGCCACAGACTCGGGCACAGAAGAAAGAAAGTGTGGAAGAGCAGGGAGCTGTTAGACCCACCCCTGACCCTGGAACCCTGGCTTCCTACCTCATCTTGCCTGCTTCTAGCCCTTCTCCTTTCCCCTCTCAATGGAGCTTTTCTCTATGCATCCTGCTTTCCTCTCCCCATCTCTCTCCATGCACATGGTTTGTAGGACTGAAATTCTTCAGGGATGGGAGGATGAGGGTGAGGAAGTAAGAAAAACTGGGTGTGGTGGCACACATCTGTCATCCCAGCTCCTTGAGAGGCTGAGACAGGAGGATTACAAGTTTGAGGCCAGCCTGGGCACATTAGTAAGACCCTTTCTTAAAAAAAAAAAAAAGGCTAAGGCTGTAGTTCAATGTTCCTTAGGTTTAGTACTGGGAGTGTCAGAGTAGGGGATCCAGAAGGCAGAGAAGAAAGTGCCAGAGAGAAAAGTATATGCTAGAGGTTGAGGAACATGGCATGATCAGAACCTAAAGATGCGTTTTACAACAATGGCCTGACTGCCCAGCAAGAGGCGATGTCCCCAGCCGTGGCGGCTCTGGTCCTGACTGTCCCTGCGAGCCCAGTCTCCCTGTCACTGCCCAGGGATCTTGAATGTCTTGTTTAGGCTTTGTGCCCCAGTTTCCTCCTCTGTCAAAACATAAAATAAAGAAGGTAATGTAGCTGCTATGCCATTCTGCTAGGAGGATTAAAAGCACTGATTCTATGACATGAGTAGGATAATACCAGGCATGTGATGAATCAGTGCTTTTTGTTTGCTAAATAAAATCAAACCTTCAGAGAAACTTGAAGTCACTTCCTAGAACCGCTGACTTAGAAGTATGTTTATAATTTCATTATTCTGAAGTGATTTGAATGTTTATTCTGACAGTGCCAAGGAGAATGACACTGTGTGTTTACTTTCTGAGTACCCAGGTCTCAGGGCTGCTCCTCGATTGGAGATTTCAGCTGCACTGAGGCGGGCGTACTGATGGTTGGGAAGTGAGTTCCAGGTCCTGATCTGCATCCTGGTCCTGTCCTTCTGAGCCGGACTGTGCGCAGCTCCTGCAGGGGATCCTGCAGACAGTGAGGATATCAGACTGACTGACCAGCGCCGTTAGTTCGGGTGAAGTCTTCTTCTGGAGGGCAC
Organism: Erethizon dorsatum; assembly: GCA_028451465.1. Taxonomy (NCBI): domain Eukaryota; kingdom Metazoa; phylum Chordata; class Mammalia; order Rodentia; family Erethizontidae; genus Erethizon; species Erethizon dorsatum. Next base: position 156,096,911 of record CM051824.1, read on the forward strand.
CGTGACGGTCTGTCAGGAAAGGCTCAGGAAGAAGGACACGGAAACGCAGGGCGGAGACTCTGAGGTCAGGAGTGAGAATGTATGTTTGGGACAGAGGCAGGACGCGCTGTCTTCCCACTCCCCCATCCCTCTGCGCTCCTGGGATGGTTCCAACCCTCCCCAGCTACAAGACCTCCTTCTTCCAGCTCAAGTCACTTCCTGCGGTAACAGTGACATCGACACGTTGCAGATCCAGTCATCTACAAGATGTGAGAAGAAACAGACCCTGCCTACCCAGCCCCCAGCCTGGCCTCTGGCTACCCTCTAGCTCCACCTCTCTCCTGCCCATCCGTGTACTTCTGTGCCATGCCCTCGTTATCCTTGAACATATCATGAACACACCATGCCCACCCCTGTGGCTGATTTCTTCCCACCCGCTCTGGGTGTCTGCTGGGTGCCACTCCGGAACATTCTCCAAACCCTCATGCTCTGCCTGCCCGCCCCACAGTGCCTTGCCTTTCTTAGCATGGTGTTTCCACAACTCCTTGTGAGCTCCATAGGGAGGGCTAGGCCTAACTCCTTACTATTTCATGCATAGTGGCCAACATCCAGCCTGTGTGGACTTCTGCATTGCTTAATATCTTAGTCACTTCCTTGTCCCTAAGACACAAAGCCTGGCACCACAACTCGAAGGAGGAGAGGTTTATTTTGGCTCACAGTTTGTAGAGGTTTCAGTCGACAGTCGGCTGGCTCCAAGGCAGGGCAGCATGGTAGAAGGGCATGGTGAACAGGAAGCAGAAGGTTAAGGAAGGAGCCAGGAAGGGAGATAAAACCTTCCAGGTCACACCCACAGTGACCCGCCTCTTCCCACCAGGACCACGTCCTGAGTTCAAGTCCAAGGTCCTGCCTGTGATCCCGTGAGATTCTGGGGGACACCTAGATATAAACCGTAACACTTATTTACTTGTTTAGCTCCTGGCTCAGGGCAAACATGGAGTAAATTCTTACGGTGAATGGGTTTTACTCTTCAATAATACTGATATAGGGGAAATATAACTCCCAACCTGCTAAATGTCCATAACACCGAGTGCATGCTTTCTAAAATCACGGAATGAATTCTAGGAACAATGGAGGTTAAGAGTAGGAAGAATTTATTGAGAGAAATAAAGCTGCTGTCTGAGATGGACAGAAGGGGGGCAAAAGTGGGTGGCCCGCCAACCCCGCTTCTCCAGGGTGTTCACTGAGCAAAGCCAAGAGGTGAGGCAAGTTCAAGGTGGCACAAAACTATAACTGATCAATAAGATCACAAGTGCAGTCACTTAGGAACCATTGATCCAGTGGGAAATCACAAGGTGGGTATAAGGTGGGACAAGATGATGGTGAACCAATAGGTTATAACAAGTATGGTCATTTGGGTAATATTGATTAAATGGGGATCAAATTGGGAAGCAAGTTATGTAGCAAGATAGACAAAGACTTTCCTGGAAGGGGTAGGTTAAGGAGGTTCGGTCCTTCACCCCAAGGTGATTGATGCCTACTTAGAATATCAATCACTGCTGTTCATCTCTATGGGAAGTATACGAGTGAGTAGTTCTTTTATTCTTGAAGCCTGGCCTTCAGTGAATGCACCTCCAGCCACAGTTGTCTTCCTCACTGACCTCTCAAGGGCCCAGCCCTGTCTGACTGCCTACAATATCTCTACCTAACTTAGCTATCTATAATAATACCAGCAAGCCTGTAGCAAAGGGTGACGATGCATAAACAGGAACAATACATTTTTCACTAAGACAAAAACAGCATTAGGTTAATAAAACACCTGAGGTGTGAAAATGTACAGAATATAAATTTGGGGATACACTTGCTGAGTGCCTAGCCTGTGTGTGAAGAGCCCTGTGTACCGGGTGTTATGGTTTTCATTCTTTTTCTGAGGAATCTGAAATTCAGACAGGTACTCTGGACTGCAGGGAGTGGTAGACACAGGCTTCATCTCCAGTGGAGTTTACTGATGTGCACGTTGGGAGGGTTACCCCAGAGGGCCCGGGGACAGAAAACACTCGGCATCTCATGGTTCCAGCAGCCTTACCAAAGACACGGAGTGCCCCCGTGCTTGCTGCTTCACTCCGGGAGGGGGAAGAAGAGGGAGAAGGAGAAGCGGAGGGGCAGGGGGGGAGGAGGAGGATAGTGATGGTAGGTAACGCCAGGATAGGCTGGTGGGGGCTGGCAGTTTTGATGTCTCATCTTCAAGGCTGATGATTTTCCAGCTAGGTCTTACTTTTGGGAAAACAGTAAATCCCAACATGGGTACTATTGCAACTGATCCAAAAAGCTGGGCCTTTAACTCATTTAATACCATTTGTGAGTTTGGATATTTCACTTCACATTTCTTCTTCCAGACCACTGAAAGATATTGTTAAGTTGGAGGAGATTCTAGAGATCACACTTCATCCGTGGTAGCCCAAACTGTAGCCAGGGAATCCGTGTAGAAGAAGGAAGTCACACTTGCTCCCAAGTCTCCTTGTGGGAGCCTTCCTAAAAATATTAAAGAGCCAAGCAAACTGAGTGCTTGAGCTCACAGCTCACATGAAGATGGGGCTATCCTCCACCTCCCCTCTCTCCTCTCCTCCGCCTCTCTTGAGAATAGTTAAGTTACAGTAAGATACTTGCTCCTTAAGACCACAAGTGTCATGCCCTTGAAGATGCCTCAGGGTTGTTCCATTTCTCTGGCTCATCACTTGCACCCCCTGAATGTTCATTGATGTTTTGGACTTCATAGAGAATGAGGAAAATAAAGTTCTAAGTGCCAGACAACTAGTTACCTAGCTGGGAGGAGGCTTCCGTGGGGCATGGTTAAAGACGGATGCAAAGCACTGCGTCCAAAACCTCAGATTGACTGGTACATGGCAAGAATGAGAATAGGGTTCACAGGAAGTGGGGACCAATGTACACCAAGAGAAACTGAGAAGAGTTTGTAGGTTAAATGGGCTTGAAATGAATTTTGGAGAATGCACAGGAAATGAATAAGTAACCTTTTGTGTATGTAGGTGGGTGTATGGGTGATTAAATTGTAAAAAAAAAAATGAGATGCTTCAACTCAAAAGGCACTTTTTTTTTAGATTAATGTATATCAAAGGGAAACTGTGAAAGATGGGGTCCACATAGTCTTCAAGATCCCTTCCCTCCTTTTCAGGAAAATTGAGATGCTCTGTGCGTCCTGCAGATAGCATGCTCCGGATGACACTTGTGCTTAGACCTGTCCAGCTCGACCTCACGTCGCAGCTCTCACTGAGGCCGAAACTCACCTCTGTGGGGGCCTCAGCTCCGGCTGTGAAGTCTCTTCCTGCGGCTGCCCCATGGCACCTGCCAGCTCTGCGCGCTTGCCTACGGTGGATGAAGGGCATGCAGAGCGTCATTCGTCCCTGTTCTTACCATAGCGTAGGGCACGGCTGCCCAGGCACGCTGCTTCTTCCCTAGGCACAGGAGCATAAGCAACTCACGCTCGAGGTCACACTTTCGTGAAGTGAAATGACATCTGAAAACGGGACCATCCTGCTGGTTAGTGGAAAACACATATGCTGGAGAGATTTCAGCGTGGATTTTGGCATCTGAGTGAAAAATTTACAAATGCTTTACAAATGTTCTTCTCTCAATACTCGATTTAATTGGTACTCACTAGAATTCAAAACATTTCATTTTGATTAGGCAAAAAAAAAAAAAAAAAATCACAGAAGAAATATGGGTGGCCAGATGCCTCAAAGGAGCAATTAGAACATGGAGTGCAGCCTTGCCATGGTTGCGTGCGCCCATGCACCCCTGCCTGGACACATAAGTGCACAGGCAGTTATGTTACTCTACATCCTATTACACAAAGAGCAATCTTCAGGCTCTTGTGGAGCAACTTTTATTATTATTATTTTTTTTTTGTGGGTACCGGGAGGTCGACCTCAGGACCTCGCACGCCAGCAGGCGCCCGTGCCGCTGAGCGATATCACCGGCCCCTTTTTCGTATGTGGGTTCCGGGAGTCGAACTCGAGCCCTCGCGCTTGCCGGGCAGGCGCTTAAGCCGCTGAGCCATCTCACCGGCCCTCTTGTGGAGCAACTTTTAAATGGTATCATTTCTCAACATTGCTACTGTCTGCAAGTACCAGAAGAGACGGTGATGAATATACTCTGGGCTCTACATAGCCTGTTCCCCTCTAGGCACAAGAGCACCGCTCAGCTGGGTTAGTTCTTGGGTGGCACCTGAGAACAGCCCGCATTTGTCCCCACTGCCTTCTCAGCCATGCACCTCTGTATGTGAGTGCCCTCCTTAGTACCCCGTGACTGCCCACGTCCAGCTTCAATGGCCGCGTTTTCTAGCCGGGGGTGGGCGGGGCTGTCAGGGCTGAGGCGAGCACACAGACTCATGGAGCCCAGCCCCTGACGGCCAGTGGGCTCCAGGACTGGCTGCGATCACAGTCGGCCTCAGCAGCCAGTGACTGAGCACTGGGGTTTGAGCAGAGAGGCAGCAGCCCGGTCGGTCACTGAAGGCCAGTAAGTCCCGGTCCTGCGGCAGCGGGGGTTAAATTCAAAAGACTGAATTTATGGCCAGAGCTGAGTTCACTGAAGGAAGCTGTTTTCTTCTTGGCAACTCACATCTCTCCTTCTCTGCCCCTTCAGGAAAGGACTCTGTCACCTCCTAGGGGCCCTGTATTGTTAGGCCAGAGTCTTGACCCCAGGAGAGGTCTTGGTCCCTTCCACCCTGAAGCAGTGGACACTTGGGACAAGGGACAATATTCTCTCTGTATCTCCAGCCATTGTGTGGGTCATCTTTGGTCATGGTGCCTAAACATGGGTATGATTTTCTCCATCAAATTCTAGGATTTCAGCCCCCAGTCTGTTTGCAGGGTGGCAGCAAGGGTGCCCCATCATACAGCTTAAATTTGCACTACCGAAAATACGCTGTTTGTAATTTATGTCTTCATCCGGAATCTTTCTAGTAATAGATGGTGATGTTTGAGAACCAGAGTTTTAGTGCCATCATTTAATAAGGTATGAAATGACAGGAACCATTAGATTTGGGAATTATCTATCAAAATGTGACCACAATGGACCTGCATGCTATACACATCTAATCGTGTTTGCAGTGGGACTCTGAAGGAGTCTCCCCTCCGGCACACTAAAATATACCCACTGAATAAACGTGCAATGTTTAGATGCTGGCTTCTAACTGGAACCATTCCAGTTTCGTTTATTTGGGCGCAGGGCACTTGGAAAATAGTTTAGACTTATTTGAAAAAAATCTGGTATGTAATAACACTAACAGTTAAAAGCAAAAAAATCACACATTTTTATCAGAAATAGTGTTAATAGTGAGCAGCTGTTTGGTGCATGAAAGAGAAAAAGACAGATTCTAACCATCCAGAATTGCTTTTGAAATACCATGTGTGACATTTTCAAGAAGAACAATAGTGTATTGTAGTAATTCTGAAAAATAATAAAATAATTGTGCTTTATTAGTTGGTTAAGTTTTCAGGTGATGAAAAACAACTCCTTCCAAATGCATGGATTTAATTTTGTACTTAAGGACCAGTTCTGCAAAGTAGATGAGTTGCTAACAATATATCTACCCTAACCTCACCAGCTTCTCATTGCTACAAGCATCCGCTTTGATATATATTTAAAATATGAGATTTGAGGAACTCTAAAATGATCGATGTGATGACCTAGTACAGAGCTGAGTTTCTTGGGGAAGAACAAAGATCGAGAAACTTTATTAAATTTTAAATTACCATTTTTCCTGTCTTATGAAGGGAGCAAATTTAATAGAATCAAATCTATTTTTCCACAGGACTAATGCCTATGTTAGAAACTAATTATTGCTTGATGATGAAAAGTATGAAGATGTACTTTGTGTGGCTAAACATAGTTCTTCCAGTGTTTAGAATGTGAGGATGTGGTTTCCAAATACAAAAAGCTAACAGGGCTTCTGAAAGCAGAGAAATTACATGGATAGATGGCTCACACGTATGAAGCCAAGTCCAGGTGTTTTTGCAAGTCTCTACATGTGTCAGTAGTGTTTCTTCAACTTCTCAAAGCGGAGCAGGTGTTGCTTCTGTGTGTCGTTCTGTAGATGGACATTTCCAGTCTTGCCATTTCTTCCACGCTGTGCTGTTAGCTTGACCCAGAGCCTTTCCTTGGGCAGGAAGGGAGTCATGTGTGGGCAGGAAGGGAGTCATGTGTGTCTCTTGTTGCAAAAAACAATGGGCTGCCAGATATTTATGGAAGAAATGAGTGAGTGAAAAATCAGCACCCTGATAATGAGCCCGGGGAGCAAGCATTGGGGAGACGCAAATCCCCATACGGTGCTTTGACAAAAGTTCCTGGGGGGGTGGGTTCCGGCTATTTGAAGAACAGATTTCGAGGGATGAAGCAGTCGTATCTTCAATAACATTTGTCTGGTGCAAACTGTGCTTCTCTGAGTTTTGTACTTTTTTCCCTTTTGTCATTTAAAGAGTGAATGATGGTATAAAAATCAGTTGTTTTAAAATGCATGCTGATATGTATGTGCAGAAGCATAAATCACCAGGAAAGTGATTAATTCAGGTATAAGTAGACGACGTACTTGTTATCCAGCCTCGTGTTAAGAGGACGAGGTAGGGTTACCTGGATAAGAGAAACTTCAGCAATGATGTATCATTGTATCATCATCTTATGCAAATGAAGATTTATGCTGATGTAAGAGGAGAGTTTGAGGGGGTCGATGATATAACTCAGAGGCATAAGCGCTTGCCTGGCAAGCACAAGGTCCTGAGTTCGACTCCTGGTACCCACAAAAAAAAAAAAGTTTGATCTGTGTGGAGTAATAGACACAGATAGTTATCTCTTGCAGTTTTATTGGAACATTACAAAACACACAAGAAAACTTTAAAAGTGGGCTGTATATTCCTTGTGCATGAAGACTATGTTGTGGGCGTAGTAGTTTTATTCCTGAAAAGCATCATCCAACAGGGTGACTTGCATGACAATGACTCTCAGTAATTAATTGTGGAAAAAAATGAGTAAATAAAGAACATTACTGGAGAAAGCAGCAAGTTCTCATTTTAGTTCTTGGGAAAACTAAAGTGTGCATAGCAGTCATATGATACATAGCTAAATATTTTCTTTCTTGTTAAATTTAATGGTAACTTTTTCTCAAACAACAATATCTCTAGGCTTTTTTGAGCTTTCTTTCTAAACTTCAGACTGAGAACTAGGAATTTTACTGCTTTCCATGCATAGAGTTGACCTTCTGGTAAGTGGTAGAACCTGGATTTGAACTCAGGCTGTTCTGATGGAGACCTTCATCTTCCTCTTTTAAATCATAATACTCAAATTAGACTTGAGTTCTAGAATCCTGTTTAATAAAAACATTACTTTGAGTTTTACTTAGTAAGAGAATCATTTATGCTTCTACTATAAAAGGATATGGACGCTTAACACACTGTTCATTTTTACCTCTCAAAATCCAAAACTCGTATTCTAGACTATGGCAATTTGTTTTTAGGAAAGATCATAAGAATGCATCATTTTGCAAAAATCCTTACCACTTTTTATTTTTAAGTGACTTAAACATAACCTGTTACTTTCTTTGATAACATGGCTGTTGTGAGTATGAAATCTATTTTTATTACAGTAGACTTTGGGAAACCATGTATTTCTTTCTGATTCCAATTCAGTCAGACTTCACTGGGGTAGGTTATACTGTTAAATTCATTGCAGTCTGCAGAGGTAGCAATATTCCAAAATTTTAAGCTGTGTGAACTGAATGCTTTTTTGTGGATAATTTAAATTTTGCATTCTGCATACATAACCAAAAGGGTGTGTTGTGAAATATAATGCAGTGTCTTCCTGACTAGAGGCAGATCAAAAGATCCCCGATTCCTAGAGGTGGCTATTTTGAGCTCCTCTGTCAATTTCCTATTCACACAGAGCAACTGGTAGCAACTAAAAATAATCCACGTTACTACCAGCTAAGACTCTGGTCATGTTTAGCTGTTGGACAATGAGCACGATGTGATTTAGGGTCCCTGTTCCGTTGCCTGCCTCCTGCCTACTCATCAGCCTAGTTTGCTGCCGTTTGAAAGCTGTTGAAAAGCCATTAACAGGCAGGACCGGAGAGCAGAGCCGCACTGCAGCACACCTCGTGCGTGCGGCGCACAGTGGCCGGGTGTGAGCACCAATCACAGCTGCCTCTTCTTGGGGTTGTGGCATGAGGAGCGTGTCAGTCAAGGGTGCTACAGTAGCACGTGCTGCCGTGCTGCCTGACAACCCACCCGAGAGGCGTCTACTAACTCCAGCTGCTGCATGAGAATGAGTTTGAAGCTTTTCGCCTGATCACGGAACAGAGCATCTGTTCAATAATGCATCCCGAGGTAAACTGTTACCTGAGTAAGGACTCTGAATAATGCATTTCCCGGGGACGACTGTCCTAGCACGAGAGAATGCTGGAACTCCTAGCAAGAGCCCTGCCTGAGATGGGAAGATGTCTCACTATCATTTTATTAAGTGCTGTAAGTAAGCTTGACGATTTGTGCATGTGGTCATTTGTCTCCTTGAAATGTTATTTTATGCAGATGCCAAAATTAAGGCAGGTCTCCTGCTAAGCCACGTCCAGACATGTGACATAGACGGGTGACTTTGAAGGCTGTTTTACAGGCTGAATATGCTTCACCTTAATTTCAGAATCTAAAATAATTCCATTTTTATCCAAATGCTGTAGTGTAGAGACCTTTAAAACTTTATCTTTAAAAAACTGCATAAGCAACCAATAAAAAAGGAACTCATAGGAAGAAATTGTATAAGGACATTTATGGGTATTAGAATGTATTAATCAAGTGCACACATTCACATATTCATTTTTCTCTCAAGTTTTACTGGTGAAGCCTGCGCCCGGTGCTTACCTTGTGAGCTTGATATTCAGGGCTGCCCTTGACTGTAAACTTTTGTCCTTGTGTCATTCACCTTGCAATGACTCCGTAGAAAATGCTCCAGGCTGATGCCCATATGGTGAAAATAGTTTGTCCCCGGCTTTTTCAGTGGGTTTGTCAAGGATTTTTTTAGTGCCTGAATGTTAGCAGGATTTTCTGAACTAGAGTATACCTGTATACCTCCTCTGAATGGTAATAACAAGGAAGAAGACATATTTATAGCAAAAAGGCATTACTAGACATAATATTTTTCTCCTACGGCACTTCTGTAAACTTCTGTACATTTCTATCATGATCTTAAAGTGACAGATGAAATTTGTAGAAAACGGCTTCCTGTGAAGATTAGGATTTTGCTAACAAAGGGCATTGCAATATTAAATTAAGTAGCATGTAAAGGGAACACATGTTTTGAATGAATCTTGAGTTTTGTCATTAGGGAGAACTAAAAATGATAATGTTGGTTGGGAAAGAGAAAATATTTGCCTTTCTCATGTCTGTGGTAGAGAATACAGAGAAAAATTACAGCTCTATGGCTATTTAAAATAAAAATCCTTACTCTCCAGCAACACCAAAAGAGGCATGCTTTCAGCTTATAGAACAGTTTTGACTCCAAAAAGAATGCACTGATCAGCTTGAAGGTTTGTAAATTAGCTCCTTGATAAAAATTGGGCATGCACAGCTTATTTTTAAATTATGGAATAATCCTTTGTTTTAACTTCTTAAATCCTGAGGTCATTCTCTTGGTGACATAAGTACAGGCTAGCATTCTCGGCTGGATTTTGTGTTGCTTCTCATGTTCTCCTGCATTGGCAGAATCCCATTATTTTCCTGTCTGCACCTCTGCAGAGGAAATTCCTGAAATCTTCTGTGTGGCTCCTCCAGGAACGTGGGTGCTTGTTTGGGAGCGTGAACACCTTGCCCATGGCAGCCACAGAGCTTGGGCAGAAGGGACAGAGACAAAGATGTGGAAATTCAGGGAGCTCTTGGTCCCCGCACATAATACAAGGCTGCCATGTCCTGCCTTGTTTGACTTTTGGTTTCATGGAATTATCTGGGCATGGAATTTCAGAAAACTAAAAGAAGTGATGCTACCTAGCCGGTGGAGGCACTTGAGATAATTGTTCTGCTCCATCAGTATGAGAGATGAAATCTAAAGTTAATGAATTTAATGAATTAATAATTTTCATTAATGAAAATATATTCCCAAATGCCCGGGGAAAAAGGAATTCCTGATGAATGGGAACTCCTTACCAAGCATGTGTTTGTTTTCTGAGCTCCGAGGGTGGCTGTCTGTATAATGGACAGAAGTGTGAATATTCTGCAATGTGAACCTCGCTGCGGAAATGGCATAACACGCGAAAGGAGTTCAGTAATCAGATTTCCTGGTTATTGAGTCAGCCAGGGGGTGTTCCCTATCCTAGAAAGAACACATCTTCCTCCAGATCCTGAAGGATGACTCGAATATAAGAAGGAAAATTAGTCTTTTATGGCATGAGAAAGGTTTATGGATGAAGGTCACAGTGTGTAGTTTGAAAGTTGCTCCTGGTGCCTCAGTTTACCCAGGCTATGTTACCTGGTCCCCTGCAGTATCAAGCCCCACATTCTTCAGTGAGATCTGCTGGCCCTGTTTTTTCTGCTCACTGGTCCTCCACTGCTCCAGCGCCACCACATGCTGCGCTGATCTTCTCTTTCGGCCTTGGTTGATTACCGTTCATGTCCACACTCAGGCGGGCTGTGGTGTTTGGACTCCAGGCTGGAATCCTGGACCTCTGCAGTGTGCAGCTGTAGCGTCGCATGCGGTCCACACAAGTCACAGGAAGCCTGTGGGTGGGATGGCAGGCGACCCATGAGCAATGCCGGCGAAGAGCTTCCAGTCTCCTGGGCGATGCTCCCGACCCAGTGTTAAACCTGTGCACACCAAGGGCCTCAGGTTAGTCCCACTGCGGCGATCTCTGGCTTGTGGTATTGGGTCGTTTCAGAAACCGTTCTACACTTCCAATGTCGTCTGCAGTGAGCTGTTTTGCTTCCAAGAAAGACAACCTTAAAGCATCGTAAGAGAGAAGCAAGCAGAAGTAGCAGCTTAGGTCTTTGTCTTTCCCAAATCCCTTCTGATGCCTCGGGAGCAGACTTCATTCTGTGCTTTGTGCATCTCCTATAGAAATGGCAAGAGCCGGAGTGCAATTTCTGGGCAAATAGGATGTAGCAGGAAAGTTTAAAGAACATCTCCACACAAAGGACCCTCTCCCCCGATAGCCCCCCATTGTCATCAGTGCTACCTCCATGGAGATGCCTGCCCTGTACCCTGCCCAAACTGCACACTGGTCAGGCGCCCGCTGCAGTGGTCTACACCCTCTGCAGCATACAAGAAAAGCACGCCTCATGAGGCTGACCCAAGCCTCCGCTGAGAAGCTTCGGTGAGGGACTAGGGTAGTTGGCTGACCCCTGGAGGGGACGTCAGAGCCAGGCAGATTGAGTGTGTGTTAGTGTCTGGATCCCACCTCTCCAGAAGGCAACACTCCCTGCCCTGTCCTCTCCTTCCCTGGCAGGTGCCAGGGCTCCTGCTTACAGCCCTCTCCTCTCTCCTTCTGTGACAGCATAGAAAGCATCACTTACACATCCAAATGGGTCGCCACCAACTCCTCTCGGGTGCTGGGTGTGAGCCTTTCTTTGCCACCTCTCTTCTGCAACAGGGAATTGTCCCCTTGGTCCTGCCCCAAGCCTGTGTGCTCTGGATTCGGTCTCCTCCTCAAAGCCTCCTCTCCTTCTCCCATTACCCCTTGCTCTTCTGTGTCCTTAGCATCTTCTCCATTGTTCCCAATTCCACCAGTGGCTCTGTGGCCCGGGACACCACCTTTACATAATCCGATGGTCCCCGTGTCTCATGCTCACTTTGAACCCCACCTCAGGGCTCTGACTTCATGCCCACCTGGCATCTGAGCTTGATCTCCTCTTTCCCAGCCTATGGGTCCCTTCTCCTCTCTCCTTCACCCTCCCGGAGCCCACTTCGCTGATGCACCTTACTGTGGCTTTGTGCAGTGTGCGTCAGACCAGCGCATGTGAGCGAATTCCCACTCGCCTCTGCCTCACCTGTTCTCACCCTTGGGTTTCCCTCTGCCTCAGTTGCTGGCTTCTTGTCCTTGTCAGGACTTGGTCCTGACACTTTTTAAAATCCCTGGGACACCATCCATTCCCACAGCCTGCATCATCACCTCCTGTCCCTTAAATGAGTACCTTTAACCCAGATGTGCTCTCATGAGCTGCGCTTGACTCTTCGCACCGTGGACATCCTTGGATGACAATAATAGAGCCAAGTACTCTTTTTTGATATTCAAGAGCTAAGTGATATTCTACAGCATACATTAAGCCATTCCTTTATTAAACTGTTCTCTTTTTAATAGGCATTAAAATATTACAGTTAGGTATTGTGGCTTATATTGCAAAAGCATTGATTCACAGAAAGCGGTAATGCTGCACAAGGCAGCACGTGTGATGCCAATCTCGTAGATACTGCTCGGTTTTCTCAGGTTCCCATGAGCCCTTAGAACAGGCATCCCTGTGTCCCACTAGCCTGAAAAAAACCCTCTGTTCAAGTGATGCTACCTCCATTCTTGAAATATCATTTCTTGTGATGATTGGGATTTCATTTTTTTAGTATTTGTTTGAGATTCACAACAATTACGTTTGTCATGGAGAATCAGTGCCATGTACGTACAACTTTTATTATTATTATTTTTTTGTATCGGGAATTGAACCCAGGGCCTCATGCTTGCCAGGCAGGTGCTGTACCATTGAGCTACATCCCTGGCCTCCATGTACGTATATCTTAATCCTTTTTACTTCCCCATCCCTTGCTCTTTCTCACATCTTACCCCTCCCCAAATCCCCTTCCCATCTCCAAAAAGTCTGTGGAGTACTACTCTGCCATAAAGAAGGATAAACTTGAGTCACCTTGAGACCATAATGTTAAGGGAAATAAATTAGACACACAAGCTTAAATACCACATGGATTCTCTTATATGTGAAACATTAAATACAAATACTTTAAAAAGCAGAATAAAAGATAGATGTTAGGAGATAGGGAGGTAGAATTTGTGAGATTTTGTTGTATTATTGGTTAAGGAAGTTCCCCTCATTTTTAAATAGCTCTGTTTCTTCAGATCTGTTTTCATTGTTTACATTAGATTTTTATCCTTTTCGGCATCGGTTTTATGTAATCTGTCATATAAGGAAATATTAAAGTTTCTCCAGATAGCTTTGTACTGAAAATAGTCTTCTTTTTTTTCTCTTTTATCTTGCTTTGGGCATTTATTGGCAGCTAAATGTCTACTGTTTGTATGGAAAACTGTGTCTCTCTGTTTTCTTTGATGCATTTTGGTCTCCTGGTTGCTTCATGTGGTCCACTTTCTTAAAGCCAATTATTTAGCCTCCTGCTTCTTAGTCTGAGCTTTCATTTTTATATCTTAAATTTCTGTCTTTACTCCCCTTCACTCCACATTTACAGCACACACTGTGCCAAGACCCAAACCTAAATGCATTCACGTCTGGTTTCTGTTGGTGGCACTGATCCGTTTTCCTAGCTCAGGGCCTGCTATTTGGTTAGTGTGAGGATAGAATGAATTTTGATATTCGATAAGACGAATCCTTTGTACTGAAAATTCTCATTATTTTCTTAGATAAGGTCAAATATTTATTTTTCAATATTAAAATACTTTCAACTTGTTTTAAAAGAAAAAATATAAATGCCAAGTCAGGATTTTATAAAATGTAGCCAGCAATTTGAATTCAAAAAATACATCAGGGTAAGACCTGTAGATGGGTACTACCTATATCCCACTAAATGAGTTTGTTTCCATCCATAACATAGCTCATTCAAGCAGATACTTAACTTTATATCAGTACATGTAAGGACCGGTATTGCTATCAACACTATTTTATTAGATGTTATTAAAATAAATGATGCTCTCAAACTAATGATAAGTTTAGCACTGATAAATGTAACACAGTTCAGAAAAAGAACTCATTAAATGCGCTGCTAAAGGGAGCTCTCTAACCTTAGATATCTATTTATAGCCACGACTAAATCTACACGTCTCTCTCTCTCGTGACATACGTGTTTACGGAGTCCACCAAAAAAGTATATCCACACTTCAGCAGTTCGCTGTACTAATAAATGTCTGGAAACTCATGGCCACCACTTTGAGCACTTCTTGCAATTGTAGAGGCCAAAGATAACTTGTGTTAATCTCCTGACGTCTCAGTACATTTAGTATTAAAATATTTATACAAGTTTTTCTTTTCCTGATATATACATTTTTTGGTGGATTCTGTACTTATATAGAAATGATATATATAAAATCTTCATGGGCTGGTGAGATGGCTCAGCAGCGTAAGCGCCTGCCTGGCAAGCATGAGGGCCCGAGTTCGACTCCTGGTACCCACATACGAAAAAGGGGCCGGTGATATCGCTCAGTGGCACGGGCACCTGCTGGCGCGCGAGGTCCTGAGGTCGACCCCCGGTACCCACAGGAAAAAAAAAAAAAAAACTTCATGTGTCACCAGTTGAGCAGATTTGAAGGATCTGTAAATGATGGCATTTTAATCACTTGTGTCTGTTGTTCAGCCAGACACGTTGGGGTTCTGTACAGCAGTTCAGGAATGCCGCAGGCTGGCGGTGTCCTGTGGGTCTGACTGCACACCGTCATGCCACTGGTGTTGACACTGCATGCTCCAAAGTTTGTCACTGTACCTGACACACCCCTGTCCTTACCTGACATCTGCCATTCTAGTGCGATCCTCTCTCTCTCCAGGGTGTTTGGTGAATGAAAGAGGACTCTACGCTTTCAGCGCCTGGCTGACACTCAGTAGCATTTTAAGGACAGGGTTATTTAACTGAATTGGATAGATTCCATTTCCTTCTGTTCATTCATTCTTATATTGATTTGTTAATTCAACAATAAAGGATAAACTCTGCCATAAAGGATAAACTTGAGTCATTTGTGGGAAAATGGATGTACCTTAATATAGAGAGCCCTCCCGGTCCTTGACGCAGTCCGGGAAGTTTATATTTGTAATCCCATGGAAAAGTTATTGGAATTCTAGAGAGTTAATTTCAATCTACCACTTCCAGTGCAACCCACGGCTAGAATAAAGACACTAAGGCATATTTATAGTTGTGGGGAGCCAAGGGGTCCTAAGTCCAGCCAAGATGGTGGCTACTGGAACAAAGGCCTCGACCAGGGCTGAACCGGGTTTTATTAATTCTGAAGGAGGGGAGTGGCTCGGGGATGAGTGACTGTGAGAGTGGCGGGAAGTACGTGAATCTCTGAGCTGGGCTAGGCCTGAAATCACCTTTGCAAATGCAGAGGGAAGGATATGCAGAAGGAGTAATCTGCATAACACAATTCAAGATAGTATCTAATGTTTTGGGGTCGGTGCTTCAGCTCTGATGTGTAATCTTTTATGCCCTGGGAAGTCATAGCCTCTTTCTCGAGGCTCAGTCCCAGCCGACAGCATGGAGCACGGCTCTCCATCCCGCCAGGCTCAACCATGTATTGGGAGCAAAGGGGTGGGGAAACACAGGCCTGTCGCTTTGCTTCAAAGACCACACATCAGGACCTCGGCTGGACCTATTTGCATTGCCTAAAGCCAATTAAAGAGATTAGGAAAAGTCCTAGCCAGCTCTGTACATATCAATAGGTGGAATTAGGGCCAGGTTCAGCCAAGATGGAGATAGTTGCTCTTCTATCAAGGACAGCCGTCCAGGTGGTTCCCCACACCTTAAGACTACAATGTTAACTGAAATAAATCAGTCACACAAGCTTAAATATCACATGGCTTCTCTTATATGAGAAGACTAAAGTATAAATAAATGAAAGCAAAATAAAAGATAGATACTAGGACACAGGAAGATAGATCTTTTGAAAAAGGGAAGGGCACTGTCTCGGTTACTTTGTCATTGCTGGGATAAAATACCCAACATCCAAAGTTAAAAGAGGAAAGGTTTATTTCAGCTCACAGTTTGTAGAGGTTTCATCCATAGTTAGCTGGTTCCAAAGCAGGGCAACATGGCACAGGGGCATTGCAGGGGAGAAACAGTCCATGGCATGGCAGGTAGGAGGTGGCAAAGCAGCAGCATGGAACCTCCCTTTCCCTTTTATGCCATCCAGGTTACAAGGTTGTCGGGTAGTGCCAACCACACCCAGGGTGGGGCTTCCCATTATCCATACCCAGAACTATGCTAAACCAATCTGTGGATTAATTTAGTTATCACATATTTTTAATTCATGTTCACACACCCTAGATCCAGCCACCTCCAAAAAGCTCCACCAATGAGCACACGAGACTTTAGGAGGGACATCTGGATGCAAACCATCACAGGGACCAAGAGATGGAGGGAAAGAGGGAGAAAGGGAGGGGAGGAGGATGTGAAAAGAATTAAGATGTCTTACGTACATGCACCAACTCCCCACAGTGAATGGAATCACGATGTACTGCAAACATGCACTAATAAAAAAAGAAATCTTATTGAACTGTTGTTTTCCTAGCTAGGCAATGTCCTTCCTCTGTTAAAATTCCCTGCCAGTGAGACAAAGAGTAAACAAGTGAGCAAACAGAAAATAACAGCAGCAGCAGTAGCACAGCAACAACAATAATAAAATTTTGTAGCTTCGGCTGATGTGAAGAAAATAAAGGGATTTTAAAAGAGCTAAATATGTGGCCTAAGAGCAGAACAAGGGTACGGAATTATTTTAAATGGGTTCTTAGGAAAATGTCTTTGAAGAAGTGATTTCTGAGTGATTGAATGAAGTCAGGGGCTTTGATATTAGTGTGTGTTTGCAGCCACGTGAAGATCCATGGGAAGTCTGCCCAGCAGAGGGAACAGCAAGTACCAAGGTCCTGGGGTGGGAGGAAGCATGTTTCAGTTGTTAAACTGGACAATCTAGGCTCCCAAAATTAACTTTTTGTTTATCAGGTTGTTCATTCTTCCCTAAATAATAGCTAAATGGTACTTTTTATTTGAATGTTCTCATCTACTTAGGCTAATACCCATAGTGACATTTACCTTGACTTCCAAACTTCTGTATGAAGTTACCTTCTCACCCAATTACTACATTCTAACTCCATGCCATTATGGTGCAAATGCCACTCTTTTTGTTCCTCCTTTATCTCAGATTATTTGCATGGTTTCCGTCGTGACCTTTCTAACTCCATCTCCCTGCCTCTTGGTTATAGCATACACTTTCGCTCCTGCAGGCTCCTGGCTCAGTGCTCCACATGCACACACTCCTTGTTTTCAGATTTCTCCTTGCCTCGTGCTAGACACTACCCTCTGCACAAAGTCGCTGTGCGTACATACACTGCTTCTGCACCAGGCATTCACAGTCTAGAGTGGAGGTGGCACGTGCACAAGCAGATTCCACACGTGTCTGTCAGACAGGGTGATACGGTCAGATTCGGGCTTTAGCTTGGTCATTGTGATGGCACTGCAGAGTAAGGACTGAGGAGAGACTGAGACAGGAAGTGGCCAGGGAGACAGCGCAGGTGACAGCTTAGGTCGGAATGGCTGCAGTGGGTGAGGGTATGTGTCTGATGAAAGATATTTCTAAGATACTTATGCAGTTAAGAGTTGATCATCAGTGCAGCATTCTGCGTGTTGTTTTGTTTTTTCCTTCCTTCCTTTGGGAGCGAGGACTTCTACTGAGGGTGGTTATTTCACCTCCAGCATCTTTGTATGTGGACTCCTAAACAGTATCCCTGGCTATGCTGTTTGTCAGGCTCTCTAGATTCATGACATCGAAGCCTACATGGACCACTAGGTCCTGTGTGCCCTACACACGTGAATGTCCAAGCTGCCTCTGTGCTCTCCCTCTCGAAGCTGAGCATCCAGGTCATGGGGGAACTGGAAGCTTGAGACCAAGTTGCACTCTCCCTAGAAGCACCTGGAATTTCCTAATGTATTTTATCTGTAAGACTGGAAAGCGAAGACCTGAGTTAGTGAGATCACACGTGGGGAATTGGAAGGGAGCGACGATGGCGATGGCTCCGGGAGGCCAACTGGGGGACTCCCGTGATGATCTGAGGACAGAGCTAGTGGGTGTACTCCACAGAGAAGCGAGTTCCAGGAGCCTGAGGAGGAACCGGGATTTCAACGCTGCACTGAGTTTCCTGCTATGCAACTGCATGCTCTGTGTGGCCTTTGGGGTTGGGGTGGGAATCACAGGTGAGCCGAGCTGGCCTCAGACGGCTGATCCCAGGAGGCCTGTGGAGGGCTGTCCAGGAGGTGGTTATGGTGATGTGCATCCTTTGAAATGGACATGGGAGTCTGGAGAAGGCTGATTTAGTTTAAGGATCTAGGAAAGAGCCAATAAGAGGTGGATCAGGCCAAGAACTGTGGAAAGACAGGCAGGAAATATGCTCCAGAGGAGAGAAGGGGTCTCCACAGGAACAGGAGGGAAGCAGTTTTGAGAGCAAGGGACAGCTGCACAGTGACGCAGGAAATGACAAGGCTGCAGAACAAGCAGAAGAGCGTCCTCCGCAGTGATTGACAAGGCGTTGGTGCAGGACCTGGATGCCTGGTGACCACGGGGGTGCTTGCCATGGAGGGCACAGAACACATGCAAGCCATGTGCTAGGAGGAGAAACAGAGGCAGGGAGTCTGGGAGATGCCTGTGGCAAGGAGGTTCATTTGTTATTTAGGACAGGGAATCTGTGTATTTCTAAATTCACCATATTAAATTTGATCACTAATTTTGATAAATGTGTCTTCAGTTTATCTTTGAAAAGTGAAATTCACCTATCCTTCCACATGTGTGTAAAACCCTCAACAGTTTGTCCAGTCTCCATGAAGAGGGAGAAGAGAAAATCCTGAAGAATCCATGTTGGGACCATATGTTTTTAATCTTTTGACATCTTCCAATGCTTACAAAATTAAAATGATGGTCATAACCATGACAACAACCACAAAAGTCACAACAACAACACAGGCTTGGATGAGCCTTAACAGGAGGAGCTTTGTTACTAATCATCATAAAGAAATTAATGCTAGAATAAAATACATGATGTCATGTTTAAAATGGTTGTTAGCCAGGCATGGTGTCGAATACCTGTAATCTCAACACTCTGGGAGGCTGAGGCAGGATGACCACAAGTCTGAGTCCAGCCTGGGCAACTTAGTGACATATGAGACCCTGTGTTGTAGTCAGGGTTTGCAAGGGAAACAATACAATTCAGGACATATAATTTATAGAGTTATTTTGTAATAGTCACCCAAAGAGTCATATACAAAAGAGTGCAGGAAATCTGTCCACACACTAAAGACCCAAAGAATCTAGCTGAGGGCCTGGGTCCTACAGCAGTGTCCTGCATGAGTCCAGCTGAAGACCTAGAGCCCATGGCAATGCCCCCATGAGTCCAACTAGAGGCCCGGAGCCCACAACAATGTCTCATGCAAGAATATTTCACGGATCTGCACTGGGAAGGCCCAAAGGTCAGCGGTGGAAGCTAGAAAGTCTACACCAGTGGGATGAAGGACCTGTGCCAGCAGGCTGAGGGATCTGTCCCGGAGCCAGGAAGCGACACTCAGAGTAAGGACCAGAGCTCCCCGAAAGGCACCACAGCCATCCTCAGCAACAGTGAGGTCCCGAGCTCCTCCGATGATGAGAACAGCCAAGTTCCTATCAGGAAAGCCAGCGTGACAAGCTCCTCAAGGAGAACCGACAGCAGCAACTCTTCCTCACCAGTTCTCCTTTTTATGTTGTTGGCAACAGTCCTCAGGTGGGCCCTCCACACCAGGCACCACACTGATTCAGTTCAGCTGGGTGTGACAAGTTGACCACCAGTTGTCAATCCACCACAATCCACCCCTGGTCAACTTGATAACCACACACATTTCCTTGAACCAATGGTCTCTAGTGGCAGATTTGTGAAAAGTTAACATGTGTTGATCTATTCAGATTTACATTAATATAACAATTACACATATACAATTCTTATTGCACTCATTTCTGCACCAAAAACAAAATATACAAAGGGTGATCAAAACTCAAGGTTAAAACGACAATACTTTGACAAATTAACCTGATTACAAACATATCTAAAAACTACATTAAAATCAAATTAAAAGAACTATTACAATCACAGTCCTTGCATCCAGTAACTTTTAACTACACAGCATGTCAAGACTAAAAAATGGGGATCTCCTGCAATTTAAATACACTCTTATCTTCAGGTGAAAGGTTTCAGTTCATTTTTCCATTGTCCTGTTTTTTCTTTTTCCAACAACCACGTTCTTCTCTTTTTTAACCTTGCAACCCACAGTTCCATGGAGTCTTCCCTCTGGCCAAATGCTTCAACAGTAACCATGCCACCATCCCAACAGTAGACAACATTGAAAATTTTCTGCCACCCAGATAATATCTCTAAACACAAGCAAATTGCAGAACAACTTCCTGCCAAAGCACAATATACTACCTGGGATCCAGCAGCCAATGCAGTCTGTCTCAATAGAAGCCTCCAAAGCTTCATCTTAATCGGCAGCATTTCCATCAGTACTCTGATTTTCCAGGCTCCAACCAGAGTCTCCAAAATAGTTTACAGCATATTGGGGCTGCTCCTAGGCCAGTCTCTCAAGACCTTTCCAAATTAATTCCCAAGGCTCTTAAGCCACATGGTCAGGCAACATCACAGTAATGACCCCACTCTCCTGGTACCAATTTTGTTGTAGTCAGGGTTTGCAAGGGAAACAATACAATTCAGGACATATAATTTATAGAGTTATTTTGTAATAGTCACCCAAAGAGTCATATACAAAAGAGTGCAGGAAATCTGTCCACACACTAAAGACCCAAAGAATCCAGCTGAGGGCCTGGGTCCTACAGCAGTGTCCTGCATGAGTCCAGCTGAAGACCTAGAGCCCATGGCAATGCCCCCATGAGTCCAACTAGAGGCCCGGAGCCCACAACAATGTCTCATGCAAGAATATTTCACGGATCTGCACTGGGAAGGCCCAAAGGTCAGCGGTGGAAGCTAGAAAGTCTACACCAGTGGGATGAAGGACCTGTGCCAGCAGGCTGAGGGATCTGTCCCGGAGCCAGGAAGCGACACTCAGAGTAAGGACCAGAGCTCCCCGAAAGGCACCACAGCCATCCTCAGCAACAGTGAGGTCCCGAGCTCCTCCGATGATGAGAACAGCCAAGTTCCTATCAGGAAAGCCAGCGTGACAAGCTCCTCAAGGAGAACCGACAGCAGCAACTCTTCCTCACCAGTTCTCCTTTTTATGTTGTTGGCAACAGTCCTCAGGTGGGCCCTCCACACCAGGCACCACACTGATTCAGTTCAGCTGGGTGTGACAAGTTGACCACCAGTTGTCAATCCACCACACCCTGTCTCAAAAAGATAAAATGTCTGGGGTTGTAGATGTAGCTCAGTGTGAAGGCCCTGGTTTCAATCCCAAGTACCTTGTGTGTGTGTGTGTGTGTGCATTGGAGGGTGATTGTCACGCAAGAATCATTTTTGTGCAGTATTTGGAACACATCTGTTCCAAACCACAGATTCATTATGCTTTGCTTTCTAAAGTTATGCCTCCTGTAACGCTGGAGTCCATTTAAATGGTTCTTAAACTATTGAGTTTTAAACTGACTTAAGTATTCAGAGCACTGGGTAGAGGTCACTGTGGAAAGTTCAAGTAATATGTCATCTCCACAGATAGCTGTGGTTGAAAAGCTAATTAGAAGCTGCTCTGTACTTTAGAACAAGATAATAAAATGCAAAAGGAGAACTCTGATAACCGGGCATGAACCAATGGTGCATACTAAGCTCAGCCCTCAGTTTTGTTTAGCTTGGCTTTAAAGGTCTTTTGCCAAGAGGAAAGGGTTGAAAGAAGGGTAATTAAAGGTACAGAGTGTAAGGGTCTTCTGAATTCGGAAAGATTAAGGGACTTGAATTATTTATTATCTAGAAATGAGGAATGACAGGAGAGACAGATACAAATTAGTGGACGGTTTTCTGGAATCAAATTGGCCATTCTTCCTCATTTAAGCTTTAAGCAGGAGAGGAAGAGTGTTGAACTGAATGGATATGCTTTGTGGTGCCACATATTTTAAGAATATAGAAGTCACTGCTGTGGATGGCGCATCACTGAGGGAAGAAAAGTCATGCAAAGGTTGAATTGCATCCCGAATCTGTAGCTCATTGTTCTTCACTCTGAACATTAACTGTTAGGTTCAGCTTTGGAGGATGGAGATGAGCCTTTCCATGGACACTCATCAACTGAATCCTGCAGGTCCACAAAGTGCTTCACCGCTTCTGTTCTTCGGGAATTGTAATGGTTTATATCTAGATGTTCCCCCAAGGCCTCATGTGTTCATAAGTGGGGCTTTTGGGAGGTGGCTGGAACATGGGTGTGTGATACTGGATTGTGGGGGTGTGATATGGTATGAGGCCACTGAGGGGTTTATAGCTGGGTGTGATGTTGGGAAATGAAGCCTGCTGGGAAGAGGAGGGTCACTGAGAGCGTGGCCTGGAGTGTACATATCCCTCCTCCTCCCTTGAGCACCCACTTCTTTCTGCCTGCCCTGCTTTGGACTGTTTCTCGTCTGCCTTGCTCCCTGCCTTGAAGCCAGCAGACTATGGACTGAGACCTCTACAGACTGTGACCCAAAATAAACCTCTGCTCCTTTAGGTTGTGCTGCGTATTGTGTCCCAGCCACAAGAAAGTGACTAAGACAGGGTTCCTCAGCACCTTGACCTTCCTTTTCTTCTCACCAGTAATCCAAGAATTACCTCACCTGGAGTGTGCAAGCAAAACTTTTTAAACAATACCCGGTTTAATCTATTTTCTGTTTTCACACACAAAAAAATGCAACTCATTGCCAGCATTCCTTTAATTTTAAACAATCAGGGTCATTGTGGCTGGAGCAAATGTGACTGGTTTTGAAAGTAGAACTACACTGCTAAAAGCAGAGTGCTGGAAACAGAAGAGTGTCTTATTTGTAAATATCATCAATGTACTAGAGCAAAGTGAAAATAACAACAGCGAGGTATTTCATGGTAAATGCCGGAGGTAAGATTGGGATTATAATCCCGGAGTGACCCAGGGGTAAATGCTGGGCTGTGAAGCATGGCAGGGTTGGGGTGGGTGTAAAGGGGAAGTAAGGAAGCCCTGGGTTGCATTCTCTGTTCTCTGCTGCTGTGAGCAGATTATGAATGCAGCTAGTGGAGCCAAAGAACCAGCAGGGGCTCCACCATTGTTTCTTATGGCACGGGGGCCAATCCCAGGATGTCCCAGCTACTTTCCAGTCCTTTTTCACGTGAGTGTATCACTTGCTCCCCCAAGACTTGGTGCTTGGTTTCCTCCTTTGAACAATGAGTAAAAATGTCATTGTGGTCTACTTCCTAGGGAGCCATGGGGGCTCCCTATTCATTGTTTTCCATCCCTCCTGCCCACTCTTCATCTGCCACTGTCATCCGTCTGCTCCTCTGGCACTGACCAGGCCACTGCCGAATCCCCAGTAGGTGAGGGGACCACCCCGGGTACTAGGAGCACACACGTGAAGCCAGAACCTTGAAAGCTGCCACTTGGTGACAAAGGGTGCAGGCACTTGGAACTGCGAGAGAGGGGTCACTGTGCTCTTCCTCACATTAGCAGACCCTTCTCACGCTAGTGTCTTGTTTATCTGACTCCTCTGGTTTATACCAAGTGACATCTGTTCACAAGACACCGTTTACATCTTTTCAAAATTAATGTATTTTATTTTATTTGTAAACCATAACCAAAAAGCACCCTTAGGTGTGTCACACACCTGTACAGCTACTCACAGTGAAGGTAACCATTATGTGTCACAAACATGTACTAATAAAACGATGTGCGTGTTGACGGAACATGCCTCTGTGTTTTGTGAACCTAGTTCAACATTTTGCCTCACAGCAGTTTCAAAGTCTGGCTCTAAATTGAGCCGTCTTCCATTCTTGCTGTGTGCGTTCTGCAAAGTCAGATTTACTGAGGTGTGATTTACACGCAGCACTTTTTCTTAGGTGTATAGATCGATACATTTAACAAAAGTACATCAACTTGTGAGTGTTCTACGCTCCAGATAGGAGGTATTTTTCTGACTCCAGGGTTTCCTCGTGGTCTGTGGAGTCAGTCTTCTCTGTAATCTCCAGAGACTGTCAGCCTCAGATCTGATTTCTGTCCTGGACTCTTGTCACTTTCCAGAAAGTTGTGTCAGTGTGGTTATAAAAGCTGTGATCTTCTGAGCTTGCCTCCTGACGCAGCATCATGCCCTTGGGATCTGTCCAAGTTGTTCTGTCCACCAGTGGTTCATTCCCCTGTATTACTGAGTGTATTTCGTGGCCCGGGTATACAATGGTGGATTGAACTCTTCATGCACTGGGAAACATTTTGATTGTTCCAGGTTTTATGCATTCAAATGAAGTTTTATGAATAATCTTGTGATAGTAGTCCTTGACTGTCAACTTGATCAGCTTGAGAGATGCCTAGGATTTACTAAAGCTTCCTCTGGGTGTGTTTTGGTGGTCATGGAAGTGTGACTTGGCCTCTTCCTCTCTGGCTCCCCCTTGTTCTCTCTGTTTCCCAGTGCCACGAGTTGAGGAGCTTTCCTGCACCAGGTCCTTCTGCCATGCTATTTCTGCCTCAAAGCCAGCCAACCGTGGACTGAAGCCTCTGAAACCATGAGCCAATATAAACCTTTTTCTTTTCTAAGTTAACCTGGTCAAGAACTTTTCTAAGTTAACACTGTGATGAAAATCTTACTGATATAAATCTGTACTGGTTTTTGTGTGCAGCTATATTTTCCTTTCTCTCTGATAAATGACCAGCAGTACAATTTTTGGGTCATATGGTAAGCGTGTTGAGTTATTTAAAGAAACAGGCTGTTATCCTAGAATACAATGCATCTAAAATCCGCATATATAATAACACATGTTGAGGTCTGTTCTCTTTACTCTGAGGGGTTCCCCACATTGTGGATGTACCACACGATCTCCTTTCACTCGTATGTGAGTGTTTTTGTCTTTTCTGGTCTCTGTCTTTCATAAGCACAGCCTCTATAGCTATTTGAAGATAAGTTGGTTGCATGTTTTTCTTTGTAATGACAAATACTTTGCAGTGCCACTTGTTTTGCGTCTCGACACAGTGAAGGTCCTGAGCTCTTGTGGAGGATCTAGCTAGCAAGCAGAAGCCGTGGAAATATGGCGCTGCAACCACTGTGATTTAGTTACGAAGCCATGGGTGATATTAAATGAACAATCTTATTTCCTTAAAATCTCAGACAGGTCAGCACAGAGGGAAGTTGTGGGTCCTGTCATGGTGCCGAGTTTCCTACGTCTCAGGTCGCGTTCAGCATCCATCCGAGGTTCCTCTTACTCTACTCTTGGTTGTACGTCCTTGGCTCTCTGCCTAAGAGCAATTCTGCAGCTCATTCTGCCAACAGAACAGGACTCCTGCCTCCGTGCTGGGTGGCCCAGCAGTGTCAGCCCAAGGACACCCCACGGTGTCACACTGAACATCCAGCAGCTTTCAAACCAGATTTGGGTGCCTCCTCCACCCATGCTCTGTCCAGGCTCCTGCTGTCAGATGCTTGGAGCAGATGTCTGTCTGTCTGTCTGTCTGTCTGTCTACCAACCCATCTACTCATCTATTAATGCATATATCATCTACCTAGATTATAATCATGTGATGAAATAAAACATCACTATTTTCTTATATTAACACATGAGAAGGATTGCCTCTTTAAATGATTAGTTAATATAGTGCTTTTTAATGGAAAGCCCATAATCTGAGTATATTTCAAGCTATTTCATAAAAGGGAATTCTTACGGAATTTAAGCAGCTATTCGTAAGGAACAATCTCTAAAACAGATCACCCATAATGTATTTTTCCACTTTTTATCATCTCGTTTTAATTCTGACTTCAGTTATGAATTTGAGCATAAGTGAGATTGAGAAGTATGGCATAATAACTGGTTTTCAGTAGTGCTTATTATGGGCATAGGAGGAGAAATCTGAGTGTAAGTGTTGCACTTGTGAACATGCCAAAGACGTGAGTTTAAAAATCGAGTCTGGAATTCAGCTCTGCAAAAATACAGTCCTGTTAAGATTCTCGGTTTGTAACTTTTGATGGAGTTAACAGTAGCAGTTTAGACTATAAATAGATAATACTGGTGGCACGCATTTAGCACCAGTTCTATGAAAACGTAGGTGTTACTCTGTGTTGCTTTGTGCCAGTTTCGGGTGGTTGTGTGCCCTGTCGCTGAACCCCCAAAATGAAGGGCAGAGCCATCTTGCTGGGGACACAAGGGGTGCCGTGGGCATCTGCGGTCTTCTGTGTCTCCTCCTTCACATGCGGGGCTTCCTTTTTGCCAGATCTGGGGTGGATCTAGAATCTTAGGCAAAGAGAGATGGCTCAGGTGATAAACTGGCTCGATGTGAAAACCAAACTTGCATTAATAAAACAATATTCACAATAATATTAGGTAAAAGAAAATGAGTCATCGACAGTAATCGGTTCACATAAATGATTTTCACTAATATTCCTTTTTTCTTTTTGGGGATACCGGGGGTCGACCTCAGGACCTCACGTGCCAGCAGGTGCCCGTGCCGCTGAGCGATATCACCGGGCCTTTTTTTGTATGTGGGTACCGGGAGTCGAACTCAGGACCTTGCGCTTGCCAGACAGGCGCTTATGCTGCTGAGCCATCTCACCGGCCCCTTCACTAATATTCAAGAGAACAGAGTCTTATTTTAAAAGTTTTTTTTCTAACTCTTCCCAATATTTGCAATAATTTTCAGCATTAAAGATGATCCCTAAAAGTTGTAGGATTTGCCGTGTGCACTGTTCCCTGTTTTGGTAAATGTCCCCCCATGTATCTCTCCATAGTCAAGATGTCGCAATCACCCACCTCCTGCCGCAGATCTTTTTCTACCCACCTCCACCCCCTCCTACAGGTAAGCAGTGCGTTCTCCTTCACTCAAGAGACTTCCGGGGAAGCGGCCAGGCGGCTGCCCTCCCTCCAGCTGTGACGCTGTAGAACAGGCTGGGTTGCAAAGGACGGGAGAGATCACACAGGACGGAATTCATGGGGCTGCTGGAGCAGGAGGCGCTGAGTGTCTGGAAGGAACAGATATGGCCCAGAGTAACAGGGCAGCCCCCCAAACTCTCACTGCACCCTTTTACCATCCTCTGTGGATTCCTGACCCTGCCCTATGCCAACTAGTGGGATCTGGAGCTAAGGACAATAAAATAATCGCGTCCTCAGTTTCCTGGCTCAGAGGACAGAGTGTGGACAGCCCTCCGCAGGGCACAGGTTGGGTTGGGGAGACTGAAGAGCGGGGCAGGAAGCCCTCTTGGTGTCTTCCAGACAAAGCATGCACACCGGCCCTGCACCAGCTCTGCCGAGATGCAGGCTGGCTGTGGGGATCCTGTCTGCTGGGCCCCAGTATTCCTGGTTCCTTAGGAGTTCATGATTGCAAATCTGCATGGCACAAAAGATGGCATTTCCGTGGAAGGAAAGAAGAAACTGACAGGAAGGGCTTTTCTGTTCGTATGATTTTCTTTGTTTTCTTGGTGAGACATGATATTCTCAAATTATTTGAGTTGTACCATCCATGTTTGTTGTGGTGAAAGCACACTTCTTTTTCTTGATATTTGATTAATTTTGAGCATATATTCAAAGATTCTAGAGGCATACAGATAAAACACATAATGCTATATGTCAAAAAACATTTTTGTTCTTTTTTGATTTAAAAGCAGCCATGAAGATGCTATGTTAAGTGGAAGTAAAGAAAGTTATAAAAATAAAATCTATACAGTAAAGCAAGTCCCAGTGCCACCCTTCAATTCCTGATCACCTGATTGATACCGTGCTGTAGGATTTATGAATTAGCATGAAGATGTGATGGGCTATTGTGTTATGGAAATGGCCTATGATTAGTATAATCTGTCAGAAACAAACAATGCCGGTAATTTTGATATTACTTACAAATAAATGTACTCCTTTAAAAATTATGTAATCCATTATTTCCCCATTTGCGTAGTTTTATTTTTAATATTTATTTTTATTAGGACACATTTGCAGTACATAATGTTCACACTCATCTCGAGGAGTTGGTGCATATTTGTACACATCTTCATTCTTTGTACATCATTTTCGTAGTTTTAAGGCATATAATAATTAATGAGATGAGACTTGTTGGTTACATGGGGAAACTCAGATTAAAAACCACATACAGACCTCGTCTGAAAAATATTCCCGTTGCCAGCTGCATGTTTCCTCCTCGATGCGCGGTCAGAGAACACTATAGATTCCGGTGCTGATGTGTACCAGCCAATTGACTGGCTCGCGTTCGTCCAGCCACCGCACACACGTTCGCCCTCCTCCAGAATCGGTGACTCGGCCTGGAGCACCAGTGCGTCTGGTGTTTTCCCCTCATCGCCACTCGAAGCTACAGAAACTTCCTTCATCTCCTCCCCTTTCTCCCTTTTGCTGAACCTGGAGTCCTTCGTGGTCTCCTAAAAACTTCCTCCTCCTAGTCCCCATTATCGCTTGGCCTCCCAGTCAGACTTTCCTAACTGCAAGCCCTGTGAAGGTTCCAGAACGGGCAAATCTGTGGAGATAGAAAGCTTATCAGTGCTTGTGGGGAGCAAAGACAAGACAGGAATGAGCGCTTCTTTCCAGGGATGAGAATCTCCTGCAGTTAGGTGGTTGGTTGTTGAGGAGAACACAGCTCTGTGATTTTACTGAAACCACTGAGTTGTAAAACTTTAAATGGGTGAATTTTATGGTACGTGAATTATATCTCCATAAAAACTACAAGGAGAGGTGGTGTTATTTGTGTTGTACCTCAACATGCCTCAGAGCTGAAAAACACAGTACCTTTTTTCTCTAATTTTATTTTATTTTATTATTTTATTTTATTTTATTTTTGTGGTAGTAGCAGTTGAACCTAGGACCATTTCACTGAGCTGCACTTCCAGTCTTTTTAAATCTTTATTTTGAGACAGGATCTTGCTAAGTCACTAAGTTACACCAACTGGGTTTGACATTGAGATTCTCCTGCCTCAGCCTCTCGAAGTTCTGGGATTACAGGCATGAGCCACCATGCC
This sequence comes from Erethizon dorsatum, assembly GCA_028451465.1. Lineage (NCBI taxonomy): Eukaryota > Metazoa > Chordata > Mammalia > Rodentia > Erethizontidae > Erethizon > Erethizon dorsatum. Next base: position 156,125,955 of record CM051824.1, read on the forward strand.
TGGCTGCAAGTGCTTAATAATGTATTTTAATGAGTGAATAAATTGGTGGATGAATGAATTAATTAGTCCTTTTAAGCCCACAAGCCAGGAATACGATGAAACCCTTTTTAAATTTTACTTGCAACCATGAAATCGCAGTTACAATAACTAAAATGAAAGCGAGGAATTGTTATGGTGAGCACGTGCTCACTGGCCCAGAATGAGCGTGTTGTTTCAGGCCTCAGACTCCAGTGTCAGGAGCGGCCCGGCGGTGATGCTCTCCTCTTCCGGACCGTCTGGGAGGTTGGCTGTGGAGTACCCTGCCTGGCAGGAGTAGCGAGCTGAGTCTCTTCCAACCAGCGTCGGAGATATTGACTTAGGATGAGCTAAGAGGATGGGGATTCACACCAGATTGGACCAAGGTCCCCATCTATTCTGTGAGTGTGAACCCAAAGAGAACTCCCTTGAGCTGTGAACTGTAGACACACAGACTCTAAGCTTGTCTGAAACTGTTTAAATCCCAAACCCTTGCCCTCTGTTGGAAGGGACAGGGCAGCAATTAGCACTTCCAAATCTTGAAGACACCATGGTAGGAGCAGGAGTTTGGGATGCCAGGGGCACTGGGGAGAGCTGGGCTCCGAGGTCCACGCCATGGTGTGCCATCCACCTGGGACAGCTACCAGTGGACAGCGCTGCTCTTACAGGGCGCATTGAGATGTCCTCACGAGCGTGTACCTGCTGACACCTCTCATGATTTTACCATGGGATTCTCTCTGTGAGCTGGAAGTGAACACAGAGGGGAGAAGCACTTTGGGCAAAGTTACACAGCTAGCATCTGAAGCTTCACAGCTGATATCCAAGGGTGGAGCTGGGCTGACTCTGGTGTGTATGTGTCAGGCATGGGGGTGGCGTTTCCACATGAACTAAGGCACTAAGTGCTTAGTTCTACATGAACAGAGCACTAAGGCACAGGACCCTCCGCTAGCCACAGGTTTATAGACATCAGGTCCACGTGGGCAAAGAACTTCAAACGCCACATCAAGGTGACTCCCTTCAGTTTTATATACTGGAGGGATTGGTAACTATGAATTTATATCCACTGAAAGTTATTTATCACAATCAAGCAACATGCTATTAAAGAAACGCTGTAAGGGAAATACTAAATGTGTAAGAGCATAGATGGATGGGAAAAATATAAATTATGCAGTAATTTTTGTGTCATGGGTATTCATTTTATTTCCATTTTAATTTATAGAAAAAGCATTCGTCACAGTTTTTCCGCTGGAAAAACATGCTCACATAATTGGATGGAAACTCAAGGAATGGCCTCTAGATAACATAAATTTAACTTTTTAAAGGTAGTTATAAAGTCGTGAGGTGAAAAAGACTACTGATTTTCTCGAAAGGAATTAACATTCTTCAAGTTTATTTAAATACTTGAAGTTTGTTTCTCCGGTTTTGAGAGGAAAGTTTCAGTGCAGGATTTTGAAAGACAGACCTTGTATGCTTAAATCTTTAGATAATTGGGGGCCAAACCGTCTCAACCTTGCCCACATGTAAGTTCATCCTGCTGTTTTTGCTCTGTAAAGAGGGATGTGGTCCTGCAGCTTGGTTACAGGATGCTAAAATCTAGCACTTTCTGAAGACAGCAGTGTACGGGAGGATTTTCTAGGCTCTGGGGTTGCGCGCGGAAATTGATTGCTCTTATCTTGGAGCGTCTTCTTTGTTCCCTTGTTTTATTGGCAATGGATTTGTAGTGAAAAAGAAAACCTCTGAAGCTTGTTACAACAATGGATTCCTAGAATAAAAGTCCTGCTGGAGGAGTTGTTGGGTGGTGGTTGAGCAAATATCAGCATGTGTGTGTGTGTGTGTGTGTGCAACACCTGTGTGAGAAATTCCTTCCCAGACAGCTGTATGCGCTCAGAATTTACAGCACACATTTCACCAAGTGCTGTTACATTTTTCCTGAAATATCAAGCTATATATATATATATTTTTAATTCCCCTTGACGCACCCTCTTAGGTTTATTTTTCCTATTTTTCATTGTGTTACAAATACTGCATAAAATTTAACGTCACAACCTTTTTGTTGTTGTTAATTTGTTTTTATTAGCACATGTTTGCAGTATGTAATTCTTACATTCCTTGTGTGGAGTTGGTACCTGACACACCTTAATTTCCTTTTCATGCCCTTTCCTTCCACTTTCTCGCCTGCCCTATATTTTTAGCACATGGCTCAAGAGTGTTACGTATGTTCACATTTTTTGTGTAACAGATCTGCCGAGCATTTTCATCCTGCAAATCCAAAGCTCACATAATCCCCCTTTTCCCTCAGTTCCTGGAAAGCACCATGCTGCTTTCTAAGACCTTGACTAGGCAATAAGTGGAATTCTGCTGCAGTTATCTTTTAGTGCCAGGTTTGTTTCCCTTAGCATAACGTCTTCACAACTCATCTATGTCGTAGTGTGTGACAGAGTTTCCTTCCTTATAAGGCTAAATAATATTCACCTATGTCTGTATGTGTTTGTATATATATATATACACACATATCTAAAACTTTGCTTCTCCATTCACCCATAGAGATCTGAGTGGTCTCCACCTCCGAGGTATTATGAAGAGGTGTGCTTGAGAACTTGGAAGTGCAAAGTGCTCTTTGAAACCTAATTTAGTTTCTTGTGAATATACCCAGAAGTGTGATTATAGGATCAGATCATTGTCCTCTTTTTAACTTTTTGAGGATCCTCCATGACAGTTCACATAGTAATTGGACCATTTTGCAATCTTGTGAAACAGTAAAGGAGGTCTCCAGTTTCTCTACATCCTCACCAACACTTCTTATTTTCTGTTTCTTTGATAGCAGAAATTAAGGAATTGCTATGTGGTTCTATCTTGTTTTTTTCCTTCTTTTTTATGTGGGTTCTGGGAGTCGAACTCAGGACCTTGCGCTTGCGAGGCAGGTGCTTATGCTGCTGAGCTATCTCACTGGCCCCTTGTTTTGGTTTTGACCTGAATTTCATCTATAATTTTTGATGATGAGCATCTTTGTACTTGTTGACCATTTGTATATCATCTTTCGAGAAATGTCTATGAATTTCTTCACCCGTTTTTAACCAGATTATTTGATTTTTGCTGTTGATTCATAGTTCTTTATATCTCCTCCATGTTCACCTCCCACAGAGGTATGACTTGCAGATGTTCTCTCCCATTCTGTAGGTTGATTGCCTTTTCACTCAGTTAGTTGTATCTTCCAATGCTCAAAGTTTTTTAAATTCCACAAAGTCTTATCTGTCTGTTTCAGTTGTTGCTGTCTGTGCTTTCCATGTCATACCCAAGGGATCACTGCCAAGCCCAATGTCATGAAATTTTCCTTATTTTCCTTCAAGGCATTTCATAGTCTTGGGCCCTAAATTTAGGTCTTTAATCCACAGAGTTAATTTTTGTGGATGAAGTAAAATACGTGTCCAACTTCATTCCTTTGCACAAGTCTTATTTTTTCTTGTGCTTTTATTATTTTCTATCATTGAAATCTCACACCATTTGGTACGCTGTGTTCAATTTGTACACATTTTACCTTTATAAGAAAAATTACTCCTTTCGTGAGGATTATGAACATTAATAGGAAATGGAAGAGGAGTCGTATGCCTCTATGTCTACCATCTCGTGTGTCCTGGATCGCGCCCCTCGGAAGGAAGTGTGGGAGAGCGTTCGGTGCTCTTCGGTCCGAAGTCTGTTCCTCCTCGGAGGAAACAGGTGACGGGGGAAGGAGTGGAGAGCAGAGAACATAGAACTACACAGCGGTGTGGTCTCCGGGCAATCGCCCCGTTTCTTCTTGCTCTGTGTTGCAAGTCACTGTGAAGTCCTCTCTCCTTGCATCAAGGGGGCCTGATTCTGTAGCCCTGTATGAGTCTCTCAGTGGCGATGGCTTATGAGATTGGGGTGGGGTCTTCCACTCCCTACACCTCTCAGACCTTGCCAGCCAAGTCTTGGGGTGGCAGGGATGGGCACATCTGTCAGCACAGGGCATTGGGAAGAGCGCCAACAGCTTCTACTCGCAGACAGAGCCTCGGAGGTCCCCGAGGAAAGCCTCCCCTCGATTGTAACCACAAGCTGCTGTAGTGGAAATACCATTCACTCCCCTACATTCCTGGACAGATATGTTCCTGTTTAAAAGTTATAAGGTCTATTTTTTCTTTCACAGGGAAATTGTAATACTTTTATTTCACTATGATGACTCATTTTTCTCTTGGAAAAACAGAGCAATAAGCTACCTATTTCTGATAGCCCCAAGAATATGTTGAACCTTGTGCCAGAATTCATTTCTCTCTCAGGTTTTTGAGGTCCATTTATGAATGAGAAAACATATCCACCAAGATCCAGTTTGAAAATTAAGACAGCTGGCCACACAGGTAGGCACTGTGCCTGGTGTTTTTGTCTTGTCTCCCTGGGGTTACTCCTTGGACACTGCTGACCATCACTGTGCAGTGAGTGACAGCAGTCCAAGGCAGAGCCCACCAGAGCGGGAATGCGGCTGCTGTTTGTGGCTGAGGATGGCAAGGAGGCCTCAGTGGGACAAAACATCCTGAGGGGTTGTGATGAGCCATGCAATTTCATCTAAAAACGTTACTATGTAATGTGGTTATTGTCCAACACTGCCACACTGTTTTCCTGAATGGATGTAGCATTTTCCATTTCCAACTGCATGTTCAACACATGAGAAACTCAGCTTCTCTCTTTGCCACCACTAGGAATTGTGACTGTTCTAACACATGTACAGCAAGATGTCATCACGGTTTCATTTTGTACTTCCCTAGCGGCTGATAACATTTCTAAATTTGCAGAGTTTGAAGCAGCTCTTTATATTGCCATGTCTAAAGATAAGCCATCTTTGGGTCCCTCCGATGGATGCATACTCCTGGGCTCGTTTCCTCTTGAGCATACCTGTAGGCTGCTTGCACATGTACTTTGAGGACACTGGCCTGTAACTCTCCTAGCAGCTGATAATGTTATGTGCCATCCCTGAATCTTAGTAAATGTCATCCCACATATTTTTACATTTTCCAGTTGTATTTATTTTTATTGTTGAGTTTTGAGTTTTGACATATTCGAGTTGTGGTTCTCTTACTAGATATGTAGGTAGCAAGCAGTTTTTCCAGTCTGTAGTATTTGTTTTTGTCTTCTTCATGGTGTCTATGACACAGCAAAAGGTTTTCTTTTATTGATGGTGTTTTGGTGTGACGTCTACATCTCAAAATATTTTATGCTATCTTCTAGAAGTGTTACAGCTTCATGTTTTGAACTGAAATCTGTGACATTTAAAAAAATTTTTTGTAAGGGGTGGGGTTTGGTTGGAGGTGCATTTGTGTCCTTACTTGCTTACTTGCAGCTGTGTTGTTACTTGAGTGTCTTGATTGAAAAGAACTTCTGCCCTAAATGATTTGCTTTTACAACTTTGTCACGAATCTGATGGCTGCACTTGTGTGGCATTTGCGTCTATCTTGTTCCATCGATCTGTTTCTATTCCCTTACCAATGCCATGGATAGAAAATAATGAAGACAGGGCCAGTGAGATGGCTCAGCAATATAAGCACCTGCCTTGCAAGCACGAGGTCCTGAGTTCAACTCCCGGTACCCACATACGAAAAAAGGGCCGGTGATATCGCTCAGTGGCACGGGCACTTGCTGGCATGCAAGGTCCTGAGATCGACCCCCGGTACCCACAAAAAAAAAAAAAAAGAAAATAATGAAGACAGAAGGTGGCAAAGTGGACTTACTTTCTCCAAAAATAAGGGGAGTGATTGTGCAAAGTTTCTGTTACACCTAAACCTTTTCCTTACATGTTAGCTTATTTTGTGTTCAGTTTTATCTGCAACGTTTTTCAAGTACTGTCTAGAGCACATATCTTGGTTGTAGAAAAGAGGCAGCTTAAATTTTACTAGTTTTTTCCAGTTTGCTTTTCAATCATAATGACATTTATCAACTTTGTCAACCATTGCCATTTTTAATTTATTTTTTTACATTTTCCAATATGTCAGCAAAATGGAACACCTTTTGTTAGGTTGGGAGAGGTAGCTTTCTTCTGTTTGTATACAGCCTTGAAGTCAGCGAACTCCTGAATTATCAGTCCTAATAGCTGATTCCTAGCGTGGATTGGGTTTTCTATTTAGATAACATTATTTACAGTGATAACTGAGTTTTTCCTCTTCCTACCCACATTTTATGCCCCTTTCTTCTTTTCTTTTATATATATTTTTCTATTCTAAGAGCTTCATTTCAAGCTACAATAGAAATGATGATAGCCCTTTTTTCCCCCTAAATTTACAGAGTTTGAAGAAGCTCTTTCTGTTAGCACGTTTAAAGATAAGCCCTCTTTGGGTCCCTCTGATGAGCTGCATGCTCCTGGCACGTGCACTTCAAGGACACTGGCCTGTAACTCTCCGTGCTTGCAATGCCCTCCTTTGGTTTCTATATCAAGGTCCTGGTAGTTTTAGAAAATGAGTTGAAGTAATTACCACCTCTTTTCTATTTTCTGAGGGAATTGGGTAAAAATGCAGGTTATCCATTCCTTAAGTATGAGTAAAATAAGTTAAACTGTTCTTGTTTTTGTTTGCTTGCTTTTGACTTTTGTTTTTGGTGCTAAGTTCTTAACTGGTTTAATCTGTAGAATAATGATAACTCTGTTCATTTTCTATGTTGTTTTGAGGCAGTTGCTAAAAGTTACGTAGATATTGTTCATTTCTCATGTCTTTCTTCATCTTTGCTCTTCCTAGTTTAATTTCTGTTTATCTATATCTTTTATAATTTTCTTCTTTTGTTTTTGTTTGGGCTTCCTATATTAGTTCTTTTCTAATGTTATGAGTTGGATACTTTGCACGTTGATTTTTTTTTTTTCTTTTCTAGGTAGGGTCTTTCAATGTAATTCAGGCTGGCCATGAACTCACCATGTAGCCTAGGCTGGCATCAAACTCTCGGCCATCCTCCTGCCTCAGCCTCCAGAGTGCTGAGATTACAGAAGTGCACCACTGTTTCTGGTTGCTCATTGATTTTTGAGACTTCTCTGATATGCATTTAAAGCTATAAATTTATATCTATGAGCTGCTTTAGTTTCATCCACAAATTTTCATGTGAATTTTTTTCTGTCAATGGATAGTCAAAAATTTATTACTTCTTGAGATTTGTTTCCTGAAGCACTACTTATTTAGCTCAGCTCTGTATGTTTCAGAACATATTGGGAAGTGAGGTCCTTTGTCTATTGTTGATACCCCATGCTTGGTGGTGGTAGGAAAATGCCTGTGTAATTACTCTTCTACTTTGTTCAGATTTGCTGTGCTTTGTGGGCCACAACACGGTCAATTTCATCAATCACCCATCAATTCCTGAAAAAACATCTACTCTCTGAAAATCTGGTGTGAGCTTTTCATACATGTCCCTTGGGTCAAATCGTCTATACTCATTTGCACCTCAGTGTTGCGAAGTGTGAAAACCCCCAACACTGCACGAGCTGAGGCCTGGGGAAGGTTTTCATTCCAGTGGGGCAGAAGGCATTCAGGGCAACTGCACAGCAGAACAGTTTCAGTAGTTCATTTCTTCCAGTTCTTTTTCCCTTAACTTTATTCTTCATATTTCTGCTTTGCTATAATATTCTGAGATCTTGATATCCTGATACTACACCACGGATCCTCTAAACCATGGTCCAGAGCAACTGCTTTCCTTTCCCCCGCTTGATATCATATATTTATTTTCCAAAATGCACTTTCACTTTTTCCTTTCTGTATTTCCTTTGCTGGCTCTCAATTTTGGTCACATGGAGATGCACCAAAGCCTTTCTGACTGTCACCTTGCACTTGTGAAGGGGATCGAAGGCTGTCTGCTTCAAACACATGCTGGAAGGGTTGCAGGAGTATCCGGTCCTGAAGGCATGTTGTTTCTGATACCCATGAAGTGGATGGGTGCCCTGGTGTCCCGAAGCCAGCTACGCTGACACCCAGGGGCTGGTGGTGGGCATCTCTTCCTGTCTCCTGTGTTCCGGATTGTCACACAGGTAGCATGAAATCAGTTGTACTGGAAATGTATACATAACAGGCAGACACTACCAATCAGAGTCCACTCCCACCCTGCCAAAGTGTGTGTTTAAAATATTTCAGTACAGTGTACACCACTGGGTAGATAGTAAGGCTGACAGTTATCATCTGGAAGTGCTCCAGTTTCCCCTTGATCACCATTTAGCATTGTTGCAAAAAGAAAAAATAGCTCTCTAACCACACCCTATAGTTAAGGCAATGTTAACTGTTGTCACAGTTATAACCCCCAAAATCAGTGGCAAAGCATAATAGAAGTGGAAATAAAGACTCGCTGTTGCCAGGACTTCCGCAGGTAGCAACAAAGCCACCAGGGCTCTGTGCAGGTGTGGCTGTTGCCCCCAGGCGGCTTCTGCAGGCCCCAGGCTCCGAGGCAGCCACCTGGGCCATGTGGGGCTTCCCATGAGGCAGGCCTGGGAATCTGAAGAGCGGCATCTCCATAGCGTCTAAGGAGAAGAACTGGCTTTGTGGAGAGCTAGTCGCTCTCTGCCACAACAACAAACACATTTGCGCATCACTGACTTGTGTGTTGTGGTGAGAAGGCGTCTCGGATGATGCCAAGTGTCCACACTTGATTTTATGGGAGGGGAAGGAGCTGCACTGGGGAGCAGCAGGTCCGTTGGTTGACAAATGAAAGCACAGTTTGCACCAGGACCTGGGCCCCAGACAGGCACGCGTAATCTTTTGTGGCTCAGCCTCAAGTCCCCAGCTGTGTCACACGAGGTATTCGTTCTGGTTTTCTAGTGCCCTGGTTGCAAAGTTCCACAGGGGCTGAATAGAGGGCTCCAGACTTCCGTCTCCCCAAGTGCTGATTTCAGCGTGTCCTGTCTGTGCCGACAGAGCGCCCATGCAGGTCAGAGTGGATGCCCTGAAATTAAGCAGAGGAAAGGTCTCAATGCCCAGTGAAGTTTTAAATCATAAAAACCAACTTCCAGATATGTTTCTTTGTGTGTGTGTGGGTACCGGGAGTCGACCTCAGGACCTCGCGCTTGCCGGGCAGGCGCTTACGCCGCTGAGCCGTCTCACCAGCCCCAGATATGTTTTTATATTATAAAACAGCTCACAGCCTCTTTAGAGTCAATGCATCTTTGTATTTAACAAGAAACTATCTAAAATCGGTACCTTATACACCTATGAACTGGAAATTTAACACCGGCAGCCTCTGATTCTTCAAAATCCTAAGAGAAAGTAAGGAAATTAATTTGGGAGCAAGCCTTCTGACAGCGTGTGAGGGACGACTCAATGACTCCGAGCTGTCACTGCAGAGTCCTTAAAAGATAATTGACAGTTTCACCACGAGGCCCTTCCGAGGCGCTGCGAGCGGGAGGGCCGCCTGTTTATTAGGTTACCCGCACTGTTGGCGCCTGCTAATCAGCACACGACACTCGGAGATGCTGCTTACTTCAGCTTTCTGGCGGCTCTGAGGGTCCCTGGGCACCCGGTGACAAGCAAGGACAGTCCCGGAAGCCAAGGTGTGGTGAACATCAAAGTGGATAAAACAAAACATGGTGGGGTTTTCTAGACAGAGCTGAATGAAATTAGAAGCCAACTCTTGCCCAGTATTAGTTTCGGACAGGATGTTGGTGGCTGCGACCGTGACTCGGGTCAGACCAACACGTTTGTCATTCTTTTCAGAACCACTGCTGTCCATCCGGGCTGAGGTCATTGGAAAGAAACACTGCCTGTGTAGCCAGCTGGGGTTTCCAACACCGCTTCTACAAATCTTGTCGGGAGTCTTATGAAAACATGATTGTAGGATATTTAGCTTTTTTCAAATGCAAATAAACAACAAAAACAGAATTCCCAGTACTTATTCCTCTCTCTTCTTTCTTTCTTTGTGTGTAAGAGCAACTAAATATTAAATACCTACCTTTAGACAACCACTGGGTTTTATCTTGTTTATTCTTAATCCTGTATGGAGAACTTTTAACGCTGCTGTAAAATCATCTCTTGGGTCTTCAACAACTCATAGCCTTTCTCAACTATATTTCTTTACTTATAAAACAGAGGTGGTCATATTGATATACCTGTTTGTGAAAGTAAAAATGTTAAAAGTGTCAAAAGAAACGGAAATGGAAACAGCATTATTATGGCCAGATCATTATGTTCTACGATATTGCATACGATAAGCCACATTTTCTGCATGCATCGTTTTTTTAACTTGCTTTAGACTCACATGATAAATATCTTAAGATAATATACAAGCACTTCTCTAAACCTTTATTTGTTTTTTTTTGTTGTTGTTGTTTTTTGCTTTTTTTTTTTTTTTTTTGAGATAGGGTCCACTGTGTAGTTCAGGCTGGCTTGGACTCACTATGTAGCGCAGGCTGGCCTTGAACTTGTGGGCCATCCTCTGTCTCAGCCTCCGAGTGCTGAAATTACAGGCGTGTGCTACCACACCCAGCTCTAAATCTTTATTTGTGAGCCAGATTCTAGGATTGCAGTGCTTTTAATTGTCTGCCAATGTTAAAATTTTAGCCTACTGTACAATTTTATTGCAAGTATTTTGGGTGGTGCTATACGAAACAATAGCTTGAAAGAAGGTGAATATTTTTAAATTGAGTGGAGAATTCAATTTGTTAATTGCTGTATTTGTAGATCAAAGAACACAACAGGGACATTCCTAGTCATGATTTTGAGATGCTAAAAGAAAATCTCTGTGCCTTTTCCCGAGTTAGGTCTGTTAGAAATAAATGTCGCTGGGAAGGAGTCAGCAATAGGTGGGGGACACGGCCGGTGTATCACAGTGACAGTGGGTGTGTTCTACCGCATTAACCTCGCAGAATCTTCAGGCTGTGCAAGCAGTTTTTTTAGGGTGTTCGGAAAGACTAGGCAGGCCTTTTCGCCAAAATTTAACACGTAGAATTCAGTTAGCATTATTCAGTTAGAGGAATTTTTACACCATGGGTAAACAGGTAGCCCTTTGGTGCGGTTTATATAAATAGCAAAGACTGGGCTGACGGCGGTTGTGTGCAGCGGAAGAATCTTTCTGTAGCTAATTGTCTTGCTTGCTTTGTTACTGTGAAATCTCCAGTGAGACACCGGCTTTCTCCGTCTCCCCCAGCTGTACCAAGGGCTTTGAATTTGTTCCCAGCGCAGAACGGATGGAGCTAGGACCGTGTGCGGGTGGGTGCGTGAGGCCGGTGGCGGGCGCTGCCGTGTGCGATGCGTGCAGTGACTCCTTCTGGTGTTTCAGGTTGCTTCCAGCTATGCAACGCGTTCCGATCGCGTGACATGGAAATTGACCAGTGCTTGCTGGAGTCGCTTCCCCTGGGCCAGCGGCAGCGGCTGGTGAGGCGCATGCGCTGCGAGCAAATCAAAGCCTACTACGACCGCGAGAGGGCGCTGCAGAAGCAGGAGGGTTTCCTGAAGAGGCTCAGGCATGGCAAGAGCCCGAAGGTCCGGTTCCACCTGGCGGACGTGATGCAGGACGCCATCGTCCACCACGACGACAAGGAAGGTGCGTGCCGGGGGGCGGCTTTCCCTGCTCTGCCTTTGTTGCTATTAGGTGGGGAGATGGAAATTAAAATGAGGCTGCTGGCTTTTAACTGTCTGAACTGTTCAAGAAAAAACTGCTCTTTCCAAAGAATATCATTAAAACTCCCAAGTCTGGTAAATAGGAAAAACTGTGAAGTTTTGCAGAAATTGTTATTTTTGCTTTATAAGGTTTACATGTCTGAAAAGCAAGTGATTTTTGTCTCAGATTATTCAAGTTGCTAATGAAACTTCTCAGCAAAATTGTTTCCTTTGATGGTGATTCTGGCTGTAATATTCATTAATTATTAGCTCATTCTTGGATACCTGAAGTGCTAAAGTCAGTTCCTTCAAAATTCTCATGACATAAGAGTCAGTTCATCAAAAACAAAAGAATTGCTTTCACCAGTGTCTTCGTCTAATAGCTCAGTAGTTGCAGGTCTTACATTAGCTCTGTGACTCATTTTGAGTTGATTTTTATGTGGCGTGAGAGAGTCCATGATACCTGGTTTGCACAGCACCATTTATTTTAGAGGAGGGCCTTTCCCCGGCTCTCGGGAGGGGACTATTATCAAGGTCACTTGGCTCTGGATGTGCGGGTTATTTCTGGGTTCTCTATTCTATTCTGTTGGTCTGTGTGTCTATTTTTTTGCTAGTACTGTGCTATACCATACAGTATGCTCTGCAGTATGTCATGGAGTCCGGTATCTCGATGCCTCCAGCTTTGCTCTTTTGTGGAGACTTTCGACTTTGTTTAACCCTTACATTTGGCTGGCTTATGATAGCAAGGGATTAGACTTTTCTCAAAATGCAGAATACAAATCTCAGTCATGTTCAGGAGACTAGATTCCTATCTTTCATATATTCTTGTGTATGAACTTTTCTATTCTTGTTCTTAGTAGAGTCTACTTTCCCAAGTTCTTGTGTGAGCAAAATGTTTCAGCTCTGGGTATAAATGAAGAAGGCCTCAAAAAAACTAATATAAATTAGTGTGCCGTGATTGGCTCTAAAACCAGTAGTTCAATTAATCTGAAATAGAGATTCTTCACAAGACATTAACCACAATTTACACTCCAGAAAGCTCTGAAACAGATTTTTGTTCTTGTAGCTCATTTAGTGTCAGAACTTTCTCTGACCTATTTACATTTTTCACCTGGAAAAATCATTAAGAAAATCATAAACTTAGTAAGACGTGTGTTTCCAAGGTTTTAACATAGGATTGTGAAACTATGTCTGTAAACACTGATGGTGTATTTTGTGCCATAATAGTTATAGTAGGACTCAGATATTTCTTTGAATTTTTGAAAAATTTTTAGAAGTTTCTTATTGGCACATTTTGGCAGTACATAGCAGTTATATTCATTGTGGTTAGTTGCTACCTGTATGTAACACATCGCGATTCTCTTACCATCCCCTTCCCTCCTCTCCACCCTTCTCCCTCTTGGTCCCCTTCCCATTTGCAAAAGGTCTATCTTCCTGTTTCCTATATTTATCTTTTATTTTGCTTTTTAATGTATTTATTCTTTGGGTTTATCGTATAAGAGAAACCATGTGATAGTTAAGCCGTGTGTCTGATTTTCTTCACTGAATGTGTTGGTCTCAAGGTGCATCCATGATCCTACAAATGACTGCTTTGTTTTGTGCAGCCTGCTAGTGTAGCTGGGACCCTCCTAGGGGTTCTGAGCTGTCTGCAGTGCTGACTGCATTGCTAACTGATTCCAGGAGGTGTGATGAGTACCAAGAAGGGTGAGTGCCATACAAAATTATTTGGCTGGAAAGGGTAGCGAGTCATCAACAACTGCCAGCTTGCATGTTGGGTACCAAAACATGACGAGTACTGGGATAAAATTTTCCTGTCAAAATGTGTGGAGTGTCAAATTCGATGAGTCTCAGAGCAGTGGAGTATGAAGATATGACTACATATAGAAGGCAGCGCAGGAGCAAGGGCTCTGTGAGCTACACCGTACCTGAGATATCACCTAACCCAGCCCCGTCATCCTGGATGGCCTGAGCCCCAGGCCTTTGCCACATTGTCTGGAAGGCTGCTTGTGGGGCTCCTACTTCCTGTCTGCACATTTCGGCTCAGGGCCACCTCTTCTGTGACTCTAGGAGCCTGATGAGGGCAGGGACAAGGTCACAGGGATCTCTGCATCTCCAGTGACCTCACACCTTCCTGCAGAGTGGAGTGAAAGCGTACACCCCCCTCACCTACGGTCCTTCTCACAGAGACTTAAACTGGGATGTAGGTCTTTGTGCTTAAGCCCTGTATTGATTTAAAAGCAGTGAGACACAAAAGTGTATTGTAAAGCCATAAAATCTCTCATGCAAAATATCTACAGAAAGCACAAAATACTGTCTGTGAAGATTAAGAAGAAATTAAGAGTAATAAACTCAGAGACCAAAGAGCATTGTGATGATTGGGGGCAACGTTTGTGTCCTGTGATCCGAATTCACCCTTTTAAACAGTTGTATAGATGTGGAGCTCTGCTGTCACTTTGGTGATCAGAGAGCAGGAAGAGATGTGAGCGTCAGCTGCAGAGACTTCTTCCCATCTAGAGAGAAACAGAAAAAAACAGGAGAGAAGGAAGACAACGAGCAGACGCAAAGCCAGGTAGAGCTACAGTAGCCAAGTGAGGCTTAAACGGCAGGGCTCAGAGAGCAGGCCAGGAGCGTGTACTGCTCCGGGCAGCCCTGCGGATGAACAGGCTCAGGACACGGACCCAGTGGTTGGCTTTGAAGGAGTGGAAAGCAAGGAGAGGGAGCAGAAGGAGATTACGGCGGGCACTTAAGGGCTTAGAAAAGAGTGTTCACTTGAGAAGGAAAAATGGCTAACCTTGGAGGAAGAAAGGAAACTTGACGGAGGAGTGAGCCCTTGGGTTTGCAGAGCATGGTGAGTGAGACCTGGCGCCCAGGTGACGAATTTGCCCTCTGCTAGGGATCTGAACTGCTCCTTCCTGATCCCAGCTGCTCGGCGGGGTCCTTGAGGTAGATTTTATTTTTATTCCACCTTGCAGACCCTACCTGAAGAGATGCCAATTTAACCCATCTGATGCAGGGCTAGGGCAGCTGAGAGATGCCAGGAGACCATGATGTAGAGCATGCCAGAAACCTCAGTCCGAGGATGGAGGTGGACGGCAGCTGGGGGTCCTCCTGCTGGTACAGGAGCTTCCGGTGACAGAGCCCTGGCTTCCAGGGGGCAGGGAGGGTGGGTGTGTCAGTCAGAGTTTACTAGAGAAGCAGATATAACACAAGGTATACAAATGTGTAAGAAATTACAAGATTGGGGGGCAAGTGAGATAGCTCAGTGGCATAAGCGCCTGCCTGGCAAGTGCGAGGTCCTGAGTTCGACCCCCGGTACCCACAAAAAAAAAAAAAAAGAAATTACAAGATTGGCTTACGATGGTCAGCCACAGAGTCTGACGAGGAAGCGTGCAGAGGGTGTCTGCACACTGGAGGCTGAAGGGTTCAGTCCAAGGTCTGGAGCTCACTGCAGTGTCCCATGCAAGTCTGTATCAGGAGGCCGATGGGTCTGCGATGGAAGGCTGAAGAGTCTACACCCGAAGCCAGGAGATGACACCCAAGCTGAAGGTGAAGACTGGAGCTCCTCTGAAGAACAGAAGCAAGTATGCCCTTCCTCCTTTCCCCTTTATACCATCCGGGTGAAGAGCCGCCCAGGGCGGGTCCTCTACACCCTAGGGTGTGGAATTGCTAAGCCAGCTTAGTAAAGCTTCTAAACTTCTCAAATTGACACAATCCATCGACCATTACAGTGGAGAAGAGGAAGGGCAGGCGAGAAGAGGAGTGCGTGTCGGGAGGCAGGGCAGACCAGAACAGCAAGACAGACGAAACCAGAAATAGGACTTACAGGATAGATTAGGTGTAAAACAGGAAATCTAGAAAGAGGGCTCAGGTATGACCCAAAGTTTCACAAAAGGTTTGGCATGGTCTGTCCAGACTTTTCCATATTATTAAGTGTTTGATTTCCTATCGTAAGATTTTCCTCATAGTTTTTAAAACACAATTTGTCCTCGATTTGCTTTCACCAAAATTGACCCACTCTCACCCAGAGACCATTTGGAGAAATATGCAAGCTCATCGGGAGGCGCTCAACATTTCTTGCCAAACTGAAACCTTTCCTTGCTGCCCAGGGCTGGCAGAGGGCTCGTTAACCATATTCTTGTGTGCAAGAAATGAATGCATACATGGTGGGTGGCAGCTTGCTCATATGTGAACGATGGTATAAAAGTCCTAAACTGAAGTGTGCAGCCATATTTGATTTTTCAATTCAAGAGAAACAAAGAATAAGTTTTATTTAACTAATCCATGATTAGCTTTCAATTGAAGAAATCACTGTTTATGTATGACTGTGCTGAATGGCGATGGACAGAGAGAGAGAGCTGGAGAATACAGTCCCACATTTTTCTTGGTGCAGTGACCAGTGTAAGGTAATCAGAGCGACAGAGGAAGCAGAAAGGACAGACACGTGTGCTCCCCCATATGTGTGCACCCCGGTATGCACAGACATGTGTGCACCCGGAGTTCTCTACCTGTTTGCCATGCACAGTGAACTGTAGTAAACCTTTCCTGTACACCTTCCTGCTTATTGCTTGTGACAGAAATACCACAAAAAAAAAAAATTCATGAAAACATGGTAGGAAAGTGTCCTCAGGAAAGGAGCCTGTGAAAGTTTCTGTCTCCCATGAGTGCTGGAAAGGAGTTTCTGATGGAAGCAAAGATCACAGACACTAATGAAGTTCCACTGTAATGTCAAATGATCAAGATGCAATTGAGTGAAACAACAGAGAGTTTGAATTTCTAGTGACCATTAAAATTTTACGTGCATTATTACAGCATGAAAAATAAAATGTGTGGCTGTGGAGGATATCTTAGTCAGCTTGGGCTGCTATGAAAACACAGACTGAGTGGCTGGGAAGTACAAGGTCAGGGTGCGTGGTCTGCACATGGCCCAGTCTTGCTGGGGCTTCACGGAGTCAAAGGGAAGCTCTGGAATCTCTGACTTCTTGAAGGCCTCTGCTTCCATCATGGGAAGCCACCTCAGGACTTCGTTTAAACCTAGTTACCTTCTGAGTCCACCTCTTACTAACACCACACTGGGGTTAAAACCTCAGTATATGAAATTGGGGGAGAAGCAAATTCTTCATCCCTTAGAGTGTATTTATTCGATCTGTAGATCTGACCAAAGTATAAAATAATGGAGATCTGTCTAGCTATGTATGTGTCTATGTCCATCTACCTATCTGTCTGTCTGTCTGTCTGTCTGTGTATGTCTTTCTTTGAATCGCTTGTCTGCTTTGGAAACACCCTCATCACTACTCATTTTCCTCAGTGTATTAGAGGGAAAATATGAATTTCTTGCAATTTAAGAAATTGTTTTAGAAACCCAAGCAGTCTCTGTAAAGGCATTTTAGCCTTCCTAGCATATGTTTTGCTTCTTCCAGAAATGTATTCAGGACAAGTTTTCATTTAATCATAGCAGTGATATTTTCATTGAACATTACACTACTAAAGTGGTCAAATGTACATGCTCATGCAATTCAGAAGGTAAAAAAATATTGTCACAATGGGCCGGTGAGATGGCTCAGCGGCTTAAGCGCCTGCCCAGGCAAGCGCAAGGGCCCGAGTTCGACTCCCGGATCCCACATACGAAAAAGGGGCCGGTGATATCGCTCAGCGGCACGGGCGCCTGCTGGCGCGCGAGGTCCTGAGGTCGACCCCCCGGTACCCACAAAAAAAAAAAAAAAAAAAAAAAAAATATTGTCACAAAAGAGAAAAAAAGCCTTTCCACTTATATGGCTGCTTAAACCTCACAGAGTATGTATTTGTGTAAGTAAATTTACTCATGTCTTATTTAAAAGCACTCTTATTGTCTAACAGAGTATAAAGAATCAAATTCTTTCAAATTCTTTCTTGAAAGACAATACTGTCTTTCAAAGGACAGTATCTGTGGTGTTATTTATGCTAAGATTTGCAGTATATCATTTAAAAGGAATCCAGAATTTTAAGAATCTATAAATGTATCATGTTTATAAGTTTGAATTTAGTACCTTTGATGCTTTATTGTTATCGTCGGGGAGCTGGTGGTATTTTAGTTGTAATTTATCATCTTGATGTGCTGTATCAGTCCAGAATGTGTTAAACAACTCTTCCACTCTACGAGGAAAATTTCTAAATATTCTTTTAGGGTTGTTTATTAAACTCTGAGATACATCACTCAAGAGAAAAAGACAGGAATTGACAGCGAGTAGGAGAGTTAAAGAGACAAATTTGCAGATGTAAATTTTTCTACTGAACTCGCTACTCCCACATATCCATCATTTCTGCTGACTCATATAATATGTTTTTATGACAGGTGATTGCTAACGGGGTTGTTCTCTGGCATGTCGCGAGGGGGAACTAACTCTGCTCAAGCTTTCTGTGACTTGAATTGTTTCATCCTCCTAGTCACCACCTGCAACATTCCCCATTTGCTAGATGAATCTTGGAAGAAGAAATTGCTATTGAATTCAGGACCATGGTTTTTGAGTTTGGAGACCATCTTTTGTCCACAACATCATACTGTCTCTCAGGGTGATGTCAGATGGTAAATGAGCTAAACCGTTAACTCCACCAGCTCTTTTGCCTCTGCTGCCTTTTTGGACTCTTTCTTCCTGGATCTGGTTGAACTCTCTGCCTGGGAAGTAGCCTCGATGAGTGTCTATCAAGGAAACAGCCAACGGCTGGTGGGAGCATTCTTCATGGTCAGGGTTTTCCTCTCTTCCTAACAACCTTACCTTTCTAACTTACCAGGACCAAGTAGACTATCTATCGCATCTTCTTCCTAAACTGAAATTCCGTCTTCGAGTCCTGATTTTAGTCCGTGTTGCCATCACTCCCCTGGTCTTCCAGGACAGAAATCTTGAAGTCATTTTGACTTTGGTGCTAATTCGTGTACTGCTTCTATCCTCTCTGCTACCAGAAATATCAACTGAAGTCATCCAGAGTCCTCTAAAAATATGTCTGGAGTATGTAGATGATCAACATAAACTGGGTGGCTTACTCATGGATAGGCTGGACATCTAAGTAAATCTGTAGGACCGAGTTTTCTCTCATCCCTAAAAGCATAGCCCTGGGTCAGAGAATAAATTTCATATATATGGCTAGTGTTTTATACATTAAAATATAAAATGAGATTGCCTATTAACTTAATTCATGATGACTTAGCTGTATTAGTGTGTTTTCTGTTGCTGTACAAAATAACTGAGTCTGGGTACTTTTAAAGACAAAAGGTTTATTTAGCTCACAGTTTTGGAAGCTGAATGTCCAAGTTCAGGTGGCCTTGCCTGTTTAGCTTCCAACAAGGCCTAGTGACAGCTGACACCGCAGTGGAAGAGATCACATGGTGAGAGCAGAAGACAGAGGGACTCAGGACGTGGACTTGGAGTTTTCATAGTGACCTGCTTTCACGGGAACTAATCTGTGTCCCTGAGCACTACATCGGCCTTTCCAAGGGCGGCATCTCTGATGACCCGACCTCCTCAGGGTCTCTCCACCTCTGCACCACTGCGTGGGGGAGGAGGGCACTCGGCTTCCAGCACGAGAGCACGTCTCGTGGGACACCCTTAAGCTGTATCCAAGCTGCAGCATTCGCCCAGCCTTTTCCTTACAGTTGCTAGATCGTCACGGAAGTCAGAATTCTGAAGTCTTTAGTTACTAAGCACACTTAACACTTTAAAATTTTTACTAATATTTAGTACTAGTGTGTAAATGACAGAGGCACCCATGTTATGTTTCCCTGGTGGCATTTAATGAATGCTCTGTGAGAAGATGGCCCCTCTGGGTGGCCTGTGTGCCCACAGCGATGAGGAGGACCTCTACCAAGAGCAGCTCATCCTCTCCCCCTCCACAGCCGGCTGCACTAGCGCCATTCAGAAAACATGATAGTCAATTAACAGATTGAGGTTGACTCCTACAGAAAGTAGAGCCAGGCTCTTGTCACCTTGGAAATGGTGGCCACATGGACTGGGAAGGTCCCCACCTCCAGCTGCACATACGCATAGAGTTGTGATAAGTACTCTTGAGTGATAAGTACTCTATGAGGGTACACAGGTCTAGTTGTCAAAATTCAGAGTTTGTATTTGCCATGGGATGAATGTAGACCTTCCGCAAAAGAACTGGACTTAATATGAACATCTCTTCTGTTAGATTCTTGGAGTTTTAAAACAAATGCAAAGCATCATCCTGTCCTTAAGGAAGAAACCCGGGGGAAGGATATTCCCGGTGAGAGGACAGCACAGTGTCCTGCTGTCTGTGTCCTCCATGTCCCAGAGCAGGGGAGAGGGCTGCTTTACCAACGCCATCCCTGGCTCACGTGCTGCTCCTAGAATGACACAGACAGTCCTCAAGAAGAGAAGCTGTGAGTTCATCCTTTCCTCTGCCTTAGCCCAGGATGGGGAGGATACAGGAGCATGGGGCAAGATGCTTGCTGAGGTAGCTGTGAGGATCAATGGGACAGCATCCAGGTTTCTGTCACCAACCAAGTCCAGGTCTCCATCAGAGATCTGTACACCTGAGTGTGTAACAGCTCATGGGAGTGCCAGAGGTAGCGACCCTGGGCAGGTGAGAATTTCTTCTAGCTGTGTTCATTGGTCCACACTGCTTTCAATTAATGGGCAACAGCTGTTAGGTAATTGAAGGTGTCCAATTGTAAAACATAAAATCAGAAAGTTGGAAATTAAGTGCATTGAAATTCTGAAGGCTTCTGTATGAAGTTGATGCATAGCTCAGTACTTCACCAATACCAAATTCATAATTCCTGAGGTGTATTTTAACTACATGCTCTGTAGTCACAGATTTACTACGTGCTGGGAGGATAACTGAAAAAAGAGAAAATCTGTGCTTTATAAGCATTAACAACCTAGATGGAAAGAAACACTGTCCATTTTTAAAAATATTTTCCATTTAAAAGGAGAGGCTGTGGCAGTCCTCGTAGGGAAATGAGCAGCAGATGAACCCACAGCTGGGCTGTCTTGGAAATGTTGAGAATTTGGTGCAAGAAAAGCGGCCTGAGCCCAGCAACCGAGCCAGAGGAGAGAAGCTCCTGGGAGGAGATCACTGGGACAGTGATGTTTGGGGCTGGTGTCTGGACTCCCACTCTGGAGTGGGGTGGTGGGGTCGACCCCCAGCCTGATCTGTGGGAGCTGTGTGTCCCTGGCCAGGGGCAGTCTGTGCCTGCCTTGCAGCAAATATTGTCAAAAGGGGCCTCCTCTAGAAGTGGCTGTGAGGACTAACGAGATAATGCACACAGAGACCAGATGGCACTGTAGGTGTCACTGCTGTACGTGCACAATAATTGCTAGCCACTTGAGAAGGACTTGGAAGGAATTCAGAGAGGACTGGAGCAGTGAAGAGTGGCGTATGACCTTGGTGGTGTCTGATTCAGCAGTGCTCACCATGGGTGTGAATGTATGGGGACGAAGCCAGAGCTTTAGGACTTGACTGGGGCACACATGCTGTAAGTCGTAATGGATTTATATCATAATTATAGAGGGAAAAGCCTGGAGACAGACACACAAGCTCCAGAAATTAAGATCACTGTGAGATAATGAGAAACAGGAATGGGAACTGGACTGAAAGGGACATTGCACGTTATCAGGTAGCATTGAGCAATTTTGCATCCATTCTTTTCTGCTATAACAATGCGCAGATAATCTCCTTACACTCTTTTATATGTATTATCTCATTTAATCCCCAAAACAATCCTATCAGGTATGGTACTGGGTTAAAGAGCGCCATCCAAAGTTCGTGTTTACTTAGAACTCACAAATATAACCTTGTTTGGAAACTAGGGTCCATGCAGAGTAACCAAGCTTGGAGGAGGTCATCCTGGACTAGGGTGGGTCTGACCTAATGACTGGCG
Organism: Erethizon dorsatum; assembly: GCA_028451465.1. Classification (NCBI taxonomy): domain Eukaryota; kingdom Metazoa; phylum Chordata; class Mammalia; order Rodentia; family Erethizontidae; genus Erethizon; species Erethizon dorsatum. Next base: position 156,147,399 of record CM051824.1, read on the forward strand.
TACTCATAAAAACAGGGGATAGGGCTGGTGAGATAGCTCAGCGGCATAAGCGCCTGCCTGGCAAGCACAAGGTCCTGAGTTCGACTCCCGGTACCTACATACGAAAAAAGGGCGGGTGATATCGTTCAGTGGCACAGGCGCCTGCTGGCGCGTGAGGTCCTGAGTTTGACCCTTGGTATCCACAAATAAAAAGAGGGGATATGAACATAGGGAAAGATAGCCATGGAGGCAGAAATGGAATGATACAGCACATGCCAGCAGCCTCCAGAAGCTGGGAGAGTTACCTAGGCCTGGTTTCCCCTCAGAGTTCCTCTGGGTGTGACCCTGCTTACCCTTGACTTCAGACTTCTGACTTCGTGGACTGTGAGAGGATGCGCTGATTTTGCTTTAAGCCACTATTCTGTAGTGACCCTAGGAAACTAATACAGGCCCATATGCATCCACCCTGGTTTTATTGGGTAGATTAGGTTAAGGAAGTGTCACAAATGCCCAAGTTCAGACTGTGTTCTGTCACCTCGTTAACATGGTACTTTGACACCAGCGGTGACCTGAACTGCTCACAGGTTCCAGGTTTGCAGAAGAGGAGACTTGTGTTCCCCTTCCATCTCTGCTGCCTGGGAACTGGAAGTCTCAGAGCTGCCTGCTGCTTCTCTGCCGGAACTGTCCTGGGACTCAGGCCACTCGGGTAGAACTAGCTGTGAGCCGGCCATGTGCCATGAGGGCTGGCAGATACCACATGCCCTGTCCCTCTGTCCCATTCCTGCTTTTTGGGGGGATTTGGTGTCTCCATTGCCACACTCCAGGACATGAACAGTGCTGCCCAAGGAGGCAGTGTGTGGGCAGGACAAGTACGGGTCTGGGACTCCGTGTCATTGAAGCCACAGCTGCTGTGAAGTGCATCTTGCCTGCTGTTATCATTCTACAGTCTGCCAAGTGTGACTTGCATGGCCTACTCCTCTTCATCTCCCCTTGGCCTTCCCCCTCCTCCCCTCCAGAGTCCCTGCCACCCTCCTCCTAAGTACCCAGAGCAGTGCATCCTGGAGTTGAAGGGTGCTGTGCCACCCTGGGGTCCAAATCCCTCCCGCGGACTCCGTGGGGAGAGCTGGGGAGAGAGACGGGCATGTGGAAATGCACCTCTGCCTGGGGAAGAGTGGGCTGCAGTTCCCAGGATGGGCCCTGTCCTTCCTCACTGCTGTGGGCACTGCCTCCTCCCCAGGATTCACTCTGCGACAACAGCTTCCTCACTGGGTCTCCTCCAGACTTCTCTCTCCTCCCCGTGCAGCTTAGAGAGTCCTCCAGCAAGCCAAGGCAGCCTCTGCCCTGCTGTCCGTGGTGCTGATTCCTGTTCTTGGGTCCACATTGCTCCATGGGGTGTGTGCTGGGCCCAGGAGGGACCGCAGCTTGACCACCGCTCATCCATCTGGCAAACATTTATTGAGTGCTTGGCATCTTCCGTGTACTCTCCTAGGTGCTGGGGTGCACAGCCACAGTAGGCACTTGGGACAAGAGGGGAAGTGTGGGCAAAGGCAAAGTGAAAAAGGGTGCTTTCGTCCCTCTGACACGCTCCATGAAATACCTCCTCCATTGCTAGCACAGAAATGGTGTATGTGCTGGGCAGGATTCTCCAGGGAACGAGAGCCAACAGGGCACACCCAGGCACGTGCATGTCCACACTCCCAGTGCACACGTATCCATGCATCTCTGTGTGTGCATGTATAAATTTTAACCCAATATTTTCATATTCTAGGGAAAGGGAAGGGACATACTGGGATCTGGTCTGTCCAATAAAATAATCTCCTAGTTTCAATGAGTTACCACCTCTGTCAGTGTCTTGCTCAATATGATGTTATTTTTTAGTGATACTGCCTCCACCAAGGGTGATGTGTGATAAGAATTAATGACAGAACATGAAATCTGCAATTTCCAGCTCTCCATGTGCTTACGTTTTGATTAAACTGAAAGTGAAAAAAAAGGAAGCAATTTAGTTCACTGAATGAGCACCATAGCTGAAATCTCTGATCCATCAAGTTTTAGACAGCGTTGCCATCACCAGTGTAAACCTGGAGTTTCCTGATTCATTGTGCGCACAACAGGTTATGGAAGAAGAAAACAGTGACCGTTTGTTTCATAGGAAAAGGCACGATCTGTCAGAGGCCCGGACCGCTGCTGAGTTTACAGGTGCATCAGCAAAACAGTTTGTAGATCATATTTGCCTTTGATGGTGTAACTGCAGTGCATGCCGGAAGGAAGTGTTTTACAGGGAGAATGTAGACTTGCCATTTATAAGATGAGAGAAATTGTTTAGCATGCACGGGAATGGGCAGAACAGAATATATTATCAGTGTTTTTTCTGAGCTTTCTCAATGCATAGAAAGTTCTAGAAATGGGCATTCTAAGTGTGCTTTGTAAGTCGGCATTGTCCCCAATGCTAAACTCGCCACGGACATCTCTGGCCTCTTCGAAGTCATTGCTTCCCCAGCTCCACGTGATCCACAGTGCAGGATCGTTTCCCTGGGGAAGAAGCTTTAGTGTTTTCCAAAGTAACCTGAAAGCAAAGCAGTGCCACCTGCCCTTGGTTTCACCGTCCCCTTCACCACCATCTCCCCCTCGAGGGCATCTGTTGTCACTGCTCCTCTTCTCTCCCCCCTTGTCCCCAAAGCCCTCCTGCTAGGCTTTCTCCCAGTGACTCTGCCAAACCTGCTCAGAACGAGGACCTCCCATGGCCCAGTTCCAGGGGGTGGTTTTAGTCCTTCTCATGTCCATGGACCACCAGCACTGACATGCTGTAGTCAGGATTTGCAAGGAAAACAGTTTTATACAGGACACATAATTTATAAGATTATTTTATAACAGTCACCCAAAGACTCAAATATAGAAGAGTGCAAGAAATCTGTCCACACACCAAAGACCCAAGGAATCCAGCTGAGGGCCTGGATTCCACAGCAATGTCCTGTGTGAGTCCACCTGAAGACCTAGAGCCCCTGGCAATGCCCCCCACGCATCCAGCTGGAGGCCCAGAGCCCACGACAGTGTCTCATGCAAGTCTGTTTCACGGATCTGTGCTGGGAAGTCCCAAAGGTCCGTGGTGGATGCTAGAAAATCTTTGCCAGTGGGATGAAGGATCTGTGCCAGCAGGCTGAGGGATCTGCACCGGAACCAGGAAGTGACACTCAAGGTAAGGACCAGAGCTCCCCCAAAAAGAACCACAGCCATCCTCAGCAACAACGAGGTCCTGAGCTCCTCCGATGATGAGAACAGCCAAGTTCATATCAGGAAAGTCAGTGCAACCAGCTTCTCCAGGAGAACCAACAGCACCACCTCTTCCTCTGCAGTTCTATGCTGTTGGCAGCAATCCTCAGGTGGGCCCTCCACACCCAGCACCACGCTGAGTCAGTTCAGCTGGGTGTTACAAGTTGACCACCAGTTGTCAATCTACCACAATCATCAAGCACAACTTGCTTCTGATAGGCTCTACACTGGACTTTCCTGGCTCCTCATTGGTCTTCCCTCTCTCTCAACTTCACAAGATTTTTCTCACTGGGTTGCTTTCTAAACCACACAGCATCTGTATTAGTCTGCAGGGCTCAAATGGCAACACACCACAGATTGTCTAACAACAGAGATGCACACTTGCGCAGTTCCAGAGGCTGGAGGTCCCTGATGCAAGAGTCAGCAGGGCTGCTTCAGAGGCCTCGTCCCCTGGATGGCAGTGGCTCCTGTGCGCTGCATCCTTGTGTGGCCATTTCTGTGTGTGTGTGCATCCCTGATATCTCTTTCTCCTCTTAGAAGGACCTCAGTCATATTGGACTAGGCATCTACTCTAATGATGTCTTATAACTTTTAATTTCCTCTTTAAAGTTCCCATTCCTAATACGGTCACTTTGGGATTAGGGTTTGTGACAGTTGAGGTGAAGTGTCAGCTTGATTGACTTTGGGGTTCGCCTAGTAGTTAGTAAAGCACACTTCTGTGAGGGGGCAGGGGTTTCATGGAGGCTTTGGAATCTCTGTCTGGTGCTTCACCCATTCCTCTCTAACACCATTTCCCTGCTCTGCTTCCTGGCCACCATGAACTAAGCATCCCTACTCCTCCACTCCCTTCTATGATGTTCTTGCCTTGGAGCCAGCTGACCATGGACTGAATCCCCTGAAACCATGAGCCAAATCAAAGCTCTCCTCTTTTAAATTGTGGGTGTCTGACCAATAGAGGGTTTTAACATATGAATTTAAGGGGGAACAATTCAATTCATAGCAGTTCCCCAAGTCTTTGGAAGTCTTCTTTAGCTGTCCCCCTGCTCTAGTAAGTCACATTCCAGATTAGACTTCGAATTATACACAAACCAGGAGTCCTCCCACTTTCACTGACAATTGCACCACATTCCCCTGTAGTGTCCCTACAATCCTGTCCTCTTTAGGGTGGCAGGTGTGACCTCTTTCCTCACTCATCATAAGTCACAGCTGATGCTCCCATGAAAAGTTCTGTGAAGGTGGTGTGTGGTCTCAGGTGGGCTTGGTCTTGCAGGAGAAGCCTATATCCCACAAGGATGTGATGTTATGAGAAAGCACGCATGGCCTCTTTAGCTCTTTCCCCTGCCTCACCATGTGCTGCTTCACGTGCTCCTGCCATGTGGTGGCGTCCACCACGACACCTGCGCTGGAAGCCAAAGGATGGGGCTGCCCAGGCTTGGACTTTCAGCCTCCAAAACTGTGAGCTAGCTAAATCTCTTTTCTTTCTAGAGAACCCAACCTCAGGTATCCTGTTTCAGCAACAAAAAACAGACCAACACACCTCCTGAGCCTGTTATTCTCTTTCCCATCTGCTGTCTACTTTCCAGCAGGCAGAATAACCCATCTGACTCATGTTTATTTCTCTGCTTGTATCTTTGAAGGATCCCAGGCTCCCACAGAATGGCATCTGAGTCCTTGCCATGGGCCATGACTTTGTTCTGCCTCATTGCAGCCAATTTTTGGACTTCTTCACCTGGGTTTCCTCTCTTACACACTCCCTGAGATGCTCTGACTTCTCACCTGTCTTTTTCTGTACAGCAGGCTATGACAATATACCATAGCCAGGTGGCGTATGAACAGCCACCCCTTGGTACCATCACGTTGTAGATTACCTCTCAGAATACAGTTCTAGGGGAGACACAGACACTCAAACCACATCATGACCTTTACTCAACTATACCAAGCGTGCTCCTGCCTCAGGCCCTTTGCACTTTTCGAACCAGATTCTGAGTGGCTCGTTCATTCACCTCCCTCAGCTCTGGGCTCCAGTCCCACCTGATCGGCGAGGCTTACTCTGATTCTGCTCCATGAGCCCAGCCCTTCACTCTCTCTATGCACTTGCTTCATTCCTGTTACTGCATTTGTCACCCTATAGCAAGCCCTCGTCGCCTTGTTCATGTGTTGTCTGTGTCCACCGCTCGAACATAGTCCATTCAGTGAAGCTTTCAAAGCTTCTCCCCCAGGGTGTAGAACAAAGTCTTGCATGAAGTGGGAGATCAGTAGTGTTGTTCAGCATATAAATAAATCAATGCAGTTTCTTCCTAAGTATTTCAAAGTATACCAGCCCCTCAGTTCTCACCATCCTTACTCAGTTGTGGCTGGCATTATTTCTAGCCTGGATTACTGCGCCTGTGCCTGGTGAGTCCTCCGAGGTAGCAGCTTCCCCTCCATGGAGCTGGTTGGAGCTGCTGAATCAGGACATTTGGGAGGGGCCGGGACGCTGGGTTTCAGCGTGGCTTTGGATGGCAGTGCAACGCTCCAGTTAGAGTGGGGCTCTCGTGGCCCTCAGCTTGGTGTTTACCAAATTACTCTTCAACTCCGCTGGAATGCTGCACCGAGAGGGTAGAGGCCGTAAATGCAGGTGGTTTGTGGGACAGTGATAAACAGAACAATCACCCCATCTCAAATGCCCTTCTCATGTGCGTTGAGAAGCAGGACACATTGAGACATCGCCACGCCTTGAGTGCAGTGGTCAGTGTCCTGGATCCGTGTGCTTCCTCTCTTTCTTATCCTCACCTGCATCACAAAATATCTAAATTCTTCTCACCTTGCAAGTCCTTCAGGAAGCCTCCTTGATTTTCTCGGCTGGAAATTTTCCCCTCTGAACTCCCTACAGCGTTTCATCCACAGATCTAGAATTCACTCACCTCTAACTACCTTATAATACGACTCTCAATAAAATGCTCTGTTCTTCCTGCCCTAAGTGTCTCAGGGGCAGGATTATGCCTCGAATCATTTTCCATCCAGCCTGAGTCACTGGCTCGTGGTGGGCTCCTGAGAGGAGCCTCCTCTGCCACTGCCTCCCAAAACTGTAGCAACAGAGGACCCTCTGATTGATGTAGCAATTTGTGAACTCAGGAAAAAAAAAAAAAACTTTATAAAGAAATACCATGGGAAGCATTTGCAAGCAAGAAATCTGTGTCTGATAAATGAGCCGCTTGCTGCAGAATTGGTGCAAGATGTAAGATGCTGTAACTCCCGCTGTCCACAGCTGTGTGATTCCAGAAGCCAGTTTTGAATACCCTGGGGCAACGTAGACGTGACAGCTGCCTCTGCCTCCTTCTCAATTGAAACTGACTTTATCAAAATACAGAACTGCCCTCTTGTTCTAATGAAATGAGCATCACAAACACAATTAATTTTATGTCCAATTCGGATTTCTGTAAGACAAGGCTTGGAGTTGAACCTGAGAATCAGAGAAACCTGTTTGTTCTGTGACTTCCTGTTTGATGAGGGCTGCATGAAAGGGAGGAGTATGGGTTTTGAGTCCATGGGAAATCCAGAGAAGTTAGGAGGCTTTGCCTTCCACGGGAGCCCAGGAAGGCTGTGGGAGCCGTAGCAAACGGGCTGCAACTCATAGAGCGCCGTATGTTGGGCTTTTTCGCATCTCAGGAAGCCTCTGCTGGGTTGGGTCTGCTGAAAAGCAGGGGAACTGCAAAAGAAGAAACATGTAGTCTTTGCCGCAGATTCCTGCTGCAGTGTTCCTATTCCCTTGGAATTTGCTGGGTGGTAAGAGCAGCTTTCGCTCTAATGAGATGGCTCTCGGTGGCCTGTGTGTGGAGGCCGGCCCCAGAAAGACCAAATCTTGTTCAGAAGCCTGATGCTTCAGCTGCACCCTCATCCTCTCTGGGGGGCGCAGAGGGGTTGGCGATTCAGTAAATCTTTTCATCATCTCCACAAATGAAGCCTGCATAGAAAGTCCTGGAGAGTACGAGTTGGGGCAATCGTGTGGTATGAGTGCTGTCCCTTCTTAATAAAGCCGAAGCCACCAAGAATAGAGACATATAGTCTAAAGCAGTGGATGCAGAAGGCCTGAAACAGTGCAGTTTAATTTGGGGACGGGTTCATTTGACTGTCAGAAGAGGTTCTGGGACAAAGTGCATTGGGACTCAGGGCGGAAGCTCTACTGCACCAGTGTGATGGTTAGTCTTGAGGTCAGCTGGCTTAGCTGGAGAGATGCTGAGGCAATCATTAAAGTGTGTTTCAGGGTAGGTCACAGGGGTGTGATCTTGGGAGCATAGCTGCTCCCTGGCCCCCTCTTCTTGCACTCTTCCCCTGCACCCTGCTTCCTGGACGCCCAGAGTTGAGCAGCTTTCCTGGACCACACCCGTCCACCGTGCTGCTGGTGCCTCCCAGCCAGTGGACCACAGGCCACATGCAGAATCTTCTGACACTGTGAGCCAGGACAGATCTTCTCCTTGAACATCAGTATTTTGTTCCAGCAACAGGAAAGCTGCCTACTAGGATGAGGAAGAGGCACAAAGAATGAGGTTGCTGCCTTGCAGAAGAGAAGGCCCTCATGGGGCAAAACCACCTGGACCACCTGAAGTATTTGGCCTTTAAGAAGGATTACAAGGGCCGGTGAGATGGCTCAGTGGCATAAGTGCTTGCCTGGCAAGCGTGAGGTCCTGAGTTCAACTCCCGGTAACCACATAAAGGAAAAAAAGGGCCAGTGATATGGCTCAGTGGCACAAGCACCCGCTGGCAAGCACGAGGTCCCGAGTTTGACTCCCGGTATCCACATAAAAAAAAAAAGAAAAAGAAAAAAAGGATTACAGCTTATTCTCATCTCACAGTGATCCCATTTGGTCAGGTTACGATCTGACGTGTGAGAAAAGGCCGGAACTCAGTTCTGTGGGAGGAGGCGGTTTCGTGCACTCAGTACGGGCTGCCTTGGGAGATTGAACGAGTTGTAAAAATGAAGTAAATTTGTGGACTCTCACATTTCTTCTGGATAATATAGTAACTATGGCTTAGATAATGTGAATACGAATTTGAGGGTTTGTAAAGATAAACTGCAGTCTCGTCATTGTCGTTTTATTATTTCGTCCTCAGTAAACTGGTTGATCTTTAATGTCTCTCCCCGTGTGACCATACCATTCCTGCTGAGGTGACCCCAGCTTGAGCCCGCACGGCTGCGAGGGAACTGCCCAGGCCTGGGAGCCTCTGGTCTGGTCTCCCATGGGTTTCATCAACAGACGTGCGTCACGGGAGTGCAGAGTCTGGAGCTGAGCTGGCGGAGGAGAGCTGCTGCTGCGGCCCCGAACAGACCGACGGAAAGGGAAGAGCTTGAGCCTTCAGAGCAGTCAGCCGTGCACGTGTCCTCCCAGGTCTTGGCCAGGAAGTGAGACGGGCAGCAGGCAAAAAGCTGGAAGTCAATTCAGAGGAAATCAGCAGGAATTTTAAAATTTTAACCATTGTGCGAAAGAGGAGAAAGAGAAGCAGGGAAAAGGTGAGAAGAAGCTCAAGGTCCCGCACCTTCCCACCAGGGTCCGAATCTCCAGGAAGACTGGCACAAGCACCTCTGCTCTGTCTTGCATCGCATCTGGCTTCCAAGGCACTGAGGCTGACTTTGATACTGACAGGACTAGGGACCGTCCGGGGGTGGGTACTGAGCTGGCCAGGCTGCGAAACGAGGATTTTAAACAATGCCTGGAGAAAGTCCAAACACTGCGTCTTGTAAAGATTTGGGGCAGAGTTCTTATCGCTGACTATGTGCAATCCCACTGTTCTTTATTCCTTCAATTCCAAAGTCCTAAATTAGTGCATCCCAGTGCAAACTTGGAGAAACGTCCTCTATCCCAACCGTGTCCTCTCGTCTTTTCATGTGGGCAGGACTTATTCTGAACTGAGCAGTACTGAGCTCTGACTGGGCCAGAGGCAGTCATCACCTTCTACCTTGGGCCCCACTTCCCTTCTTCTGCCTCTCCTACACCCCATATGCCTAACCGATCCCAGCCACCCAGCCACTCCATTCCCGGAGACCTGCCTGCCTTCTCCCCAGGAGGGTGAGGCCCTTTTCCGTGCTGCTTCGTTAATGGTGCTTGTGCAGTGGCCTGTCCCCCCTTCTCATCTTCCGATTACACTGTAGCAGTGCTCCCTGCTCCAGCTCTTTGCACATTTATTTAAATATCCTCAGATCTTGTTGCCTCCCTGCATTGGCTCCTCTCTGAAAGCCAGAGTCTGCTCTTTCACTGTGCTGTCCCCCAAATACAACTGTGTGACTGAGAATATTCCCAGCATCTCCCTGCTCTTTTCCAGATCCCTCTCTCTCTCTTCTCATCTGTGGTCAATGAGAGTTGCCCTCCAGAGACTAAAACTTTGCACACTTTTTTCCTTTGATCTTAAATTTGTTTTTATGACTTGCTGGAGGAGGCTTTATTCAGTTGTCTGTTTCTGGGGAACAAATCCAGGCAAGCTCAGGGCCTCAGAGCAGGCAGCTCCATTTCATGGTGTCCTGGCTCTCTGTCCAGGGTCTGAGGAGGTTGCCGTCCCTGCTGAGCTGTGTTCTCAGGTCAGGAGCCTCTCTGAAGATCGACTTCCAACCTGACCAGGTTGTTGGGGAACCCGTTTCCTTGAGGTTCTGCACTGAGGACCTGGCTTCTGACTGGCTGTGATGGGCCTGGGCAAGGCAGCCCCAGACTGTGGCAAGGAACAACTCCTGCTGCCTGTGCCACACTCCCCAGGACAGAAGCAAGTCACAGATCCTGCCCACGCTCACAGGGAGGGACACAAAAGGAGGCAGGGACAGCCGGGGGGTGGTGCCCTGGCCTGCTCACCCCATGCTCCTGCATTTTCTGCGTGGGAGGAGTCTGGAAGATCCTGTGTGTGGGCTCCGAGTTGAGATGGTTCAACTGAGGGTTTGTTGACTCAATAAGCAGCCTTGTATGCGCGTGGGTGAAGTTCTGATCTGTTCCCGGGCAGCAGCACTCAGCTCAGGTCTCCGATGCTGGGCAATGGAGTGGGGAGGGACACAGTGCGGCGCCCGCAGGCTGCCGGGCTGTGATGGGGGTGCTAGGTGTGCTTAGTGCATCCTGACTCACACGTCTTCAACTCACTGTGGGTTTGTCTCGGTGGAGCCCCACTGTATGTGGAGGACACCTGTATATTTCTGTCCCTTTTTTCCATTGCCCCCTGTCTGTCTTTCGTCTCTGTTCCTGCCTCTGTCTGTCTCTCTCCATCTCCCCCCACACACCCCTCTGTTGATCGTTTGAATTCCACATCCCTCAAGAGATTAGTTAATTCAAAATGATTTTATTAATCTAAACTAATTTATATATACACTTTCTTAAATCGTTTTATGTCAAATAGTTTTTAAAGGACCATTTAGGATTAAGTAACTCACACACCATTCATAGTATTTTAACTCGTAAAATGTTCAGGGCATCAATTTTGAAGGAAAGGTCCATGGCAACACATACCATTTTCAACATGCAAAATCATGCTGCAGTGGACTTAATATGCTTTTCATTCCTATCTTACATGTGATATGGAACATGAAGAATTAAAGTTAGGTGCTTAACTCAGTCCATCAAAAAATACACAAACATGATTTACTACCCATGCAGTGTTTTGCCTGTGCAGTGGGTTACAGTCTCATTTTACCATTATATTTTCAGGCAGGAATCTTTTCAATGCAGATTCTCAGTTACCTTTGGACTTGTTTAGATACTTATTAGTAAACGAAAGAAAAAAGTTCTATTGAAAATAGCAATTAGAAGATACATTTTTGTGTGATTAAGTGAAAGGCCAAACAAAAACTTTTAGAAGAAAAAAGTTGAAATTATTTTAAGGTATAGACAAGTTAGATATTAAACACATATGCTGAGGATCTCTATACATAAATATAAAATACATATATGTGTGTATATGTATATATATTAGTAGTAAATCTGTGTAGTAGAATGTAGTCACTTTTTATTTTTCATAATTTTTCCAACATATTTTCTCTACATTTTATTCTGTATAATCACACCAAATTTTTAATTAAACTACTTTGAATGGATTGTCCCAATAATCAGGAGTGATTGTAATCAGTAAAATTAAGAGTTATATCAGAGAAAGACACTAGATCTCCCTCCCTGTCTCTTGTCTCTCGTACACACACACACACACACACACACACACACACGCACAAGCATGCATGAGCACATGCTCGGTCATCCTGTAAGACATCACACACATTTGGACTTGTGTACCCGGGAGTGGTTATTTTAGAAGCTTTCTTCCATCACTGTGTGCTGTCCCCTCTGGCTGGACCTGCAGATGGGATGCCCATTCTCCCTTTCCTCCATCCTGGTTCCATTATTTGGTTCTGTTCTGTGCTTTACATTTTCCTGTCTATCTCGTGCATCCCTGATGTCATCTCAGCCCTTCAATTCTGCAGGAGTGTTGGCTGTCTGTTTTCATTCACCTCACTCTTTAATCCCTTAATCTCGCTGGCCACCTATCTTGACAGTCAGCTGTTGTCTGCATTTTAGTTTCCAAAGTATTAAGGCCTTCAAAGTTGCTAAGTCTTTTTGATTCAATAAAAATAAAAATCATTATCTTCCTCTTGGTTTGGGGCTTATCCATATTTTATTATACATATAGAAATGCTAGATGCATTTTTATTATACTTCTTTTTCCATAAACCTGGACAGGAGATTACAATCAAAAGTATTTTTTGATGATTTGAAAATGTAAGGTCCCAGTCCCCCAACAGAAATGAACATTTTTAGAAGAAAAAAGCTGAAATTATTTTAAGGTGTGAAATGAAGTTTCTCACAGCTTCAGGAACTAAATTTCAAATGCAGCAGAGAAAAGTGTGAAGCAGTGAGGAGCCACCCGTTGGCAGAAGTTCTGCGCACTCGTTACTCTGAAATGCTGTTTGGGAGATCTGAGTGTGCGATAAAAGAATTTACAATCCGCGAAATATCGGATAATATTTAACAAATGGGGTTGGGTATAATGGCTAACGTGGGACAAAGAATCCACTTGCAGCAACATTTATGATGACTTAAGTAGGGAGGGGGAAGGATTTGTGTTAGATTTTCTTAGTGGTTTTCTTCGAAGCACCCAACTGCTCCAGCTAAGGACTTCTCTGAGTTCCCTTGGTTGGGTGCGAGCCACTGCACCACTGCATAAGCCACCACACCTGGGGGTCACAGGGGTTTTATCTCGTGCCATGACCTTAATTAAGTTGCAGCTGACTATCAAATTTAGCTTTAAAAAGACATTTAAAAGTAGTTAGATGTTTAGCTGATTTCCAGAGAGCAAAGTCCTGCTAAGTAAAATAGGATACGCACTATTTCCTTATTTTTATATTTATATTATTTAGCAGTTTGCTTCTACTGTTCTTTGGGGTAGCAAACATTGGTGTGGTCAAATGTCAATACATTTGATTTTTGTGTTAATAACAAAGTAATGCTTGCAATATATAATGTTACTGGAGAGATGTAAAACTTTTCTTGAAATTATTTTGTTTTTTTAAGCAAACATTGTTCAGCAGACAATGTCATAGAGCACAGAGTGCCTTCTGAAAAGGTGTGAAGGACCAACTTCTCCTTACTCTACATTATGATGTAACTAAGCATTGTACCTGCTCAAGTCACTGTTCTCTCATCTGTAAAATTATAGGCCCTCGTTGTAGGATTTGATTAGTTCTTACATGACACCACATTAACAAATTATTACTGATAGAAATTTTCTAATTTCTCCTTCTCATGTCAGAATTAACGTTTGCATCTGGACTCGCGGAGTGTCCGCTGTGTTCTGGTTCTGCAGGTTTTCAGATGCCCTTGAGCAGAGCACTGGATACTATAATCAGGAAAGGGGCTTTACTCTACCTTGATTATTCTTTATGGAAGGAGTTACCTTGTGAGTGGTCTGTGAAAGTTTTGCTTGTTTTGTTAAATGGTGGAAAGAAATGGAAAACTAGGATGATGTGAGTAGTCTAGAGTAGAAAGGAGTTTGTGTGTGTGTTTGTGTGCATGTTTGCATGCACCTGTGTGTGTGACAGAGCCAGAAACAAAGAGGAAGGGGGGATGGGGATGGGGATGGGAACGGGAATGGGGAAGGAAAAGAAGAGAGAGGGAGGGGAGTGGAGGAGGAGAGGTAAGAAAGAGAGAAAGAAAGAAAGAGAGAAAGAGTCAGACTTGAACTCGAAATAATCATTCTCTAACATTAGCCATTTGGTCCTTTGGGCTTTTGCCTATTATTTATTTTTAAAATGAGGATTTATTTATCTTCAGTCCAAAGGAATGGAGGATGTACTTATTCTATAATTCCTGTCCCTTAGTTAGTCTAATTTCCAGCTAAACCTTTCCTTTGGCTCTGAAGCAAGGTGACTTTTGCAGTCCTCACTAATAGTTGATGGTGCATTTTATGAATAGGAGTAGGCCAGAAAGAGAGCTGGGGTGATTAAAACTGCCATGTTTCTGAATGTTCAGGGCATCATATTCTGTATGGAGCAGGACCTTGTTTCAGAGGCTGACAGCATCAAAAGGGCCTCTTTCACAACAAAAGCAGATTGATTTTTCGTGTCTTTAGGTTGATGGAAAGGCATCACTTTCAATAAGACTTTGGAATCTCCCCAAAGACTGACTCATTTAATCTGACTTTTTCAGCCTTTTCTTTATATTTAATAATGAATTTTAAATCACAGAACATCATGAGTCTAATGTCCGTGTGCGGTGTACTTAAGCTAATTCAGACTTGGACACCAGGGAGATTTCTCTTTAGTGCCTACTTTTTAGAGAATGACATCCCTCACGATCCCTTGATTTTTCATGAAATGTCCTCAGCCCTTCTCAGAGTAAGTGGGCTGTTCAGCATTCATCAGCATGGCTTGTTGGTTCACACGATATCAGATTTTAAAAAATGGTTGGCCATGAGTGAAATGCAAATGAAAACAACACTGAGATTCCATCCTACTCCAGAAAGAATCTCCATCGAGAAATCAAATAATAACGAATGCTGGTGAGGCTGCTTTGGCCTCCCAGAATGGCAGGGTTACAGATGTGGATCACCGCACTGGGAGTAGGAGCTACTTTCATACGTGTAAGTGACTGACATTGCACAACTTTCATACATGATGAAATTGTCTAAATAAAGTCATCCTCTTAAATACAAAGTAGCCATTTAGACTCTATTGTAGTTTTTCTTTAAATAAAAGACAAAGATGGTTGGTGTAAAATATGTCACAGGTGTAGGACAAGCAGCACTCAAAACTGCACAGTGCTGGGGTTTGTCACATGTCTGTTAGAGGCACAGGACCCCATTTCTCTGTTTTTTGGTCACTGTATATTGTGAGAAGGTCACAGGCAGTCTGGATGTACTTGACCACCCTAGGCTCAGGAATGTGAAGGCCTGAGGCATGGGACCTTCCAAGCCCACGTCGCAGGTCACAGGTGTGAGTTTTCAGAAGGTTGTATCCCGTGAGGGGGTCGAGAACATGTCACCAGTTCTCTGACCCTCCTCCCTGAAGCCTGAGTCCACCTTCTCTCCCCTGGAACTGGGGCCAAGCGATTGTGGTCGTGAGGTAAGGTGGAACGTAGCCAATAGATGCTGTCACATTGGAACTGGCTTGGAAATGGGGAGGTTTGCTCTGGGGGCTTCCATTTGCTGTGGAAGGTGTGCAGCTGTCTGAAGCCACTCCACCTGCAGACACTGTATACGTACAGGGTGGCTGGGGCTCAGAGAGCCCACATCCTCCAGCTGCTGAGCCTCTCAGTCTGGACACTGGACCTGTGCCTGAAGAATCATTCAGGGTGACCCACCCACCATCTGACCCTGGGTGCCACCTAGGAGACCTTGCAGGGGCCTTCATGAGGAAAGCCTGATCGAGTCCCATGGGAGAGAGCAAAGTAAATGTCACTTTTAGCCTCTGTTTGGGGGCTGCTGGCTCCCTGGCAACAGAAACCTGCTACAACTGGTACAAACTGGAAGCTCTTCTGTAGCCCCTGATCAGAGCCTCACAGAGACTGAGGGACTGTGCGGGCCACTCTACAGCCCATTTCCTCCTCTTGGTCCCTGGGGTGCATCTGTTTTCCAGTTGTAATTATAATGTCTCTTTTGCATCCCTCATTCTCCTGGTGCAGACATCTAATCACCTGCAGGTGCATTGCCTGAACCTGGGAGGGTTGGACTCAAAGAAACATAAACCAACCCATGCTTAAAGGGCACGTGATTGGAAATAAGGGAGTATTGGACAAAATTAAGGTGGAAAGCATGCCATGAGGCTTCCCAGGTGACTGTAGATAAAACCCAGCGTATGAAGGACAGGAAGTCTATGCTTCCTTTCCTTCCGAGGTGTGTGCCCTCCTGTGGGCCTTCTTGGTCCCTTTCATGCTTCACCTTTATCCTGCCCTATAGGTTGGTCTCCCACTTGCACTCAGCTATAATGAAAATCTATAAGTGGCACTCAAGTCACCCTCCATGCCCGGTGTCCATAATTAAACAACTAATGTTTGTATTCCAACTCCACATGCCCAGCTAGGAAAATCCATTACGGGAGACTGGGGTGTGCTGGCCCCCATGGGTGCAATCACTGGTGTTCTGAGGACATACGTCGTCCTGTGCAGAGCAGAGGGATGAGATTCTCAGTGTAGAAGTGTGGGTATATGTTGTTATGACTTGTGTCTCGATGTCCCCCAAAGCCTCATGCGGTCAGAGGTGGGGCTTTTCTGAGGCGGCTGGATCTAGGGTGTGTGCTGCTGGGATCAAGGATGTGATGTTGGGATTGATTCGTGGCATGATGCTAGGATTAAAACTGCCCCACCCTGGGTGTGAGTGCTACCTACCCTAAGCAAGGGGGACAGAAAGTGTCACTGCTTGTCCCTTGTCGCTTGCTGCTCTGCTTCTTCATTACTTTGCTGCCTTCTGCCCACCATGAACTGTTTCTCCTGTGTGATACCCTCTGCCATGCCACCCTGCCTTGCATCCAGCCGACTATGGACTGAAACCTCTACAGACTGTGAGCTAAATAACCCTTTCCTCCTTTCACTTTGAGTGTCGGGCATTTTGTCTCAGCAACGAGAATAGTAACCAAGACAGATGTTTTCTATTATTGTAAGAAGAGATAAGACTGGATATGTTATTTCCATTCCCAATTTGAAGTGCATCCCAAAGTAATTCATGTGGTGATCATATCTTGTTCCTGGGGGATTGGGAAGTTTTGTGATCACGTGGCTCTTTCTCAAATCCCACATCAGAAGAGTGCAGACTACACGAGGATTAAGTCTCCTTGAATTATTAAAACCTGATGAAGGATGGCATAGAATTATCTAAGATGAAAGGATATGCATGGTGAAACTGGAGGATGAATTAAATTCTATGACATCTCTCTTAAGATCAGACATGCACATCTTTCAAAAATCAAAGCAGAAGTAGAGGGCCGGTGAGATGGCTCAGCGGCGTAAGCACCTGCCTTGCAAGCGCGAGGGCCCGAGTTCGACTCCCGGAACCCACATACGAAAAAGGGGCCGGTGATATCGCTCAGCGGCACGGGTGCCTGTTGGCGCGCGAGGTCCTGAGGTCGACCCCCCGGTACCCACAAAAAAAAAAAAAAAAAAAGAGACGATTCACAACCCTAAATTATATTTGGGGGTTTTACTGTAAAAGTTTCCCTTCTAAAGCTACATGCTGAATAATCCTCAGCTTCCTAAGATGCTTTCTCTCAGAGAATCTCTTGGGGAGCTGCTCAGTGCTAGAGGACTCGCCTAGCACGTGCGAAACCCTGGACCCCACCCATACACAGAAGTTGTTTCTTTCATTTGAAAATTGTCTGTTACTTTCTGTAAGTGTTCTGACTGTCCCCAAAATTGACACGGTGGTAATTATCCCTAACATGTGTATAGTGTCCTTCTGGAACCAGTAATGTTATTTTGTTATCACAGTTTTACACATGAGGAAGCTTAGGCCCAGAGAACTCAGAGCACAGCAGGTGTCACCATGAATGTTGTCCATCGGCTTCATTTCCAGTTTGTTGCTAGGTAGTGATCAGTGACACCAGCACTTAGGTGTTTATTTCTCCCTTACCTCTTAAAAGCATGTGTGTGTGTGCATGCGTGTGTGTGTACTCTTATTTCCAGCAAGCCACAATTTAATAACCTCCGCCAATATTGGTGTGTAAGTAGAATTCTAGATTAGTCCTTATGTAAGTTCCGTATCTCATCCTGTTTACTTGTAAAGTGAGTTATTCTTTACCTAGGTGACTTCTAAAGTATGGCATAGAAAAAGAGCATTTCAAATATATGTAGCACAAATTGGCAGAGGATCACATATCAGGAGAAAATACAAACCGAAGCGTGTGTTTACGTTCTGTGCATTCTGGATTTAGTATTCCTACATCAAGCTCTGGAGAAATATGGAGTTAAACTTATGCTGTTATAAAACTGTTCTAAAACTATTGCTGATTTAGGTCTGGGTTTGGTGAACAGGCCATTCCTGTTTCCCCCAGAGAATACTTTTCACAATTGTGTATGTGAGAAATTCCATAGAGCAGTTAAGTTTGATAACAGCCTTTAAAAATATAGTTTTATTTTATAAAACCTTGGCAAGGTACGCTTTAACAAAAATTATTATTATCATTATTATTATTATCATTAGCATTATTCAACATAGAACCTTTGCTGATTCTTTTCAATGGGTGATAAATATTCTTAGGAACTCTTCTGTCATATTTAATATGCATGCCAGAGACCACTGCTGGGACCACAGAGGAAGGACCTGAAAATCTGTCCCTCAGAAAAGTGACAAATAGTATTTGGGAAAGCCAGGTGCAATGACACACACCAGTCACCCAGCTACTCTGAAGGCTGAAGCAGGAGGAGGGCAAGTTTGAGGCAATCTGGGAAACTCAGCAAGACCTTCCCCTCCAAAAAAAAAGAAGATAAGAAAAGGAACAGTGGCAAAATTTGTTAAAAATCAGCGTTCCAGGTCACTGGAGATTAAAGGCTTGGAATAATCTGACAAGCGTTTATTTGCCAAAATGGTTGACTTTCAGCAAGAGAGTGACTTTGCCAGAGTGTTCCATTGTGTCTTATCTGGTCACAGCCTCCCTTTCCGCAACACAGGATCCTTAAAAGCCCACAGCCTTCCCATCGCGGAGGGTGAAGAGCAGATCTGATCCCCTGAATCCCCCTCCTAGAGAACTGTCCTGGTTTCTCTGTCTGACAGGTCCCTGGGAACTGCTGCTCCTGGGACTGTTTATATGTGACCTGACCAAAAATAAACTCACTACCCACCTTTCCCTGGAGCATTTGCAGCAAGCAGCCAGCAGTAAATGCTTAGCATTGCATCTTCGCGATGCTGTGGTAACAACTGTGACTAACAAGCCACTGACCAAAGCACTTACTCTGAGGAGAAGACTGAAGCAGCAGGTCCTCAGGGCACTTGACACACCACACCGTGACATGTTCCTTGGAAAGCAGAAGGCTGCGCACGTGTTTGGATCTGTGGGCATGCTCAGAAGATTCTCCAAAGACTCTCATCTCTCACCTGGGGCGGACCTTACAGCTTGGCACAAGAAGGAAGTGCAGACTCAGAAAGATGAGTGTAGCTGGTCCACACAGCAAGGAAGGCTCTGTACATGCACAGACCCTCCTCGAAGGCCGGGAGTTACTGCTGCAGAGCATGGAAGGACAGCAGGTGATCATGAGCTGACTGCCACGGGAACTGAGTGGAGATTGCACTGCCTATGCGTCATGAGGAACACAGTCATTAAAAGGGTGGCTCTGAAAAGTGATGAAACTTCAGAAGTTGCAGATGAGAGGACAGAGAAAGGAGCAGGAGGAGTACTGGAAGAACTCACGGCTGAAAACTTCCTGAAGTTGATGGGAAATATTAACCTGCCCATCTAACAAACTTCCAAACTCCAAGTAGGATGATCAGAGGCAGATCCACACCTAGGTGCAGCATAATACAACTGTTGAAATCAAAAGATGAAGGATCTTGGAATCATCAAGACAAAAGTGATTCATGGCCAAAGTCCTCGATGTAATCGATGCCTGGCTTCTCATCACTGACCCTGGCAGTGGGACAACAAATTCACTGAACCAAAAGAATAACATTGGCAGCCCAGAATTCTCTATCTAGGGAAATTACTCTTCCTAAATGGAGAGAAAATTATGACACTCTTGATAAGCTAAAATGGAGAGCATTTGTGGCTAGCAGATCTGCTCTTAATACTCAAGGGGGTCTTGCAGGAAGAAATGAGCCCCTACATGGTAACTTGAATTCACACGAGAAATAAAGGCAGTTGAAAGTTAAATGCACGAGTAAACATGAAAGATAGTACAATGCATGTTTTTGATACTCTATTCTCATCCTGTTATATTTAAGAGATGTTCATAGAAAGAATGAAAGATTGTGTTAATGAGCACACAATGCACAAAGGTATAATTTGAGTGAATATAGTAGCCCAGAGTTGGAAAGACAGAGAATAGGGCAAAGCTTTTGCACATTATTCAAGTTTAGTTGGTATTTGTCTGACATAGATGGTTATAAATTAAGATATTTATTGAATCTAGATGAAAACTATAAGAATAACATAATACAGGAAGATAAATGCAAGAGTATAAGATGACGTATATAAATATCCATTTATACAAAAGGAGGCAGTAACAGAGGCAGAAAGGAACAAAATAAACCTAATACATATAGCAGACATAACAAAATAGTGGCATTATTCCTTCTTTATTAATAATTGCATTAGTAAATGTAATTAATCCTCAAAAAGACAGCAGAATGGATTAAAAATCATGCAACTGCATTCTGCCTATTAAGAGACACTTGCTTGATTCAAAGACACAAAGAAGGTGAAAGTCAGAGATGGAGAAAGATACACTATGGCAAGAATGAGCAAAAGAAAGCTGGCATAGATGATATAGAATAACAAGTGGACTTTCTCTACTAGCCTTAAAAGAAAATAAGGACATTTTATACAGATAATGCAATTATTTCATCAAGTAGACATACAAGTTGTAATATGTGCTTAGCCACAGAGTGCCAGAAAACATGAAGTGAAAGTGACAGAAGTGAAAGGAGAAAGAGAGCAGCCAACACTGTCTGAATACTTGAGTTCCTCTTCCAGCGATGGCTAGAACAGAAGTTCAGCAAAGAGCCCTATCAGGCAGATACCATCAAGCACCATATTCAATAAAAGCAAAGCCCACATTCTTATAAGCAGGTGAAGCATTCTCCAGGATAGGCCACATAATAGGCTACAAAAGAAGTGTCAAAATATATTATTTTGTTTATAATGACATGTTTGCTGTGCACAGTGTTTACACCCCCTCTGCGGAGTTGGTACATGTACGTAACACACCTTAATTCCTTTCTTCTTCCTCTTTCCCAATACATTTTTAAAGGAAAATATTTTAAAAATGTCTTTTCTGACAACAGAATGAAATTAACCATCTTTACAAGTCTTTAATGGGAGGAATTTTAGGAATTTACAAGTACACAGACATTAATTCTGTGAGCTGAATCGTGCTTACCCTTTGCCCCAGTACTTCGGATTATGATTACATTTGGGGATTTGACCTTTATGAGGTAAGGTCATTAGGTTGACCTTAATGAGGTAGGGTCATTAGGTTAACTTGACTGCTATCCTTATGAGCAGAAAAATTTGGGCACAAAAAGGGAATGTGTGTCACCAGGGAATCACACACACGAGGAAATGTCGGGGGAGAAGGTGACAGGAAGCCAAGGAGGGAGGCTGCCAAGCCTCTTTCAAAACCAGCAACACCTGCGTCTTGGACTTCAGGCTCCATTCCTGTGAGGAAACGACTCTGACTGGTTTAAAACCCCAGCCTCTAGTATTTTGTTAGGGCAACACTAGCAAACCAACATACTCCTAAATAACCCACAAATACATCAAAGAATAAATCACAGTCCACATCAGAAGATAATTTTAGATGAAGGAAATGATACAACAAAGAAAATACTGGTAAGATATTACTAAATCAGGATGTAGGGGGAATTTTAACTAGGAAAGTGTAACTTTATACAATATTTTATTTTTGTGAAAAGTTGTAGGTTTATGGCAAAATTGAGAGGGTACAGAGATTTCTCATGTATCTACTGCTCCTGCACAGGTGTAGCCTCTGCCGTTATCAACATACCCTTCCAGAGTGGTCCATTTTTAACAATTGAAAAACCTACATTAATGCAGTCACCCAAAGTCCGTAATTGTAAATGCCAATGTTAGAAATATTGATAATCAATAACCTAGCGTTCCACATTCAAAAATGATAGAAAAGAATGAACAATATCCAGTATCAGAAAGAGGGACAGACTGTGACAAATGTCAGATGTCCCTAGGGAGTCATCTGTGCCGGAATGTCCTGGAAGGATTCTTTAAAATACACAGCACTGGATTCCACTGCAAAGTGGCAGGAGCCGTGAGGGTGTGATTCAGAAGGATGGGTAGAAACTCTTAGATGGGACACGGGGTGGTTGTCCCCAGAGCTTGGTCTTCAAGCAGTGTCACAGAAGGTCTGAGGGATCACAATTGTTGGGAGTGGGGTGGTGAGAATAAAGAGATTGAAAAGCCCTGAACTAGGAAAATATATTCTCAAAGCCCTTACATCATTCTGTGATATCCTAAAGTGTAAGCTTTACTTAGGCAGGAAATCTGTATTCAAGAACCTTTGCTATGCAAATAGACATTGTTGTGGTACCAATAACATAATTTCTAAGTTCCTGCTTTCTGCTTCCTGGTCTATGGATATATTAAAGAAACAAGATAAAAGTTTTAGAAGATTTCTTAGAGGACTATCCACAGTATAAAAATTCTCACCTGTGCATTTTAGAAGTCTCTACCTTGATGTTTCTATTATAATATTAGAGAAACAATTACACTGGATGGATTTTGTTGTTGCTCATCGCAACTTTTTGTGTTGAAATAAAACAAAGATTACAGAACAGTTTCCCAGATAATGCGAAGAACTCTCATGGACTCCAACCAGGTTGACCCATGACTGCTATTTCCCATGTTGGTTTGCCATTCCCTTTTTGTAGAAAATATCTCTGGTGGGCCTTAAAACTGGTACAAAACTTAGAACCCACAATTGTGTTTGCTTCGTTCTTCTTTCCCTCTTGATTTTAAATGTGGCATCTTGTGAACATAAGCGCCACCATCCATGGAGAGAGAGTGTCAGTGGGCACAGAATAAATTCATGAGCAGTCAGAGGTTCACATCTGCTACTGTCTCCAGAGAATTCAAGGTCTGTGTATGAACACTGGAGCTGGGGGGTGCCTGGGTACATGAACCAGTGCTGCTTGCCATCTGGACTGTGCGGGTCGCTCATTGTTGGTGGGACCAGCTACACTGTCAGGGAAGGTCCCTTAGCAGAAAGCATTCGATGCCATGTTTCACCCCAACAGCTGAAGACCTTAGAGGCCGCTTCTCTTTCCATCAACTCGCGGGCCCTCGCAGCATCCCGTTGGAGTTCTGCTGCGGCTTGATGATGAAGCCATGAAGAGGTGTAAATGCTGGACAGTTCCACGGAGCCTCTGCCCTTCTTCGTTCACCCCTGATGGCTGCTTCTCCTGGGCCTTTCCTTCCCTTCCCCTAACAGACTCAGAGTGGCGCGGCCGGCTCACTCCACTGGCAGCTTCAATTCTGTCACTGCACAGTTGCTGTGAGCCCATACCTTTTTAGAGAAATTATCTTAATCTACATTTGAGCAGTTTCCCACAAAATTAGTAATTCCAAGGCCGTGAAAGTGGCTCTTCTGACTTCGATGTTCCTCTGTCCTGCTGCTGGTTTGGGACCACTGTCCTCGGAGCCGGTGGCTGGACTTGGGATCTGCATCTGTCCGTCCTGCCTGTGGTCCCCCGGGCCGTGTTTCGGCAGCACACTCACTTTTTTTTTTTATTAGTAAACCACGTGGAGGTGGAGAGAGAAGCGAAGTAAGGTTTACAAAATGCTTAGAAGAGTGTTAGACCCTACGTCCTTATAAAAGTGTTCAATATGTGCTCATTTTGTAAATGATGTACCCTCTTGTCTTTTAGAAGTTTTGGTTCTAAGCTAATTCTTAAGCAAGTGGCATTTTCTTCATACTATCTTAACAGGCAGGGACTTTACAGCGTCCTATGTTTAATCCTTACCAGAGTCGTAGAATTCAGTTCACTTCCATGTGTGTATGTAAAGAACATGCACATTCTCTATTTTGTTGATAGTTGAGTTTGTCTTATTCTCGAGTTTTCGCTCATAGAAAAGAGGGGCAAACCAGCCAATAAACACTCTGTGGTTGCAGTAAGTTGAATATGATTGTGTAAGTTGGCTTCTATGAAAAAAACCCTTTTTTTAGCTTTTCATTTATTTTTTAAAAAATTTTATTTTTATTAGTAGTGCATGTGTGCGGTACATGTTTACATTCATTTTGGTGAGTTGGTACATGTACATAAGTCTTAATTTTTTTGCTTTCCCTTCCCCTCCCTCTCTTCTCTCTCCATTTCCTGGTCCTCCTCCCATTTGCAAAAGATCTCTCTTCCTGTTTCCTATTCTCTTTTATTTTGCTCTTTATTTAGACTTTGGGCTTCCCATGTAAGAGAAACGATGTGATATCTATGCTTGGGTGAAAAGAGTCTTCCTAGGGGGAAGACGGAATGTGCCAGTCTCACTCACTGGTGCCCCAGGTTGAGCCAGGCTGGATGAGGAAAGCTTTCCCCTGTACCTGGGGCAGGAGGGACATCCTGGTCCTGCCTGTAGCAGCTGCTCATTCCTGGGATTCCTGGACTGTGTTCCTTAGGCACCACATGGCTGTTCCCTGGGGTGGCTGGGCTGTCCTGACTGGCTCTGAGAGCCAATGGGTAAAATTTCAAGAATTTTATAAATCACCTGTGAGGCAGTTAAATCATGCTTAAATGAAAAATTACATGGTACAAACTTACAGTGCAGTTGGCTGTACTGAAAACAAAGGTAATAAACATTCACTTTCCCCAAGCGCAGCATTTCCTTCCCTGACGTTTACCCTCTCTCCCTTTGTTCCTGTTTGGTGAATTGTACTTATTCTTCTTGTTAATATTGCTAAATTCTCCCTGCTTATATTTACATTTAAATTCAACATTTAATGCTCATAAGGGTTTGAGAAAATTTACAACAAACCTTCAAATGTGGATTCTGTATGTTACTAAGGGTTTCTATTACTTAGAATAATCTTACAAATAGAACTGGTGTAGTAATCCCAACGAAGGGCCAGGAGGGGTGATAAACACATTCTCCAAGATGTCCCGTGTGTGTTCCCCAACTGTCCACCATTTTACTGATAGGAAGCTGAGGCATTAAGTCCATAGCTTTCCTGGGGTTAACAGGCATCTATCCAACGCAAGCCAAAACATAGGAATCACTGGGCCCTGTCATGTGTAAGTCACGTGTGCACCCACTGTGGACTCCACATACACATCCAACAGCATTTCATTCATATTTTCACACAACTCAGTCTCTCTCACACTAGATCTGTAGTGAGAGCACCTTTGTGCAAGTGCTTTGTGGACTGCAAAGCACTATAGAGATGTTAGTTCAAGATGAATAATTTCGTTTGCTAAAAGAGTCCACGTTGGAGCAGAGTGCTCTTTCCCATCTTTGGAAACCATTGGCAAACATGCACGGAATGTTCCACTGTCTTACGTGGGAATTGCAGCCTTCCGGGCCCCAGCACGTGAAGGAGGAGGAAGCACATTCACTGCTTGGGTGTGTATGGGGGAGGCAGAGAGAGGGCGCACAAGGGCATCTCCTTGCCCTGTGGCCACAGGAGGGTCCTCAGACTTTGTGCAGATGGGGGGCATGTCTGGGGAGGGAAAGCAGGAGTTAAAGAGGACCAAGATGCATCCGTATATACCAGCACACCTCGACGAATATATTCGTTATGTATCACAAACATATACTAATTAAAAAATATTTTTAAAAAGAAAATTAATGAAACACAAGGTGGGCAGGGTCCATAATGATGGTGAGGAAGATAACCCCATGAGCTTGTGACTACGCCATGGGATGGCAGATGACAGTCTATCCTGCAAGTTTGTCACCTTTGAGAAGTTTGTGTAGCAAACTACCAAATGCATGAAGTCCCGGTCATGAGAACAAATCCTTGGCTGAAGAAAGAACATGGCAGGAGAAGGCCATTTGATGAAGAGCAGGAATGGGCCTGCATGTGTTCAGGAACTTCCTTCTAGGAGAGCACTGGGTGACAGGCTGTGTGTCAGAGAAGCCAGGACCAGCTTTCTCTGGGTCAGTGAACAGGATATGTCATGGGGGACACTTGGACGAAGTGTGCTGTGATTTGAGGAGAGACTTCAGGGAGGGTGCTCTGGGCTGGGCAGGGCGGTGGCCACTCCAGCTGGTCATCCCCAGAGGTGGATGCGCTTCCCGGTACGCACAGCAGCAAAGAGACCAGCCATGCTGCAGAGGGGCTGAGTGGGTGCAGCCACACCAGCCAAGCCTTGCTGCCTTCCTGGACATTTGGTTAGAGTTGGGAAAGAGTCCAATCCCTGGAAGGTTGAAAGAATCGGGATGAATAGAAAAGAAGGTGCCTTCGGAGAACATTCCAGCTCATGGAGAAATTTAACGGACAGACAATATGCTTCAGTGAGGTTTGATTTTCAGTCCGAGCCATTTTGTATAGTTTGTTATAATGAAATAAAAGAGTAATGTTGCTTTCATTATCCTTTTTGGAAAAGGCATTAATGGCATTTTATGAAGACTGCAGCTCTGCCGTTAACAGCGGAAGCCTGTAGAGTGCCTCGCGAATCCGAGGGACCTTTCTGCAGGGCTCCTCATGCAGCTCGACGTGAAGGAGCAGAGAACATTCTGTTACACAGCCCCTCTCTTAATGCCCATGGTGGTCTCTGTGCTAATGAATTCTCCTTTGCTGTTCACATGGAAACCCAGGGTGCCTTTCAGTGGAGAGTTGATTCTCATAATTGCTGTGTGTTTTGATCTATGTGACATTTTTGTTTGGTGTGTGTGCACTGGTCCCATCATGCTTTGCGAGAATGGTCAAATCCTTGCCAAAGGCTAATGGCACAAATGGAAGTTTAATGCACAAAATGTCAACTTTATTGTTTTAAGCCCACAGGGCCTAATGAATTTGAAAAACAAAAATTCAGTGACTTAATGCCCACATAAGCCAGGTCCAGTAATTTGTCTTTATTCATTTATTTATTTTTGGTCTGCACAAGATGCATAAACTTGACATTTCAAAATGAAAAACTGTAAAAGCTATGTTCCATTTTCTCATTCATGTGCATGGGTGCACCAGGTAATTATATTGCAAACCAAGGAATATGTTTGAATGTGAAGAAAAATGCTACCCGTTGTAAATGCATGAACTCAGATTGGAGGACGATGAATCCTTTTTCTCTGGCTTCCATGGCTGTTCATGTTTTATGAATTAATGCAATGCTGCCACTTTGGGTTTGAGTGTGGAAGAGACCTGCTCCAAGTGCATTATTCTCTCTCTCTCTGGCTTTTCAGTGCTCCGGCTCCTGCAGGAGGGTGCAGATCCACACACTCTGGTGTCCTCTGGAGGGTCCTTACTCCATCTGGTAAGTACTGTGGTGATGGACGCGGATCTGTGGTGACACCTGGGGAAGGGGTATAAATGAAGGGCTCAAAACTCAGTCACAGAGCATACACCCCATAGATGACAGTGATTCTAATTAGCAGGCACAGATAATGAGCTGCCCTTACTGTCAGCTCTGCAGTGGAGTTCGTAAATAATCTCTAACAAATGACATCAGAGCCTCTTCGCAAGGAAATGCTTTTGCAGTGTAACAGCGTTCAGGGAGTAAGTTCGATAACATTGCATCCGTTACACAGCAGTAGGCAGGCACCGCCTCCCTTCCTTTGCTGCCACAACTTGTCCTTATTGCTCTACTGAAATTGACTCTGCTCCTGGTGGGGCCCATGTAAGTGTGAATAAAAATGACCTCATATTCTTTTGGCAATGAAGTGAGCATGGATTAAGTAAAAAGAAAACATAAGTGCATAAATAAATATTTTTACAAGGCTTATGGATGTGAAACTTGCTGGTTTAGTTAAACATTAAGATAAAGGAGAATTAAGACTTATTTGACTTAATGGTCTTTAGGACTTATTTAAATATATCAACTTAATTTTGGAAAATAACAAATAGCATTAGAAAAAACTCTAATCTAACATTTTATACCAAGATAAAACGTGATGCTGTATTTCTTCTCACTGTAACAAGCTATGACAGAGCCCACGCATGCTTCAAGCGGGAGTTCCTCAGTGCTGTGTGAGTGTTTAGCTTCACTGCAGCCTGGAATCTGGGTGGGGAGGGGCTGTAAAAATGCTAACATCTGACTCACAACCTGCCCACCCCACTCTCCCTCCAAGACCCTGACTTCATGTTCCGGGGATGAAGTTTGGCAATGGGAGTTTTCAGGTCTCTCTAGGTGATTCTCGTTTATAGCCACCATGGAAAAAAAATTGCATAAAAGAGAAACAGGTGTCTAAAGAAAGCTTGGGGAATCTGGATTGCAAGGAATGATGTTACACAGTCAGCAGAACAAAACGACATGGAATGTTGATAGGAGATACTCCGTAGGAGCGCAAGTTGTGAGAATGAGACCAGGGAGTTTGCTGGAGGAGGAATGCGAGCTCAGTGCTCTGGTCTCCTTGTTCTGAGGTAACTGAGTAAACAGAAACAAGTGAAAAATTGCAGGTTGCCACAGAGACCAAATTGCAGGGTTTCTGAATGCCTTGGGTGCTGAGGAAGGCAATTTAGCCATCTTGGATGTCACTGGGAGTGGCCTGGCTGTGCGGCCCACCTTGCAGGGACTGCGTGGGGGGCTGATGCCAGATCACACCAAGCCCTAATTACATGTTGTCCCCACGGTTGGTGTCGCTGAGCGGAAGGCAGCATATGTGTGCGTGGGGCTGCAGAAAAGGCCGCTGAAAATGTTAAGATTTCCCAGAGCCATTTGTTTAGCTCAGTTATTATTCATGGAGTACCATGTTCTCAGTGCAGATTTCTGTAAGACTTTTCTTCTAGAAGTGCCAGAAAAACATTTTTTTTTAATTTTTTTTTAATGTTAGGAATTTAAAAAAAATCACGCAGGATTTAAAGTTGGTATTTGAGGAAACAGGTTTTAGCATTTTGGGTCATGCAACATCTTTATCTTCTTTTTAATACATTTTCTACAAATACATTGGACTCAGTTTATTTACCTACTATTCATTAAATAAGTCATACATCAAATCACCTGACAGGTGTCGAGTTCTGTGTGATAGACCGAAGGGGAAGATGGTAAAAAGTAACACTGTGCTCCCCCAGAGCTGAATCTCGGGGGCAGTAGAGAACAGACCTCAGATTTTAGCGTTTGTCAGAAATGGTCTTTATGGAACAGGGAAAAGAATTGCATAGGTTTTGCCGAGATGTCCAGGATTCTGCATTATCGCACTCAGTCAATGTGTGGTCACCGCCAGCTCCCAGTGGCGGTGGATAGCTGGTGACATGCAGAGCCCTGTAATTCCTCACAGAGACAAATTCAAGGCACAGACAAGCTAAAGTGAAATACTTTAGAAATAGGAACTATTTTCTTTCACTGAGTGAATTCTAGTTTTAACATAAGGATAGGCATTTCAACAGTAGAATTCTCGTAGCTGCTTAAAATATTGAACTACAATGGATAGGAAAAATGCCCATGATATGTCAGTACATGGCCAGAAAAACAGAAGGAAGAAAAGTGCACATAATACAACGAGATAGATGATAAAGATAGACAGACAGACAGATCCATACTAAGCAAGGAAAATATCTTGAAGGCTAGACAAGAATTTTTGAAAGTGACTCAAGTTGGGGAAAGAAAATGATGTCTTTTAATTTTTGCTGTTTCCTTTTACGTGTTGCTGGAACACTTCAAATGGCAAGCATGTGTGTTTCACATAATAAAACAAACATACAAAAATAACTAGGACTATGTTTTAATTAGATGTTTAGATTTTAAGGGCTTCTGTGTCTTTGTCATTTTTATAAGACAGCCGGTGAGCTGCTCTCAGGGCTTCAGTGAATTTCCGTACAGTCAGAGGAGCTGTAAGAAGCGGAGATGGCAGCAGCTGATTCTGACTGCGGTAGAGGCAGTCCAGGGGCTTAGCATCTTCAAAACCAATCAGCATAAAGTGCGCTTTGCTTTGCTGTTCCAGAAGAAATGGGCCAAAACGTGCAAGGATGAGTTCTAGCAAGGAGACCCTTCACAGCAGAGGATGGTGCCCCCAACAAGGGAAGTTCCTGTAGGCTTTCCTGGGGGCTAGAGTGTGGGGGTGCTGCACAGGAAGGCCAGCATGGAGCAGCGGGACAAGGAAGGGGCAGAGGGATGAGAGTGGTGATGTCACTGAGAGGGGCGGATGGCGCTATCTGTAGCAAGTGGTGGCTGCAGAGTGCTCCAACAGGAAGACAGTGGTGTGCATGGCGGAAAGGGGACTCCTCACATTTCCCAGGATGTGATTTTAGGGTCCATACTTCTGCCTGGGGTTTGTATTTTACAATCCAGCCTCCCTTTTGTCTATGAGAACCATAGCATCTGCAGCTATAAAGTCCAGGGTTTCGGATCATTGGTTTGTCTTCCCACTGAAACTCAACCACAACCATAAGCTGCGCTGCGGCTCCATTGCTATCCTGAGCACCTGTGTGGGTGACTTGGGAGCAGAAGGACAAGAGCAGAGCAAATGCTCTTAATGCTTCCAAAAAGCAAAGGGGCTGAGCTTCTATCTTTGAGTGAAGGCACCAACAGGGGCTCATTCATTCAACAGCAAATGTTTTCAAAGGTCCTTGTGGAGCTATCAGCCAGATGGGATTTTTTTTGGTTTGTTTTGGTTTGATTTTGTTTTATTTTTATGTCTCTGCAACAAAGGAGCCCTATTTGCTTAAAATCAGAACTCTTTCTTGGCAAGGTGAAGGCAGATAAGCAAGGCACTTTGTATAGACTTCTTGCAGAACTCTGTCCCCTTGCCAGAAAATGTGGAGCGGGCAAGTTTGGAAATCATGGTGCAGGGTATGGTCTAGGAGAAGCCAGACCTCTGCATCAGGAAAGGTTCTCCCCAGTCAGCCTGCAGCTCGCCCACTCAGATGGGCCGTCCTTCCACAGCTCCAAGAACTTGGCAGACTGTAAAGATACACAACTTCTTGTAATCCCACAAATGCTATTTCTGCTCCTCCTCATTATTCTTCATTCTGTCTCCTGCTGCTGGGTGTTCCCTGAAATTCTCTATCTCTGTTCCCTGCTCCCATTCACTGGCTCCCCCCACCTCCTTGAATAAAGGCTGTGCATTCAGAGGTGACACCTGACTCTGTCACCAACTAACATGGATTCTTAGCTGCACATAAGATGGAAATCAGACATGGGATGGTTCTTGAGGCTGCTGACAACCATTACTGTTGCCCATCCTCTTTTCTAAGGCTTCCAAGATTTTACCAAGGACAGAGGGTCCTTGCTCAAGTTAGATATAAGTTATGAATTGGCGAAGTGCAGCCTCTTCGTTGTTAGCATCTCCGGACTTTAAATACAAGTGGCTCTTAGCCCTTAGTGTTGCAGCTTGGAGCTTTGATTGCCAGAACCCCTTAGCTCTTAGTGTCCAAGCTCCTGGTGGCCCCCCTGCCCATCAGCTCTTCAGCAGCTGGGGCTTGTAGCCCCTTGACAGCTGTCAGCAGCTTCTGCTGCCTGTGTGGGGCTTTTCCACTGGCCACTGGGGGTCTCCAAAAGTCTCCACAGATCTCTACAGATCTCTGAAGGGTTCTATAGATCTCCATGCCTCTTGGCCTTTCCCTGCTTGCTGGAGACCCCCTCCTGGGCCATCCCAGTGAGTGTGAGGGAACACTGTTTATAGGAGGAGTGACTGTGCATGTGCAGCTTCCTGTATCGCAGACTGATTTGGGGACTTTCAGAATGGTGGCAGAGATATCAAGGTCATCTAGAGGTTATAGGGCTGAGTCATCTGGAGTGGCCACAGGACAGTCATTTGGGATGTAGGTCAGTGATTCAAGCCTTCTGTGCCAAGGCGGTTGTTTCCCAGAATGGCTGTGGGGTGTCTAGGACATGTTGCCTCAGTTATCATGGTGACAGCAGCTGAACTTGGGGAGAAGCGGCTCCTTGATTGCCAGCTCCCATGGCTAGACAGGAAGCCAGAGTGCAGAAAGAGGTCCAGGTCACTCTTATGACAAACTCAATATCACAGGAACTAACTATATAGTTCTAGGGTAATCACACCCATTCACAATGAAAAAAACCACTGCTACAGCTGCAGGGAGAGGGTTTACATTTATGTAAAAGGACAACAGTTTTATTAGGATTTCAAAATTTCTGGATGAGTGTAAGTAAGAAGTATATTGGATTCTTTTTACTAATACCTTGTTCCATTATTAGAATCTGGTTCAATCGGCTAGAATGTAGGTAGAAATAACAAGTATAATCAACTCAGAGTATTCTGGATAGTTTATCCATGGTAAGAGAGCCTGGGGAATAATATTTGCTAGAAACAAGTCTTGGGAGAGGCGAAAATCATGGAAGTATGTTTAAGATGATGTCTTAGTTACATTTCTCTCATTGCTGAGACAAAATACCCACCCCCAAAGTTAAAGGGGAAAAGGTTTATTTAGCTCAGTTTGTAGAGGTGTCAGTCCATAATCAGCTGGCTCCAAGGCAGGGTGGCACATGGCAGAGGGGCAATCATTCATGGTGGTGGAAGACAGCAAAAGGAACAAGAGAGGAGAGAGACAGAGCCAGAGAGAGAGGGGACAAGCCTCTTTCTGCCCCTTATATTGTATGCAGGCTACCTGCCCTAGGGCAGGTGTAGCTCTTACATCCTTAATCCCAGCATTGGACCAGGAATCACAAACTCTAGATTCAGTGGCCTCTGAAAGGCACCCCACCCCATGACCACATGAGGCTTTGGGGGGACATCTACTCTCAAGTTCTGAGAACAAGTTTTCAAGATTCTGTTTAAGAATGAGATCATGTGATATTTGTGTGTCCCTA
Organism: Erethizon dorsatum; assembly: GCA_028451465.1. Classification (NCBI taxonomy): domain Eukaryota; kingdom Metazoa; phylum Chordata; class Mammalia; order Rodentia; family Erethizontidae; genus Erethizon; species Erethizon dorsatum. The sequence goes on from CM051824.1 coordinate 156,179,670, forward strand.
ATGTAATGACCCTTTAATATACTATATAGTACTATAATGTACTGTATTGTACTATACTGACCGATGAATGGAAGTGGTTTGCAATGACTGGATAACTGGTATGGTGTATGGTGCTACATAATGTGGAGTGTAAAGGATCACATGGGAATTGCTGAGTAATGTCAAACATTTGGGGAAATTGCAACAAATTCAAGTTGATTTTGCTACTAATCTCCCACAGAAATGTGTTGAAACCCTGAGAACCCATAAACCCAAGATAATGTCTACCCCTAATCCAAAACGAATCAGTCATATTACTCCTGCTCTACCAATGCCTACCAAAAGGTTGCGAAATCTCTCTTTTTATGTGCGGAGGAACTGTGTGTGGCACACGGTCTTCACTCAGTACCTTGCCCCTGGACCAAAGTGTCTACCACCCCATCACTCTCTTTTAGTCTTCTGGATCACAATGGCCCTGTGAGCCACAGGGAGAAGAGAAAGGGAAAATGAGAAACGGAGGTGCTGAGAAAACTAAAGTTACTATAGAACTTTTAAACAAAAATTGGTAAAAGGTACTTTTCATGTATGAACCATGTAATTTGTTGTTTTAGCTCTAAATGTTTGCGTGTGTGTGTTTTATTTTCTCCATGGTAGACTTCAGAGTTAACCGTGACATGCTTGTTAGTCAACCACATGAAGTAAAACACAGAAAATAGCCATTATACCAACACAACTTTAAGTTTAAAATTGCCTCTGGTTGTCATTGGTTTCTGTGATTTTCAGTCTGTTCAGCAGAATCAGTAATGCACATTCTTATCATTTGCAGGAAAATAGATAGAACTTGCTTGAGACCATCGTGCTAAATGAAATCAGCCAGACTCAGAAGTAAAATATTGGGCCGGTGAGATGGCTCAGCGGCGTAAGCGCCTGCCTGGCAAGTGCGAGGGCCCGAGTTCGACTCCCAGTACCCACATAAAGGAAAAAAGGGGCCGGTGATATCGCTCAGCAGCACAAGCGCTTGCTGGCAAGTGCAAGGTCCTGAGGTCGACTCCCGGTACCCACATAAAAAAATAAAGAAGCTAAATATTGCATATTTTCTCTTATATGAGAAACTTAAAATATAAATAAATGGGTAATATAAAGGAGAGATGATAGGAAAGTAGAAAGTTGACTCTTGGGCTGGTGAGATGGCTCAGCGGCATAAGCGCCTGCCCGGCAAGCGCGAGGGCCCGAGTTCGACTCCCGGATCCCACATACGAAAAAGGGGCCGGTGATATCGCTCAGCGGCACGGGCGCCTGCTGGCGTGCGAGGTCCTGAGGTCGACCCCCCGGTACCCACCAAAAAAAAAAAAAAAGAAAAGGAAAGTTGACTCTTGGGGATTGGGAAGAGTTCAAGAAGAGGTCGGAGGGGGAGATGATAAAGGAATTGGAAATGATCGAGATACGTCGTATGCATGTATAACCTCCCCAGATTGAGCCTCATTGTTCTGTATTATAAACATGCACTGACAGAGATCATGCACATGGTGCTGGGCTTGCACACTGAGAAATATTGCTCTGGTTGGGGGCAGTTAGAAAGAGCTGCTGCACTGCGGACTGCATGGGAAGCGCCAGCTCTTGCTCTCCGACCACACCGTCCACTCCACGTACGGCATGGTGGGAAGATGCTGGTTATTATTCTGCCTCTGAGTCTGTTTTAGGAGGCAGAATGGGATATTTTGGTCATAAATGAAGATATTCGAAATTAGTATTTCTGAGCAGAGGGCATCGTGTTTGTAGCAAGCAAGGAGAAATGGGGGAAGATTGGTGGCCTTTCAAAGGAGATGTTTAGGACCTGTTGCAGGGTGAATAAGCTGGTGCTGTTGGTTCTCACCAGTGCGTGCTGCTGAGATTAGAGAGAGGGCTGCTTCCGCGGTCCCCAGGTCTTCCAGGAAGAGTGGAGTGGCTGGGGGAACAGGGTGTGTATAAAGATGAGTTGAAATTTAGAAGGAAATAGAAAACAGTAAGCTTGCAAAGACTGTAGAAGAATCATCAACAAGCTCAAAACTTGTTCAAGTTTTTTGAGTGACCTGTGGGGAATAATTTTCCCTGCACTGCAGAAGGCCACAGGGCAGATGGCACTTTCAGGGAGGTTGATTTCCGCTTAGGTTCTGTGAATATTTCCAAATGAGGCAGATTCATTGAAAATGGATTGCGTTCCAGGGTTTCAATGGAATAAAGAGAAATGTATGGACCTCAGGGAGTCTGGGAGCTGAGTGGATGAAAGAGTTTGTGGGTTTTGGGTAGCTTCTCGGGCATGTGGCCAACACAGTCATACGGCTTGGGTGAGGAGGACGCCAGGACTGGCTCATGGACATGAGGCCCATGCAGCCACAGAGCCTGTGTTAGGAAGACACCAGGCTTGGCTGTCACCATCTTGAAATTATTAATGCTATTTAAACAAGAAGGCCCATCTTTTCATTTTGTATTGGATCCCACAGATCATGCGGAGAATTCTGCTTGGGATTTAAGAACCAGATGATTGTGACTAGTGATTGCTTCCTATGATGAAAAGCAACCTGATTGGGAGGAAGGCTTGCTGGCTTGAAGAACATTCTTTCCAGGGAGAAGTAGTTTTACTCTGAAGTGATATTATCATAAGAACACTGCAGCAGGGATGGGTAACCATCATAATCTTTTCAGACAAGCATGATTAGGAGGTATTTATTGCTGTCAAATTATTATTCATAATTCCCTGAACTGTGAATTTAAATGTTACATCACTCGAGAAGGGCTGATACCACTTTCAGACTAGTATCTAATTTCCTTTTTTTTTTTGGTGAAAGACACTGAAAATCCTCAGGTATCTTTGAATAATACATGTATATTCCTGAAGTACAGATTGAAGATCTCCAGACAGGCTCAGAAAGAGGTCACACTGCTTTCATTGTGCAATGAGATACCAAAAAGAGAGTAGAAATGAAGTACTTGCATATGAATTTCACGGCATAAATTTGACCTAGGTACCACACTCTAAAACCAAGTTATCGACATCCGTATTCTAATCTTCACTTTCTGCATCATTATTCCCAAAACTGAAGGCGTAGTGGGTGAGGTCGTAGTTCATACCATCAGATCCCTGGTGTTAGTGACTTCCATTACTGACACACATGATTTGGAACATCATAGATGAAAGACCTTAGTTCCAGCCTGGAAGTATTACATACAGTGCCATGTGTTTGCCAGCACCTGGATTGCTTCCCTGCATCCCAGCAGCATTCATGCCTGCTACTATCCACAGGGAGCTTATGCCACGGGTTTTTACTGGACTTACTACACACTAGAGTTTATCAGACAACATGGTGATAGGGAATATCACTTAGACCTTCTCCTATGTCCCTGTTAGAACTCTTGTAATTTTAGTTTTTACACTCTTCACTATTTTGCATTATGAGTAAATTTTCTCTCTGGTGCAGATCAAGGTGTATGTCTCTACATCCAGTTGACAGGGCAAGATTTATCTAAAGAACATTCTTTCTCCACTGAATTGCCTTTTCAGCTTTCTCAAAAGTCAGTTGTCCCTGTATGAGTTGATAGATTTCTGAATTCTCTCTTGTGTTTCATTGGCCCATTTGATTGTATGCCAACATCACTCTACACTGATCACTGTAACTGCATAAAAAGTTTATAGCAGCACAATTTGTAACAGCTACATCTTGGAAACAACCCAAATGCCCATCAACCGAGGAATGGATAAAAATGATGCGGAATTTTTATACAATGGAGTACTACTCAGCTATAAAGGATAAACTCGAGGCTTTTATAGGTAAATGGATGCGACTAGAGACCATACTCATAGGTGAAATAAATCAAACTCACATGTGTCAACATCATATTGTCTCCCTAGTGTAAGAAACTGAAAAAGTAAATAAGAACCAAAATCTACAGTAGATATTGTGAAAGGGAAAGAAATTGCTCAAAAGAAATGAACAACTGGGATGGGAGAAAGGAGAAAAGAAGGAGGGGAAAAGAAAAAAAATATATATATGTATGCAAGATGGCTAAGATAATTATACTAGTAATTTCTTTTAGTTCACTGAAAAGAACGGTTTGTGCTTATATTGTTTGATGGATTTTGCATGCCTATATTTTGTAATCTGAGCAACTACTTTGAAGATAACAATATGCAATATATTAACCATTGTTAATCTCCTGTTATCTTGTTTCAAAATTCTGTATCATTGTTCTTATTTTTTTTCTCTTTAAAATAAAAAAGTCATAGTTAGGTGGCTATAGTCCACCAGCTTTGTTTTTATTCAAATTTTGTTGAGCTGTTCTAGGTCCTATGCATTAGTATGCAGTGAGCTATCAAAAAGATAGAGTAGAAAAGGAATTATTTGCCTGTGAATTTCATAAAATAAATTGGATCCAATTACTACACTCTAAAACTAATTTATTGAATATTATACTCTGTTTCTCACCTCTGTCATCACTGCAAAACTGAAACTATTAACTTATGAACTTTAAAGTCATTATTTTAGATTCTACATTAACACCTGCTGGAATTTTGGTTGCACTTCAATTGAATTTATATATCAACTTGGCAAGAATTGGTTAAGGATGCAGTCTCTTTTGACCCATGAGCAAAGTCTATATTTCATACTTTTTAAGTTTAAAAAAATTGTCTCACTAATGTTCTGTAGATTTCAACATGCAGGTCTTTTACACATTTTTGTCATGTATGAGGTATGATCAAAACATACAATGAGTGCTATAAAAACATTTATTACAGTAGAAGACACATTGCTATGACTCCCCCTCAAAAGTCCCCCCTTGCTTCAAAACACTTATCGCATCCTCCTTGCCACTTTCAGAAGCAGTTCTGGAATCATCTTTCATGAGTGTCTTTAGTTGTGCTGTCCTGGCTTCCTTGGTGTCCTGAATCAATTCAAAATGTTTCCCTTTCATGGTCATTTTGACCTTGAGGAAGAAGAAGTCGCACGGTGCCAGATCCAGAGAATAAAGTGGATGAGGACGCAGCGTCACGTTTTCAGGAGCTGCCTGTCCGTTGCTTGCCACTAGGCAGCAGCAGTCACTGTGTTTTTCATCACACCTTATAAAGACACTCAAGAAAGAGCACTCCAGAGCTGCTGCAGAAAGACACAGGATAGCGGGATGATGGGATAAGGGTATTTGAAGTGACGGGAGGATTCGGGGGGTGGTTATTGGCAATGTGTCTTTTACTGTAATTTTTAAAAATGTGAGGATTCATTGTACGTTTCAATCACCCCTGTACATTCTTAAATATTCCACATTTTGATGCCATTTTAATTAAAAATGTATTTACCAAAAGTTTGTTGCTAGTATATCTGACAGCTCTGGTTAGTTTGAAATCCGTCATTTGCAGTTTGCTTGCTCCTCACGTTTGTTCCCCGGTCCTCTTTTGTGCCTTCTCTGGATTTATTGTTTGTGACTTCTCTCTTCGGTAGTATTCTGTACTGTACTGGTTATTTTAGTGGTTCCTTTGGTATTTTTAGGCTATCCCTTTGACTGAACCCACTCTAGTCTCCACAATACTCTACCCCTTTGCATGTAGTTTTTTGGTTTTTTTTTTTTTTTTGGAACCGGGAATCGAACTTAGGACCTCGCACTTGCCAGACAGGCTCCATGCCACTGAGCTATATCCCCAACCCTGCATGTAGTTTAAAACATTTCTGACAATATTATGTTTCCGTATGCCCCTTTTCATATATTGTACATCTACCTAGAGTATAAACTCCATATTCCACTGTTACTAATTTCAAACACTAAATTATATTTTAAAGATATTTTCTTTGTGTAATTCATGTTACATCTTCCAGTCGCTAATCTTGTCTTCTGTAATATCTACTGTGCTGCTGGCCACATCCAATAGTATATTTTTAATCCCAGGCCCTGAGTGTCTCCCTCCTCTCTAGACATATTAAATTTGAGTATTTTTAATATCCATCATGTATCTACTTAGCATAATTAATAATTCCCCAGCTTTTTGATCAGATGGAGTGTAGCTGTAATAATGGCTGTGATGCCCTAATCTGCAATTCTAACAGGTGTTTCCCTTCTGGGGTGCTTCTCATGGAACTTGTTTTCTTGTTAATGTGGGTGCTGTTTTACTGCTTTGCTGCATTTATGGTCATTTTTATTAGATTTTAGGCAAAGGAGAATTGGACTCGTTGAGTATTCGAGATGCTCATATCTGTGTAGATATTCTTGAGCCCTCTTTGGGGCTGTTACTTGGGATCAGTTTGATCTTTTCAGGACTTAAACCAGAGCTCTCTTAGGTGGGAGCAAAGCAGCATTTACTTGCGGTGGAATCTCCCCTCTTATCTGAGGGGAGAGGCCCCTGGGACTCTCCCCAGAGCCCCATGCGCTGCGACGTCTGTAGTTTGCACAGAGCAGGACCTGGTCCACGGTCCTGGTCCACGGTCCCTCTCAGAAGGTCCCTCTCTAACCTTGGGATGTTGCCCGGAAAGCACACACCGATCATCAGTCAGCGGAGCGCCGTGCGTCTTCTTCAGGATGCAGAATCCTCCTCTGGCAGCTCTGTCCTTTCCTCTCTGTGCACTTCAGTGACGTGCTCTTGCAGGGCAGGTGAGCAGTGAGTCCTGGCCACCCACGTCCTCCTTCTTGTGCTGTGCCTGGAGTGACCTCGACACAGCAGGGCTCCCCTTGCTGCCTGACTTCGAGGTTATACCCAGCGGTGGGGGATGACGGCAGTTTGCCTTTAATTATGCTGCCCATTGTGTAGCTGGATAAATTTGTATGACAGTACTTCTAGTAGCAACATTGGTTTTTTTCAATAATCTATTAAAATTAATTGATTATGAGAAATTGATGTTAGGTCATTAGAAGTGAATAGTATTAGATTGTTAGAAATTAATAGAATTAATAGATAATTACAAATTAGTGGTAAGAATTGAATATGGTATTTCAGTACTCATTAAAATTTCAAGATGGTAACAGGAGAACATTAACACAGTGCAGGAATCTTTCAAGCACAGCTCTCTAGGTTGTGTACCCAGGAAGGCAGTCCTGACTTAGACATGCAGTATTTATCTGAGGTTTGAAATCAGAGCAAAGTAAGTCCCTGCATGGTTTGATTGAGTAGACTGTGGAGCATCTATAAATCACAATATTACAAGATCATTAGAATTTATGTTAGAAGACAATTTAATTTCAACAGGTAGCTTTTCCAATGTGGCGCACTGCCACGTCGTGGAAGTGTGTTCAGGCCACTTGTGAGGATGATGAGAGCTGAAGTCCAAGTGACTTTCCAGTCTTGTCTATTTGGATTCCAAAAATGGTTCGATTTTGTTCTTTTCGGTAATAGCAAACTATCCATATTTTGAAGCAGAAGCATAATATGATTAGGTCTGTATTTTAGAAAATAACTAATTGTAAATGGCCAAAGATTTTCTAGTAATTACTATAAATGGCTGAAGATTTTCTGTCTCGAAGTGGAAAGAACTTCAGCAATAAAATAATACATTTTAACGTTCTTGATCTCTGCCTTTACTTTTTTTCCTTTAATCTCCACTGTCCATTGGCCCAGTTTCCTCTCAGTGCAAGGCCAGCCCCTTCTCCTTTAGGTTAGTTGGGAAATGTGGATTATTCTTTCCCAGTTTTGCTTTGCCTCTCCTCTTCCAAAGATGGCACTGATGTTTTCTATCTATGGAAATTTCATAGTTTGTTATGGAAATTTAGAGATTTAATAGTTTATGCTAATTTTATCTTCCCTTTCTTTCCTTCTTCCAGTGTGCTCGGTATGACAATGCCTTCATTGCAGAGATCCTGATTGACAGAGGGGTCAATGTCAACCACCAGGATGAAGATTTCTGGACGCCAATGCACATCGCCTGTGCGTGTGACAACCCTGATATTGTGCTGCTGCTGGTTTTGGTAAGTAGGTCCACCCAGTTTCTCTACCGTTTGAAGATGTGATGGCATATGAAGGGCTATACTTAACTAATCAGATTTCACAGTGTATAAAACTTCACTTGAGAAAACCTCATCTGTGTATGTATCTTACTGATTCTCCTAGAACACAAGAAAATCAGGGAGTAAGGTGGTGGTCACATAGTTCCTAAAGCAACCTGTGTAGATGCCACAACAGGCTCTATTCACTCACCTTTCCTTGGAAATTATTTACACTAATACAAAATCAGTGTTGACTAGAATGGTTCAATGTTTTTATTTTTCAATTCATTCTCATTTTCTAAATTATTAGTCAAATGATGGTCAGTCATCAGCCATGTCTTGGCTTTTTATTGAATCTTCTTTTCTCAGTTACATGTAGTTAAAAAAGTGCCTACAACATTTGTTTCCATGAAAATGAAAACTATAAATATAAAACACATTGGAGGTTGCTGCTGCTTTCTGTGGCTGCTTAGATGTTCACGTTGATATTCACACAACTTTATTTTTGTGTTGAGATAATTTTTCCAGAGTAGCTTATCTCTTAGAAGGGTTTTAAGAAACTATGCAAGATTTTTATACCTAATAATGAAATATAAGAATGATTTGGGTTTTCTCCTCCCTTTATTAATACAAAATATCTAGTTGCTTAATGATTTCCTATTATTTGCTGGCCTCACACATATATTATTTCACATAAGTGCTCAAGATTTTACACAGTGGCGAAGTTTGCTCAGATGCATTTAGCAGCCTCTCCCGGGACACAAAACGTGCCCTAGATTTGCACCCAAGTTCCCTGTCCAGAGCCTTCCCTTTTCTCTCTGAGCCTCGCTGCCTGTGTCCGCTCCCTGTGTCTGCTGTTACATGTTTCCACCTGTGTGGCAGCTGAGCGAGAGCGGAATCTTTCCTCTCCGTGTCCTGGAAGTTGGTCGTCTGATATCAAGACAGCTAAACGCTGGAAGCGGCCTGTGTGCCCTTCAACAGGCAACTTGGTGAAGGAAATGTGGTGTCTGTACCTAATGGAATACTACTAGGCCATAAAGGGTGACAAATTCAAGACATGTAGGAAAATGGATGTTGAATGAAGTAAATCAGATGCACAAGCTTACATAGTGTGTAGTAACGCTCATTTCAGTAAGGCAAAATACAAAGAGCACAAAAATTGATGGGCACAAAAAATAGGGAACAAGGGAATGGATTCTTGCAAGTGGAGTCCAGGAGACCTAGGGAAAAGGGAAATGCGTAGAATAAAGGTAAGCTGTGTACAGGAACCTAGTAACCTCAGTGAATGTAAATATTATATGCCATAAACATGAGGTAAGATTAATAATATCCACAAGAATGAAAATGGGAAAAGGGGATGTAGAGGAGGAAGGAGGGAGGGGGGAAGGGAAAAGGGATTAAAAAGAAACATGTATTATGTACATGTACTACCCAATCCCCAAGACGAATATAAATTGCATTTACAAATAATAAAAACAAAAGATGGGGCAGGGCTGTGGTCCCTCTGCAGGCTCTAGGGAGGACCCCCTTGGCTTTCCCTATGTTCCTCTGCTTATTTGTAGGTGTACCACCCCAGTCTCTGCCTCCATCATCACATGACTTTCTTCCGTGTCTCCACGTCCAACCTCCCTCTCCTTTTATTTTTCTAAAGATACCAGACATGGATTTAGGATTTAGCCTGTGTATCATGACCTCATCTTCACTTGACTGCACCTGTGTATTTTCTCAGCTTTCCCATCTCTAAGGCCCAACACCTGACACCCATGACTTAAAGGAGGAGAGGGTTAATTAGGCTCATGTGTTCAAGGGATTCAGTCCATGGTCAGCAGGCTCCAAGGCAGAAACATCATGGCAGAAGGGCATGGGAGAGCAAAGCTGCTCAGTTCCCAGTGTCTGGGAAGCAGAGTGAGGAAATAGTGCCAAGGAGGAAGGAGTAAAGGAACCGACATAGACCCCAAGGCCAAGCACATAGAGCCCATGATCCTCCCAGACATGTCCATGTATCTTCTTACGTGACACAATCAGATGCAGAACATTGCTTCTCTTTCACCTGTTTATAAAAATTTGAGAAGGAGCATTTTATGATTAAAGACTATGAATTGGGACTTCTTTAATCATGCTACAGGTTTAATTTTATCTACTTTTCTGTGCTTTGTTCCTCAAGAATATGTAGTTTTGTAAAATGGGAAGACATGGCTCTGAAAATGTTTTTCTTTAAAATCCTGGAAGATGGAGGGTTTATTACATTAGTAAGGAAATACAGAGGAAGTGAACATTACTTAGCTTGAAATAGAAACTTTTGGAGGGCTAGTACTGTACATGAAAGGTCATGAAAGCTACTACTTCTTTTATAAGAGCAAAAAATTTTGGTTTTTTTTGGGACAGAGTCTCACTCTGTAGTTCAGGCTGGCCTTGAACTAACTCTGTAGTCCAAACTGGCCTCGAACTAACTCTGTAGTCCAAACTGGCCTCAAACTCATGGAAATCCTCCTGCCTCAGTCTCCTGAGTGCTAAGATCACAGGTGTGCACCACCATGCTCAGCTAAGAACAAAATATTTTGTAGAAATAAAGTATAAGAGAAACTAGACAGACAGCATAAAGTCTAAGGGTTTGCTCAGTAGTGAAGGAAAATATAAAGTATGTCATGAAAAAGAATGGAATCAGCTACTGAGAGAGGCTATGAAATGAATGAATTTTGGCTACATTAGGGGAGAAGGGCCTAGTCCATAGTCGTTGTTTGATATATTTTTGGATAGTTCAGCCACAGCGTGACCTGAGTGAAATTGCTGCTTCGTGTGAGAATGAGGTGAGAAGTTTGATTTGTGACTTTTGTGGCTTTCCTGTGTTCTAATTTATTTGACTCGGAACATTAGCTGTGAGATTCATAAACACTATAAAAGCCTATTGTCATTTATTTTCTCTAATCGTTGATTACACTAAGCCTTTCGTCAAAGAAGGCTCTTTGGTTCTCTTTTCTGTTCTGCATGCAGAATGGTCTGTCTTCTTCTCAACAGTCAATATTTGTGTGGCTGTGCTTGCAATCTTAAAACCCTGCCTCTGCTTCCTTGAGGTCAGACAGGTTTGTGGGCTCACTGGCTTCACTGTCAGCGAAGGTGGCCTTCCGCAGTCCTAGGATATCTCAGCTTCTTGTTCATGATGAAGCAGGACAGGAGGATCTGGGGCGGCCCCTCACGTGATACCCATGATTAAATACTGCAGCAACACCCCAGAGCTGATGCACCAAACCATGATGCAAAGAAAATAGTGCAGAGCTCAGTACACAACAGTGTCATGATTTCAAGGTGCAGCAGCTGTGTCTACATGCCACTGAATCTTCTTCCACCTAGGAAACGTTGTCATAGTACCATGAATAGCAGAAGTATCACAGACGGGTGATACTGAGACCATACTGAGACCACCCTGCGTCATGTTTGTAACCAGAGCTGGGGTTAAGGCAGGCCACCGAAGCAGGGGGTACCCGGGGTGTCAGTTCACAAGGTAGCGTGATTATAAGAATGAACTGTGCGGTGTGAAATTAGGTCTCCCTGGGACATTAGCTGTCTGTATGTTGAGGTGAAACAGCACCTTCCAAGGAAAATGAATAAATAATGGCACTGATCCCAATCTCCATAATCAATGTTTGGAGAAAGGGTAACAGCATGAAGAAGTCCTGAGCCATTGTCCTCACTGGAAATGCCCTCTGTCATGGTCAGCGCGAGTGGGTCGCTTCATGACAATGCGAAATTCTATTCTTTTGTTTTATCTTTCTTTTCTTTTTTAACCACCCCTCCACATGTATTGTTGTGATGATCAGCACATCACCTGTGTTCCTAGCTGTTTCACCTCCTCGTGAGCATGTAGTAGTTTAAATAATAATTTTTGTTTCCTCTTTATCCTCATGAGAGATAATTATATAACTCTTATTTGCTCCCATGGCAACAACCCAATCACAGCAAAGGTGATTTAAACATCTCTTCTGTTTGCAGCAATTTGGTTTATAATGTGGTTCAATAATTCTTTATCAACTTACACTTGTGGCATTTATTAGAGAGCATCAACTTAAGCATTGGTGGCATGTGTAGTGGTCCACACCTATAATCCCAGCACCGGGAGGCTGGGGCAGGAGGATCATGAGTTCAAGACCAGCCTGGGCTACATAACAAGGCTCTGCTTCCTGAATTAAAATTTAGTAATCAGCTTCCAGCAAGTTACAGAAGTAGCGGCTAGCGCATCCATGACTATTTGTTCAAACAGTGCCTCTGACTTGATGGAAGCTGTCTGACTTGCTGAATACGTGAACCAACAAATGAACGGAAGAAAAGCATGCCAATCTCTGGAATTCAACAGGAATTTGATATTGCCCACATGAACTCATATCTAATAAAAGCTGTCATATGACCGCAGCCGTCATTTGACATATCCTAGAATTCCCCACCCCACTCAGTCTATAATCTTGCTACAGTGCTTGCTTCAGCACGCGAATTGTCTCGTTGTCTGATCCTGCTTCTCGTTACAAGACAGAGCTGAGAGTAGAAATGGGTTGTGTCTCATGTATGATCGCAGTTACATCTGTAATGTTCGAGTTATTCACGGCTCTGCACTGCTCTGTTTCTCCCACGATAGAAGAACCAGCCTAACCTGTCAAGTGACGTATCTGCTAGTTACTCCTACTCAGTGACTTTCCTCTACTGATTGCCATCTTCTTTCACTTAACTAATGAGTACTGAGTGATCACTTACTGGGTATTAACACAGGGCATCCCCTGAGGGAAATTATAGCCCATTCTTTCATTCAGTCTTCATTCGTTTGGGAAACATTTACTGACTGATTCCTGTGTTCTGGATGCTACCCAGTGAGCAGGAAGACATCGTCCATCGCGGAGAGATGGCATAGATGAAGGAGCAACAGTAGACCACGGGCAAGTTTGATTAATGGATCGAGCAAGTCTGAGTTGGCTGATTCACACAGTGCCATAGCCAGCCCTAATATCCACCCAGGAAGCAATTTACTTTCAAATAAAAGTTGATGAAATATGTTGTCATAAAAATTCTAATTGCCATAAAAGTGTGTTCCTGCCAACAACCTCAGAGAAGAGATTTATTTTACTTGCAGCATTAACTGCCACTGTACATGGTTTAGGGCTGTATGGCTAATACCCTACTTTCCAAAGCTTGTCGTTGGGTATGAGAGACTGCAGTGTTTGTTCTCAAGAAATATTCGCCCATCTTCCGTCGCGGCTAAAGGGAGCCAGCAGTGGGCAGAAGAAACAGAAATCCCTGCTCTTTGGAGCTTTCATTCTGCTGACGAGGAACAGGAAACAACAAATATATTTAGTTTGGGATTGGACTTTGCAGGGAGAAAAAGAAAGGAAACAGAGACGACTTAAGCATTTTTGACCTGAGAACTGGGAGGCCGGGACTGTAACTTTTGCTTGCTGAAATGGAGAAAGGGGAAATATTGTGAGGGCTGAGGGATTGAGTTCAAAAATGAAGTACACTTGAATTACATTTTTAAGTTCTTTAGAAAGTCACCTATAAAAATGATTTTACTGATTTTTGAGATGAATTATTCACTGTAAATTGTTGCTAAGAAGAGGTAGCGTGTGTGTGTGTGTGTGTGTGTGTGTTTGTGTGTCCGTCACATACTTAATAGCATTAGAATATTGCTACTTCAGTTGAATCACAAATGCTTTATGTTTTGGGGTAGTCTTAGCTGCTGTGAATATTATCACTCCTTTTAGCAAAAGGTCTACAAAACCCTGGCAAAGACTAATAATTAACTTCTATGCAGGCATCACTTATACGCCAGCCGTCTTTCTGTGTGTTTTACAATTGTGAGGTCACTCAGTGCTGACAGCCTTCTACTGGGGTTCCCGCTTCTTACTTGTGAGGGGCTGATGCCCAGGGGCTGATCTTCCTGCCGAGGGCCAGGTGGGAGTGGCTGAGACCTTGGAACCCTAACTCGCAGCCACCCTGAGCTGCTGCTCTTCTCATGGGATTCACACAGAACTGAAAGTCCCACAGTGGGTAGAGTATGTCTCCTTTGTAATATCATACATTTCCCTTTTCAAAAATTTTATTTTTATTAGTCCATGCTTGCATTACATAATGATTACATTCATCATGGGGAGCTGGTGCATGTATAAAACACATCTTAATTCTTTTTGCTTCCCCTTCTCTCTCTCCCCTCCTTCCATCTCTTCATCCCCTTTCCTTTTACAGAAAATCTATCTCCTTGTTTCCTATTATCCGTCTTTGATTTTTGCTCTTTGATTTCTTTACACTTTGGGTTTCTTATATAAGAGAAACCATGCCATATATAAGCTTGCGTGTCTGATTTAGTTTACTGACGGTTGCATCTCGAGACCATATTTTTCTCCTTAAAACACTGCCCTCTAACTTGTTTACTTAAACTTGCAGAGCAATATTAAGAAATACTGTACATAGAGTCAATTCTCACTCTTCAAAGCGGCCTGTTCTACAGTCACCACAAACACAGGCTCAGTGAAGACCGAGCCCTTGCTTCTAGGGGAACTACGGGGTTAGATTTTCTTGAGGCTCTGGTCACAGTATTTCATCAACTGTCAGTCCACAGCCTTGTATCATACTAGGGTTGGATGATTTCTATTTCATAGTTAAAATTCTGAAAAGTATTGATAGTTTTGCTTAGCAATAAATATAAATGATTCTCATTATTCATGCATTCCCTATTTGCAGGTTCGCCTACTTGCTAAAATTTATTTGTAAGTTCAAAATTAATAGCCATTGCTGCTGTTTATAAAGACACCTTGTCAATAGTGAATATTGATTCGTTAGCATGAACTCACAGCCACCAGCACTGCCTCTGGGTGACAGGACCCCCTCTCAGGCACACAGGTTCCCGCCAGGGTGCCCGGTGAGACACACCCAGCCCTTGACTCCTCCCTATGCTGGAGAGCTCTTTGGCCCCATTCTCAGGACCATTTCTAAGAGCTCATAATGAGCAACAATGCACTAAATAGACCATAAATCAGACACCATTTTCCTATGAAAAACTGAAACAAGAAGCAAGCTCCTCATGCTATTTGGCCTCAGCCACAAACGTGCAGGTTGGGGGACTACAGCCCCTCATCACTCTGTGTAGGTCTGCACATGGCCACCTATGCACCATGAGTATCTATCTGGGGACCACAAACAAATTTTAGCAAGTAGGCGAATTTGCAAACATGGAATGGATGAATAATGAGAATCATTTGTATTTATCACTTAGCAGAAATATTGGTGCTTTCCCAAATTTTAACTATGAAATAGAAATCATCCAACCCTAGTATGTTTCAGGAATTTGGAAATCAAAAAATGGATTCCTGCAATACATTTTGAAAATTTTGACAAAAATATTTTCTTGTTATTTTATAGTTTCCATTGTGTAGTTGAATAGGCTTCTGCAGCTTTGTAGCTATTTTACCAACATAACAGTTCACTGCATTTTGAATCAGCCAAAACATATTACTTTTATTTGCTGTTATTTATCTTGAAGGGAAAACAATTAAAACCACCTTATGACTGTATTTGGGACGATGGATCCCTATGTTTCTGCCTAATCATTTTAGGCTTTTTCTCTTTTTTATTGAAAAATCTGGGGAGGAAATAGCTTGATAACTTGTGTGTTCTGGAACCATTAACAAATTGCACTCTAAAGGGTGTCTATTATACATAATTTCAAGAAATTGACAGTAGAGAATTCAAGGATATTACTTAGTCATATTTATTGTCAAAAATGTTGACAGGCAATTGCAAATTATGGAATTATTACTATTACCTACTAACAAGAGATCTTTAAGATGTTTTCTCTTGAAATCAGAGGCAGTCGGAGGAAATACTAGCAAATAAGTAGTTGTTTGGCAAATGAAGCTCATGTACGGCTTTATGGTGTTTCACATCAGTAACAACGAGATATTTCCTGGGAATTGCATTGAAGGTTTCCCAGTCCTTGGCCTTTTGAGTTTGACATTTTCTATAAGCAATTTCTTTGCCCATAGGAGGGAGTGTGTTGCGGCATCTGTCTAATGGGCAGTGTGGAGTTAGAACATTTTAAAGGATGCTGCAGGCAACAGTCCCGTCATGGCTGGAAAAGGGAATGATATCTATAAACATAGGGCTTCCTTTGTTAGGTGGCTTACACTGATAAAGCAAAATGAAATCATTCCCAAACGTTATCTTAAATTGCTTACACTGTTCCTGGGTTAAATGCTACTACATGCAGTTTCAGACTATTCAGTTATAGATGACCAACTGCATTTGGTTTGTTTTGCTAGCTATAAGGGCACAGACTGCTCTTGCTGTTTCACAAAGTTATACATTACCCTGGAAAATATGTGTAAATTTAGATGGTTCAAGGTAAGTCTGATTTTCCAGTGTGAACAATGTTACAAGATGTTGGCAATGTACCTGATTATTATCATTTTTATTCTTCTCTTTATGTACTCTTCTTTTTCTTTTCTCTTTTCTTTTTCTTTTATTTATTTATTTATTTGGCAGTACGAGGGACTGAACTAAGGGGTGCTTTACCAATGAGCTACATTCCAACCTTTTTTTTTTTTCTTTTAAGACAAGCTCTCCCTTTGTTGCCCAGGTTGGCCTCGAATTCATGATCCTCTTGCCTCAGCCTCCCCAGCAGCTGAGGTTACAGGCTGGCATCACTATGCTTGGCTGATTACCAACCTTTTATAGAAATTGTATAACACATACAATACTTCATCTCTTGTCTTTGCCTGTACTGAGAAAATGAAAGCCTTCAGGCTTGAGTGCCTTCACCTTCTTACTAACCAACCAGCTATTGTTTTTTCCTGTTTATTTACTTTCTTTGTTTCTTAAAGAGGTATTTATTTTCATTTGAAAGCAAAATCCTTGATATTTTCTCCATATTCTAATTGCCACCTTTCCAACCATTTTTTTTCAGTATACCTCTTTTAATTTCAATCATTTAATCAGCATTTTTAAGTTTTAAAAAAATCAGTCAAATATTTCCTTTCTCACCTTGCTGCCCCTCTTCTTTTGATTGCCTTTGATGGTCTGTCCTCCTCCAAGCCACCTGTTTGCCATCCACTCAAGCCCCTCCCATGGGGTGGCCAAGAGGATGGCCGCCACCTTGGTGACGGGGCTGGTGGACACGTTTCCACCACACTGATTATCCGACTGAATTGATCTCACATGATCTAAAAGGCAGTTAACCAAATAAGAAATTTGGACAAACATCTGATGTTTTACCCAAGGTTATGCTTTGAAATACTTAGTGAGAATTCAAAGAAAGTGAAGGTGGTAATTGAAGATGAAAGCCCTTCTATTTTTTAAATTTTTTTATTTTTTATATGGGTACCAGGAGTCGAACTCAGGACCCATGCTTGCCAGCAGGCACTTGTGCTGCTGAGTGATATCACCGGCCCCTTTTTTTCCTTTATGTGGGTACTGGGAGTCGAACTCAGGACCTTGCGCTTGCTAGGTAAGCGCTTATGCTGCTGAGCCATCTCACCGGCCCAAAAGCCCTTTTATTTATAGGTTTTATTTTTGTAAATCTACCACTACTTAAACCTTTCCATTACTAAAAATCTATGGTGAAAATTGATCATATCTATGGTAAAAATTTTTGCATAATGTTAGCAGTGATTAAGATCACAACATTAGATGTCACAAGTTAAGCAATGAAGTATCATTTAAAAAATTTGAAAGAATGCTGGTTTTGATCAGACATTCTTTAAGCAGTCACCTGTCTTTACAAAACAGAGCAATTCTGAACCAACTAAAAATTAATGGCTTCTATTGGACGCATCAGAGAACTGGATTTTCCAGCAGTGTATCCTACTTGGAAAAAATGCATCCCTCACTCCTAGCTTCTTATCTAATAGCAAAGGAAGTAGAGCCATACATCTGGGGAGACATTGAGAAGGTCATTGTGCCAAGACACATCCTTCTAAAAGATCCACACTTAATCAGTTTGTAGAATGTTTTTTTCCTCCCATGTTACACCAAGAGCAGTGGGTTTCAGCCAGAAGGGCCTCAAGACACTCTCTGAAGAGAAGTACTCCCAGAAGGTCAAAAGTCAAGAAGGGGGGCCAAACCTAGGACACTGGAAGATTGGAAAACTGGCTCCTATGGTCGCAGCAAACATCAAACACAGCCTATCTACTGACCATGTCAAAATAAATCATCGGGCCGGTGAGATGGCTCAGTGGTGTAAGCGCCTGCCTGGCAAGCGCGAGGGCCCGAGTTTGACTCCCAGAACCCACATACGGAAAAAGGGCCGGTGATATCGCTCAGCAGCATGGACGCCTACTGGTGCGCAAGGTCCTGAGGTCGACCCCTGGTACCCACCAAAAAATAAATAAATAAATAAATAAATCATCATCCTCCAAGGCTATTATTTAAATAATACTATTTAGCTTTCAACTGAAAGTTAAAAGGCGTGTCGAGAGACATGCCAACCAGTTTGAAGAGAAAAAGACAATGTTAGATACGGTATTGATGTTAGAATGATCAGACAAGAAATTTGAAACAGCCGTGGTTAATATGCTAAGGGTTCCAATGGAAAAAAGTACATGACTGCAAGAACAGATGGCTAATTTAGGCAGAAAGTTGAGTACTCTAATAGTCAAGAGGAAATTATACAAATCAAAAATACAGAACAGAAATGCCTTTGATAGACTCATCAATGATTTGGATATGTTCAAGGAAGAATTCTGAACCTTGTCCAAAAAGACTCTTGTGTTCTGAACAGGACTTTTCGTTTATTTTATTTATTTTTTTTTTTTTGTGAGTACCAGGGGTCAACCTCACGCCAGCAGGCGCCCGTGCCGCTGAGCAATATCACTGGCCCTTTTCTCGTATGTGGGTTCTGGGAGTTGAACTCGGGCCCTCGTGCTTGCCAGGCAGGCACTTATGCCATTGAGCCATCTCACTGGCCCTGAACAGGACTTTTTTAAACCAAAGTACAAAGAGCACAAAAATAGAACTTCAGAACAAGTTCAGAATGATTGGTGTGTGTATAGTGCAAAGAGGAAATGCCAGAAGCAGAACAAGACAACAGAGCACATAAAAGTGTGTGATGTAGTAATGGCCAAGAACATCTTAAAATTAGGGGTAGATATTGAGCCCTAAAATCCAGACCGCGCAGAGCACACCAAGAAAGATAAATATAAAAACAGAACTCTATTTATGAATATTGTATCCAAACTTCAAAATACAAATAAAATAAAATAAAATAAAATAAAATAAAATAAAAAGAGAAAATCTTGGCAAATGCCACAGCAGGGGGAAAAGAGAACAAAAATAAGAATTAGACTTCAATTCAGAAGCTACAAAGATAGGAGGACTTGAGTGGAATAATTTGGGATCTGAATGGTTAACTTTGCCTGTGTGGAAATCTCACCCAGTGGAATTCTGTATTTGGGAAGGAGAATTAAGTTTTTCTCTGACAAATTAAGGGATCTTGTTGCCAGCAGACATTCCACCTTTTAAGAAATTTTAAAATGTTTTTCTTGATATGATTCAGAATATCTGATCTCCGAAGAACAGGGAATATTGGAAATTAAACAGTTCATTTCAAAATTACATGTAGGCCACTATTCACTGGAAGAAAAAGCCTCTTTAATAAATGGTGCTGGAAAAACTTGTTTTCCACATGCCAAAGACTAAAACTTGACCCATGTCTATCACCATGCACTAAACTAAAGTGAAAATGGATCAAAGATGTAAATATTAAAACAGAAACACTAAATCAACTGGAAGAGAAAGTAGGTAGAAATCTTGAAGACATAGGGTTAGGCAGATAGTTCATGAACAAAACCCAAACTGAATGGGAAGTACTTCAAATAATCAATAACTGGGATCTCATCTTATTAAAAAGCTTTTGCACATCAAAAGAAACCACCAACAGAGAGAAAAGGCAACTCACAGAATGGCAAAAAATTTTAGCCAAATTTCCCTCAGACAAAAGACTTCTATCTAGAACATATAAAGAATTGAAAATAATCAGGCCCTCCAAATTCAAAGACACAATCCAAAAATGGGCATCTGAGATGAATACACACTTCTCAGATGAAGAAATACAAATGGCAAATAAATATATGAAAAAATGTTCAACATCATTATTCATTTGAGAAATGCAAATTAAAACAGCACTGAGATTCCATCTCACCCCAGAAAGAATGGCTGTCATCAAGAAATGAACCAATAACAAATGCTGGTGGGGCCATGAGGAAAAAGGAACCCTTTTCCACTGTTGGTGGGAGTGTAGACTGGTACGACCACTGTGGAAATCAGTGTGGAGATTCCTCAAAAAGCTAGGATTGGAGGTCTCATTCAACCCAGCTATTCCCCTTCTGGGTATTTTCCCAAAAGAATTAAAAACATCATGCCATAGCGATATATGTGCACCCATGTTTATAGCAGCACAATTTGTAATAGCTAGATCCTGGAAACAACCCAAATGCCCATCAACCGAGGAATGGATAAAAAAGATGTGGTCTTTTTATACAATGGAGTACTACTCAGCCATAAAGAAGGATAAACTGGAGACTTTTATAGGTAAGTGGATGCAACTAGAGACCATACTCATAAGTGAAATAAATCAAACTCACATGTGCAAACATCATATTGTCTCCCTAGTGTAAGAAACTGAAAAAGTAAATAAGATCCAAAATCTACAATAGATATTGTGAAAAGGAAAGAAACTACTCAAAAGGAAAGAACAACTGGGATGGGGGAAAGGAGAAAAGAAGGAAGGGAAAAGAAAAAAAGTATATATATATATAAATACACAAGATAGCTAAGATAATTATACTACTAATTTCTTTTAGTTCATTGAAAAGAACGGTTTGTGCTTGTATTGTTTGATCAGTTTTTCACGCCTCTATCTTGTAATCTGAGCAACTACTTTGAAGATAACAGTATGCAATATATTAACCATTGTTAATCTATTGTTTTGAAATTCTGTACCATTGTTTTTATTATTTTTTCTCTTTAAAATAAAAAAATTAAGTTTAAATTTTAAAAAAATTACACGTGACCAAAGAAGAAATCTCAAGAGAAAATAAAATACATTTTGAACTGCATAAAATAGAATTAACAACTTATTGCAATGTATAGGATACAGCAAAACAATGCTTAAAAGGAAATCTGACCATTAAGTGCAAATATAGAAAAGAAGAAATTTATAAAAGCAATAATCTAAGCTTTCTCTTTTAAAAGAAAGAAAGGCAATTTAAGCCTAAATCAAGTAGAAGAAATTACAAATGTTAGAGTAGAAATCCATAAAATTTAATGGAAGACAACAATAAAGAAATCCAATCAATGACACAAAATCTATATTAAAAGTTGCTTATTATGAAACTACAATAATCAACACAGTGTAATTTCTATAAAGGAGCAGAAGATGTTTTATAGATCAATGAATCAGAAAAACAAAAAAAGATTCATAAAGAGGCCAAAGTAGAGATAATGAATGGATCATTTACAAGTGAATACCAGCAATACAGAAATACAGGAGAAAGTTCAGGAAATCCTGCAGAAGAACTGGACTTCCCTGTGGGAGAGAGTGACCCAGACAGAGCCCCAGAAGCCTGCACGACAACTAACTCACAGTCAGCCGTGGGCTGAAATAAAGTGCTCCAGACTCCTCCAGACTGATCATGAGAAAAGCATCGCACAAATGCTGCTGGAGAATACTGAGGCCTTTCCCACGTAACAGCTCACTAGAACTGCTTAAAACTGTTGAGAAAACAGTGGAATCTGCAATGGTCACCGTCGAAAGGAAACCACGGAATGCAGCTAGGAAGTGTGACTCAGTGTCCTGAGCGGGGTCCTGGAGTACACTGAGGCCCAGGTGTGAAACCCGGAGAGCTGGCAGGCCAGGGGCACTTGGCCTCACTGTCCACAGCACTTTCCCCAACCAGAGCAGATCCACGGCTGCTGTCGGACGCCAGCTGCCCAGGGAGCCGGGTATCAGCGCAGGAAAACAGTCTGCTAGCTTTCCAATTCCTCTGTGAGTCTAAAACTGTTGTCAGATACCAAAATCTAAAACAAAAAATCAAATCTGGTTTTGCAACAGAAAACTAAAATTATTTTTATGTTTCAGGAGACCAAGGAAAAATTGTTCTTATTGATTTGAGAGTAATATTCTAGATGTCGATGTCTGTAACTTTCTTTGCAGGAAAATCAGTGTGAAAATATCTGTACCAGATTGCCCTACATGAAAAGCAGCCCCAGAATCTATAAAATACATATGAGTACATCTGTTTGTTAGTGAACAAATTCTTACAAAGGTTGTACTCAATTTCCCGAGGTAGCATAAAGGCAGTTCATTAAGATTCCTGCAGCAACTTTATAAGCGTAAATGTTCGCAGTCATTCTTAACCAGCAGAAACTGTAAGAGGGATTTCATTAACTCCCTGCCTGTTGAAATTAAGACAGCTTAGGCCATGAATGCTTGTGTGAGGTTGGAGATTTTCATCTTATTTTGAAAGAACTGTGACCTTAACTTATGGAGGAAAATGATTGTGTAAAACAGTATAGAATTTTTTATATGTCAGAAATATTAAATGCATCAACAAGGGTGGTGAAGAAGCACAGAGTAGGACAGCACCACTATACTGATATGTAATAGCAATGGGCTTAATAACATGAAACAGAACCTGTCTCTTTGGGAAATGATGTTTTTGCATCAATTAAAATCAGTCTTTCTCTTTGGGAGTCACTTCTTTTGGGGAATGGCTTTATTGACTCATTCCTTAACCAAGAATATTAAAGGGACTTCACAAGACATCTAACTACAGGAATGCCCTTCCCTCATCTGCTGCCAAGAGTGTAAAATGGAATTTGAAATAGGCATTGATTAAAAACAGGATCCTCGGGCTGGTGAGATAGCTCAACGGCATAAGCGCCTGCCCAACAAGCACGAGGTCCTGAGGTCGACTCCCAGTACCCACACCAAAAAAAAAAAAAAAAAAAAAACAGGATCCTGAAAATACGTTTGATTTTTGAGTTGTAAGAGAACATGGAAACTCTATGCCATGCCTGAACCAGACACTCAGATGCTTCTGCAGCCTGAGTGTGCCATTGAGTATGTTTCTGAAGACGACTCCATTTTGGGCCACCAGCTGAACCTATGCAGGGACAATTAACTGGAAAGAATCCAGTATGCATCACCATGCACTAAAGAGTAAGATGCGCACCTTCCCAATTCCGCTACCTGAGTGGAGACGATGAAACCTACCTCAAAGGGAGAAGCACTGTGTTCAGAGCTTGAAGATCTCAGACGGCAGCCGCCTGCGGGTGGGAACTCTGCAGGTCTCACCCCGCCTTTTCTATCTGTGAAGTAAGGAATCTTCAGTAAAGAGAACAATGACTTTGTGTAAAACTGTGTCCTGGGAGCGCTGTCACCGTCCGGCTGGCTCGGTGTAGCATATAGAGGAAGCAAAGTGGGATCTAGAGGACTGCTTGGTGGGGCAGCGAGAGTCTGCAAGCTGAACCTAGTCAATGCCAAAGAATAAATAAAGACATCATTCTACATGTTCGTAGCTCTCCGATGGGAAACATGATTGACGTACTGGGCACCATTTCTTAGCAACCAGAACTGGGAACTGCTGTAGAAGACTTTGACCATATATGAGACCAGAACTGTAAAGCGGGCAAGTGGGAGAAATACATAGAAGAATCGTTGAACTCTCTTTTCTTCCTGGTTCTGTCCCTAGCTCTGCCCTGGTGGATAATCACACAAGCGCAAGTATATCCCTCTCTCAGTGAGCGGTTGTGAAGCTGGCTGTGCTGGTTTAGCTTTACTGTGCACTGGGAGAATTCAGTGAAGAATAAAAGACCCACAAAACACCCTGCGGGCAGGGATAAAATAGGATGTCATGATTGCTATAGAGATGATTTGCAAATTTCTAAAATGGTGATTACCACAAATATAAGAATAAATTTTACTTTAATATTAACTTCAAAGGTTTCTAGGAACCTGTGACTTAAAAAACTGAATCCTCCTATTGGAAAATATGTACATTTTGGCATGACCCATAAAATAGAAGCCTTCTACTGGGATTATTTACTATCAAGAAAATCCTAAGAGAAATATATGTACAAATATTGACCACATAACTGTTCTCTTCCAAGGGCATAATTCCTGTGATCAATTCAACACGAAAGCAGTGCTTTGAAATATGTTTATCTTCAAGTTATCTCGGAATGTTCCATTCCCGATCAGGAAGATGAGCTGTGATAGGTGTTTCTAACACATTATTGATGGTTCGCAGGTACAGCTGCATCACAAATGCCTGTCCTCTAAGGTCTTAAAGTCCCATTTAAAGTCGCTTTCACAGTCTAGATTTGCAGTGTGGTTGTGTCTTAGTACTTTATTTTTGCCACATGATGATGGTCTCAGTTGCCTCCAGCCACATAGCTACTTAGGAGGGAAATGCCACCCCTGTCACCTGCTGAAGTCCCAAGCCACAGCGTAATGGTGTTAGGAGGTGGGACTTGGGAAGTGGTTAGATGATGAGGACAGAGCCCTCGTTCCTGGACCCTTAGAAAGGAAGAGGCTGCACGGAGGGGCTGTCCTGTCCCAAGGGGCCGCCACAGCAGGAGGCCCCGCCCATGACCCTCATGGCCCTGATGCTGCCTGTGCAGGTGCCTCCCACTTGGGCTGCAGCCTCCAGAGAGGGAGAAATGGCTTTCTGTTGTCTATTAGCCCCCAAGCTAAGTTATTTTATTATGGCATCCTGAACAGACCCTGACTACTGTAGTTTCTCTCATTTTTTTCTTTCGTTTGATTTCGTTTGGTTTCGTATTTTGGCTCAAGCTGTATTTCCCTCGTTTTATTTCCTCTGAGTCAGGCCCAGTCCCACATAAATTTCTGATTTGGTCTCCACAAGGTGGAGGCTGGTTTTCGGAGCATGTTTTGGGACCGTTGCCTGCCATCAAACCCTCCGTGAGAGTTCACGGACAGAGGACCCCTCACTTCTCTCCCTGCTGAGGATCCTAAACTCTTCTCAGTGAAAAGGAAGAGGAAAGGGGGGCGTCCTGTGCAGCAGAGGACGGGGAACCCTGGGCTTTGCAGTGTGCCCTCAGGCAGCAGCCTGGTGCCACTCTGCCTCTAGGCGTGGGCAGCAGTGGCTTTTGATTCAGAGTTCATCCTGGGGAGCTGAGCAGGATGTTTGCTAATAAGACAAACCCCTACCTTCAGTTATTTCTTCTATGTTAGTTTGCAGGAACATTTAACCTTTAAGCTATTTTTGCAAACCATGTTAAATATCAGTATATTGCAACCTGTGCACTCACTGTTTGGGACTAAAAAATGCCGGAACTGGGTTAGCACACACTGCTGATAGCGTGCATTCGCGTGCCATCTTTTCTTCATCCAGGATTCTTGATACCCTTATTCTTTTTCCAATATTGTAGATAATATGAACTGTCACTCTTGAGTATTTTAATATTAATGGAAATATGGTGTTAGGGAATGTATGTGTTAGCTATTTTATCCTGTTCATTGAAGATATTATGAAACCTGCACTTTTTTACATAATTAATTTGGAAAGCTTGAGCCAGAACTTGCCAAAGGAAAATCAGTCTTTGACATTTTATAGACCACGTTCTCTTAATGACTGTAGTAGCTCAAAAAAGTAACATCTAAACTTTCTCAAAACTTCTACAATAAGAATTGTGCAACCAGAATACCTATCTCCACAGTAGAATTCCCTCTTAAACTGTGAATGGTATTAGTTGCTTTTATCTAGATGAAGCAGGAATTTCTGTGTCACAAGGGACACGTGTTTTTCTGTCCTCTTTGCCAGCAGTCCGATGTTTCTGATGTCTTGTCCTGGTGGTGTGCATGAACATGTGCTGTTCGTTAAATCTTTGACAAGTTAAAATATGACTCCAGAAAAAAGGAACAATTCCTATCAGCTAGAAAGTTAGATAGCGAATGAGGAAGTGGAAATTATGTGAGGGAAGTGTGATAAATCAAAGATGTATATGAGTTAAACTCAGTTTGACTTCTGCGTGCACATAGAATACAATGGAAAGCAGCTTGGGCACAGTGTGGCAGACAAAAGTGTTTGTGCTCCTTTCTGTGGCACGTGAAGACTTTTAGTAAAGACTTTGGTTAACACTCTGAAGACCACAAGGCAGACGGGAATGTATACTTGAATAAAGAAGGTCTGGTGAAAGGCACTGTTTTTATTTTGGCCTTGGAAGTTAAATGAAAGAGAAAAGTAGAATGCCGTCAAGGGCAATAAAGTTACCGTGAAGGGTTTCCTCTTAGCCACAAAGAGTCAAATATGAGATAAATCATGTAAGTTGGATTTAGAAAAATAACAGAAGCGAGGGGAATGTTGTATATTAGCAACATGACTGTAATGTTGGTGGCAGAAATAAGATACATTGCACAGACGCACAAGACAGAAAGTCCAAATAGTGACGAGACTGTCCAGTAGCCCATGTTCCTCACAAAGGGTTGTGAGAAATTGGTCCCAGCTAAACAGCCGCTTCCCCCACCACTGCCACCGCGCTGTTCGCCAGAGCTTCCTCAGAGCTGATGCCCATGGAGGCAGCCATCTCTGCCCCTTCTGAGATAACTAAACCCACCAATGAAAGAGGTGGAAGAAGGGGCTTTGCATGGCATCTCCAGCCCATGCGCATCCCCTGAGATCTGCACAGACGGCTCGTGGGGTGGGATTGCCAGTGCACCCTCGCCCAGAGGATTAGGACTGTTGGCGCCCATCCCGCCCTGGCCTGTGCCGGCATGTAGAGACGCCCAGTGCTTCCGTGAAAAGCCGGTCCCTACTGCCAAAGCAGTGTAGCCCTTAGATCTTAAGAGGTGGAGAAAACATTTCAGGGGAGAATGTTGGCGATTTTCACATTGAGAGTAGGAAGGTTCACAAGGAAGGCCACCAATAACAGAAAGTGGCAGCAGCAGCAGCAGCAAAAGCACATTCTAACGGAGTAGCACTTGCGTCCCCTCTCAAGTGAGGCAACGCGGGTCTTGCCTAGGCTCCTGAGCCAGGAGGGTCTGAGGCCGGGGATTTACTGTGGGAGGTCTGTGTCCAAAGCTCGTGCTCTCTGCACCCCTCACCTTCCCTCCCATGGTGGTGGTCTGTACATTTAACTCAACTCTTCCGGTAAATACCTCACTGGTAACCACTTTGTGTTATTCTTCTTGTACTCCTTCCGCATCCTCATCCGAGAACAGAGGATAATGAGATGCAAAGGGGACAGTAACAATGTACGGTGTACAGTACAACTGTAGAGTTTTAGATTCTGCAGCTTGAGAGGGGCCTTCTCTCTTAGAGTCACCTGACCTGTCCCAGGCAACACAGAGGTTGGGGTTAGATGTGGGGGACCTCCCTTTCTTGCCTCCCAGAACATCTGCACTGGATCCCATCTGCCATGGCCTTTGCTTCTGGTGGGCTTTTGTCTTTTCCGTGGTGGCCAAACTCACTTGCTTTTGAGAAATACTATGCTCTGAATTAACAGAAATTCCAACATATTATAAGTCAGACTCTTCCTCTCGAACTCAGGACTGTTCTAGAAACACTGCTTTCACAAATATCTCTGGTTGTTATTATGTGAATTCTTCAATTATTTATCTATAAATGCATTCTTTATTGAGCATCTGCTATTTGCCAGGTACTGCGTTTGCTTCTGAGAGTACAGGAGTAACAAGGAAACACGGTGTCTGCTTTTAGACGCAGATGCTCCTGTGCGGTGTGTGGATCTACTTATCCGCGCATAACCACTGATGTGTTCCTGAGTGCTCGTACGCAGGACATACATAACATCCACTGAGCACTGTGACGGGTCAGGAGACTGTTCTGTGGAGGCTCAAGAGCAGGAAGTGTCATGTGGACTAAACAGCTCTGGGACACAGTGTGGGGCAAGACCCACCAGCTCTGTCCTTGGAAGAACAGCACAAAAAACTATCAAAGATGCCAGGAATTCTGGCATACACCTGCAATCCCAGCACCACGCGTGGGATGGGATTGCCAGTGCACCCTCGCCCAGAGGATTAGGACAGTCGGAGCCTATGTGAGAGGGCCTTGAGTTCCTTGTAGGATGCGTGAAGGTCAGGATCTCTAGAAGAGATTCACCTGAAAAGCCAAGGAGACAGCTGGTCTTGGAACCCAGGAGCTAGAGAAAAGGCATGCTGGGCTGTGCCTGTGAACCCGTCACCCTATGAAAAGGTTAAAACAATAAACAATGCTTGAGTGTCCAAAATAAATAGGTTCAAAGACTGTTAGAGAAGCAGGAGGCTGCAAGGAAGGCTAAGAAAGAAGCCAGACTTGGGGGGAAAACAAAGCTTATATTGTCCTGAAAGCCAAGGGCAAGTGCTTTGATAATTTCCTGTGGAGATGGGATTACTATAATTACCAAAGAAGTTAGTCATTAGAATGTGGAAATGCAAATGCTGAGAAAGTTGCAAACTGCATCCGTAGCCCAAATGTAAAGCCAGATTAAACCTTGTGTGTATTCCCCTTCATATGTATAAAAATATTACTGAATGGGACATTAAAGTGGGGAAAGAACATTTTGGACTAAAGAAAGAACAAGAAACTTAGGTGGTACTACCTTAAACTGCTTGAGATAAATTACATATTCAGGCCAGTGGGCAGGTCATTAAGGGATAGGAAATATCAGCCGCCCGTATTTTCAGTTCCTTGGTAAACAAACCTGGAAAACACTGTATTTTCTCAGAGCAGATTAGCAAAATATGCTTTTTAGAAGCGAGTGTAACCAGCCTGTTTGGGGAGAATAATAAAATGAATGACTAATGAGGTAGGAGGGCTCTGGCTGGTTCAGTGCAAGGGTTTAGTCCATAAATGTTCAGGAGAAACCTAGAGTGGTGCACAGCACCCCATGGTGTGGAGGAAGTGACGCACTTAGGGTGAGTGACGCAAGTGATGTGACCTGGGGCTGACTTCACCCTCACCGCATGGGGGCCCCTCACCAGTCTTGAATCCCGTGGTTTCTTTTCTTAGCTTTCTCTGGGAGACATTTACTCAGTAATCTTGTGAAATTGTGTCTTTTAATTAGAAGGTTGGCCCTCAGTCATATCCTGGCCATTGATCAATCCAAGTGTCCCTCCAGCTAGCCCCCAGACCATCCTGTACCTCTCTCAAGGGTTGCTCCTTGCCTTTTGATTTAGTAGATGTGAAACTTGCTGGGGCTCGGACACCACCGCATGTATCCTCATCTTGTTTACCATTTTGTTCATTGTTTATTTTGGAAAAAAAATGGTCACTATAAATCTAACATATGGGGGGGTACCAGGAATTGAACTCAGGACCTTGTGCTTGCCAGGTAGACATTTGTGCCACTGAGCTATATCCCTGGCCCCTAATCTAACATGTTCATGACAGAAAATTGGAAGATTCCTAAAATATAAGGCATAAAATAAAAAAAAATTTCAAATAATCCCGATAGGTAGATAATTGCAGGATGTCTTTTAATGTATTTTTTGCTCATCTCAATTCTCTCCTCCCTCCCTCTTCCACGCACAGACACCTCACACAAGGATCACAGACCGCACATGCATCTTGGTGGCCTATCTTTTCACACACATGTTCTGCACTTCTCCAGGCCTTAAAACTCTCCAACCACATGCACATCTTTTCAGTGATATGCAGTTTCCTCAGGTAAATATCATTAGGTATTCTCCTACTTTATCGTTTTACACAAATTTTCAGTACTCTTTTTCCAATTTTACTACCCTACTGCATTATGTTATTATTATGGCAATGAATAACTCACAACGTATTTTTATGCACACCATTATTTCTTTTCATTTTCAATGTTCACGTTGTTACCTGGCCGGGGTCTGGTCCAGGATCTTCATGTTCTGAACAAAGAATTCAGAAGGATGCCCAAGGGAAGCAGTGGGACTAATGGTTTACTTGAAAGAGAAAAGACAGCAGTGGGGCAGAGGAGCTCACCTTGAGGGGCTCCGTGCTGAGGGGTTCAGGCCCTGGGGTTTGGGGTGGGACTGCGGTTTGGTCTGAGGGTGACTCCTGCGTTGAGCGGCTGGACTCATTCCCTTCCTCAGAGGTGGGTCGGACCTTTCAGGGCCTTTGGAAGAACCATCCTGGTGTCCAGAACCTGCAGGGGTCAAATTGCAGAGTCAGTGACCTGGTTATAGGGGTGGGGTCACCAACGGCTGCAGAGACTGCTGGCACAGGCCTGGGCACCTGTGGTGTAGCAGTAAAGTGACCTGGTTACCTCTTCCTGTTGTTTAGACCTGGGCATCCTGCTCCTCGGCTCAGGTTTGACTCAGGAGGTGGATCCGGTCCCAGGAAGGGTTCCGAGGCGGCCCTTCCTCCCTCCCTTCCTTCTCAGCTGTTTCCTTGGTTACCCTGATGCCTCAGGTGTCGCCCCGGAAGCAGCTCCAGGCGGGCGGACCTCTCTTCTTTCTGCAGCCTTTCCCTAGCCACCTCCTGCCTCAGTGTGTCACACACACCCCTGTGTTTAAAGTAGGGTAGTGTGCAAGGCTTGTTAGGAAACACTTACTCCCCTCAACACTCCCCTTGCGAATTTTCTTCCCAGCTACAATCGTACTCACCTCTTTCAGGTAGGTCATTCGTGTATCGACCTGTATCTGATTTTCATCTCCATTTCATACTACTCAACTCAGTTTACTGCTGCACCTTGATTTCTCCTCCCCAGTGTGGGAGACGGAGATTGTTACCACCTGCCTGACCCCACTAGACCTGCACTCTGCCTGCATCCCTTCGCTACCTACCAGGGGTGCAGATCTACATAGTACGACGACAACTGCACTTCATACATCACTACAATTCTAGGATGGCCTTTGCTTTCCACGTGTTTTGTTGTGTGTTATTTAGCATGGCAGCAGCAGGACACATAAATATTTACTTTCTCCCAAAGTAATAATTACTGACCTCAGGAAGTTTACAGAGGGAGCAGTAAAAATGTGCTGAACTATAATTCAACAGCTATAAAATTTTAAATGGTTGTAATAAAAGTTTTTAATTTTTACTGCCATAAAAATTTGCCATCATTAAAATCTCAAAGTACAGTTTAATCATAACAAGGGCCCAGCACACCGTGCCTTCATGAATAAATAGGCTTCCCAACTGTATCGCCGCCTGTATTATCTGCCACAAATCTGGAATCCAAAGGAAAATTATGTGCTTCTTGTTTTCTGTTTTTGCACAAACAGTGGGAACCTGAGGGGGTGTGGTTTCTGCGGGAGGCAAAAGACTCTGACCCTGCTGCTCCAGGCCAGTGGCAGCAGGCGACTCTGGCTGGAGACTCAAGGGTGAGTGAGGGTCCTCCTGTCCCAGCCCCTCTGGGTCTCTCAAGAGCGCCGCACACTCTGGTTTCTGCTGGTGCACACCTGCTCCTGGCTGCCCTGGTCCCTCACTGGGCCGTGGTAAGAGGCCACCCCAGCAGCGGTGTCTGGCATCTTCCCGGGCCCCAAGTCCACCTCAGGGCTTCACTTTTCGGAGTGACGGGGCAAGGACTGCTTTCTGAACAGCCTTACAAACTCGTATTGGTGCCAATTGCCAGTTCCGACCTCAGTCATGACTCTGAACTGGACACTGTAGCAGTCCCTCCCCAGTAACGCCCACACTCTGGGAGGCTGAGGCAGGAGGATCACAAGTTTACACCCATCCTGGGACACTTAGCAACTTAGGGAGATTGTCTCAAAAAAGAAAATAAAAATGAGGTTGGGGATGTAGCTCAGTATAAAAGCCCTGGGTTCCAGGCCCAGCACCGCCCCTCGGACAAAAAACCTGTGACTCCCTGCGGGGCAGAGGGGCAGATTCTACACCAGAACAGGCCCTCCGTGAGGATTTGCTTGTCCGCTGGGTTTGACTTTGTTCTTCTGAAGGGTTGGTAGGTCTCTGGAACTTATCCTTGAAGGTCAAGGCAGAATTGTGCAATACCTGAAGAGAAGCCTATGCGGGCAGGTGGGGTACACACTTCCAAAAATCCACCCAGTGCGTGGCTTTGGAAGAGAGTTGGGCGAGGTGCCTGTGGGCTGCCACGTACACTTTCCTGAGTACGTTCTCTTCCTTCTGGGCAGTTTTCAAGAAGCAGATCTATGTTTTAAAAAATAAGTGCTTTCTGTTATTGTTTCTGGTCTCCTGAATACTATACTGTAAACTTTTAACATTGTTGGACCTTACAGTCTGGAAAAAATGTGTTATGAGTATTTCTTGCCTTTAACTGATATTATTTTCATTTTCCATTCATAATTTGTTAAATATATTATTTGCTAAGAATGAAGGGAGTGGAGACACAATCCAACCAAATCTGCTCTCTCTGCTTTCCTGTGGAGCTCCATGCTGCAATCCTGTTCCCGTCTCTCTTCCTAGGGGCCTCTGTGTATTTCACTCTGCCTTGCTCTTCTCAGGAATTGAGTTCTTAAACTGAGTCCAAACCTGCAAACCAGGAGGACGGGTGGCTTAATAGACTGTGACTAACGTGCTTGAGTTAATACGCCACGCACTATAGTTGTCCATGAATACACTTTCACGTGACATTCTTTTGGCATTGATGATCATTTTGGAGGAGAACATAATGGAAATGAAGTTAGGTTGTCTTAGCCTTTTATGGCTTATCATACCTGAATACTTAGCTGTTCCAAACAGATTGTTTTGTCAGAATTTCTGCTTCTCATTGCAAAGAGTTTGGTCAAAAAAAAAATGACACCCCCAATTATTAAATGAGCGAAATATTTAAACAGATAATTTATGAAACAAGAAATATAGTTGACTATAAACATATTAAAAAATAATTTTTCTCAAAATTAAAACTGCCAAGGGCCGGTGAGATGGCTCAGCGGCGTAAGCGCCTGCCTTGCAAGCATGAGGGCCCAAGTTCGACTCCCGGATCCCATATACGAAAAAGGGGCCGGTGATATCGCTCAGCAGCACGGGTGCCTGTTGGCGCACGAGGTCCTGAGGTCGACCCCCCGGTACCCACAAAAAAAAAAAGAAAAAAAAATTAAAACTGCCAAATAAAAAAGTTCTTATCAGGGACCCCTGCAGTAAGCCTCCAATCTCCTGTGAGGTGTTACGGCCCACAGCAAGAGAAGAAGAAAAAGCAAGAGACAAAATGGTGGTGCAGCGGGGATCTGGGATGGCCAGTTGTTCATGGGGAACAAAAGGCCACGAGGCAGCCAAGACCTTGGCATTTATTGATTGAAGAGGGGATTATCAGATGGCTCAGAGGGCAGTAGTGATCTTATAATAGGCTCTGTGGTAAATGCCATGAGCACAGCAGAACCAACGTATTTTCTCAAATGGCACCTCCAATCTAGTAAGGGATTTGTAAATTAGGAAATATATGTGTATGTGTTTAAAACATTGTGTAGGAATCATCACCATGAGAACAGAGTGAGATATTTGCAAATCACTGAGGTATGGCGGGGAAGAGGAATGTAAATAAGGGAATCTGGGAAGAAAGCTCTCATTCCAGCCATCTCACGATACCCGTGAGGTCAGGAGGATGATCCAGTTGGAAGCCAAGTTTCAGAGTCAGTAGGATCCGAGGGTGTTTGAAGGACCACAAAGAAACCTGTATAGCTAGAATAGAACCTAAGCAAGCAGGTGGTTGATTTGTGAAATAATTCACGAAGATGGATTCATGGAAGCAGAATGTGTCAAGCACCTTAATAATGTTGTATCATTCCAGTTACAGGGATCTTTTATGTAGGGATAGAGTCATGTTGCCTAGACTTATGCCCAAGGGTGTTATTTATAACAGTGCTAGACTAAACATGCCAATGTGTAAAAATAAAATGGTTAAATGAATGTGGTATATAAATGTGGTGGAATATGATACAGTCATTTAGGTAATGACATGGAAGGAAAGTGTTCACGATTAACTATTAAAATAAAAGTGAGAATATAAAACCGTAAGCCTAATTTACTTTCAGTAAATGACTTCATTTAATTGATGTGCATGGAATGCTACAGCATGTCTCCGTGCACATAAAAAGAAACAGTCCTGGAAATAGTAGCACTGAACTCTGAGTGGAGCAGTGATAACTTGATTTTATTGTCTTTCAATTACTTTTTAAATTTCTGGGAAGCATATTAATTTAATAATATAAAACAACTTTTAAAGAGCAGTATTTCTATAAAATCAATTGTGATAAGTGGTAAGTTTTCTAACTTTTCTGAAAAATTCATGAAGTGTATGATGGATGTTTCTAAGTTACAAGCAATTTATTCCTTTTGAAAAATCTGAGGTTCTCTATCAATAGTGTCTTTCAAACCATTTCATAACTTAGCACCTCTATGATGGCTGCCTGCCCTTTGCAATTCACATCTGAAAGCAAAAGATTCCCACATCATCACACCCTTGTAAGCAGGAATGGAGCTATTGAGGCTAGAGGATCCAGATGAGAAAATAGGAGTTATTTCCAACATAAATCCCAAAGAAAGACGTGTTCTTGGCTGGGGGTGTAGCTGTGTGGTAGAGAACTTGTCCAGCCTGTGCTAGGCCTAGGGGTCAATCCCCAGCAGTGCAAACAGCAGCAAAGCAAACTAAACAAAACCGTGCTGTCACATTTTCACGATTACTACGCATCCGGGCCATCTGCTCAACAGAAGCCCTTCCCATGGTTTACCAAATATGCTCCCCGGAGTGAGCCTCAAGTTATAGCGATGAGGATAGGGAGAGGGCTGGGTGCAGGTAACATGGACTCTTCAAAATCATGGGCAAGAGTTGAGGCCCTCACAAGAAGCATGGTGTACGCGTTTATTTTAAAAACACAGGGAATTATGATACCAGAGATTGGAGTGCCAGCGCTTGCTGTAGTTCCCATTAAGGATCACACTCTTGGTGCTGTGCATTCTGGGGTTTGGAGAGATGTATAGTGGCACATGTGCACCATCACAGTACCACGCAGAGTACTTCCACCGCCAACCGTTCCTCTGGGCTCTGCTTATCCAAGCTGACCCTGGGCGATCAAGGCTCCTTCTACTGTCTCCAGAGTTTTGCCTTTTCCAGAATGCCAAGTATGTGGAATCACACAGGATGTAGCCTTTCTCAGACTGGCTTTTTCCCACTTAGTAGTAATATTTAAGGTTCTTCTGTCAGTTTTCATGACTTGATAGCTCAGTTATTTGTACAGCTGAAGGATACTCTGTTTTTCAGATATACCATGGTTTATTTATGCAGTCATCCACTGAAGAGCATCTTAGCAGGTTCCAAGTTTTGGCAGCTATGAATAAAGCTTATATGAACAGCCAGATGTGGGTGTTGGCATGGACATAGTGATGAGTGGATGGATGGATGGATGGATGGATGGATGGTGTTAGATTTTGTCAGATGTTTTTTCTGCATCCATTGATAGGATCCTATGATTTTTCTTTTTTAACTTGTTGATGTGATATACTACATTAATTGATTTACAAATATTGAATCAGCTAGAAAACCTGGGATAAGTCCCACCTGGTTGTGATGTATGATTATTTCTATACATTATCTGATTCAGTTTGTTGGTATTTTGTTGAGGATTTTGGCATCTGTTAATGAGGGAACTGGTCTAGCATCTACTTTTCTTACGACTTTGTCTGGCTTTGGTATTAGGATCTTGCTGGCCTTCACACTGCTTCTGTATTTTTGAAAGAGATTATAGACCAACAGACATATTCTCTTCTTATTCGTGAAATTCACTGGTGAACCTATCTGGGCCTGTTGGATTCTGTTTTGGAAGGCTATTAATTATTGATCCAATTTATTTAATATACACAGACATACCCAGATGTTCTGTTTGTTCTTAAGTGAGTTTTGGCAGATTAAATCTTCAGAGGAACTGCTTCATTTCATTTAGGCTGTAAAGTGTGTAGGCAGGAAGTTGTCTGTAGTGATGATTTATTATCTTTCCAATGTGAATGGGGTTTCTGGTGCTAACGCCGCTTTCATTTCAGATATTACATTTATGTCTTCTCTTTCTTAGACTGGTTACCAGATAGTCAATTTGGTGGATTTTGTGTTTATTTTTTAAAGACACTGATCTCAGTCATGAAGTTTCCATCTTCGTGAACTGATCACTTCCCCAAACCCCCTCCTAATGCCATCCCTTAAGGTTTAGGTTTCAATATAGGGCTTTGGGGATGGTCGTCAACATCCAGTCCACTGTGTTGGGTAAAGGGCACTGTGCTAGTTTCCTAGCCATGAGAAGGTACACAAATGGTGTGGCTAAAACAGCAACAATGTATCTCTTCAGTTCTAGAGGCTAGACATCAGCAACCTGGGTGTCAACAGGGCCAGGCTCCCTCTGCCTTCAAGAGAGGTTCTTCCGTGCCTTGGCCAGGGCCCTGTAGCCCCAGGCATTCCTTGGCTTGTGGCAGTGTTACTTCCATCTCCACCCCCATCTTCCCATGGCCATCCTCCCGAAGTTTGTGCCTCTCCCCATGTTTCCATCTTCTTGTAGAGATGTCAGTCATATGAGCCTGCGCTTCCCCAGTATGACCTCTTCCAAACTAATGACATCTGAAAAGTCAATCACTTCATGATTATTTGATTGTCAATAGTGTCCTATTTCCAGGTAAGTCGCACTTCCAGGTGCTATGTTAGGGCTTCAGCATATCACTTTAGGGGAGGAGATATATCCCACTCATAACAGGTATATAGAGGCTCTTTATACTCTTTCACCTTTCAGGATATTTGAGAATATATAAAATTAAAAAGATACATGTAAGCATGTTCAAAAAAAAAGTGGTTCATTAGAATTTCATTAAATGTCTTTTGTTTAACAATCCAGCATTGTTTTAGAAAATTATTATCAAATGAAGCTATTTGCATGTATAGTCATTGAAATTAAATCGTTACACAATAACAGTAAAATATCTATTAACAGAAACTATGTAACTATTGGTTTACATGTCACCTGGCATTCAGTAAATAAAATTCCTGTTTAGAAGCAGTGACATATTTAAATTCCACTTCTGATACTACAGGCACATAGTTTAGGATAACTGGAAGTTGAGTGGTATTTCACTTTCGGTAATTAGAAAGAAGACATTCTTGGGCTCCCAGTAGGAACTATCAAGTCCTCAATTACAGAAATTATTTGAGGGTTTGCTGTCATTTTGCATATAAAGCATTGATTGCTTTCATTTCCCTAATGAAAAATAATCATGATGTGATTGATTTCTTTTCTTTTCTTTTCTTTTTTTATGTGGGTACCGGGCATCAAACTCAGGACCTCGCGCTTGCCAGGCAGGTGCTTATGCCGCTGAGCTATCTCACCGGCCCTGATTTATTTTCTTGAAGCAAACTAAAGAGGTGCTCTGGTGACCCTCCTTTTTAGCACTGTGCGTTGGTTGACTCCTATTCTCTGGGGTCCAACAGTCTCTTGCCCAGGAGGTTGGGTGACTCACCAAATTGTAGGCTCTTGTAGAAAAGGTCCCCTCATCTCCTGGGTCCTACTTGACACTGGAGGGCCAGGGCCAAAGTATTGGCTGTCCTCTTAGCCCAGTTATCTTTCTAGTTCTGGTCCCCAAACCTCAATTGTTGAACACCCAAAAGAGAAGATTGGTTACATCAGTGTCATAGTGGGAACAGTAAGTTTCATTTTATGATCTTAGCCAGATATCAAATACCTCGAAATACATAGTATGACCAATAAACTGTTATTTCTTTACCTATCATGGTTGTCTTAGAAGTTGAATCCCTGCAGAATGTTATTAGATAACAATTATGAAATTTTACAGAGAAAATTTGAGATCCAGGGCAACATAACATTTGAGCATGACAGTCATGATGACATTATTGTACTAGAACTATCAAGTTTTGTCATTATCTCTGAAACACATTTAAATCTCCATTTTAGTATAAAATGACTTTTTAGTTAGTTACCTTTATGTAAATACAAACTATTAAATGACATAAAGGAACTTTCACCTAATTTGTTATCTTTTAACCATCCTCTGTCACCAGAGTGACATTTAAATAGAATGTACTTGTTTATAGATGTACTTTACACATGATTAATGCCTAATCTCTAATCATTAGGGTGACATTGTTTGGACTACACAGTGTTTAGGTATCTCTAACTGTTATAACACAATCACATAAATATAAACCTGAAAACGTATCTGCTTCATCTGGTTGGCTGTCTCATATTGGATTGGCACATACATTTCATCACAAATTGTTGGACCACAAGTAAGGGAAGATGAAAGTAAAAATAAATTGTTGAGCTCAAAAAACTTTTTTCTTAACCAGTTATTAACACAAATTAAACAGATAGAAGAACAAACATATAAACACACAAAATGGTTATTTTTAAGGCAGAATTCACTCTCAGATATACTCTCTAAACTGATCCACAATAACCCTTTTATAGTTTTTAGATTTGTAACTATAAACAGTTTAGGCAGAGCCCTTATTATAGATCAACCATTAACAGAGATCTCTTATAATAAGAGTCAGAAGGAAAAAACCCTTTCACACCTGTGAAAACAAGTAGGGACTTACATAGGGACTGCCTGGGCTCCAGAGGAGCTGGCTGTTCTCCTTGCTGTCTCTCTTCTGGTCTTTTAGAATGAACAACACGACACTCATCTCCAAATGTAGTAGCAGCCTGTCGTGCTGCTTGTTTCTTACTAGAAGTCAATGTTTGACCTAAGAGCAACATTGCATCTTTCCAGTCCAGTTCATAGGTCTGAGTAAGTCCCCTCAAGACCTCAGTGTACTTATCAGGATTGCCTGAAAACTCTCCCAGATCTTGTCTGACCTGTTTGAGGTCGCTGAGAGCAAAAGACACAGGTGGGGTTGAATTTGCCACCCACTTCCTGAAAGGGACATTGCCCTTGAGGAGCTTTAACAAAATCACATAGAACTGGGTACAGCCCAGTAGAGGCTTCAGTTAAGGGTGACTTGGAAGTTTCGTCCTTAGGGTGCGGAGAACAAGCGGGGTAAGGGTTCAGGCTCAGTAACGGTGGATGCATCCGATTGTGCCCCAAAGACCAGAGACACCTGGTCTCCCAGTGGCCCACATCTACACCTCAAACACGAGTCAGGATTGTTCTCGGCACAAAGAAAGTCTGAACATAAGCTACTTCTAGCCATCCTCCTTCTCTCTTCCAGCACAGCTCTAGCTGTGAAACAGTACTGCAGTCCGTGCCTCCCTCTGCCTTTTGCTTTGCCTAGTCTCTACAGGAATGCCTATCTTTGGTGCCACTTTAGATGAGCACTCATTTTCTAGGGGTGCAGGAGCTTCCCATTGGAAAGGAAAGAAAACGGAGTTTCAGGATTGCAGAGAGAAGCACATTACTATTTCCTGACATGCTACTAATACTAACAACCATCACTGACAGAGGTGAAATTCCAAAACCTGTCCCCTATCCTCTGGCTGAATCCTCAGACACACCCGTTCAGGCTGTCAGCAAAGACGGTTCTGAAAGCTGTCTGTAACAGACCCACCTCATAACCACCAATCAAGCCAAGTAAAGAGTACCAAGCCCTGTTTGCAAAAATAAAAATGTTCCATCACAGAAACCCACATCACAATCTTCCATACTCTCAGTGTTTGACATGACGCAAGCAAGCAACAAAAGGCTGAAGCAACCAGCAAACAACAGATAACAGTTTTTGATTACCTAAAGGAGTCATGATGCAGAATCCAGTCAAAACATTTAGGGGTGCCAGGAAACAAAAGCAAACCCACCTTCTTCCGATTATCTCTCTGGGGCCCTCAACATGATGTAGGAGAAATAAAACTCCCAAACTATTAGGTGTCAGATGTGCTGAGTTCATGGCCTCTGAAACTGATGAATGAATTCCAAAGGACAAAGGAGGTTAAGAAAGGTTTATTAGGGAATAGGAATCGCTCCTGAGAGACAAGAGGGGTCCTGAGTGGGTTGCCCAATAGTGATTTTTTATTTAATTACTTGTTTGCCTCACTTTTCAAAGTTGAGAAAGTTGATTTGCTGTGCCTGAGTCATTTAAAGTATTTTCTAAATAAGAACTTGCTGGGAGCTGATCAGGTCCCTGGATACCTGTGGGAGGAACAGGAATCAAGAAAGACAAAAGACAGTATTCAAGGTACAAGAGGGACGGGGAGGAACCCGCCTCTAGTGGACAGGCACGCCCATCTTCACGGTCAGCCCACTTTTATTAGCAAGTGAGGAGCACGGGAGAAGGGTGGTGTAACCCTTCCTGGAACAGCGACCAATAGACAGAGAAAAGTTACTGGAGAACCAGTCCTTCTCCGTACCGATACGCCCGCCTTCTTTACATTGTCCTCAGCAGATGTTACCTCGTCTTAGGAATGCTGCAGTTAAGAGCTTTCTCTGCACATCCAGGAAGCATGGCAGCCTCCCGCGTACTTCTGTTTTTAAGGCAAGATCACACCAGTCTCAAAACCATGGGACCCCAGTCACATAGCCTGGTCCCTAGCATAGTAAGATATTATTTCATACCCCAGGTTCCCAACAGGAACTAATATAATGTCTTATACATGCTACTGACTCCCAACCCCATGGGTTATTTTCCCACTGGTATGCCAGAAATCAGATTGTCTCTATGGTACAAAGGGAGGTCTTCTGACATTTGAAGGAAATTCTTTGCTTACAGCTAATCCAGCTCCTTACATTCAGTGGGATTCATTATCAATTGAAATCATACATTTATTTTTGAGTTAGTTGGGCAGATAATAATAAAAGTCAGCCCTGGATCTTATCAGTGGCATTCACAATAACCATAAGGTGCAGTAAGAAAATTAACGGGTGCCAAAGGGGAGGGTCCCCCTCACCTGCATGCAGGGTGTCCATCAGGCCTCTCCACAGCTTTTGCGTATGTGAAGCTAGAAGCTGTCAGACCTTCTCAAGGGCTCCATTCCCAGTACAAAAAGATCTGAGGAACTACTGAGTCCCAAAGGGACAGGCTGCATCAGTTGAGCATGTCTGAATTGTTGTATTACAATTTGACAAACAGCAAAAGCTCCACTTGCCAGAATGTTGTGCTCCAGCCTGCCAAGGGACCTAGCTGCACACTCAGCGTGAATAATGCCCCTTTGTGCAAAGTTGCTTTCTCCCAGTGCAGATATCGTATGCCATTGTGTGACACATCCCTGCCAGGAATCCGAAGGAAACTCAGATCCCTGGCACCATGGGGCCTGGGAAGAGTGGGCTTTTAGTGTCATGGAAGCAAAACAAAGGACTCTGCGTAGAGGGAATTAGGAATCGTGGGCAACCACAGGACAGCGTGAAGGACACCGAGGCACACATGACATAAAGAGATGCTACGAAGAGACCTTATTTACCTACTCTAAACTTTTCCAGAGGCCACTGATAGAACTAGTGCTTTGGTTCATGCTCTCATAAATTATAAACAGCCCCATGGACTTCGCTATAGGCATAATAAGCATCTGACTTATCTCCAGTATCCCTTGCTGGAGTGCTGTTACGTTAATTGCTGTTTATCTCTACACATGCACTCATTTGCAGCATCCCAATAGAACTGCTTCGAACAGGTGCTTAAAACGCCCTCCTGCATTTTGGCCTGAGAGCTGTTTATATTTCCCAAAGGACACATTAACTCTTTGGCTGGCTCTTGTGAGTCTCCTCACCATGATCCTAAGGCCGAAGCAGACCTGTTCCTGCCCCAGGGCTGAACTATTGATAAGTTACCATCGACCATTACCTTCAACCACACACAGAGGACCAGAGGCTGTGCTGTAGCCACCTTGCTGCCCTCACTGGACAGAGAGAACCACCGAAGCCAGTGTGGCCATCAGGTCCAGGGGTCAGGAAGCGCCCAAGGGGGCAGGTTAAACAGAGAACGGTTTAATATAAAGAACTGTTAACTAGCAGAAGTGTGTTGATCACTATGTGCAGCGAAGGGAATGCTAAGAAATGACAGGAAATAGATATGGGGAGCAGAGTCCTTTCCAGAAATAAGAGACTGTCCCTAAAAGGGAAGTTAGAAGAGCACCGGGAGGATCGGGGATATGGCTGCGGCCCTTTGGGTGTGGCGCTTGGGAAGCCTCTCCTGGGCGCCTGTGGCTTCTCTGGAAGCTTCCTGCTCGGGTCAGCAGAGCTGGCTGGGTTGGCACCTGGGCCCCACTGCCTGCTACTAGGACCAGGACCACAGGAAGGGTCAGGGACCGTCCTCTCCCTCCAGCCTGGCTGTCTCCCCAGACCATTAGCTTCCCCTAAACAGAGGCCACTTTCATGTCTAATTGCTGGTGAGCCAACCGAGCAGCCACATGAGCCATCTCTAGTGGCAAGAGCTGTCACCTTGTATCTGGGATCTCTACTCACAGCAGTGTTGGGATCCCAAGTCCGATTCTGTGCTGTCTGATGTTCTAAGAACCCATGTTGACATGCATTCCCCAGGAGTGTGAGTGTGTGTGTGTGTGTGTGCGTGTGTGTGTGTGTGTTCTACAATTTGGGAGACAGATACATAAACAAGATCTGATCAAGAAACAGCAGCACAACTGACGATAGCTAAATCTTAGAAATAGTGTGTATGTCCATCAGCAGGTGACTAGATAAAGAAAATGTGGTGTCTACACAACGGAGTACCACTCAGCCATAGGATACATTTGAGTTTTTTGTAGGAAAATGGATGGATCTTGAGGGCATGCTACTATGTGAAATAAATCAGTCACAAAAAGTTAAATATCATGTGGTTGCTGTTATGTGAGAAATCCTAAGTACAAATAAAGAACAGAATAGAACATAGGTGATAGGAAACAGGGAGGGGGACTTGTGCACATGGAAAAGAGGATCAAGGGATGGAGGGAAAGCAGAGGCAGAGGAGAGGAGGGGGAAATAAAAGGATTAGGATGCAATATGCTTATGCACCAGTGCCACACCATGAATGTTTTCGTTTTGTATAGCAAACATTCCAATAAAAAAATTAGAAACCCCAAAAAGAAATGCAGTGAATGTTTAAATTAAAAAAAATATATAATGGTACAAGACACACTTCCTGAATCCCTCTCAAAATTCTCCCCTCACTTCAAACACACTCATCCCGTCATTCTTACCACTTTCTGAAGCAGCTCTGGGGTCCTCTTTCGTGAGCATCTTTAGTTTCACTGTCACGGCTGCCTTAATTTCAATGTTTTTAATCGACTCAAAACATTTACCACAATTTCTGTCAAATGAAAACATTCCACTGTGTAGTCTTCTGCCTTATTTCCTGGATCCATCACTGTGCAACTTCTAGCTGTCCCCACAAGTCAAAATTACCATGAAAGGGAAGCATTTTGAATTGATTCAGGACATCGAGGCAGCCAGGACAGTGCAGTTAAAGACGTTCAGGAGAGAGGACTCCTGAGCTGCTGCAGAAAGTGGCAAGGACAATGGGATGAGTGTGCTCAAATCCAGGGGAAGACTTTTAGGGGGATTATGGCAATGTGTCTTTTGCTGTAACACACACTGTATATTTTGATCAACCCTTGTGTATACCTTGCAGTTCTCTTGAGTGTGAGCTACTTCCTGCTGCACCCGGATATTGGTTTCCCCAAAAGCATACTGACATTTCATCCTGGGTTGGAATCTGGAAGGCAGGGGTCCTCAAGAAAAAAAATAAGCACCCATTCAAGGTATCTGCACAGTACTGTGAAGCAGGTGATGGGGGTCACCTTGGGCACAGGGAGCAATCTGCTTTCCCTGGTGAGTGATGCTGAGGGGGATGGAGAGGTCCCTAGAAGGCTCCAGATGGCATGTTCCTTCTGAGTCCAACTGCATGTCACATCCCAAGTTTCAGAACTCCATTCCATCCCAATTACTGGCAATTTTTAGATTAAAAAAATTGATGAGACTGTGAATTCTACTGCCACTGTAATTTAGCAATGTCACAGTTAAATTTTGTGGTTGAGCAGCAATACGGTGTCTCGAGGGGACTCAGCTAAGGCTGGATGGATTCATCCGGTTCTCTTATTATGGCCTGAGCTGAAGGGCAGTGGGACTGAGCTTGCCTTTTCTTTCTTTTTAATTTCTTTTTTCTTTTTGGGGGTAACTCCTCCAATGCACTCAGGTGACTCCATGTGACACTGCAATCCTTGTAGTCACTATTTC
Source organism: Erethizon dorsatum (assembly GCA_028451465.1). Taxonomy (NCBI): domain Eukaryota; kingdom Metazoa; phylum Chordata; class Mammalia; order Rodentia; family Erethizontidae; genus Erethizon; species Erethizon dorsatum. Next base: position 156,223,619 of record CM051824.1, read on the forward strand.
CACCATAATGCTCAGGTGCTGCAGCCACTTGGACTTCCGAGGCACTTGCACTGAGACAGTCAACCCCGGGTGACAGTTTGGTGAAGTGTGACACCACTGTGTGCTGTGGATTCCCCACCTTCCAGGTCCCACCAGCTGGGTGCTCAGCACTGTGCTCCAGCTACAGTGCAACCCGCCACTCCCAAGCCCCATCTCAACTGCATCCCCTGACTCAACCTTCATCCCCCAAGGCAGCTCTGCTTCCATGAAGTTCTAGCCAGCATTCCCACCAATAATCTCAGCAAGGAAGAGGGAAGATATGTAATTACTAACTACAGTAGTGAAAAGGCGTTAACTACTTATTGTGATCCAGAAAATGCTGAAGGATACAGAAATAGCAGATATAGGTAGTAGACCTATTACTAATTGTGGAGCTGTGGGTTGACTGTTCATGCCCCACACTTGAAGAAGACATGTTAGCCATGCCTGGAATATTTTATGGAGGAGCTAACAAATGTGGAGCAATGGGGATGAGTCATGGGACCAGTCTTCAAGAGTGAAATCAAATCTGTGGTTCTAAACTGAGATGGACAATGGGTGGAGTAAGAGCACTCAGAAGACCTGCCGATGAAGAGCCCTCTGAGGCTAAAGGATGTGGAAGAGCCATCTTTAGTATACATAGTCATGTGAATACATAGTGAATATTTCTAAAATGGTTTATAGAAAGAGAGAAACCAACCAGGAGCCACTAGCACAGATCTTTATCACATCATTTTAGCAAGAGAACAGCTGTCAGGTGTGTTTCTGTGGAGAGTAAGGGGTGAAAATATGTTGTGGGATAGACTGGAAAAGACTAGTCCAGTGCACCTCGTTCCCATGAGAGTCAACATGGACACCCTTGAAGGAATGGCCACTCCCTGACAGGGTAGTGGGGAGAGACAGCTAAAGCCCTGCCAGTGCAAGGTCTGGGGAACATGCTGTATACTTAACAGTCTCCACAGTTATTAAATGTATTTTCTGAAATAATTCTAACCAAGCTCCACACACTCCACAATGTTCTGAAGGATGTTCTAGAAAGAGATAACAAGGACTGCAACTCCATGAACCCCAACAGAAGGAATCCACCAGGCAAGGCAAACAATTAAACAGACAGGGAAAAAAAGGAGGAGCCAACAACAGGAAAATAACACGACAAGGATAAGTCAATACATATCAATTTTAACCATCAATGTTAATGGTCTCAATTCACCAATCAAAAGACGTGGACTGGCAGAATGGATCAAGAAGCAAGATCCAACACTATGCTACATACAAGAAACACATTTAATTCAAAAATAAATTCATAGACTGAAAGTCAAAGGATGGAAAACAATACTCCATGTGACAGGAACCCAGAAAAAAGCAGGGGTCGCTATTCTATTCACAAAGTAAATTTCAAGCCAAGACTGATTAAGACAAACAAAGAAGGTCACTACATCCTTGTAAAGAGAATAATCTAAGAGGAAGAGATAAAAATCATAAATATATATGCAACAAATACCAGTGCACCCAACTATATAAAACAAACATTAAGGCTGGTGAAATGGCTCAGCAGCATAAGCACCTGCCTGGCAAGTGCAAGGTCCTGAGTTTGACTCCCGGTACCCACATAAAAAGGAAAAAAGGGCAGATGATATCACTCAGCGGCAAAAGCGCCTCCTGGCAAACATGAGGTCCTGAGTTCGACCCCCAGTACCCACATTAAAAAATAAATAAATAAATAAATAAATAAATAAATAAATAAATAAATAAATATTAGTGGACATGAAAAGTCAAATAAGCACTAATACAATACCCCACTGTCACAAAAAGACAGATCAACTAGACAAAAAAAATCAACAATGAAATATTAGAACTGAACCAAACTTTTGAACAAATGGACTTAGTAGATGTCTACAGGGTGTTCCACCCCACAATATCAGAATACACGTTCTTCTCAGCTGCACATGGGACATTCTCCAAAATGGACCACATATTAGCCTATAGAACATGCTTAAGTAAAAGCAAAGAAATTGAAATTATACCATGTGTATTATCAGACTATAGTGCAATGAAATTGGAAATCAATGGCAAAAGAAACCACAAGAACTTCATAAACATATTGAAATTAAATAACACCCTCCTGAACAACCAACAGGTCACAGATGAAATTAAAGGAGAAATTAGGCAGTTTCTACATTTAAATGATAACAACAATACAACATATCAGAACTTAGGGGACACGATGAAAGCAGTTCTAAGAGGGAAATTTATAACAGTGAATACCCATATCAGGAAAACAGAGAAAGTGCAAATAAACAACTTAATGTTGAACCTGAAACTTCTAGAAAAAGAAGAGCAGGCCAAGCCCAAGATTAAAGATTTGAGCAGAAATTTATGCATTGGAGACTAAGAAAACAATGCAAAGAATCAATGAATTGAAGAGTTGATTCTTTGAAAGATTAAATAAAATTGACAAACCCTTAGCCAACCTTATCAAAAAAAGGAAAGAAAAGATGCAAATCCGTGCAATTAGGAATGAAAAGGGTGAAATCACAATGGACCCTGCAGAAATCCAGAAGATTGTCTGTACTTACTTTGAGAACTTGCATTCTAATGAGATGGAAAATACAGAAGAAATGGACAGATTCCTAGATACATATGAATTACCAAAGCTAAATCAAGAAGATGTAAAAATCCTAAACAAACTAATATCAATCAATGAAATCAAAGATGTAATTAAAAACCTACCAACAAAGAAAAGCTCAGGCCCCCATGGATTCAGTGCTGAATTCTACAAGAAATTTGGAGAAGACCTAATACCACTGCTTCTCAAACTCTTCAAAGAATTTGAAAGGGAAGCAATACTCCCAAATTCATTCCTGGAAGCAAGCATTACCCTGATACCAAAACCAGAGAAGGACCCAACTAAGAAAGAGAACTGAAGGCCAATCTCTCTAACGAACATAGATGCAAAAATCCTCAATACGATACTGGCAAACAGAATGCAGCAAATTAAGAAGATTATACACCATGACCAAGTTGTTTTCATCCCAGGGATGCAGGGGTGGTTCAGCATACATAGATCAATAAATGTAATGCACCATTTAACAGAGCCAAGGACAAAAACCATGTGATCATCTCAACAGATGAAGAAAAAGCTTTTGACAAAGCCCAGTACCCATTCATGATAAAAACCCTACAGAAAATTGGAATAGATGGTCTTTATCTCAATCTGATAAAAGCCACCTATGACAGACCAACAGCCAACATCACACTAAATGGACAAAAACTGAAAGCTTTCACTCTAAAATCAGGAACAAGACAATGATGTCCACTGTCTCCACTCATATTCAACATAGTCCTGGAAACTTTAACCAGAGCAATTAGACAGCAGAAAGAAATAAAAGGAATAACAATAGGAAAGGAAGAAGTTAAATAATCATTATTTGCAGAGGACATGATACTTTACATAGAAGACCCCAAAAACTCCACTAAAAGACTGCTAGATTTAATAAGCAAATTCAGTAGTGTGGCTGGATACAAAGTCAACACTCAAAAATCAATAGCCTTCCCGTACACAAATAAAAAACTCACTGAGAGAGAAATTAGGGAAACAATACCTTTCACAGTAGCATCCAAAAAAAATGAAATACCTAGGAATCAATCTAAGGAAGGATGTAAAAGACCTCAACATTGAAAACTACAGTACTCTTAAAAAGGAGATTGAAGAGAATATTAGAAAATGGAAAGATATCCCTTGCTTTTGGGTAGGAATAATCAGTATAGTGAAGATGGCCATACTTCCAAAACTGTTATACAGATTTAATGCAATTCTGATCAAAATTCCAACAGCGTATCTCACAGAATTAGAGAAAACAATCGTAAAATTCATTTGGAACCAGAAGAGACCTAGAATCGCAAGGCAATTCTGGGCAACAAAGGCAAGGCAGGGGCATCGCAATCCCCTGCAATCCTTGAAATTATACTATAAAGCACTGTGATAAAAACAGTGTGGTACTGGCAAAAAAACAAACAAAGACAAAACAAAACAAAACAAACAAACAAAAAAACAGAAACAGACCCAAGGATCAATAGAACAGATTAGAAGATGCAGAAACAACTCCAGACATACTCAGCCACCTTATCTTTGACAAAGGTGCCAAACACATTCACTGGAAGAAAGATAGCCTCTTTAATAAATGGTGCTGGAAAAACTGGCTTTGCACATGCTGAAATTGGACACATGTCTTTCACCATGCACTAAAGTAAATTTAAAATGAATCAAAGATCAAATATTAAAACAGAAACATTAAATCTGCTGGAAGATAGAACAGGTAAAACTCTTGAAGACGTTGGTGTAGGCAAAGACTTTATGAATAAAACCCTGATTGCACAGGAATTATCAAAAAGAAGCAACAACTGTGATCTCATCTTATTAAAATCTTTTGCACAGCAAGAGAAACCACCAACAGAGTGAAGAAACAACCCATAATGTGTGAAAAAATGTTTGCCAGCTGTTCCTCAAACAAAGGATTACTATCAAAAAAATCAGACCTCCCGAATTTAAAGACCCAATCCAAAAATGGGTATCTTAGGTGAATACACACTTCTCAGATGAAGAAATACAAACAGCAAATAAATATATGAAAAAATGTTCAACATTACTGGTCATTCGAGAGATACAATTTAAAACAACACTCAGATTCCATCTCACCCCAGACAGAATGCTGGCAAGGCTGTGGGGAAAAAGGAATCCTTCTCTACTGTTGGTGGAAGTGTAGACTTGTGCAACCACTGTAGAAATCAGTGTGGAGATCCTTCAAAAAACTAGTATTAGAGGTCCCATTTGACCATTTGACCCAGCCTATCCCCCATCTGGGTATTTTCCCAGAAGAATTAAAAACATCATATCCCAGTGATATATGTGCACCCATGTATATAGCAGCACAATTTGTAATAGCCAGATCTTGGAAACAACCCAAATGCCCATCAGATGAGGAATAGATAAAACAGATGTGGTCTTTTTATACAATGGAGTACTATTCAGCCATGAAGAAGGATAAACTGGAGACTTATAGGTAATGGATGCAACTAGAGAACATACTCATAAGTGAAATAAATCAGACTCACATGTGTAAACATCCTATTGTCTCCCTAGTGTGAGAAGCTGAAAGAGTAAATAAGATCCAAAATGTACAATATATATTGTGAAATGGAAAGAAACTGTTCAAAAGGAAAGAGAAACCAGGATGGGATAAAGGAGAAAAGGAAGGGAAAAGCAAAAATATATGTGTGTGTGTATATATATATATATACATATGTACAAGATAGTTAAGATAGTTATACTAGTAATTTCTCTTAATTCATTGAAAAGAAAGGTTTGCTAATATTATTTGATTAACTAATTTAATTTGGTTCATCAGGGCTGTATCTACCAGAAACTATTTCTAGGTCTGTTTCCCAGCCAGGACTGAAGTGAAGTTGACAATCTGCTTTGTATTTTAATGCTTTGTGTATAATGTCACTTTTTTCTCTTCATATAGGCTGGGGCCAACGTCCTTCTCCAGGATGTGAACGGAAATATCCCACTGGATTATGCCGTGGAAGGGACTGAATCCAGCTCTATCCTGTTGACTTATCTGGATGAAAATGGTAGGCGGAAGCTTTGGGGAAGAAATGTAGAAGAAAAAAGTTGATAGAATTGTAAATATATATGAATTTTTCTAGCTGTGCTGAAATGATTTCAGATGGATGTTGTTGTAAAATAAAATACCTTTCTCTTCCATTTTTCAATGCTTTTACTGTACAGTTGGTTTTGTCAATGCAGCTTTTTACAAAAGCCAGAAAAAGTCTAAAAGCCAGCAGTGCAAGAATATTTTAACAGGCATCTGAAGTCCATAATCAGTAGGACTGGGTTTGTAATTATGATCTGCTCTCTCCCAGGAGAGGAGGGACATGAACCAGTACAATTAAATTTGAACTAATGAGCGCAAGGTCATCTCAAGTGTGTTCTTTCTGGAGCCATTGGTCCTGGTGAACATGTCCGGGGGGACTTGGGTCAAGGGCATTTGTGCAGCACCTCAGGAGCCACGCTGACACACTTAAAATCACAAACGCCATCATATGGTTCTGGCTCGAAAAGGTGACGCGGAGCCCGAGTGTGTCACCAAGGAGGACGTCGATTACAGAGGCTAGCCAGTAATTCTTGAGACCCCTCAGTGATGGGAGGCTGGGAGGCAGGAGGGTAAAGAACTAGAGAATCAGCTATTGTGAAATATGCTGCTCTAAACACAGGTGTGCACGGATCGCTATAATGTGAAGTCTTTAACTCTTCGGGAACATGCCTAGAAGGGGAACAGCTGGGTTGAATGGAACTTCTAGTTTTACTTTTTTGAGGAATCTCTATACTGATTTCCATAATTGGGGTAGAGTTTACACCCTACTAACAGTGTAGGAAGGTTCCAGTTTCCCCACAGTTTTGCTGACATTTATAATTATTTGATTTCTTGATGATGGAATTCATTCTTTCTGGAATAAGATGGAATCTCAGTGTTGTTTTAATTTGTGTTTCTCTAATGGCCAGAGATGTTGAACGTTTTTTCCTGTATTTATTGATCACTTATACTTCTTCTGAGAAGGATCTATTCATTTCAGTTGCCCATTTTTTGATTAGGTGTTTTATCTGGGGAAATCTAATTTTTTGAGTTCTATATATAGTCTAGATATTAGTCCTCTGTCTGACGAATAGCTGGCAAAATGTGTTTTCCATTCTGTAGGTTGTCTCTTCACTCCGTTGGCTGTTTCCTTCGCTGTGCAGAGGCTTTTTAATTTGATATGATCCCATCTGTTGGTTCTTGATGTTAGTTCTGGTGCAACTGGGGCTTTGTTCAGAAAGTACTTGCCTATGGCTATGACTTCAAGAGTTGTACCTATTTTTTTCTACCAGCGGGTTAGGTGTTTCTGTTTTAACCTTTATGCTATTGATTCATTCTGCATGGTTTCTCTGACATGAGAAGTCCAAAATATAAACAAAGAACAAAATAAAAGATAGCTCTTTGGCACATGAGTTAGGGATCAAGAGATGGAGGAAAGCAGGGGGAGGAGAAGGGAAGGGGAGGAAGAAAGAATTATGATGTATCATTTCCACGCACCAACTCCACACAACTCAGGGAATCACGACAGATTACAAACATGTGTACTAATAGCAAAAGAGAAAAAAATGAAATAAGACCTTCTTCCCATATGGAAAAAAGAAACGCTCAAAGAATCAGGCCCTCCTGTTCCTCCTGTTGCCATGTAACTATCCACAAAGAAGGCCCAGCCCCTTTGAGGGTAACCCTAGAGAGAGAATAGGTCCACACCGTTTCGGGCTCATCCAGGGCTGACGATGCCCCCCTTCTTGCTTCTTGCACAGTGCCACAGTGCCCCTGCGGCGTCACCTCCTGCAGCTTACTTACTCCAAAGGTTTATTCCAGGAAGTCATGGGTTACAGCTAGTGCTCTACAGCCCCAGTTCTAAACAAACAAACAAAACAAAATAAAAAAACCCGAGTCATTACTTCTGAAAGCAAGGTAGGAATGGCTGTCTTGATGCGGGAAGGTGTAGCCTTTCTGTGCTGAAGGTGACCAAGGGCACGGGGTCAAGGCAGAGGCGGGCTGGGGTGCTGCCCCCCCACAGCCCTCAGTCCCATCACTCCTGCAGGCCAGCGCACTTGCTATCTTCAAGTCCTGTTGGCTGAGCCTTGTTGGAAACAATTCGATCCCATTACTTCTAAAGAGAAGGAAGCATGAGTAAGGCAGATTTCATATACCAGAAGCAAATGAGTTGGATCTTTTCAAAACTTCCCCGACAGGAGACAATTCTATGTTTGTGGAAGAGCTTGGCTGTGTCAGTGCCTACAGTTAACAATACTGTATTACTATATACTTTTCCTTTTTGGTGATGGTACTGGGAATTGAACCCAGGGCAGTTGCACTGACCTGCATCACCAGCCTTTGTTTTTTGTTTGTCTTGAGACAGGGTCTTGCTCTGCAGCTCAGGCTATCTTTGAACTCACTATGCTGGCCTCAAACTCACAGCAAACTTCCTGCTTCAGCCTCCCAAGTGCTAGGATTACTGGTGTGCACCACACACCTGGCCTCAGCCTTTTGTTTATTTTTTGTTTTGAGACAGTACCCAGGCTGAGCTTGAACTTGCAGTGCTCTTGCCTCCACTTCCCAGTCTTGGGAATAGAGCCCTGTGCCACCACTCCTGGATTAAATGCTCAACAAATTTGAGTATTCTTTTGTGAAGTGTTCATATAACCAAAATAATAATAATAATAATGATAAATACTATTGTAATAATATGGTTATGGTATAGGCTGTGCTGACATTTTCGCAGATGAGACTTGCCCTGAAATTCATTAACTTGTACAGCATTTGTGTCATAAAATGGCTTTAAAAAGAATAAAACAACCCCCCCATGAATGGCAAATTTTTCTAAAGAGGGAGAAAACACTTCTGTGTTTGCGCTTAGCGATGCCAGTTTTCACGATTATTTCCTGCTTTTCTTACTATGAATTGGTGAAAACCACGGTAATAAAAATCTCTTTTCAGAAAACAAAATGAAATGGCTCTCTTTGCAAACCAGTTATCGTCACTTCATAAGTCATTACCACTCACTGAAGTACTTTGATAAGCAATTCTGGTATTTGCCATATCAGTGTTATCATTAACAAAATTAAGCTGTTCCTACGGGAGGTTGGTTTAAAAACTTAGGAAGGAGAACAGCGAGAGGCAGGTGCTGACCCTGCACGGTGAGGAGAGAATCTGTCGCCACCACGGCCATCAAAATCAGTTTGTAAGATACACGTTTTCCAGAACAAATGCAATTTCCTATCATGCCAGTGTCTAATTTTGTTTTCCACTCGTTGCTGCTGCTACCCTCCTTCCATACCCTGTCCCTCACCTCTGTCACCAGCTGGCCCCCTGTCATCTCCCCCCGCTTGTCTCTCATCTGCCCGGCTCCTGGTAAACACCGTCTCATTCGATTCGCTCCCCGGCCCTCTCCTCAGCGCACTTGGAGAGCGATCAGCGGTGACAACAGAGGTCAGTGTCCTTAGCCATCTCTAATATCCCGCAACGAGATTTTCATTATAAGCCTCTGCATTTCCGCACCACCTCATTATAACGAGGGGGTCGCAGCGCTTGTCTGTTCTCCTTGCAATGTGGCGTTCCTAATCAGATACTTATCTTGCTGTCACTTCGAGTGCAGGTGGCAGGAGAGGGCTGTGGTATCCTGAACAAGTTGATGACATGGAAAATCGCTGGTCACAGTTCTGATTGTGCTGTCATCAACAGCATGAGCTGTAAACTGGAGAGCAGCAGTTAACCTTGGCTCACTGCCTGGGCCTCCGGGGCTGCAAAACAAGGCCTGTGCTAGGCTTACTGAGAATTCGATGAGTGCGGGGAGGCCCAGGCCAGCCATCCAGGTGACAGGGAAGGAAAGCCATCAAGCCCCCCAGGGATGCGGGCACCAGGGGGAGAGAGTGAGGTGGTCAGGGCAAAAGACCTACATTAAGTATGTGTTCTCACTTCCTCAGAATATACAAAGCTCCCACTGGCCTCGCTTACCACCATCCTCTCTCCTTCCCCTTAATCATCCTGCTAGAAACAAGCAGTCCCCTGCCCTGTGGGTGCCACTGAGGGTCAGCTCTGGGCTTATTATAATGATAATAATGACGGGGTGATGGGATAGAGATGAGTGGTGATGATGTTAGTGGGATAGGGATCGGCATGATGGTGGTGTGAGGATTGCAGTGATAGTGAAGATAATGGTTTCGATGATGGTGAAGATGGCAATGAAGATGGTGCTAGACTCTGCCTCCCATCGGCCTTTGCTGTGAGCCAGCCGCTCTTCTGAGTACTTTCTATCTCATATCCGATTGAGTCCTGGTGCAGACCTGGACAGCAAGCCTGACACAGTGGACCCACGCGCAATCTCAAGGGCTGCTCCGGATGTGCCCGCTGGGGTTTGCTCCCTCAGGCCGCCTTTGGGGAGGTCCTTTCACCTGTCTGGGCTTCACTTTCCCCAGCAAGTTGGATAAAAACATGGAGCCCACAGTGGTGAAGCTACGTTCGTAGTTTTAAGAGCTCTCTCCAGGGAGGACCCCGTCCCAAGCCTCTCTGCCGTCATCTTCCCCTTAGGGTCCCCACACCTGCTCACCACGGCTCATTCTGAACCTGGGTGGCTCAGGAGTAGAGGCACTGAGAGGCCCATCTGCCCAGGATTTCTTCTGCACAACAAGGCTGGTAGTCTCCTGTTTCATCAATAGATATTTGAATGAGTTAAAACACAACACACAAACCAGCCCGTGGTAGCAGGATGTGATGCAGAAGAGGGAGCTGTGGTTATTAACAGCCTCTGGCACACGGCCTGGGTGCTGCTGACTTAGGAGTTCCTTTCTCTGCAATGATGAGGCCGAGGACATAAAACTAAAGCAAAATAAATTTCTGAGTTGTGTGGGAATCTCACATACTCTGCTCAAAGCTAATCCACGTTAGAAAAATGGACTAAGAACCCCCTTGTTCTCTCTCAACTTCAGAATCATGAGCCACTCAAGTTCTGTTAAGAACCAACTAAATCTGTCACTGTATTTTCGTTTTTAGGGTTATAGAAGCTGACATGTGATTTGCTTTTGGAAATATTATTTTCTGGATGCCATTATTCAGTTTTGCACCTGAAGCAGCAGAAAAATCTAAGGTTTCATTGTTTTATTAAATTTCCTAATGCTGCAGTGTTTATACAAGTTATATTTATCCTTCAAAAAATTATTTAAGCATGCCATTGAAATTGAATGACAAAAACATAGCAGCTCAAAGATGAAAGACACAAATTAAAATACAGAGGTAAAATGTCAATCACTGCAAGCTCGTTTATGGTACAACACAGTGTGAGAAATATCTGTTTCTAGTCTCTGTTATGAAGACACCACAGGGAAGCATTATGAATTTGTATCCTATTAATTTAAAACATTATTGAATCAAATGTGATGTAAATCAAGATGAGATTTTTAGCCAGGCATGGTACGGCACACCTGTAATCCCAAGCACTCTGGGAGGCTGAGGCAGGAAAAGTACAAGTTTGAGCCCAACCCAGAGAACTTAGCAAGTTAGTGAGACTTTATCTCAAAATAAAAAACTTAAAAGGGGCTGGGGATATAACTCAGTGTGAACACTCTGGGTTTAAGCCCCAGTACCATAAAAAAGAGGTGCTTTTTAGATCACCGTTGTATGTTTAGGAAAGAAACACAGATCTCATTTTGGTAAGAATGCAACAGAAATTCTCTCTCTTTGTGGTCAAGCCAATTTCTTTAACTGCTCCTAAATGAAATGGACCAAGATGATCACCGTTCACCATAAATCTATTTTGTAATAGATGGATCAATTCTCATTTTCCAAGAGAAACTTAGTTTTATTTCCATATTGTTTTCTGAAAAGTTATTAACATAAGCCCTGCTTATATTTATTATTTGGAGATGAATCTGGTATTTCTTTTAATTTAGGAATTAAGAAACAAAATAATTTACCTGAAACTCACAAGGTATTCCACAGGATACTATTTTGCTACTTACTGACTACATTTGATAATAAAATAGATAGGCAAAACTGAAATTATATCAATATCTCAGTCAATCTTAATCCTATCTCAATTGCCCTGAACTGTTCTTTCTATGGAATTTTTCTGAGGTCACTCCAACTTTTCCTTCATGTGGGGCTCTGGGATGCTGTTGATACAATGCCAGCACGATTCTGCAAAACTACTGCTGTAGAGCCCCAGCCAGAGGAGGACGTCATAACATCTCCCTCCCACAGCCGCCCCAAGTCCCTGTCTCCCCCCTGCTGCTCACTCTGCCTGCAACTCACACCCTTGTGGCCCCTGGATCTCACAGCAAATTCAAGCTCAGCATAGGCAACCTGGCGAGACCCTGTCTCAAAATAAGAAATGAAAAAAAGTACTGGGGAAGCAGCTCAGCGTGAAGGTCCTGGGTTCAATTCCCAGTGAAGGAAGGAAGGAAAAAAAGAGAGAGGAGAGAGGGGAGAGAGAGATTCTAATTCACTAGGATGTACGGATGATGCTATGATTTAAACACTGGATTCCCTGACTCACACAATAGCATTTCTCATGCTGTGGTCTCCGTGGCAAACTTCCTGAGCAACTCGAGGAAGCAACAGGGTTGGGCAGGCAAATGTAGAGCAGCGGTTGCAGTAGTCAGAAGGGCATTCCTGCCCCCTACCCATTCCCTACACCCCAAGCCTGGACAGCTGGCATAGCCGACGACCATCCTAGGCCGATGGGGACACTGTTGCTTAACTGTGGGTGACCCTGGGAAGCCTGGTGCAGGAACAGCATTCCAAATAAGCTTCATGAAGCAGAAGAAAGGCAAGATATCTGCAAACCGACTCATGTAGGAGTCCTGTGAACACCAACGGGGGGCTGGCACCGGAGCACAGTGACCAGACCGGGAGGAGCTGCTCCCCTAAGATAGAAAGAGCAGGGCTTCAGCTACAGCAGCAATGGCAGGATTGATGAGCGAGGTGGACACGGGAGCAGGGGTGCCAAGGAAGCACACACTGTAAGACACGTCAGACAGGAGGGACTGGGAGGAGGACAGTGCTGTGCGCGTGCCGGGATCCTTGGCTGTGGTGGCAAAATATGGAATATAGACAGAGCTTGCAGGGACAGTGAAAGTTCCGCCTTGGCCCAAGAGAAGGAAGGAAGACACGGAGAAATCACTGCAGAGGAGACAGTGTTCCTAGGAGTGCGGCCAAAGTCACTGATGTCACAGAGAGATGAGATGATCAGAATAGAGGCATGGTCCTTGCAGAGAGAGCTGTGAAGGCAGGGGCAGTTGCTGCAGGGTTGTCCCCAGAGGATGGGGACATCATCATCTCTGTACCCATCACCACCATCATCCCCACGTTCATCACAACCACCATCACCATCCTCATCACCTTTGACATCATCTCCATGCCCATCAACCCCATCACCACCATCATCACCATCATCTCCATCACCACCATCATCCCCACATCCATTACAACCACCATCACCATCCTCATCACCATTGACTTCATCTCCATGACCATCAACCCCATCACCACCACCACCATCACATCTCCATCACCACCATCATTCCCATATCCATTACAACCACCATCACCATCCTCATCACCATTGATTTCATCTCCATACCCATCAACCCCATCACCACCATCATCACCATCATCTACATCACCACCATCATCCCCATATCCATTACAACCACCATCATCACCCTTATCACCATTGACATTATCTCCATGCCCATCACCATCCTTATCACTATCAGCATCATCTCCATCCCCATCAACCCCATCCCTACCACCATCTTCACACCATTATCATCAACATCATCATTGACTTCATCTCCATCTCCATCAACCCCATCACCACCACCACCATCATCATCTCCATCACCACCATCTTCCCCACATCCATTACAACCACCATCACCATCCTCATCATTGACATCATCTCATGCCCATCACCATCCACCTCATCCCCTTGCCCATCAACCCCATCCCTACCACTGCCACCGCCATCATCATTGTCATCATCTTCATTTATACTTGGAAGCAGGTGAATTATTTCTCTTCAGTAGATACCTGTTGTGTCCGGGAACCAAAGCTAGGAGATATCTAAGTGAAGAGAATCATTATGGTGTCATGAATTTCATGTTAAGTACCTGCTGATGAGGAGTGTGAGCAGGAGGTAAACAGACCTGAGTTTTCTAGCATGCATGATGGACTTAAGTTAAGAAAGACTGGCTTGTGAGGGTTTGACTCAATGTTCATTATCTTCAGTAACATGAATAGTCATGAAAGGGTTAGTTGGAGCATCCTTTTAAAAAGTTATTCAGAAATCATATTAGATGTATGGAAAAATCTCACAGACAGTACAGAGAGTTCCTAAGTACCATTCTTGGAGCTTCCTCTCATGCTAACATCACATAGCTACGGTATATTTATCAGATCTAAGACATTAACATAAATACAGTACTGTTATTAACTAACATACGGATGTTATTCAGATTTTTGTTACTCATTTTTTTTTATTAAAGTCTTTTCTTTTTAATTCTAGGATACTACATTGCTTTTAGGAGTAACTATTTGGGCCAGAAAAATGTTAGAAACAAAAATATTGTTAAGTTTTTAAAATTCAGTTTAAGTACTTTAAAATACTTTGGGCAGTGTATTTTGGTAGTTTATATTAAAACATGTATAAGGCATCCCATCTTGGCTCTGGAATGTAGTAAGTGATTAATTTTTCTTCCAGTGAAAACTATAATCTAATTAGACATGGAATGCACACAGAAGGAAAAATCAGCAGGCTTAGAATTCGAGTGCAAAGCGGAAGGGGGTTCAAAGCTGATCTTGGGGGAATAATATCTGATAAGTAGCTCTCATCCCAGCAGTGTCTGCTTCCGTTCTGAAAGTCTCTTTCTCCCCCAGGAGTGGACCTGGCCTCACTGCGCCAGTTGAAGCTTCAGAGACCCCTGAGCATGTTAGCCGATGTCAAGCACTTCCTGTCATCGGGAGGAAACGTTAACGAGAAAAATGAGGAAGGGGTCACTCTGGTGAGTTCATATTTTTGACTCAAGAATTGTTCTCAAGGTGACTGTAAAACGTGGAGCTGAATATAATTCATGGTTAAATAACATGGGATTTTTTTATTATATAAAGCAATGCATATTCATTATAGAAATTTTGGAAAACACAAAATCTGTAGAAAAGAAAGTGCAAAATACCTCTACCACCACCTAGAGAGGACCCATGTATATCTGTTCATGTATTTCCTCCAAGCCTTTCTTCTACATATGTTTTTCCTATGTAGATTTAAAATAACCTTTGTGTGTTATCTTGTCAGTGTGAGTTTTGCAGTGTAACTTACAGGAGAAGGCTTTCATTTTAGTTTTAAGTAAAACAAACTGGGTTACTTTTGAAATTGATCTAGTTCAATTCTAGCAAACTCTGGTCAGGACATTTCTGTTACTCTCAGGACCACTTGTACTAAATTAAGAATAGGTCAATTCAATTTGTAATAATTTTAATATAATCGATGCTGGCATCTCAGTCACATTTTGTCTTACTGACCCATAAAATTTAAAGTTAATTACAGCAGGAAGAAGTGCATTAAGCCTCAGAGGGAAAGCATTGAGAGAAAGTGAAGTCGGATGCAGGAGCAGGTTTGGAGCTGTGCAGTGCAGGCTGTGTAGGCTTGGGCAGAATGTGGGACTCGGTGTCTACCGTGGAAAGAATGTGGCATGAGGCTGGACACAGTGGAGGGACTGAACTGAAAGGATAGGGTTTTTGTCAGTGGAAAGTCTTCTTGACATATTTTTAAATTTATTAAATGGAGATTCACTACCTGGTGACCTCTAGATGGAATCCCTTCCTAAATATTGATGTTTAAAAACTTAAATTTAATGTAGTGTTTTATATTTAACATAGTATTTTACAATTTTATAATTGTATAAAATTTATAATTTTAAATTTATAAAATTTTATAAAGTTATAGTCTTCTAAATTTAGTCTTCCAAATTCAGTGTGTATGATTACCAGGAGTCGAGCTCAGGACCTCACACTTGCCAGGCAGGTGCTTATGCCGCTGAGCTATATCACCGGCCCCAGTATGTATGAATTTATAAACTTCAGAAATCTATAAGAATGCAACTGTAAGTCATAAGAAAGAAACACAAGACATGTTTAGAGTGCATTGGAAAAATACCTGATCAAGTGGCAAAATATTGTAACTAACTTATTGAAGCATCTTTATGGACCACATGTTGGTAACAAACTAGTGAACTGAACTATTGTCACCGAGTCACATTTTAATTAGGAATATGGGTAATGTACACTATAAATGAGCAAGTCTAGTGTATTAGTAATAATAAATGCAAATGAAAACAAAACAAACAAAACAAAATGAGGCAGGATGTGTTGGCTGGTGAGATGGATGAGCTCCAGCTGACCAGGGCAGCATAGAGCTATGACCCAAAGAAGAGAGGGCACCAATCCTGTGGCTATGAGGAGTGGCTCCAACCAGGGGTTCCAGGTGCAAAGGTCCTGAGGTATGAGTGAGTATACATGGCCTGAGACCCATATGGTTGATGCCTAGTAAACAAAGAGAGAGAAGGAGCCAGGACTGGACTACACAGCCTTTTGTGGACCTCTGACCATTGCTCTGAGTGAGATGGGACAGCATCAGATGGTTCTGAGACAGGAGAGACACCTCAGTTTTCAAAGGATTGCTCACTCTGGCTGTTGTGTAGAGGATGGATGGCTTCAAAGAGGGCAGTGGGAAGCTGGGAGGACAGAGAGGAGGTCTTTCCAGCAATTTACTGTATTAGTCAGTTTCCTATTGCTCAGACAGATTATCAGTGCCTACAGCTTAGAGGAGGGGAGGTTTAATTTGGCTCACATTTTCAGGGGATTCAGTCCATGGTCAGCTGGCTCCAAGGCAGGAACATTGGCCAAAGTACCTAGTGACACAAAGCTGCTCAGTTCATGGTAGCCAGGAAGCAGAGCAGGGGGACAGCACCAGAGAGGAAGGGGCCAGGAACCAGATACAGACCCAAGGTCACAAATCCGTGATCCACACAGACACACCCAGATATGTGCTTGACTAATCCACTCCATGGCCTCCTAGCCAATCATATTGACAATTAAGCTTCACCATCACATCTAGGAAGTCCTGATGTGGCCCAGACAGTGGAGTTGAGGGCTGGAGGGGGAGTAGTACAATTCAGGATATTTTATGAGAAGATTCAAGGAAGCATCCTGAAGGGTGTGAGGTGGGAGATAAAGAGAAGACTTCCAAACACTCCAGGTACTTTCAACTTGACCTGTCAGTGTGATGGAGTTGACACCAGAGGATGTAGAGAAGACTGATGAGAAAATAGATACAGAGCATGGAAAATCAGATCCATTTGAAAAGGTCAAGTTTAAGTGCCTCTTAGCCACTTTAATGGTGCTGGCGAGTTGTGGTTGGATATAGGAGTCTGGAATTCAGGGAAGATCTGGACCGGAGAAGAGTTTTGAGAACGGGCACATACACAATATATTAGCATCCTTGATACTGGAAGAAATTACTAATTTGACAAAGGAGGACTCCAGGTAAGCCAGGGAGGTGAGGGAGAAAAGGCAAATCCAGAATGGGGAGGAGAAGCTGGCACTAAGGCAGGAAGGAAACCAAGAGAATGAGGTCCTAGAAACCCAGGGTGTGATAAGGAGGAAGGGATGGACGGCTTCACATACTACTGAGAGAGCAAGCAAATCACAATTGTAAATTGCATTTGGAGTTAGTAACTTGGAGGTGGTGGTCATTTTGCCTTAGAAGAGAGTTTCAGTGGATTGGTAGGATTAGAAGGAGATTGGGGTGAGCTAATTAATAACTCCACATATTGTATGTAATAAATTAATGCCTGACATGTAACAGAAGCACAGTGGAGTCTTTGCTTCTGTGTACTAGAAAATACAACTTCCTATATTTTAAAAACTCGGGACTAACTGCAGATAACTCACATGCATCAATGACTGCTAGTATACTTGTAGACTTCAGTGGAGAAGCTTTTGTAAGAACCAACACAAAGCCATAAATTGCTATCATTTTCCACGATCTTCAGTTTTGACATTCCTTGTGAGCTTTATGTTTTTACTGAATGGTGAGCATAGAAGTTACAAATGACTGTTCCATAATAACTAAATACTCTGGCAATCATCTCTGAGATTTTACAAGACAGTAACGGTGAGCTGAAGGGAAGAAGAGTCTCTCGAAGATCACAGCATTTAACAAGCAGTGTTTGGGTTTGATTCTTACCTCTGAATCGTATCTACTTATGTTAATGAGCATAATTGCTAGCATTTTCCTTAATTTTAGGTATATAGCCATCTTGCACTTTTTGTCTATTTTTAGGAATAAAGATAAGAAAATACTTTTGTTTGCAGATTGATTTCCAGATCCTGGATTGAATTGTCAATTGTGATTCAAAATTAGCTGTAATTTCTTGAACTGTTAAATTGTTATGTGCACAGGATGAAACTACCAACAAAAGACTCAAGGGGATCAGCTTCTAGCAAAGTGGTTTTTATGTTGTCTTTTTTCCTTTATTAGAACATCCAACTAAATAACCAAATGTAATACAGATGTTTATGAAAAGATCTTTTGGTTTAAACTAATATTCTTCTGAAATATAAATAAAAGCCTCAGAAAAGGAAATAATTTTTTAAATGCCATATACCAGAGCATATGAAAGTAAATCCCTGAGTTTGAGTGTGTAAATTCTCTTTGAAAATATCACTGTACATTTATGCTACTAAGACACTGATTCTTTACTGTTCGATCATAGAATCTGATGTATCACATCTAGCTGTTGCCAGTCATTTACTGAGCTTGTTGGGAAATAATGACACAGAAGATGCAATTATTAAGCACTTCTTTGGTGCCCCCTTTTTTATTTCCGTAGTGCTGGTTCATTCCTTACTTCTGAGTATACTTAGCCAGTGTTATCAATTTTCTGGTCAATTTTGGGGGATTATAACTTTATGGTCATTGTCACAAAACATAGTCTCAATTTAGGGATTAAATAAAATAAAATAAAATACTGGAAAGGCCCAACTTAGAAGGTACCTAATGCCTACTCCTCAAGAGTGATTTTCACTGACTCCTGTTATGGCTTGTGTCTGGAAGTCCCCCTAAAGCCTCACATAGTCATGGCGGGGGTGCTTTTCAGAGGTGGCTGAATCTAGAGTTTGTGATTGATTCATGATCCAATGCTGGGATTATGGGTGTGAGTGCTCCCTCCGCCCTAGGGCAGGCAGCCTGCATACAATATAAGGGACAGAGTCAGTCTCTCTCTCTCATTGCTTTTGCTGTCTTCCACTGCCATAAATTGTTGCCCCTCTGCCATGTGCCACCCTGGCTTGGAGCCAACTATGGACTAAAACTATAAGCTAAATAAACCTTTCCCCCTTTAATGTTGGGGATCAGGTATTTCATCTCAGCAATGAGAGAGAAGTAACCAAAACAACTCCCAACAGTTTTCATGAAAATACATCTGTCTCAGCTGATCTGCCAGTTCAGAATGCCAGGGCTCACACACCTTAAGTAAGAACAAATGCAGTCGGGAGATATTTTAAATTTGCACCTAGATTGTTCTTTTTTTATAAAACGGATGCATAAAATACAAGAATGATTTAAAAACAATGACTTAAAAACATCAAGTTTAATCTCAGAGGAGAAAACACAAGAGGAATATTAATATCATTTACCATAGCAGAAATTAAAGTGTTTTACATCAAACAGGGAGCAAAAATAAGAGAGAAATAATAAACCAGGAATAATATTTGCAAACAGTTTTTCGAAGTTTTAATATCTTCCAGTTATGCAGAGTTCATAAAAATTTACAAAAATGATGGCTCTCTCTCGGTAGAAGATTAAATAATGAGAGACAAGGCACAAAAGAAAAAAATATAACCATCCAATAAATGTGTAAAAAGAGAAGCATTATCAGGAATTAAATGTATGCACATTTATTTGCAATTATATAAAGGATAAATAATAGTGGGGATGAGAAGAGCTAATGATTGGTGAGAACAGGTTACCTTGTACACTGCTAGATGAAATGCAAATTGGTATAAATCTTCTGGAGCTCAGTGGGACCCATGGCTCAAGAGCTTGAAAAAATGTTACTTTAGAATTGGAATTCCATTTCTAGGAAGGTAGCAGAGGGAAATAATCAGAGAGGCATGCTGTAGTTTATATGTAGATGTCTCCCAAGAGCCTCATGGTCTCATAGATGGGACTTTCAGCAGGTGATTCCATTATGGGTGCTTAGAGCTGACTTGGTGTCAGGAGGCAGGTCTGGTCTGAAGAGGCGGTCACAGCGGGTGTGACCCGGAAGGGTTTATCTCTCTCCCCAGCGCCTCCTTTCATGCTCTGCTTCCTGGCCTCCATGAGGTGAGCCCCTTTTCTCCCACCATCCCACCCTGCCTGGGAGTCAGCCAACTCTGGACTGGACCGTGGGCCAAAATGAACTTCTCCCTTAAGTTGTGGGTGTCGGGTGTTTTGTCCCAGTGACAAGGAGAGTGACCGAGACAAAGCATGTATAAGGACTACCAAAAAATGTAATGTTTTTATACTATCAAAAAAATGGGAAATACAGAAATTCCCAGTAATGAATTGGGTTAATTATGATGCATGTGCATGACCATACTACCCTGAATCATCAGGGCAAGAAGTAATGTTACTTGGTGTGGAGGCCAGACAGACCATGCCCACCCTGGGGCCCTCTCTCCAGGCTGAGACTGATGCTGGCTTCTCAGAGTTCCCTCTGGTCACCCTTTAACTCTTGTTACTGCTCTCCATATAGATAATAATAGTGCCATGCTGCCCATCACCAGGCCCAAGGAGACCATGGGTGTAAATCTCTCTACTACTAAGGAATGAATGCATAGGGGCTCTGCATCAGAGTTAGCCTTCATGTGGCCAAAAGAGTGAGAAATGTCCCAGTTGAGTAAAATAAGTTTTAAATCAGTAAGTACACAAAGGTCCTCATTTTATACAATGAGTGGGGTAGTTAAATGCATACTAATGAGCAGAATATGGAAAGTATATTATCAAGAAAGCACAATTATCAGTATTTTTAACTTTTTGTATACTTTATACATTTTGTAAACTCTGAAAAATAAATACATACTACTTTATATGTAGAAGTTATAAAAAAAAAATCCCTGGACTTCTGTTGAGTAGACACATGACAGGACAGAGAGTTTGTCATTGCCAAGTCCAGGCAGGGCCTGTGGGCTTTGACGAGCACCTGAGCCATGCTTGGTTAAGCCCAGTCTGGAGCAAAGGCTCATCTGAGAACCAACATTAAATATATGACCATTGCTGCTGCTTTTTTTTGTAACTATTGTGCAGGAGTAATATTTTTTTAAATAGGTGTGTCATGTTTTTGGGGAAAGAAATTTAAAACTTGTAACCTTAGAAAAGAACCCATGGTCTGTAGTACATTTTCTAGCAATTAAAGCTGTCATTACGTGGCAGAGTGCCATGAAATAGACACAGAGTGACGGGCTTTGTCCCGCTGCAGTAAGAAAGCGCCTCTTTGGCATCGTAAGGGCAGATGTCCTAGTGACCCAGCGGCCGTCCTCAGTCAGGACCCACCACCTGATCAGACCCTGCCTGAGTGGACTTCAGATTCCCAGGCGTGGGGGCTGAGACCCTCCTGTTCTTCCATGCGGGATGAGCACCAGGTCCCATGCTGGTGCAGCAGGGCATGCTGGGAGGCGAGAAGCCACATTCACCTACCGAGCTGTGTGCCCACTGCCTGTGGGCCCAGGGAGAAAGGAAGCAACTGTACAAATACCGCACATCCTCTGCTCTGAAATTTAACACAAGAGGACTGTGTGGAGGCAGGGTGGTTTATAGGAAGAAGAAATATGTGTATTAAAACTGCTGCTGGTGCGATAATACAAGAAGGGTCAGGAGCATTCCCATGGCAGTGTCACCTCTGGCCTGGCCACCTTTGTGCCCACCCTATGCTGTTCCAAATCTGAGAATTGGGCGAAGCAGAAGACTATGGTCTCAGGCCCTACTTGCTTAGGCCACGCGCCTAAATTCCTAAGCCAGTTTCTCCATCTGCCAAATCAGAGTGGCAGCCATATTCACACGTCATAAAGATGAGAAAACATGATGTGTGACTTCGTCCAGAATGTTAGTGAAGGCACTGCAAGGCCCTGGCCTGTGCTGCAGCTGGGTAGGTGACTTCCAGATTAGGGTAATTTTCCATAGGAATTGTGCTTGCAGACATGCACTGCACAAAGAAGCGTCGTACTTGATACCTCCCTGGACCTGAAAGCAAGGCACATTCCAGGACACCGTGGTGACCAATGGTTCGAATGTGCACATCTGACATTTTCTGGCCAGTCCACACAAATAGTAAAAGTAAACTTCATTTTAGAAAACAGACTTTACAGTCTTGTTTTTATTTCCTTAAACTAATTTGAATGCATTCTCAGTGATGAGAAACTACTCCACAGAGTCCCGCGATTTGCTTACAATTCAGAGGTCACTTGTCAGTAAAATCCAAGTGAAGGCTCTTAAATCCTGATATGATGATATTTCAAAGTTCTTCTCTTTTATGACAAAGGAGGCCTATGCCATGAAGGGTTTGCTGCTGTTGTTTTGAGACTCTTTCTTTTCTCAATTTGTTTGTTCATATATTTTTGCAACAAATAGTAAGTACACGCATCATGAGGGAATTGGTACGTGTGCGCCTGGCATCTTGATCCTCTGTACTTTCTCCTCCCTTCCCTCCCTCGTCTCTCCCCCACTCCCTTCTCAGATTTTCAAGGAAACTGGAAAGAAACTTGCCAGCCTGCAGACATCACTGGCAGCCGGTGCTTGGGGCAGCTTCTCTAGTCAGGGGGCCAGGACTATTTCTTCTCTAGTCTTTGCTTTTCAGCCAAGCATAAGGCTAGATTTGGATGCGTTTCCAAGGGGTGGGACCCTGTTCTGTTGCGTGGGAAGAAACCTACTCCTTCAGAGCTTGAACTTGACATCATCGCTACCATTTGCACGCCTTAGAACTCCCAGATCCATCTTGATTCAGTTGTGCAGATTCCGTTCTATACCAAAATTTAAAGTCTGAAATCCAGATGTTACTCAGTATAGCACAGCCTAAACTGCTGAGCATTTACTGATTACTTGAATTAAGTAGAACAAATTAGGAAGTGAGTGAACCAGTAGTTCTCTAGGAGTAAAAGTAGATGAAGTAGATAAAATTGTATTTCTAAAATACTTGTGTGTATGTTATTCTTAGTACTGCTTGCTGGTATATGAGGAGAATGAATTCTGAATATAACAAGGTATGAGACGATCTGTGTGAAACTTGGTTAAGACACCAAGCTATGTATGCCTTAAATTAGGCCAGTTACTTGTTCTAATGAAGTTGCAACTACAAGAAATAGTAAGATCAGTCTGCACTGTGGATTGAAGAGTGTAAGTCCAAAGGTAGAAAAACAAATTTTCTGCTAAATTTCATCACTACATATATTTAATAAACATTTTTACTGTACAATAAAAAAGCTGTAAGTTTTTGCTACCAAACCTAGATGTCCTTGGTTTTGCTACTTTTTTTTTTTAAAGAGAAAAAAAAATAACAATAAAACAGAGTTTCAAAACAGGTTAGTAGAAGAGTTACAATAATTAATACATTGCATATTGTTGTCTTCCTAGTAGTTATTCAGAGTACAAGATATAGACATTACTACTTTTAAGGTAGTTTTTTCTTTTTCCTTTCATTGACAGTATGTTCAATGCGTGTCTATGAAATGAATCACATACTTACTCAGTAACCTCATTTAATCTGGGTGTGATAATAGTTTGATAGTTTACTTAGAAAGAAACACTGCTTCCTTAGAAACGGAATTCCCCTACTTGAGAAATATTTAAAAAAAATTTTTTCCAAATTCTGATCTCATTGTTGCAGATCCCACAGCCTCATTTCTTAACTTCAGATTCCATTCAGGAAATAAAGCAGCACATTGAAAAGAAGGTGACTACAGAGTCATCTTAAAGCTTGCCAGGATTATTAATCCTTTCCAAGGATCCTATGCCTTCTACATAAACAGACACACGGCATCGGCCACATTTCGGGATTTACACTTGTGTTTGAATTCCCTGGAATATTAAAGCTGCTCAGTAACTCTTTGGCCTGTGGGCAGGAAGTAATGAAGTGTTGAATTATTACATTTTGCATTTTAAAATATTCAGATCACAGTGGAGAGTGCGAGGGGGTAGGAAGTACAGACTCTCAAAGTCAGAGGGAAAATAATAATTAATGTGTTTTAATAATTCATAATATTTCTTTAAGGAATGATACAGGTCAAAAAATTATATGTATATTATTTTATTTTATACTGGTTCAGAGCCAATATTTTATTAAGTATCTCTCTTTAAACCATTGAATATATTACATTGACCCCACTGTTCTTTTCAGAAAAGTTCCATTAGCAGCATGTCTTTTGGTTGCAGCTGCACATGGCGTGTGCCAGTGGCTACAAGGAGGTGGTGTCACTTCTCCTAGAGCACGGTGGAGACCTCAATATCCCAGACAACCAATACTGGACGCCTCTCCACCTGGCAGCCAAGTATGGCCAGGTAAAGGGATTTTCTGAATCATTTCTACAAAATAATCTTCTAATCAATGAATAATTTCATATTTAATTGTTATTGTATTCCGAATTATATGGTAATCATAGTGTACTCTGAATTTTAATAGTGTCTCTTTCTGGTACAAATATTTTAGCAGTAAATTAAAATATTTACTCTTACAAGGGCACACAAAAATGTACATTCCTCACAACTTTGCATATTTCAGTCAAAATTACTGGAAAAATAATCAAAATCTAGAAACATTCTTCGTAAGATAGTGCTAATACTCTTTCCTTAATGTAGCACTTACAGGCCAATTTCACAAGTCTATAATAATTCTGTTTGTTTTCTACAGTGAATAGATTAAAACGAAATTACATTTTATGTTCTATTTTATTATATAAATTACATTCTATTTTAATGACTGAAGGATGTGTAGCAGATTTCTCTGAATTGATTTTTGGCTGTAGCCGATACATCTTGAGTTGCTATTTACAAGTCAGTTTCTCACTGATCTCCCTTATTTCCGGATGAAGAAACAGAACCCAACGCTTACACTATTTATATGGGAGCATGTGACAGTAGTATTCTAAATAATTCATTAGTATCAAAATTATAGTTCTAAAATATGGATTCTATTCTGTTAAAATCTTAGTAACAGTATAAAACAACCACCATTTTATGTGTGCTTGGAAATTTAAACTAAACTTTTGAATTTCAAAATAGTTTGGGGATAAAATACCCAGTAAATTTAGAGTGAATTCAATGTTTTTGATATTAACCAGTGTGCAAAATATCTGTCACAAAATTTGAATAGTGCAATTGCTAAAATACTTAGAGGCACTAGCATGTCAAGCATTATATATATTAAAACAAACAAACAAACATTGCTTGGAAGGTCTTTCAAACCAATGAGAACATTTTTGCTTTGACAACAGTGCCTGTAAGAGTCATTAATTCCATAAATATAGGCAACAGGCCATGGAGCTGCGTCTAGCAAGTGACTTCGTTTGTAAGTACATGGATTGGTTTTGTGGATGGGCTGCAGGCAGCTAAAACCAGGGCCTCAGGCTCCAACACCTCCATCTCAGTGGACATAGTAGATTCCAGTCCAGGGCATCAGGACATCAGCCACACACCAGTCTCCTTGCCAGCATAGCAGCAAACCAGGATACACTGGGTGAGGAGCTTCGTTAGCAATAAAAACTCTAGAACTACACATAATGGACCATATGGCTTAGAAGAACCCAGTAAGTCTGTTGGCCTTTTCTGATGAAATGGTAATCAGCAAAATGTCCCGTTATATTCAGGGATTGCTTCTGGAAAGAACTAAGTCTACAAGTATGGGACTGCTTGTTAGAATGCACCCGAAAGGATGGGGATACAGCTCGGTGATAGAGTAGCTGGGTTCTGTCCTCACCACAGAAGGAAGGAAGAGATGAAGGAAGGAAGGAAGGAAGGGAGGGAGGGAGGGAGGGAGGGAGAGAGGAAGAGAGGTAGAATGTTACCCCAATTCAAAAGAATTAAGGCTTCCATTTTACCTAATTTCTCTACATGCAACGTCACTTCCCCACTAGACTTTTCTAACTTTTTGTGCTCCTCCTGCACCACCATGCAGCATCCCAGGTCTCCTGTGTGCCAGCCTTCCAGAGCATGCTGTCTGCTCACTGTCCACATCCCCTCCCCACTCAGCCTGTGAGAACGGAGTGCTGGTGCAATGTCTGTCTGTTTTATCCTTATCTCAGTGTCCACTGCACCTGCCACACGATACACTCAGTTACCACTGATGAGAGAAGCAGTGGGTGCCCCAGTCAGCAGGTGCTCACCTTCATCAGCGACCACCGAATAAGGGAAAGTGATGGGCAGACATGCCCCTGAGACTACACTGGGGGAATCCTCAGGGAGGTGCCCAAGACTCACCCAGCACACTGTGCACTGAGTGGGACTGGAAGTGGAGAGGTGGGGTAGATTATTCAAAGAGTTATGCACACTGGAAAACATTTCAGCCTGGGGCAACAGGTTGAGAGGAACCTCATATTTAAGAGTTGCTGTGGTCCAGATGGACCCCTTGAACTTCATGTGCAGGAAACTCCGTGGCCCCTGCAATAGCATGAGAAGGTGAGCCCTAGTGGGACATGTCCAGGTCATGAAGGCTCCTCCTTCATGAGTGGGTGGAAGCCACTTTGCTCTTCTGCGCTGTGAGGACCTGGTGGAGAGGTTCCTCCATGCCAAGGGGACATGCTCAGTGCTATCTTGGAAGCATAGCCTGAGCCCTGAACTATGTTGGCACCTTGACCTTGGACTTCTTGACCTCCAGAAGTGTGAGAAATAAATTCCTGTTCACGAGAAATTACCCCATCTCGTGTGATCGGTTATTGCCATACAAAACTAAGACAGTTTTATAAAAGAAAAGTTCCTTCAATGGACGCATGGACAGAAGAGGGGAACGGGACTCACTGGGAGGAGTAGAAGAGGGGTGCATCTGGAAAGAAATCCAAGGCACCTGCATTAAACAGCAGCACCTCCTCTGGGCGGTGATGCAAAATCAGGAGTCTAATACAAACCACAGTTGAATCATAAATAAATATTAGTAATTTATTGGACAGTTTTACACCTTAAGTCTGACAGTCTCCCTGTGGTCTTCAGAGTTGGAAATATTCGCTTATTGCCACGTGGGCTGTGCGTGCTAAGTGTGGGCACACGGAGGGCACATGGGACCGCCGATTCTGGGTTCCCGGAGACCTGCTACTGTGTCATTTCCCCTCATGCAATGAATCTAAAAAACTCCTTAGCATCTGAGCCAGGGATGAGTGTTAGTTCTGCTTATTGCTACTTTTAAACTGTTTAAAGAGATACTTGAAGTGCCTATCAAAGAATTAACTTTCTAAATTTAATCGAACTGGAATAGAAATATCCAAAAAAAAAAAATGAGTAAAGTCTGTGGCCAGGAATTTAAATTTCAGCCACTTAGTGTTCCCTTTTTACACTCACACACATGCAGGCATACACACACACACATACATGCACACACATCTATGCACACACACATACACACGTGACGGTGCACTCACACTGTGAGTACTGCCTCCTGCCCTGACTGCCAAGCTGCTTCGGAAGTGTGCTTGGCGGTGGTGATGATTTTCCTACCTAAGGTCTTGGGTGAGGTGAACACAAATGTTCCAGGGTGGGCGAACAGAAATTAGCCTGCCCAGCCTCCTGCAGTTCTGTTTCTCTGACTTCTAACTGGAAGCTTGTGGGAATACTGATCTTACAGTAAGAAAGGAATTCCCCCAGTAGGAGAAGATCCTCTTTCCACACATGAGTGTTTACTTTTATGAGCCCGAAATAAAATGGAATTACTTTTATTGTCGGAGATTTTCATGTAGAAAGCATTTTGCTTTTATTATTTAAATCATTTCTGCATTTAAGATTTGGAGAGAGTAGGTCGTTGGCAGACTCCCCAAGTTGGAAGTAGAAGTGCAACATAATTATTAAACGCTGAGGTTTCTGAAAAGATAAAATCTTTTATGTTTACTGTGTTCTTTTTAAATTGTGAAAAACAAGGTCAATCTTACCCAATTGTTGGGTTTCATGGGGTTTTTTTTCATTTCTCCCTCCTTCCTTGCTCTGTCCCTCCCTCTCTCGCTCTATCTTTCCTTCTTCCTTCCTTCCTTTCCTCCCTCCCACCTTCCTTCCTTCCCTCCCTGTGGCTTAAAAACAAAGGCTCTTTAACATCTTTAATATAAAACAAAATTGTCTTGAACCTATTTTAATATGAAAATATGCTACATAATTTTTTATCTTTCAGACTTCAAAAGAACATTTCTTTCTTTAGTGCCAGTAAACTATATATTTGAAAAACAAAATAAACTTCTAATTATAAGACTCTGCTATAAGAACATTAATCTATTGCTGAAATAATTTGTATTCTGCAAAGCCAAACACTACTTTTGAGCAAACCTGAGGGACATTTGCCAATGCGGCACACCAAGTGAAACCTAGTTTTACAGTGAGAATACTGACAAAATTAATAATTGATACTTGAGGGTCCCTGAACAGGACCCCCAGAAGGAGTAAAGAATGCCACAGACAATATTACAAAAGGGGAAAAAAATTGAAGAACCCAGTCCCATTTGAATCGATAAAGTAATAAATAGAAATGAAATACAAAAGGGAAAAAAAGAATAAAAATTCCAAAAGAGTCTCCAAGTAGTTTAAAAAATTAAACGTATTCAGTGAATTTATGAAGGCTGCTTACGGTAACAGTACAAGCACAAAATATTACATGATACCTATAACAAATAATGTGCAAGATTTCTCCACCGAAAACAGCATACATTTGCAGTGCCTGCTGAGAGGATTGGCGAGTCTCACTCACAGAACCTTAGGTGTCACTAAGGTACCTGGGGACACAGAACCATGATCCCAGGCCTTCCACGCCTTAATCCCTGGGACCTGCGATGACCTTGCCTTTCAAAGCTGAAGAACTTTTTGGCTTGATTAAGTTTAGGATCGTGATTTGAGAAGATTTTCTTGGCTTGTCCTCCTGGGACCATGTAATCCTATGGGTCCTCTCAAAAGCAAAAACCCATTCTTGGCTGAGAGTCAGAGGGGAATGTGACTTTGAAAAGTGACCCTAGGGGTGCACCTTTGCTGCTCTAAAGATAAAGAGGCGCTGAGCCAACCTGTGGGCAAACTCTGTAAGCCAGAACCAAGTTTGCCCCTATGCCAGAAGGGAACCTGGCGCTAGCACCACCCCGGCTTTAGCCCAGGTGCCCTGTGTCAGACTTCGGACCTACAGAACTGTAAGATAACACATTTTGATGGTTTAAGGTGCTGCCCTGCTGGTAATTAGTTTAGGCAGCCATTCAAAGCTACTACAGTTTATATCCGTTTGAAACAATTCCAACAAAACACTTAACTTTTCCCATAGAAATTAAAAAGTTCATTCTAAAACTTATATGGAGACGCAGAGTATCTGTAATAGACAAACTTATCTTGAAAAACATTTTTGAAAAGAGACTTTTTCAAGATTTACCATTTTTCACTTACAAGATGTCAAGACTTCCTAAAAGCTGCACTGGTCAAGGTAGCTAGGAAATTCAGTAGTGACAGGACATTAGATCAACAGAATCTGAAGTCAGGAATCAAGTGGGCAGAATATGTCAGCATATGGATTTGCTACAGAGGCCAAGAAGCAATTCAGTAAAACAAAGAGCCTCTTCAGTACTGTTGTCAAGAAACAAGCCAACCAGCCGAACTTTACAGGCCATTTACCAAAAATCTTGTGAGATGGACCATGAAAGGAAAAGTTAAAATAATAAAATTTTAGAAAAAAATAAAACATCTTCATGGTCTTTGGGTCAGGAAAATTATTTGGACATAAAAGACATAACCACAAAAGCCATCTTAAAGATGAATAGGCAAGTTATAGAATGCGGAGAAATGTATGTAAGTTACAACTGAAAAATGTACCCAGAACATGTAATGAATACATACGGAACCAATAATAAAAATATTTTAAAATCTTTTTTAATAAATGGAAAAAAAGTCTTCATTAGACACTTCACAAAAGAAAATATAGAAGTGGTCATTAAGCACATGAGAAAGTGTTCAGCACTGTTAGTCATGAGGGAAATGTAAATTAACTTGTACTGAAATACTTCTTCGCATCTTGTATTCATAGCTAAAATTGTTCTAAAATTACAATAAAAAATGTCGGAAAGGATGTGACACAAAATAGCTGGTGAGGATGTAAAATGTTAAAGTTCCTTTGTAAAACTGGCAGTTTCTTTCGAAGATGAAATATATACTTACCCGATCACCCAGGATTCTACTCCTAGCGTTTTCTAAAGGGAAATGAAAACCTATGCCCATCAAAATGACAAATGTCCATAACAGCTTTGTTCAGAGGACAAAAAGGGACATAGCTCAGCTCTCAAGGGGAAAATGGATACACACATTGTAGCAAATTAATCCAATGGACTACACTGTGGCTATAAAGGGAAGAGAGTACGAATACATGGGAAAAATGGGTGAACGTCAAGCACCCATCTGTCGACCTGTCTACCTACTTATCTACTTATCTGTCGATCTTTCTGAATTCTAAGAACTTCATATGAAGTTTAAGACCAGGCAAACTCTCGGAGGTGATGCCAGCACAGTACAGGGATTACTGTAGTGGGGGGGCCACTGTTCTGGATTTTAATCGTGGTGCTGTTTACCTGTTTGGCCGAATTTTCACAGCTGTGCACTTAGTATCTGTGCATTTTATTACATTTAAATTATTTCAAAAGGAATTAAGACGTGTTACATACAGGTATCAACTCCCCACAAGGAATGTAACCATGTACTACAGACATATACTAATAAATAAAAAAATGAAAAATCACAATAAAAGGAGTATTAGAAAAAACATACTTAAGTTTCTAATTTCCAGACTAATAACTCAGTTGACGTCTTCTAATTTTGTGGTTTGATTTCTATTATTTTGGCTCCCCTTGCCTGCAAAAAATGCTATATAGCAGTATTTATCAAGTGAGAATGAGGTACTTTTTGTTGCAGAAGTATACATTATCTGAGAACCTACTTTGTAAATAAAAAATGAAATAATGACAATTTAAAGATACTTAGAACAAAATCAATGAAAATGATACGTTATGTATCTCTTTATATGAGATACAGAAAAAGTGGTGTTTTAATGGAAATGTGTAGCCTTTTAACATTGTAAAGCAAGTAATAAGTATTTATATTATGAGTGTTTCAAAGTGAAGGAGCTAAATGATTAAAGTAAAGTTTGCAAGCAATTAGTAAACTAAGCACAGAGAATATGGAAAGTTTTAAAAATCATTGGAGCAAAAAGTATTGAAGTACAAAATACAAAAAAAAGGATCAACAGTCCCCAGAACTTGATTGTTTTGATTGATATGAGCCAAGTTCTATGACTGCTTTTCCTGAGAGGGAAAGATAAAAGAGAATGCAAAAATGGCTGACGGTGTGCACGTAAAGCAAAACGTAAGCACATAAATAAAGTTGCTATGGAAAATACAGCAAGAGAGAAACCGGCGAGGAGCATCACCGTCGTACTGCATTTGTGCTTCAGTAGCAGAAGGCCTGGCGCTGGCTGAGAAAGCCAAGGTAAAAGTGCTGGCAGCATCAGTGTTGGATGAGGACCCGGCCTCTACTTCCAAGAGGCCAGAGTGAGTGCTCTGCATTCCCCAGGCCTGGAGTGCTGCGGCCTCAGGGGAGGAAGGGGTGGGAAGGTGTCAGGGATGGAAGGCCTGGAGTTCCCCGCAGCCCATTTGTGAGCAGCAGGGTCTTCTTGGCCTGCATCCTCCCTGATCCCCCCACCTCTTAATTCTGCTGAAGGTTGAAGGTTTAACACGAATCATAGAGGGGCAAAAATGCTCAAACCATAGCGATTGCCAGCAGTGCTGTGCCAGCAAATTTGAAGAGTTAAACAAACATGGAAAATACTAGAAAATCGTAACTTAGGAAAGTGACTTAAGACCAAAAACGCAGGCTGAAGAATCCTATAGGTACTTAAGACTTTCATTTTCAAAGCAAAATGTTTTGTGGCCACAAGGACTAATCCTATGACACCAGGAACCTAGCAACCTGTAAAAATGTCTGACGATAAATTTATCAAACAGAGTGTGCAGCAATACGACCCCTGTTTGGAGTAGGTATAAATTAAGTCATCATTTTGAAAAAAAAACCGGGGCCACCCAAACTCAATGATGACTTCTCCACTGGTGTCCTGGCCCATCTGGTGCCATACATACATCTGGCATGTGTGCATCAAGAGTGTTTATGTGAATATTTATACAAAGAATACATATTAATATTAAGCAATGATGTTCATAATGATATTTCAAAGCTAAATAAGTACCTGCAAATAGCTTGAATGTCCACTAAGACGAAGGTGGATAAATTGTGATATATTTGTACAGTGCAATTCTGTGTAGCCAAGAAAATGAGTAAACCGTAGTTAAACTCAACTTGGAGAAGTCTCAGAATCACCGTGATGAGGAGGCAGAGAAGAATCTGTGGACCAGAATTTCATTTCTGTGTCACGAGCAGATTACCCACTGTGCAGGTTAGGTACACTTCCGTATGTATTTGCCAAGCATAGAAAGAAAGATAATAATGTCCCAAAATTTCTGATAGTAGTCAACTCTGGGAATTTGGGAGAGGGGCAGTTTTGGGAATAAATGGACAAAGATACTTTTAATGCCATATTTTTAAAAGTTGGGTACATTGAAGTTTAATTATTGCTCTTTCACTGTTATATAAACATCGCGTATGTATACATATATATATACTTTGTATGAACATGTTATATTTGAAATATATTAACTCTCATCAAGGGATTAATAAAGATTTCTTCATTATAACATAAGATTGGATTTTTCTAATTATAGAACATGACTTTATAATCCAAAATGCTGTCATGGAGAGACAGTACCAACAAGTTACACTTTGTCCAATTGCTAAATTAAAAACAAGACATTGTATATCACATAGTTCCTCACATAAAATAACCTGAGAGCACCTTGAAAGGTGTAAAGTGTCTCCTTCAAATCCTCAGTAACCCAGCGCTCATTTCACAAGGACCTTTTGTTCGGAATGCGCACGTTGCTGAGAGCTTTCCCAGGAAGGACCTGGAGGCGCGCGGTAGGGAGTACTTCGAGCGCCCCCTTCCCAGCCCCGGTGGGTAAGCAGCCCTTGCTCACGGGCAGCCGTTGCACCATTTACTGATGAGCCCTCAGGAACCATGGTGTTTCCTCTGTGATTATCTTTGTGTTGCAGACGAACCTGGTGAAACTGCTTTTGACCCATCAGGCAAACCCAAAACTTGTGAACTGTAACGAAGAGAAGCCATCAGGTAGGTGAGGGCCATGATTGGAGCCCTCAGCAGGTTCTGTCTCTTCCTTTAGATGGAAGCGGATCGCCCATCATTAGCACCGTGAAGAAACGTGGGTTCCCTGCAGAGCTGTGTAAAAGCGGATTCCCCTCCTAACTGCTGTGCGCTGCAGCAGGTCCTCAGGAAGTGCTCAACGCTGTGGGCCACCGTGGTGCGCCCTTGCGTTCCGCCCATCCTGCTTCAGCTCCCATCTGCTGATTCATTCAGGGCACTCACCCTAAAACACACTTTTCCCGTTACCGAATTGGTTTCTCATCATCATAAATATGTACTTATGCCTTAGGGTATTTTTTCAGCACTAATAGTATGTTTTTTTTTTTTTCAGCACACGTGTTTAGATTATAGAAAATAGAGACTAACATTCTCATGGTAATTTAGAACTTTGTGATCTGGACTTAAGGTTACTTATTCTCTAAAAAGTATTTTTGAAGATTTCTATAATTTTGACTACATTTTCATGTGTTCATTTGCTTTATAAATAGATGCACATTAGTTTTGTAGTGTTAAAGTTGAATAACGAAATGTCTGATAGTTAATTCCACAATATTAAAAGCAGAATTTTTTTTTTTTGTGGGTTCCGGGAGTCGAACTCGGGCCCTCACACTTGCCAGGCAGGCGTACGCCACTGAGCCATCTCACCAGCCCCTAAAAGAAGAATTTTAAATAAAGAGAAGAATCTAGCATAAGTAACACAAGAATATAAAAAAATTTAAAGGTAGCTATCGATCTGCATAACTGAATAAATCTATTTATTGATCACATTGCTGGGCCTCTACCAACCTAAAAATCTTACTCATTTGATTAGTGCTAGGAGTAAAATTTCAAAATCTCTAGTTTAAGCCAAAACAAAGGAATTTGCTCTGTTTTTTTATTTTATGGGTACTAAATGTAATTGTTTAGTGTTTATTTAATTTCTCTGCTAAAATGAACTGAATAACAAAATAAACTGTAATAGCTAACTAGTCTCAAACTTTAGATTTGGGCTCATACTAACGATAGCCTGGTTAGGGCTATCGCCCTTGACACTGACTACTTAACACTGACTAACTATACCTAATGGTAAATATTAAAAAGGCGAAGAATGTTGTAGCTTTTTTAAAAAATTCCTTTTAAAAAATGTACTTATTGGCACTCAATGGCATCCTCTGTAAGTCTAGTTCCATCGGGGGCCATGTTGTCAACTTCCTGTCCTGGATTCTTTGTAGACAAGGGAAGAGAGGACTGACCCTGGACCACAGGGACTCTCTCCCTCTTGCTTTCCTCTTCTGGCCACTATCAAGTGTTCTGTAGCCAATGGTGGTTGATCCTCTTGGGGGTCCAGGGAGTGAACAGACTTCTGATGTCCCTCAGCCCTGGTCACCTTAGCCTGGGGAGGAGGACTCTCATGTAGCTTTCACCAACCTGACCCTGCAGAGTTGACCATCAGCCCAGTACCCTCGCATGCCATCCGGACACACAGTACTGAAACCATTATGGACTCTCAAGACATATTCATTAATAAGATATTTCCCTCACACACAAGGAGCAAAGAACTGTGATGAAGTGAGAGATTCCAAGTAAATACAGGAACTCTTGAGCACCTGACCAGCGTGCAAGAAGAATGGACCAGGAAAAAGGGTAGTGCAGAAAATAGTGAACCTGGCACCCATATGACAGCTGAGCAAGTGAAAATCACCAGCACTGCTGTATTATGCTCTTGTCATTTTGTGGCTCTTGAATTTTCGTGTCTTAGGGGAAAAATGGTTGGAGATGTAATTTTTAGGTGGGTTAGAAATTTAGTCTCCCAATGCGAGGAAGCTGAGCTCTCCCCATGTTCACATGTGTAGTATTTAATTGGAGACAAATGCAGACCATATCCTGCTTAAATATGATCTTGTAGCAGCAAAACTACTTGCAGCAGCCCATAAAGCCATTATAACTCAGCTGTCCACAGAAATGGTCATGGTAGTGGCTGCCTCCATCAGGGACGTGTCAGTCATGGGAATCATTCTCCTGATTTTATAAACTTTCGGTGTTAGATTTGTTAAGCATAAACTTTTGATACATAGCTGTATTGCTGCCCAAATATGTTCAGGCATCATTGTTTAGGTGTCACTTTTAGGGAAATATATTAATTGATGTTTCCAATGGAATAAGTAAGGCCATGGAAAGAGGCTGGAGCCACTGTGTTGATAACAGAACTGAGTATCTGTTTGCACATCCGTCCACTTGGTGGACTGTGGAGAGAGTGCTTACTGGGTGGGTGGGTGTTTTATCACATCTCAGTCCTGGTAACATAACAACAGGGGGATCAAAATACACGGTGAATGTTTAATTAAAAAAAAAACTGTATTACAGTAAAACACACACTGTCATGAATACCCTCAAGATCCTCCCCCTGACTTTGAACACACTGACCCCATCATTTTCGCCACTTTCTGAAGCAGCTCTGGAGTCTTCTTTCCTGGATGTTTTACCAGGTGTGATCACAAAGATGGTGAATGTTATCACCAAGCGCTACTTAACAGAAAGACAGGCTTATAAAACGCCAAAGTACTCTCCTCATCCACCTTATTCCCCAGATCTGGCACCAGGTAACTTCTGGCTCTTCCCAAAGTCAAATCGACCATAAAAGGGAAACATTCTCAGTCAATTCAGGACATTGAAGCAGCCAGGACAGCGCAGCTAAAGACACTCAGGAAAGAGGACTCCAGAGCTGCTGCAGAAAGTGGCAAGAATGATGGGACAAATGTGTTTGATGCAAGGAGGAATAACTTGATGGGAATTTATGACAATGTATCTTTTACTGTAATACATTTTTAATTTAAACATTCACTGTATTTTATGATCATACCTTGTATTGTCATCATTTTGATTCACAGTCCGCAAGACCCAAGAAAAACTTTAGTAGGAATGAAGTGATATTAAATTTTTTGAAGCTAATCCTCACCATGATTTTCCATTTTACACATCACCAGCCAGTGAATATTATCTTTATATTTTTTCATTTGTAATTAAATGTGTTACTGATGTAAGACAAGGTAGTCTTTTAAAATGGCAATATTGCAATTTTATCCACATCACAACCTTTTAATGTGCTTTGATTTGCTTCATGTGCTGATAAATTTAATCATCTTGAGCATATCTGGAGTACTGAAAGGAAATAGTGCTCTGGGCTTTCACCCCCACGTTTCTGACTTTCTTGTTTTTTCCTGCAGACATCGCTGCCTCTGAGTTTATTGAGGAAATGCTGCTGAAAGCCGAAGCTGCGTGGGAGGAAAAGATGACAGAGCCTGTGCCTCCTCCCTCCTTCGCCCAGGAGGAGCCCTATGAAGAGATCACACCTGAGCTTCCGGCCCGCCCCAGCAAGCTGTGAGTGTCTCCCTCCTCCTGCGTAGGCAGCAGGCCTTCTCCGGGGGGGCTGGCCATGCTCCTTCACATCCTCTCTAACTAGCAGTCATGTCACAGCCCGTGACAAGTCCCTCTGTCAACTAAGAGTTAGAACACTTGCAAGTGGTTATCAGCATGTTCACCAAACGTAGGGAAAGTCTTCTGACTTTTAACAACCCTCCTACCTTAGTTATCTGTCCTTCAGATGAGTGACCCTAAAGGCAGTATCTGAAGCCTTCTTTAAGATTTTAGCTAAAGGGCCGGTGAGATGACTCAGTGGCATACGCGCCTGCCTGGCAAGTGCGAGGGCCCGAGTTCAACTCCCGGAACCCACATATGAAAAAAAGGGCCAGTGATATCGCTCAGTGACACGGGCGCCCGCTGGCGCGTGAGGTCCTGAGGTGGACCCCCGGTACCCACAAAAAAAAAAAACAAAGATTTTAGCTAAACTGACTGTGAGTTTTCCAGAGCCTACCGAGCCTATCGTTAACGGCTGGCTTTCCTAAAGTAGGGAGCACAAATACACATTTTTTTCTTTCATATAAAACTAATAATTCTTTATTGTCTAAAATATCTCCTGTAAAAGGATATTTCCTCTGGCTTGGAGATGTCAAATGCTGAGATGGAAATTGTCATTTCGCTGAAGGTCTGAAAAAACTGTACAAACTTGCTGATGAGGGTGACTCGCGATAACTTACACCCTAATTAACACCCAGTTTACTGGGGAGGTTTTCATTAACCCATAAAACAGTAAACA
Source organism: Erethizon dorsatum (assembly GCA_028451465.1). NCBI lineage: Eukaryota > Metazoa > Chordata > Mammalia > Rodentia > Erethizontidae > Erethizon > Erethizon dorsatum. The sequence continues at coordinate 156,260,911 of CM051824.1, forward strand.
GCTTCTCCTCCAGAGCTTCTCTTTGCCACTGTAGGTGGGTGTGTGTGGTGTGCGTGTATACATACATGTGTGATGCCCATAACTTTGTCTGTCACAAACACACACACGTGAAATGAGCAAAACACACAGATCTTAGGTGCAGACGGCGGACTAGCACTTGCCAGAACCTGTGAGGGGCCGTGGGCCATGGCTTCTTATGGATAAGGGCTGCTTTGGGGGATGATGGAAATGTCTTGCAAGAAGACGGTTGTGGTGGTAACACCAATTTTTGAATATGCTAAAACCCGCTAACCTGTAGATTTTGAAGGTGTAAATTTTGTATCTCAATAGAGGAAATCAATACATCGAAAACATATTTCAGGTCAAAGTTCAGTCTGCGACTGTGTATTCCAACAGTGGGACCATGGGGCATGACCTCCTCTCTCTGAGCCTATTTCCCATCTGCCAAGGAAGATTATGTCTAATACCTTGGAGGATTCGAGGATGACAAATAAATAGACTACCTAGGTTTTCAACAACCTGAGAAATAATCGACAGTAAAGACAGAGGCCAAAACCCACCCAATTTCCAGAGGCACGCATTGGGGACTGAGCTGACAGCGTGGACACAAGGCTGGGCACACTGGTGCCATTAAGAGGCAGGTCTGCGGCTACCTCCTGTACAGCAGCCCTGCAGCCAGGCTCCTGCCTGAGGGGCTGCCCTGCAGGGCTGAGGCAGAAAGATGCACACTGAGACTCTTCCACTAGAGAAGCTCTTCACTTCCCAGGGCTGGCCCGACTCAACTTCCCTTCCCAAGAAGTGGAAGAGAAGCATTTGATGAAAACATCACAAGGCTCTGGTGAGGAACACATGAGCTCAGGGAAAACTCCTGCCTCAGAGCCTGCCATATCATGAGGATTTTGAAGCACCTTTAATTTAAAACTGCTCTAAAAGAGTGCAGAAGTATGAGGTGTAATCAAAACACACAGCAAATGATTACATTTTCTGAAAACTTATTACATTAAAAGACACAATGTCACGAATCCCCCCCAATACCCCTCCCCACACACACTTGGAACATACTCACCCCATGGTCCTTGCCACTTTCTGCAGCAGCTCTGGAGTCCCCTTTCCTGAGTGTCTTTAGTTGCGCTGTCTTGGCTGCTTTGATGTCCTGAATCAATTCAAAATATTTCCCTTTCATGGTCATTCTGACTTGGAGGAAGAGCCAGAAGTCACACAGTGCCAATCCAGTGAATAAGGTAGAAGAGGATGTGCTGCAATATTTCTTTTTGACATCCATTGCCGTAAACTTTTTTAATCGATTGAAGACATCGAGGCAGCCACAGTGGCGCAGCTAAAGACACTCAAGAAAGAGGACTCCAGAGCTGCTGCAGAAAGTGCTAAAAATGATGGGATGAGTGTGTTTGAAGTGGGGGTGGGGGTCTGAGGAGGACTTAGGACAATGTGTCTTTTACTGTAATAAATTAAAAAAATTTTAATCTAAATATTCACCAAATTTTAAATCAAACAACATATATGGACCTCAGTTAATATTAAAATGTATTCATTCTTGAATGCGATTGTGTGATAAAGGTGCTTTATTTTTATATCAGACTCTATGCAGAGGATTTTGAGTCTGTCATACACTATCTGCTAAGTCCTACCAGGGTTGTAGCATTTCCCTATGATCCCAGGGCGGGGATATGACAGTTGAGTTTGGGTCCTGCCAGTCAGATCACAGATCTGTGACCGAGTTAACATGTTTCCCTTCCCTTGTGTTCACAAGTGGGGAAGACGGTGTTACGTTTTGGGAAAGAGAAGAGGACCGTGAATATAACACTCAGTGTCAAGTCAGGAAGGGTTATTTGATGAAATATATTGTGAGTTGAAATTAAGGCTCATAATATTTGATTCAGCAACTTACATTATTATATTGGCATTTTACTGAAAAAAGGGGGAAGTGATCCAAATATTTTGCATGGAAGAATTTTACCTTCCAAATTAGATATGAAAATCAATAGCTAATATAGTGTGTTCTACTTGTAATTACAGGCCTCCAATTAAAGAGATATTAAAATGTAAACAAAATTAAAGTCTCAGTTAAAACCGAGTTATGTTGGATAAATATTAGTCTTTATAGGGGTCTGTAGTTCTGTTTTTGGTTCCTAATTTATTTAAAAATAAAACAACCAATCTTCCCATGCTTTTCATTTCTTATATTATTGACTGAATAATAGATTAATCATGTTATGAACAGATTAATCAATGACTTGTTCTACACAATTAAGTACTTGGTTTAATTACATTATTTTCTTTTGCCTCTCTGATCAAAGCTTAGACAATTTGAACTACATTATGCGTTGAGGAGTGGCTTGCTTTTCTTTGTAGTTAACTGTTACCTTTCTTTGGAGGTAGAATTAACAGTTAAATCAAAAACAGCTCAAGAATAATTGAATGTTTCATTTAACTCTGTAATAGATTGGCAAGCAGACCTGGTTGGTCTAAGGATTATATCTAAGTACTTTTGAAACTTTTCTAATTCTTGAATATGATACACTTTATCTTACTATTTTCACTGTCATTAGAGTATAATAAGTAAATACAAATCAGGAAATATCTATGTGGCAAAAAATAACTAAGAAAAGTTTATGGTTTAGTGCAAAAAGTTAAGTTTCTATAATGTGCTTGGTCAGACCTTGCTTTTGTCTGAGAAGCAGAAATATGAATGCTCGAGCATTGTGAAAGACAAAACTTTTTCTGAAGCTGGAAAATGTGTGTATTGTTGACAAAAAATGGTGCTTGTTGACTTGATGTATTTAATATTAAAATGTTTGATTTGGACAATTTTTTAAAGATGTTGAGAAATTTTTTCTATGTGAAATAAATCAGCAAATTAACATAATTATAGGAAAAATAAAGTTATTTCTTTGAACATCTCTTATACATCATTCAAAAAGCAGCATTTCTTCCAACTCCAATTGTTTGGTCTGTCACTCACTTGGGAGTGGTGTGCAGGGAGGGGACTGTCGCTCTCTTTCCTTTAGCATCACTTCAGTTTGCTGAAAATACTTCCTTTCCATCTGTTGTCTGCAGCAAAGTGAACGAAGGTTACTGTGTGACAGTTTGAATGTCACTGGTTTGAACCAAGTGCATTCTTGACTGCTTTGATTACTGGAATTTTAAATAAATAACCAGTCCACCAGCTGCTTGTAGAAATCCCTCAGGTTTAGGAAGGTGCAGGAGAAACCTTAAAGCAATGAAAGGAGAAGCTGAAAAGTAAGCAAAGATTGAAATAGCAGTGTCTTCCTGTACTCTAGTCAGGTGCAAGCTTTCTGCTACAGCTAAGTGCTCCTTAAATTTTATTATTTTGTCCATGAAAAAAATGGTGCATATTCATCGATATGAGAAGCATAATTGGAAGGATATTTTAAAACCATTCCACAGGACCTCCTGCAAGGTAGGAGTTTCTCACTTATAGTTGCTAGGTCCTTAGAAGTAGAAATTTATAGGCACCTTAATGGGCCTATTATTTTTTTTGAGAAAGTAGAAATTCTTGCTGTTTAACGTATGATCCATGAGCCAGTACCATTTTCTTTGCCTGGGAGCAGGCAAGAAAGAGTGCTCCCAAAGTACCACTGAGCGCCCATAAAGTGTCACATGTCGCATTTGTCAGCTTTCCCGTCACAGGGACAAAACACTCCCGAAAGCTACAGGTTGAAAAAGGAGAGGTTTATTTGCTTCAGTCTTACGGCATTCAGTCCATGGTCAGCTGGTTCCAAGGCAGAAGCATCATGGCGAAGGGTGTGGTGGAGCAGAGCTGCTCAGTTCATGGTGGCCAGGAAGTAGAGCAGGGCAGCAGTGCCAGAGAGGAAGGGGCAGGGGCCAGATATGGTACCCAAGGTCCCACCACTGTAACCCACCAAGACACACCCAAAAGTGTGCTTTTCTAATCTACTAGGTGTTTCTGAATCAAGCTGACCTACACAATTACCAGTGATAATCCACCCCTTGTCAACTTGCCACCCAAATACATCTTCTTAAACCATACTCCATCTCCAAATAAAATGATAGTTAATAATTCTTCCTAATGTGGTACAACTATTCCTTACGCAACCAAAACACAGTAACCCCTTCCCCAAAGTTTCGGCAGTCCCAGCAAGTCCAGGTCAGAATGTCCTTTGAGTCTCAGGGCAAACTTTTAGCTGTGATCACCTATAAAAACATGTTTGGAAAGTAACATAATCCTGAGATACAGTGGCACAAGGTAAATTTTCCCGTTCCAGAAAACAGGAGTAGAGAGATAAAAAAGACTATGACCAAAGCAAGATTGACGCCAGCAGGGCAAACATTAAGTCCTGTAGTTCTGTATCCAGTATCTGGGACACCTGGTGAGAGGTGATTTCCACTGCACATGGGCATCCTCACCCCTTCACCTTGCTCATTGCACCCCACATGACCTCTCTCTTGCGTTGAAATCATTGCTTGCAGCGTTCCTCAGCAGACCGTCCGTATTTCTGGCATCTCCAATTTCTTGGAGTCTCCACTGCACCTTTGGCTTCATTCCCACATTCCATGCACTATCCTCTCAGGGGTTCCTTAACTGGCCTCCAAGGTCTTCCTTTGAAATCTAAGTGGAAACCTCCCTGACCCCATACTACCGTTATTCTTAATGCTGGTAAAACAAGCACCAAGTGGATGGCACCACGGTCTGCTGTCAGCCGTGTAGCCAGACCCCCTTAGTCTTCCAAGTGTCTGGCTGGCCATGGTAGAATGAACCCTGGGGAACCAATCTCCCAGCAGGTTCATCTCAGACAGGGGGCTCAGGTACTCTTTTCTCAAATGAAAGGTTTTCACTTTTATAGCTTTGAGCTTGTGATGAGTGGGTTCTTGATGATATCTGACGTGCCCTCAAAGTATCTTTCTTCTCGATCCTGTACAAAGTACTTGTCTTTTTTAAGGCACTAATCTCTTCAGCAATCACTTTTTCTTTGGCCCCAACTTTACACATGGTTCCTTTTGGACCAAAATTTAAGTTTTTCAAATTTTTCTGCTCTTTTTGTGTTCCCACTTCTCACTGTAAATATGGATAAAAGCAGCCAGCAATACCCATGTCGCAGAATGAATATTAAGCTGCCTTGAAGTTTTCTCCAATAGATTAAATTATCCATCACGCTTAATCTCAGTCTCCTGAAAAGTCTCAGGACATAGGAATATTGAAGACAAAATTTCTGCCAGAGCATAATGCACAGGGCCTAGTCCATTTACTAATGGAGCTCTTGTTACTATCTGAAGCCTCCATAGTCTGGACTTTATTACATGCATTTCTATCAGCATTGTAGTCTTCTGAGCGCTGATCAGAATCATTCATCGGACTCTGCTTGCAGTATTCTAAGGCTTCTCTAACCTGCTTCTCCAAACCTTTCTGAAGTACTCTTGCAAAACCAGTTTCAGAGGTTTCTAAAACACATGGTCAGGTACAGTCAAAGCATCGGCCCTACTTATCTGGTACCAGTTTTATACATCAGGCAGCTTACCCAGCTCTGGAACACAGTACCCAACATCCACAATTAAAGTGGAGAGATTTCATTTGGTTCATGGTTTCAAGGGGCTCAGTCCGTGGTTGGCTGGCTCCAAGGCAGAAACGTCACGGCAGAAAGACACGGTGGAGTAAAGATGCTTAGCTCATGGCAGCTGGGACGCACAGCCTAGCCTATCTTACTCCAATCAAGGTGACAGGTCATGATTATGGGTTGCAGATGCCATCTCTAAATGAAGGCATATTGTCACTATTTGGATTTAATGTACTCTTTTATCTGAAGCCCTCATTCTAATGACTTTACCATGTATTACTTCACTTAATTTTGTGGTTGCCTATCTTCCTCCATCAATTGCAACTTCCCATTCTTTGGGAATTCTTTTGGAACACCACTATAAACTTGGTGTTTCTTTTACATTTTCCCAAAATACATTTTGCTTCTTTAAAGAAAGAATAGAATGTTTTATTGTATTATCTTGGCATATAATTCAAACTTCCTTTCCACTATAATTCTTATTTGTTGTCCTGCAAACATTTTGTGTAGTAAATCATGACTTAGTAAGAATAAAAATATTTTTCTCCACCATGCCCCACTGTCAAAATTTATTGCCTATCCTGAAACATTTAGTGGGTAGGAAATGTATTTTATTGAATTATCTCATGTTTCATATTTTCAACAATATCGTCTAGGTCTTTGGTCTTTGTGCATTGCCTGACTTTCAAGTTCACGTCCAAAAATGTGCAGGTCAGATTTAATTCCAAAGGTCTTCCCACCTGGAGTATTTTGTACTATGAAATGAAATCCTTTTAGGTGCCTTTTTCTTAAGCTTGCACAACTACTCTCATACTTGACTGCTAGTTCCCCTCTCTTCTTCCCTTCTCTGTGCCTATGGCCTTTTGCATCCTTGCTCTGTGGTCCTTGCTGCTAAAGAAATGCGCCCTCTGGTGTCTGAACATGGAAAGCTCTCCCAGGGATTTTCTGTGCAGTTTTGACGCCTGCATCTTGTGTTCCTGTGTGGGGATTTGGAGAGCAAGTCCACACATATTCTGCCTAGATGCCCAAGTGGTGTAGACCGATCAGAAACTGGGTGTTCACCTAGTAATAATAGTAACAACAGTGTTCACAGGGCGTATCTGTGCTGCCGTTACCAGGTGTTGGGCTTGTGCAAAGTGCTTTATCTGGATAACTGGGTACTGAGATTCTATCATGTGGAAGAACTTGCTGTGACCACACCTATTTTACACACAGTTGTCTAAGGTGTGGACATCAGTAAGTTGCTTGATGTCACACACGTGCACTCATCTGTAATGTTTTGGTGAGAAGGCTGCTTTTACTTGCAATTCTAAAACATCTGACTTCACCTCCAAGAGGGAACTGATGACCTCAGTGATACGGTTTAGCTTTAAAGTGCCCCCTGCAAGTCTCATGTGTCCAGAATGGGGACTTTTGGAAGCCGATTGAGTCCTGGAGGTGCTGCACTCATCAGGGGATCCATCCATTGACAAATTCATGACTCAACACGCTGTTAGGATGTGGGGCCTGGTTGCAAGAGGTTGGGTCTCTGGGGAACATGACCTGGAGTAACCTGGGGCTGTGTCTTCTTGTCCCTGCCTCCTCTTTTCTCTGTTTCCTGGCTGTCATGGCTTGAGCAGCTCTTCTCTTCTAGCCCCTTCTACCATGCTATTTCTGCCTGGGATCCAGCTCACTGTGGACTGAACCCAGTGAAAACATAAGCCAAATAAACCCCTCCTCCTTTAAACTAATGAGTATCAGGTATTTTGTTCCAGCAACTAGAAAGTGTCTAATACACTGATCTTCAGTGTTATGGTCAGTCAGCTTTTGGTGTGGAATTTGTCAGTGGATGAACGAAAGTGTTTAGCATGATGAGTTGGGATGATAGTCTTGATCAGAGAACAGTTTCCCTTCTGCAGAAATGATAAGCACCGAGATACTTTGTAGTACAATTACCACTAGAGCTGCAAGTCAAAACAGAGCCATGGTGAGGCCATTATTTATGCTTCCCCTGACAGCCACAAGCTTATGAGTAGAGTCTGGCTTTGGGGTCTGTGCTAACCCTGGGTGGTTGGCATCTGAATTGTACTGCAGCTGCCAGAGTGCGTTGATTATAATAATACTGACAGTTGCTGCCTGACTGGGTTGTTCCTGATGACCAGTTAATATTTATAAAGCACTTAGACTAGTATCCATCTCATTGCAAATATTACATAACAACTGAGAAATGATCAAATAAATAAAAGATGTTCTCCATTCATCTGTGGACAGTCAGCAAAGCCATCCAAAGAAAGTCTTTTTATTCACAAGCTGAGACAAACTCAGAATTATTTGGTCCTTTTAAGCTGACTGTACACATCTGAGGAAAGGTGAGGTGCTAAGCAACTGGGGAGAAGCCGAAGATCAGTGGAGAGCAGCTTTGGTTGGGGCTCCAGGGTTCAGATGGGGCTGCGCCCAGGGATGCGGAGTTCCCAGCACATGTGGAGGTGAGAGCTGCTGCACTGTGGGAAAGGATGGGCTGGGAGGAGGGGGAGATGTGCGGGCCCAGGGCCACAGGAATGGGGCTGGCTGGCTTGGATTCCTTGTGGTGTTGGCTGCATGGCTGGTGGGAGGAGAACCACAGACAGGGATTTGTGAGTGGGCCTCTAGGAGTTGTGCAGTGTGCCCTTCTTGCCCTTAGTGAAAGCATAAAACAGCATGGGGCTTAGATTGCCTTCTGCGGAGGGTCTCAATGGCACTGCCACGTGTCATGAAGTAGGGTTGCCTTGCGTCCATTCCAAGACAGCCCACTGTGGCTGTGTGGGGTTTTCTGCGGAGACCTCTGACACTCATTTGGAAATACAGGCTTTGTACATCCAAAGGGAGGTGAATATATTCATTTCTATCCATCTTCATTCAGACCCCATGGCGTAGGATGGACAGACACCACTATTCACGTTTGTGCGGAGAATCAGGAGGCGCGGTGTGGGAGTGTGGAGTTAGCAAGGCACAGCTGCAGCCGGACCCCAGGCCTCAGGCTGCTCACACGTCTACCTGGTGGCTGAGCGACAGGACCAGGAAGATGCCCAGGCACCTCCGCAGTCTCACCGTGCAGTCTCGCCGTACAGCGTTTGAAAAACCCCACATGAGACAGAACACGACACGGGAGCACATTCCTCATGGAAATGTCCCCTAATCTGGACAAGGTTGCTTGTCTCTTCCTACTGAAAGTGCATCTGCACACCCGCACCTCTCAGGGGCAGTTATGCTGCTGCAATCATTCCCAGCTCCTGCTGCTCCAGCCCCAGTCTCTCTTCTACGCCCATGGGAAGTTCTTCTATAAATGTACTACTGGCCAGAAGTGACCCATGCGTTTTCACAGCCGGCACCACTCTAGCTGCCATTCCCAGGAAAACAGCGTCACCTGAGACAGAGACCAGCAAGACCTCCAGCCCTGGGGTCCGCAGATTTATCCACAAGCTTGTGGCAGCCTGTGCCGTGGTCAGGGAGGCCGTGGCTGGCAGTGGCCAGCCTGATTTTATGAGCACTCACCCTGGGACGTGTGGAAATGAGCACTGAAATACAGACCGCCACGATGTCATCACTGTAGCCCTTCGTGTTTGTGGAGGGCATCTAAGAAATGAATGTGCGGGATCAGAAGCATCCCTCAGGCATACTAGCTCCATGTGTCCTCTCAGTGTGCTGTGTGCCTATCGTTCAAAAAGCAAATTATGTTTCTTTTGTAGGTTTTTTCTCCTTCAAGCTCACTGGGATTTGGAGGGCAGTCTCACTGTGCAAGCTTCGCCTGAGGAAAGCCGCTTTAGTTAGGCCTGTGACCACGGTGCCCGGCTCAGAGCCTCGCGCTTTATTTAGGCTGCTCACCAAGTCCATTTGTTGCTTGCTTTTCTCCAAGTGGGTCTGTCATAGGTTAATACAAAGCAAAAATAATAAACATTTCCAAATGTGGATAGTTCTCGAAGTTTCTCTGGAGTCAGTGTATTTTGATCCACGGTGGTAATTCTTCAGCAAACAAGAGACAGTGGACAAGTGTAAAACTTTTGTATAGAGCCCAGCACAATGTTGCATGCTTATAATCCCAGCTACTCAGGAGACTGAGGCAGGAGAATTGCAAGTTTGAGCCCAGCCTGGGCAACTGAGTAACTCAGCATTGCGTTTTCTCGAAATAAAAAAAGGGGGGAGGGGGGCTTGAGATGTTGCACAGGGTGAAGGCCCTAGGCTCAATCCCCAATCCAAAAATTAATTAATTAATTAATTAACTTAAAGACAAGAACAAAAAACAAAGCACAAACCACAGACTTCCATGTAGGTGAGGCAGATATCAGCATGAGACATGAACCTCTGAGGAATGACCAGCAATGAGAGTCGCTACTTACATGAAACTCAGAGAAAGAGGACCCCAGGGCTGAGGGATGCCAGGGCTTGGTGCCACCGACTCCTCCTCTCATCTCTGAGGCCCAAAGTGCCAGTGAGGCCCTGCTGTGTGGATGAAAGAATCTGAGTTTTGCTCCTTGCCTCTGCACTTGGGTAGGTGTAGGGAGCACCTGACCCGGCACTGATGACTTTCAGTTAATCCGGACCTGTCACATGTCATCAAATGGAGAGACTTGGTCCCTGCTCCCCCAGGGAAAGCTCTCAGTTCCTCAGGGTGGAGCTAGGCAGTGGGATCCCTGCTGAGTCTGTGAAATGGGAGCCGAGGTGCAGGGATGCTCAGCAGCAAAGCTCTTCCTACGCATGTTAGGGGTGAGGTGAGTGCCATGTTGGATGATCACACAGAGAAAGTGTACTGGAGTGAAAACTTCCATTACCCAAAGTCATTCGTTCTGGACCCAAACTTGCAAATGCTGCTCAGCAAAGCAAAGGCTCTCTGTGCGCCCACTGTTCATCACTGTAACAAAATACCCGAGTGTCTATAACCTTGTAAAGAGAGAGGATTTATTTGGGCTCACGTTTGGAGATGTTCTAGTCCATGGTTGATTGGCCCCATTGCTCTGGATTCGTGGGAAGTCCATCATGGCTGGAGGACTTGGTGGAGGAAAGCTGCTCACCTCATGGCCAGGAAGCAAAAGAGAAGAATACAGGGACATGGCCAGAGTGACTGAAAGACCCCCCAGTGGCCTCAGCTCCTAAAGGCTCCACCATCTCCCAGTACACGCAAACTGGAGACCAAGTCTTTAACACGTGGACTTTGGGGAATAGTCAAGATTCAGACTATAGTACTCGGCCCTGCAAATGCCACTCAGCAAATCCAAGGTGCTGTTGCTACCAGTGGCCCCTCTGCCCAACAGAATTCCAGTTTCTCGTGTGATCTCAGCTGTCATCCCAGTAAGGGACGTATCCAGTTTCCTCTTTCTCTTTCCCTGCAGGACCACCACTGTGCTCAGAATGGAAAGAGCCCAGTTAAAATACTCAGCAGGCTGCAGCTTCTGAAGTGCCATTGACCGTAGGCTACTGCTTCGGCTGTTTGGACTCCTATAATGAAATACCATAGAGTGGGGGCCGTGAGAACAACAGACATTCACTGTTCACAGGTCCCAAGGCGGAGACGTCCACAGTCCAGGCGCTGGTATATTCGGTGCCTATACCTCGCAGATGGAGACTCCTTGCGGCGTCTCACGTGGTGGAATGACAGAGCAGCTTCCTGGGCATCTATTCTGAGGCCCTTATTCCCATTCTTGGGCCACCATCTTCTCAAAACTGTCAACATATAAACTTGGAGATTTAACTTCGACATATAAATTTGGGGGCCACATCAACTTTCTGACCCTAGTAGCCACTGTCCTGGCCACTGAAATGTACGCAGAAGTCTCTGGAGTATAGAGCTGTCAGTTAAGATTCAAGACGCCCGACCCAATTTGAATTTTCAGTTAGAAAACAGTTTAATATAAGCATTTGCCAAAGATTGCAGCTTTATTTGCTGTTTCTAGCAAACCTAACTGGGTAGGGCCTCCCACAGAGGTGGTGGTCCCTTGATTAAAAGGGACAGATTTACCCAGTTAGCATTACTCTTCTGTGCCCTTCTGTTCCCTACCTGCCTGGTGTGTAAATGTGTTCTGTGGAGACAAAAACTGATCTTGCAAACGTACGATGGGAATGACTTTCTAAGAATGGCAAAACAGGAAACTAGAGCCAACCAAAGCCCTGGAAGGTTTCCTTGAGAAGGTCACCAGCAGCCTGGGTTGCCATACCTGGATTTCTTGGTTTACGAGAGCAAACCTCCAGTTCCTGAAAATACTGTGCTTGGTTTCGGTTCATACAGCCTTATGGGATAATGACTGGTACCAGAGCTCTGCGCCCCTGGGGTGTGTTTCCTTTGAGTACCACGCTTTTGGATGTCTTGCTCCTTGCTCCATGATCTTAGAACTCTTGATCAGAGAAGCTGCAGTTGTGATAACACAGTCACGAGCTGCGTGCTGATGTGTCAGTAACAAAGGACCACCCATGCCAGTGCCCCAGTGATTCCGTAAGATCGTCACCCAGGAACATCGTAGACATTTTAATGTGTGTAAGAACACTCTGTGATATTTGCGCGATGACCATCTAATGACACATTCTCAGAATGTTAAATAATGTAAGGTTGGACTCTAACTCTTCAGTGTGTTTCAGCTTTCCAAAAGGACTTTATGACCTGAATGTCCTTTCAATGCATTGCTCAGGAGAAAGTTCTCCAAAGTAACCATAGGTCCTGGTTTGGTCCAAGCTAGTTTGTCCCTGCTTACACTAATAAAGCCCCCTTTCGGATTGAAAGTTTCCCCAACTTATATTGTACTTTTATTAGAATCAGGGAAGTCTAGCATAAAATTTCTTGTGTGGTTTCATTTCAGATTAATATTTCAGAGAAAATAAATAATGGATAGTTATTTCAGCAATAATAATGCATATTTGTATATCACCCTATAAATTACAAAATGTATCTAATACCTTATTTAACGTATATATTTTTTCACTTAGTAATAAATGCTATAAGTTATCTACTCTGTTTGCTAGTCAAATATTATGACGGCATCGCTAAAATTATGCAAAATTATCCAGAATTTTCACAAAACTGACAATGAATTTCTTAAGAATTTTCACTTAGAAGGAATTCTGTAGTCCAGTAGTGGGGAGATAGATATGTCATAGAAGAGGGGCTAAATACATGTAAGAAGTCATTTCCAGAAAGGCCAACACTGGAAACTTTCAGAATCTCCCTACATAAAGTAGTTCCATTAAACTTATTTTAGAGATAGTTCCCTTAGATTTGATAATTTAAAAATTTCTTTGCAGATATCTGTTAAGGACTGATGAGGTAAATATAAATTGTCTTAAAAACAATACAAACTCTAGCCTGGCACAGTTTCATTTGTTTTTTGAACACTAGTAATATTTTACCAGTGGTCTTTAAATTGTAAATTTGTGTTTTCTTCTGAAACTAATTCTAAGAGAGAGGAAATATAGCAATTAATTCAAGTATCTCCAAGATGTGTTTTATTTAATATTAAATAAATGCTTTTATTTTATAGAAGCAGAAATATCCAAAAGGTTAATTGAATTCCCTAGAGTAAACTGTTTTTGTAGCTATGTTTCTAAGAATTAACGCTGAAAATGATCCACTCAATCTTTTACTTTAAGCACCAAAAAAATCTGAGTCACATATGCTGTGTCTTTGCATTTGTTTCTGTTAGATGTTTTTGTTATTGTTATTGTTATAGTTGGCCTATATATCTCAATAGAGTCAATTTTATTTCATTTCTATTGTGTTCTAAAATTGCTTTAGTTATAATGAGCAATAATTGTCTTTCTTAGTTTCATTTTATTATTTTCCTTTTCCCGTTGTCAAAAATAAAATCCTATTTCCTACTACGTATTTGCTCTGCATGAAATGCCTTTCATGTTTATCGAAATAAATAAGTCTTGACTAAATCCAGTAGCGTTCAGAAACCAGTTGTCCGCTGGTGCGTTTCCGGTGGGTCTCCCGGTGCGAGGCAGAGCTCCCCATCGTTCATCTCAGCTGTTCTATCTTCTTTATGTCTGTGGAATCTTTCAGAAAATACACTATTTCAATCCTACTTTTTGTGTTTCTCGTTGGATAAATTTCTATCACTAATAATTCTTCTGTACAATCAAAGTAAAACTTTCTTGTTGAAGAAAATCTGGAAAATGCAGAAAAACATATAGAAGCATGAAAAAACTCACTCAGCCTCAAAGAACGATTGCACCAGGAAAGGGACAAAGACAAGGAAGTCTTTATTCAAGACTGCTGCAGGGGGAAAGATTGAGCTCAACTCTGCAGACTGCAGTCGACAGCGTGCAGGGGGAGCCAGTAGAAAAGTGCTACGGGAAGAGGCAGGCCCATGAGCCTTCATCTAGGTCACCTCCCATGTCCTCCTGAGTGCAGCAAGGGTGCCATCTCCTCCATGTTCATGTTTCAGAGAGTGACTTCCAGGTCTTTCCTGGGTCCGGAAACTTGGAAAAGGCTTGGAGAAGGTAAATATCTCGACGGGACGGAGGCAGAATTCACACTGAAAAGTTTTCCTGAGTCAGTGCTGTAGGAAAAGCAAGGCAGCGGCCGGGAGTTAGGGAAAAGCCGGTCTCAAGTCCAGAGGACTTTGTTAAGACACTTGGGGTGCTTGTCCTCCTCCTTCATGAAACCGCTCTTCATTCAGCACATGCTTTGCTTGTCTTTTATATGTTTTTCCTTTATTGAGTCTTGCCTGTAAACATAACTGCATCTTAGTTTTAAAAACGATCTTTTAATAACTTTTCCCATGATTGATAAATATTCGGTATGTGTTAGAATGGGCATAAAATAGCGCATACATCATAATGCGCTTCTTAAAAACGGAGGTAACACGCAGAGTGCTTAGAACAGAGATTGCCACGCGTTAAGTGCCATATAACAACTAAAGCATTTCACAGATGGCTCACTCAGAAAAGAAAATACAGGGAAGCCACCACGACTATCTTTAAGTGTTTGAAGGGCTCCTCTGTCAAAGAGGCGTAGGACACATTCCTGGGAACTCTAGGAACAGTGAGCATAAGTCTCAGTGGGTAGGAAGAAGTAAGACCTCTTTGGAAGTTACCAGTTGATCATTATTTGGTGGTAGTTAAGTAGATCTGGATGAGCTTTTATGAGCATCATAAGCATTCAATTTGAATGGTGACCTTTTCCAGTTAATAGCTGTACCATTAATCACCTTGTAAGAGTCTCCCAGGGCACTGAGCACACCCTGGCTCAGGCTGTCAGTTGCAGAGGCTTGTGTGGGTTGTCATGGAAGCAACTAGTAGCTCCAGAAAGCCACAGCACTCGCTCCCCAGTGGAGGGAGATTGGCTTACTGTGTTGATACACTGTTAGCTGCCCCCTTAAAAGGTGCCTCCTCCTCTGCTGGCTTTCTCTCCTGGGTCGCAGCTCCCTCCTCAGGTCCTGCTGTGTTGCTGCCCTTCCTACCCTCCTTTCCTATGGGACAGGAGGGAGGGGAGGCTGGGCTGCCGCAAACACGAGGCTCTGGGTAGCACTGTGCTTACCGAGAGTTACAAAGTCCTTCATCTCTGATCCAGCAAGCTCTTGTCTTCAGCCAACCATACAATAGTAACAAGCTAACCTACTAACTTGTAAGTAGGGTAGAGACCCAGCATCCTCCCAGTTCCAGATACAGACAAATCAATGTGAGTATGTGTTAGTAATCCCTGATCACAGCCCTCTTACAGGTTGGCTTTACTAAATGGTTGTATAACTACCAAAGTGATAGAAACAGGCATGAAACTTTGTACTTTTTCTGATTTGAAAACATTAAATATTAAATGTGAGATTGAATATTGAAAACTATGCCCACTATAATTATATAATGCCACACTACTTCCTATTAATATATGTCCCACTGTCCCTTACCTTCTTGTAAGTATCTTCATTGACTAAAATACTAAAAAGAAAATACCATTTTCCAGAACTTGAAGTAAAACTGACCTCAAATTTCTGGAACTTAGCACTTCCTGCCTTCCCATCAAGCTCGGCCCTGATGCAGGATGTGCACTGGCCTCTGTTCACACTGTCCTGCTTTCTAGAGCGTGGTAGGGAGCCAGGCATGGAGGTGCATGCAGAATAGAGAGACCCGTGGTTGTGAAAGATGCTTTCGCATTGCATTCCCCCCCCATCCAGGTCAGTGCACCACACCATTCACAATTCTATGTACTTGATGATCAACAGGTGAAATTGTAAAATATGATGATAGTGACATAACCCATAGAATGCACCTGTAGCAGTCAGTTTCCTATTGCTGGGACAAGAAACCCAACCCCGACCACTTAAAGGAGAAGAGGCTTATTTGGCTCCTAGTTTCAGAGGATTTGGTCCATAATCAGCTGGCCCCAAAGCAGAAAAGTCACGGCGGGAGTTCCTGTGGAGGAAAGCCACCCGTGTCCCGGCAGGAAGGAAGCAGAGAGAAAAGGAGAGAGACAGGGAGAGAGATTCAGAGTGCAAACGCACACCCAGGGACCCCTCCCTCCACCAGGTCTTGTCTCCTAAGAGCACCTTCAGCCGTGAGCTCTTCAATGGATCGGTCCACTGAGGATGGTGCCGCCATGATCCAGTGAACCCCAACTCTGAGCACATGAGACTTCGGGGCACGTTTTAGATCCAAACCATAACAGCATTAGAATAAATCTAATAAATTATTTGGAATACTTTCATTCTGAAAGGTATAAAATCTGTGAGAGAAATGAGCAAAGATCAGAATAAACCAGTATACCATGCTTATGGATGACAAAATTCAACATTATTAGTATTTCGGCTTTTCTCAAGTTGATTTATCAATTGAAAGCATTAATCAAACTCCCAATAAGCATTTCTACAACAAAAGACAGTGGATTCTAAAATTTACAAGAAAACACTAAGGACTTCAAATAACCAAGACAATTTTGAAGAGGAAAGCAAAGTTGGATGACTCATTACTCAGTGTCAAGGCTTACTGGGTCGGTACGTTCATCAAAACAGTAGTGTTGGTGTAAGAACAGACATTGTGTCAGTAGTCCTCACTGGAGAGTCCTGAAGCAGGCACACACACACATCCACACACACAGCTGATCGTGTGGGGAAAGGCAGACTTTTTTTTTCTAAATTGATGTGAGACACTCAGACAGCAGTGTGGTAAAATAATGGGCCTTGATTCATATGTAGCACCATAAGCACAAAGCCCCACACAATGCTTCATAGACTTAAAGGTACTGCATGAAACTAGGCAATTTTTAGAATTAAACCTAGGAACAAGCCTTGTTAACTGAGTTCCTAGGTAAGGCTGAAGAAGCACAAACCATACATCAGAAAATTTGTTCTTTGAAACACAGTAATGACAATAAAATGATAGCGATACCAAATGGGAGAAAATATTTGCCCAAGTCCATATCAGATAAAGGGCTTTATACAGAACACAGATTCTCAATAATCTGAGAACAAGGAGTCCAATAAAAAGTGCTCAAAGGATTTGCACTTATGCTTAACCAAAGAAGAGAGTGTCCTTATGGAACCACAAACAACCGCAATGAGCTAAAGCAATTTGAAGATAGAACAGAGCTGAAGGCCTCGCATTCCTGCTTTCAAACTGTATTACAGAGCTGCAGTAATCAAGACAGGATGATACTGGCATAAAAACAGACATAGAGCAATGGACCAGAAATAAACCTCGTATGGTCAGTTGATCTTTCACAAGGGTGCCTAGAACACAGCGTAGGGAAAGGACAGTCATTGCAGCAAAGGGTGGTGGGAAATCTGGATATCCATGCACAGGGGATTGAAACTGGAACTTTGCCTTATACCCATACAAAAATTAAATTGAAATGGATAAAAGAAAACTTCGAGAAAAATTTCTCATCATTGGTCTTGGCGATGTTTTCAGATCTAACGCCAAAAACACAGGCAACCAAAGCAAGAATAAACAAATGAGACGGTGTTATACTAAAGAGTTTCTGCACAGCAAAGAAATTCGTTGTCAACATTAAAAGCCAACCCGCGGATCTGTGACAACAGGTGCAAGCCGCACATATGTTCAGGGGTAAACATCCAAAACATACAAGGAATTCACGCAACACAATAGCAAAAGCTCAAATTACCTCATTAAAAATGGGCATTCAGCCTAAATAGACAGTTTCGCAGAGAAGCACTCCAGTAGCCAATAGTTGTATAAAAAATTGCTCAACATCGCTCACCATCAAATAAGTGCAAATCAAAAACACGTGAGAAATCGCCCCCCCTCCTGTTATGGTGGCTATTGTCAAAAAAACAAGCAATGACAAGTGTGGGTGAGGGTGTGGAGGGGAGGGAAGCCATGTAACCTGGGGGTGGGGATGTAAAAGGTATAGTCATTATGGAAAGCAGAAGGGAGGGTCCCCCAGAAGGAGAAATAGATCTACCATATGACCCAGCAATATATATCTGAGAGAAGTGAAATCAGGATCGCAAAGAGGTATCTGCACGGTGTGTTCATGTCAGCATTATTCATGACAGTCAAGAGAAAGAAAGGATGTGAGGTTCCATCAGTGGGTGGATGAGCAGAGAAACTGAGGCAGATATCCACAACAGAGTATCGTAGAGCTGCCAAATAAATCTTGTTTGTAACATGATTGAACCTGGAAGGCATTATGCTAAGTGAAATACACCAGATACAGAGAGACTAATACTGCACGGATTCACTCATGTGGGACGTCTGGAGAAGCCGAACTCAGAAAAGCAGAGTGCAGAAGTCGTGGCCAGGGGTGGGGAAGATTTGGGGCAATAGGTACAAGCTTTCCATTATATGATGATCAAGTTCTGGGGGACAGGCGCACATGGGTGTCATGGACGTGTTCTTCAGTATGACTGTGCTAATCATCGCACAGTGTATGTCAAATCACCATGTTGGACACCTTGAATATATTCAATTTTTATTTAGCAATTGAATATTTAAAGATAAAAATTCAGTTGAGACTACATTTAAGAGATGCTAAAACCACTGAAAATAATTAATTCCAGAGAGCACAAAGGGGATAAGAAAAATAACTCATGGGTATTTTGGTTACAAAGCTATAAAAATTTTGACAAAAATCATTGAGGTATGAATCTTGAAAGGAGATATATTACCTTATATAAATCCAACCTTAATAACCTTGAAATTTAAAGAGACAAACAATTGCATTGAGCTCTAATTAGAATCATAAGTGATGTTGTAAACTACAGGAAGTAATTGTGTTTACATGTATTGACTTGATTAAATATGCATACATTTCTGATTGCATGGTAACATTTGGGGACACACATTTTTAAACCCTATAGTAAAGTATTACAATGCCAAGTCAATATTTAAATTGTGTTTGTTTTTTATGAACATTGCAGAATAATGCCTTTCTTTTGACAGTGAACTCCATAGAAGACTAAGAGCTTTTATTTATTTTTGCCTAGTTTGAGCTGTATGCAATTAACCAAATTTACTCTGCTTGTGATATTTCAATCCTTAAACATTTTTCTAATTCTTACATTACTATGATTTCATTACAAACTCAAAATATTGCCTAGGGCTCTGTATTTTATATCCTAAATGAATTGTATTTTAATTGAATACATGATTACATGTTTTTTCACATGCTTGCAGTCCATTTTCACATTTAAATATCTTGCTTAGTTCAGTCATGCATTTCAAACTTAGTTTTTCAACTGCTCATTGATTTGTCTGTTACAATTAAATATATCTTTGGAAACATTTTCTTCTGGAGCTTAAATGACTATGATTTTTTTCTCTTAGAAAAACAAGTGAATGAAATTTGATATTAATAGAAAACTTTACATACTCTACATAGGTATTTTCTCCCACAGTTTCTAGAAACTGTTATCTGAATAGAACAACCTTGTATGGCCCAGCCACCCTGCAGTTCTTGATTGATACGATAATGTTAGAAGAAAACTAATTATAGTATTGATTGTTTCCTGTAGCAGTCCCCTGGTGCTACCAATAGCCAAGCAAGACAGTTTGTTGGAAAAAGACATCATGTTCAAAGATGCAACAAAAGGGCTGTGTAAGCAGCAGTCCCCGGACACCACCCCTGAACGTACCTCAATGAACGGCGCCAGCAAACCTGAGCAGGTAATCGCTCCCGGCCGCGGTGCGCTTCCACATACCGTTGCGCTTTACAACCCAGCATATCTCAGAAGCAGATATCTGCTGCTTTCCATTCAAAGAAAAATTGGGGAATGTATAGGTCACCATTTTGTTTACAGTTCCCATAAGTAAATAGAGCGTTGTGTTCATCATTGACAAACATAATTGCTGTTGTGTTTTACACCAATTTGGATTTCCCAATTTAACCTCTGTACTACGAACTAGGCTCAGCCAGTTCGTTACTTCTTGCATGTTTCCAGTGGAGTCCTTTGTTGTTATTTTGAATATCAGGTGCTCTGCGTTTTTCTGTTTCCTCCAACTATCCAAATGCAGGCAAAAAAAGAACAAAGAGGCACTGACAGCCATTATACTTAGAAGTAAAGAATAACGGTGGTGTGTGTGTGTGCGTGTGCACGTGTGTGTGCACACTTGTGGAGAACCATGGACCACTGTGTTCAGGTTAAGGGAGATCACTTTGGAGTTGGAAAGCTGATGAGTTTAGGATTATAGAGATGAATATATTTTCTTTTTTTATTGCCACAGAAATAAATAATTTTGCATGTTAAGTGTTTTGTAAATGCCAGTGTTATCTGCATCTTTAAAATGATTTTCTTTCAGTGTCTCTAATATCTTGGTTTAGCTAGGGTTTCTAAAAATACTCTTCTCCAAATTAGATTTTAATTTAATTTAGATTGCTTTAGATAAAGAAAACTTTAAAATGTTCTTTTGTGGTTTTCATTTTTATTGGCATTGTTTTGAAATACTTTTCTTAATTAGTTTATAAAGACATGTGGAAACTCTAAAGTTAATTTGATTTCCTACTGTTGAGATTTGCTAACATTAAAAAAAAAAAAACTTTCTAATACAAATTGAGCCATTGCATGACTTGAAGTGAATTCTTACGTTTGAGTTTATTTTATGTTTCCATTGATGTGTTCTTAAGCTATTAATTATTTGTCCAAGTTCAGCAGAAGTTCGGAAATAAAATCTGAGATCAGAGATTTAATCTTTGATTAAAGATGAGCAAATTCAGCTCAAACCTTCCATGAAGGTACTGAGATTTTCACCTCCTGGGGTCAGAACAATTTCTAACAGGCAAAGTGATGCTTTCAAATGTTAATTTAACACAATATTTTCAAAAAAATATAAAACATTATTCAATAACGAGAAGACCTTTGCAACCTACGAGAATCAAATGAAATCCTTGCAGGGCTGCTTTTCTGTTGTTAATGTCAGCGCTTAGGGTTGCATCCTAGACATGAAAATGACTGTAACTGTGTGTTGTTTATTCGTCATGTGGGAGGGCACGGTGGTTCCCTAGGGCTCAGGCTGCAGCACTTACCTCAGACCCACGCGCAGCCTTGGCCACGAGATGCAGAGGGTCTGTCGGGTGACACAGTGCAGGCACTGCTGCATTATGCGCTCTCTGGTCACAGCAGCACTTGGAAAAGACTTTCTGAAGCTTACAAAGTTCTGATTCACATTCAAAAGAGAAATTCATAGTGTAAAAAAAAATATTTTAAACTAAAATAAAAACTATCTCTGCTTCCAGATTTTTGTAACATGTAGGTCTTATCGAATGGTGACTGAATGGTGCGAATGAATATTCAAGGATTGCTTAACCGTTATTTAAATTTCTGAGAATAAGTGAGAGTAAGATTTGCTTTCATAATATCCCTGAGAAAATAAGAGTTTTCTTTTGCTGCTTAAAAATATACATTTCCCCTTGATTCCCCTTGTGTTCTGATCTGTTCCTCCCCCCTTGCCCTGCCTTTTTCCCATTTTATTTCTGGTTTCTTAACATTTTAAATTCTCTCTCTCTCTTATCCCTTTCTTCTTTCATTTCAAAAAATACATATTTAAATTCAGTTTAAGCTTGAAATTTAGATATAAAGTGGCCTGCAAAGCCTCACGTGTTTAGAAGGTGGCTGGATGATGACTTGCTGCTATGTGAGCGGGGTCGCTGGGGGCGTGGCCTGGAGGGTCCATCTCCCTCCCTGGCTCCTCCCTTCTCTCTCTGCTTCCTGTACTCCATGCCCTGAGCAGCTCTCCTCCACCTGACCCTTCCACCAGGCCGATTCTACCTGGAGCCGGCAGACCATGCAGAGTCTAAAACTTCTAAAACGTGACCCAAAATACACTTCTCCTTCACTTTGTCCGTGTTGGGTATTTTGTTCCAGCAACCAAAAAGTGCTCAAGTGAGTTCCATTCCATTTAGTGCAGACACGTCAGCCTGAGAGAGAAGTGATTGTGGACCTCTGCGACTCTGGGAGTTCCTTATCCTCACCCAGCCTCATCTGTAAAATTAGTCCATAGTGTGGGCCTCATGTGGGTGTTGTGAAGATGTCTATAGGTGCGGGCTGTAAGTTATCACACATTTATCAGAAGCAGAGTACACACTCAGGCGTATGTCTGTTTACTTTTACTGGTGTTGTCCATCTAGACTGAGTGTCCATTCACTTTTTTGTGTGTGTGTGGGTACCAGGAGTCGAACTCAGAACCTCATGTGCCAGCAGGCACTCATGCCGCTGAGCAATATCACTGGCCCTTTTAGCGTATGTGGGTACCGGGAGTCGAATTCCGGACCTCGCGTGTGCCAGGCAGGCACTTATGCCGCTGAGCCATCTCACCGGCCCGTACATTCACTTTTGCAATAGCACAGCAGGGGTCTTTCTGCTTTTAATTCGTGTCATACCAATCCATACAGCTACTGGACTTCATCTTTTCCATGTAACTGTAGATTCTTTTAGAGAATACTACTACAACATAATACTCATATTGACTAATGTTTCAAAACTTAACAATGTTTTCTCCAGCAGTATCTTAGTCCCCAAAATATTATTGTGAGCAATATATTATCCATTTTCAGTGTTTAAGCTTGAATTTCAAATCGAATTGTAAATTGATCCAAGTTAGGGGTGTCGAGCCAGCTGCTCATCACAAGTGTCCCTGCTACCTCATCTTCAGAACTCCTTTGGGGACATCAGCGTGAGCTCATGGCCCATCTCCTGTAGCCTGGGGGACCTATGACACTTCTGTAAATAGGAGGGAAGTCTGCACGCCTTGATTCTGTGGGCAGTAGATAGGTTTTGATGACAAGCAGGACTTATTTTCCCATAATCCACAGAGACTCCACAAGATGTGCACACAAACACGTAGCTCCTGGGGCAAGTGTGCCAACTTGCTGCAGCTCCTCAGCCAAGTAAGGGAACTGTAAGTGACAGAGCTTGGCAAGGTCACTGAGAAGCATGCAGCTAAGAAGCAGGAGGAGGGCGAGACTGTGGCATGGCTGTGTCAGCCTGGGAAGTTCAGCAGTACTTGTTACATTACCACCCTGTCCTGCTAGGACCACAACAGTCACCTGGTGTTTTCATCTAACTTCCTCTTCCCTCTCCATTGGTCCAGGCTGGGTTCTGCAGCCTCTCCTACCTGAGGGCCCCAAGCTTGTTGCCTCATCCCCTACATCAAGCTCCTCTGCTGCCGGTTGAGCGAGGATCTGATCCCTGGACATCTACTCTGGTCTCCAAGAGAGAAAAATCACAACAAAATAGCAATTAATCCAGCAGTGCTGCCACCAGCCTTGTAAGAGTGGGGGTGGAAGCTGCAAGCTCAGCGAAGTTCCAAAACAAACTTGCCTTGGATCTTGAAACATTTCTCTAAGTGTTTCTGAGTTTTTCAGTATCTTTTGCATTATGTCTGTTTTGTGTGTTAGATTACTCCTTTTAGACAAATATATACAATAAATAACCATAAAGGTCAGTCCTGGGGAGATATGTACACTTTTAAAAGCGTTTTTACCTGATATTGGCTTAGACCATCAGAATTGATGGTAGACATTTCTCATATACAGTATTCACCCTACAATTACAAGATAAAAATATTCACATAGTTTCCTTTTTCTTTCTATTTGCTGTCAGCTGCTAACATGCCTTTGAAATCTTTATAAAGAATTGGTGCCTGAGACAACCTTGCTTGAGACTGATAAGCAGAGCTTCTCTGATCACTTTGCAATCCTGGCGGACTCAGTAAACACCAGGATTCCTCCTCCTGCCCCATGGCACACTCTGTTGGTGGCATTTCCTCACTACCAGCAGTCTGGGGGCGGTCACATTTTGCTGTCAGCCTCGTACTTCTCTCGCCTGCCCACATAGCAGCTGTAGCACTGGGGAGGAGACCCCGTGGGAACACCAAGGAGAAACCCTAAGCATCCTCCCAGGCTCCTCGAAACAAATGCAAACATCTGTCAGCACCACTGTACTTTTTCCAAGGGTGTGGGCAGAAATTGGCATCAGGATCATTAGCATTATGGTTGTGAGAGGAATTTTATTTTCTTAGTGTAAATCATTATCCTTAAAGAAAAAGTCTTGCTCTTGATTTTTCTTTTTCCAGGTTGCTTTGGAAGTTAAACAAGTGTGCCATCTTGCTGCAGATTTTGCATTGCATTGCAATTTTTGCACCGTTCAAAGTTATTGCAATCATATTAATTGTATTATGTTATATATGCGTGCATATTAGGTATGCATATTAATATTTGTGTCCATATAAACATGTACACATACTACACTCTTAGTTTTGAGGTATCTATGAGTTGCTTGTTTTAATTCTTTGGGATAATGTTGGCCAATACATTAGAAAGAAAAGACATTTATGTCTACCCCTAAACTGATAGCAAAAGTTTCCTATCGTGTATCTCTCTAGGTAAAGACTTTAGCTGATGCTTATTTCCTCTCTAGAACGTGAACCCTTGCCCATTTGTGCTTATTTTTCTAGAGTCTTTTTATATCCGAGGGCAAGCATTCCAGTCCACGATCCTAGGATCCAGTTAAGTTGCTCATCAATACAAGAACACCTCAGTCTTGTCCAGATTAACCCTAAATAGGAAGCCAAGTGCAATATAGCAGCTCATGGCTGAGTGTCTTTCACTATTCTTTCTCTGAATACACTGGTTGCCTGAGTCCCAGGCCAGCAGGGTAAGACTTAGCGTTGTTCCAACAAAGCAAGTCTGACCACTCACTCCAGAAACCAGATGGGAACAGTAATAGTGAATGGTAGGAATGGGATTTGTTCAGTAGAGAGGGCAAGGTATGTGAGTGGGGGTGGGGCCAGGCACCCTCAGCCCTGTCTTCAAGGGCTCACACGAACACTAAGATTATAGGGGGAAGGAATGATGACGCCGTCCTGGTCTGACTGCGGTCGGCTTGATCGTCCTCTCCAGCTGGTTCTGGGAAGCTGTTGGGAAGCCGGCATTGCTCGGGAGAGCACAGCTCAGTAGTTCCCCTCTGAGAAGATCACGCCTGCCTCCGGGAGCAGCCTCGCAGTTCCTGGTGGATGTGGGTTTGAGGCAAGGCCTGGGGACGTGGAGGCCTCCCTCTGGGGTCTGGAACAGTTGGCAGCCTCTTGATGACGATGTCCCTGCAAATATTGAAAGTTCTTTAGTTACTAGATCTTCGCACCTTGAGCCTTGACAGGGGAGGGTAGTAAAGAGAATTTACCCATGGGCAAGGAATGGAGAACGGACAAGAGTTTATTTAGATCAGAGAACATTGTTGTTTTAGCCTCTTTCTCCACTTTCTCGCCACTGAGACACGATCCCCAACTCCCACAGTTTAAGGAGAGGTTTACTGTGGCTCACGTCTCAGTCCATACTCAGAGGGTTGCAGGGCAGAGGAAAACTGCTCAGGGCATGGTGTCCAGGAAGCTGGAGTGTCAGGGGAGGAGCGGAGAAGGAAGATAACCCCTTCTGGGTCACATCCACAGCGACCGCCTCTTCCGACCAGACCCCACCCCCTAACAGGATCCAACCAGCTTCCACACACAGGGGGCGCTGGGGGACATTGCAGATCTAAACCATAACAACGTCAAGAAAGAGAGTGAGTGACTGTCCAAGAGCGAAATCACATAGGGTGAGAGATTAGGGTTTTCGTAAGGTTTCGGCATATGGAAGAAAGGTCCAGGCAGCAGATGTGAGTATCTGAAGAACGTCTTTTCCTGGATCCCCAAGCACTGTGTCACTCTTCTGGGAGCACCAGCATTGTCCTTCAAATTGTGTTTACAGTTCCCATTTTGACAAGCCCGTTTTCCTCTGGCTTCCAGAAGGCCATCAGAGAGGACAGTCTGCCCTCCACCACCACCACCACCGAGCTACAGCAAAGTTTTCAGGGCGCCCCGTTTTCCTCTCCTGCACTGCCTGGTCTTAGAAGCTCTCTCTACCTTAGCCCCTCGCTTCTGCACCGGTAGATCGGAAACACTCTGAGGTCAAGGACATCCGCCTTTTTGTTCATCTTGTAACTGAATCGCTAGTTCAGCGCCCGGCAGACTGTAGAGGAGCAAGAAAAACTGGCAAATGACTGCACCTATGGCACCAGACCTATCCTGGTCTGTCGGAGTTCTGGGACTGTTACCCAGTGGCTCCCATCCCAGCTTCTGCGTCCTGCCGACCAGCTGAGGGGCCCCAGGGGAGTCCTCTCGCCACTCTGCTCCTCTGGGGTTTCACCGACTAGCGAAACACTTGAGGCTCCTGCAGTGAATATCAAACTTTTAGAAAGTATTATTTAGCAGGAGAAACTTTCCCAAAAGACATACGTGAAAGACAACTGATTTCTAAGGCAGAGAAAAAGCTGAGTGTCAGGCCGGACACGGTGGAGCACCCTTAGTCCCAGCACTTGGGAGGCTGAGGCAGCAGGATTGCCTGGAGTTCCAGGCCAGCCTGGGCTACGTGGTGAGCCCCTGTGCTCAGTATCTGATGGGCTCCTCGTCCTCCGCCATCGCCTTGGTGACGTCTGATTGCCTTGGTCCTTCACCAAGCACCCTGCCGAGCAGGTTAACCAGAACTCCTCTCCCTGCTGATGTTTCCTCCCAGGAGCTTTCTGTCCACTCACCTGCCTGCCCCTTGGCTTCAATCAGACCCCCACCGGGCTGGGCTATAATGAGAGCTGAGTCCCACTTCTTCCCCCACTCCAAGTGGTTCCTGTTCCCGTGGCCATGGTTGTATAGTCTTCCGCACCGTGCATCAGTGCACATCACCAAGTGATTTTCTTTTTATGTGGTAGTAAGGGTTGAACCTAGGACCTTCACGCTGCCGTACATCCCCGGCCCTCTCCCCACCCACCTGCCTTTTTATTTTCTTTCAGCTTTTATTTCGAGACAGGGTCTTGCCAAGTCAGTAAGTTGCCCAGGATGGATTCAAACTCGTGATCCTCCTGCCTCAGCCTCCCAGGCTGCTGGGGTTACAGGCATGCATCACTGCGTCTAGCTGGAATGTTTTTGTTTTTCCTTTATGAGTAAACAGACCAAATTCTATACTTGTCTGCCTCCATCCCTCACCAGGGGAGTTGGTGGAAAGCGGATCGTCGGCGTCCTGGGTCGCTTCTAATTCTCACAGCCAGCCGGTGCATTAGCGCTGTCCTTTACTGCACGTCCTAAGAGAAGGCAAGGCGGCTGCATGGGGTTAGCAGAGAAGATGCTCCAGGTCTCCCACCTGAGGCGGTGCATAGCGGGGCTTAACCCACAGCGTGAAGGACCCACGGCTTTGACTCAGATGAGCTTTTAAATTTTTCTTTTTCTTAGCGTACGTTTGCGGTGTGTACCGATGGCACTCCCTGCGGGGAGTTGGCACATGGACAGAATGCATCTCTGTCCTCTTTATGTCCCCTTTCCCTCCTCGTCCTCCTTTTTCCCTCATCTCTTGGCCCCATTCCCCTTTGAGAAAGATCCGTCTCCCTGCTTCCTGGTATCTCTCTTGTATTTTGCTCTTAGTTTTCACTCTCGTAGCAGAGAAGCTCAGCCAGGGTGTAGGGTCTTCGCACATTAGCATCACTGAGGAGGGCAAAAGGACACACAGCCTGGATGCAGGAAGCCACCAGGGACGACATCACCCAGGGTCTGGGCCGAATTTCCTGTCCTTCCCCTCTCTGAGATCTGCCCTGCTGAGCCGCTTCCTGTGCCTGAGAACCTCTTCACAGAGAACCGAGAGTATCATGTCGAGAAGCGGGCCTCATCCAATCCCAAAATTGTCCTCACAACCCAGAAAACAGTTAAGAAAGCTGGGACCATTGTGACTTTTGCTTTTATCTTCAAAAAAATGCCCAACCCGGGATGCTACTCTTGAACTACTTAAGTAGATGTTTCTAAACTCCAAAACTATGTTAATATTAACTAATTATAAGAAGTTAATATGAAGCAATTCTCCTAAGGCTGTGTAATAGGCTTTGTGTTGGTTAAACCCGTGATATATTTTGACAGATATTCCTACTCAGTGTTGCAAGAGTAGAGGAAGGAATACACTCAAGGTGTTTGGCTGAGTGAGTGCGTGCTATGTTGCAGAAGGAGGCTTGTTCTTGACATTTCTGACATCAGCATATTTTGCAGATTAATTTTTAAATAAGTAAGCATGCCACCATTGGAATATTATTTTCCTACCTGCAGAAATGGTTGTATCTCCAGTGCCAGGAGACCCCAACCACGGCCCCCCTCACCTGACACGCATCACACCTCTGAGCTTTGAGACGCCCAAGACATGATCTGCGTTTCTGTTGTTAATGTGTTAATGAGAGAGAGCCTGAGAAACAATGGACTGACTTTATGAACTCGTGAAAGATTTAGTTTTGTGAAATATTCACTAATATCAGAAACATAGTCATAAGCTGAATATTGAAAAGGTGTAATTTTCACTATACAAACACTTCATTGACAAATAGTAATATTTGTTTAAGTTATTTAGCAATGGTACATGCAATTAATAATGCAATGTATGATACAAGTACAGATAGAAAATGTAAATACAGAAGGCCAACAAGAATATGAACAATACATACAGACTTGCTGTTATTAAAATTTTATTCTGGGCATCTGTGAACTCACGGGGACATTGGTAAGAATATTCTCGTTCTCTTGCTTTCCTGTGTTTGACATAAGAAAACCAATCCTGTCGTGCTATGGGAAATGTCTGCTTTTCAGAGTATATTCCATGCCCATAAAATTAAGCATTGTCCATTTCCATCTATTTAAAGGGTCCAAATTTGTCTTTTATTTGAAACATTGCACAATTTTTAAACTCAGTCACTGTGTTCAATTGAGAGAGCTTGTGACAATTCTCTTAATCTCACAGCTACTTTCATCCTAAAAGTAATGTTGAACAGAATTAAAATCTCAGAAGAAAGTTCTGGAGTCTGCTCTGAAGATCTGGCTCCATCCGACGCGAATGCAGAGGCGAGGTCCGACCTTCTCTGCCTCACCATGCCAGCAGGAACAACAGGAAGAATTTAGCTTGGGGACCACTGCAAACCCCTGAGCTTGGCAGCTGCCCGTCTAACAGGGGCGCAGTGCAGTGCAGAGCTGCCTGAATTATAGGGAGGAAATAAGAAGAGTCAACATGCAGGAATGACCTTGGCGGGCACAATGACCTTGAGTGTCACAGGTGGCGTTCGGGGGGCAGGCGTGTGCACACGGGTGGGTAGAAAGCACCATTTCTCATCTGAATGCATTTCTCAGTGGCTTTAAATATTTTTTTTTTCATTTTCACTGAACCATTTCACCCTTTAATAACAGTTTCAAACTCAGGTGGTCTGCAAATTTTTGACGTGTAAAAAAAATGGAATTTCCAACTGTGAAGAAAGTTGATTGGAAAGCAATTAGAATTGATCACGCTTATTTTTCCCTAGGTCAAGCTCATGCCACCTGCTCCCAACGATGACCTGGCCACACTCAGTGAGCTCAACGACGGCAGCCTGCTCTATGAAATTCAGAAGCGCTTTGGGAACGATCAGATCTACGTGAGTGCCTTGGAGATTGCCTTTCACGCGGCTCTGGCTGGCGCTGTCCTCACCCTTTAGTGTCGCTAACATTGCAAATAACAGACTCACAGGAGCGTGTGCCCACGGGGGTGGCTTAGGTTAGATTTCTGAGTTCAGGTTCATTCTGGCTGTGTTAAAAGCAAGTTCCACAGCATTGCAAGCTTTGGGGCTAAGTGTAAGCTCATACTCAGTGTAGACACGAGTACCCACCACTGTTGCAATTTCCTGTTCTTGTGACTGCCGTGGAAGATCTTGGTGGGACCGGCAGGATGTGCAAATCGCTCATAAAATGCTGTTCTTCCCAGCAACTTTGCTTCAGCCTCACAGTCTGGAGGGCATTGAAGAGGACCCATTGACTATGCGTGAGGCCTGCGCCCCTGTTTGCACGGAAACGCAAAGTCTTGTTGCTCTGAATTGTCAGGGAGTGTCCTTGTCTGTAAAGTAAATGATTTATACACAGATTTCTGATAATAGGATACAAAAATATTACTCAGGTGCCAAACAGAATGGAACATTGGTTTACAACAATTTTATTCTTGCTTATCTCTTCTTTCTTCCACTACTGATAATAATACAGACATCCTGAGATCTCAAAATCAATCTCTCTCTCTCTCCTCTCTCTCTCTCTGTCTCTCTCTCTCTCTCTCTCTCTCTCTCTCATTGATTTTATCATCTCTGGCACAGACCACAAAGCAATTCAATTAGAATGTCTATCGAGAAATCTGATTATGCACATACCTGTTATCCTCTCTTGATAATACCCATTTTTCTTAATCTACTGAGAAACTGATTAAGTAATTTTCATGTAAATGCGACGTCTGAGGTTTCCTTAACAAGTGATAAATTGTCAGATACTGATTAGTCTATGAAAATGCAATACAGCATCTTAATGCTTGAATAAATTGCCTATCGCCATAAATACACTTAAAATTAAACACTTTCTATCAAAATTAATGCAAATGAGTCATGGCCATAAAGTGGTGAAATCTGATTGCATCAGCCTCTGTCCCAGCCTGGCAAAGCATGCACTGTTTTTAGGTCATTATTAGGCTTTCCCCCAGCATTATTTTGGTTTTTCTTTTTTAATATTTTCCTTGTAAGGACAGTATTAGAAGACTGTGGTGCAGAAAAGCTGAATTGCTCTGTATATCTTTATCCCCTGCTGTTTGTCCTGTGGCTCCATCTCCTAAATATTGATGCAGCGACTTCTCTTACTACTACGGCCCTCCTCCATCCTCATCCTTGTCCATACATCCTCATCTTCATCCGTCCTCGTCCATCCTCATCCTTGTCCATCCTCATCCTTGTCCATCCTCGCCCTCATCCATCTTCGCCTTCATCCTCACCCTCATCCACCCTTGTCCTCATCCACCCTCATCCTCGTCCACCCTCGTCCTCATCACAGCAGCCCTGCCCTCACCCACAGCCCCCAGCTTCACAGAGGACCAGTTCCTCCCCTGCTGTCTCGCAGTGGACCGTGGTAGTCTGTGGAGGGAATCCCGAAGCTCCCAGCTTCACTCTCCCCTGTGGCTCGCCCTTGCTCCTTGGAGGCAGAGCGCATTCCCGTGGCTGAGGCTGGGGGACTTTCCAACTGATCTGGCCAAGCATGCGTCCCGCCCTGGTCCCATCACGGCCCTGCTGCCTGCACCAAGGACTTATGTGAGGTTCTTTACTCCCCTGAGCTTTCTTTTTGAGCCCATGAAATAGTGAGTTTCAGAAACTCCCTCTCAGACCCCTCTTTTTAATTACTTATGTATTTTCTTTTTTATTAGTCTACACCTGCAGTACAGCAGGATCACACTCCTTGTAGGAAGCTGGCGCACGGGCATCGTACATCTCAATTACTTTTCCATCCTTTTCCTCTCTTCTCCCTCCACCCATCTCTTGGTCTCCTTCCTTTTTGCAGAAGACCTCTCTCCCTGTTTCCTATTATCTATGTTTTATTTTGCTCTTTATTTATATTTTAGGTTTCTTATATAAAAGAATCCATGCAATATTTAAGCTTGTGTGTCTGATTTATTTTATTTAACCTTATGATCTCAAGGTGCATCCATTTTCCTACATTCCTACAGATGACTCAAGTTTATCCTTCTTTATGGCAGAGTAGTATTCCAACATACATAAATACCACATTTTCTTTGTCCATTCATCTGTTGATGGACACACAGGCTGCTTCCAAGATTTAGCTGTTAAAATTGTGCTGCTATAGGGGGCCAGTGAGATGGCTCAGTGGCATAAGCGCCTGCCTGACAAGCGCAAGGCCCTGAGTTCGACTCCTGGAACCCACATACGAAAAAAGGGCCAGTGATATCCCTCAGCGGCATGGGTGCCTGCTGGTGCGCAAGGTCCTGAGGTCGACCCCCGGTACCCACAAAAAAAAAAAAATTGTGCTGCTATAAACATAAGCATGCATATATCCCTGTAATAGGATGTCTTTAACTTTTGGGGGAGGATACATAGAAGGGGCATAGCTGGGTCGAATGGAACTTCTAGTTTTAGTTTTTTGAGGGATCTCCACACTGATCTCCATAGCGATTGTACAAGTTCACATTCCCACCAGCAGCGCAGAGAGTTCCTTTTCCCACAGCCTCGCCAGCATCGATTCCTGTTTGGTTTCCTGCTGGTCCCAGAGTCTTGTGTGTGTAAGGGAACCTCCCTTGGCTTCCTGCAAAGCCATGACCTTAGGACCCCATCATGGCTGGTGACAGTGCCCCCACTGGGGTTTGGCGACATCCAGCACTCCTTGAGGACTGAGCCCCTCTTGTCATATGGCTAGGAGGCCTGGTGGCACTGTGCAGTCTTGAGTGAACCCTCTTCCTCCCTGTCTGTCACTCCCTGGCTCTCCCTCTACAGTGCCCCGTATTTGCGATGACCTTTGCTGTACTTGGTCTCTATCTGGGTAAGGGGAGGTCACGTGTCCTGCCTTGCTGAAGCTCCCACGAGCTGTGAACTTGCCACTGTGCGAGACATGGCTTTCCTCATCCCATCGCAGAAGAACTGAAGAGCTCAGTCCTCCAGGATCGGTTTCGTAACTGAGTGCTTGAAGTTACAGTCTGAATTCACTTCTAATGGACTGACATGCAGTTCGAGCGTTATGGATTTGATAATAACTGCTTTCAAATGTCTGTAGATTGATAGTCGCCTGCACATTTTATTACCAGTCTGTAAAGAAGGTAAATAATTTTAGAGACTCTTACTGCATTTGGACAGTTTGAGTCTGTTGAATCTAACAAGAATTTGGGTTTGCATTTTGTATGTCTTCTTTCCTGATCTCATTTTTCTAGTGATTCGTGTTATAATTTTATAAAAGTATCAGCCCATGATTAATTGGGAGGAAGAGGCAGTGCCCCTTCCCCACAAATAGGAAGCACGAGTTCGGCAGATCCGTCAGCATTCTGCTAAACACGTCTGCTCAGCGGACCTCTCCTCACCTGTCCTCTGGGGCCTGTCCCACCGGCTGGTGGCTGCTCTGTCCTGCCCGTGCTCAGAGCTGTGCACGTTAAGCACGTGGCGGGTTATTTTTCCTCCTCGTCGCACTTCCGATACTCTGCACGTCCAGAACCTGCAGAAGCCCGGGTCTCTGGGCCCCGTCTCCTGCCCCTCTCGTTTCTCAGTGCCAGTGCCGTAGCTCTCCCCTCGGGCTCCTTGATGTGGCCACATGGTCACCGAGGTGTCCAGTGAGCACGTGTGGTCCTTGTGCCCAGTGCTGCCTCCTTCGGCTTCACGCCTGCATCCTTTCTCATGCAGCAGTGCTGCTCTGCTGTCCCTCCCGCCTTGCTGTCTTGTCCTCCACAAACTCACCACCCTCCCACAACCCTGTCATTTCCTAATTGAGGCCCTATCTCCCCTCCTACACGTGTGTATGTGTGCAGTGCGCACCCATGAGTGCACACAACTGCACACCCATGCATGCACACACCAGTAGAATGCAATCTCCTAAGGGCCAGGACTTTTGTTTTCTTCACTGTCACTACGTGGCACATAGTAGTTGCCCAGTAAATATCGAATAAATGAAAGACCTCTTTGACTCAGTACACAGTTTTAGCCCAAGAGAGGAAGTCAATATTTTTTTAATCCTCGGCAAACTGAGGCAGGGATGAGCATTAAGTTTTCATCGGAACCAAGGTAAATATTTTAGCTGCATTACCAGGATCAAGCAAGATTTTTGTCTTTTTGCTGTTGCCATGAGCTTTCAAAAGCAACTGTAAATCGCTCTGATCGCAAGTCATACAGGATAGCTGGCACCGAGTAAAGCCTTGCACGGCACTCCTGGTGCCCAGACTGCTGGCGTGCCACTCAGCGACCCAGCTGGAGGTGGCATGGCTGTGTCATCGGCCAACCTTGCTCTCACTTGAAGGGATTTGAAACTCTGTGTATGGACCCATTTTTCCCAGCTACTGCCGCAATGCCCTGGGCTGGGCCATGGAATTACGACCCCTGTGATACACATCTCTACCCAACTCCAAGAGACCCTCCAGGGCACACGCCAAGTACCAGCTTCTGAACACAGGAAATGTATTAGATTGCTGAGGTGAAGTCAGACATGGTGGCACACACTGTGATCCCAGCACTCAGAAGGCTGAGGCAGGAGGATCAACGTGAGTCCACACCCAGCCTAGGCTACACAGTGAATTCAAAGTCAGCCTGAACTACATAGTGAGACCCTGTCTCAAAAGATAGAATGATGAGGTAAAGAAAATCTCTGGGTTTCTACAATTTAAAAATTCCCTTCTCTGCAGCGCATTTAAAATGTTTCATTTCATCAAAACAGCTTCTTCAGTTTTGAGGATTTACACGCAGTCATATTTTATGATTTTGTCATTAACATTGACTTTATCATCAAATATTTAGGATTAATGATTTTTATGTCCTGCTTAAGACATTTTGTAAACTATTCTTCTTTATCTCAAAATAGACCTTCTTTAACTCTCAATAACTAAGACAATTCCTCAAATAGAAAAATTCCTCAAACATTCCTCAATAGAAAAATGCAGTGCTATGGTATTTTTTATTTTAGTTTCCCCTCTCTCTTCATCAGCAGATTTCTGTATTCTCTCACAATCTGCTCTCTTGCTTCATTTTTCTTCTCTGAAACTTAGTTGTACTTTTCAGCTGCTACAGTAATGATGTCCCTCTTCTGGTCACCTTTAGCTCTTTTCTTCTGTTCAATCCTGGGTGGACCCTCTTTGAACAAGCATTGTGTCACATGTCACCTACACAGAATGACACTCAACTCGTTCATGTTGAGGCTCGGCAGGGTTCTATTTTGAGAACACACCTGTGTCACTGCAGCTTCATGAAGTCGTGGAATAGAAGGAGCCCCTCCCCCAGTGCACAACAATCATTACAAAGGATTTTGGGTCCGTGACTACAGATCATTTTGTCTCATCTTTAAAACTTTGCACATGAGTAATCTCTTTTTTTTTTTTTGTGGGTACCAGGGGGTCGACCTCAGGACCTCGCGCGCCAACAGGCACCCGTGCCGCTGAGCGATATCACCGGCCCCTTTTTCGTATGTGGGTTCCGGGAGTCGAACTCGGGCCCTCGCGCTTGCCAGGCAGGCGCTTACGCCGCTGAGCCATCTCACCGGCCCATGAGTAATCTTTTTTATCATGTTCCACTCATCATGTTTCTGATAGCAACCGCACTGCTGCTTGTAGAAGCAATTATTAATTTTCATTTCCCAACAGTAAGCTTCTATCTGAATATATTCTAATTTATCAGTGTGCTCTAAATTGGGTGACCTTTGGGTTAATCCACTTTTTGGTTATTATGATTAATATAAATAGTCTTATGCCTGTTTTGGGGGGTCCACCCATAAAAGTATTTGTGTGGGGTGACGTACACTAGTATTCCCGTGGGGTGTCTCTCTGGGCTGGATCCCAGCACCTTAAAATCTGCTCGGCTTCTGTGGAAGCAGCCAAATAGTTTTCAGTGTGACCAGTATGATTTGTTTTATTCGTGTTTTTGCAAATTCTGGCCTTTCTAGCCTTTGTGCTGTGGTATCTCATTGTGGTTCTAATTTGCGCTCGTCTGATATTAATGAGGACACAGTAGGCGCTTGGTGCTCTTTTGATTATCTTCTTTCATGAATTGTCCATTCAAGTGTATCGCCATTCTAAAAAAAAGAGTTTAATTTTTCTTCTTGCTGTGGAGGAGTTCTATATATCCAGGTACACATATTGGAAGCATTTTCTTCCAGTTTGTGGCTTGTATTGTTCTCTTACAGTGGTGTCCATAGGTGAAAAGAAGTTTGTGATTTTTATCAATCTTTAAGGTTAATGATTTTTATGTCCTGCTTGAGAAATCTTGGCCTTGGTAATGAGGGTGTTCCCATGTATTTTCTTCTTGAAGTTTGATTGTTTTAATTTTTACGTTTAGGGCGTGTTGCCCATGTCAAACTGATTTCACAGGGCTAACAGAGGAGGGTCCAGAGCAATGAGTGTTTCTCATGTGTATCTCCATGGCATTGTGATGAAAGCTTCATCATGAATCAATGCCACGGGGTGGAGCTCCTTCCAGAATTGGTTTTCTGTTGTATTCATTTGTCCTTAAATCGATACTGAAATATCTTAACCATCATAGCTATTTAATACATCTTGATGTATAGAAAGTTCTCTAACTCCACTTTAAAATACCCTAGCTAATCATGACCTTTGGATGTCTACATATATTCTAAAGTCAATTAAGCTATTTCAATTGGATTTTCATTGGAATTACATCAGATACATAGACTACCTGGGGATAATTGAGATTTTTGCAATCCATTTTATGGATTGTTATCTCTTTCTTTGAGTTATCAGTTTTTCTGGCATCTTTTTATTTTTTGGTGTAAGAAGTCTAGGCCATATGTATTAAACCTATTTCTAGGTATTTTTTCGATTCAAGGTTATTTTCTTATTGTAAGAAGAAAATTCCATTTTTTATTTATTTATGTATGATACACAGAGATAAATAATTTTGATTTTTATGTTTACCTTTTCATTATCAAATTTGGTAAATTCATAATAAATATTTATTATGGAGATTCTATGCCGTTTTTTGCATTCTGCAAATCATGACTTTTATTTCTCATTTTAAAATCTTCATACCTTCCTCTTTCTTTTCTTGTGTGATTGTCCATAAAAGAATGACTGGAAGCTGAACGCCAGTGCCCCTTTCCATTTCAATCCCAATGTCTTTTCGCTAGTCCTTCGAGTGGCTAAGCCACTGCCACTATTACTTTCCTTACACTAAGGAAAACCATTCCCTTAATGGTTCTAGAACTTATTAGTATGTTTAAATCAAGGATGGCATTGAATGGTATTGTGTTTTTCCTCCACTTAGGAAGATGATCATATTTATCTTTTTAGTATTAGTAATTAAAGGTGTCGATTTTTAAACATGAAGCCAACCTTGCATTTCTAGAATAAAGCTTACTTGGTTGATGTATATTTCTTTTCTGTCCTTTTTTCTAGATAGTTGAACTCAATTTGTCAATCTTTTACTTAGGATTTTTGCATGTATCTTAATGAGAGAGGTCAGGGTATAAATCTGCTTTCTTGCAATATAAGAGTTAGAATCTAATGTCAAAGTCACACAGGCCTCTTAAGGAGTAATAAGGGCTGTTCCTTCTGTCTTTTTCTAAACTAATCTGTATGACATTTTGTTTACATCAATACCGGGAGGAATTCACTAGAGAAGGCTAAGCTTTCTTTGTGCAAAGGATATTTAGTATATCTCCAATATACCAGTAAAATCTGATTTAAAAAAAAAGAAAAGGATTCATGTATAGATTCTATTTCTTGCATGGAGAAAGAACCACTTTCAATTTCTTCCTGTGTTGGTTTTGGTAAGATTTGTTGTCCACCTTACCTAAAATAAATACCCAATTCTAGCGGCCAAAATGTGGTTTGTAAACCTCTTCACCCGTCCTCATGTCTGTGGGACCTGTAGTGATGTCCCTCCGACACTGGGATGGCGCACGTCCTCTTATTTCTTTAACCTGTCTCAGTACAGTATTGTCAACAGGAGTAGATTTTTCAGAGGATCACAGTTTGGCTTTTTTCTTCTATTCCATTCATTCCTACTTCTATATTGTTTTCATTATTTTCTTCATCTATTTTTGCATAACTTGGTGTTAATTTTATGAGCTCCCTGAAATACACACACGTAGATCATTAACGATTGCTCTTCTCATCCAGTGTGTGCATTTTCAGCTATACCTTTCATACCAAGTACACTTTTAGTTGGTTCTTACAGGATATAATATGCTGTAGTAAAAATAAGTTTTTATTTGTGTTTTTATTCTTTCTTCACTCCTAGGTTATTTGCAGATATATCGTATACTTTCTAAATGTTTGATGATTATTTTAGGCACTTGTTATTTCTACATTTTTAGTTAAATGACAGTTTTTAAAACATTTATTTTTATTGTGTGTACTTATGGTATGCAACACCTTGTTTTGATATGCACATAAGTACCTAAAAGATTACTACATTTAAGAAAATTAACATATCATTCACCTCAAATCATTACTTTTCTTTAGTAAAAATCCCTAAACCCTACCTAATTTCCAGTGCACAGTAATCTTAATTCTACCTTGATCAGAGAGAATATTTCATCTGCCTAAGACCCTCTAAATTTACTGAACTGCTCTGTGTTTAAATTAAAGGAATGCTTATTCCAAAAGTGGAATGGATCAAACTGGTAATTATTTCAGAACTTTGTGTGCTCGTTCCGTGAGTTCCTAAGACAAGCGGGTAAAGTTTCTCACTGTCATGGGGAACTTGAGTTTTCCTCCTTACAGCTGTCTTTGTGTCACATAATTGAGCTGGGTTTTATTCTCATGGAAATTTAGAATTGATGTATCATCCTAATTGATTTGTCAGTTTACCACTGAGAAATGTCCCTTATATTTCTGGTACTGCTTCCTAAATTACATTTTCTCTGCATTAAGGAGTGCTATAATAACCTCTCCTGCTGTCATTATTGTTTGCATTTGTATCATACTTCCTCCTTTCATTTTCAAATTTTCTTACTCTTTACATTTAAGTTTTTTTTTTTACTTTTATCAGGACATGTTTGCAATACATAATGATTCCATTCACTGTAGGGACTTGGTACGTGTACAAAACTCATGTCATTTCTTTTCCCCCTTCCCTCCACCCACTTTTATTTTGCCAGCATCAGATTCATTTATTTATGTTACAAGATCTTATAAAGTTAATTATCATATATATGTATTGAAAGTACCACCTATTTAGTATTTTAATCTAGTTCATAATACTTGTCTTTAAAATATTTAGTAACTTTACATTTGCTGTAATTGCTGGTATGTTTGGGTTTAAATCTATCATTTTATCATTTATTTGTTCCATCTGTTCTTTGTGCCTTTATATCTCATTACTAAATTTTTGTTAATTTACAAATTATTTTCTTTTTGTGCTTTAATAATATTTTAGATTTTTTTAATCATTATTCTGCAGCAACATAGAACTCATGACTTCATTTACTTCTCCCTGTATACTTGTCATATATTTAAATTCTATATTTTTTTGTTCAGGGTGGTTCTGACAAAATCCATCGCAGATAAACACTTAGAATTCAACCATTTCACTTGTTATATGTTTAGGGGACCAAAATCTATTGATTTTCTTTAATTTAAAGTTTTTATTTCCTTAATTAAAATATTTGAAAAAATTTGCAAAATGTTAAAACCTCAGGACCTCGCGTGCCAGCAGGCACCCATGCCACTGAGCGATATCACTGGCCCTTTCTTCGTATGTGGGTAACAGGAGTCGAACTCAGGACCTTGTGCTTGCCAGGCAGGCGCTTATGCTGCTGAGCTATCTCACTGGCCCCAGAATGAGGGTTTTTTTTTGTGTGGGTACCGGGGGTCGACCTCAGGACCTCGCGCACCAGCAGGCGCCCGTGCTGCTGAGTGATATCACCGGCCCTTTTCTCATATGTGGGTTCCGGGAGTCAAACTCGGGCCCTCGCGCTTGCCGGGCAGGCGCTTACACCGCTGAGCCATCTCACTGGCCCCCCCAGAATGAGTTTTAAGTTGGGTAATTTTTAATTTTTAAAGACACTATGTCTATGGCTCATTAGTGATTTGCACCTTTTCTTAACAGACTTTCATTGGGGACATCCTCCTGCTGGTCAATCCATTCAAGGAACTGCCAATTTATTCTACCATGGTGAGTGTAAATGTTAAAATATCGTTCAATCATGTAGAATAACGCTTGCTAGGCACACATATTTCTATCCAATGAATGGTTAAGAAGAGAAAAATCAAACAATAAGTAAAGCCACAGTTCTGAGTAAAATATTAAATTCTCTGTGGAGTTACATGAGTCAATTTAGTTTGTCCCAAGGCAACTTTGAAAATCAGTTATTTTATCAAAAATATTCTTTGCACTTAAAACATGTAATGTTGCTATGACCGTTCACTAGACAAAATGAAATATATAGGACTACATTTCCCATACAAACAAGTTTCCCTTGACAAACTCAAGACCAGCTGGTGCCAAGCTCGTACTTGAACACGGGCTTTCTGTCTGAGAGGTTCTGTCCCGGTAAAGCAGTGGGAACAGGGACAGAACATCTCAGGTGCCCATCTCTCCAGAGGACCGGCGGGTTTTAGGTATGAGGCCCTCCAAATCAAGAGGCAGATTACAGGCAGGAAAATATCCCAGCTAGCTGGAAACATGCTGCAATTTTCAATAGTAATGGATCAAAAATGCTACTGTGTATCATGGGAACGCTCTGTTTTTTGGGTACCCATGAGATTGGTCCACTCGTAAGAAAGAAATCCTAATACAGAGCAGGTCCACGGCACATGGGAGCCAGGGAGTGGATATGTAGTCCTGCAGCACGAACACACCCACTGATATTGGAGGGAGCCAGGAGACACAGAGACAGAGGCAGACAGAGACAGCGAGAGGATGCTCTCTGTGCCCTCAAGGAATCAGATACTTCTCACAGGCACAGCTCATGAGAACAAGAGGGTCCTGCTCATACTCACCCTTCACCCTTCATTCCAAAATGCAATTCTGCGTGACCTTAAAATTGACTTGAAACTTTCCCTCTCTCTTTCTTCCATCCCTCCCTGCCGGGACCCCACCCTGGGTAATTTGCCCCTGGGAAATGACAGGAGTGAGAAATCTCCCATAATCATTTCAGAAGTTCTAACCAAAGATTAGCATTAACCTGATCTGTGGTTATTAAAAAGTGTTGAGGAAAACTCAGTGCTATTTCTGTCACTTTGCTGTGGATAACTAATGTTTCTGTAAATATTCAGTATAGTAATGCATCAATATTGTAACGTGTACAAATATTAAATATGCTTTTCATGTAATTTTATATAAAGCAGTCACACTCTTAAAACCATTATGCGGATCAAGACATAGACTATTAGTAGCATCCTCCATGCTTTTGTGTGTAGCAATACGGTAAGTGCAATAGGAAGTAGAATAGGCTTTTTCTTCTGTGTTGCCATATAAAATCCCCTTTTGTGGCCAGGCATGATGGTGCACACCTGTAATCCCACCTATGACACAGACTGAGGCAGACAGATCACAAGTTGGAGGCCAGCCTGAGTAATTTATAGAGAATCCTTTTCAAAATAAAATTTAAAAAGTGCTGAGGATGTAGTTTACCCTGGGTTCGATACCACCTAGCAAAAAAAAAAAAAAAAATCCCCTTTTGTGGATATATGGCAATCTATTGATGGAAATTTGGTCTGTTTGAGCAAGGATACTGCTACCGTGATAATACCACTAGCATTCTCACATACGCCTTTAGATAACACATTCTTGGGTTGTTGGATGCCTACCTAACAATGGAATCAGTGGGTCAAAGTGTATACATATGTTCAGTTTTGAGAAATATCAACAATTTTCCAAGTTGTGCCAATTCGTGTTGCCCCCAGTAGATTATAGAAATTCTTCTTGCTTCTCCCCTTGGCCCAAATTCTATTTGTGTGTTTGTGTATCGTTCTACCGGGTATATCTAGTGGAATCTAGATATTGTGTTCAATACCTAGTGAATCTAGGTATTGTGTTTCTCTGATAAGCAGTGGAACTGGCCACATTTTCACATGTTTTTTGTCCAGTACCTGCCTCTTTTGTGAGGTGTCCATTCAAGACGTTCAAATGAAAAGTATGACTATTGTGATGTCACCTTTTCCTTCATGATTTGAAGGGAATT
This sequence comes from Erethizon dorsatum, assembly GCA_028451465.1. Taxonomy (NCBI): domain Eukaryota; kingdom Metazoa; phylum Chordata; class Mammalia; order Rodentia; family Erethizontidae; genus Erethizon; species Erethizon dorsatum. Next base: position 156,302,523 of record CM051824.1, read on the forward strand.
AGGTATTCTGGAGTCTCCATGTATGTGGAACACCTGGTTAAGAATGAGGGTCAAGATTCGTCTGTTTTCTTTATGTGCATCAGTCTGAAGCACCTGTTCTTTGGAAAGAGCACTGCATCACTACATCGTGCTTTTCATAAATGAGGTCACCAGGCACGAATGGTTCCATTCATACAATTGCTACTCTGTCCCGCTGGTCCATGGTAAGACGTGTGACCCCTTGAACGCAATTCCTCCACATCTGGATTTCAGAACTGGCCTGGGTCATTTGCATTTCCTTTATGGTTCAGAATCTGCTCACCAGTTCCCTGAGATAAGAGGGTGCGGAAATCCAGGGATTTTGAATTTTATTGCATTAAATTTAGGAACAATTGAACACTTTATAAGCATTTCTAAATATACTCATTTATTTAGATCTGTAAAACTCCTCTCGAATAATCCTTTTTTGCTTTTCTGTGAGATTTCTTTTATAGCTTTGATTAAATGTTTTAAATACTGTTATAAATAAATTTTAATGTCTATTATCTAATTTTGAATGTTTATTGTATAAAAACATATTAAAATAACACCTCAAGCCCAGTAAGTTTATGAAATTCACTTATCTATAAAAGTATTTTAGAATTTTTCTATGTGCACAATTATATTGCCTTCAAAAAAATAACAATTTTATATCTTTCTTTACAACCTTCTGCTACTCTTTCCTTTTTCTTCTGGTTAAGATAACCAGAGAATTTCATTGAACACAAACTGTAATTCAGTATAAAAGAAGACAATTTTCCTGATTTCTGGGTGAACTTTTAGTAATTACACATTAAGTATGAAGATGGTTATGAATCTATCACATTAAGGAAATTCCATTTCTAAGACTTTAATAATTTTTTCTGTAATGAAGCATTTTGAATTTTATCAATTTTTGTCTTGTGCATTTGAAACGCTCCTTTTCTCATTTATTATCCTATTTGTGGATTATATTTCTTGATTTTCAAATGTTAAATTACCCTCTCACTTTTATATTTTATCCTTTTCTTTATAAAACTGGATTCTACTATGTAACAATTTAAAATTCTTACATCTGTGTTCATGACAGACATCAGCTTCTAATTTTTCTTTTACTGTTTTATCGGTCCTTCATGTTAAAATTAAGCTTGCTCCATAAAAAGAATTTGAAAATGTTTTCTGTTTTCTAGCCTCTGGGAGAGTTTTTGCACACTTGGCATTACTTCTTTCTCAAATTAATAGAAGAATTTACCAAGAAACCAATAGGGCCTGGTACTTTCTTTGTAAGAATTTTGTAGCTCTGGATTCGATTTCTTTGTCATACATAAGACTCTTTATGTTTTCATTTCTACTCATGTTAGTTTTAATAATCGTGTTTTCTAAGAATTAAGTTAATTGTATTTAATCTTCGTAGTTTTTGGCATAGAATCGTTCATAGTCCTGTTTATCTATTAACATTTGTAGAATTTTGAATGATTTTTTTTCTTTCTGTATGCTGGTAATTTGAGCCTTTTGACTTGTTAAAGTCAGTATCCAGAGAATTTATTAATCGTAACAATCTTTTCAAGGAAAAAAATCTTTTGGTTTAATTTTTATTGCCTATTTATTCTCTATACAACTAACTTCCATTTTTACCTTTATGTTTTCCTTCTAATTAATTTGCATACATATAGCATTGATTTACCGCCTTTTCTAAAATAAGTATTTGAGGTTTTATTTTGCTTAAAGCACAGATTTACTGAACTATGCATGGTTGATATTTCACCAGCTCATTACCATTGAATTTAAGACATTTTGTTTCTATTTGTGATTTTTTCTTTTTTCTATGAATCCTGTAAAAATACAAACTATTATTTTTTCTGTCCCTACCCTTTATCTTTGACCTATAAACTGGGTTTATTGGCCTACCAGGTTATTAATCCTCTCTTCTGTGCTTTTGAATCCACTGATAAAATCACCTACTGATTGCAGATGTTAGTAATGTTTTGTTTTGTGGGTTTTTTTTAGTACTAAATTTTCCATTTTATGCTCTTGAAGATTCCTGTTCTTCGGTGAAATTCTTTATCATTCCATCTATTGTTATGTCAATCAGTATTAGTTTAAGTTCTGTGACTGAGAACCATAAATTGGGCTCTTTTTCTGCTGTGTGTGTGTGTGCACTCACATGCCTATGTTTCTATTAAATGGAAATTTTTGATTGACTATTGAACATTGCACATTAAAGTTTTGTAGAGGCCAAGATGATGTTGTATTTTTCTGAAGAAGAATCAACTTATTTTCCTCCTGGAGGGCAGGTAAGCTGTAGGCAGACGTCCTGACCCCGCTAGGGTGTCTCAGTGTCACCTGTCCTGCTCCCTGAGCTGCATCCCCATCTAGGCCTCAGGTGAGAAGTTGGTTTGCTGCCCCTTTGGCTTTGCTCTGCTACTGAGCCCCAGATCAGAATATGATTGTGTCTCCTCGTCATTGTAAATCTGCTAAAATCTGTGCTTAGCTTTCTCAACATTTAACGTTTGCTTCTTGTGCAGCCCCTGATCATGTCCACTGGAAAAGGCTGCACTGGCAAAGCCTGCTGGCTCCCTGCATCTTGGTTTTCTCCAAGATCTTGGCTCCTTAAATCCTAGCTGCTTTGGTGATTTTCTGAGGCCTTCAGTTGGATGCTTAATTTAGTACAGTTTTTGTAGCTACTCATGGTTAAGAGAATGAATCTGATACCAGCCTCCTCGTTATAGCTCTATGGTAAAGGAAGCCATATCTATTTTTATTGCATTACTGTCAGAAAATCAGAAGATCATTTGCCTTTAAACACCTTAGCCAGTTATCAATTTCATATCTATTATTATTTAATTCTGCCTCTACCTTCTTGGGGTGAAGTGGGGTGTGGAGAGCAAGCATAAGAATGAGCATGTCCTATATGAAATTAACAGTTTATGTGTTCCTCCTGGCTTGTATTTATGCTGTCACAGATGATTGTGGAGTTCAGACAATTTTACGGTGAGACAAAGTCAACTTTGAATAACCTACTGAAAAATAAATGCACAAAAATAACTCCAATTTAGATGCTTCTGTGAACATAGAGGTCAAATTCTAAGTCAGCCTAAGTAGACATGAGAGTTTGACATTGCTGTACTATATTGTTATTTTGTAGTTTGTCCTGAAGGTGTCCATAGCACGATAGTTTTATGGCTTCAAATAATATGGTGTGTTTGCAGTTTTTTCAGGAATATATAATTCCAGAGGAAAGGAGAGGCACGTTAAGAGGCATATTTCTTTATTAATGTATAAATAAGATGAACTGCATTGGGATGATCACCAAGTGGTGCATTAAAACTTATAATGTAATGTATGGTGTCTATAACTATAAATGTATATTTTATATAATTCATATATATTGATATAATTCGTATAAATTTACACACATTTTAACACATGTATTTAATAAATGCGCTTAATATACACACTGATCACTCATTATATTCACCATCTTCAACTACCTGTCATAAAACACAAAAAAATAAATAGAAAAATATATAAGGTACAGCGCACACTGATATAAGGTATAAAGCTTACAGCAGAACTATCCAGTTTTATGAGTCATAATAGAATTTAAAATGCCTGTTGCTTGGAATTCACATCTGTCATTCAGAATCCAATAGATTGTCATCTTGTTATAAGTAACAACCCACAAATGTGGAGCTACGGGGTTGATACAAGAACTTAATTTTCTACTGAATTAGTGAGTGTCCTCTGTAGTCATTTCGGAGATTATTATTTTAATATCAGCTCCTCCTGTAAGACCCACTTTAAATTGGTCTCATTATCCTCTCAACACACCAAAGAAAACTCCGTTTCATTTTGTGCCTTTTGACTATGATTGTATTTGTGTTGTTTTAAATGATATTTTCTCTCAAATATTATAGTTTCTCCCTGTGCTGCTTAGACATCTTAAGATGATCATATCTAGGAAAATAACATATCAGCAATGATCATGTATGTAAAGTATGATCCTATTTATAAAGACCAGGAGAATGACTTAACTTGTTTCATGTCTAGATAACTCCCTGAAACATGTGAGTTTCCCTCTGACTTTGCTAGCATTAGTGCGCCGTGTTAAGCCTGGCGTGACACTCATTTCTGGTTTCTAGCAGTCTTCAGTCATAGTGTAGAACCCCTTCTCTGCCTGCCTCCTGTCGAGACTCACAAGAGCACTTGGCAGCAAGAAGCTTGGTCCACTGATGCTTGCTTCCATGGCAACATGGGTCTGATATTAACAATCACTGAGAAGGGGCTTCAGCAGGGAACTGAAGGACAACCAACAGGGAACAGGGTTGTTCCTGTCTGTTTATCCTAAAGGCAACAAACATTGTTTGTTTTGAACATGTGAGATATAGGGAAGAGAGAGAAAATAGAAATGTAGCTAGATCTTTCTGCTCTGGCTCTACCAAAGCAATCTTATATTAGGAACTGACATGCTTTTCGAAGGCCAGGAACATGCACTGAATACATTACTAGGACAAACTGTGCGAGATATTGAGGGACACTAAGTTAGAGTGTCCTTGTTTTGACAGTTTTCCCATAACTGGGACAAAATACCTGGCACCTGCAACTTCAAAGAGAAAAGGTTCATTTGGGCTTATAGTTTTAGGAAGTTTAGTCCATGGTAGGCTGGCTTTAGAGCAGAAATATCATGGTGAGAGGGCATTGCAGAGGAAAATTGCTTCACTAATGGCAGCCAGGAAACAGAGAGAAGGGAGGAGCCAGGGACAAGAACACACCCTTCCATACTGGCCATGACCCACCTCTTCCAACCAGGCTCCACCTCTAAACAGCACATTTAACTTTGAACTCCTCAATAGATGAATCACTGATGAATGTATTATCCTCCATGACCCAATGACCTTCCAAAAGCCTCACCTCTGAATGCATGAGAACTTTGGGGGACATTTCAGATACAAACCATAGCAGTTCTCATCCTTCAGACTGCAGACATAGTGTGAATACAAACCTCAAGTAACAGAAAACATCACAGACCTGCAGCTGAGGACCCATTGAAGGAGCCTGAGCATTTGCATGACTAATGACAAGTCAGGATGTCACCAACCACTCAAGTCCTTAAGCTCAGGTGCATGTGCTCACAACCCCCAAACCAACTAAGGGAGGCCATGTTTGCAAAAGGAAAAAGCTTTATTCAAAGCTAGCTCGGAGGAGCCCAGGGGGCCTTGTGTTTTCACAAATCACCATCTCACTGTGTCCACACATGTAAGGGTCTTTTATAGTGAAGGAGAAAAAGGAGAAGGAATACAAGGAGACAACAGATAACTCCACACTTGCCTCATCCCTCTCCTGTTTCCTGTCAAAACAGGAAGTAGACCCTGACCTCCTGGGGGCAACATCACCTGCATATTCCATCCATTCCTTGGGGCTGAGGAGGGGAGAGGGCCATGGTTATGCCTGAGGCCTGAGGAAATCTGGAGAAGCAGATGTCTCTAAAGGAAAACATTCTAATTTTTAAAGTTTCATGTTGCCATGTTGGTTGCAAGGAAGTTGGAAGGGGAAGAAGCCACACCAAAAGAAGCCATTCCATGGAAAGGAGATGTGATTTGGGGAAACCTGAAAGAATTAGTAAGGTTACAATAAGGGAGAGGGACACTGTTTTGGGCAGGAGAGTTCACTAAAGCTGCGTTATGAAATAAAAACAGTCTATGACCACAGAGAGGCATGCACAGTCCAGTTTGATAAGGGCAAGAAGTCCAAAGGTTGGATATTTGAAGAACTATTTTAGGTCTAGATCATAAAGTTGAATTCAAGAGTTACTTTTCAGCAGCACCAGTGTAGGGCCCAGAGGAAAACATTTTCTTTAATTATATGCAGCTCTTTATAAAAACATATAGTTTTCTAAAATGTCACCATGCTGCATAGGTTATATATATATATATATATATATATATATATATATATATATATATGGAGTAGGAGAGTGAAATAGTTGTAGCATCATGAGAAACCAGAGCCCAGCCCCCAAGCCATCGGCCTCTGTGGACCTCCATGAGGTTTCCCATGACAGACGTGGCCGCTGGCTGAACAGCCAGGTGTGCTATGGAGGCAGAGCATCGGCTTCAGAAATGCGCATTTGCTGGGATCCTGCTGTGTGCTGGGAGCCTGCCAAGAGGCATCATGCACTGTGAAGAAAGGAGGGAAGTGGACACAAATAAGGGAGGACCATGTTCACTGGGCACAGGGAGTCCAGAAGAGATGGGCTAGAAATTGGTGACAGCTCACCCAGGAGCTGAAACAGAGTGCTTAAAATGTCTCCTGTCCTGGAATCCTCTTGTCTCCAAGCAACACCAACAGGAAAAGTACAAGGTGAAGTAGAAAGAGGGGAATGGGAGACAGGATATGGCCGGCGCCTCCCGAGCAAGATTGCTGGACCAATCCAGAAGGCACAGTGACATCGAGGATAACAGGAACCAGTATAAAAAGCAGATGGTCGTCAGTCACTCGGGAAACTAGAAACCCTTCAGCTTCAATAGAAAAATAATGAAATAGAAACATCTATTGTACTCTCATTATTGTTTCCATAGCTGTTTGTAAAGCACCAAGCAGTCATGAGCAGAGCACCGCCCACAGCAGCCGTGTCCCGGGAGCAGCGGGTTTTCCAGGACAGGCAGCTGGAGAGGCCATGGGTGTGACCATCAGGAAACAGGCATGTTAGCACCGCATCTAACTCTAGAGTAACTTGGCCAAAAGAGAATGTGTCACCCCGAAGGGGTTTCGAGACGCGGTGCTCAGCCTGTGAGCATCACTCATGGACACCCCAAGGTCTCTCCCATAACATCTGATGAAATCCTCCGCAGTTCACAGAACAGATTGAGTTTAAAAGCATTTTGTCAAAATTAGATAAAATCCATGTTGGACTTGAGAAAAGTGAACTTGTGTTAGAGCAAGTTTCCAAAGTAGTAAATTTGTCCTGCAAGAAAGTGAACTTGGGCAACACCCTACCTGCTTATTTTATGTGTATGTTACCATCATTTAATGATTTTAAATATTCATTCTAAATCCCAGAATAATGAAAAATACAAAATGTGCAAGTATAATACACTAGACAATTGTGTGCCTGTTATTCATCTATCTTTTAAAAAGAATATACTTTTAAAATGGGAACGGGAACTAGGGAGAGGGTGGGGAAGGAAGGGGAAAAAAGAGAAAAGAAGAAAAAAATGGAAACAAAGCTTTTGTATATAAGGAGGGGAAGAAGGGTTGAAGAGAGGGGAGGAGAATGGGAAAAAAAGAATCGAGATATATCATGTACGGGTACAAATTTTCTATGATGAATGCGATCATTGTGTATATCTAAAAAGTACCAATAAAATTAATTAATTTTTTAAAATAATAAGTTAATGAATAAAGTGCCTGTTTCCCCATATATTCCTGTGAAGGAAATGCAGCTTTGAAGATGTGATAAGAAGGCATGGCCTTATTTAATTGTAAGGTTTATTTTCTAGTTAGTAGCTGCATAATGGTATGCTTAAAATATAGGGCATCTCAGAGATGAGGCATCGTGCTGTCGAAATCGAGGAGCAGGGGTTATTTTCATACACAGCAATAATCACTATCCCAAAGGTTTTACCGCATCTTGTAACCCTTTCTGTTTACTACATACACATATAGACATTAAATAGCTGCCTAGACCATATTTTCTGTTTTTAAGTTACTCAGAGAACATATTATTTATATCCTGTTTAAAAGCTTCCTTAACCATGCACCAAGAAAATACAGAAATAAGATAGAAATATTTTTTTTTCAGTTTCTTCTCTTGGCCCAATTTTCTATTGTATTTCCATCTTTTGTTACTGATTTTCAGGGGTCTGTTACAAACCACTGACAATCTATGATTGCGCGTGCAGCTTATTCTCCCTTCTGACTTCGCCTATCTCATTTTTTATTGCCGTGTGCTTGACCGGGAGCTGTTCAATTTAGTACAGTGAGACTGCTCCTTTGCGCCCCTTAGGATTTGTATTTATGAACCCTGTTTCCTTCCTTCCAGTTCGTGAGAGTATGATTGCATACGTATATAAATGTTTAAACCCTGCTGTTCATATTTGGGATTTCAATTCATGCACAAGTAATTTGTACAAAGGTGTGAGGTAGGGATAACCATCTCTTCCTTTACAAACAGACACCAGTCTTCGCAGCACCATCCTTTACTACCGATGAGTGATGCGGCCCCTCACGCAGCGAATCCTCGCCTTCGTGGAGGCGAAAACTGAGTTCTGTGGTCTGTGCCAGGGATCTGGTTTCCTACCCTCCGCACCAGCACACCCTGTGCCATGACTCTGACTTGGGGGTGGGCATTGCGTACACTGTATGGCAGGACAGTACTCACGATGCCAAAGTGCAGGTGGGCCTCTTTCCACAAGAGCTCACACTTGCAGCATAACCAATGCTTCAGAAGCTGCCGTCTCCCTGCTTAAATACTCACCTGCCCGGGCTTCGCCACCTGACTGTGATAGCAGAGTTTGCCAGAGCCCGCTGGTGTCACCAGCCAGGTGATATCAAAGTGGGCAGCACGTGCCCGTCAGTGTCTGATAACTGCCACCCACGTTGTGAGACTCATCGGTTATTTCTTGTAGCTGTCGATCATTTCTTTGACTTTTAAAAATTCTTTCCCTGAATAAATAATTTTAAATATATGTAAAATTTGCAGTTAAACAGTACCAGCCACTCTTTTTCCTCCATCGCTATCATTTGCTGCAAGATGCACACTGTCTCCACGATGCCCAGGTAGTAGGGTGTGGGTAGCCCCTCTGTCACGGGCTCTGGGATCTCCTTTCGTCTGCAGCACCACAGTCTCTCTCAGTTTCCCCGACCTTGATGTCCTTGAAGATGTGGACCAGTTATTTTATAAAATTAAAATTAAAATTTTCTGGTGTTTCTTCATGACCCCAAAGGCTTCCTATTATTCAATTTTTAATTCTAATGTAAGGGTATTCACTAGAAACTGAAAAGGATTAAAAACTGGCAGCAGTGAGTCACTGTGGCAATCAGAAATCATCCCTTCAGTGGGATGAAGTTAATTACGTTTCCGTTTTTCCAGGAAACATGTCAATTCGTGTGTGATTCAGCTTCAACTGCCTTCCTACCCTCAAGTTTAAAAGGCTTGCTGATTTGTTATTGATTTTAAACGCTGCTCAGAGAAATCATTTGATGTGAATAACCACGGTTTTAGCTTACCTCAGGGATCTCTGTTAGACTGGGTCTTTGTGAACTGCTCTTCACACAGCAGAATAATCTAAAGCCTGTGGACCAAGAAGTGAGGACAAAATACAAGCCACTGCTTTGTCCCTGTGCTTGGACGGGAAAACTCTCCAAGTGCTGAACGGATCCCAATGAGATTTATGATCAGAGCGCTTCGCTTTCATTGTCCATGGGACACGGAGTCGGGGCCTGGGATGGGATGGGGGACATTTCCACAGCCTTTGCCTCTTGCCATCCAGGTGTCGCAGTTGTACCTGAGCCACACCGGGACGCCCAGCCCCTCGCTGCCCCCTCACCTCTTCTCCTGTGCCGAGCGCGCGGTGCACCAGCTGTTCCGGGACCGCAGGCCGCAGTGCTTCGTCCTCAGGTGAGTCCTGCCCGCCGGCCTGCGCTCAGATGGCCCCAGGTGTGGCAGGGCCGAGGCCCCTCCTCCGTGCTCCAGCCTCCTCCACAGCTGGTGGCCTCTTTATCTTTGCACTAAGAACATCTGGCTGGTCACAGCACAGGAACATCCCTCCTATCCCAAGTGACCCCAAGAGGGGCAGAATCCATAGCAGTGAACTTACAGTGAAACTCATTTCAGTTTGAAGATTTGAAATTAGAACCACGGCATTTCTGCTCTCCAGCCTGAGAACCATAGAGAAAGAAAAGCTCCTGATGCCAGTGGGCCTGAGCCACTGCTCAGCACGCAAAGGGAGGCAACTTGGTTTCTTTGCACAAGAATGTTTTCCTGCCCCACTCCAGAGTTTTGCCTCTGCTCACATTTCTCCCGATGAAAGTCCTGCGAGTAGTTTTTACCTGAAACACGATCGCAATTTTAACGATTTACAAATCTCTTCCAAAATAACGGAGGGTTAGCATGAGAAGGGCTGAAATATAATTATTTGAATTGAGAGGATTGAAGTAATATTTAAGAACTAAACTAAGATCTGCATCAGGGATTATTTTCCATATTAGGCCAAACCTCCAGCAGAGAGAGAGGGGTCTACAAATCCTCACATTTTTGTCTATCAGTACTGCTGGTTGGAAAAACACCATGTACATAAAGCAGTTCATAGCTCAGGTTCACGTGACATAAAGACAGAGTACAGAAAAAGCCTGAATAAAACAAATTTATTTATATAAGCACTTACTTATATTCTTTTACATTATTAATTTTATTTTAAAAATCCCTTGGAGGGTTTGATTGGATGGGTTGCACACTTAAGTGTCCTAGATGGATGTTTTCACATCTGTTCTGACGTGTCCCAGGGACCAGAGGAGCACAGGGGATGAGGTGCAGAGGGGAGTCTCTCTCTTTATTTGCTTTATCTATTGAGCTTTCTGGTATTTGTTGAAAAAAGGGATGCTTTTAAAAGTTTACTTAGAAAGCCAGGTGAATCGGTGAGACTGTGGAGAGCACAAAATCGCATTGATGATAACCAATATTTCCTGAGAATGCATTGCGTGCCAGACCTGGATATTAGCTCATCCATTTTTAGGAAGCCCCACGAGGTTAGCAGTGTTATGTCTAGAAGATGACGATGACGATGATGGTGGTGATGATGATGATGACCCAATTTCTTAGGAATTGCTGCCTTCTAAAGTGAGCCATCCAGAGGTGGCTGCAGAGTTGTGAAGAGCAGTGGTCCGTGGGGACACTCTGAGGTCACACTGTTTGGGGACCTGCCACGTGGCTCCCAGTGCCCCTCATCTGCCCATCACTACCTGTATTCGCTCCTGGAGTTTTGCTAGTATTCTGCAGAATGCGCGTTCTTTTGGGACATATCGTAAAGCTAATAATGTCAGGCACCAACCCCTTATTTTGAAAAGAAACACATTTTTTCATCCAAGTTTCCAAACAGCCTCACCCAGCCCTTGTATGCAGACCTGACGGCCAAGTGCCGTCAGGTCAGGGACCTGAGGTCCGTAGTCATTCTCTGCATCCTTTCAGACTGCACTTTTGTGGGGCTTTGACCTTGGCTATCTCGGCTACAGTAAAGGCTCTCTTCACTTCTACCGATGCTACGGTAGTCATGTGGGGCTTGCTAAATAAGCTATCTGCACACCATTTGTGGAGTTTCTGTCATGTCCCAGAAGTTGCATTACAACAGGGTAATTTCAGATTTGATGAACTAAATGGATATCCTTAGAATGGATGTCCCATCACCAGAAAAATTGCAATTTTCTTTCCAGATTTTACTTTTAATATCTCATTTTGTAGATAATTTTCGGTGTCTGTAGTTAAAATATTAAGATCAGTGCTGATGAGGGGAGAAAATGCATTCATTAGCAAGTTGAGACTTAAATAATTACTTCATTCCAGGAAAATAAATATCCTTTAATCAACTTCATTAGAATAAATGTTCCAAGACAAAAGCCTAAGAAAGTACCAGTGAAAGAACTTCAAAAAATGAGATTTTTTTTTTTTTGCTACCACCTAAAGACTAAAAATGAGTTTTCCATCTGGAAGCATAAATAATTTTATAGTGTATCAGATCACTGGTAACCATGGCAGAGGAATTTTATGATAATCTGACATTGCCTCATGTCAGGAATATAGCTCAGATATTGTTTGTGGAAATCAGATAGAGTAAGGAAGTGTGCGCGGAGGCGTCTAGGTGTTGTCATCAGAGAGTCCAAGTTGAGTTCGTGATAGGTTCCTAGATTAAAGAAAAGTGCGACCAGAGAAGCTCGAGCTTGACAAGGTCCACTTAGGGTCGGCCCAGTGAAGACCAGCTCAGCGTGGTATGAGCAGTGTGCACTTCAGTTTCTCTTTCCAAGTAAAGAAGGGGTGCTCAGAAAGATGGGGTAACTTTGCCAAGGAAGATGTAATGTCTTTGGGCTCTGGGGAATGTCACCCGTTCCCCAAGCCTGTGCCAGGTGGCTGCGGGATGGCCACGCCCATTTTCTACTCTCAGCTTGGTCCCTTGGGGATACCTGGGTGTCATTCCTTGGGATGCTGAGGACAAGTCCAAGGAACCCCCTGAGCCCTAGGACCCTGGACACCAGAAGCTGCCTCACGTTCGCCTGTTGTCCGAACATCTAACGCACCCTGTGACACAGGACATGGCCCATGCTTCCTAAACGTTGAAGACGAATGCATCGCATGATAGAGTGAAATTGTACCGTAGACTCGTTAAATGTTGTTACGCTCCCCCTTTGCCAACTCTGTGTCTATTACCTCCGCTTATTTAATTTTCTTTATTGCCTTCTCCAAAATAGTGAACTTACCTCTTCCCGCTTTCCTCTTAGCGGAGAGAGAGGATCTGGGAAGTCGGAAGCCAGCAAGCAAATAGTGAGACACCTGACCTGCCGCTCCCTCTCCAGCCGACCTCTGTTGGACTCCAGGTTCAGACATGTGAGTTGCTTGTCCAGGTTGGCAGATGTGTGAGTGAGTGTGTTGACCCGAGAAAAATGTCAGTTACAAATAGAGGAGGACATCAAATGGGTAAAAGGCAGTCAAAAATTGTGTGGGGGGAAAAGAAAACACAAGATTGAGCCCCACTGCAATGTGATATTGTTTAAGGGAATTTTTAAACGTATTCAAAAAATATTTCGAACATACTCATTTTTTTACATCCACTCCAGTTATCTGGGCCAGGAGCATGCATTATGGTTGGCGGCCAATGTCGTTGTTCTAGAAAATGCCACTTCAGTACTTTAGGTGAGACCGGCCTCAAAGCCAGTGATTGTGGGGAATTCTGGAGATCTGAACACAAAGTTTCAAAACGTCTGGTGGAGCTGACAGCAGCAAAGGGGAACGACAGTGACAGGCGGGTGGTAAACCTCAACCCCAAACAGATTCTGAATGAAGTTGGGAGCACTTGCTGTGCTATATTCAGTGACATTTCAAGGGCCTAGGCCCTGTTACTTCATCTACTTGTACCACTACCTGGGTGGAGGAGGAGGCAGAGCGTCCTGCTGTGGGGAAAAGGACCTAACTTGGGAGACCCCGCAGCTGCCGTGCCCCAGGCGGCTTCCGTTTTCACACAGTTCCAGCAAGTTTTGTTTGCAGGACTTTTCAGGCCAGATGGGGTGAAGAAACGGGGGAGCAAGTGCTCCTATTCTGTACCGTGGTGACATGAGGAGGACAGTGAGCTGCAGGGCCAGACAGGAACCGTCACCCACTGACCCATCATGAGAGTGGCCAGAACCCAGCTGCCCTCTGCTCTGGTGGCCTCAGCCTGCAGCCTGACCGCCCTGCACGTTAGCGTTTCCCTTGAGAGCCACTGTCCAGCAATGGGCGCTCCTGGCGATGGCCTCATCAGACACATGGCGTCTTAGCAGACACCACTGCTGCTTACGCTTGTGTCCCGCGATGCAGTCTCGCTGGGGACCGTGGCTCCCACCCGGGTCCTCTGCTACCACTCCCCGTGATGTGCCGGCCGCTTGCCCAGCAGATGCCTGACCCTGCACAGTGCATTGCACAGTCGTGGCCTGTCCTCGGTGCAGCCAATGTCACCAGTTCCACACCAGGGACCCGGGAGCCCCCTTTCTCCCACTCAGTCACGATATCCCACTGTCTAGCTCTGAGGCACATGCTGCCCGGGCCCCTCCAGTGTGGAAACCAGGATTTTCTTCCATCAGACATTGGTGGACAAGGACAGCTCCGCTCTGGGATCAGTGAGGGCCACCAAGGAAGGGAGAAAGGGCCCAAGTCCTGGGCATGGACAAGGAGAGGCCTCACGTCTGCTCCTGTCACAGCTCGAATGCGGACACAGGCAGGGCTGTCGGAGTCAACCGTGCACGCAGCCGAAGCGACTCACTGGAGGAGACGGGAGATGGCTCTGTGAGCTGCTGGCACCTGCACCTGCACCTCCAGGACCACTTTCCTCATGGCACCCACGTGATCCTGCCACCCACAAGACAGTCCTGTCATTCAGCACAGGCGACAGTCTCCCCATCCCTACCGTGACTTCCCTGTCCTCTTCCCCAGTGCTGGACCCAGCTGGGGACCTGGGCCATGCTTTCTCAGTCTTTGTCCACCCACCCCGCCATGCCTAGGAAGTGCCATACCTGCCGGGCTGTCCCTGGAGCTCAGTGATGTTATCTTAGCCTGATGCATGAATTCGTGAATGAATATAAGAATGAAAGGTTTTAAAATAGTTCAGCATCCCTGGGTACATATAGTTGTTCTAAATTTCCTACATTAACTTACCCTGATATGACCGAATAAATTTAATATGGATTTCCACTTACAGATTCTGGTGTGTGTGTGTGGGGGGGGGTGATCTATAGAGTCCTGCATTTTCTTGCATTGACCATTCTTGCCCTGCTTTTATTAAGAGTGGGAATTTTCTCCCTTTCTTCCATTTTTTATAACTGTTGTCTATATTTTGGTTCAAGCATAGCAGACATAATTATTAAAAATTACCATCTCTCAGGTCAAAGGCTATCAAATGTGAGCGTTAAGGATCTGTTCGATCATCCTCAGAAAGCACGTTCAGTTCTTCCTGGTAAAAACCAGTCAACGTGCTCCAGGTGACATTCAAGGAAATGATGTACATATGTGCTTTTTCCTTTCCTTGACCACAAACAAACAAATGAAAACAAAAACAACAACTAAACCTCAATGCGCTGCATGCATCGCAGAGGTGAGTCCCAACTCCGGGTGAGGCAGAGCAGTGACCAGTTCCACTGTCGCCCCCAGGCCCCCAGCACAGTTTGCAGAGAGACATCTGCTGTCACACTGCTTGAGACCAGTGTGTTAAGTGAAATCAATCAGACACACAAGCTTAAGTATCCCATGGTTTCTCTTATGTGAGTCACCCCAAAGCATAAACAAAAGATACTAGGAAGCAGGGATCTTTTGCAAATGGAAAAGGGAGCAAGAGATGGAGGGAGGAGAGACAGAAGGGAAGAGAGGGGAAAGGTAGGTAAAAAGAATTAGGATGTGTTGTGTACCTGCGCCAGCTTCCCATGAGAACTGTAATCATCATGTGCTGCAAACATGGACAAATAAAAAATTAAAAAATGAGACACCTGCATTTGATTCAGTGATTCTATAGTGAAAAGTATCAGATTACAATGGATAAAACAGCTGTTGTTTGTTTGTTTTCTGGTTACCCACCTTTCCACGGGACCCTGAAGGGCAGAGCTCACCCGCTCTGATGCGATCAGACTCCGATATAACCGTGGTAACTTAGGAACATTCTAGGAGCTTATAATATGTGATTCCACGATTACAAATTAGAAGAACTTATGTTTAATGAATGCGTTAGTGTTTTTCCTTCATACTTCTTGTTAGTTCACATCAGTTATACATGGTCCTGGGTTTCAGTGTGACATTACTGGTACACGCGTGTAGCATACACGCATGGTTGTTTCCACCCTCATTACCTCTCTTCCTC
Source organism: Erethizon dorsatum (assembly GCA_028451465.1). Taxonomy (NCBI): domain Eukaryota; kingdom Metazoa; phylum Chordata; class Mammalia; order Rodentia; family Erethizontidae; genus Erethizon; species Erethizon dorsatum. Next base: position 156,318,104 of record CM051824.1, read on the forward strand.
CCTTGAGTCTTTCCTCTAATAGTCTCCCTTCTACGTCCATGTCATCTCCTTTTTTGTCTCACACTTTTAATTCTACTTACAAATCTTTAAACATTTACATCTGCCCTAATGGATTCCTATGCTTCTGCCTGAGCCTGGAGATTTTTCTGAGAATAAAGAACGTATATGAAATCAATCCTGCGGCAGATCTGTACAGAATCATACGTGCACACAAATGACTTTGATTTATGACTATTTATTAGGCTCCTACTGTTTGGAGCATTTGTAGCACTCTACAGCACAGCTCAAAATGATTGAAACTGTGAGTCAGTGTGGAAATAGTATCACCTATTGTCTTTGTTCAAATATGTTAATGTACCGACTGCTGATACGTCGGGGTTAGAGCATGAATAAAACAACGTGGTTGTAAAATAAAGGCAGGTTTGCTAATGGAAATAACAGAATCTATTGACTTAATTGAAATAGCAAGGAATAATAGTTTCCCCTCTGAATTATAGATGAAAGCAATCGTTTATTAAAATTATCATTTGAGACAGCAAGCTGTACGTACTGAGAATGCATTCTGGATGACTTTATGTAAATTGGCTTTGCATTTCCGTTTAAGTGAATGTATTCAAAGTTGCTTTCCTCTGGACAGGAAAATATAACTCCTCCCAACAGTTAGCAATCTGGGAGTCACAACTATGAAGTTCAAAAGTAACAGTATTCATTTATTTTACTCATCCTCCATGAGGCGTAAAAGATATTGTAAATAAATGATTTCCAATCTCATGACGAAGTACAGCCCATGTTTAAGCATGGATTAAACTCCATATCAACATTTTTTTTTTGTTTCCCTTTACATTGTCATCCACATGAATCTCATTCAGTGTGTAAGAAGTTCGTGAAAATTACTCAGCCACAGTTTTTTCAAAGCATCAAAGCTTGTCTGCGGGAATTAAGCGTGGCATAAATGTATGAGCATACATCGTGGTAACATGGCAGAGTTCAGGGAAACTGAGTGAGTTTAAGAGACGGCCCATGCCGTCTTTGCATGAAGGCAAAGCTGGTTGAGGGGAGCAGTGGAGAAAGCACCCCTGGCGGCAGAGCTGTGTAGTTGGGAGCTGGAGATTCAGCTCAGGTTAATCTGAAAGGAGTGGTCATCAGATTACCCCAGAAGGATGGGGGGAGCAGATATGAACCCTGAGACCCCAGGCAGTGGTCAGGCATGCTGGCTCATGGGGCTGGGATGCCTTCCACAGTGGGTTCGTCTACACCTGTGGCGGGGGGAGATGGACCCCACGAGGTATGGCGCTGTCGTCCTGTGCAGCTTCAGGACAGCCATGGTCCTTTGCAAAGGCCGGTTCTGCTCCTAATCCTGGAGTTTGAATCTCAAGCTTTGGAAGCAAAGAATTGTCCATGTCATTAGAATTGCTGGAACAGAGAAGTCATGTTTTGGAAAGAAATTGACTTGAACTTCTTGCCAATTCTGGCCCAAATGGATTTCAACTGTAAAATGTAGCATTCAATTCCATTCACATCACTGAAATCAGCATTTACTGAGCAGTAGTTTTCACAGAGCAGAGTGGTCGGCTCAACTTGGTAGGTGAGGAATTAGTTTTTACAAAGGAGGCCACAGGTTTTCACTTTTAGAAAACAGAACACCTAGGTTGATGGTGCACGCCTGTAATCCCAGCACTAGGGAGGCTGAGGCAGGAGGATTGCTGCAAGTTCGAGGCCAGCTTGGGCTACATAGTGAGTTCAAGGCCAGCCTGAACTGCATAGCAAGACCCTGTCTCAAACAAAAAAGAAAAGAAAACAGAACAGATTCGTTACAACTATGATGGCACATAACTATTGTGATGTAACTATTGAGATGTGTACCATGCCATATGAATGGGAAAAGATCACACCAATAAAATTTGAATTATTTAATATTGAGGATGTATATATCTGCTTTCCTTCACTTATATTTTTATTTAAAGTTTATTATTATGTGACATTCTCATTTTGTTTCAGAGTCAAGGCCAGCAGCTTAATAATTCCAGTTTTGTGTTTTCTTCACATTTCTCTTAATGCATTCATTCAGTGCCACCTTCGGCGTAGTAGCTGGTCTCGCTACCCATTGGCTGGTAGTGAAGATGAAAACCACTCTGGTTATTATGGAGTTTAGGGTTCTAATCCCTAACCATGGAACAGCAGTGTGCAATGAAAGAATGCCACATGGGTGTTTGCATTTTGCCAAGGATTTTCACTTTATGGTAGCTTCATGCCTCAAATGTCCTTGTCCTTACTCCAGCAAGAGCAGCTGAGTAACACCCCGGTTAGCTGTGTGATTCTGCAGACAGACTGTCTCGGGTCACACCCCAGCCCCACTATTTCAGTATCTAGAGGCTCTGAGTCTTGGGAAGTCATTTAATCTGCTTTCTTGTTTGTGAAACTGAGACACTGGTTATGAGGACTGAAAGAAATCACACACACATGTACCCATACCCATACCACACATACATGTACCCATATATGCATGTGCTCACCCATGCTTACATAGAAATGTTGCCAGGCACACATAGCGAGCACAAGAGAGGCAGTGTTTGTCATGACTGACAAACATGAGATGAACCACTGTCATCTGTCAGATGTTTGCTCCGGACTGAGTTCTCTGTGCACCCATTACAGCCACCAAAGAAGTGGCCCCCACGTTAGGATAAAGGAAGATGAGGCGTTCGGGTTAAGGAACTGGTGTCCCACGTCCCAGGATTGGTCGTTGGCTTAGCTGGGATGGGGAGAAGGCGACTGCTCACTCCTAAGCCTGTGTGCGGGATTCTCCCTGAATTTCCAATCTGAGCGGAGTCATTAATTACCTGCAATGTTCTTCTGCACAGAATAATTAAAAGCTCACTTTCCTACTAGGTACAGTGCTAAAATAACTAGAAGCCAAATGTGTTTAGAAACTCATCCGACTTCTACAACTTTTAAACAATTGTTTGACACTATACACTTCATGATGTTATATAGTTACAATATGAATTCTACTCTGCAACTATATACTTAATGTTAGACTTTTGTAAAAGGAGCACAAAGTAAGTCTAACAAATACTAATTCATGCTTTCTTCAGAATACATTTCTGTCATCCCTGCTATCAACTTACACTTGATCACCTTTAAAATGATTACATGCATACCCAAATTATAGGGCTTTGTAAAGATTTGATACATGTTTATCTCCAAAAATCCAAACTTCATAAACAGATGGTTTTCCATACTTCATCATCCACACAGCTTTTGGCAATTCTGATTTGAGATTAGCATCAGTGTTGTTGTATAATCTTTTATAATAGAGAATACTTCCAGGAGAAACAAATTGCTTAGTATAGCAGATGTCAGGAAATTAAGAAGTAGAGTGAAAATATGCTTTAAAAATTTAATGAGTTTCTCAAAACTTACATGGACTGGTACAACCCCTGTCCTCAAAAGGTGAGGTTGTGCTCCCTCTTGTGGCAGGCATAGAAACTGCAGTTAACCTCTTTAACACTGCAAAGAGAAATTACCTTTGACCCTTCCGCATTTTCAAGCCTTTTGGAAAATTGCTTGGTTACCAACAGTATCAATAAATTGGAATAGAAGAAGTGGCTTCTATTTCATGATCAATGTCCAAAATGAGTTTCATAACTGAGGGTAGATCTGAGGAACTTTATTCTTAGCCTTTTGAAGCCATAGCTTTGCCACCTGCGAACGCAGGCTCGCAGCGCGAGATCAGTGCAGCAGCGGGACCAGGCCTCTCGTGCCCGCCTCTTGGGGAGGGAGGGGCTTCTGGAGAAAGAAACGGGAGGAGGAGGGCTCTGTGGCGCTCGGCTGAAAGCAAGTAAATCAGGATGCACAGCTCTGGATGAGCCAGCGTTTACCTGAATTCATTGTTTTCAAAGAATTTCTGAGTAATTTGCTTACACCAGTTTCAGATTTTTTTTTTTTTTTTTTTTGTGGGCACCGGGGGTCGACCTCAGGACCTCGCGCGCCAGCAGGCGCCCGTGCCGCTGAGCGATATCACCAGCCCTTTTTTCGTATGTGGGTTCCGGGAGTCGAACTCGGGCCCTCGCGCTCGCCAGGCAGGCGCTTACGCCGCTGAGCCATCTCACCGGGCCCCAGTTTCGGATTTTCCCCCTCCAAAATGTCAAATGATGTTCTACTGTCCTAGTCAAGATTGAAATTTCAAATAGCACTTACCGAGTGCGTGTGTGCGTGTACGTGTGCGTGTACGTGTGTGCATGTACGTGCGTGTGGATTTCTTCCACTTAGGTGGCGTGAGGGTGTAGTGCAGTAAGCTGCATGTCATTTTATTAACAGTGGCTACACTTGGAGGTACTGTGTGCAGTACTAAGAGTTTGCATTTGGACAGTTGTCAGTCATGGTGGTACATGCCTGTACTATAATCCAGCACTCTGGTAGGCTGAGGCAGGAGGATGACAGGTTAGAGACCAGTCTGGGCAACTTGGCAACTTTTTGAGACCTTGTCTCAAAATAAAGTTTTTAAGAGGCAGGGGCTAGAGATGTAGTTCAGTGTGAAGGCCATGGATTCAATCCCCGGTACCATGATAGATAAGTAGGTAGGGAGAAAAAGGGAGAAGGGGAGGAGGAGGGAGAGAGGGGAAGCAGAGAGAGAGAGAGAGAGACTTGAGACTTGTAGGTAATGGAGAATTCCCTGCATCTTTGTTGTTGCTCCCTGATTGTATTTTTTTTTAATAAGTGGTTTGGTAGAAATGCTCTCTTCTGCTGCAGGTCATGTGCATCTTAGAAGCCTTTGGACATGCCAGGACACCACTCAATGATCTGTCCAGCTGCTTCATAAAGTATCTGGAAGTCCAGTTTAGTGAGAGGAAGAAGCAAGTGACCGGAGGTAAGTGTACAGCTGGAGAGTGGCGGCTTCCTGTGCCGCGGGAGGATGAGGATGTGGGGACCCCGGGGCCAGCTTCACCTTCCGGCACACTCTCGGGTGGCACATGGTGGGAGAGGCCACCAGCGAAGCCTCAGAGGGAGGAGAAAGCCCGTTCCTCCCTGGGGATGTGGTTAGGAGCTTCCTAGGACATCTTGGAAAGGTTTGTCATCCTGTAAGAGGGATCAAGACTCGGACACACGGAGGGGCGTGTGAGTGTCACACGGAGGGGCGTGTGAGTGTGTACCTGGGATTGAGGTTATGAGTTCCAAATGTAACGTGGATTGAAGAATATTCTCAAACGCAAGGTGAACCTTTTTTGGATGATTACTGCGTAAACTGTGTGACATGAAACCAAACCCAAGCGAAGGGAAAGGTACATGTGGGACATGACAGCAAACTCAAATATTCAAATAAACCATAACCTTATTCAATTGCTTCACTCAACACACAGTGAAATCTATGTTAAATGAAAACTAAATCCTATTTTTAAAATGGCTGAATTGAAACAAATCAGAACATTAAAATAATCACCAATCAAACTTAAACAGAACCTACCTCTTGTTTGAGCTGAATATTTAATGTTTATTTTATGAAAATTCTTCATTTAATATTCAGCTAATTTAGAATCCACCCATGATTTTACATCTTTCCAATCATGCAAATTAATAACAAATACAACTGTAAATGGAATACCTAATCTACTCAGAGGAATCTTCTACTTTAAAAACCTTTATAAGAGCTGTCAAGAAAAAAATAAAGCTGTCATGAACATTTGCTAATTATAAATGATTTTTGAAAGCACTCAGTTCCATTTAGCTTTTTCAAGTTATTCTACCTTCCTTTCAGGAAAGTTAGTTTTGACTGTAATTTAGTGTTAGTCAGCTTTTCATCGCTGACCAAAAATCTCAGAAAAACACTGACAGGAGGGAAGAATTATTTTGGCTCATGCTTTCAGAGGGTTCAGTCCATGGTGGATGGCCAGCTCCAAGCAGAAACATCATGGCAGAAGGGTGTGGCAGAGGACAGCTGCTCATCACATGGCTGCCAGGACCAGAGATCAGGTGGAGAGCTGGAGAGAGATTGAGGGCTGGGGATGGGATATGCCCTTCGAGGGCACATACCCAATGACCTACCTTCTCCAGCCGAGCACCAGCTCTGACACATTCAGCTATGAAATCACCACAGCTTAATCTGTTGGTGAAGTCAGGCCATCCTCCAGAATCCTCACCTGCGAACACACGAGCCTCTTGCAGTATATTTTTGATCCAAATCATAAAATCTAGAAACAAAGAAAGTTTTATTTTGTCACAAGTGTAGGTAGAAATCAAATTTCTACTAAATGAAACTTAATGAGTAATATGCAAAGGAGGCGTGAGAAACAGTTGTTGTAGTTGTGAAGTTTAAATTCTGCAGCAGGAAATTCTTATTATCGTTAGCCTAAGGCTGAGTCCTGAAGGCCACCATCGAGGAAGACCTCAAGAGGAGACAGCTTGAGCCCCGGCCTGGACACCCAGCATGCACACCGCTACCCGGGAAAGGTCTAGACCTGCTTTCAAAGAGGAGCACAGCGTCCTCTTGGGAGGGATTTTAGTGACCAGCTGGCGGGGCCGTGGGGGATCATGGGGCGGGCAGTCCAGGACGGGAGCCAGCACCTGAAAGGCTGTGTCCTGCCTCTCACTCTGGGGTCGGGGGCTGTCGCTGTGGCCCAGGAGTGACAGCAGGGGCTCCCCAGGCCAACCCCGACTAGCCTGAGTGTGTGCTGGTGCCGAGTCCGAGGGCGTGGCTGGGCGACTCTGCAGTGGCTGCGTTTTTTCTCGGCCTTGCTCTGCACCACACGGACATGCCGTAGAGGCTTCAGACACTGCTAGCTGTCGCTCCTCTAGTTTCCTTCCTTTTATCTGGGCAGAGTGAATGTGTCCTTTTCTTCAGGGATGTTCATTTGGGAAACAATTATATACTCATATTAAAAAGAACCGGACAGTGCAGCAGGCTCCTACTGGACCTCCTGCAGACCCCAGTCTGTTCGCTCGCAGCCCACACGTCTGCACCATGGGCAAACCCGCAGACACCACCGCTGGCAGCTTGCCGGGCAGCGCACCATGTGGCGGTGCTCATGCGTATTCAGGGCTCCGAACCTGGCTTAGTTCAAGGCCCTGAGAGCCCGCTGAATCCCGCAGGAGCCGTGAGCACAGCTCGGGATGCGTCCGCGTCCTCTGGAACCGTGTCGATTCTTCTGCTTGGGAACCTGGAACCCAGACACTGGGAAGCTCTCTCCGCACTGCGTTCTCCTCCTTCTCTTCTCATTCTCACCCGCCCTCCACTCCTGCTCACCTCCGTCTGTAGGTTTCAGAGCTTCCTGCCGTGTCCCTTTGAAAACCTCACCAAATGCTTCGGAGATGATCTTCATGAATTTTTTAAGTTCAGAGCAGTATCGCTGCTTGGAGGGAAGAAGTGGGTACCACTTGGGACTCATTAACAGAGGTACACTGAGTGACGAGCTTGGATCTTAAGATCACCCGGCACCCTGAAGTGGTCGCCCGGGAGCTCAGTTCCTTGCTTCTTATATTTAAGAGAAAAAATGAAAATGATGCACCCAGAGGACGCCTTCCAGAAGAGCAAAGTGGCCAGGCGCATGTTTGCGAACATGAAGAGGGAGTCGGGGGAGCTGCACTGAGTTTCCTCGTCTGCTGTGTGCCAGCCCAGTGTGTTGTGTGCACTGCAAGGAACCGGGAGGTGTTCCCAGATGCAGGGTTGCCATGGCAACCAAAGGAAGGAGCCACGCCCTGAGTGCTCATTGCAGTGCTGCTCTGACAAGACCCAGGACTGGAGGCCCCCAAGATGCTGCCTAAGGCCCCCGTGGCATCTGAGTGCAGAGATGAAGCCCAGGTGGCCCCGCACTCCTGGAGCCAGCGACGGGACTTGGCCACATGGACTTGTCCCCGGGTGCCATGGGCACAGAAGCAATGGAGTTAGGCATGAGAGTGTGCAGGAGGCTGTCAGCAAACCAGAGCTCCTGCTGCAAACCAGCGAAAACCACAGAGAGCAAGAACACAGGCTCCTAGCACGCCGGGGGCTGCACATTCAGACTGCGGGGGTCCACACAGCCATGGCTCACCCCTGGCATCACCGAGGAGGACTCTTCCTGGCCCGCCCAGGTGCCCTCGCTCATGCCTTGTCCTTTGGTCCCTGACTTGAAGACACCTCACTCCATCTCTCCCTCCAGGTACGCAGTCTTCACCATGTCCCCTGCTCTCCCAGGGACACCAGTCCTAGGGTTAACACTCCCTACCTGTCTCTCCACATCTTAGCTCAAGCACTTCTGCCCTGACCCGATTTCCACACAGAGTCCATTCACAGGCCGTGGGATGGGCCCGTGGGACTGCTGGGCCTTTTCGTGGGATGCAGTTCAGCCTGCAACAGGAAGTGAGGGAAAACTTTCTTTTTCAAAATTATGTTCTGTTTAAGGATGAATAGCTTTCCTACTCAGAAAAACAGACATTGAGCATTGTAAGAAGCTATAGGTAGGGCTGGTGATATAGCTCAGCAGCATAAATGCCTGCCTGGCAATGCGAGATCCTGAGTTCAACTCCCGGTACCTGCATATAAAAAAAAAAAAAAAAAAGGAAGAAGAAGCTATAGGTAAATACAACACTTTTGAATAATCTGTTACCAAGAATCTTTTAAAAAAACAAAAAAATGCATGAAAATATATCATTTTTAAAGATAGGTAAGTCATTCAGATCGATCCCGTATAAAAGCCTTCTGACTTTTAATGGTGACTGAAATAGTTAACCAAGATGTAGTAGGGCTATGATACTAAAAGTGGGCCAAGTACATGTGGGTGACAGGTTGGTCTTCTTTAAAAAAAAAAAAAAAACTGTTATTTCCTTAAATTACCGACGTGCATAAAATAGTTGTTACCATTTTATTGGAAGGGGGTGTTATTACACTAACTTAGCGTAGATAGATGCCGTATGTTTTCTTTATTCTTACTATTGCAGCAGTACCTCAGTTCGCTAACTTAATTCTTTCCACGATCGGTTGCAACCAGAATCACGGAATGAATTCTAAGACCAGAATCATGGAAAGAATTAAGTTCATGAACCAAGGCACCGCTGCAGCGATACTTTTATGATTTAATGATATTTCTTTTCTCAGGGACAAAACCACAGTTTATAACAGAGAATATCAGGCTTAGTTTTATGGAACGCCAGCTATAGAAAAGTTAAGAATGTTTCCACTTTGGAGAAAATGTAATTAGTAAGTGACATTCTAGGCTGGCTTTGGGCCCAGTATATTTTTCCATATGAACATTTCTTTACTAGAAGGTAATTCCTGTCTCCCCCGTGTGTGTGCCAGCAGGCTTCACCATTGAACGACTTACAAAACACCCTGCTCTTACCCCACAACTAAGTTTACAGGAAGTCGGCCTTCAAGGATAAGGAAAACTTTGCCTAAAAGCCCTAGTTTTGGCCACCCAGTACCTTTCATCTGGGACTTGGACTTGAACTAATTTCCCAGGACCGCTGTCTCCCTCCAAGTGGTTTTTATTCTTATTTTTCATCTGAGAGCACCGAGGTTTACGTGGCATGAGGTACAAACCCACTTACGAAGTTCACACAGAGGCAGTGACAGCCACCACATTCCTGGGGCCACCTGGCCCGACCAGTGCTCTCCTCTTCTTTTAAGGGAATGGAAGTGGAGGTGGCATCCACTGCTGACCAGAGGCACAGACTTCTGCAGAGCGCCCAGAACTGTGGTCCGCAGCAAAGCCATCTCCTGACCGAGCGGAATATTCCTTCCCGTCATCAGCGAATGGCTTCATTGTTTTTGAGCTTCAGAATCCTGAGAGGACAGCTCTATTCCCATAGTGCCCTGAGTTGGGTTCTCTGTCACCTACTTCAGTTGGTTTACAGCTCCTGGGCCCGGGAGTAGAAATCAAGCTCCCTGCGGTCTTCTCTTGAGACCGCTCTAGTGGAAAGGGGTCTGGTGTTGGATCTCAGCTGGGCCTTTGGGTTTTATGGCCCGACAAACGGATGACCGTCAGGTGTCCTCATTTCTCAGCTCTAGGATTAGAAGACTGACAGGACTCTACACTCACCTTTGTTCCTTTCCTCTGTGTTTCATTTGATTGGAAATAAACCACTTTTGAACCAGTTCTCAGTCTAATAGGAACTGCGAGGGCTTCACATGGCCATGTCTACAGAGGACCATGACCAGCTGACAAGGTGACTGTGACTAATGTCCCGGAAGCCACCACCACGAGGCTCCCCTTTGGCAGAGAGAGCTTCTGAGAATGTGTAGGATTCCGTCCCAGATCTTAGTGGGCAGCCAGATGCCCCAAACTGGCTGGCTCTCTTTACCCCAGGTGAATCTGCACGGAGAACGAGCAGATCATTTTCAACCAATGAAGCAATCTCTTCTTCTGGGATATTTATTATTGAGGAGAAGACTGCTCACCAAAAACCGATGGAAGGACCTTGAGAAAGTTACCACATCCCAGGAAACACAGGGCTTTACTGTGCTCCATGGCTACCTCGGAGAAGGGATGGTCTTCCGGTGGTTTCGTTTCCTTTTCTTGTACTAGGGGCTAGGGGAAGTGGACTTTCCTAAGGTTAGACCTTTCTGTACCCCAAATGTGCACAGCCAAATCCATGGACTCCTGTGTGCACTCAGCAAGGCTAACAGCAGGTGTCGGCTTGAACCCAAGTTCCTGAGGGCCCCCGAAGGGTAGGAGGCGATAGCGAGAGCCACGCTGGCCAGCGCTGGACCCTGGCCCTCCTTTCCGGCTGTGTAGGTTTGGGCAGGTCACTGACTTTCTGTGCCTCAGTTTCCTTGTTTGTACTGTGAGGATAATCAGCACCCCAAACTCTTTGGGTTCGGAGGAGCATCAAGTGTGACAACACTGCTCTTTAAATTGCTTGCCATTTTCTCGCTCTTTCCCTTTTGAGTCAAATCTTGCATTCTTTCCCCTAAATATGCTGGATTCACTAAGTACAGAGGGAGGAGGAGGACCGAGGGTCCCCACGTGGAGTGTGGACAGTGTGGCTCTGTCTTCTCTTTAGCCTGAAGACTTGCCAGTCTCTTTATGTCGAAAATGAAATGTACTAAGCACAGGAAACGCCTTCCAATAAACGCGCCACTGCGGGGTTATCGACTTAGGAAATTTCAGTCAACCTTAAGTGTTAACCCAAATGAGACCGAAAACATGTTAAGGTCTTTGCCTTGTATGTTTTCCAGGTCCTGCCTGATTTTTAAATAAACCAGATGTTTTCATGATTGCTTGCAGTCATCCTCAGCATGACATACATCACTGACACCTGTTTAAAAGTCTCAGAGCGCATTCGTTGATCTTGGTGCAGGTCTAGAGCAGCGCCCTTTATTGCCAGCCACCCGGGTTTGGAGATGAGCCCCTGGGCTCCGGTGTGCAAGGCATAGAGAGAACTAACAAGCAGCATCCTGCCGGTGGGCATCTGCCCTGCAGCGGGGGCTTCCACGGAAGCTCTTTCCTCTTGAAGTCCAGAAAGGTCCCGAGATGTCTGCATCTTTCCCTCCCTGTGCCGTGGATGGGCAGAGTGAAGCTGAGAGGGGTGACAGATGGGCAGCCTGTGACACAGCTGGAGCCCTACGGTTCACCCCGCATCACCCCATGAGTGAGAGGCACGAATCGGGGGCGGGGGGACGCGTGTGCGTGCAAGGGGAAGCACCGCTGTTACTGGCCGATAGGGTGCTTTGGTGACTGCTAACTGAAGGCTGCTGGGGCTTCTGGGAAGAGGCCCTTATGGATTTGTGGTAGCTGGATGGGACAGGGTGGGGGCGAGTGTGGGATATTTTAGGGAATCCCTGGGAAGAACAAGGCAGGTATTCTTTCTGGAGGAGAGGGGAGTTTATTTCGTCCACTTCCTTTCAAAACCAATACAAACCAGCATAGCTCTAGAAAATGTTTGTGTTGTCCATTATGTCAGCTCTAATCTCCAAGTTATGGTAGAAAACTTGGAGAAACATATTCATGTGGAGGATTTCAGGTATTTTTCCAGCCAAGTATATTTCTGACATGAAAGGGTTTTGGAAACATACAAGTCTTGAGAACGCAGCAGCCATAGAAAGTCCCCCTTGGCGTGTGGAACTCCCCTGCCTCGGTCTCGGCCCGTCTCAGAAACCCCGCATCTGTCCTGTGTCGTTGCAGCTTCATTTCAGACACACAGGAAAGGGCCGCGTCATGTCTGTGTGGAACAGCAGGCTTTGGGGCTCCTCTGAGTTTGCTAGTCCCCTTTAAGACTTCCTTTTCTGACACCCTACTGCTCTGAATCCTGCACTTGCATTCGCCGTGAGAGGAGATAACTGGGATGATCGGTCACCATCCCGCTTTGAGCTCGGACGGAGGGCACTGGACCCATGAGGCAGGTCTGGCAGCACTGCACGCTGCTGGAACGGCACTTGCACATGGCCAGGTCCGTGGACAAAGCCGTCCCTATCCCCAAGCATGGAAGTGCGGGGACCTCCCCGCCCGCCCTTCCCACCGATGCTTCTTACTGGCAGACAATGGAGCAGTTGGAGCAGTTGGAGAAGTTTATGTCACATACGTGTAGATTTAAAACATATTCTCTTGAGCAGTGGATAATTTCAGGGTGAATATTACTCATATTAAACAGAAAACGTTTTCAGCCAAAACTGTGAGAAGAAAAATGCAGGAAAATTTTATAAGATCTCAATCTGCAATTCCCACCGGATTACATATCACAGGGCCGTGTGCACCACGCCCATGCCGGGAATGTAACTGCCTGGTGCTGCAGTGGTACCTCTGTCCCCTGCACATCTCCCGAAGTCCCCAGAACCGTGTGACTGCCACAGAGCGAACTCTACGGCTAGACGGGGGCTTCGGGGTTCAGTTAATAAGAATGTGTAAACACCAGCTCCTCAGTTTTAAGCCATGTTTACACAAATACACCAACAAAAGAGAAAATAGTAGTTTGAGGGAGGAAAAAAGCAATACCTTGGAACTCTGAGTACTTTTTGGTTAACCTACATAAATTTAAAACTTTCCTAGAAAATGAAATCATTGCATTTAAAAAGCATATAAATATACTTGATTGATGAAGGAGATGTGACTTTGATTGTGTATAGATCTCGTAATTCATAAATAGGTATCCCATGTCTCAGAATAAAAACATTTGTCATATATTTGAAGAATAAAATAGTCTGTTGATTTTTTTGAAGTCTATGTTGGAAAAGAAGCTGCATTGTTATCTCTTAAAATTAATCAACGTGTGAATGCGCGGAAGTGAAGCTACTAATGCCATTTAATAGTCGCTTTTCTTTACCAGCCAGAATTCACACCTACATGCTAGAGAAATCCAGACTTGTGTCACAGCCTCTTGGCCAAAGCAATTTTCTGATTTTCTACCTGCTGCTGGATGGATTATCTGCTGAAGAGAAGTACGGACTTCGCCTTAGCAATCTATGTGCGCACCGGTGAGTGACTTTTCCGTCTAAAGCTCTGCCTTCGAACCGTGGTTGCAATTTTGTGGTGTTAAATTGTCTGTGTGCTTTTCAAAGGACAAATAGTGGCTGCAGAGAACTGCTGTACCTGGTCAGGTTAGAATTAGCCGTGTTACAAGGTGGTCACTGTTCGTTGAATTGAAGGTCCAGGTGCGGTGTTAAGCGTGTATATGAATTCATGTTTCTGTTTTACTGGTTATCAGATCAGAATACAAATATATACTAAGGCGTGTACACACTCTTCTATTCCTGGTGAGCATTTTGGATATAACATTGGTTATGCAATACTAATCTTTGTTCATCTTTTAGAATAATGGAATAATTTGAATTCATTATTTTTCATAAGTAGCAGATGAGGTTGCATAATAGAAACGAACAACAATACTCAGCCTGAGGGGCCGATTTTCTTCACCAGAGGCAAAATGACCGGTGTTAAAACTCGGAGGTATCGATTACACCCTGATGCGCGTGAGAGGGCACGGAGGTTGTCAGCCAAACCGGGTCCGCTCAAGATGTGCCTTTCCGCCCATGTGCGCTTCCCACAAGTACTGCTCCAGGTACAAAAGGTGGCCGGAGAGAATCGGATACTGATCCCAAATCACTCCTGAGTTCTCAGACAGGGATGGGGAGCTGGGCCCTGACAGAGATGCGAGGTCCTTCTGGTAGCTGTCCATACCTGACCCGTAGCTTACATGGTGGTGTTGGGCAGGAAGCGGAGGTGTTGGGTAGAAAGCGAGGTGTTGGGTAGAAAGCGAGGTGTTGGGCAGGAAGCGAGGTGTTGGGTAGGAAGCGAGGTGTTGGGCAGGAAGCGAGGTGTTGGGCAGGAAGTGGAGGTGTTGGGCAGGAAGCGAGGTGTTGGGCAGGAAGCGGAGCTGTTGGGCAGGAAGCGGAGCTGTTGGGCAGGAAGCGGAGGGGTGGGGCAGGAAGCGGAGCTGTTGGGTAGGAAGAAGAGGTGTTGGGCAGGAAGCAGAGGTGTTGGGCAGGAAGCGGAGCTGTTGGGTAGGAAGAAGAGGTGTTGGGCAGGAAGCAGAGGTGTTGGGCCGGAAGCGGAGCTGTTGGGTAGGAAGAAGAGGTGTTCGGCAGGAAGTGGAGGTGTGGGGCAGGAAGCGAGGTGTTGGGCAGGAAGCAAGGTGTTGGGCAGGAAGTGGAGCTGTTGGGCAGGAAGCGGAGGTGTGGGGCAGGAAGTGGAGGTGTGGGGCAGGAAGCGGAGCTGTTGGGTAGGAAGAAGAGGTGTTCGGCAGGAAGTGGAGGTGTGGGGCAGGAAGCAGAGCTGTTGGGTAGGAAGAAGAGGTGTTGGGCAGGAAGCGAGGTGTTGGGCAGGAAGCGGAGCTGTTGGGCAGGAAGCAAGGTGTTGGGCAGGAAGCGGAGGTGATAGGCAGGAGCTGGCGAGGGGTTTTCCAGTGTGAAGGGCCACATTTAGGCTGAACTTCCAGTACTGGTTGAAAAAGTGATAATGTGTGTCCCACCCTGTCTGTGGGATGTGAATGATTCTGAGGGTAGTGTCAGGGAAAAGAGTGGGGCCACAGACTAATTTACCATTATATCACTGTCATCAGATTTCAGTGAAGAAATGCACCTGGGTTATAGAAATAGTTGCCATATAGGAAGGAAAAGAGTAGCCAAGAAGTTAAAAAGCCCTTATGAGAACTTATTTAGTCTAAAAAGAGACACTACTTGGTACTTACTGTCTCCAAAACACAGCAGAAACCGAGGAGAAACAGAAAGCTGTAATATTGAAGTCCGCATGCAGAGGGAAGCAGAGATGATGCAGTCGGAAACTCCATGCTCTCGGGACACTGGAAATATTGTTCATCAAGCCCTTCCTCCTTACAGAGGGGAAAACCAAAGCCAGAGCCATGAAGAAGTCAGTGCCGACAGCAGAGCTGGAGAAATCTATAACCCGAAATTAATTTTTTTGCCAGTAGTGAGGGTTGAACTCAGGGCCTTCATGCCAAGCTGCATCCTCATCCTTATTTTATTCTTGATCTCTGAGACAGGGTCTCACTAAATTGTCCAGCTGGGTTCAAACCTGCGATCCTTCTCCCTCAGCCTCCAGACGCAGTGATGAAATGCCCGAACCCCTCTCCCTGAACATGGCACTTGGAGGAAAAGTGTAATATTGGGGACCACGGGCTGTGTGTTAAGGGGCATCCTGCAGGATGAAGAGTGGCTTGGGTCTCCCTATCCCAGTCCTTCCTCCAAGCAGGACCTCACAGCCCACGGCAGGCAGGCAGCTCTGAGGACGTGTGTGTGTGTGTGTGTGTGTGTGTGTGTGAACCTGAGCCACTGAAGGGCACGGCAGTGACCTGAGCCACCATTCGGAGCAGCAGTGTGGTTTCCTGATCTGCGCTGGATGCAGGCTGGGCCACAGAGCACGGGAACAAGTGGGGCTCCCACCCCAGTTCCAGCTCCGAGGGACACCCGCCCCTCCTTGCCAAGTGCCCAGCTCCTGGCCTGGGCTGCCCAGAATGCTGACCAGCTGCTGGCTCTGTGAGTCCCTGCAGCAGGGGCCGCTCTGCAGCCATGAATAATTCAGTGGCCTGGGACAAAACGGGCAGCTTATTAAAATGGACTATGAATACCCAATGGGTGACGCATTTTCCAGTAAAAGCACACACCCTACTCCACATGCATGAAGATGTCAGCCAGAACATTGGTACTGAGACCATTCCCCAGAAAATGACACCTTCTCACAGTAAAAAACCGGCTCTCCAAGTTGTATTACATTATCACAATGAGGGTGTGACTTAGGTAGGACTTCTCACTTTATAGAACTGGTCCCCCTCACTCTTCCAGTCTTGGTGAGGTCGGAGGAGTTCTATGTGGCTTTGATATTTGAATTTGGGTTGGGGTTTTGTCTTTGTTTAGTGCTTATGAATACAAACTATCATAATTATGGAAATTGTGTGGCTTGTTTACAACCAGAAGTTTTAGATCTGAATTTTCTAGCTTTCTAAGCTTTCACAAATCGATACTTATTCTGAGTCTGCTCCTTAAAATTGGGATGCAGGTGGAAAGGATGTCACGGTTGGTAAAATGTCTGTCTAGTCCACAATCTAGTATAGTAAGAGTGTTTGCATGCTGGTTCTACTTGCCTGATTTTCTTTGAAAACATGCTGACCTTTTATGTCACACCGAGCAGCAGACCACATTCCCACTCACAGCCGCTGCTCTCGGCTGCTTCCGCAGCGCAGCCTGCAGTGAAATGCTGACACCGTGCGCTGAGTCTTAGAGGAAACACTGGGAAACGTTTGCAAGCACTTCCTCCATGTGTACCCTGGCTCTTCTCATTCCTCACAAAGTGTTACCTAGTTGAAGTGAAATCCACATCCCAGGTCCCTGGGGGCTGAACCCTAATGCCACACGAATCGTGTCTTCTCGAGTGTGTGTAAGTCAACGAGCAGGAAGCAGTGCTGTAGCTCGTGTTCTTATAATCAGTGCTGCTGATGTGCTTTTCCACACTGACCCCGAGTCTAGGACTAGACGTTTTCGCGGTACCAAGTGAGAATGTCCGGAGGTTTACATGAGCATCGAAATGCACCTAGGGAGACACCGTTTGTGACACGGGGACACTGCAGAAAACACCGCAGGCTCAGGCACGGACCCCCATAGCTGAACTGCATGAAGACAGCATTCCCGACCCATCGCACAGCTCTCTTCTTCAATGGATGGCTCACAGCAATGATTGTACCCTGAAGTCTCAGTTTTTTGTATTTTGAGCTGTGGCAGTAAGGCTGCAGGTACCTAGAACGGCCACTAGGCAGCGCGCTCACCACGAAGTCGGCGGACAACAGCTATTGAAACACACACCAAACAAAAACTTGGGGGAGAAAAAAACACACAAAAACAAAATGCTCATCACTTACAATTTTCTTTTTCTTTATTTTTTACTAAACTTTATTGTTTCCTGGATGTTTGCTTCTCAAGTGGTATTTTGATTTTTTTAGGAGTACATTGACATCTAGGGAACAAATGTCATTTATGTCCTTAGGACTTGAGATGTCATGAAGGTTGGAAGTCATTTTTCATTGTTTATCTTCATCTCGCTTTAAACAATTTTTGTGGCTTCACTCCCGGGACTTCGGGCTCTTAAATCCGAGGAAGCTCCTGCCGATCTCAACTTCTTCGAGTTGATCAGAGAAGGGGAGGATGGGGGTTCTGCATGCAGCGCTCTGGAAGGAAGGCTGGGGTTGGAATCACAGGACGGAAGCGGGCAGCCCCGTGACTCAGAGCGCGCCCAGGGCCTCACCCCGGTGTCACCCAGAGGTCGAGCTGACTCCGTCTTTGAATTTAAGTTCCTGAGCTCACACCTGTCACCGGAGAAGTGCAACAATTAATTCTCAAGGAAAGGGTTTTTTTTCTCCCCTCTCTTTTGCTAAGGGATTATTATGAACATTGAATTTAACCTGAGGATGTGTCACATAATTTTTTAAAAGGTAAAGGAAAGCTTGAAGGTTACTTAAAGGTGACGCTTCGTAATCTTGATATAATAGAGTGTTCGCTTAGTCACACGTTTTAGGCAAGAAAAACCTAAAGTTGCTCCCGATACCAGTGCAAGGCTGGAGGCGTGCAGACCGGTGTCTGACGGACACTGTTGCCATCCATCAGGGCGACAGTCACCTCCCAACAGTGCCTCGGCCCAGGCTACTAGCGCAGCGGGGGACACCCCGGGATGCCACGCGCTGTCACCTGGGAGCCCATACCTGGAGCCAGGCCCTGCTGACTCTGCACCCACATGCTTTGGCTCCGCCCCGTCCTTGCTTTTACAGTGACATCTGAGGGACAGTAAAACGGAGACCACAGTCAAAGTCTGCCCCATGTGCTTTATTTAAATCAAAAGTAGTTAAAAGCTAACAATAGCATTCTGGGGATTGTCACCCTTGACTACGGTGGAAACAATTCTAGGTTGTTATCTAGTAGTGCAATAGAATGTTTTAAACCAGTTGGGTATGGCGGCTCAGACCTGTAATCCCAGAACTCTGGAAGGCTGAGGCAGGAGGACTGCAGAATTCAATCCGAGCCTGGCCAATTTAGTGATTTGGAGAAATCCTGCCTCAAAATAGAAAAGGGCTGATTCATTGTGAAAGCCCTGGCTTTGATCCCTAGTACCACACACACACACACACACACATGCACACACAACATTTGTTTATTTATTTATTTTTTTATTGAGGAAGCTTGATTACCCTATCTGAAGGGTACAGCACAGCCATGGCAGACGCTGTGCACCAGGCAGTGAGTTTCACTGCGAGAAGCTAAGGGAGAGCACTGGCTGCCGGCTACCCACGCCTCTGAGTTTTGTGCCCTGAAAGAGGAGAAAAGTCGCTGGAATTGAGCCTGTGCCCTGCCTTCTCTAAACCCTCCAGAAGCTCTGGGCGTCCTGCCCTTTATTCGTAGTAAATCTGAAAGCCACGTAGTTTTATCAAGAGCCTTTAGCTGATACACTTAGCACATGGTAGAGGCAGATTCCAAACCCAGATTTGGGCTCAGATTTTTACGCTCATTAGAGAGGTCAGGGCCACAACTGTAACTGGGCAACAGGGGGCTCTGGGAGGAGCCCAGGGGGCACAGGGCACAGTACTGGCTGTGATGTGGTCCGGGAGCCCAGGTGTGCTCCCCTCCCCCTCCCCTCCCCTCCCCTCCCTGTCTCCCTCCTCAGGTCTTTGTATTTCCCAACACGGGGAGGACTGTGGCCACACAGGGCCCCGGGCTTCCCTAACTTGGGAGCTCAGAGCGAGAGCCCATCCTGGTGGTCCCGCAGAGGTCTGCCCCTGGCCCTGGCCCCTGACACCGCTGGCCACGAGTATGGGAGGGACATGTTGGCAGCAGCAGAAGACCGCGGCAGCCACCCTGATCCCGGGCCGCGGAGGCCGCCGCATTGAGGGAGGCCAGGTCCTCCTCGGTCCCCGTGCAGGTCTGACCTGCCTGGCGCTGTCCTCTCCGCGGGTGCCCAGAGCCAGGCGGTCGCCTTGGTTTCCCAGCTGGCAGAGCCACGCAGATACCCACACAGGATCACCCGGAGTTTCTGAGGCCTGTCTGTAAAAGCCGTATCATGTTTCCCCACACCTGAACTTACAGATGTCCCGAACAGTTATTTCGGAGGGGACCTTGGGCCACCACGCCGTGGATTTCAGGTGCAGGGACCAAGCTCCCCGTGTCGATCCCCTGGCTGCGCCTCACCATTTGGATCTCTGTGTGAGCCCGAAGTGGCCAGGCTTACTCCACGGCGCTCCTGTGTGTGCTTGGTGGCCTTCACTGTCCAGACTCTGAGGCCTCTGTCTTGCTGGAGCGGGGCCCGATTCTCTGCGGCTCTCCACGTCCCGGGAGACAGCCCTCGGTGTCCCCAGTCACATACGGCACGGGACTGTGAGGGCGGCGCTGACATTTGAAGCCCAGCCTGTCCTCTGTCATCTGTGTGACTTGTGTGAGTTCTTCCTGAAGGGAGTGAGTCTGCAGCACAGACAGTTGTCACTGCCTAGGAGGGGACGCCAGACCCCTGCAGCCAGCGTCTCACAGCCTCCTTGCTGCTCGTCTTTCACAGCAGGGACAGCACTGCACTTTCCAGGCACACTCACAAAACACGCGTGTACGGGGCCGCACGGACCCGCACACAGGAAAAGCAGCAGGACGGCGCTGTAAGGCTGCGTCCACGTATCGCTGAAATCTCTCCAGGGTGGGCAGTGTGTGTGGCAAGTGACACTCATTTAATCTTTCTTTCTTTCTTTTTGTGGTACCGGGGATAGAGTCCAGGCCTTTTGTACTGAGCCATCCCCAGCCTGTTTTTATTTATTTATTTTTATTTATTTTTTTTTTTTACATTCGACACAAGTCTTAAGTCACTAAGTTTCCCAGGATGGGCTCCAACTTGTGATCCTCCTGCCTCAGCCTATACAAGGTTGCTGGGATTACAGCTGTGCACTACCTCATTTAATCCTCTTAACAATGCTTTGAGATAATTACATACGTTGTCCCTGTTTTGTGAATGAGGACATTGACACCTGGAAGTTAAATCACTTGCTCCAGAAGGGTATGTTAGTGATACATGTCTGTAATCCAGAACTCTGGGAAGCTGAGGCAGGAGGATTTCAAGTTCGAGGCTAGCCTGGGCAACTTCGTGAAGTAGCAGGACACTGTCTCAAAAAAAAATATATATATATATATATATACATATATATATATATATATATATATATATATATGATGTAGCTCAGTATGAAGACCCTGGGTTTAATCCCCAGTACCACACACACACACACACACACACACACACACACACGCACACAGTCAACTACCCCTTGCTCCGGGCCCACAGAGCAAGAAGTGCACAGGCACAGTGACTCTTCCGGCACAAGTGGCCTGCGTCCCGGCAGCACCCGGCTGCCTGCCTCTGCCACCCTCTGTGGCCTCGGGAGGGGCACCCAGCCTGGCGGGTTACAAACCCTCCCCCCGTTCTTTAAGGCTGACATCTGGAGCCAGGTCCGGAGGAGGTGAAGGCAGACCCTTGTCAGCCACCCCAGCTGACGAGCCTGCTCCTCACTGAGCTCAGCTTCTGGTTCTTGCAATTCCAGCCTGAGTCCACTGTCCCAGCCGTGCTGCAGAGAGACTCTGTGGCTCCTCACGTCACCTCCACTTGCTGAGAGCCTCCACTCACCACGTGTCACCAGGACCCTCCTGAACCTGCCCTCCCCAGCTGTCAGTGCCCTGCTGCATCTTCCCGCACGGAATCTACACCGCCGCACCCAGGGCAGAGCATCACCTAGATTCCAACTTCCCCATGAAGACTCCAGCTTGGAAGTCTTGAATGAGCATTGCTCTCTGTCACATCTGATAAAGCCGCCTCGGCGGTGCAAGGCCAGGACAGCCAGGCCTTGGGGACCAGGTGAAAGGCTCTTCCGTGTCCCTGGAGGCCCCTGGTGGCTGGCATGTCCTGGTGCCCTCGAGAGTGAAGAGGACATCAGCCCAACGAGACTTGAGACTCACCAAGTGAATAAGCTCAACCCAGAGGGTGTGGAGGACCCATAGCTGTCACCTTCCGGAGGACAAGAGGAAGTCATCTGGCCACAGGACAGGGCTTGGCGCCCACCCTGCACCTCATCAGTGAATGAGACCTCTGTCCTCAGGGTCGGCATGAGGAAGCGGAGGTGTAAATTCATAGGCCCTGCTTGTCCGTGATTCCCAAATCCAAAAGGTTCTGAAAACCTGGCACTTACTTCTGACCCACGAGTTAGTAAAAAAAATCCTGACCAGACCCAAACTCATTTGGGAGCAAGCTCTAACCTGAAATGAGATGAGTATAGTCTTTATTTATCTCCCTGGTGGTAAACATTCATATGGTTTCCCCCAGATTAAAATATTAAATTACTGGGCATAGCTTCAAGCCTGCCAGGGATATGAACGCCAGCCTAACTTGAAGCAAAGCTGGATTCCAGAAGGTTTTTGTCCTTAAGCATTTAGGATGTGGCTGGGGGCTTGTGTCATGTAGCTTGTTCAGGTCTAAGCACAGGACGGTCACGGTCACTGCATTTCACACCAGTTAGAGACAGGTCACCTCCCAGGGTGGCAGGGAGAACGACTGCTGAAGGGTGGTCGTCAATCCGCTCTGATTCTGGGCCGCAGGGGGCGCTCACTTCCAAGATCAGCTCTACCAACATCCTCCTTCCAGTCTCCCTCTTTCTCACTCTTTAAAATGGTTTGTCTCTTACAAATAAAGACACATTCCCCTGTCCCTAAGCCATGGGAGGCTAGACAGGCTTAGATTTGGAGGACAAATCTATCTCTTTGCCCATGGCCATGACTTCTTTGGTGGGTGGGGGGTGTGGCTCTCACAGACAAGGAAGGGGTCAGAGCAGGGCTCATGTGTCAGCTTGGTGACCAACACGGCCATCTCAGAGGGGTGAAGTTACTGACCCTTGGGTTGTTTCCAGTTTGGAGCTGTGCAGATGCTGTGGATGCTGTCTTAGTTACTTTCTCATCACTGTGACACAATACCCAACACCCACAAATTAAAGGAGGAAAGGTTTATTTTGGCTCACACTTTGCAGAGGTTGCAGCCCACAGCTGGTTGGCTCCAAGACAGGGCAGCGTGACAAAGAGGCCCGGAAGAGGAGAAACAGTCCATGGCAGGGCTGCAGGAAGCAGAGAGCGATCAAGGGAGGAGGGAAGGAGACAGACCATACGCCCAGTGACCCACCTCCCCCAACCAGGCTTCCCCTCCCTACATCACTCTACCTGTGACTAATCCACTGATGAGCATCACACTCTCTTGATTCCGTCCCCTCCCAAAAACCTGACCCAAGAGCGCATGAGGCTTTTGGGGGGACTTCCAGATAGGAAACATAACAACATGTGTGTCTCTCTGTCTCCCTTCTGCTACCTGCCCATGTCGCTGTAGCAGTCAGGATCACAATGACCCGCCCCATCTCCCAGCCAAGGTAGCTGCTATTTCTTCCTCTCTTGGCCGGACCCCTAGATGTGGAAGCCTAACCTTGCACTGGGGTCCCAAGCTGCTGGGCCTCCCTGTGACCACCTCTGTCTGACAGACCCGCCGTGTCCACGCCAGCCCCGTCCATTCCAGCTTGGCCTCCTCCCTTCCTGGCTCAGGGACCATGCTGGCATCTTGGGTGTGATGACACGCAGACATCTCTTACCAGTGAGCTGTGTTGTCACCAGCTGGGGTCTGGTCTGGGATCTTCACTTCCTGAGCAAGGAAGTGAACAGTTCGTCCAAGGGCAGCTGCGGGACCTGTGACTGATTTAAAAGGGAAAAGACGAGACCCACTGCATAGCGTGGGAGCAGCCAGGAGCGGAGCTTACCCCGAGGGGGTCCGTGCTGAGGGGTTCAAGCCCTGGGGTTTGGGTGGGATTGCGGTTTGGTCTGAGGGTGACCCCTGCATTGAGCGGCTGGACTCATTCCCTCCCTCGGAGGTGGGTCGGACCTTTCAGGGCCTTTGGAGGAACCGTCCTGGCGTCCGAAGCCCACAGGGGTCAAATCTGCAGTCAGTGACCTGGTGATGGGGTGGGGTCAGCAAGGGCTGTAGAGGCAGCTGGCGCAGGCCTGGGGACCTGCGGTGTAGCAGCAAAGTGACCGGGGTACCACTTCCCGTTGTTTAGACCTGGGCGTCCTGGTCCTGGGCTCAGGTTTGACTCGGGAGGTGGATCCAGTCCCAGGAAGGGCTCCAAGGCGGCCCCCCTCCCCGCCTTCCTTCCCAGCCATTTCCTTGGTTACCTGATGCCTCAGGTCCCCCCCCACCCCAAGCGGCTTCAGGTGGGTGGAACTCTCTTCTTTCTCCAGCCTTTCCCTAGCCACCTCCTCAGTGTCGCTCCCCAGTTTCCCTGTTGGTGAGCAGGACCCACAGGTGACACATGGAAAGTTGAAGCCGCAGGCAGTTCTCTGTCCTAACCACAAAGCCACGTGCACAGATCCACGCACCCCAAGAACCGAGCAGCACCGCACCTGTGTGGGCTGCAGCATCAGAGCTCCTCCGGGTGACATTTGGAGAGCCAGCACCCTTGGCACCGCTGACTGCTTTTGCACTTCATGAATATTCACTGCACATATGTGTGAGCTGCTAAAAGCCGCGCTTATTAGCTGAGAGCGGAGTATAAATGGGGACCCCCTCTCCCAGGCCAGGAGCACTGGGAAATCACCACCTCCCCACTTCCGGTCACTCATCTGTGATGAGGACCAACCTCCTGTGGCTGGGATGGTGAGGGCCGCTGAGCCAGATGCCAGACCCCGTGCACCCTTGGGTGTCGTTACTGTCATGGACACAGTTCCTTCCACTGCAGTCTTAGAATACCTGACAGGGCCTGGCAAGCACAAGGTCCTGAGTTCAGTTTCCTGTACCCAAGAAAAAAGAACACCTGACAGGACTCTTACGGACAGGATTACAAGTTGCAGCTAGAACCTGAAAATGCAGAGGAAAACTGGACTCTGGCAAGGTCTGCCTCGACATTTACGTCACTCCTGTGTGGCTTTGGTGAGGGACAAGTCCCACCTCTTCTACAGGGCACAATGTGGAGTCTGGGCTCTGATCAGCTGCGTCACTGTCATGAAGTTTATTTAAATTATTTTGTGTAGCTGTCCCTTGGTGGAAACCCACATGGGGGGCCAGTTGGTGACAGTGGGGACACAGAGCCATCCTTTGTGGCCTGTGGCTCGGGCCCTCTCTCTGCAGCCAGGTAACCTCATGAACAGAGTGCCATGCTCCTGAGAGACCGAAACAAAACAAAAAGGGCAGCGGTTGAACATTCCTCTAAAAAGTTCCGTTTCCCATCTTTCCGGGGGCAAAACATTACCTTTTTTCACTGAAAATGTGCCATTTTTTCTGTACCAGCTAGAGTAGAAAAAAAGTTGGTATTTTCTTAAAGTCTGAAACCTGCAAGAATTTAATCACCACCGGCCACAGTGGTGTCAATGTGATTCCAAATGCACGATTAGGTACCAGTCCCTGGGCGCTGCCAGAGGAGCGTGTCGGGCTCCAACACACGGGTGTGTCACGGGGGGGGTCCTGGGATTGACATGTGCTGTGATGGTCACGCAGGATCCTATGACAGGATATGAGCGTTTCACGGAGCCACTGTCCCGCCCCACACCCTCAGGATGGGCATGTGAAGGTCGTGCTGAGGTCACATGTGGAGGGTGACTGAAGCTGCAGTGCCCACGTTTGCAGGGCACGGAGTACAGGAAGGGGCTGGCAGCGTCAGGCCAGGGATCCCCAGCCCAGATGGGGCAGGTTCCTCCCCCGCTGCAGATGAAATGGCTCCGGGAGGGCACAGCAAAGGGGGAACAAAGTGTACGCGCACAGCGTGGGAGCCCCGTGTGTCCGCGTCTGTGCCCACATCGCTTCTCCGTCCTTCCAAGCTGGCCTGTGAACACCAGGTGATGCCACGCGGGCACATTTGGAAAGGAGTCCTTGGTCACAGCAACTAGAGAGGACTCAGCCTGCGAACACTGCCAGGAGGTGTCCTGTGGGGAGATGTGCGTGACCCAGGGCACAAGGGAAGACACGAGTAGAACACCTGGACACAGGAGGAGTGGGAGTCCCAGGGACTCATGACAACCAGAGTCGGTAGGCAAGGCACTTCCTCTCCTGACAACCACAGTCTGGAGGAGAGGTGTCTTAGGGAGGCGCCATTATAAACATGTCCCACGGTATTTTTCCATCCTACAAACAAGACACTCTTGGCTTGTTTCCAGTTTGGAGCCGTGGAGGTGCTGTGAATGTTTGTGTGCAAGCATTTATTTTTTATTTTGAGACAGGGTCTTACGAAGTTGCCCAGGCTGGGCTGAAACTTGCCATCCTCCTGCCTCAGCCTCCCAGAGTGTTGGGATGACCAGCGTGCACCAGCCCACCCAACTGCCCTCTCCCTTCCTAATTCCTCCTCTTCCTTGTGGATTCAGAAATCTTAGAACTCAGCATAGCATTCAGAAGCACTGGCCTCTACTCCAGCACTTTCCATCTTCTGAATTTTCATTTAAAATCTCCCTGTTATTGAGCAGCGGAGGGGTGGGAAGCCTGCTTCTTCCAGGCCCGTCACCCAGCAGGGCCGCATCACGGGCATTAGATGAAGCATCGATCGAGAGGGTGAATAACTTGATGAATAAAGAGAACTTGACTTGCGTGCTGTGATTATAAATGTGTCCACCCAATGAAATAAAAGAATATTCTGTCCCGAAAGAAGAAAGGTAGCACCCATAGTTCATACACGAGCACTATTTATGAGGACGTTCATTGGTAGCCAGTAAAATGGGGCCTTTAGATAGCTGCTTTAACTTTAACAATGTTGTTCTCTGGGATTGCGTCTTTCTATGTAGCGGATGCTGAAACGCAAATCAGGAAGCAGCGAATCCCAAAACCCTTCGGCGATCTCCCATCTGGACCAGGGTGCGCATGGAGTGCGGTCGTCCAGATGCGGCATCATCAGCGTCTCCCTCGTCCTGCGTCCTCTGACACGAATAAGTGGATTTCTGTGTGTGTGTGTGAGATTGATGCTGCTGAGCAGTGACTTCAATTCCAGCAGATTTTTGTTCTGAAATGGAGATGAGTGGAGAGTGAGAGGGATGTGCAAGGTAGCTGGTGTCGGTGAACCAGCTGACCAGAGTCTGAGCCCCAAGAATCAAAGCCCAGCGCTGCACATTGTGCCCAAAAGCTGGCACTGTGATGCCACTCGCCGTCCTCTGGTTCCCTCTCTGTCGCTGCATCTAGACTTCCTGCTGGTGACAGGGACCTCACCCCAGGTGACAAGTTGCCTCATCCCTGTGTTAGCCACAACTTCCTAAGAACATCACCTGTTAAAGTCCCGGAGAAACAGGGAGGTGTGGAGATGTGTGCCTGTAGTCACAGCACCCTAGGAGGCTGAGGCAGGATATTGCAAGTTCTACCCTATCAACCTGGGCAATTGAGCAATTAGTGAGATCCTATCTCCAAATAAAAAAATGACAGAAAGAGCTGGGGACAAAGTGGGCCCTCAGTTCAATCCACAGAACAGAAAAAAATTCAGATGCATTCCTAACTCTTTGAAGTATTTCAAGCCTTAAGTGTATTGAAGTTCTGAGAGAAAGACTGGACGGAAAGACACTGTTTAGGGTTGGTTGTAATGTCTAAAGAGGCCAGAAAACAGGAATGCATTTCCATGTATTCCTCAGAAATTCTATATTATCTTTCACATTAGAAAATTGAAATTAAATCTGATATTGACAGTGCATCTGTGTTTAATCATAATTTTCCTCATAATTTTATTTTATTAACATTTCAAATACTGGAATTGATTTAGAAAGCTACAGCTATTTTGTAAATAAGAGTAGCATTTTAATGACCTTGGCAATAATGGAAAATGAGCAACCCAATGTAGGTTTAGCCAGAATATTTTATTTCTGAAGTATGTCAGAGCATTATTTCATTTCCTGAGTACATGAGGGAAAATTACAACAATATTAATTTTTCCTCTGAGTGGACAAACGTAGTCAAGCCTGCTGGTCCTGAAGATTCCAGAATCCATCTTATGTGAAATGGGCCTTAAATTGGGTCTTTGACTATTTCAGTGCCTTTCTGTTTAACCAAATGCTTTATCGAGGTCTCGTGTTACTTCCCTGGAATTTTCATATGAATGTCTCAAAATTAGCATTGATTATCTAACAATGAGCACATCCCTCTGACCTTTGCTTGTTATAAGTTCTCAGAATGCTTGGGCTTCGAGATCACGGTAATTATAAATATACAGTGACATCACGGTAATTATAAATATACAGTGACATCCAGGCCTCCTACTTGGATTTCTCTCTAGATTCTCCAGAACATAAAAATGACCTTGGCCCAAGGACACAGTACACAGATTGCTGTAATACGATGTCTCTAACTCTTTTGGGGAGGTACTGAGAAGGAAAACAGCTGGCTAGAATGGAATTTCTAGTTTTAGTGTTTTAAGGAATCTCCATACTGATTTCCATAGTGGTTGTGCTAGTGACCCATGCACACCTGTGTTTACAGCAGCACAACTCATAGTAGCTAAATCTGGGAAGCAGGTTATATGTCCATCAGCGGATGAATGGATAAAGAAAATGTGGTGTTTACACACCATGGAGTACTACACTGCCATTAAAAAGATACACTTGAGTCATTTGTAGGAAAATGGGTGTACCTTGATATCATAATGTTAGGTGAAATCAATCAGACACACAAATTTAAATACTGCATGGTTTCTCTTATATGACAAACCCAAAGTATAAATAAATTAAAGAGCAAAATAAAAGATAGATTAGGGAAACAGGGAGACAGATCTTTTGCAAAAGGGAAGGGGATAAAATAGGGAGGGAGAGAGAGAGAGGGACATAAAAATAATTAAAAAAAATTAATCTGTTATGTCCCTGTACCAACTCCCCACAACAAATGCAATTGTTATGTACTGCAAACGTGTACTGATAAAAATAGAAATTAAGAAACGAGCACAGAACATGGCCAGGGATTCTTGTGTGGAGTGCTAACCCACTACTTGAACCTCATTTATTATTTAATGAATCATGTTCTATTATTATTAGTATTACACACTGAGCGTGAAGGTAGGAATATTTGAGTAGTCCAAGAAGTTTAGAATTAAACTTAAAGCAAGTGCATAGCTGACTGGGAGTGCTTGTGACTTCCTCCCAACCATTTTTCTTTCCAACGACCTTGGCTGCTGTAAAACCTGTATTATTTAAGATTTTAGGTGAACTCTGTGACACCACACATTGCAGCAGTTTGGAGCCAGGGGCCGCCTCCGTCGCAGGGAAGCTGTAGGGTTATTTGCAGTCGGTGCTCAGGGCCTTGCCCGTGTCCTGGTCCTCTCTCCCTTGAGGATGCCAGCACCGGTCGCCGTGGCCACAGCATTTGGGAACATGCTGCCCCTCCTCCTACAGGGCTGCCTGCCAGCCTGGGGGTCCTGGGTGTGACTTAGAGAAAGCCCTGTAATTTGACTTGTCACACTGACCTGACCGTCATTAAGGCCAGAGAAGTCCACGCGTTTTGAGCAAAAATCGTTCTTTCTGTGCTTCAGTAACTCACTGTGTACACACCGCAAAGTACGTGAAGTATACTCTGCGAGCGACTCTGCAAAGGAACAGTGCCTGTCCCCTGGCAGAAGGGACCGTGGAATGGGTCCCGCCCTCTACGCTTGCCTCGGGCCCTTTGGGCAGGATGTAGCCACTCACCCGGTGTCCACTCAGCAATCCCAGAGTCGCTATCAGGACCCACTTAGCTGACCGTAGCAGCATCCACGAGTTTCAAGATGGAGAGAGTTCCGCATGTGCTTCACCAGATGTTTTGAAGAAATGCTCCGACTGATTAGAAAAATCTGCAGAAACTATTCTGAGAATGTCACCAGACCCGGAGTGTCTAACTTGCACAGCGGTGTCTGTTCTTTTCCTGAAGATGACTGACGGGGCTCTCTCTTTCCAAACAAAACAATACATGGCTAACACATTAATATTTTTGTTGGTGGAGAGTTATGTATCTAAACCTGAGCTAATAAAATGTTGCATTCATATGCCGCCGGAAGAGATTTAACATTAGTTAATATGTTCCAGATCGTTGGAAGACCATAAAGAAAAGAATTTCCTTGTTGAGCCGGGAGGGTGTGGAGTAGCAAGAAGCAGTGTTTTGACATCGTAGCGAACCTTGCCGTCTTCGGGACGCAGACGTCTGCCTTTGCCTTATCTGGTTTCTGTTTACATATTAAACATCACCGAGTTCGAGGCAGCTCTGGCCGCCAGACAGAGGCCTCGTTCTTTCCACAGCAGACAAAAACTAAGCACGACAGAGGATTTTGACCCACAAGCCTCTGACTTGGCAAGCGGACTCACAGGTTTGTTCTGAAGCATCCAGGGCTTTTGTTCCTGTTTGAGCTCTGTCCCCAAATGCCCTGGGTACCCCGGCAGGCTCCCAGGTCATTTCGCGTGCAATGCTCATAGCTCCTGCTGGGCGCAGGTGTCTTACTCTACCCGTTATGGATGGACATAGGTACAGGGACAGGACACAGGCCCTTGAAAGTAATGATGATTTTTTGCAATCATTGTTCATATTTGATATTCTAGTCACTATCATTGCTATCTTCAATTCCTACTCCTCAAAGGGATGCCACAGATGAGCTGCAGCTCTCCTTTTTGACAGGAGAGGGTCTCCCTGTGTAACCTTCAACTTGCAGCCCTCCCACTGCACCCTCCTGAGTGCTGGGATTACAGGTGTGCTTTACCACACCTGGCTGAGCAGCAGCATCTTTAATTTGCCCCCCTACACAACAAAACCCGAGAGAGATTCCCAGTGCAGCGCCTCCTGTTAACAAGAGAAAGCCCTTCTGTGGCTTCCTGCACGGCTTAGGTTCACCTGCGTGTTTTCTCGGGTGGCATGAGACACCTTCTCCAGTGTGTGCTCTACTCTGCCGCGAAATGAAGGTACAGACATGCATATCGCACACCCCGAGCACATGAGCTGTGTTACTGGCTGTGTAATTGGCCTGCCAGAGAAGATTCGTCATCAGCACTGGCTGTTGTCACTACACAGGCAGGAACAACGGGGTGGTTGACTGTAAACAGCATGGAGTTGGCAGTTGTAGCTACTGACTTACTGTAAACAAATTTAACTTGTAGTGGATTCTTTTCTTGTCTATGCCTAAGTAGACCTTTTCATGATTATAACACACATTCACCTAGGTTTGTAAGGGATAACAAGAAAGCAAGGGTATGATTCTTCCGTATGACCTGTAAGAATGACATTTATAAACTTAGTCAAAAGAAAGCACCATCAGGTTTTATGAGAAAAGAGTGCGAAACTCTGAGGATTCTACCCAAAAAGTCACCTAAAGCTAATGAATGAGTTCGGCCTGTCAGTGGGTACGAGATAAATGAATACAAGATAAATGCCAGAGGATACAGATACGGTGGTTCCTCAGTTCATAAACTGAATCAAATGCAGTGCCTACATTCAACGTTGACCTTATGGGGAAATTTGACTTGGTTCGCAGTCAGTTTGGTTTTTGAGTAGAATCATGGAAAAAATTAAGTTCGTGAACCAAAGTACCATTGTACTGCTATGTATTAACAACGAACACATGGAAACCAAATTTTAAAAAGTTATAAGTGAAATACTTAGGTGTACACTTAACAAAACCTTTACAGCATTTGTATGTTGAAAATTGTAAAATACAGATGGGTGAAATCAGACATACCATGTTCGTGGGCTGGAAGGGTCACAACAGCGACAAAGTGAGTTAACTTTAAGATGTCTCGTGAGGCCAGTGCCGTTCCAATGGAAAACCATGGTAAACACATGAAGAAGGTGTCATGGCTGTGTCCCGATGTCCCCAAAGCCTCATGCGGTCATAGATGGGCTTTCTCAGATGGATGTAGAGTGTGTGATGCTGGGATGAAGGGTGTGTGACTGCTAAATCAGTCCACGAATTGGTTTGTTACCGCCCTAATCCCAGCAGCCTAGATAGAGTATAAACGGGGCCGAAAGAAGCTGCTCAGGTCCTTGTTGGCTTTTGCTACCTTCTGCCACCACGAACTCTCTCTCCTCTGTGATGCCCTCTGCCATGCCCCTCTGCCTTGGAGCCGGCCAATTGTGGACTGAAACCTCTGCAAACTGTGAGCTACATAAACCTTTCCCCCTTTACCTTTGGGTGTTGGGTATTTTGTCTTACCAAAGACAAAAGTAATGAAGACACAAGGCTTGTTCTAAAATTTATTTGTAAAAACACAGGTCTTTAAAATAGTTAAAATAATCTTGAAAAAGAAGAGTAAAATCAACAGACTCCAGCACATAGGCCTCCACATGGACATAGTGATCTAGACACTCTGGTATTGGTAGACAGATTACAGGTAAAAGAACAGGAGCGAGACTGTGAAAGTGGAATGGCACACATGCCCAGCTGATTTTCGACAAAGGTACAAAGCGGTTCAGTGGAGGAAAGATGGGTGTCATTGGAAGGTGCCGAAACAGTCAGATATCCACAGATAAAATGTGTACAGAACACAGACAATGAAAGAAGGCAAAGCAAAAACATTTCACACCTTAGAGAACAAAATTCAAAACAGACCATGAACTTAAGGAAATCTATGAATCTAGTTTGAAGCTTACAGGTTTTAAATTTGACAGTGGACATGGGAGCCATGCAAGGAATAAAGGATGCGTTGAATCATGCAATAATATAAAGCTCTTACTCTTCAGAAATCCCCACTAAAAGGATGGAAAGTCAGGCTACCGCATGGGAGCAAATGTTGAAAGCCGCATATCCAATGAAGAATGTATAAAGACGTCTCCAAATTTAACAATAGATAAAGTGTTTTATTTCCACTAGAAAATGGACAAAAGGCATGAAGATATTTCAAAAGAGAGGCAATAGAGATGTCAAACAAGCACATGAAAGACATTTGACATCATTAGCCATTGGGGAAATGCAAATTAAAGCCCCAGTGGGCTAGGTGTCACCACCTGCTCAGCAGAATGGCGAATGCAAAAACTGTGACGCTGGCAAATCCTGGCGACCGCGTGAAGAAACTCACCACTCTTGCATTGCTGGTGGGAGCGTAAAGCAACATGAACTCCCTGGAGGTTGGCAGTGCTTCTAAAACTAAAGGCACACCCGCCATTCGAGCCAGCTGTTGCTATTGCCCTAGTCTCAGAGAGAACAGGTGCATTTAAACACCTGGAGGCGAATGCTGGGGGTGGCTCCGAGGAGAGCAGCCCCCAACTGGAAACAACCTAGAGGTCCCGCCCACAGCCGAGTGGTCAAACGATAGTTTCTGCAAAGAGCGTGGGCATAAAAAAGATCAAGTACAACAAAATGAAAGAAATTCACTCTAAATGCAGAAGAAACCCTGATAGATTTGTGTCAATATTCATACAATTAACTTCTATCTCCTTCCTTTCCACTTTGCTTTCTTAGGCTCGCTTAACTAACTCATGGAAAGACAGAAAAATATGAGACTTTGTGATTTCAGAGTGACCCGGGGGGGCAGTTTTGTATAAATCAGAGGGAATGGGGCCCAGCTGACTCTCGTTCTGCCGAACCTTTGTTCGTTCCTTCCTTCCTTCCTTCTCTGGCTCTCGTACAAATCCACACATTAAATACCTGTTGAAAATGCACATCATCAAGTGACACTTTTCACATCCATTAGGACTTTTAAGCACTTTGTAACTTTACAAACATAGAAATACATTTTTTCCTAGAAGTTGTCTCAAGGGAAAGATCATTCTTAAATAATCGATTAACGTTTCCAGAGAAAGGATGCATAGAAATTAGTAAGAAATAAATAGGGGGAAAAGCATTTGTGCAGATGGGCTTTCGATGAGATTGTATTATGTTGCTCCTTTCAGTCACCAATCAACCAGACATTTAAGGTCAGGATCTTCTCTTTGCTGACTTAAAAAATATAGCTCTACATAGTTGACAGCAGTGTCGCCGCGTTGCTACAGTACCGCACTACCGGATTCTGTGGTGATTCCTCCTTCTCATGCCGGGATGCCTGAGGGGCTGGCGTCGGGTCGCTACTGCTGCTCTGGTTGCCCTGACCTTCCTCCTACCCCTGCCCAGCCCTCAGCTCCTCAGGGGTCCTGCACCAGCCCTGCAGGCTCTGGAGCGCCGCCCGTGGCTGTGGCTGCAGCTGCGGAGCTCAGCTCCCTCCTGAGTCCCCTCCTCCCCAGCCAGCACCCAGCATCCCACCCACCCTCCTCAGGCAGCATCACCTGGGCACAGTGACCCTGAGCGCTGGGTGCCCTTCCTGCCCTGAGCCAGTGCAGCAGGAAGCCAGCGTCCCTCTGCAGAGGGACCGGGCCAAGACCAAGGGCAGAGGTTCTCAGACCCTGCTCCTCAGCGCCCGCCGGCTCTCAGCCCAACGCACAGAGCCTCGTGGAGTCTCCTCCTGTGCGTGTCCCTTCTGTCAGTCTGAAACATGTTTTCCTTAGGCTTTGGTGATTTTGATCTGATTTCTTTTACTCCCCCTCCTTTGCGCTGATCCCTGGAATCTTCCATCAGCCCTGACACGTGAGAGCCTCACTAGGTGAGCTCGTCCACGCTTGGTTTTATCCTCTGCATCCTCATGGTTTCCCGACTCTGATTTCTCTGCTTTTCAGAATTCCCAGTGCTTGTTCCTGTCCTTTCTGAGATCTCCGCTTGCACTCTAAGGAGCAGTTTAAATTCAGCGCGGCTGATGGTCAACATGAGTCTTTCTCTCCCCAAAACCAGTCTGTCCTCCTGGGAAGGCTCCCCATTGAGTGGAGCCCCCACACCCACTTTTCCCAAACAGAAACCGAAAGGCACCAGCGGCGCCTCTGTCTTCCCCTCCCCACTTCCAAGAACACCCACGGCCCTGCCCTCTCCACCCCTCTCTCCCTGTGCGCGTCCTCTGTCCTCATCCTGGTCTTTCTCTCCCTTCCCACCTGCCCTCCTCCATAGCCGCCTCTCTTTCCTGGAGATCTTTCTCTGGGGCACCAGGAGCCTCTTCCCGAACCCCCACGGTGCCTCTTCTCTGTTTCCCAGCCTTCCGGGCCCCCACCCTGCCCGGAACCCTTCACGGGATGCCCGAAGCCCCAGCCTCGGCACTCTTTCCTCACTGTACCCGAGACCCCGTTTTGCTGACGGGACCCCTCCAGGAGCCCTCCTGCCTGCTGCTGATTATTCCAGGGGCACCATGCATGGGAGATCTCGCTCAGCAACCTCATGCTCGTGTGTCAGCTCTGGGACAGAAGCCCTTTTCTCTCTACAGCGTTCATTCCTCAACCACTTTTGGGTGCCGGCTCCTCCCTACATACTTTATTTTTTAATTATTTACATTTTTATTTTTATCAGCACATGGCTGCAGTACATGATGGTCGCTTTCCTTGTGGGGAGCTGGTACATGTACACCGCACATCTTAATTCTTTTCTCACCTCCTTCCTCTCCCCTCCCTCCATCTCTTGGTCCCCTTTCTCATTTGCAAAAGATGCAGCCCCCCCATTTCCTAGTATCTGTCTTTAGTTTGCTCTATAATTTATTTATACGTTGAGTTTCTCATATAAGAGAAACCATGCGTTATGTAAGCGTGCGTCTGATTTACCTCACTGCTCTCTGTTGTTCTATTTCAGCCCTGTCTCGTGGTCCTCCACTCTCCCGTCTGTCCTTGGGTACATTTTCTTGCCATTGCTGGGGTTCCAGAGAGGGGCCCTATATCTCTCTGTCCTCAGCTGCTTGGCGTGGTCTGTTTGGATAAATGATTCCTCCGTGTTTGCAGAATGAAAGGAATAAATCCATGAATTAATCAACTACCTCATAATTAAAAGGTACTAACAAGGACAGACAGCAAATCGGTGTAAATTCAGCATCTCTAATGCAACTACCAATCACAAAGCCTAGGATGGTTTCTCCCGAGCTTCTGCATGCAGAAGAGGAAGTTACCTGTAACTTCCTCCCTTCACAGGGAAGTCGCAGCTAAAGTGAAAGCCACGTCACACAGTGTAATTATGTTCTGGGACAAGAGCTGTGTTTGTCCCTTGCCGAAACATCATGTGCTATTAGGTTCCGAAAGCTTCGTAAACAGTGGGCGCACAGTGTCCAGGTAATTCCATGTGGAGGAGACTGAATGTGGCTGAAATGACTTCGCCCACTGGAGTTTGACTCCCTGCCAAGCTGTAACGCAGTGTGTTTATCCTCACAGGTATTTGAACCAGACCACGAGGGGAGATGCAGCCACAGCAGAGCATGTGCTGAACAGGGAGAGATTCCTGGCTTTGAAACAAGCTCTGACCGTAATTGGCTTCAGCAACTTGGTGAGTCATCTTGGTGTTTTGCTGAGAAAACTGACCTTGAACCAGTGTATGAAAGTCATTCATTCAAGAGCGCTTCCCGTGCCCTGTTACATCCAGATATTGTTGGAGGCTTTGGTGACTCCACATAAGATGAGCCCCAGCCCCTCCTCCTGGAGCCCACATTCTAGAAGGGCAGGAGATAAATGGAGGATGTGGAGGATGAGAGGTACCAGGCACGAGTGATGCAGGATAAACCTGCAGCATGTGACAGGAAGGGGTGTGGTTTTCAACATGGCGGCCTAGAGGCCATTCCCAAAAGAAATACAAGTGTATGTCCAGAGCAGGTCAAGTACCTCCAAGGGGTGGTCAAAATATACTGTGAATGTCTAAATTTTTAAAAATTTATCCCAGTGAAAGACACGCTGACATTATGCCCCCTCAAAATACTCTCTTTGTTTTGAACACACTTATCTCATTGTTCTTGCCACTCTCTAAAGCAGCTCTGGAAGTCCTCTTTCACGAGTGTCTTTACATAGTGTGATCAAAAGTACGGTGAATGTTGCTGCCTGGTGCCATCCAACAGAAAGGCAGGTTTGAAAAAAATGACGCAGTGACCTCATCCACCTTATTCACCAGATATGGCACTGTGTGACTCCTGACTCCTCCCCAAAGTCAAAATGACCATGAAAGGTAAATGTGTTGAATCGATTCAGGATATCAAGGCAGCCGGGACAGTGCAGCTAAAGACACTCAGAACAGAGGACTCCAGAGCTGCTGCAGGAAGTGGCAAGGACGATGGAATGAGTGTGTTCGAAGTGAGGGGGAGGATTTTGAGGGCATTCATGGCAGTGTATCTTTTACTGTAATAAATACTTTTAAATTAAGCATTAACCATATTTTTGGTCATACTTCCTGGACTGACCAACCCACAAGAAAACTAGGAACCCCAAGAAACTGTTGACTGCTCAAAATCACTTTGAAAATGAATCTGATCACTTTATTAAAATGTTTTCTTTAACAATAGAAAATACTGTTTTTATTCTTAAAGAATTACCAAATACCTGCAAATCTGACAAAGCTGAACAGTACCACAGAAAA
The DNA here is from genome assembly GCA_028451465.1 of Erethizon dorsatum. Taxonomy (NCBI): domain Eukaryota; kingdom Metazoa; phylum Chordata; class Mammalia; order Rodentia; family Erethizontidae; genus Erethizon; species Erethizon dorsatum. The sequence goes on from CM051824.1 coordinate 156,354,863, forward strand.
GCCCTATCCGTGGGGGTCCAGGAGAAACACCTCTGAAAACAGAAATGTTCCTGACCTGTGCCGCACGACCTCCGCTACCAGCCCTGTGCCACTACTGGGCACTTGGCATGTGGCTCACAAGGCAAAAGAAATTTTATATTTTTCTTTTAATTAATTGAAACTCAAATAGCTGTGTGCAGTTCATAGTTGCTGAAGTGAACTGCATGCATCTAGTGAGTCAGAAATATAAAGCGGTCCAGCCTCGGGGGAGACCCACGCATCTGTCCTTCCCACCATCCCCACGCTCCCCCCTTCCGCATGCCGAGGTTTGGGTTATGACTGAGTCCTCGGGAGGAATTAGCTTGCCACAGCGGGGTAACTCTGAGAAGCCAGGGGGACACAAGCCCAGACTCGGTCACAGGCATGAAGATGGCCTGTCTGTGACCAGCACGGCCTGGGGTTTCCCTCTGTGCCCAGGTGTGGCGAAGGGGCAGTGACTGAGGGTGAGGGCAGGACGTGCCCCAGGGGAAGGGTCAGGAATGGACCACCCTACATGAAGTCACTTGGGACACTTGGTCTGGTCCCCCCTCACTCTGTTCAAAGACCAATTTTTTGTTCACTTTTTGAGATAGTGTTTCCCTATATAGTTCAGGCTGGCCTTGAACTCACTGTGTAGCCCAGGCCAGCCTTGAACTGGAAGTGATCCTCCTGCCTCAGCCTCTGGAGTGTGGGGGTTACAGATGTACCACCATGCCTGACTTTGAGCGGGATTTTTATTTTCTTTATTTTAAAGACTGGAATTCTAAAAACTATGGTCAGACAGCATCTAGCTCTTTTTGCTCTAATTCTCCAATCTCTATTTCTGTCTTTTCCTAAACCCTACCCACTTACACGGTTTCATCTTTGCACTTGCTACTGTCAGGCTTTTCTGATTTTATTATTTCATCTTGTCTCAGTTACTTTCTATTCACTGAGGCACAATACCCGACACCCTCTAAAGAGGAGAGGTTTATTTTGGCTCACAGTCTGTGGAGGTTTCAATCTGTGGTCAGCTGGCTCCAGGGCAGGGCTGCATGGCAGAGAGGACTGGCAGAGGAGAAACAGCTTGTGGCATGGTGGACAGGAAACAGAGAGAGATCAAGGGTGGAGGAGAGAGAGACCCTTCCAGGCCACGCTCCAACAACCACCTCCTCCACCAGGCTCCACCTCCCTACGTCACACACCCATGATCCAGTCACCTCCCAACCCCGCCTATGAGTGCATGAGGCTTTAGGGGACATCTAGAGAGAAACCATAACATTCACCCTCCATGCCTGAAGCTTCTAGAGTCTTCCAGGAAATGGGCACAGACAGAGGCAAGGAATCATTCTACCAAAACCCAGTTGCTTGGAAACAGGGCTTTGAAAATCCAGGATTGATGTTCAAGGCAGAGCAAGCAAAATATACCTGCTGGCTAAGGGAACCAACAGAGTTCTCATGACATGTCAGTTATGACCTGTTGGTAGAGGACAATAAAAGCTGTGAAATGCAGCCTTCACCTTGAGCCTGTAAAGTGACTTGAATAGTGACACTTATCCCACGAGGAGGGATAGATTCAATCCATTGCAACTCTCAGAAAGGCATTTCTGGGCCAGCAAAGGCCTCGAATCAAAACCCACCCAGAAGTGAACTGTGGCCCTAGGTAGTTTGATCATCAAAAAGCCTCGACCTCTACCCTCAGCCCCAACCCTGTCATGGGGAGGGCAAGACGGCAGGGGACAGCTACACATGACAGACAGCACCATAGTCTTGCTGCACACAGAGGGCTATAGGTTCCCTGTCCTGGAATTCATCACACTGTGACATGTATCTGCCTCCGTCACTAAATTGTATGACCCCTGAGGATGGCACAAATTCTGCTTATCCATCTGTCTTGTAGATACTAAATATTTAATGAAGAACTTTGGGAATTACTAAGAAAAAAGGTGTCAAGTAGCTTAAGAGGCTGAGAAGATGCTATTTTATAAAGCAGGAGTGAACTAAATATGAAATTCTGATTTATGATTTAGGAATTTCACAAATATAGTTTTGCATAATGCCAGGATCATAGAATGTTATATCTGGGAACCCCTTAGAGACTGTCCACCACAGTGCTGTCTTATAAAAGATGACAAAATCAAGCTGGCTTTGGTGGCGAGTGCCTGTAATCCCTGCACTGTGGGAGGCTGAGGCAGGAGGATCACAAGTTCAAAGCCAGCATGGGCAACTTGGCAAATTAGCAAGAACCTGTCTCCGAATGAATAATAAAGAAGAGTCTCAGGATGTAGCTCAGTGCAAAGGCTCTGGGTTCAATCCCTAGTGCTACACACACACGCACACACACACACACACATACATATACAATGATAAAATCATGCCTTTTATGAAAACTGGAGAAGATGATGGCAGCCCCAAGGGCTCCGCTGTTTTGGGTGTTAATGAGTCAGGTGGCAGTGATCTCAGAGGGTTATCCATGTAGGCCAGAGCTTCCCTCCTGCAAAATCTCAGGTTAGTGCACTGGGAACCTAAAAGGTCCTGTCACGTGTGCTCTAGGAGCATCAACCTGTGCTGCTATTTGATATTCGAGAGAAGCAGCCTTTCACAGTCAGCTCTTTCTTGATTTTTCATTCTTGTCTTAAAACACCCATTCAAAAGCAAGCTTCAGGTCTCCATACATGCTGTGGGAGTCGCAGCTCTCAGGCCCTCTCCCCGGGAGCCTCCTCCTACTCTCTGCACCCCAGAGGGCTCCTGAGTTTTCCTGTGTTTCCCTGGCATCCCAGTCTTCATTGAGCCAGAAGTGGAACACGGTGCAGTCGCCTCCTTAGCTTATCTCCAGCTGTGATAACTCAGATAAAGGCTTAGGAAGGAAACAGGCTCAGCGCCGTGCAGTTGGACCCTCCTGCCTCTGCTGTCAGCGATTGGACAGAGGACAGATGTCTGACCTTGCGAGTGACTTCCAACCAGTCATACCTCCATCTGTAATTGTTTGTTTTTGTTACAATCAACATTTAGGAGGCATTAATTTCTGGGCATGGTGGTGCACACATGTAATCCTAACCCTTAGGAGGCTGAGGCAGGAGGATCATGAATTCAAGGGCAGCCTGGGCTACATTGTGAGTTCAAGGCCAGCTGGAACTATGTAGTAAGACTCTGCCTCAAAAAACAAACAAGAAGACATTAATTTATATCAGAGTATCACTTCCTTACTCTCTTATGTTTGAGGAAAAGAAACATTGATGTAGAAGAAATACACATTGATGATGAGATTTACTTGGAGATAGATGGTCATAGTTCTTTTATCCAGCATTTGGGATCTGAGAAGCCTCGATCCCAGCAATACGGTCCACATCACTTCTATAACCTACTTTTCAGTGGTAAAGGATTTACCTACTCATCTTCCTTCTAAGCAATCCTCTGTCTTCTCCATTTGTCCTGGCACAGGAGGTGGAGAACCTGTTTGTGATTCTGGCCGCGATACTGCACCTCGGGGACATCCAGTTCACTGTGCTCACCGACGCCGACTCCGCCTTCGTGTCTGACCTCCAGCTCCTGGAGCAAGGTCAGGGCGCAGGTGCCACCTGGATGCCCGCTCCTAGGCGTGCAGTTTGCAAATGGCCAGTAGATGGAGACACAGGCCACGAAAGCTGGCCGGGATAGCACAGCCTCTGGAGAGTTCCATGAGGAGCCAGGAACCTTCCCAGGCTCACGCTTTCTTCTCCAAGCTGGGCTATGAGAATGACAAGCAAGATGAGCTTTTACGTTCTCATTCTGTCACCACCTTCCCAGCACTCATTCTTCAGTTCCCACTTGGGTTCCTCTTATAATATTCTGGGATTCTCCACCCCTGCCCTACCTAGAATATTTGGGGGGCATGTTATTAGCTAAACATGTTTAAAATACATAATACAATGTCTTCCCTTCAAAGATCTCACTAAAATATCCCTCTCTTTTTAAAATTGCCTTACTAGTCACTTGCAGTTTTTTGCAAAAGACCTCAAAACTACGATTGTCGTTACATAGCCTATTTTCACTCATATCAAAATGATTTAGTAAGGAATTCAGAAAAAAAAAAACTTCAGTACCATCTGTGAGGATGAGGAGGGAGACAAACCTGTTATGATAACTTTCTTTATCTGCTAGAATCTGACCATTACAGTTGTACTTACTTTCCTCAGATTACATATGTAATTTCTTCAATGCATACCAAGTGCACAGGATAACTGTGGAATATCATGTTCTTGGTATCCAGAAATGGATGCTGACTTTATATTTCTAATGTTGCTTCAATTTCAGTGGCTGAAATGCTGCAGGTATCAACAGATGAATTGGCATCCGCCTTAACAACCGATATTCAGTATTTTAAAGGTAAGCTTTTCTGTATATGGTTTTTGCCATTCTACAAATTTTGGTCCTCTTTTACATATAGAGATTAAGTATATCTTTGTGTCCCTGTTTCTATGACTTGAGGCCCAATTTGGAAAAGCATCCAGAACATTTGGCCCTTGATGTGGCCCTAAACCCTAAACACTTCACAATCCTGCGAGCGCATTCTGATGAACCGGTTACCCTTTCTAGCAAATCTGTCTCTTGAGCAAAACCACCCCCATCGGGATGCTCTGCTGCTGTAAAGCGCACTCCCCGCACGGGCGCCGGGCTGCGCGGTCCTGGTCAGTGCCGGCAGCCGCCCTCAGCCTCATCTCTGGGAATAACAGCTTCCTTTGTTGGGCACTCAGGAAGGGGTGGGCACTGTGCCCAGCGCTCTGAATGTTGTCATTTTTTATCTCTTGCAAATCATGAGGTGGGCCTAATGTTGCTATTTTAACAATGAGAAAACTGAGATTCAAAGAGGCGAGATAACTTTGAATGCCAGACCACTGCTAACTGGCATGCTGGACTAGAATGGAAGGCTGTGTGCGCCCCAGCTGATCTGGTTACTCTGTCTGCTGTTTGTGTCCCTACCCAGTGGGCGGGAGGCCTGGTTTCCTCCCTGCGACTCACCCCTTGCAAGCTTCCTCCTCACTGTAATTGTGAGGACTTGGGATCCATCTAGCGATGGCCCCCTCATCTCGCCCTCCCCTCCTCCCCTCCCTCCTTCTGCCCCTTCCTCCTCCTATTTCTCTTCCTCTGCCTCTTTCCCTTCTTTCCCTTATCCTTCCTTTTCTCCCCCTCCTTTTCCTCCTCCTCCTCTTCCTTCTTCTTTACTTAGAGTGGAACCAAAGCCTTTGCACTAAGCTACATCCCCAGCCTTTTTAATTTTTCCTTTTTTTTTCTTTTTTTTAATTTTAAGAGAGGGTCTCACTAAATTGCCTAGGCTGGGCTTGAACTTGCGATCCTTCTGCCTCAGCCGTCCTCCAGAGTGCTCTATGTTCTCTAAATCATCGCAGATCTTGCCTACTTCCCCTGTGCACTGCCCTGCAGGTGTTGGGCTGCACGGCTGAGGATGTCTGGCCCATCCCTGAACCTGACAAGTTTCCCATTACACACTTGGTGCTCCCCAAGTTACTCCTGAGATCGCTTCCCATTTTTCTCGGTGTTCACTCTTCTCTTTTGTGCCTGTTTAGAGAAGAACTGAACTGCTGCTATCATCTATAATTTACTGCGTCTGGTCCCTGGGCTTCCACCGTGCTGGTGACCAATCCAGTCAGCCACCTGCTCTTGCTGCCATCTGTGATGCCCCTTCAGTAGCCTTGGCCCCCTTGTCCTTCCTGAGTCCCTTCTCCCATCTATTCTCTTTCAAAAATCTTCTCATTCAAGATTTCAATCACTCTCTCTTATGAGAATGACTTAGCAGTTTCTCCCCGAGGGCCTGGTCTTGTTCCCTAGCTCCAGCCCCACACCTGGGCTGATTAGAGCAGGACTTACACTGTGGACGCTTCTCCAGATGCGCGGGCTCCCAAATGCTTTGGAAGGATTCAGTGTGCAAACCCCCGAGCGGCTATCAGAAGATTTGGTCGGGGCGTCCCGGGAAGGGCTGCTTCCCAGGAGGAAATCGCACAGCCTGCCGAGGCCCAAAGCTGTGCTCAAGGCCTGCGGCAGTAAGATCGCAGAGCCTTCGCACTCACGTTTTACATGATAACCAACAGAAATCTCGTTTAGCATTAGAATCACAGGACCGGTTTTTAACATCCTTTGATAGGCGTGGATGTCGGGGCAGTGAAAAGGACGTGCATGGTTGTGCTGCTTCTGAATTGCTTGTCCTAATCCTCCTCCTTCTTTGCACTATTTTAGGGGACTTGATAGTACGGCGTCACACTGTACAGATGGCTGAGTTTTACCGCGACCTGTTGGCCAAGGCCCTCTACAGCCGCCTGTTTGGCTTTCTGGTGAACGCCATGAACTGTTGTTTGCACAGTCAAGAGGAGGACGCCAGGTAGGAGGGGGTGATGTGGCCCCAGACACCCGGGGCTGAGCTCTTACAGCGGCTTCTTGCCACATCGTGGGCCTGAAGTTCAGCGTCATTCGAGTGCTCTGTCTCCAACAAGGTCATTTCACTGGGAGGCGTGAGCCCCTTCCCCCCTCCCAACCCACCCACAGGGATGAATGGATCAAACCATTCGCACGTAGGTGTCGCACGTAGATGTGCAAGGGTGCTGTCTGGGAATGAGATCTAGATGAACTTTTGTGCACCCGGAAGTATAAAAGGTTTGTGAATCTTGGAAGAAGACAGTCTGAGGATATCTAAAGCACTGGAGAGAGAGCCCGTGTCTTTCTCAGAACAAGTTTGATGACGTGTGTGGTTCTTCCTCTTGTTTCTTCACTTATTTCGTGGGTTATTTGGCGAAGCATCTCTGTGGTAATCACGTGGCTCATACCCTTAATCATCGTTAAGCAGTAGCTTTTCAAGGCTATTTGATCATCTGAAAATTACACATTTCCTGGCAGCTTGTCAATGGCAAACTTTGTTGTTATTCTTGTCACTAATAATGACCTTGAGCACACAAATGAAAGCAAAATTGCATCCAGGAGTCTTTCCACGTATGCGTGTCTCTGAGTGAAAACTTCTGAGAATTTCTTTGTTTTCTTTGTAGACTTCTTTACCAAATTCCTGAAAAATGCTGCCTTTAGATGTTCTTTGGAAAACATTAAAGCTAACATGTATTAATGAGAAAGTCCTTAAATAAACATAGACATCTCAGAAGATCTCAAGGACAAAGGAATACTAAAATTCTTATGAAAATCTACACATATAAAACTCCACCACACACCGATCGGCATATTCAATACACCTCTGGTAACCAGCAGGTAGTTAACAGTATAATCTGGATTCCAGCAGAAATACTTTAGTATTTGGTAAGATCAGGACTCTGGATTTCACTATTATTGTATTTTCCTGTTATCAGTTAATTTGCAATTTTCCTCTAAATATTATGATTATTCGTAGAAGATACTAATATGTGAAATTTACTCAATTAACCTTGTGTAAAATGACTAGCACCCTTGCTGAAGTTGACATTGAAAAATTAATACGTCATTAAGATATAAATTGGGCTGTACCTAGAAACTTCTAGAAAATTTCCACTTGACATTTAAGTCTGACAGAAGCTTAAATGTGTATAATTGGAAAGATGTATATGTGATTTAGGTTTCTGACTACATACCCACACAGAGAATGCAAACATAAGCAGAGAAAAAGCGTGGTTTCCCTTTCTGTTGATGTTCTGCTGCCATGTTAATATGTAAATTTATGATTTATCCTTCATATTTTCTTACTAAGTGAGTGAATGAAGGCAGAGATTAGTGGGAAATTAGAAGTGAATTAGTATATTATAAAGTTCAATTTCTAAGAAATGGTATCATCGTCTGAGTCATAATTTCAGTTTTCCCTCTCTGTTTCTTTCATGGGTCATCCAACTTCGATTTAAATCCCCAAATAATGTAATGAAACCTTCTATTTACGGTATTTCTAACTCAATGAAATTCTTGGAAAGCTTAAGGTTTAGCAGAGTTACCAACACTTTTTGTAAAGCACACAAAGGTCTCAAAAAATTGGATAACCTCAGAATAGGTTTTTTTGCTGTTTACCAGTCCCCAATTTAAAAAAAATTTTTGATCATGTCATCAAAATTGTAAATTAAAAAAAAATTATACCCTCCTTGGGTAAAATTGGAAAAGACATTGAAATTTATGAGATAGACATTTTCCATAGTTTTGTGTTTGTAAATTGTGCAAGAGAAAATAAGTAAGATTTACTCTACAGTTATGAAGGGAGGATGAGTGAAATTCAAGCAGGTGGCAGGACTGATTTTGGGCTGATGGGCTCATCTTCTGTATTACGGTAACGTAGGTGCAGTATTAATAACAGTACTCTGAAGACCGCTCTGCTGCCTCTCTCGCTAGATCCCGAGCAGGTTTCTTTCTATTGCAGCACAGCTGAAGTTTGATGACTGATTAATTAGGATGAGCAATGCCATCACAGATGTGGCTTCAAAGGTTAGTGTGTGCACAGCCCCGTCAAGAGTACGCTTCAGCTTTCACGTCTGTGGTTTTTGTATTTTCAGACAAGGTCTTGCTAAGCCATTAAATTGCCCAGGCCGGGCTTGATCTCATGATCCTTCTGCCTCAGCCTCCCAGAGTGCCGGGATTATGGGCATGTGCCACCACGCCCAGCTGGTGGTCAATTAACCACTTTTAGAAATGTTGCTTTTTCTAAACTACCCTTTCCTGACTTCTGAAATAAAAGACAATGTGTAGCCTTTCACTTTCTATGGGAATGTCATGGTCACACACCACACAGTCCCGGTGCGGTCTCTCCTCAGTCACCCAGCACCCTGGCCGTGGCACCGACTGAGGCTCGAGTGTCTCCCTCCAACACCTCCCCTCCAGTCCTCTCTGTGCCCTTCCTGCCCCTGCAGGCCTGCAGCCATTCCCGGTTGTAGGTGCTCTTGTGAGCTTTGGAGGGGACGACTGACCGCACCTCTATTCTTCTCGGCTTCTCAGTCCATTGACCGACCAGGCGATGGCTTGGGCAGAAGGAAGGGGAAACAGCATCTCAGGTGTTCAGGGTCCCCACTGAGACCAGGAGCAAGTGGCTTCCTCCAGCGTGAGACCGACTCACCCACCAGCTGCCTGAGATGGACACGCCCACAGGGTCTTCATGTGGAGCAGAGGCCACCACACACTGTCCAGAGCCCAGGAAAGGCTGTCCACAGCTCTGCTGCTGGCTTTCCTCCCAGACCTTGGGGGACTAAGTCACTTTGCCAGGGTGGGACTGTTACATGTCCTGGCACTTCCTCATGGCAAGAGGGTCCATCAGTGTGGGGGACAGTCCCCCGCACCTGGTGGGGACTGGGAGCTGTGGACAGGGAGAGGCAGTGGCAGGCCAGCTCAGGGGCCCTGGCTTGGTTTCCCTGTGGATTTGAAAGTGCGGATGTGTGCCTGGCTGGGCAAAGATACATGGGAGATCCTGTGATTTATCCAGAACTTGCTATCCACGGCCACTGCCTCCTTAACACTTAGCAATTAAACCAGATTTTAAATAACATGGAGTGATTTCTAAAGAGAAGAGAATGCGCTTGTGGAGTTGGGTCCAACATTTCCAGTTCCCTTTAGTCGCAACAACTCTGATTGTCTGCCGATGCCCAGGGACCACGTAGGAATAAGCAAGTCCTTATTTCAACCCCACAGACACCCTGCACAGTGTAAAAGGATGTGCATGAGTCTTTGGGGTGCTAGGGGTGGAATGTTATGGCTTGTGTCTGGATGTCCCCCCAAAGCCTCGTGTGGTCATAGGTTTTTCTCAGAGGGGGCTGGATCTGGAGTGTGTGGTTGATTCGTAGTTCAATGCTGGGATTAAGGGTGCTAGGATTAAGGGTGGGTGATTGCTGGATCAATCCACTGGTTGGATTGGCTCCACCCTAATCCCAGTAGACTGGATGCAATACAAGGGACAGAAAGAGGCTTGTCTTGCCCTCTCTCATTGCTTTTGCTGCCTTCTGCAATCATGAACTGTTGCCCCTCTGCCACGCCATCATGCCTTGGAGCCAGGCAGCTGTGGACCGAAACCTCTACAAACTGTGAGCTAAATAAACCTCTCCCCCTTTAACTTTGGGCACTGGATATTTTGTCTTGGTGACAAGAACAATAACTAAGATACTGTCACTTCACAAGCAGAGGGTGGGGGACGCAGAGGGCTTGGGAGGCGAGACCTTGCATTGTGTTCTCTTTGCTGCCGCTGGCTTTTAAATCCAAAGGTGGGCTTCTTCCCAAGGAGCACCGTCTCCCTGGGAGTCAGGGCTCCACTCGAGCCTCGGGAACTGCGTTGGTGGCCAGGGTCCTTCCCATGCTAAATTCACACGTTTGAGGAGGAAACGGCGGAATCCCACAGCTTGCCGCGTAAGCAAGGTCTCTGTTATAGCAGACACGATGCAGAGAGCTACAGGCTTGCTAAGCCCTTATTCCTGTGGGTCTGAATGATTTAATTCCAGGGTTGAAATTCTGTGCTCTAAGTGTCATCAAGCTGGGCGTGCTCGTACTCCTCGGTAATCTCAGCACTGGGAGGCTGAGGCAGAAGTGCTGCTAGTTCGAGGCCAGCCTGGACTATATTATGAATTCAAATTTAGCCTGAACTATACAGGGAGACCCTATCTTAAAACAAAACAAAACAAAACAAAAACAAAGAGTATCATCTTAAGAACAAACCCTGTGAGAGGTACAGGATTCTGTGTAGATCTTTCTTAATGCCGCTACTGTTTCATGGAATGTTGTGCCTCACAGTTGCAGGAGTTGTTTTCCCTTGGTGACTCTGGTGCCCTGGTTTAAGGTAACGTTCAGAACGGACGCTCATTTGGCTCAGCAGCGCAAACCTGTGATCCCAGCTGCTTGGGGCAGAGACGGGAGTATCTCGAGTTGGAGCCAGCTGGGCAACTTAGCAAGATCCTGTCACAAAAGTAAGATCAGAAGAGTGGAGGGGATGTAGCTCAGTGGTAGAGCACTTGTCCAACCTGCATGAGGCTCTGGGTTCAATTCCCAGTACTGCACAGAGAAAGGAAAAAAAAAAAAAAAAAGCAAAAGCTCACTCTTAAGTATTTGTTAGTCTTTTACCTAATAAGTTTGCAAAGGCTTGAAAAGATGGCTGAGGAAATATATTAAAATTATCTTTGACCTGAAAAAGCAGCATCTTGGCAACATTATGGTGCTCACAGGGAACTCATCTGTCCCACGGCTGTGCTGTGGACGACTGTCCTCGTAGCCCTTGCAAGGTGCAGCTGCACTGCTGTTTGGTGCAAGGCTCTGTCCAGCAGTCATGCTGCGTGGCATTATGAAAAGTACTGTCCTATGCCGCCCTCCTGCTGGCTTTTCCATCGGGCAATCACCCCCTGGCCCCCAGGAGCTGCCGCAGGTCTGAGGCTTCTGCTTAATTTTCAGTAAACCTGGGTTCTGTAAGTCCTCAGATGTCCATGGTGCGAGGACAGGCGTCTGAGGCCACAGAGCTCCTCCTGCTCCCACGGCACAGTGTGGGCGGGCCACACAGGCACGTGGCTTGCTGACTTAGGTGTGCTTGAGGCTTTCCTGGGCACCTTTCCTGCAGTCCTGGGTGTCAGATGTCCTTCCGCCTTCTCTGCTGCACCCCCACCTCCTGGGACTCAGGGGGTCACCTTAGACTCAGGCCCACAACTTCCACAGGGGCCTCCCAGGGACAGGATTTCTCTGGGTAGGGAACAGGTAGGGGGTTGGAGTGGTGCAGCACCTTGAGCAGTAGTGGACATCCCATAGTTCACCTGGGAGAATCACGAAACCAGGGAGACGCTCTTGACTGCACTGAATTTTCTAAGAGCTGTCATCTGTGTGATTGGGAACAAGTCACTGTAATGAGTAGTGACTTAGGTTTTTAAAAAACATGCATCATTTCTTGCAACTCCTAAAATTCGACCTAGCTCCTAATGCGATACTTGTGTCACCAAGATGGAACTGCCAAAGTTAAATTTTAAATTATTTTTCCTAAATTGAATCTTGCATCAAAGTTTTGCAAGCCAACAGAAGCTTGGACAGGTACAGGGTTCTAGGAGCTTTGAGAGCCTACTCCACGTGTGCTGAGACATCAGGCCTATGTTTACGTCTGCTCATTTGTACAGAAAGTTCTGAATATAAGTACTGATAGATGTAAGTATGTATGTGTATATACTTTCATACATACCATGTATCTATTACTACATATCGAAGTAGATGGACTACATATCTGAGAAATATAATCCACAGAACATTTCTCTTTTACTGTAAGAAACAACTTAATAATGAGTAGATTAAAATTAGGAGTAAATGATGTTTAAAACATGTCTCTGTAACCCAGTGGAGAGGTACTGAAGATATTGGTTTCATTCATTCATTCATTTTTGCCTACCTGATCTGAAATCCACATTTTTAGACAGCACAATGTGGCATGTTATTACAATATAGTAAATAAATTGAGTTCAGACATACATGTGGAGATTTTGTTTTGGTTTTCCCTGAGCCATCAGGGAAAGAATCTTAAGGATTCTTTCCTTAATTAATCCTTCAGAAGAATCTTAAGGATTCTTTCCTTGCTTTCTTAAAATTCCTTCAGTTGACCTAAACATGGACATTTAAAAGTATGATTAATCGTGTTTGGTCCCAGCGAGATCTCATTTACCCAGGCCTGTCCTAACCCCTGGTTGCAAACACTTGTTTTTTGTCCAGGTCACTTGAAGATCAAATGAGGTGGCGCACAGAAAGTTGTCACCCCTGTATCTACACAGTGGGGGCATTGGATGTAATAATGATACAGTGGCTGTGGCTGATAAGACTTCTTAGATATATGAGTTTATTTATGGGGAGGGGAGGGTGGTAAAGAATGCAGCTAGCCTAGACATCGGAATCCCCCGGGGACAGCTTGGTCTTTTCCTTCCAGATGTCCCTCAATGATCTAATTTACTTTAGAGAGTAGCAAGTACAGTTCTTTAGAAATAGAAATGTCACGGTTCATATAAGACACTGGGGTCTGTAGGTGACTTTTTCCACTGTTTTGCTTGGGTTTGCTTTGTGGTAAGCGAGGACCACAGATGTGTACCGTCGGTTCCCATACTTCTTCTCTCAGACGCAGGAATGACATGTTTGCAGCTTGCCTGGCAGGATCTGGAGCACAGTGTGTGGTCTGTGATTATTGCAAAGATGAGGAAGCAGTGCTTGGTCCTGTCAGCAGGGGATCCTGAAGGGAAAAAGTAACAGGGAGGACACCAGATGCTGGCATGGGGGAAGAGAACTTCCAGCTGGAATCCTGCAGGGAGGGGTGAGGAGCAGGGAGCACACGTTCTACAAGGACAGGGGATGAGGCCAGGAGGCATCAGGGTGAGGGTGGCTTTCCCCAGGAGCCTGGGGTCGCTGTCCCAGTAGCCATCCGGTGTCGGCCCCTTGCTCCATAGACTGAGGTGGACTGTGGGGTGGAAAAGGAGGCTGCCACAGAAAAATGTCACTGGTGAAATTTCTCACACTAATAAGCCCCCTCTCTGCTGCCTAGTGTGTGGGCTTAAATAATAGAAAGAAATGCTAGATATTATAGCAATGAGAAGGGTTATAAAAAAAAAAGAAATTTTCAAGTCAGCATAGAATTTCCTAGAGGTCTAGATTTCATCAGCACACTCATCAAATGGCCCCTGTGTTCTGGAGCAATCTGGTTGAGGTAGTTTGTAAAAGATGGCAATGTTAGCAGTGTTGCATGGCTTTCCACATCTCAAAACTAGTGACTCACTCCCTGAAGAACACACCTGCATTGACCAGCTTCCATGTCACTAGGACATAGTACCTGACATCCACAATTTAAGGCTCCAAGAATTTAATTTGGCTCATGTTTCAGGGGGTTCAGTCCATGGTCAGCTGGCTACAAGGCAGAAACATCACGTCAGAAGGGTGAGAGGGAGCAGAGATGCTTAGTTCATGGTGGCTGGGAAGCAGAACAGAGGAGCAGCACCAGAGGGGAAGGAGTAAGGGACCAGATATAGACCCAAACATCACGTCCCATGACCTACCCAGACACACCCCACAGAGTGCTTTACTAATCTTCTAGGTGTTTCCTAGTCCAGTCAAGCTGATGTGTCATGATTAATGGTCACAGCGTCAGTCCCAAAGGATTTGAACTGAAGTTCCTATCAGTATTTGAGGAAGGTACACAGGGACCCAGCATCAACAACACTCAAATGATAGAGTCCAAATGGAAGTGAAGAAACTCCACTAATATAAATAACGAGCAATTTCATGGTCTTCAGAAAAAATGCAGCTCTTACCTGAGATTTGCTGTTTTTAACTTAAGGGATCAAATGTTTCATTTAGAGAACAAAATAATTATAGCCTTGAAGAATTCTTCAGGCTGGTTTTTAAAAAGGAGCCCCCATCAGCACTTTAGAAAATCATCATTTGGTGTGAATATCATGGGATGGCTTGGAAGGCTGACCTTTACCTTACTCTCTGAAAGGAAGGTGAATTAACTGGGTTCTGTGGATTAAGTTAAATTGGCATTAAGTTTTCATTTCATAGTTCTAGGATTTGGTTTTTTTCTCTTAAAAAACTGCATTTTTGGAATACTTAGTGGTATATATGCACATGTTTGTTGGATTCCCAAGGATGTTAAACATAAGAGAATATTTTTTCTGTTCATATTAAAAGATAGTCAAATTTTCTATAAATTCTATTTGTCTCCCTTAATGCAATCAGGTAGCACTTAATATATTTATGAAACATTATAAGGTTTCAGAAGCTTCTCTAGGTCAAAGTCCAAATTAGTAATCCAACGAATGGCATAAACACACACTCACAAATAGGTTTCATATAAACCTTGGGAGTACAATAGTTGAGTTTCCTCATACCCCCAAAAGTCCATATACCTGGGCTCTAATAATTTCTTAATTTATTTGATAAAGGAATTCATACATTCTGAATTACCATCCTCAGTGTGGTTGACAGTATCCTGGCATTCCTGAGCATTTTTAAGTTGTAGTCATTTTCAGTGTCCTTATGTTTGACTTGCTTTCAATTAATTCTTTTTTTAAATTTTAGATAAAACTATGACTTTAGAAGCATACAATGAGATACTTCCTGATAGAGGAAGAACACATTATTTAAGCATTAAAATGCCTGTAAGTGTGTTAGAAAGTGGATTCTTTTTCTAAGATCGTTTTTGGTAGATTAGATTAGATGTGTTCCTCAGGGACTTCATCCATGAGGGACAATCAACTGGAAACTTAGTTTATAAAACACCTGGGCGCTGAGGAGGAAGCTAAGGTGGCCACTGAAAAAGCATCCTCTGAATTATGCACAAGGAACCTTCCAAGACTTCACTGAGCATCAAATGACGATTTTCAAATTTCATTTTGTGAGGCTTTTTTTTGTCTGCTTTGTTTATTTACTTTTGTTTGGTTTTTATTTCCCACGCAGGGGCATTCTCCTTGACTCCTGCAGCAAAGATTTCCTGTTATCATTGTGAAACCCTGGGGTGTTTACTGAGTACCGCAGCGACTTGCAATATACCATCGTGCTTTCGATTTTGGGGTGCTGTTTTTTTTTAAATGGAAGTGTAATCAGTATTCAGCAACACGTAGTGTGTCTGAGACCTGGGGTTCAGAGGAGCCCCCAGCTGGTGTGGCCAGCAAGGGCTCCCACTCTTGTGTTGTACAGGTTGCGTATAAGCCTAGACTTCAGGTGTACACGTGTATGTGATGATTTTATTCTCCAATTACCTCGCCACAAGATTGTTTTAATGTCACATACAATGTGTGATTTTTTTTTTTTTTTTTTTTTTTTTTTGTGTGTGGATACCGGGGGTTGACTTCAGGACCTCACGCTTGCCAGGCAGGTGCTTATGCTGCTGAGCAATATCACCGGCCCTTTCATCGTATGTGGGTACTGGGAGTCGAACTCAGGACCTTGCGCTTGCCAAGCAGGCACTTATGCCACTGAGCCATCTCACTGGCCCTAATGTGTGATTTTTAAAGGGACTGGAAAGTAGCCGTACTAGTAATAAGCTATTCTTACAAAAGTAGAGTTGGTTTATCTTCTGTGAGGAATGGAGGTCAACTGGAGCTGGTCAACTTAGTTAAAATTTTGAAGATTGGGCTGGGGGTGTGGCTCAGTGTGTGAGGCCCTGAATTTGATGCCCAGCTCTGCCAAACATTTTTAAAGTTTGACAATTAATCTGTTCCAGAGGCTGCAGCCACTGGGATCATCCCGGGTCTGTGTCCTTCATGGGACCTTGACAGTGTCCGCAGGCGCGAGCATGCTGGTTCTGCGGGACACCCTCTGGACAGGTCTGCTTACTTTAGGAGAAACCCTGTCATCACTCCCTCCCATGGAAAGGGCCACAAGGGACAGTGGTCCCCCCAGACCTGAGATATGATTGGGGAATATATTCAGGAAAAGAAGTCACGTGATTTTCCAGAATGTGTCACAGTTCATGACTGTGGCACAGAACAAAGGATGAAACAAAGGACTACTCAGAGCCAGTGTCCCATCCAGACCTGAGAAGGCCCAGAGGGGCTGCCGTTGCCTGAGACCCCTTGGCGTGCTTGTCTGATAAGGACAGCCCTGACCTGAAGCCTCTGTGGCCTTTTATTCACAGAACCAGGAAGTAAGGGTCAAAGAAGAAGGGCGTCTGAGCAGGAAGACATGTAGGGGACAGGGGAAGGACGGGACGGTCAGGGTGGTCTGCTGAGTGATCGACCTCGGGACCAATCTAAGTGACAAACCGAAGTGTTAAACCAGAGCGCCCGCTCCTCAAGGCAGGGTATTTGACCTGCCTGGACTTGTGGCCCTGTCGGCTCTCTTTTACTCTCTAACCGTGCATTCCGGGAGGCTCCAAAGTCCCCTACCTCTGCGTGTCCATCTCACGCACACCGCTGGCTTAGCCCCATGCATGGAGCCTCCCTCCCCATGGGGTGGGACCGGTACAGGCCTCAGTTAACTCCGCACTGCTGCTTGGGACCCAGGGCAATGTCTTCAGAGGACCAAACGTCTCTCCACTCTGTGCGGTGGGCTGGGGCTCAGGGGCCACTGCAGAGGGGAGGAACGGCGACACTGACCTTAACGTGCAGGTGTCCACCCAGCCATACACCTCCCCTGCGGCAGGAACCACAGTGCGCGAGAGACTGCAGTGCCCCTCCTCTTGCCAAAGCTGAAATAAATTGAGAATAGAATCTAAACAGTAGGGAAAGGAAAGCAAAGTAATAGGGAAATGTCTAGAAATTGCATGTTTAAATTACTGCCATCTTGATGACAAAATTGGAAACATCTAGCACAGGATACATAGACATCACATGAGAATCCTAAATGAAATCTGTCTCTCTCTCAATCTGTAGCTTAAAAATTCCTGTTACTAACATTTCAGGAGAGGACAGAGCCTATCATGTTGCCTCATTTAACAGACAAACGAAACCAAGTGAAACTTGGGATCTCCTGTGTTTCTTTTCAGTGTCTTTCAGTTATAAACAGGGCTGTACCAGCATACTTGTCTTCTGAGATATATGAATCTGATTAATGCATTTTACTTAAAATCTGATCCAAACATTTTACTTTATGTGTTAGGTTCAATTTCCTCCCTTATACCTCTCTATTGAAATTGTTGTAAAGATTTAAACTCTGATGGGAATTAAAAATTGTTTGAAAACTGCAAGGAAGACAAGAATCTAAGAATTTAGAAATCGGTTCATAAGTAATTAAATGTGGGTTAGAAAGAAGAATATTTGTGCATTACCTTACTAATTACAGTGAAAGTACTTAATTCTTAATAAATGGATTTATATTATTAATTTTCAAAGGCCTCAGAAAAATAATAAAATACCTGCCATGCATTTGTAAGAAAAGGAAAATAGACTTACACAGGTTTTTTTCACTGAATGCATAATAACCTTCTCTGTTATGTGTCATCTTTTATTCTGTTTGGGAAAGATTTAATAGTCAAGGAGAGTACAAAGTGAAATAGGAGGCATTCATTTATCTGCTACCTAGAATTAGCATGATTAACACTTTGTGACTTCGGCTTCTGAATCTTACTAGGATAAAAGACATAGACAGAACTAAAAGTGAGATTGCTTTTGTTTTCTTACATAGATACATTTTTGCACTTCCCTTCCAGAGACAGAAATATAATCAATTTTGTGTAAATTTCCCACAATTTATTTTTATTTCTCTAATGATCAGTTTTTCATAAGTACAGAAGACCATGCGCCCAAGGAATTATAGAAATGATTGCCTGTGGCATATTTTCTGTGCTTCCCCTTCTTAACTCCACATAGTTTTTGAGATTTAACTACATTCCCACGTCCAGATTAAGTTCATTGTTTTTCCTTGCTGCATTAATTCCACAGTGCTTCTATTTCCCTGTGGGTGGAAACGTGTCTGTTTCCACCTTTTTCTCAGTTATAGATGATGTTGGATCCCCGTACATGTCTTCTGAGCTATATGTTCAGCATTTTCCCAGCAGTATGTATTTAATCACAGAATTGCAGGGAGAGCATTAATTTGCATTTACCTAATCGTGTTCCCAAGACAGCCATGTGCTGCGCTGTGCCCTCTTGATCAGACACACAATGAGATTGTCCCTGTCCGACATGGGGCTGTGATGCTGGGCTTCAGCACAGGTATTTTTTTCCTGTTCTTTAGAGTATTTGACTTTTCCTAAAATCTTTAGATTTTCAACACATCAGGAATCTATGTATATGAAGAACTCATACGATTTTATATTTGCAGTCAGATATTCTATGATCTCTACTGTCTTAGTTACTTTCTCCTCACTGAGGCACAATACCTGAAACCCATAACTCTAAGCAGGAGGGGTTTATTTTGGCTCACAGGATGTAGAGGTTTCAGTCCATAGTTTGCTGGCTCCAAGGAAGGGCGGCATGGCAGAGGGCATAGTAAGGAGAAACAGTCCAGGCAGGGCAGGCAGGAAAAAGACAGTGATCAAGGGAGGAGGAGGGAAATAGACTTTTCGAGGTCACACCCCAGTGACGCACCTCTTCCACCATGCTCCACCTCCCAACATCACATTCAGCTATAAACTCCTCAGTGGCCTAATCCACTGTGAGTGTCACACACCATGATCCAGTCACCTCCCAAAGCCCCACCCATGAGCACATGAAGTTTTGGGGGACATCTAGATAGAAACCATAACACCTGCCCTATTTATTAGCAATGTTTTTTCATTCCCTTCCTGATTTTTTATCCAACTAAAACTTTATCAGTAATGTATTTTTAATAACTTAGCTCCTTTAATAAATTCCTGCTCTTATTTGTTTTGAATCTTTATTTTTACATATGAATTTTATAATCATTTTGACTGTTCATAAAAATATCCTTTTGGGATGTTGACTAGAAACATATTTATAGATTAATATGGAAGCAAGTATCCCTTTTAGGCTATTCATTCCTTTCTTCCACAAATAGGAACTATATTTCATCATATATTCAGGTACTCTTTTATTCAGTATATGTTTAATTTTTTCCAGCATTCTATTGTGCATCTTTATTTGATGTACTTGCTAGATACTTTGTGCTGCTATGATAAATACTGTTTGTCTCTTACATTTTGTTTATTGAAATCATGAATCTTGAGTTTTCCTATGTTGATCTTGTATCTAGAAATCCTGCTGACTCTTATTATTAGTTGTAATAATTTTCCCGTGGAATGTCTTACTAATTTCTAATGTAAATGGTTATAATGATTTTTCTTCCTTTTCTCTTATATCTCTTATTCCTTCTTATTTTATTGCATGGGCTAGCACTGCCAGTGTAATCTTGAAAACTTGTGTGGATAGTAGCTCTTATTTGTCTTGTTTCCAAATTAATGATAGTATTTGTAAAGTTTTGTCACTAAGTAATATGCTTACCTAGTGTTCCAGTAGCTAATCTTTTCTAAATGAATGCTAGCTCTTAACTAATAGTTTTCTTTGTCTAATAAGATGATCACACCAATTCTCTCCTATTCTTTGCTTATGTGGGAAATTACACTAGTGCATTGTTTGAGGCTAAGTTATTCTTTATTTATAATGTAAGCTATTTGGTCATGATATACTAGATTACTACTTTACATTTATTTTCATTATTGAGATGAGATTCCATTTTTTTCTTCTTATACAGTTCTTTGCTATCAAACTTATATTAATGGGTAACTAAGGCATCTTTCTCTGTTTTTCTCTTCTCTAAAACAGTATTAAATGACATCTTCCTTTAATGTCTAGGAAAATCTTCTAGGATTTGGAAAAAGGAGTGGCTCCAGATTATTGTCTTTCTTTTTTGAGTCAGAAATATTTTATAGAAAACAAACACTTTAGGGCCAGTGAGATGGCTCAGCGGCATAAGCGCCTGCCTGGCAAGCGCGAGGGCCCTAGTTCGACTCCCAGAACCCACATACGAAAAAAGGGCCGGTGATATCGCTCAGCGGCACGGGTGCCTGCTGGCACATGAGGTCCTGAGGTTGACCCCCGGTACCCACAAAAAAAAAAAAAAAAGAAAGAAAACAAACACTTTAAAATTTTAAACGGATTCAGCAATTTAATCATTGCTTTGTTTTACAGTTCTTGAAATCAATATTTTGACTGTAGTCTGGCAGCTTTTGCCTTATAGATACTGTTTATTTGTGTATTTCTGGTATCATTGGTTTCTTGCTCAAAACTTACCTATGAGAATTATTTTCAAAGACCACTTTTTGTTTTATTGTTATTTCTCACTTGCTTTTTATTCTACAGTTTATTATATTACTTGTTTCTGTTTCTTGTTTATTTGAGCAGTTTTATTACATCCTTACTTCTGCTTTTTTTGAACTTTGCTCTTCTGTTTCTTGAATTCCATAGTTGAATGTTTGTTTTGTATTTTGCAATAATTTTCTTTAGCTTGCCTGTGAAAAATCCCCTAAATATCTCTTAGTTCATTCCACAAGTTTTACATGTAATGCTTCCTTTGTTGTTTAATTCTAAATATTTTGTCTTTATGCTGTTTCAGAGATAAAATAACAAGCAGTTTGTCAGAAAAGTAAATCCGCCACACCGTTTTCTCCTCCATCCAGACTGAATTTTTTTCCATTAAATAATGAGATTTCTTTGATTCTTATGAATATAGGATGAGTGACTTCTATTTCTGTGTAGACTGATTTAAATCATGCTGCTCATTACCATGACAACCAAACCCACGCAATTTAGCAAATATCTGAGACAAAACCTGCTTTCCAAATAATTCTCCTTCTGCTCCATTTCCTTACAGAACACTTACATATATAATGATTTCCTAAAGAGCTAAAAATCTTTGCTCTGAAACTGTGCATTTGTTTTTCACTATTTATAAGATCGTTTTGATTTTCAATTTACAGAATCAGGAAGAATAAAATAGTATTGTGATTGTTACCAGAACATCAGGCGCCTTATACTGCTAAACAAAAATAACCACCTAATGAATGCAAAGTAATGGTTAACGATGGGCCACTCTTATTATAAAAATTACCATACACTGTGGCCAAAATGGTGGTTGAATTCAAATATTAATCATAATATGTGTGAAAAACTGCTTCAATAATTATACAGTTTATTGAACTGAGAAAGAGCTATGTACTTTTGCCTTAAGTACATTTTATTTTTCATTTTCAGGATAGGGGAAGAAAAATAGATTTAGCAGATCTATGAGAATATGACATTTTTAGTAGTAAATGCTAGGTTTTGATAATAACCACTATGTTATTTGCAAATATTACTTGAGAGCCAAATAGTTCCAGTGCAACGTCTAAGACATTGAGTGATTTATAAGGCTAAGAAGAACCTTCTAGATTTCTACTTCTCTAGCTCTTTCTTCAGCCAAGACTGCAGAGGCCACCAACGCTTGTGTATTTTATGCAGAGCATAAACTCTGCCGCACTGCTGGCCACACCTGTGCTGTCTCCTTCCGAGCGGGGATTTGCTTGGGCTCCTTCCCACGCCCCGGTGTTCCTTCCTGCCCTCCCTTCCTGCTCTCCATGACCCCTGTCTCTCTCTCTAGGAAACAGATAACAAAAAGCCCCAGAAGGACATGTCAGTACCACTGTTTCATTATCATTTGCCCGCTTTAACTCGAATTTTCTAATTGAAGAGAATGTGCTTTGCAATTAAAAGGCGTTTTAGTTTCTTCAGCCACATGTTTTGAACTTTTCTCTCCCATTCTGCTGCCTTGTAAGAAGCACATTTTCCAGTCCTGGCGTCTTGTGTGTGCAGGTGTGACATAGGATGGAGGGACGATTGTCGTAGTTCTCTATTACCGGTAAGTGAGCTGGGCTTGGAGCTGAAGATGACTGCAGTCTGTGATTGACATTAGCCATGAGCTCGGCCTCAGTTTCTCCCCATTTCCACAAGGAAACTCAGAGAGGTTACACAAGTGGTCCATAGTGTCACAGCAGGGAAGAGATGGATGGGGGAGGGACCCTAAAAAATCTGGTGTTTCCAAAAATGCTTTCTCTGTTGAAGACAATCAGAAGAGTGATGGGAAAAAAGCTTCATTTTAAAGCTAAAAGGTTTAAATAAGCCCTTTAACTTAAGGGCAGTTTCCTTGCATCCGCGTGAATCTGACCTGGTCTGAGGGCCAGGCTGTTGCAGGGTCGCTTGTGCTTGGATCTCTGGCATCCGGCACAATTCTTGGCAGAACTGGGTGCTCAGTAGAGATTCACTGAACGAGCGAGGAAACTGATAAGTGACTTAAGTAAACCCAGCTTACAAGCCACAAGCAGGAGAAGAGCTGCGTGCAGGGTGCAAGAAACACAGTAGTCCCAACTCTTCTTCGTTCTCTGCATCCTCACCCTACCGTGCAGCTTAGATGCGCCTCTTCTGCGGAGGTTCAGTGCACTCGCTCTCCCTTGGGATTTGAGCTGGACGGTGACTTGCTTCAGCCAAGAGAATACAGCAGAAACGATGGCGAGCCGTTTCCCAGCCCCGCAGGAATCTGTCTCAGATCCTGGTCACCGCCGTGTGCACCAGCCGCAGCTAGGAGACAGGGGGACACCTGTGTCCCTCCAGCCTGGAGCCGCCCAGCCAGCCATGGGGCAGGGGGCAAGTTCATCTCCATCCATGCTGGTGCACAGACTTGGGAATAGAAATGAATACTCATTATGTGACACGGGAGCCTCAGGGTGCTTGGTCCTCCATGAAAAGGCTGCCAAGGTCCCTAGGTAACTCCACAGCTGCTACTTGGCACGACCAACTTTGAGTCGTTACATTTACACTCGAATGTGATTGGTAGGAAGACATCTGTCCATTCCACGGGTGATTTGAGAGATTCTGAGATGGTCCTCTTTCCTTGTGTCTTCAACTCCTGGCCTGTCCTCTTCTGGACCATTACAATCTCAGAGGGTTGGATAAAGAAGACTTTTGGTTTTCAATACATATATTAAATTGCAAAGATAGCCACAAGCGGCATTTAAAATATTTAGTAGCCAAAACCTCATGGGGGTGGGGAGAGTGTAGCACTGTTGATCAAAGGATACAAAGTAGCAAATTTGTAGGATGAGCAAAGAGAAAGATCTAAAGCACAAAGTGAGGACTATGGGTAATAATAGTGCATTGTTTTTCAGATTTTTGCTAAATGAGAAAATAATAGCTGTTCTTGCCGTAGAATTGGGGTAAGTTGTAAGAGGAGAATGGGTTACAAAGGTGTGTTGGTTTGTTCCACTGTAGTTGTCTATATATATAATGTATAATTATAATATATAGTATGTAATATATAATATATAATATTGTGTACCTTAAACTACACAATAAAATTTATTTTAAAAGATGCTGTAAAAAGAATAAAAGGAGAGTTTGAGTTGGAAGAGAATTATTACAAAGAGAGAGTGGAACTCTATTAAGAAAAGCATAAATAGAAAACAACAGCACATTTTCCTGGGGCCTGTAGGTAGTGTGCTGAAGTGGCATGTAGACCTCATATTTTTCATATTTTGTGCATGTAAGTGTGTCTAAGTACAAGGTCATCAATTTATGAATATGGTAATTATATCCTTTAGCTGGGTTTTAATACTTTTAAAGGATAATAGCAAGCTAAATATCCAGATTCCTGTTCTGAGCCTGCCACTTAACATTAATGAAATCTTTGGTAAAACATTTGTCTCGTGAATCTTAATTTTCTCAGTCCCTAAAATTGTACTCACCACACCCCGTCTGCTTACATGCGGAAGCTGAGCCTGCATGTCTCTATGGCTTGTTTTCGATTTTAAGACCCAGGAGTCTATGATTCCTCCTCGTCAGGGTAAGTTTGAAAATGCCAGACACATCCAAATAGCTGGTGCTCTTGAAACGCGGTTTTGGATTGATCGGCCCAGTTTGTAGTTTACAGAACTCAGGACACAGACAGTTTTATGATTGGAATAACTGAAGTTGAAATGATTTTATGTCGCATTTTTATTAAAACCCCTCCTTTCCAGTGATATTCTCTTCCAGGGTGCCAGTAATTTTGTTGTGGCTAAAAATACACGTTAGCACAAGGCCAAAGACTAAATCCGAGCAAGAAGGGCAAACTGCAACTGTCTAATGGGCTTGAAGTGTGGGCTGTATACGCTGTGCCCTCCTTCCATCCTCCTCCTCCTCTTCTTCCTCCTTCTCTTCCTCCTCTGCTTCTTACCGTGAATTTCACTTCAGAACCATGGAAGGAATGAGCGGATTTCCACCAGGATGGCGTTCCCCAGAGAGTGTCATGTGGGATACAAGTCCACTGTGGCCATGAAATGATTTAACAAATCAAGGTAGGGGTTCCTGTCGTGAAAAGAGAATTGCACTTCCTCTAGGAGTGGCACCAGGCACAGCGCAGTGACAACTGCTCCCAAAGCAAAGAGCATCCTGACTCAGCTGCCCAGGCCTCTGGGGATCCACCCGAGAACGCTACAGTGGCCATCATTTCCTTGCACGTGTTTGCAGTACCTGATGACTGCATTCCTTGTGGGGAGTTGGTGCATTGACACCACATGTCTTAATTTTTATTCCTTCTTTCCCCTTCCCCCCATCTCTTGGTCCCTTCGCCATTTGCGAAATCTAACTTCCTGTTTCCTATTATCTCTCTTTTATTTTGCTCTTTGATTTATTTATACTTTGGGTTTCTTATAGAAGAGAAACCACATGATATTTAAACGTGTGCGTCTGCTTTATTTCACTTAACATTATGATCTCAAGGTGCATCCATTTTCCTACAGATGACTCAAGTTTATCCTTCTTTATGGCAGAGTAGTACTCCACTGTGTGTAAGCACCACATTTTTCTTTATGCATTCATCCGTTGATGGTCAACTTTAAAACACACAGGGGGCAGGGACACTGGGACCCATAGTACCCCACGCCCTAGTGGGCTGGTAACTTCTACAGATGGAAACACAGAAGTGACTCAGTGTTCCTGTCCTTCAGCGTGACCTCTCTCAGCTCTTTGGTCCCCAAATAACCTACAGGTGACCTGACAATAGGTTTTTGTCTTACACTTCCAGGGGTGGCCCCACTGATGGGTGTGGGAAACCACATGACCTGCTTTAATTGCCTGAAATAGTGACGGCTATCCTTAGCATTCTGCCATTTGTAAAACAGGTATTTTGAGCCCTTTGTCCTCACTTATTGGTAAAAGTTGACTCAGCTACCTGCAGCAATTTTAGGACACTGATGCAACCTCAGGGAAGGCACAGTAGGAACAGTGGCCCTGGCAAGTTTCCACACTGGGAGGAGCGGCTGCTCTGAGGGTCCCCTAAGCGCTGCTGGACGCAGTGGCCCATCTTCAGAAAGCCGGCAACTCCAGCCTTCAGGCAGTGGGACAGAGCACAGCTGGCAGGTGTCCGTGCCAATTTCATCCTTGCTGCTGAATGGGATCCGAAGCCTTCTCTGTGGTGCCACCTGATTTAGGGTCCTATGGGGCTTCTTTTCAGGCTTTCAGTATCCCAAACAAAGAATTGGATAGGACACAGACAAGGCAGCGAAGATTGAAAAGAAGTGCTCTCTGCAGAATGAAGGCAGGCTGGGGCAGAGGCTCACAGCGCCTGAGGATAAGGGAAAGGGCCTTCGAATCCAAAATTCCTGCTTGTCTCCCTCTCAGATAAGGCACTGGGACAGTCGTCCTGCCAAACTTACCTTGTGCAAACTTCCTATGGAAAAACGCCTTTGGCTTCCTGTTACATGTAAATGAAGGATCAGAACTGGCATCTTCTGATTGGCTGTGCTCGCATGCAAATGAACGATTGAAAAGAGCATCTTCTGATTGGTCCTGTGAGCAGCACCAGACTCAGATGAAGGATTGAAAGTGGCGACTTTCCGATTGGTCCAGAACAGCACTTTTCTAATAGCTTCTGTGATGGCATACCGCACAGGGAGCGTCCCCCTCTGTCTTGGTGTGTGCTGGCCTGCAAACACTCTCCAGATGAGCGAGGGGACACCAGAAGCCACTACTCTTTGCTCTTGTTGGAGGGCGTGGACTTGCTGTCAGAAGGCGTCCCCAAGAAACGGAGCTCTGCTTTTAAAGAGCAGTGGGAAGCCCCCACGGGTGCCTGCAGATCTTAAGCATAGATGGAAACAGCAGTGGGATCAGTACTGCTGCCCTTCAGTTCTGTGCCTTGAAAAATGTGTTTTTATTCTGGCATCAAGTTCCAAGCCAGGCAGGTGTCCGCTCCCTGCCTCTCTTAGCAGCCCGCTGGAGCCTACTGTGGAGCCAGCATCAACCACCTAAGGCTTCCTCCCCAGCGCTGTGTCTGCATGGACAGTGCCAAGATGAGGAGCGTCAGTGCTTCTCACTCCACGAATGGGCGACGAGGCATCTCTGTCCTGTGCAGTTGTGACCCAAGGGAGCATGCATTTCTTTACCGTTTGGTGGACGTGTAGCGTTGCTAATGTGTATTGTGTAGCACATACAATGTGTATAGTGTGGTGGACACTTGCACCTGTCACACGTCCATGTCACCTCCACTGGGATTAAGGTGCAGAATTTGCCCGCCTTCTGGCAGCTCCTCTGTGCTCTTATTAAAGAGGTGGCTGCTTTGGCTCTGAATTACATATGTGAGACACTTCCGGGGCCCTGAGTGCAGCAGTGATTCACTCTCGCTTTTTTCCTGTGTAACCGCCGGTGTCAGAACTCACCGCCACATCTGCTCCTCAGTTACCTCATCTACCACTTGGGTCGTTTCTATTTTTTTGTTTTGTTTTGTTTTGTTTTGTTTTATGGGTACCAAAGGTTGAAGTCAGGACCTCACGTGCCAGCAGGTGCCTGTGCCGCTGAGCGATATCACCAGCCTTTTTTCATATGTGGGTACCAGGAGTCGAACTCAGGACCTCGCACTTTCCAGGCAGGCACTTATGCCGCTGAGCCATCTCACCAGTGAGTTTCTATTTTTTATTCTTGTAACGAAAGCAGCCTGAACATTCTCGTGCATTTTGCTGGACATCGTACTGTTCTCTTGGATAGGTGTACAGGAGAGGAATTTCTGGGTCATTCTGTAGTCCTGCACTCAGTTTCAGTAAATGAAGCCAAACCATGTTCCAAATTCCAAACCGAAGGCACCACCAGCCATGTCCTAGGGTTCTGAGTTGCTCCGTACGCCATGCGGACCCCTTCAATTCCGACCACCTTCACTTTTGACAACTGTGTATCCATTTGCTTTTTATAGCCATCCTTGTTACTAACTGCCAGAGAAGTGGTGGAGTAGTGATGTCATATTAAACAGTCCACTCTTACATTCCAGTGAGAGTTGTTTCAGACTAGGAATGCAAGCATTCTTATAAGTTTAGTATTTACTTATGGTTTTAGAAAAGTAATTGAAGTATGTGGTAGGCTGACTTGATTCTCTTTTCATGCCACACAGATAGATAAATTATAAATAGATGATAGATAGATGATCAGTGTTTATAAATACAGTGGTACTTTGGCGCTCATCACTGATGTGTTTGGGAGATGTGATGAGCACCAGACTGTTTCGGCTAGAAAAGGTAGGGGGTCTCGAGGCTACCAGCACCAAGTCCTAGCTTGTGCACTGAGTACCAAACAAATGCCCAGTACCGCGGCAAAATTTTCACATCAGGATGCACTGGGTACCAAAGGACATCAAAGCAGTCGAGTGCCGAGAGCTGGCTGTACCTCGTGTAATGAAGGACAGCGTGGATTCGTGAGAAGCACTAAGTTTGTATGGTTTTCAGTTGTGAGCTGCAGCTGTTGCTGGCACGAAGGATGTAAATGGCATCTGACTGTGTGCACTCATTTGTCCTGCGGTTGTTGATGAACGGCCCATTTTTCAGTTCCCCTTCTGATTTCTGCACAGGGCAGAGTGAGAGGGATTTATGCCACCCTCAGGGGCAGGGGGCTCTGTGTCGTGCTACGCAGGACTTAGGGCTGCAGGACCTAGAGTTGCCGGTCTGGGTTCAAGTCCTTGATCCAACTGATTCTAAGCCATGTTGCAATCGAGCCACCTCTTGTCCTTGTCTCCATCCTTTCCCCTGCAAAGCGGGAGCATCACTGTGTATCCCTTGGGGGTTCTGGAGTTATGTGAGGAGCCTTTTCAGAGTGATGGTGACAGGGTTGGTGCAGGTGTCCAGAACCATGGCAGCCCCAGTCCTCACCCTCACCTGGGCGCTTGCTCATACATCCAGATGGGTTCGCTCACCTCAGGAGTCCCAGGGTCTGCACTTCTCCAGGGAGGAAGGGCAGGAGGAAGAACTGGATCCCACAGTACCACAAGGGACAGAGGACAGAGGACAGCGGCTGTGGTAGTCCCCAGCATCTCGCTCTACTTATCAGCAATAGCTGACTCTTTCCATAATCCTGGCATTGTTTCAGAAAGTGCTAAGCCTTGTCCTTTCTCCAAGGAGTAAGGGGTAGGGACTTCCCAAGCATGCAATCCTGGGGACCAACTTTTCCCTCCCAGGCGAAGCTAAGAAACGGGCAGAGTTGGCCCATGCACCTTGCCAGTTAAGAACCCAAACGAATGAATGAGTGAACTTACATGAAGTAAACTAATCAGCATGTTGATGGGAGAGCTGGCAAATGCTTTAGGATCACCAGTGTCCCCAGAGACTTCCCACGAGAGGCTACCAAGGCCCATGAGCATGGACAGAGCTTGCTCAAGCCTGGAATGCTTTCTTGCGCGATTCTCACCCACTCTCCATCCCTCTGGTTTGTGATTAGCCTAAGAGGCTGATTCACCTTTAACTCAGACGAAGCGTTTTGTGCCAGGCAGCATCGAGCTATCGCCTGAACAGGCTAAATGCTCAGGTAACGCTAGGGCTCCAGCACATACCTGCATGCCACCCATGTGCCACATCGGGACAGTTGGTCAAGTTCTCAGTAGCACTGTCTTCAATTCAACCTTTCCCTACTTGTGCCCACAAATATGCAAGGTGAGATAGAAACCAAACCAATGGCTTGACATTTAGTGTTTTGTCTGACACAAAAGGTGCTGTATTTCACCAGTAAGCTAATGCAAGTTAGACGGTTTCCCCATCCATCAGGGAAATCCAGGAGGACTCTGAGGCAGAACTGAACTGAAAAGGATGGTCTCAATGGTGTGCTGATTTTGCCTGAAGGATGGGAGCCAGGTTGGTTGGAGGACCTTCTTCTGTTCTCCTTCCAGAAGTTGGATGTGGGGCTAAATCCTGGGTCACAGGTGTCGGGACACCCCAGAAGGTGTGACCACGGAGCTGGCCGGAAGTACTGTGACTGTCCCTCTGAGGCTGCTGCTGAGGCCACAGACACACGTCCCATCTGTCATCGGTGATGCAGCGGACTTCTAAGTGAACATGTTCTGTCTGAGGAATTGAGGAAGCTCTCCTCCAAATGTGTTACATTTGCATCTAATTTTTTCTGGACAGTAGATTTTCTTTATCAGCTTTCTTTTTCACATTTTAATTTTATAAGCAAATATATTTGGAATCCGATAAAATGTGGAACAAATCATTTAAGAGGAGTGCTCTTTCCACTGACTCGGAGTCACTGGTTAACGGTCCATGTTCCCAGTCTGGGTCAGGGTCCTCAGTGGATTTCCTCAACCACCTGTGCCCTGTGAGCTGTCATCTGTCTCCTGCAGGTCACAACTGAGCCCCCATGAGCAGGGGAGGAAAGGAGGTAGTGCATGACACGGCATCTGGGTCTCCACTGCCTTTCCTTAAATGCCATCGAAGCGCTAAGCTGGGATTATAGGTCCCCTGCAGCAAAGTCAGAGAGACCAAACAGTGGTGAACATCAAATGATTCTTCCTGTCCCTCCCTGCTTTATTGTCTCCGACAAGGGAAGTTTAGAGAAGGGTGTTTTACATGCTCTCCTTCCTGTTTATGAAGCTCGTATTTCTACTATATACAACAAATAATCCAACAGACAGAGTTCTATAGCGCAGAGTCATCATTCTACATTTTTTAAAGAAAAAACTGCTCATTTAAGTGATACATTACTCGAAGTATTATGATTATGTGCCACGTGTGAAAATCAAAATACAGGTGCAAAACCAGAGCCGGCTGCCAACTTGGTTCAAAGCAAGTAAAGGAGAAAGAATAAAACAAAAATTTAGTCACTAAGGTGAATAGCGTGTGGTCTCTATAAGAACCCATGCCCCCAGCAGAGGGCCGGGACACTGAGGCCCATGCACGGGGGAGTGGTGGGCACCCTCATGGCACCCCAGTTGCACATCCTCTGAGCTTCCTTTGCAAGGAGCAACCTCAGGTCCAGGGGTCCAGGTGTTCAGGACCACTGTCACTGAGGCAAGTTTGTCTTCCCCTGTCCTCAGTCACTGTGTGGACTCAGTCATCAGGACTGTCCTAATTCCAAGAGTGAGAGTGGACATTACGTAACAAGATTGAGTCATTTAAATTTCAAAGTTTCACATTCTCTATTCTTCATTTATAAGAATCCTGTTTTGCAAATCACAACGTAATTTTTGAAGTGGTGAAATCGGATCTGCGAAAGGAGATGCAGGTGCTCAGCTGTGATTTACCTTGTCCCTGTGCTCCATGAAGCCACTCTTGTGTCACTGCTGTGGAGACAGAGGGGACCCAGGAGCAGCTGGCAAGAGCACTGACACATAGGCTCAGGACCCTTGGGGAAAGGGAGCCCAGGCTAAGGCGACAGAGCCAGGGCTGGCCCAGAGAAACAAATGTTGAGCTACCCACATACTGTTCCATGTTTACACTCAAAAGCCGTGTATCTTTATTATGCTATCTTTGACCCAAAGCCTTAGAAGATCTCTCTTCTTCTTGGCCAGCTTTCAGAGTTTTCCCCCAGTCTCTAATTACTTGCTTATTCTTAATCCAAATCAGCAGTGACCCGATCAGTAGTGAGCCGAGGGCGGAGAGGGGCTCCCAGGATCCCCATTTATTCTGGTGCTTTGTTTCTTCGCAGTACCCAAGCACTGGACATCGGGATACTGGACATCTTTGGTTTTGAAGAATTTCAGAAGAATGAGTTTGAACAGGTAAGTAGGTTTTCTTTTGAAATCTGTAAACTTTCATTGCTTTTCAACTAAATTAGTTCTTAATTCAGTAGAGATGACTATGTAATTATATTCAAATGCAAATTTCAACAAGCACTTTACTCTTGTGTTTTAAAATGTACCTGGTTTGGTGAGCATGCATCATTTTTGTGTGGTCCTCTAAATACCTGGCATACTCACACCTTAAAACGTGTTACTTGTTTTAAAAGGTAATGTAAGATGAAGAGCTGAGTTGTGTTCATGGAAATGCAATTTTAGATAGGTCAGGGGGACAGAGAATGTGTTTAAAATTAGGGCAAAAGTCTTCAGAATCATTGGCCAAACAGAATGGAAATACTTTTTTATTTTACTGGCTTATATTTATAGATTCATCTGATATTTATAGATTCATATAGATATTTATAGATTCATCCAGGTGATGTTCATACATGAGACTATTGGAAACACAAAAATACCCCGGAGAAGCATTGGTTAGTGTTAATTCGCCCACAACATAGAGCATTTTAAAAAATACTGCGGTATTTAGGGATCTTAATAGTACTGCATGAATGGCTTTATTAAATTAAGTATACGTAAAATGAAATGTTGGAGTAGAAATGCAACTTGCCTTAGTCAGCAGAGAAGGAAAACAGATCTGTGAGAAGGTACAGGTCGAAAGAGAAAAACTCAAGTAGCATTTATCATAGCAAGAACTGTAAATGACCGTGGCATTTAGGGAGAATTTTTAATTTGTAATTCCTTAGTTTATATAATTAATAATTTGTTTAGCTTTATTTTCTTACAGTCCATAATGAGGTATTTAATGACATTGGACAAGGATTTAAATATAATGTGTTTGAAACCCAGTTCTGTAACTGTTACTAGCAGACATGTCTCGGTCATGATTATATGTCAAGTCAGAATAATAAAACATGTGCAGATTTGTGAGATTAAACACAATTACGAAACAGAGGTTGTTGTTTGCCATCACACTATACCTTGTGAAGAAGTGTCGGATAACTACCACTGCTGTTGGGAACACTTAAAAAATTGTTAAAATGCACCAGTTTGGTTTCTACAGGAGCCGTGCCGGGGCCTGTGTGGAGACCCCAATCCTGCTGTCTCCCCAACCCACAGGGCCATGTTCTTTACAAAAATCACATTTGGAGTGAGACCAAGGAGGTTTCTTTTCCTTTCATGTGTTCTCATGCATGAGTAGAAAAGGGTAGACTCCTAATTGCTTATCTATTTATTTTTGACTATACGTAACATGGCAATGAGCATAAGAAAGCCTTTGGGGAGTATTTTCTCAGCTGGAGTTCAGATATTGTCCCCGGTCAGTGTGGATTCCTTATATTTTCACCTTGGAAAAGCCAAGTTTTCATGTCTGTTGTGAAAGTCACTGGCTTATCCATGACCCGGTAAGCGACACGTAGAAGTCACAGGGAATGATGATGTTCCATGAAGTCCTCACTGGGATCCCGGTTCCCGAGCTGTGGCTCCACACCCAGACTCATCTCTCTGCAGAGTCTGGGCTGACAGCAAATGCATACACGACTTTTATGTCGTCCCCTTAATAGTAAAACATATCTGCCTTGCTATAATTATACAAAGCCATTATTCTCTCTTTCTGTTAAATATTTTAAGAATGCATTTCAAAATATATTCATATCCTGAGATTTCTGTGCAAGGAGGAATGACATTTTTTAAATCTAAGAATGAATCCTATTAAATGCCAATTTTCAGCAAGTATGAGTAAAAAGTCAATACCAATTCTTAGGCTTCCATTATGGAAAAGATTTTTTTAAATCACCATCTTTTCTTAGCTGCTATACACAATAGCAACTAGGAGTGATTTAGAAGATAATATTATTTTCTTAGTGATGAATACAGATCTTACCTTGAACTGGACTTGATAATTTTCTTAATCTGAACTTTTTTTGAAGGCCTTTGGTTTGGGCAATGAACTCTAGGTTCTCTTGTTGCTAACACAAGGTGGACCTCTCATTCCACTGCAGACTTTCAACAAAATGTTTAACAAATCCAACCTAGAGAGATATCAGTGCTTTTGTAAGTACTTATTTTATTCTGCTTTGGATTTATTGACTTGTATAACAGCTATTCGCTACACTGTCAACTTCTGCAGGGCTGAAGTTGTGTCCGACACAGCATTTTGTACATAACTGAAGTTGAACAAATATATTTCCAATAAAAATTGGAAGAAGAATAACCTTATAAGAAAAGAATCTTAACTGTGGAATTGCTGGAGCTTCTTGCTCTGAAGCTACCGTATGTGTGTGCTGACAAATGTCCCTCCACAGAGGCTGGACAGAGCTTTGGAAGGACACCTTTGAGAACACACATCCTAGTGTATCTCCCAAACCTCAGCCTCTCCACCTCGGGATCTTCCCGAGTTCCACAAGACTCGCTGGCTGAAAGGAGAATTTATTTCACCTCTTAGGAAATTCTATTTCTGTCTTCTCTGATGTCACCTTGGATGGTTTGTGCTATTATAACAAAGCACCTTAGACTGGTAACTTAAAAAGACCAGAAATCAGTGGCTCGCAATTCTGGATGCTGGGAAGTCCAAGATCCAGGGTGGCTGCAGACCCATTGTGTGGCGAGGGCCCAGCGCCCATGGACGGAAACTTCACTTTGGGTCCTCACTTTGGGGAGGGGCGAGGCAGCTCTCTGGGCTTTTTTGCCAGTCCGTTAGCAAGGGCGGAGCCGTCCTGGCCCATAAGTCACCACCCCAGGGCCCCGCACTGAGACGCCACCCCAGGGTCAGGATCACAGCACAGGCATTTAGGAGCGAAGCCACATTCCAACCATAGTGGAATTTATTGGACCATTTCTACTCAAACTCTTGATTATAATGAAATAATTTTATAATTTATGCAACTGCGCAATAGTTTGATACTTCAGCAGAGAGAAGCGTACTAGTCCTGTAGTACAAGCTGTCTCCCTGATTAATTAAATAATGGTGTCATTGTTGCTTCACTCTCCATTATGTAGTAACAAATTTCACGCACCCTCATCCCCTTATCGTGTAGAGTTGGTCTCTAGCGCCGTAGGAACACATCCTGCAGTCTTGAAGAGGATTCCTCTGCAGTCCCTACTCCAGCTCAGAGCAGGAGGCGAGTTCCAAGTCATCCTGACCATAGTGCCCCAGACGCTGTGCTCGTAGGCAGCGCCATGGGCAGAGGGTGCTGTGAGCCACAGGAAATGGGAAGGAAGGTAAAGGATTTCTACTTCCAGACAGGACTGTGTGTGTAGAAAACCCAAAAAAGCAAACGAGACCACCGCTGCAGACAGTGACGAGAGAACATGTAGAAGTAGCGTGCTGTGACATCAGCATGTGAAATTAATAGCATACATTTTTAAAATCACTGGTTAGAAGATGCAATGGAAAGAAGACAATATTTACAATTGTTAAAATACACAAACAGTCTAAGGATGGGAAACTTTAAAAGGTTTCTGAAAGCCAACTAGACCTAGTAATGGAAAGCTGTACTACACGAACAGACAGGAGGGCTCAACTGATAACGTGCTGTCCCTCCCAAGGTGAACCTATAACCCGACGTGATACCACCACAAATAAAGAATGAATTTGTGATTAGAACAAGTCAATTTTGTAGCTGCTGGTGAGTAATGAATCTAGGAAATGAGTATCCATGATTGCTGACATCATAAAAAGAAAGACAACATACAGGATATGGGGCACTGTCGAAAAATACAGAGAATGTTTAATTAAAAAATGTATTACAGTAAAAGGCACATTGCCATGAATCCCTCTCAGAATCTACACCCCTCACTTCAAACACACACATCCCATCGCTCTTGCCACTTTCTGAAGCAGCTCTGGAGTGCTCTTTCCTGAGGGACTTTTCGTGGCTGCCTGTCCTGAATCAATTGGAAGCATTTACCTTCCATGGTCATTTTGACTTTGGGAAGAACCAGGAGTCACATGGTGCCAGATCCAGTGAATACGCTGGATGAGGACACAGCTTGATGTTTTTAAGAGCTGCCTGTCCATTGGATGGTGCTCAGCAATGACAGCAACATTCCCCATATTTTTTGTCACGTCTTGTGCAGACACCCATGAAAGAGGACTCTAGAAATGCTTTGGAAAGTGGCAAGAACAGTGGGATGTGTTCAAAGTGAGGGGGAGGATTTTGAGAGGGCTTTCTGGCAACGTGTCTTTCACTGTAACATGTTTTTATTTAAACACACTTCCCAAGTGTTAACACCAAGAAAGAAAGAAGGGAGGAAAGGAAGAAGGAAGGGAGGGAGGAAGACTGAGAATATAGCAGGCACGGGGAGAAGGCGGTCTCTTGCTTCCCGTGTCTGAGCCAGGGACTCCAGTGCTGAAGGCTCCTTTGTTCACAGACCTAGGGTGTGACTCTCATTTCAGGGGCTGTGATTCCTGTTTCCCGGGGTCTCCCTATGTAGATCTCTCCCAAAAGGCTGAGTGACCTCTCCAGCCCCCTGTCTGTTCCCTCGCGGGGCCCCAGAGCAGACAGCCCCCGGGGAAGCTGTGGCGTTTCCTCTTTGTTCACTTCCCAAGTCACGTGGTACAACACCCTCCACAGATGGGACAGTCAGGGCGCTGCCGAGTTCAAGGGCGAGGACTCAGAGAGCCGCCTCTGGATGGGGAGAGCTGGGCCTAACCTGGCCCCAGGGCAGGGAAACTGGGAAAGGCCTAGTGAGGATGGCTGCTAGTTTGGTCCTAAATTGCATGATCCGTGTCATTTTAATCATAGTGTCTCTTGTGACTGTACACATTAGATATCAGTATTGAACTATTTGCCCATCTGCTGATACATAAATAAAATATTGCCTTTTAAAGTTGTATTGCACGTAGATTCCAAAATCATAGATTTTTTTTTTTTACTTTTATTAGTCCATGTTTGTAGTACATGATTCCGTTCACTGTAAGGGACTGGACATGTACATAACACATTTCCATTCCTTTCTTTTTACCCTCTCCCTCTACCCTCCTTTTATTTTTCCAGCATCAAATTCATTTATTTATCATGTAAGACCTTCTAAAGTTAATTATCATACATACAGATTGAAAAGCAGACTAATAGGCCAAAAACATATAAAACGTGTAAGATAATTGTACTAAGTCAAGGTACACTTTTAGATACATTGTCCACACTGGATGACAATACCTTTATTTTTCTTTCTCTTTTTTCCTATTGTCTGTTTTTTATTTTGATATAAATATATATTTCTTTTTTCATATAAAAGAAACCATGTGCTATTTAAGCTTGTGTGTCTTAATTACTTCACTTCAATCAGGCTTTGCTGTGTGCATCTCTTTTTTCGCAGACACTGGAATTTCCAAAACTCTCAGGAATGCAGCTAGCTGTTTATAATACATTTTAGGAAAAGTTTGCATGAGAAAATGTATTTATTTCTACTCCGTAGCAAAACCTAATGCTACTCAGATTTCTGTAGAAAAATAAACAGAATAATTAAATAACCAGATGCCACTTTCCATGTGCCTCTTATAATAATGTTGGATTCTGTTCTTGAATAGTAGACCTGTCAGTCTTCAGGTCACAGTTCTTGAAAACTTTTTTGAAGAGATGAAAACCGAGGAGCAGTTGTAAAGGATTTTGAGTATATAAACTATACATTCAGTGCCTTTTTCAAAATCTTTCTAAGAGTGAAGTTCAGATCAATTCAGTAACTCACAGAAATTCCCGTAAAACTGGGATCTGAATCCAGGTTTGCTTTCCCAGGCTGATTTTGTGGCTAAAGTTTCTTTGAAAAACTTCAATTAAATTTGTATTTGTAGCTTACATTTTCTAAACTTTAACTGCTTCCTTTTTTTGAACGTATCTTTTTTTTCCATATTTCTCTTAGGACACACTAATATTTATTTTACTGAGTGTAAAACAATCTCTTGATAAGTTTTATTGGCCATAAATTATTTCCATAGTGGAGTTTTCCACCAGATCCATTTAATATAAACAAATGAGTTAGGTGGGTACAAATGAGTTAGTTACACTTCTTTGTTGGAGAGTAGCAGCATGCATGTAAGCAAATGCTACAAAATATACAAGAATTCATGCATTTGAAAAACATACCTGAAATCACCTTCCAGAGGAGTGATGCCTGGCTCAGGGCACCTTCAGATCTGACATGGGGGCTGTCAGGTAGAAAACCCCACACCCCGAAGTGTGAACTCCCAGAATGCTTTGTGGGGTTTTCTGCAGATAACTGATGATGGCCACAGTTTCCTGGGCTCCTCCTCCAAGCCAGCTCATTTCCCTCTGAGCAGCCCTGTGGGGATGTGAAGGGACACCCCAGAGCCTTCAGGGCCAGGCGGGGTTTGGGGAGAGCCCTGCAAGTTCCATGCCCAGTGCTTCTTGAGCACTACTGCTGTGTTAGGCTCCTCGGCATCACTGAGCCATACTTGGAATTCTGTGCGATAACAGTGATCCAAAACTGACAATTGATTCGGCAGAAATTATGTAGTAATCACTGTTTCAAAACCCACATCCATACATTTACATGAAAAATGAAGGCATACCGATTATGCTGAGGGTTTATTGCCAAAAATGAAGCAAAACACAGTTTTTCCTTGAAAAATGAAGAACA
Source organism: Erethizon dorsatum (assembly GCA_028451465.1). Classification (NCBI taxonomy): domain Eukaryota; kingdom Metazoa; phylum Chordata; class Mammalia; order Rodentia; family Erethizontidae; genus Erethizon; species Erethizon dorsatum. The sequence continues at coordinate 156,392,831 of CM051824.1, forward strand.
ATATGATATAGAAACTTTCAAATAATGGCATTGTGGCCAAAGGTTGTATTTCCACCGCTAGGGCGTGGCCTCTAAATTGAGGGATATACATCGTATATGCAGTATCCTACAAAATCCCTACACATATTTTTAAATATGTTTTTCTTTTTTTTTTTTTGTGGGTACCGGGGGGTCGACCTCAGGACCTCGTGCGCCAGCAGGCGCCCGTGCCACTGAGCGATATCACCGGCCCTTTTTTCGTATGTAGGATCCGGGAGTCGAACTCGGGCCTTCGTGCTTGCCAGGCAGGCGCTTAAGCCGCTGAGCCATCTCACCGGCCCCTTAAATATATTTTTCAACCCTGGTCTTTGCAGATCATTACACAGAATCTGGCAATGAATTCGGCCAAGGGGCTTGTTACGAGTGGACTGGTTTTAAAGAACAATCCATCCAAGCCCAGTTGCTGTCCTTTAGGGGACAGCATCTTTCTTGGTTCGTTTTGTGGGGGAAACAGAATTCCTGAGACTGGGTAATTGATAATTTATGGAAATGTACTGGCTCGCAGTTCTGTAGGCAGAGATGTTCCCGGCTGAGGTGCCAGCAGGGTGGTGCATGGCGAGAGCCCCGTCGCCACCTCCGAGGCGGTACCTTGCTCTCTGCAACCTGCGCTTCCTGGGACAGAAGAGAGGGACCCAGAGGTTGAGCCGCTCCTTCTCTGAGGAGCCCCCTCCTGCAGTGATGCACTGCAGGGCGGAGACCCCAATCCCAGCTCCTCCATATTGGGGATCAGGGTTCCACGCGTGAACCTCAGGGAACACATTCAGACCCAAGCACCGCTGTCCCTGACATTCACATTGCCGTCTGATCCCCAGTGCCACAGTTTTGGCTCAGGGCAGTTACTAAGCCATGGGCTCTGCGCGCATGAATAGGACCAGCAAACGCCCCGTGCAGGGCTGGGGGCTGCAGTGAGCAGTGCTCCTCTGTCCCTTCCACCGGGGGACGCGGGGCTCCGTCCCCGGAAAGCCAGCAGGGTGCACCAGGCACCAGCCTGCTGCCACCTTGGCCTTGGGATTCCCTGCGTATAAAACCCTAAAAATAAGTTTCTGTTGTTTATCCATTTCTCAGTCTGTGGCATTATGCTGCAGTGGCCAGAACGGACTAAGGCAGGGGAGTAACAGTTTTTTATGTCAAGGGAATATCACGGTGATTGACTCCTATCGAAGGGTTGGGTTTTTAAAATGAATCTATGTTACTATGTGTAACGGAATGACCAAAAGAAACACGAGGAGTTTTTATCAGTATAAAAATGATGTGTTTTGTGCATGGGAAGTAAATGCCACTTATCACTTATGTGTACGTCAATCTTTTATATATACTTTGATTTTAAAATATCAAAGGGGAGTCAGAGAAGGAAAGGATGTTTAGTTCCTTTAGGAAACAGAAATCTGCCAGTAGAAGGGAGCAGGGGAAAAGGGAGGAAGAGGTGAGAAAACGGCACAAGACCCAAGTCCAGGGTCCAGGTTGCCGGCCAGCTGTAGGGGACCCGTGACCAGGGACCATGGCCTCGGGCCCTGCCCTCTGCACTGCTGCCACAGTGCAGGCCTGTGTGCAGGCAGAGGTGGATCTCTCAAACTTGGAGAGGTAGTCGGTGGCAGGAGAAAAATAAACATGACCTTCAGAAACTGGAATGGCGTAGAAGAAAGGCCCCTGTAACGGCAGGAGCTTCAAGAATTCAAAAACTAAAACCAGGAAGACAGATGCTGCCCCCTCACAGCCCCCAAGCCTGGCACTTTACACATAATACATTGACACCGAGGATTATTACTGAGTTTGGGGAAACATCTAGGATCTAAGCAGGACGTGTGTGTGTGTGTGGAAATGTCACACCAAGATTCATTTGCACAATTAATATGAGTTAATAATTATTTTAAAAGGCATACAGGCTTAAAAGGAAGGAATAAAACTATTTCTATTTACCCCAAAACAAGGTCAGCTGCAGATTCATGGTGCAGTTGACACATTAAAGGCCCTGAGAAGTCCTGCATAGATGCCCACTGGCTTCACACAGCCGTGTTTCTCCAACAAGTTTCTACTGATTCAATGTTTTTTAGGCAATAACTACTGATGTCTCACACACTTAGTCATGCTGAACATATTTGAGAACTATCATATGTCGTTAACCTAATCTCTCTCACACACATGCACACGTGAATATATGCGTAGCTCACACCTACATCTAGATTAACGGGTGAGCCGCTTAATGGATTGTGTGTGCTGTGTTCCTTGGCCGGGCTCCGTGCGTTCAATCGTGTTTACACGGCACAGCCACCTGAAAAGCTTTTAGAGTATATCAATGTCTGCTTTCCACTCCAGTTTAATGGGTTTGGGGTCAGGCCCAGGCATCCGCCTTTTTGAAAAGGCTGCTGTGAAATCCAGTGTGCAGACAGGACTGAGAGTCGCTGTCTGATGCTGGGGTTCTGCCCGTGACTGCAGTCAGCTTTAATTAATGTTCTACTTTAATTCCGTGATGCCCGTGTCACGCTCTATTATATTTTCACTTCAGATATATTTCACTGAGTAATAAAAATAAAGGGAGAACAGTTGGTGAAAATTTACTCAAGAAATTAAGTTTGTCATTAATACAAATGACGGACCATCTGGATAAGCTAGGAGGTTCTGTTGCTAACGCGTGCTTTCAAGGGCGGCATAATTTTTATTATTAAGCCTGTTAGCAGTGGCACTTAATGTACAAAGCATGTATTTTGATTAGACAAGGATGCATACTAATTAAGCAGCTACTTAGTAGTTATTTTCATTCTTGACTACTCACCTTTCACCCACATTCAACTCTTTCCTGAGGAGTACCTGGGGATCTAATTCAGCCCAGACACGATTCTGAAGGGTAGCGAAGAAAAGCAAAAATAATGATTCCTTTGCATTGAGTCAGTGATCTTCTCAGCTACACATGCAGATCTGTTTCTAGATACATCAACTAATGTGATCATAAAAATCTTCCTCTGTTTATGTGTAACACAAACCCGCATATGCACACTCACACATGCACACACTCACGTATGCACATTCACACACACAGACAGTTCAGTGAAAATGGACCAAGCATAAGTTCTAGCCCCAATTTTGGCCATCATTTATTTGGCTGGAATTTCAGATAATTCTTTGGCTCTTGGTAGGAAACCTATATTATTGACCTTGTGACATTTGCTGGCAACTTTGAAGTTCATCATGTCTTAGTTACTTCTTCATTGTTGGGACAAAATACCTGACACCAACAACTCTAAGGAGGAAAGGTTTATTTTGGCTCAGAGTTTGTAGAGGTGTCAGTCCATAGTCACCTGGCTCCAAGGCAGGACAGCATGGCAGAGAGGTATTGCAGAGGAGAAATAGCTCATGGCATCTTGGAAGAAGCAGTGAGAGATCAAGGGGGGAGGAGGGCCACAACCCCAGTGAACCACCTCCTCCACCAGGCTTCACCTCCCATCATCACATTCAGCTATAAACTCATCAGTGGATGAATGCACCAATGAATATCACACACTGATGACCCAGCCACCTCCCAAAAGCCCCACTTATGAGTATATGAGGCTTTGGAGGGGGCATCAAGATAGAAACCTCAAGAATGTCCCAGTAGAACTTCTGTGTTTTAATTTTTGTTCAAATAGTGTTTGAACAACTTGGAATGGGCAAAGGCAACTTTTGGGGAAACATTTAACTTACTCATACATAAATCTGATTTTGAATAATATTCTACTTTAAGCTGCATATGTTTCCAGTGAGTCAGTGTTGTTCTTCCCTGTTAGAAGTACAAATATGGGTGTAGTTCCAGAAAATACCACTGCAATAAAAGCTGCAAGCTGAAAGTCAGTCCATAAGCTACTCACTTTTACACATAAAGATGAGATTCATCCTGTGGGATTTTAATAAATCATTTTAATATTTTTCTTTTCCCCCAAATACAGAGAACACAATGTGTGATACAATGTTCAGATATGTTATAAAGGACACCGCATGCCATAGAAGGGAACTACCATGGAATATTGCAGCTTGGGCATGCTGGACATTCAATAGAGAAGCTCTGTCCTTTATAAACCATTTGACCTAGAAAACAAAACTTTAGGTTCCTCTGTCCAAAGGCTCAGAATCCCTTCCCTATTTTCAGCAGACTGCTGAAACCTCTCTGGACAAGAGGAAGGTGAAGGAGACCCAGAGTACGGCCCCTTCCTGCTCCTTTACTTTGCAATGTCTTTGTCTGCACAGTTCCAACATTATTGAAAAGTCCAAGTCCGAAGTCTCCTCTGAGACTCAAGGCAAACAGCTGTGAGTTCCTGTAAAAAAAAAAAGAGGAATTAAATACTTCTGACATGTAAAGGTATAGGATAAACAGTCCCATTCAAAAAGGGAGAAATAGGGGGATGGAAAGGAATAGGACCAAAGCAAGAACAAAACCCAACAGGGCAAACATTAAGGCCTATAGCTGCATGTCCAGCACCCAGGAGAGGTTGTGGTGAGATGTGAGCTCCGAGGAGCTTGTGCAGCTCTAGTCCTACAGCACTGCCAGTTGCAGCCCACATGGCCTCTCTCTGGAGTTGGCTGTGCTTGCTGCCTGCAGCTTTCTCCACCAGATGATCCACATTCTTGGCATCTCCAACTTTCCGGGGTCTCTACTGTACCCATGGCTTCACTCTCCCATCTGCACACATTGCCCTGTCAGGGGCACACCACCTGAACTCCCAGGCCTTCCTTTGAAATCTGGGTGGAGGCCTCCATGACCCCATAACTCTTGCATTCTATATGCCTGTAAAACCAACACAACAAGGCTGATGCCAAGGACTACTGCCAACGCAAGTAATAGGCAGGCCCCCTGTGCCATGGCTGCAGTGACCTCTGAGTGTCTGCATGGCTGAGCATAGTGAAATGAGTCCTGGTGCACTAATTCCTTAGGTAGCCCATCTTGAGCAGGCATCCAAGTGAATCTCTTCTTTCATTTAGAAAGCAGGCATCCTAGGGAATCTCTCTTTCATTTAGAAAGCTTTACAGTTTTTTACCCATGAGCCTGCAAAGGATAATGTCTGGCCAATTCTGGAGATACCTTCTAGCTGTCTTTCCTAATATTCTGATGCTAAGTATTTCTTTTTAATGCTGATCTTTTTTAGTAACTACACTATCCAAGCTGTCCTCAGCTGCAGCTTTACAGGGGCTGCTTTTCTGAAAAAAAAAAAAAAAAACTTAAAAAACTGGAAACTTCTTTAGATCTTTTGGATTTACCTTTTTGCTACTGATTTTCACTGTAGATGTGACTATAACCAGCCAGCAGTACTCATGACACAATCTGAATGTTGAGCTGTCTTGAAATTTCTTCCACCAGATTCATTAGTCTTCTGCCCTAATTAAATCTCAGTCTCTTGCAAAGTCTCAGGACATGGACAAAATGAAGACAAATCATCTGCCAGAGTGTAACGCACATGGCTTCTAGTCCCATTGCCAATAGATTCCTTGCTCCCAACTGAAACTTCCTGAGCCTGACCTTTACTGTCTGCATTCCTATCAGCATTCTGGTTTTCCTGAGCTCTGAACAAAATCACTCATCAGGCTCTGTTTACAGAAATCTAGGACTTCTCTAGCCCACTTCTCCCAATTTTTCCAAACTTCTCTTGCAAACAAGTTCCAAAGGCTTCTGAGTCACATGGTGAGGAAGTCACAGTAATGACCCCACTTCTGGAACCAAAATCTGTATTAGTCAACTTTTCTATCATTAGGACAAAATAACCAACAGCTGAAATTTAAAGGAGGTGAGGTTCATTTAACATTAATTAATATTTCAATGGGTTCAATTCCCAGTAGACTGGCTGCAAGGGAGAAATGATATAATAGAGGGTCATGGTGGAGGAAAGCTGCTCACCTCATGGAGGCCAGGAAGCAGAGAGTGAAGGAAGCAGCCATGGAAAATAATAAACCCTTCAAGTTCATGCCCCTGGTGATTCACTTCTTCCAAGCAAGCCCCACCTACTAATAGCACATTCCACCATGAACTCATCAATGGGCCAATCCCTATGATCCAGTCACCTTCCAAACATATGAGACTTTGGGGGGACATTTTAGATCTAAACCATAACACATTATGAGATGAAGCTAATCAGGAAGAGCTGATCTATTGTTTCACTGAGTTTTGATTGAATAATACAAAGGAATAAGTATCTTAGATGGTATAAGTTATAAGAAAGATGACATTTGAATACTGGATGTCATCCCTCAAGGTACCCAGGCCTAGAATCCTTTCATGCTCTGAGCTCCCCATTTCTGAAGATCTGTGAGCTGTCTGTACCTGCGCACAGAATTCTAGCCATAGAAAGAAGAATGGAAGTTTCCAGCAAGCCAGCCCAGCCTCAAGACAGACTCCTCTCTGTTCTGACCCAAGATGTGTGCTTGGATGGGTTTGCTTGTCCTTGGAGAAGTTTTGCTCTGAGACTTCTTCATGCTGTGACCTTCTGTCCTCCCAGGCAGTGAGTCTGTAGCCCAGTGCTCTTTCCATTCTTGAGCATGTGATTCTGTTCATTAATAACCTCACCCTATGACACATGCTAAATCCTACACACAGAGTTAGACCCTTCCTGCTGCTGTCACCTGTCAGGTAACTTGTCTCACTGATTCATGGCTGAGACACAAGGGACCCTATTATGTGGGCTGGAAAGAAGATAGGAACTCCCAGCAGAAGGCCAAAATATCTACAAAGGGCTTCTAGTCCCGATACCAGACCTGGGGAAGATTACGTACTTGGAGAAGAGGAACCAGGAAGGTCTTTCCAGAGAAAATTCTGGCAACTGTTCCTTCTATTCTCATGTTCTATACACAAGCTTTGGCCCTTCCTTCATAGGGATACAGGATATTTTGTGTTCAGAATAATCCTAGATATTGTTCTCTTCGCAGATGAGCTCCAGTTTCCTTTGGGGATGTTTCCAGTTGTTTTTGTCTCTACAGACCATTCATCTTTAGTTAACTGCAGCAACTTACTGAACACTAAATATGCCCAACTGATTCTGGACTTTACCTGGTGTGATGCAGGGTTTGGGAGTATTTGGAGGCTTGTGAGGGTCTGTGTGACTGAAGGAGCCCCCAGGAAGTGGCTGTGGGTAAAGATGAGGCCCACAGGATGAGCCCCAAATGCTGCAGTGGGAGGAGGTAGGAATGGAAGAGGAGTCAGGGGGGAGGACAGAGAAGGAGCTGGGAGCCGGAAGCCTTTTCCAAAGAAGCAGTGGGAAAGCTCAGATATTGGCAGGCAAGAGGGAGTGGTCATGAAAAACGAATACCAAGGACTGAATCCCGAAGTTAGAAATACACACATCCCTACTGACTTCCGGTCAAGCGATTTTGGTGGTGCTGCGGGGATGAAAGGTGTATTAGGGTAGTTTCAAGAGAAAGCAGGAAGAGAATTTGAGATAAGTGGACACAGCTTTGGGGATGGGAATGGAAACTAGGAAGAAGCTTAGAAGGGAAGTAAGATTTCACTTTGGTTAGAATTTAGTTTTTTAACTTAAAAAAATTTTAAGATAAAATTTTGTGTTTTTTAATAATATTAAGAATATTAAGAATATTAAGAATTTAAGATTTTCAGAGGTAATATGTGTTTCTGGTTGGGAATATCTTGTGGAAAGAGGAAAAATGGACATTTGGAGGGATCACCTGATAAATACGTGGTTTTCATGGTATCTTCCTGAGTGTCATTATTCCTGGGGAAAACCCGACGACCACAGTGGGGTGTGGGAGCCGCGCTTCTCTTTGCCCTGGGGTCTTGCAGCAAACCTGACTTCCATCTTTGTTGACAAGAGCCCAAATATATCTTCTTTTGGAATTATTTTTTAAATAATGAAATGTGTTTGAGAATCAGTCTTTCTAAGTTAATGCCATAATTATGCCATTTGTTATTTTTAATATCCTCCCTTTAAATTGAACAGACAATGTGACATCAAAAGCAACTGACTTCGTGGGCAGAGCCCCGGGCTTCTCTTAGAGGACTAATGGGTCGCAGCGCTCCTGGGTCAGTCTTCCGCGGGCTGTAAACGTGTCACCCAGCAGGCGGCTCTGCACCTCGCCTTATGCTCTGTATTGTTTTCTTCTCCCCCACGATAGCTCTGTGTCAACATGACCAACGAGAGGGTGCACCACTACATCAATGACGTGCTCTTTCTCCAAGAGCAAACAGAATGTGTACAAGAGGGGGTTACCATGGAAATGGCATATTCTCCTGGTAACCAGGCTGGAGTTTTGGATTTCTTTTTCCAGGTATTCATATAATATAATTAGATACTTAACAGGATACACGTATTTAAAATGTACTGGAGACAAAGCATTTTCTTTCCAAAGGTTTTGTTTTTGAGATAGCTGTAAACATAAAGCTCTGCAGTGAATTTATAACATTTCAAAATCTATCGAAGAGCACAAGTTATCTTTACCTAAAGGGGCATTTGAAAGATAACCAATTCGTTGAAATTACAAGAAGTGTAAGAACCCTTAGATTAAGAAATATTCAACATTTTTTATTTGCTATGACTAACACCCTTTTTTGGCAATTACATGTAACCACTGTACAAACTTTATATTTTACAAGATAATTTTAAGACGAGTGATATTATGAAAAAAATTCAATAGAATGTTTTTCATTTATCTTCAGTTTCTAAAATCTGAATTTTGGAAGCCTTGCAGGCAGAGTACACACGTATATAATATTTGGTTAAATTTAAGAGGCTTGGGGCATCTGCAGGTGTTGATACTTATCTTTATCATTTTACTTTCAGTAAAAAACTTTGACACTGGAATCACTATACACAAATACAAATCTTTCACACAAACAGCAGTTTCTCTCTCCCTCTCTTTCTCTCTCTGTCTCTCTGTCTCTCTCTTCTGGGGGCTAAACCCAGAGCCTTTGCACTAAACTACCTCCCCACCCCTTTTCCTTTCTCTCTTTTTTTTTTGTTGTTGTTGTTGTTGTTTTTGTTTTTTTTGAGATAGAATTTTGCTAAGTTGCCCAGGGTGGGCATGAGCTGGCAATCTTCCTGCCTCAGCCTCTCAAAGTGCTAGAATTACACGTTGTTTGAGGGCATAACTGACCAAAAACAGAAGTATATTAAAAGTAGAGACAGATTCTTTTTCTGAGTGTCTATATAAATGTAATAAAAATAAAATGAGTGTACCTGAACAGTATGAAAAATACCAACCTAAGTGACAGAGGAAAAAACTCTCTCTCTTCCTCACTCTCAGAAGCCATCCGGATTTCTTTCTTTGTTGGATGAAGAAAGTCAAACTATCTGGTCGGCGGAACCGAACCTTCCAAAAAAGCTCCAAAGTCTGCTAGAATCGTCGAACACAAACGCGGTGTACCCGCCCATGAAGGACGGGAACGGGAACGTGGCGCTCCGGGGTGCGGGCTCAGCGTTCACCGTCATGCACTACGCCGGGCGGGTGAGTGATGAAGCCGCGTGGCCCGTGGTGTGCGCCTGCAGAGCCGTGGTCCCGGGAACGAGCTTTGGAAGTTGGGGTGCCTTGGTGCACGTGATTCTGATCGGGACGCTGGACAGGCAACCCACAAAATTTTACTTTTGTAAGCGATTTGCTTTCAGTGTGAGGAGGGATTCCCGTTCCCAGCATGGTGTGGAGAACGGAGTGCGACCACACGTGGCTTCCTAGGGTTATCGTTTCACACGAGTGCAAGAGCCCGGGGGTTCAGGTACACAAACAGCAACGCTGTGTGTCTTGGGGTCTTTTCACAATGCGAGCAAACTTCCGGTGACCGCATTTGCTGGTCCTGCATGTGGCTGGAGTCCTGAGGTCCTCTTCTTGGAGTGTGGCAGCCTAAGACAGCGCTGCCCTTGCTACTTCTGCCTCTCAGCCAGGTTGGAGACTCGTGCTCCTTTCTCTTGGGGTTCCTCGAATCCCTGCCCCCCAGCCACCGCAAGCTCCTTCACACTCAACCTTAAATTTCCCTCCTTGTCTTCATAGGAAGATCAAATTGTATTCATCTTTTTGTTTGTTTTCTTTTCTTGGTACTGGGGGTTGAACCCAGGGCCTTTCCCCTGAGCTACCACCCCAGCCCTTTTAAAATTGTTTTATTTTGAAGTAGGGCCTCAGTTGCTAATTTGCCTGTGCTGGACTTGAACTTGCCATCCTCCTGCCTCAGCCTTCCAGAGTGCTGGGATTTGAGGCTTGTACCACCGTGTTGGGCTTTTATCCATCTCTGAATACTTAAATCCGTGCCTGTCTTCAGTCCCACTCTCATTTGTAGTTAATGATGCCACCTTTGCATTTGTCCCCTGTACCCTCGGCCACTCTGGCAACAGCCCTTAGCAGGAATTAGGCACTGGAAGATAGAATCTTGCCCTCCTGTTGTGAAGGACCCAGTGGGAGGGGACAGAATCTACCCGGGCTACTTGAGCAGAAGGGGATTCAGAGCAGGAGCAGATCTTTGCAGGCTCTCAGGTGCATTCCAGGAGCTCCCTGAAGACCAAACCCCAGAACTGAGCCGCCAGGGCCCTGTCAGATGGGGATCCGCAGCCAGGCTGAGAGGCAGCTGCTGCACTTTGGGGCGTCCCGTTACTGCTGCCACCTGCTCAGGTGACGTCCCTACGGCCTGGCACTCAGCATGGGGAGGCGAGTGTCTAAAGCAAGGGCTGGCCATGCCAGCTCCAGAGAGCCCCACAGTGCCTGACAGGCCCTGGAGCAAGGGCCCAAGCCACACAAGAGTGACCTCTGCCCTCTGCCTGCACAGGCCTGGTCACAGCAGCCAAAGGTAGCAGCTCTGAAGTCAGCTCCCAACTGCAGAGGCTTCTGGGAAGGCTCCTTTCTTGCCCTGCAACCTCTGCACTGCAGCTGCGCCAGTCCACCGGCCACCGACCCCACACAGATGGGAGGGGAGCAAGTGTGGCCGGGTGCAGAAAGAACAGGAGGGAGGTGGGGTCACTAAAAAGGCTGCCTTGGGCCAAACCCCTAATAAGTCCACACCTGCTACGGAGGACTTTGTCCTCCTGACTGTTACCTCATACAATACTTTAGACAGTGGAGGACAATGCCTATGACAATACGTGACGGACGCTAGGATGTCAGAGGTTGGCTGATTTTAGAAACATATGCTTGGAAATGTGTATCTTGATGGTTTTACCCAGGAAGAGTATGGAGAAGAGGGGAAAAAAATTACTGAACAGAGCAGTAGCGTGGAAACCCTGAGAAAAGGGCTTTGGAACATGCGTGGGTGACGTAGCAGCCAGGCCCCGGTGAGCCTGTGAGCGGGGACAGCAGGGCTCGAAGATGCTTGGGGTGGCTGCTGGATGTGGAGAGGAAGTCCGTGGAAAGGTTTCTGTGTCCCTGGACAGTTACTAACTTCCTCTTCTATTCGAGAGACTGAGCCTTTGAAATTCTTTGTAATAAAGGAAACTTTTAGTCCTATATCCAGATATTGTATCTATACACTCTTCATATTAAACATGTATTGAATTTATAACAATTACATAAAACTTTACAGTAAGGTACCATGATTTTAGGAAGTTATTTTCCTTCACTGTTTTAGGGGAGCCATGGTAAAGGGATACAGATCTAACCTGCCCTGTTCATCTGTGTCATGCAGAGAATACTAGATATTGAATAAAAGCTAACTGCATTTTAATGGGGGAAACGTGGTTTAGAATCCTGGTTTCCTGATTTATATTCAATTTTAAAAAATATTCTAGCACTTAATAAAAATTCAACTTTAGCTGCAATCATTTCTAGAAAATTTGGGTTGAAAACAACTCATAGTTTAAGTTAATAGAATTATTGCGCTGGTTTCTATTGGAAATTAGCCCGTAGAACGACAACCAAGGGGTCAGCTGGTGCTGATTCAAAGTCCTTGTGGAATCGTGAGTTTTCCCATGAAAGCACCTTTATTTTTAAGCAAGTTTTCCATAATTAGAGTCAATCTTGCAGCTTTATAAAATCTTTCCTTTCAGTGAGAGGTATTAGTGCATCTTAGCCAAAGGATCCCTAAGGATAAATTCATGTGTTAGAGTGCAAATTATGTGTAGTTTGTGGCCATATGTCACCCACATGCCTTCTGAATCATCCGGTGTAGCTCTAGATGCACTTAAACCCTGAGCTATGGCACTACAAAAAAAAAATAAAAAATAAAATAAGCAGCATATTCTTCATTTTGTAAGTCAAGGTAGGTAGAAAAAGTTGAACGTAGTGTTTTTTTTGGATGCAGGAGGAAGAGACCCAAATAATCTTTGACAATAAAGTTGACTCCCTGGAAGCACTTGTGGCCCTGTGTGCTCTTGAATTTGTGAGCAGTCTCTCTGGCCACATGGAAGGGCTGGAAAGTGTCCCTCACCACCCCATGCTCCTCCTGGGCGATTCACTGGGTCTTTTTATTTCACACCTCCTAGGAAGGGCGGCGGTTGCACCTAGCAGTGGTCCTGACAGCCAGGCCCCCCTGGGGGACTCGCCGTCCCGACAGCTCCAGCTGGGAGCCTGTGCCCTGCTTCCGAAGCACGTGCATGAGGGGGCTCACAGGTCCTTTTAGAAATGTTTAAGCAACATGATTTGAATGATAGCTGAAGAGCTTCCCTAAACACATTTGAATTTTTCATTACTCATAGGAGTGTGGTGTATTTTCCAATCTCCATTACGGAAATATTTTAAAGTAAATGGTAAGAGCATTTCATACATGGCATGAAATATTAATAAGGTGTCATTAATGAGCATAGATTTGAATTAAAGAAGGCTTGTGGGGTTTGTGGTTTTTTGTTTTTTGCTTTTTGTTTTGGTTGTTGATTATTTGTGTTAGCAAATTTTAAATCATATCTAGGATTGCCTGTTATAGGGATTGCTCTTAAACTGCTGTTTTAAATTACAGATAAACATTTAACCCAGAATTGTATCTAATTTTATTGACTGTTAAAAGTAAGAATCTTGAAGGGAAGGAGAATTATAGCTTGACATTGGCTCTTAGGAGACTTGAGTTTCCGTTAAAGCGATTCTCAACCATCTGTAGTAGGAAGTAGTATTTTAAAGTTCTTAAATTTCCATGTGAGAGAAGTGAATGGATTAGGAGGAAGTAAACTGGTCTGAAGTAACAAGGATTGAATTAAGGAAAATGTGAGGAAACATTAGTAATCGTGCAGTATGTGGCACACGAACCTACGCTCCTTGATTGTTTCCTGTTCATACGACTTCCTCAAAAGTTACTATAATATACTTCACGATACAGCATTTCCGTTTGGATCTCATATAGCTACCCCACTGCCTGGTGGTTCCTATGTATCGAATTAGCACCGTTCTTGTAACCCAAGAGGATGTGTCTGTGTTTTGGCTCTGTGCCCCACAAAGCATTGTAAAGGGCTGAGTGGTGGCCTCCAAAAGATATGTCCAGGTCCTCATCTGTGGAAGCTGGGCACGTCAACTTGTTTGGAAAGAGAGGTCTTTGTTTAGAGAGCTCCTGAGCTAAGGGTTTGACCAGGAGATCATCCTAGATTCTGTGGGTAGGCGCTAAGCCCAGCGGGAAATACCCAAAGGAAGGTTTGGTCATGGAGGAGGCGCCATGATGGTTGGAGGCAGAGCCTGGAGTGCTGTGGCCACAGTGGGGGGACATGCAGAGCATCCAGGAGCAGGACAGGTGTGGTTGAGGGTGGGGCGCTGCCAGGCCTAGAGCTCAGGCCTCCAGGGCCAGTGGAGAATACGTTGCTCTTGCTTTGTGACACCCAGTTTGTGGTTATCTGTTACAACAGCATTAGGAAACCTGTACAGCATTCACTGGTTTGTTCCATTTTACAGCATGTGAGAGAACGATAGGATGTTAACACTAGACTTTCTTCGTAGCACGTGACCTGTTTTTAAGTGATCCCAGCACTTGTGCACCTCTGCTTTGATCGTGTCCTCTTCCCTGTTGCCCCAATCTCCTCTATTTTCCCAAGGATCAAGTTCTTAGCCAAGTCCAGATTTCCTTGATCCTGCCCTGCCTCATCAGTATGAAGTCTGATGCTTGCTTCACATTTCACAACTGATGGAGCGCTTCGGAGACATGTTCACCACATCTTTGTGTACAAACATTGCCATTTCAGTTTTCGTTCACTGTGCTTTGGCGAGGTTTAATGGTTCACGGAAGGTTGTTCAGCCCCTGGTCGTCTCCTAGGGCTATGATGGCAAAGGACCCGGGCTTGGCAGTTGAGCAGTAGAGATCTGCTTTTCCATGATGCTGGAGAAGCCGTGCATGGGGTGTCAACGTGATCGTACCTTCTCAGTCTCCCAAGGGATGCAGTTCCAAGCCTGTCCTAGTGAACTGTCGCTCCCAGCCTTGTGCTCTTGGGAGTTCATGAATACATCACCCAAGATCTGTGGCCATCGTGCTGCCAGTCCCTCAGTGTCTCTGGGTGTCCTCTCCTCTTCTTGAAAGGACTTAGTGCCCACCCTAGCAGGCCCTCCTCTTGATTTAACTAATGACATGTGCAGGACCTTTCTGTGGTTCTGGGAGAACCTGAATTTGGGGACACTCTTTAGCCCACCATTGGTTGGTAGATGGCAGCACCTTAGCTCATTCAAGTCCCTCCTGGTTTCATGTCCCCACCTCACAGCAGGGTGACAGTCTCCAAGCCCTACTTGTAGATCCATGTGGTGTAGTGGAAAGAGAAGAGGGATTGGGCCCACTGGACAGGCTGGACTTCCACTCCATTGCTGGGCGACACTGAGAAGGACAAGGACCCTTGGAGTCTACAGCCAAGAGCTTTACAATTGAGGACAATACAGTAATGAATCTCGTGGACTTATCCTGGAGGTTAAGTGGTGGGCTAGCGATCAGTGCAGGGTGATTATTTTTACAGAAGGCTTCCTAAACTTGAGTCACACCTCCTTGACAAGAGGTCAAGGCCTGCAGTTCCAGAATGTCACAGGGTTTAGCAAAATTTTGACCTTATCAGAGACATCAAGCAGTGGGAAACATTTCAGGGATCATTTAGTCAATTTGTTCTGTTTTCGGATGAGAATATGGGTGGGCCAATTGACTTCGATTAAGTCTGTGGTAAATGTCTTTCATTTGTTTATAAAAAAATTGTTTCTTATATCTCATAAATGGTCTCACATCATGGAAAGCCGTGTTTAGTAGACTGTGTTAGAATATTTGTTTTGGGGGGCGTGGTGGTGTAAGCATCACTCTGTAGGTGGCAGGCAGCTGTAACCACCCCAGTTATACTATGCTATCTTCCTGCACCCCATCACACTTGAAAGACTTCGGTGAGAGATAAGTGCTGAAAATTTAAACATTTCTCCCTCTGTGGAAACCATAACATAATGCTAAGAGAGAAAACATGTAGATAAATGTTTTAATTTATGTTAATGTGACCTGCTTTTTAGTGAATATGTAAGTTGTTTGGGAGATGAGTAGCTCTACCTTGATTAAAAAGAATTTTGTAAAAAAAGTTGTATTCTTTACCATTTAGTTTTATGGCTAATATTTTCACTGAGCGTGCAGGTATGCGAAATGTTAATGGACATTTAAACAGCTCTTTTAATATATTTCCCTTAAGAAAATTAAAACCTTCTCTACAATTTATACATATGTACTCTGTATTGCAATTTTCTAGTGAAATAAAAATTGATAGCCCCTTGATATTGTGAGCTGGCAGATGTGCTGCTTTCTGGGGTGGATTTTGTTCCTCAGGATTCTTTCTCCACACCCGTATCCACATCCCTGCGCATGAAGTTGTCATCCCAGACACAGACAGCTCAGTCACTGTTGTTCTTGTCACTATTTGGCTAGGCTTCTCCAGCAATCCCACTCCCGACACAGTGATGATGGAGATGATGTGGAGACAAGGATGGTCCTGATTTGGGGCCTGTCTGTAAAATACCAGTTTTTTCCCTTCTCCTAGAAAAGTATGCACCCATCTTTGAATGAAATGTTTGAAAATCGCCTTATTTGTGTAGATTGATGCCGTGACCCAGCTTTCTGGAGAGGTGGAAATCTTTATCTCATTGGCACTCTGGCAGGTTCTGGGTGATGCGCATTCACTGTCCTTAGTCAGAGGGTAGCCAGGGGCCCTGCAGCCATTCAGCTTCCCGTCCCTCCTGTGCTGGGAACACTGTCTGTATCTCATCTGCCAGCCTTCACCCATGGAGATTTGTGGGAGACACGGTGCACCCAGGACAGCTCTGGAAGTGAGCCTTCAAATCCAATGACAAAGCAGACAGACTGATCAATGGGTGGCTTCCATTTGTTTCCCTCTTTCCTCCAGGCAGCATCTCTAGACATAGCAATTAAATCTGTCTGGTCTAAGCCAAACTGATGCTGTTAAAGGTTATTTGACAAAAATATTTTGACCCACACAGAGAGAGCTTAATTCCCATCTGTATTTGTTCACCTCTTGGGCAGACGTTTTGAAAAATAAACATGAGCTCTGCTGGGCTCCTGATGTTCCATTCCAGGCAGCAGCATCACCTTTCGCAGGCTGTGACCCGAGAGTCCTCAGTGCTGCCTTGCTGGGCATGCAAGGAAGGGAGGTGTGGGTCTCACGTGCAGAATCTTCCTGCTTCTGCAGGACTGAGCCTGTCCAGTGTCTTCACTGGTGCACAGAAGGTTATGAGCACAGAGCATTAGAAGCCCTAAATATTAGCATATTAGTGTTACTTGGTTGCTTCTTTTCCTTACATGGAATGAAGCATATTCATAAATGTCATCTACACTGGAGTCAAGTATTACACCTGTGTCCTGGTTTCGGTGTCTCCCGGGACTCTGCACCATTACTGTGCGCTCCTGAAAACCTTCACTCGCCAGCATTTATCAGCTCACAGTGAACCAGAGGGAGATGAGCCAAGCTACTGGGTAGAATCACTTCGTGGAAAAGTGAGGAGAGTGCCCACGCTTCTAAGGTCGGTGGAGGGTGGAGGTAATTCACCACTGCATGGGGAGCGGAGGCCCTGGGCAGCAAACCTCAACTCACATCCCTTATCAGAAACGCCTGGGACCAGCAGGCTTTCAGATATTTTCAGATTCTGGAGCACTGCCATACACTGTACTGGCTGAGCAACCATAATGTGAAAATACAAAACCCAAATGCTCCAAAATCCCAAACTTTTCAGAGCTTGTCAAAAAAAAATTTTTTTCAAGTTTAGACCATTATGGATTTCAGATTTTCAGATTAGGGATGCTTGACTTGTAATGAGGAAATACAGGCTCTTCTGTTTCCTGTTTACATCTCAAATCCAGATCCTTGCCTTTGCACCCCAGTACCCCAGTTTCCATTGCATGAGTCACCCACACCCTCTTGGGCCCCTTCGTCAGCATCCTGCTACTGGTGGAATCAGCACTAATTATCACAAGCAAAGAGCACGAAGAGTGAGTGCTTTTGCTTAAAGGGTTGTAGGGATGCTCATGGTCTCTAACTCTTCCTTTTTTTTTCTTATTCTTTTTTTTTTTTTTTGTGGGTACCAGGGGGTCGACCTCAGGACCTTGCGTGCCAGCAGGCGCCCGTGCCGCTGAGCGATATCACTGGCCCTTTTTTCATATGTGGGATCCGGGAGTCGAACTCCGGACCTCGCGCTTGCCAGGCAGGCGCTTACGCCGCTGAGCCATCTCACCGGCCCTTCTTATTCTTTTTTCCTTGTCTGGTAATTGCTTGAAATTAAATAGGGTGGTTCTGATTCAACTTGTTAGAAATGGACCTACACAAGTGCTCATTGTGGGCACTTTACCAACAGCTCCTAAGCCGTCCTTTTACGCATTTCTGTCTCTACCTGTGGCCACCGAGTGGAGGGTGAACTCTGCTTTCTGCTCTGAAGCCCGGCTCCCCCAGCCCCTTGCAGCAGGTCTGTTCTCTGTGTACCTGGGGGCCATCCAGGCTGGGCTCAAAGGATGCAGTCAGGATCCAGTTGTCTTTGTGACTTGCACTGCTTTTTTAAATATATTCAGCAAGTTCATCCTTCCCTGAAACAATCAAAACCTGGACAGCTCCAGGGAGCAATCTGCTTTCTCTCTGGCCTTAGAAACTCCTTTATTTGCTTTACCTGGTGGTCGCAGACTCAACTCTGATTCAGACTTTCTAGTGCTCCGTGACCATCAGAACAACAAACTTAAGAAGCCTGCGGCGTGCTGTGCGTGGCCTACAGTGTCCTGCCTGCTTGCTTTTTATGACATGTGGACAGGAAGAGCCTGGGTGACCCATATGGTCAGTGAGGTCTCCCACACCCTGGCTGCTGTCCCCAGGATCACCCTGTAGATCCCCCCACCCCTCCCAGGAACACTGGACGTCCTTCCCACTATGTGAAAGATATGCATCCCTGTGGCTGGCGATCTCCTGCCCCGGCCATGGGCTTGGGGGTTTGTTCCACACAGACCCCTCTCCTGGCCTCCATGGCTCCGCCTCCCCACCTGCCCCCTTGGCAGCATTTACATGGCTCTACTCTGTGGGTGAGACAAGGAAACTTCGCAGTGTACTTTGCCACTCACCTGTGCTCTGTCCCCTGTGTGCAGTTCAGAGCGGCTCACACCCCGCAGCAGGACTGTCCCCGCCCCTGCCTGCCCTCTGTGCTGTGTCTGGGGCCACTCGCTGGCTGGCGCAGCGTCATGCTAACTAGTGGGGCCGTGCAGAGGTGAGAGAGTGATCACTGTGTATCGGGGACCCGGGCAAAGACCCCCATCTCCTGTCTGGTGCTGTGACACAAGGCTGCAAAGAAAAACTCAGAGACAAGATAAAAGAGAAATGGGGAACTGGGATGGTCAGTGCTTGAGGTAGCAAAGACCCTGTACCAGCCAGATCCACAGTGTTTATTGGTTGTGTAATCTATAGAACAGGAGGCTACGTGTGGTTGCTGGGGGTAAGACGCTGATGCAGGCAGGAGGGAGCAAAACATCCTTGCATCAAGGGCAGAAGAGACCAGGAATAGGTCATGGTTAGTGACTAACTCATTTTTCAAGTAAAACAAAGTACAGTTCTGGGAAAGAAATTTGAGAAGAATCACTTGTCCTTGGCTGCCATGTTATGTCAGAGCCCCACAGCCCCACAGACCACATCCCTGGTCTCTGCTGTGGCCATTGGTGGAGGAAAATGCTAATCCACACGCCATCCGCAGTGCTCTTATGGGTCTCGTGGGCTTCGGCCTGACATACTTCTTAAAACAAGCCAATTGTGGGGTTAACTCCTTACAGCCCACACTGCTTAGAGCCTGCCCTGGGCGTAATCAACAGGGCAGTCTCCCGCAGCCGCGTCTGCTCGCTCTCAGCTTAGCGGGTAAGCCAACAAAAGGTGTCAAAGTACTGCTGGCAAAATTTGTTCTTTTAATTGAGATATAATATTTGCACAACTTTACGGAGTGCATTATGGTAATTTGATACATTTATACAATGTAATAAAGTCAAGGAAATAAGCATTTCCCTCTTTTCAATCATTATTTTTGTATGTTGGAAATTTTCTACTCTTCTAGCCACTTTGAAATCTCTCATAGATTGTCTCAGTCCGTCATTACTGCCGTGTGCTGCAGAAATGTAGAAGGAATTCCTCCACTCCACCTGCACTTGGTGCCCTTGATTGAACTTCCTGCTCCTCCAACCCCGGCTCTTCCAGTCTCTAGTGATCACTTTCTGCTCCCTTCTTCACAAGACTGACTTTCTCTGATTTCACAAATGAGAGAGAACACATGGTATCTGTCTCTCTATAAGCATGTCCATGCACAGTGATGCTCCATTGTATATATGTACCCTGTTCTTTTCATCCCTATTTATCTGCTTTATGTTTATCCCATCTTTTCTCTATCCATCCATCCACTGGTGAACATCTAGATTGATTCATATTTTAGCCATTGTGAATAGTGCTTCAGTAAGATCCATAGGAATGTAAGTATCTTTCTGGTATAAAGATGTTGCCTCCTTTAATTATAATTACATACCTAGTAGTGGGATTGCTTGATTATATGGTAGTTCTACTTTTAGTTTTCTGAGGAACCCCCATACTGTTTTCCATAATGACTACACTAAGTTACTTTTCCACTGTTATGGTTTGTATCTAAAATGTGCACCAAAGCCTCAGGTGCTCCCAGGTGGTGCTTTATGGAATGACTGGGCCATGGATGTGTGACACTGAATTAAGGGTGTGATAACTGGATTAGTCCGATGATTGGTTTGGCATAGTTCTAGGTGTGGATAATGGGAAGACCCACCCTGGGTATGGCTGACACCAACCAATAGGCTTGTAGCCTGGATGGGATAAAAGGGAAAGGAAGGTTTGCTGCTTGCAGCCTCATGCCTACCCTGCCATGGACTGTTTCTCCACTGCCATGCCACCCTGCCTTGGATCCAGCTGACTATGGAGTGAATTCTCTACAAACTGTGAGCTAAAATGAATCTTTCCTCCTCCAGCTTATAGGTTTCAGGTATTTTATCTCAGTGACAAAGAAAGTAACTATGACAGCATCCTTGCACCATGTATTATTTTCTGTTTTCTTAATGATGTCCATTGTACGAGTGAGATGATAGCTTATTGTGGTTTTGATTTGCATTTCCCTGATGATTAGTGGGATTGAACATTTTTTCATTTACTTTTTGGCTGTGGCCATATTTGGAGACTGTTAAAACAACATACCTATCACTGCTTTGTGCTCAAATGGATGCAAGATCAAGAGATGGATAGATATGGACATTGATATAGCCATCAAAAGCAGTATAAATAGATATGTCCGCAAGCACTCAGAAATCCAGCACAAAAACTGGCAGCAGCATATGGCCATTATCCATGCTGTAATCTGGCATGTCTTTAAATGCCTGTAGTCCAGGCCAGCCTTGAACTCACAGTAGCCCACTGCCCTGGAACTTGCAGGGATCCTCCTGCCTCAGCCTGTGACTTCTGAGATTACAGGCATGTGACACCATACCTGGAGGGGACTTTGTTAAAGGAGCTGGATCTTTGAGCACTTCAACCATGTGAAGATACAGGTCTCCACATCCCAATTATCTTAATTGTGTAGTAATGTCGTTAGCAATCTGTTTGACCTCAGCAAGATGACCTTGACCGGAGCGTCTGGATATAACGGATCATTTCCCCCAAGCTGAGGGCACAGAAGGAAGCAGAAGGCACAGGAAGTCTAAGTAGTGAAGCCATAGTGACATCCCCGCAGGCTCCTGTGGCTTTGCCACCATGGCTTCCTGCACGTCTTGCCTCTGGTCAGAACGAAAGGGGATAGAGGGGTAGTGACATGTGTCGGAGCCTGGCGTCCCATGCTCTCCTCTTCCCTTTCCTGCTGGGTAGGCAGTGCCCCCCACTACCTCCGCAACCACTCTACCAGTCCCCAAGGCTCCTTCTGTGTCCAGATGACAACATCTCCATTCACACTGCTCTCTGCAACTCTCATCTCGTTGTCTGCTCCTGCATCGGCCTCCCAGGCGCTGTGTCCTGCTCTTTGCATCCTTTATGCCTTCAAGAGCCTCGTTGTTGTCTCTCTTCCAGCAATGGGACAGTGTGAGCACCTACAGACTCTGTCCCTTTATGGGCTGCCAAGATAGGAATAGATGAAGCAAAGAATTGGGAATGGTGGAGATTGGCACCATCTAGACAGGAAGAGAGGCTGCACAGAATTCTCAGAGACTCAAATGATTGCGGGGAATAGGTTATACAGGAAAAGGTGAGGACACAGCCCCAAAAGAGGGGGGTATCTGCAGTAGGGACCAGTTTTTCCGAGGCTGGGAGATAAAGGGAGCACAAGGTACTGTGGAGCCCAGGCACTGGAGACAGAATGTGTAACTGGACCCATGGCAGCTGCCCCAGGCCCATGAGGAATGGGCTCTGAGAGTAACACGGAGCCAAGGAGGAAGGTGACTGTTCGTCCTGGTTCCTGACTTCTGCTGGAGGCTTCCAAGGGAGGCTGGGCAACCCTTGGCCTGTAGAGCTGATGGAGCAAATGCACGTGAACTCTGAAAGTGCAGCACAGACAAAATCGGATTTTTTTTTTTTTTTTTTTTGGTGGTACTGGGGATTGAACCCAGGCTTTCACATTGGGCTACATCCCCAGCCCTTTCCTATAGTTTTTTTTTTTTTTTGGAGACACAGCCTTGCTAAGTCACTGAGTTGTCCAGACTGAGCTTGAACTTGCTATCCTCCTGCCTCAGCCTCCCATAGAGCTGGGATTACACATGTGTACCACCATGCCAGCCAAAGTTAGATTTCGTAGCTAGATAGATATGTAAATTCAAGATTTCTCTGGAAAAAGAAGTTAAAGGTAACATTCAATTTTATTATTTTTAGTATTTTAAATTTTTTATAAATATGCAAGTATTATAAGATTGTACTCAGCTGTTTTCCTTAATTATTTTTCCAGATTTAGTCTTCCTACTCTCCTCAGTCCAATGAGGGCTAAGTTTTGATAACCTTTGACAGTAGCCACACTGACCACTTAAACATCTGACCAGATGAGGTCCACTCCTGCCTATTCCTGTGTTCCTCGAAGACCCGTCTTCAGTACCCAGAGAGGAGGTCTTAACTACGGGCTGCGTTAATCACATCGCTAAACTTCCCTGGGTGGGAACCAGCCAGACCTCAGCAGCAAGCTGAACAGAGAAGAAACGCGGCTCAGGGCACTGAGAGCTCGGGTCCCTCCGCGGAGGACCGCAGTGTGGCCTGGTCCATCCCGCACCTCGCTCCCGCACCAAGGTTTCCTTCATTTCTCCTACCGCAGCCTCCCTCCTTCAACTGTAACCCGCGCTGGCCTCCTCGGGGGGCACGTGGGCAGCGCCTGTTGCTGGCTTCCGCCTGAGCCTGAAGAGGGAGGGCTCTGGGGAGCAGCGGAGAGGGTTTGCTTCTATTCCAGTAGTGGCAGGGGATCCGGAGGCCTCTTTTTGAGAAACTCGGGCCACATCAGCCGCAGAGCAGGTGGTCAGGGTGGCGACGGCCCCGTCCCGGACGCCTGAAGAACCCGCTGTCCCTGTCTACCAGGGAAGGAAGCACCTGCCCCTGCTGCAGCTCCGGGAACCACACGTGGTGGGAAACCAGCTATTTCCACACTGCTCTCGCCTCTGGGTTCCGGTTTCCTTGGTGATCAGCCAGGCACGAGCGCCGCAGCCTTCGGTTGGGAAGCAAACACTTGGTGCAGCTTTCCCTAACTTTTACTTTCTGTGTCAGGCAGGAAACTCGGTTTCTTGATGAACCGTGAATCGCAGCCACCTCGCTGAGATCTTTGTGCATCTCCCTCTTCATCTATAGCTGACATAATTATCTCCTAATTGTATTTTTGCAACACTAAAGTGTGACAGCGAGGACATCTTAAAAGCAGCCACTTCCCATGGCACCGGCTCAGCACCGCACTGGGCGTCTCAGCACTGCTCACTGCCCAGACGGAAGCCAAGCAGAAGCTTCCTTTTCAGTCGTTCGAACAGAATCGTCCCAGGGGAGATTTCGGAATATGTGGCAGTTCCCTTAAACACGTGCACTGGGTGACATAATTAGGCGTCTGTCTATTGCGCGTGCGAGGGACATGGTCACATCCAGCGCGAAGCCCGTCTGTCTTCCAGGCCTTAGAATAATGAGGCTGGATGACCTGTGATGGAGATGATGGGTTTCTCCTTTCACCTCCCAAATCACAAACTAGCAAACCAAACAAAAGAACAGCACGGCTGTGACACAGCTTTCTGACCTCAGGAGGCCGCAGGCGATGTCTCAGGCAGGCTGGGTGTTTCCTGCGCAGACATTCTCTGTCCGGTTCCCTCGGCTTTGGGCCTCACATCCTCTCTGGCACCTGGAACCCTCCCGCCCTGATCCACAGCCTCTCTTTGTGTCTTTTCCTTGCAAACGTGCTGCCTGGTGTCCAGCGGCCCCTCCTGTAGCAGCCCGCCGCTCTCTGACCCGGGCGGCTGAGGGCACTGTGGGCTTCCCTCCCGGGAGGCTCATCCTGTCCGCAAGGCAGAGATGAACTTCAGGTGTGCAGGTGCAGGTGCAGGTGTCGAGCAAGCTCCTCCTGCTGGACAGGCAGCCTGAGTACCACCTCAGAGACGGCACAGGTGACGCTGTGTGTCCTTCTCGAGTCGGGGCATAAAGTTCTGGAAAAGGGAATGAAACGGCACAGGTGAGGGCTAGAAACGGTATGAAATGCTAGGTGCTGCGCACATGGGGAGGGGACAGCCCTCTTCATTTATCTTCAAAATGAGAGGCAGATGAAGAGGGAGGTGGGGAGAAAATGGAGAGAGATGGATACAGAGAGAGATGAAGATGGAGATTAGGAGGAGGAGGGAGAAGAGAGGAGAAGCAGAAAGAGGAGGAGTGAAAGAAGAGGGGAAAGGAGGAGGAGAGGGAAAGGAAGAGAAGGAAAAGAAGAGGAAGAAGAGCAAGTGGAAGAAGAAGAAGGAGGAGGAGGAGAAGAGAAAGCAGGAGGAAGAGGAGGAAAGAGGAGAGAGCAAGGAGGAGCATCACCGCCTGCTTGGCAATGAGTCCTGTGGCCCCCCTGGCCCCAGCTCCGAGGCTGGAGCCCAGCCTACTGTGCCCTGCAGGTCCTGCCTGCTCTCCACTGCCATGGCGGGTGAGGACCAAGGGACCGGAGGTGGGAGGCAGAGGCCGCAGGTCAGGGGGCAGGGCTGGAGACAGCGGAACGACTTCATGAGGCCGGGTAGGCAGTTCCCACAGCTGTGAGGGTTTATCAGGAACCCGGCTTCCCGTTTCCATCCTTTCATCAGAACAGACTGCGCAGCCGTGATGGCACAGGCCTGTGTGGCTGCGGCCGGACCCCGGGATGCCCAAGAGGGAGCCGAGCGGCCTGCCTGGTTCTTCCCAGATACACTGCGCCTCGTTTACCCGTGCAGTAATTACCTGTCGATTGAAAGTCAGCATTCTTAGTGTTTAGTCCGTGTCTGCAGTCCGTGACGATTCTGCGCACTGTGGGGAGTCATGCGTGTCCACGACACTTTATTCCCTTTATCGTCCCCTCCCCGGCTCTTGGTCCCCTTCCATTGGCAAACAATCCATCTCTCCATTTCCTGTTATCTTGTATTTTGCTCTTTAATTTATTTGTACTTTGAGTTTCTCACACAGAGAAACTGGGCTTACTGAAGCTTGTGAAAGCAGGAAAAGGCCAGCATATTTCTGGGTGGTCTGAGACTTTCTGGAAGAGACTGGGATTCAACTTGGACCATGGGAAGCAGATCTCATCCAGCTCCCGGTGCGAGTGGGTCACTCGCCATCTCGGAGGCCCGAGGAGGACAGAGCAAAGGATGGGACCCTTCCCTGCCCTCCACTGCCGGGCTCCTGAGCCTCCACTGGAGCCGAGGCTGTCGCTGTCTGGCTACCTGGGCTGGAGCTGACTCGCCGGCCTCTCCACTCACTGATGTTTGACCTCAGGCCCCTGGATTATGTGAGCCCATTCCTCCGAATATCTAGGTTAATGTATGTTATACTATTGAGTCTATTACTTCTCTGGAAAACCTCCACTTATACAAAAGTCCTATATTCCTTTAAGACAAAAATAAAACATGTGGGTTATTTGAGTCCAGATTATAATTATTGACAGGGCCATCTCATTTGTTACAAATTTTTTTTTAAAAATTCTACCTATACGTACAAAATCCTAGCTTTCTTTTAGTACATACAATTCTGAAATGAACAGATTTTGTTATAAATTTTAAAAAACAAACAATTTTTAGTGTCATTAAAATCAGCTTCCTTTTAGTATGTAGAGTTTTGAAACGCTCAGTTAATTTCTGATTGCAGCTAGTGCTGAGCTGCGGGGTTTGCCTTGGGCGTCTCCCTCCCTGGCCCTGGGGCAGGGTCAGAGGAGCTTCTCGGAGGTGACAGCTCTCTGTGGCCAGGAGCACAGAAGCACCAAGCACCGAGCCCCTCCCAGTGCTCGCCTGAAGGCTGGGAGGGAGGGGAGTCCCCACCCAGCACTCCCAAGAACCCACACTCCCTACTACTGGAGGAGGCCTGGTGGGGAGCAAGACTTCTGATCCTGGGGACTGATCTGGCTGCGTGGTGTGCGGGAGCCCACGACCGCAGGACGGTGAAAACTTCAGCAGCTGCCTCTCAGCAGGGCAGAACCCCTGCACAGGAAACCCCCAGGCACCTGGAAGAGTGAGAGCATCTCCTCAGAATTCACAGAATACGAAACCAGCTGAAGCAGAGTTCCCTGTTTCAAGTAGCCCGCAAACTTGTATCAAGACAGGGTGTAGGTTGGACCATGAAATGGAACAGATTCAAAAGAATTGAGATGATGCAGAGTAGGTTGGCCTACAGCAATGGAGTTAAACTAGAGATCAGCAAGAAAAATAATAACAGGAAAATCTCCAAATGCTTAGCAGCTATGCAGTACTGTTTCAAATATTCCATGGATGAAGTCTTAAGAGAATTTTTAAAAATATATATATCTAACAGAATGAAAGAACTAAAATACAGCATTAAAAAATGTGTGAGATGCAGTTGGCACAGTACAAAAAAAAATAAGAAAACAGAGAAAGTTTGAAATGAATAATCTCAGCTTCCTTGCAGGAATTTAGGAACAAAATCAAAGTAAGCAAATATGAGACAGTGCCAAAAGGCAGAAATCAATGGAATTGAAGGAAAAAAAGTTAAAATCAATGAAGCAAAGAGCTGACTCTTTGAAAATATCAATAAAAATGATAAACCTCTGGTAAGACTGACAAGGGATAAAAAGAGAAAAGACATAATAACCAATATCGGGACTGAAACAGGAAGTGGATTTATAGACATCAACAAGACCCAATGGGAATGCTACTAATAACTCTCACATATGAACAGGAATATTTAAATGAAATGGACCAGTCCCTCAAAAAAGCACAAGCTACTCCAGTTCACCCAACATATAATTCGAATAGGCCTATCAGGGAAGTGAATTTGTAATTTAAAATTTCCTCATAACGAAGCTCCCAGTTCCAGATGGTTTCACTGAAGAATTCTACCAAATGTTTTAAGGAAAATTAGCAGCAACTTTACACAGTCTTATCCAGAAAATAGAAGTGAGAACACTGCCTAATTTGTTTTATAAAGTTAGGATTACTGATACCAAAACCAAAGTCTGCAACACACACACATGTGTGCACTCAAAAGACAACTAAAGATGAAAATATCTCATGAATATTGAGAATTCAGCAATATATGAAAAGAATTACCCACTATGGCCAATTGGGGTTTTTTCCAGAGAGCAAAGCCAACTCAATATTTGAAAATCAATCAAGGTAATCCATCAATATTAACACCCTAGAGAAGCAAAACTACATCTTCCTATCCATGGGTACAGGAAAAAGATTTGATAAAAAAAAAATTAAATGCCCACTGGCACAAAGTCTCTAAGAAAAATAGAGATGGAGGGGACAGTCTTGACTTGATAAGGAACATCTTCAGCGGTTCTACTGCTAATACTCTATTTAATGTTGAAAGCTGAATGTTTACCTGCTGTGGTCAAAAGCAAGGCAAGGATGTTTGCTCCTGCATCAGCCAGCATAATGCCGGAAGTTCCAGCAAAAGTAACGAGGCAAGAAAAGAAATAAGAGGCCGACAGGTTGGGAAGGAAGAAATGAACCTGCGCCTGTTTACACGGGCCATAAATGTCAGTTCGCAAAACCCCAAGGAATCTACCAAAAAGAAAGAAACTTGCAGAAGTGATCAGTGAATTCAGCAGAGTCATAAGACACAAAATGAACATAAACAAATCCAGTGCATTTCTGTATATTAGTAATGGACACTCAAACTAAAAATACAGTAAAATTTACAATCACACATGAACGATGCAGTAGTTCGGTATAAATCTAGCAAAACACGTAAATGAGGTGTGCTGAAAATCACAAAATTCTGATGAAAGATATAGAAAAGGAGCACCATGGCTTGTTTATGGAGGAGGAGACAATACAGGAAATCACCAACTTAGCAATAATCAACATAGCAATAGTCCATTCTTCCCAAAATGACATACATATTAGATGCAATCCCTATCAAAATCACAGCAAAATATTTTATAGATACAGAGGATTAGAAATACTATTCTAAAATGTACATGGTAGGTGAAGACACTAAAGTGGCCAAAATGATTCTTATAAAGAACATGGTGGGGGGAATTAGCCTGTGGAGTTAATGTCATGTCACAGAGTTACAGTAATCCGGACTGTGGGACGGTAGATGCAGAGATGAAGGGAGAAGGAAGAACCCAGAAACAGAGCGACATAAACAGACACCACAGTTTTGGGAGAAATGAATATGCCCCCAAATTGGCAGCATGCAGGACCCATCTGCTGATGTTAATAATTCTTTATTTTCCGGCACCGATAGATATCCTAGTGGTGATTATTTTGTAGGATGCGAACATTGAAGGAAACTCATTCCGGGTACACATGATCTTTCTGTATTGTTTCTTGCAACTTCAGGTGACTCTAAAGTGATCTCCGAATTGAAAGTTTTATTTGAAATATTTAAAGGTGATAAGAATATGTTATTTATGTATGTGTTGTAAGGGGATGATGACATCATTGGTTTAGATTTTTAAATCGCCTTCAACAAGGCCAATACTGTGGTTAAAAGATCAAATTTAGAATCCATTTGTATTTTACCTTTAAATAAATAATGAAAGTGTGTGTGTGTGTGTGTGTGTACACACTGGTGTGTGTGTGTGTGTGCACACGTGAATATTTCTGAACTCTGTCCACTGAAAAGGCCCAGAAACATGGACTACAGCAGCGGTAATGCACTGCTGTGTGCCCCACAGTGCATGAGGGGCTCTAGTGTCGTTTTTCCTGTAAGATGTGCCAGGCCTGCTGGACAAATTTCGTCATTTCAGATTTGGAACAAAACTTTTATTTGAAGCCACATGTTACGAATCTACTGAGGCCCACTGTGCACAATACATTCCCAGTCATTTGCATTACTCTGTTAATAGTGATAACTGTCCTGCTTTGGTAGCACCTCATGTTTATATTGAGCTGTCAATCGGGACACCGTGGTCCTCCATATCTTATGAGTAGGGTCAGAGGCTTTCAGAGTTGGCGGGCCCAAGAGAACATAATGTGACACATGAAGAAGGGCTCTCAGTGCAGAGTTTGCCTGGTATCACAAGGCCTCAAGCTCACCTACTTCCTGATTCATTCATAGCCCAATGCCCCGGCATAAAATAAATTTTGCTAAGCTAGGCATCCTACAAACATGAAACCGCCCTCACTGAATGTTTGCATTTGTCTGTGTGTATTAAATACTCTTCTAGTCAGTTTAGCAGTTGATGTCTCCACCTGGGTGGTTTTGAACTTCAGTTTTAGTGGGAGACCCTCAGCTTTGCCTCCAGTTATGTAAACCAAGTATTAGAAATCTGCAGAGCCCATGATCTTATGATAATGAGGGACTCATAGCATAATTTTAACTTTTAAGAGAGTGCACAATGGCATGCTGTATTTGGTCATAAAACAACAAAAATGGTTCGTCCGTTTCACCAAATGTATATTGAATGTCCCCAGGGAATGGGGTACTTAGCTTGTCACAGCAGGGACAGAGCTGAGCAACACATAATCACTACCCAGGGCACTCAGAAGTGAGTGTACTGGGGGTCAGGAAGGGCTATGAGAGGGTGAGCTGATGGCAGCAAGGACTGTGCCAGAGAAACCAAGTGACACAGTTGGGTGTGTGTGTGTGTTTCAGTTGGTGTCATTAGATTCCCATGCTGGAAACAGGTTAGAATTGAGATTGGAGGGGCCGGTGAGATGGCTCAGCAGTGTAAGCGCCTGCCTTGCAAGCGCGAGGGCCCGAGTTCGACTCCCGGAACCCACATGCGAAAAAGGGGCCGGTGATATCGCTCAGAAGCACGGGTGCCTGTTGGCGCGCGAGGTCCTGAGGTCGACCCCCCGGTACCCACAAAAAAAAAAAAAAAGAATTGAGATTGGAGCCATGCACAGGAGCCCCGATGAGGTGGGGTCGGGGGCTCTGGGTGGGAAGCATGCAGTCATCAGGTCTGCGTGTGCAGCCTGTGTGGACGTACGCCGAAGGGCGAAGACAGAAGGCAAAAGTCAGTTCTTGGTCTTTTTGATTATGTGCCTGTAAGTGGTGGTTTTTGCCAGTGTGAAGGTAGAGAATATGAAAAGTGGCATGGAAGGGGAGAGGATGGGAACTCTCCTAGGTGGCACTCAAGTTCCTACCTAGAAAGTGTGCTACGGTTACCAGAAAGAGAGTCTGAGAAGGAAGAAGGGCTCAGACTTTCAAGTTAGAGAGCCTTGGTTTCTTCCCTAAAGTAAGAAATATGGTCATCTACTAAGAATGAGCAAATCTGAGGCTGGAAGCTTAAAACGGGGAAGCGCATCCCTCAGTTCCGGGGGACGTTATAAAGCAGTGTCGTTGGAGGGCAGTCGGGGTGCTTGACAGCCAGGTACTGGACCTCAGCGTGAACTTGGGGCAGATCCTAAAGGTTCCAAACTCCACTTGGACCCCGGGGTTGGCCCTGCCTTTGCTCAGGCGTAGCGGCGTCGACTCTGACAGAGGACGGGGACCGCATGTTGGTGCCCCCGGCTGCTTGCCTGGCCCTAAAGTTCAGGTTGTGCTGGGGCCTGAAAGGAGTCAGGATAGGGTGGTGATCTTAGAGATTCAGAGGAGCTGAGGAAAAGGAGATCCCTGTGGGAATGAAGGGCGGGTTCTGACGAAAAGGGAGAAGGCAGCACAGACCACTGGAGATGAGGGTCAGAGCTGGGAATGTCCTGGGGCTAGAGTACTTCTGAGTGTCTGCACCAGAACCACTGGAGTTCTCCAGCAGGAAGTAATTGGAGGAATTTGGACAAGATCTTTGGCAAACATTCTCTCTTCCTTAATGCCGCTAAAATGGCATTTCGGGAAACAGGAATAACACCAAAAGTTAATAGCTGGTTCTCACAGCAGTGGGTGCTTATACCTGGCAGACTGCAAAGTAGTGAACAGAAAGTGAGCTCACCTCCATTAATTTTTCCAGAAGCTACTTGGAGTAACTAACTCCCAAAGCCACGTGGGCATGGCGGGTGTCGGAATGAGACCGTAGGACTCCAGGTGGAACACCTGACATTTAGAGTAATTCCTTTTGGTCCACAAAGAACTTCTATGTATGTGACATCACACTATACTGGGGATGTCACATTTACCCCCATTTTATCAATTAAAAAAAATGAAAGTCTGGGACATTAAATAGTTGGCCAGAGTCCACGAGGATACAGAGAGTCTCATGAAAGTGTGTGGACCTTTCCTACCCCAGCACCATGGTCCCTAACACAGGAGGGCATAGAGAAGCTGAACCCCTAGATCAGGGCTTCTCATCTCAGCCCTGTGGACGTTTGGAGCTGAATAATTCCTCATGGTGGTAGCAGTGCAGGGTGCTGTAGGATGTTCAGTGACATCTGTCCATGGTCCATCACCCCAGTTGTGTGACAAGAGCATCTCCAGACACTGGGAAGGCCCCTGGAGGACAGGTTCACTCCTGTTGGAAACCACTGCCGTAGATGGTGTAAGAGCTGTTGGTATTTAACACTGGATAGGTAATGTGTAATGTCGCACGATGCTCACCTCAGGGTCTGCTCAGTCCCCTCCTCTGCCACCATCCAGGCTTTCTGGTCCTCCCCAGAGGATCAGATCTAGACACACAGGCTCTCTCCAGCTTCTGCACCAGGGTGGTGGTGGGATCAGGTGTCACCGGTCAGCTGGCCCGCTCAGGCCTGAGGACAGCCATCTGTGACTCTGACCAGGGCACTGTGCCTGGAGGTATTTCTGCAAGAAGCAGATGTGGGGATGGGTAAGCCTTTTCAATAGGCATTTGTCCAGTCTGGCTTTGCACGAACTGATTGGGAGTTCACGCTTAGCTCAGAGAGAGGGGAAACGGAACCATGTCTGTCCCAAAGATCCCACCCCTGCCCACACAATGTTGGGAAAAGCAGCAATAGTCAGTTTCAAGTGTATTGTATTCAAGTGTGAACTGTGGGGAGAAAGCTGTCCTATGGGTAATTCAGAATCCACTGTTTCCTGGTTTCGTGTTAAAGACTTCAAGTTAACTAGCTATCAAAGAACACTCTTCATCAGGGGACTGCAGGGTTTCTCAAAGGAAAGTCCCACTTCACATCCCCGGGGTCGGAGTCCTTCTGCTTGGGTCAGTGGTTTTCCGAGTGAGTTGGGGCCCACAAGAATGCAGGGGACCCCCGGATGTGAGCCCCCACTCTGCATTCGTAAACGCAGGCATCGGGAACAGAATGGGAAGGGAGCCCTTGTTCCGTGTGCAGAACGCAAGCACACGGAGGAGGCCTGGGCTTGTGTGCAGTGTGAACTCCGATTCCTGAAGCACTTCATGAGCCATTTAAATCTTTAGCTGACTCAAGTTACTCTTAAAGGAACGTACTTTCAAGGTGATGATTAATCCTTAGTAATCACGCTATTTTCTCTTATTATAGGTAATGTATGAAATTGCTGGAGCAATTGAAAAAAATAAAGACTCTCTTTCACAGAACCTTCTATTTGTAATGAAAAGTAAGTCGACTTTTTCCTACCCTGGTTTAAATGCCATCCATTCTTTATTCCTCTACCTCTGAATATTTTCCTATAAAATATGCTGCTAGCTAAAGGATAATTGAAATATCTTTTACATTCTGATGCCCAGAATAACAAGGAATGGGTCTTGCCACACTATACATTCATTACAATTTAATTTGGGGTCCAGAAGAAGCCATAATTTAACTAAGCTTTTAGCAGAATGTAAAACACCTTTACTACTTTAGTGGTATGAATATAAAAAAGCTTTTCTGTGAAGACTAATGAAGATGAATATGGTTTCCAAAGATATTTAAGCCACGGAAGGGTGAATTTTATTACTTAAGATGACTCTGGAGCCCAGCTAGGGACAGTATTTTATTCTTATGCACTTTTGTTATAAAGTATTAATGCCCACTAAGTCGAAGAAGCTGAGAAATTTATATATGTGTATGTACATACACATATGTATTTATATATATGTATAGATATGTATAGATTTATCAGCTACTACTTAGTGGGGATTAATACTTTATATATATAGACTGTAATTTTATACTGTATATGGAACTATATACTAAATTTATATATCCTATAGATATATATGCACACACACATATAAAATTCCGTCTCTTGCAGTAATTGTTTTCTTGCTAGCAGCTCTGCAGCGGCTCAGGTCTTCCCAGTAAGCTCTGTAACGCATTAGAGAACCCAGTGTTTCGTGCCCTACCTTGCTCCTTCCTTGCTGGAAGCAGACACTTCCGATGGCTCTCGCGAGGCAGACAGAGCCAGAGCCGAGCCGTGGCAGCACCTCCGAGCTGGAGACGAGCGTGCTGGCCTGAAATCCAGCGGCTGGGCTGGAAGCCATTGTCCCTCACGGCCATGCGCTGCATGCCTCTGAGAACACTCAGTCACTGCGATCCCGTGGAGCTGAGACTGACGCCGAAAGTGTGGAGTGGGGGGATAGCATGAAGAGAGGAGAGCTGAAATATATAAATGAAAAGCTCCTGCTTATTGGTATTGGGCAAAATATCTTCCTTCCAGTTTGTGGGTTTTTAACTTCATTTTTCATGCACCTTTTCTTGGAGACTTACCTTTATGAAGATCAAGTATGGCGCATGTTTTAGAATGGGCATTTCTTTAGATTTGTATTTCCTGGCAATACAGCACGCATATGCACAGGCATGTATTTAGAATGAGATACGATGACCAGGGCATTGCAGTATTGCTTAAGAGAGTGCCTAAATTTTAAAGTCAATTTTTGTGTGCACTTACTAACCAGTTCCAAGAAAACACAAGTGATTGTTGTTGTATTCTTTTTTTTTTTTTTTTTTTTTTTTTTTTTTGTGGGTACCAGGGGGACGACCTCAGGACCTCACGCGCCAACAGGCACCTGTGCCGCTGAGCGATATCACCGGCCCCTTTTTCGTATGTGGGTTCCGGGAGTCGAACTCGGGCCTTCGCGCTTGCAAGGCAGGCGCTTAAGCCGCTGAGCCGTCTCACCAGCCCGATTGTTGTTGTATTCTAAACAGAACAACAGAATTCACAATGTGCTTTTCTATGTATTTATTTTTGCTGTTTATTTGTTTGTTTGTTTCGCAGTGCTAGGGATTGAACCCAGAACCTTATGCCCCTTGTGTGTTTATACAGGAGGTGAAAAATATTCACATATAAAGGCAGAAAATAAATGCTTTAGCTTTTGTCCTATTTAGAAGGAATTGCCTCTGCTGTTATGTGAAAACAGCTCTGCATAATGCAATAACCTCACTCACAACCACATATTGTAAGCTATATTCAGCCCACAGGCTAGAGCCACTCATCCACTCTATTATACAAGCAAAAGATGCTGGGTTGTGACAGTATTTTATGAATCTGTGGAGTATTTTGATGCCACAGAAAGTTATTACCAGCAGTGGAATTGATACATAACACAAACATCTGTCTTCAGCACTTTGCTAAGCACTTAGCTTGTACTGTGCAGTTAGGTCTTCATATCGTCCCAGAGCCCAGCAGCGGAGGCAGAAGGGGCTGCTGTAGGATCCCTCCAGGCACGACTCCGTCCAACAGACACATCGCCAAGTGACGTCAGGTGTCTGGGAAACAGGAGCGAGGAAGCTGCAGCCAGTGCACCCATTTGTGCCTGAGAGTAAATACTACTTGACCAGAAAGAGGAAAAAGAGTCTACATATAGACTTTACATCTGCTCATGAGAATGGGGAAATGTAGATATCCTGTCAATAATGGGAACAATTTCTGAGTCCTTTTGCTATTTCTCTGCATGCCTGATTGTAACTTGTGGACACCGAAGATAACTTATCCCACTGTAAGGTGGAAAGGTTGTCTGTGTGATGACCACAGGTGTCAGCAAGGGACTCCTCCCACTGCAGGGTGTACACAGCGTGACAGGAGCAAAATGGTCTCAGGGACTCCTTATGAAAGGAAGGAAAGGCTAACACTGCCCCGTTAGCAGGATTCCCTCACCAGGGGCTGAGCAAAAGAACAGCAGGATTCCTCTTTCTGTGCCTCAGGGAGCCTGCTCTCTCCTGCTGTTCCTCCAGATGTGGTGGGGCTCTGTGACGACAGGCTGACTGGGTCCAGCTACCTCTTCGTGCAGCTTGATTTGTGACTCAGAGAAAGCACAGAAGTGGGTCAGCTTTCTATTTTGGTCCATACACTATTTATGTCTAGAGCTTTTTGTTTCATTAAAGGACAATTTTCCTCAGTTAGAAGAATAATACATTGCATTATGTATCTGTGGGCCTATTTCATATACCAGCTTGTTAGAGATGTAAATGGTGAGTATTTAATTATTTTTATTTAAATGGACTGTGGGATATGCTTGTTGTTTAACTGTTTATTTTGAAGTGGTTTCAAACTTAAAGAACAGTTATAAAATTAGTGCAGAGAGCTCCCAAGTGCACTTTTCCCCAGATTTATTTTCCATCACTGTTCTTTCACTCTTCCTCTCTGTCTTTCCCCCTCCTTCCTTCCCGTCCATGTGCGGACATTTCCTGGACCATTTGGAATAAGTTGCCTGCCTCCTAATGTCTAGGTGCTTTGATGCACATGGTGTGAGTGAGGACATTATCTTACATGAACTCAGGAAATTATCAGAACAATGACCTTTAAAATAAGACTAATACCAGGTATAATAAGAAATACAGTTAATGTTTAAAAACATTTTATAGTGAAAGGCACATTGACATTAATCTCCATCAAAATCCTCCCCCTCACTCTGAACACACTCATCCCATCACTGTTGCCACTTTCTGCCACAGCTCTGGAGTCCTCTGTCCTGAGCGTCTTTAGCTGTGCTCTCGTGACTGTCTCAATGACCTGAATGATTTTGAAACGTCTCCCTTTCATGGTCATTTTGATTTTGGGGAGGAGTCAGAAGTCACACAGTGCCACATCTGGTGAATAAGGTGGACGAGGACACAGTGTCATGTTTTTACCAGCCTGCCTTTCTGCTGGATAACACTTGGCAACATTCACCAAATTTTGATCACACCTTATAAAGATACTCAGAAAGATGACTTTTAGCTCTGCTTCAGGAAGTGCCAAGAATGATGAAATACCTGTGTTCGAAGCAAGAGGGAGTATTTTGAGGGGGGAATATGATGATATGTATTTTACTGTAATAAAGGTTTTAATTTAAACATTCATGGTATGTTTGGATCGCACCTCCTATCTAACCCAGAGTTCATATAAAACTTTAGCAGGTGTCCCACTAATGTTTTCCATAGTGATTTCCAGCAATTCAGTATTATTTATTTCAGTTACCATTTCTTTATGAATTTCTCCCATTTTGGACAGTTCCCTAGCTTTTCTTTGGTTTTCACTGCACCAGTAATTTTTCTCTAAAATTAAAAGCCAGTTGTTTTGTATTCTGTCCCTTAATTTGTTTTCACTATGCTGTTCAAACTTGTAACCCAGAATCCATTCATCCAAGCCCTGGTTTCTCCCTGAGAGGTCAAGAAAGAAATCTAGTCCCAGAACCATTAGACTTATGTAACCTAATATCTGAAATGTACCAGCTTGCTTTACCTTTATGGCTTCCCTGGATCATGAATAGTTTCTGCTCTTTTTATCCAAACACCTGGAGCAGCCAGAGGCAGGGCCCCTCACAGGTGTTCACCACCCTGAGAGAGGCTGGATTGCGGATTCTGGAGGTGGCTTTCCTGGGTGGCGATTTCCTGGAATGAGATGTTGCTGATGAAAGGCATAAGTCTTCATGACTCAGCCAGTGCACAAAGCCTATTATGTCTGAACTGGAAGAATTAGTGCCCACTGCCAGGAGACCAAAGGCTGGATCTCAGAGGAGAGACTGGGGTCAAGACTGGTGGCCAAGGGCAAATGAAGGTCACGCTCTGTCAAGCTGTGTGAAGAGTGGAGGAAATAAATAGGGCCGTGGGGGAGGCCCCGCTCCTCATTGCTGCACCAATTGCATCTTCCATCCAGAAGGCTGTTTAGGGTCTTCTAGGAGAAATGCATTTAATATTTACATTCACGCCACTCACAAAGCTCATTTCTTCTTTCCCAGCTAGTGAAAATGTCGTGATCAATCATTTGTTCCAGTCAAAGTTGTCACAAACAGGATCCCTGATATCATCCTACCCTCCCTGTAAATTCCAAGGACACAAGGCGGCCTTGCTCAGCAAGAAAATGACAGCTTCACCAGTTATCCAGGAAAACAGGAATTATTCAGAGCTCAGTAAGGTGGGTGCTTTGGCGATGCTTTCTTTTTTCTGTTTTTAAGTTTGCTTATATGTTTTCTCTTTTTTTAAAAAAAGGGCAATTTTAAATACTAATTGCAGTAATATTCTAAAAGAATTAAAGAAAAGGATGTCCTCTGCTCTTCGTGGTCCATGAGAAGATACAGCGGCCAGTACCATTTTAGTGATTTTGCTCGGTGTCTGTGTGACATCCTATTTGTGTCTCATCTCAGTGACTGTCTTTTTGATGAATGGAGAGAAACTTTGGGGCCAGCGGCTTAGAGGAAATAAACTTAGCTGCCTTATCCTGCCGATATTAATCATTTCTGAGGTTTTGGGTCTCTGCACAATAAATTGTTGTTTTTTGATAGACAGAGCCTATTTTGCAGGTGCCTCAGTGTTTTCAATGTGTATTTGTAGACTTTTTCCTTATTTTCATGTTAAACTAATTTTTTAATGTATTTGTCTCACCTAAGTTTAAACACGCACATAACCTAATGATTCTACTTCTGAAAGAGAACTACAAATACTGGAAAGAGTGATTTCAAAGCAATAGGGTAATATAAATGAAGCCTTTTAGGTGTCTTAAGAATCCGGTGCAAGATTACAGGTTGCATTCGAGCCTTTTTTGTTTTTTGTTTTTTGGGGATTTTTTTGCTTATGTCAACCAAAACTATAGAATTAGAACTGGTAAGGTGCTCAGGACAATCAATTTTAGAAATGCAATTGCTCCAGCAACTTGCTGGAATATATCTTAGCTTTTCAATTAAATAAAAGCATAATTTAAATGAACTCTCTTTTAGAAGAGTGGCAGGGGTGTGCGTGTGCCTGTGTGTGTGTGTGTCATGAGAGTGTGAATGTGTCTTCACCCAGCAGGTCCTGGAATTAGGGAGCCTTTGATGTGCTTCTAGAAGTGTGTGATCCCAAGAGGACGAGCTCACTGCACAGCGAACAGCCTCTTCTACATAAAAGGACTGGGGGTTACAGTTAGACGGGTGCACTCTATCCCTGGGGGTCTTATGCACTTCCTGGCCCTTCCTTTCTCAATCATCCTGCAGATCAAGAGCAAGAAATCTTGGCACACCTCTAAACTGTAATTTTTAACCTCAATTATTAAACATTCTGAGGCCTTGATGCCATTAGTCTTTTCCCTAAAGGACCACAAAAGGGAGATAATTCACAGTCGTTCCTCCGCTCAGAGAGGGAAATTGAGTGTTCAATTTCAAGGGTGGAGATTTATTTATTATGCTTCTTCCTTAAGTGTTCCATTCCTCATCCCCTTGTTTCTTCCCTTCAAACAGACCTCATCCCTGCCCCCCCCACACTGAGGCTCCGAAGAGAGACTTTTACCCGCTCTTTAACTGAGCGTTACACTTGGTGCTGTGTCTGCAGAAAACAGGCTGATGGTGGGCGCTGGCTGCATTTGACTCCTCTCGTCACTTGCAAGTAATTGCTTCAGCTCCATCGTTCATCTTCATGGAAGGAAAGGAGCGATTGTCATAGCAATAGCACTGAATTGATAAGACTGCTCAATCGGATTTTTTTCTCACATCTTTCTATTTTAAGAGAAATGATTTTAGATCAATAGATTGCTTGGCCCAAGTCTGTGTGATTCGGTGAAATGTCGCAGTGCATTAGTGGCTGGGGTTTCTCTGCGTCCCTGGTGGAATTTCATTAATTACCTCTGCCCTTTTTTCTTCACCCATTCTCCTCATTTCCGCTGATTTTTAAAATCTCCATTATCATTTAATCTTCACTACATATAACTGTTTTTCCTTTTAAGAGCTATGAATAATTACTCATTGAAGAAAACAATCTATTATTTTTCACAGACAAGTAACTTACTATTTTAGTAGTTAAAAGAAGAAAAAAAGAAAGGGAAGAAAGGGTAAGAAAGCATCACACCCATGCAACCACACAATACTTACTGTAGTTGCATTTAAGGGAACAAGCTGTCAACTGTTAGAATATTGACTCTTTGTGACATAAAATAATATCCTTTTGTCTAGAGTAAGGGACACTGCATGGTAGATGTGAGTGGTGCGTGCTGGCACCGTGAACCCACAGTGACTTTACTGTACCGGGTGCGTCGGGATCTATGTTTATTCCCTAATTAAAAAGGATACAGGTGGTGGCAGGTCTAATTTACAGACAACCTTGTACCCCAAAGGCTCACAGCAATTGTGATCCCTTCCAGGAAGTTTCCCTGTTTCCTCAGCTTACAGCAGTTCAGAAAAGCTTTGGTCCTGATTTTTATACTCTGTTGTATGGGTTTGCTTGCAAGTTGCAGTGCTACCTCTGTTCACGAACTCAGTTCTCTCCATGATTCTGGCCACAAACCGAACTGGACAAGAACTGAATCCCATTTCCCCATAAGGTCAAGATTAAACCTAACCATTGAATTTGATTCGATTCTCGTCCAACTCCATTGGCAACAAGAACTGTGGAAAGGAACAAGTTCGTGAACTGAGGCACCACTGTAACTTACATGGATTCAGGCTTAAATTGCTATTTTTTTTCCTTCTAAACTGGAATTTAGTAAAATAGATATTCTCTCTCTCTCTCCTTTTCGTTAAAGTTATTAAAAAAGAAAGGAACTTCTAGCTTTCTTCAAAGACTGGAACGAGGAGATCCAGGGACCATCGCATCTCAGCTCAGGGTGAGTGACACTTTCAGATTCACGACCTGAGTGTGTTTCCGTGCACATCGAAGGGGTTACATAGAGTCCTGCCCCCCATCTTCGACAGCTTGAGCACCTTCAGGGAAAGTCCACGCCCACACAGTGCGTGAGCCCCGCGCAAGCTCCGCTTGTCCCGCGGAGCTCTGACGGCCCGCCAGTGGCAGGGCCCTGCAGATCGGTGGCTTCTCTCTCCGCAGAAGTCCCTGGCGGACCTCACCGGGAGGCTGCGGCGGTGCTTGCCCCACTTTGTGCACTGCATCAAGCCCAACAACGTGCAGCTGCCTGACGCCTTCGACCACTTCTACGTGTCCGCGCAGCTGCAGTACCTTGGGGTGCTGGAGCTGGTGAAGGTCTTCCGCCACGGGTACCCCGTCCGCCTGTCCTTCTCCGACTTCCTGTCCAGGTAACGTCCCGCTCAGGCCTGGCTCTGTCCCCAGGGGCTGCTGCTTTCCTACGGGCGTCGCCGCATTGTCTGCTGTCTTCTGCGGCTCTGAAGTGCAATGGAAAGCATCGACAGAATTTACGTGGAAAGTTACCAGATTGTACTGGAGAGAGTGTCGGAAGGCGTTTTCATATTCCTTTAAATGCGTGATGTTTGTTAATTTATGGGGGGTGTGGGGAAGGGCGGAGACAGGGAAGGGGGGCAGGGGGAAGTCAAAGGATCACGATGTGACACTTCAGGAAAAGAAAAGCATGTATAAATATTTTAATACTAAATGTATTGAGACTTCATGAGATAAACACAAGTTACCCTTGGGCTGTACAATTACAAGAGGTTCTCAGAGTGATGGCCATGAACTGCCAGACGTTTATCAGTAGTGTGAGCTGCTGCTTGGGTGACCTTGGTCACTGAGACGCTGCACGTGCATTTTCGATTTCTTCTCTAAGGGCCGGCAGTGTAGCGGGTTTTCTTCAATACACGACATCCTCTAGGATCCCCCATCCGAGGGTAACACCATCTGTTGAAAAAACACCATGCTAGTTTTCTTTTCCTGAAGTCTGTATCTATGGTGGTATCTGTCTGTCTGTCTATCTATCTTTCTATCTATCCGCCAGTACCCCAAGGTGAAGATATTTCATTATGTATCACAAACATATACTAATAAAATATTTTTTAAAAAGAGCAGGGAAAGGAGGGAGAGGACGGGAGGAAGGAAAAAGAAGGAAGGGGGAAAGAAAAAGAAAAGGAAAATAAAACAAAAAGAAAAGAAAAAAGACAGGAAGGAAGGGCTGGGCATGGTGGCACATACTTGTAATCCTAGCACTCTGGGAGCCTGAGGCAAGAAGATCAAAGCCCAGCCTGAGAAAATTAGCATCTTAGTGAGACCCTGTCTCAAAATAAAAAAGATTAAAAGGGCTGGGATGGAAATTAAAAGGGCTCAGTGGAAAGGCCCTGGGTTCCATCCCCAGTGCTAGAAGGAATGGGGAGAAGAAGAAGAAGGAGGGGGAGGGGCAGGGGGAGGAAGAGGAGGAGGGAGGAGTCTCCTCCTGCCCTGCAGTTAACTATTCCCACCC
This sequence comes from Erethizon dorsatum, assembly GCA_028451465.1. Lineage (NCBI taxonomy): Eukaryota > Metazoa > Chordata > Mammalia > Rodentia > Erethizontidae > Erethizon > Erethizon dorsatum. Next base: position 156,434,173 of record CM051824.1, read on the forward strand.
CATTCCAGCCCTTGCCCTTACCAATCTACATGCTGTCACTATGGATTTGTGTTTTCTAGAACTTCTAAAACATGGAGTCAAATAAAAATAACCAACAAAAAAGGTTTATGAGATCATGACATACAAGGTTTACGTAACGTTTATTATTTAAAAGAAGAATGTAGATATGAGGTTGTTGCCTCCTTTACATCTGGGAACAAAACGTGATTTAGGTCAGGAGTGAGTACACGACCCTCCTGGGCCACGCCCAGCCCGCCCCTGGTTTCCCTGAAGTCTTCGGAACAGGGCAGCAGCGAGTATCTATTTACCTATTGCTTGTGGCCATTTTGCCCTAGAGCAGTAACAGAGATAGTCACCACGGTGCAAAATATAGGAAAATATTCATTACTTGGCTCTTTGGAGAAGTATGTTTTACCCTTTTTGATAAATTCATCTCAAAAGCATGTAGTGCACCATGAGCTGTGACCGGGAGACGCTCAGGAAGGCCTCATTCCCTCGGGCCTGTGAGCCCCCCAACACGATGGTCACAAGGAACGCCCTGCAGTCCCCCCAAAATAACATCAGCCTTCCAGGCTATGCATCTGTTCATATGTATCTCTTTTTAATCAGCACCCTTAGCTTGATTTTAACCAAGTGGATCAGACACAATAAGGAGTGCATTTAAAGAAATTAGTTAATGAATATTGACTTGGTTTACAGATGCGTACCAGTGGGCACTGTTCTAATCCAGGCACTCGGTGAGCTGGGGCGGTGCACCCTCAGCTCGGAAAGTCCCAGGTCTGCAGACAGAGAGACAGGTGTGTTTAAAGTGACAGACAGCGACGGTCACTCAAAGCCATTAGTGACTGGGATGGAACAAAGTGTCCCAGAAGCCCAGGAAGGGGGCTATTTGGAATTAGAGGTAATTTTCAAATGAAACTAGTGTTAATCTCGGTGAAAATGATAATAATGATGTTTGTAGTCGTTCAAAAATTAAAAGGGGTGAGCAAAAAGAAAACCAGAAAGTACTTTTTAGTCCTAAATAAACTAATATAAAATTTAAAAATAAGACTGGTGTGAAATAATATCAGTATTACAAGTGTAAAATTTTGCATTTATGGCTACAAATGTACTGTACATCTTAGTGCAATAAGCCATTGACCTAAAAAAACTTTTAAACTTTTGTTGACGAATTCACTGTGAACCACTAGTTGGAAGAAGCTGCTAATGAAACACAAACAAACAAAAAACTAAAATTACTAAATGAAAATACATGGTTCAGGGCAGTGGAGATAATATTTAAACTATGACTAAAATTCTATGTTCAACATTTGTTTTTCCAGAAGAACATAGTAGCATTTGTACATTGTACATTTTGGTAAATTTCCCAAAGATAAACAAAAGAAAATGAATATCATATGAGCTTTGCTGGAGCTGTGCATTATATGGGTGACAGAATATCTTCAGAAAATAGAAGACGTATCCACCCTCATGGGAACCAGACAGATTTATCCTACAGAGCATGCATCTCAGATAGATAAGATATTTGTGTTTAAAAACTTAAAAGATGCTCATAGATGAGGTTATAGACATAGTGTCTCTTAATTTGCAGGGAATAACTGCAAAGTTTGGTGTTACATAAGAATAAATTGGGTTTTTGAGACAGGAGGCTGGGCTCTTAGCTCACTGTGTAGCCCACACTGGCCTTTAATATCTTCCTGCCTTAGCCTCCCAGATTGCTGGGATTGCAGGTGTGCACCGCCATACCCAATTGTGGGTCTTTGTTTTTTTTTGTTTTATTTTGTTTTGTTTTTGGATAGGAGTTAGGGGGTATATATCACTGATTATTGTACACTAAGGGTTTTTCCTTTGGTTTTCCTTCTCTGGGTAGAATCCATTCATTGTTTTCAGGGGTGTCTACTTGCTAATGAATATACATTTCTCACACATTAGAATTTGCTTATTAAAGGTCAGCCCCCCTGCCCCATTAAATACAAGTGGTTTTTGGATTAATGAGTTTTAAACCTGCCCCTATATAAGGGTAAAAAATAGGAGAGTCCCAGACTCGCTGCGGGCTTTCTGAACTAGAATCGACAAGGGGTGTGATTCAAAGGCCATTGCGCAGTTTGGGAAAATGTGAGCTTATCTGGCAGCAGGAAGGGTCCCAGGAGTCACCGGCCACGACCAGTTGCTATTTGGTCAGTGGGACTAACTCCCTTCCCTAGCACCGCCTGGAACAACAGCTCCCAACATTCGTGCACGTCACAGTCCCCTGAGAGTTGTTAAAACACAGATTCCTGGGTGTGTTGCCCTCACACACTCAGCAGGTTGAGGCGAGGCCTATGAATCAGCATTTCTAACAAGCATCTGCGAGATTGGGAAGCTCCTGATGAGTGGACAACGCATTGGGAATCTTGGCACGATCACTTGGGAACAAGGTTTTTGCTTTGTTTTGTTTTTTCCCAGACAAGTGTTGAAAGTATGCCAGGACCTCGATGAATGTGTGGGGGATGTGAAATCCTAGGCCACCTCAGTTTACTAAATCCAAATATGCAAATTTTCCACGATTCCTGAGTGACCTTTATGTACTTGAAGTTTTAGAAGCACAGCTAATGAAGTCCTGTACTGGATATGAAATAGGATCCGTCTCTCTTTAGGAGTAATAAAAAAGCGCATTTTCTTCTGTTTATTTCAGAGAGTGTCCTTTGGATCGTGGCATCGAGCTGTGCATTAAAGGGTTCCGAGGTGGCTAACTAGTCAGTGCAACTTTGGGTACTGCGGGGGTCTTCCCAGCTACCTTTCCAACAAGCAGGCAGTGGAACTCCTCCTCCTCCACACAACAGGGCAGGGATCATGGCTGTATGTGTGTGTGTGTGTACAACGATATTTACCATAATGATCAGAAATTTTTTTATCATTGCCTTTTGCATTGGTATAGCTACTCCATCAGGACTAACCTGAATTAAATCGTATGTGCGACTACTATCTTTTGAGATTAAGTGCAGTTTTCATACACATGCATCTCTTAGTAGACTGGATTCACGCAGGCAAGGGGCATACCTTACTTCGTCACAAGGCTTGTACGTTGTTGGCATTCAATAATTATCTTCAGAATAAGCCAGGCATTGGAGATTAATTGCTGTTCAATTTAAAGTAATATTTCTGCAGAGACAAGTTTTTCAAAGCATATTGGTTTAAAAAAAAAAAAAGAGTAGTGGGGATGGGAAAGGCTACTTTTGAGTAAATCTTTGGTTTCCTTCAGCAGCCCCTTAGTTAAAAGGGGAGGTGATTTCCTTGTATCTTGATTTCAATGGCAGATCCGCAGTAAAGAGATTACTGACTTGCTGCAGTGCAGTGGCCATGGGAGGATCCATTTCTATAGCGCTGGAAATAAATGCAATCTGCATCCTGTCTATGAAGGCAGGGTGCGATTCAGTATTTCTCCAGTACTTTGCAGTGCCCCTGGCAGGGAAGCATTGTATGGAGCTAAAGCTAAAGAGGTGGAAAGAATGGAAATTTTTCCAGTAACAGAACCTAGCATCCCTGTGCACAGTGAAATTCCTCATATTCCACTGCTTAGATCCCTACCACCTTGTTTTAACTGTTAGAGAATAAAAACCTGTCAAGACAAATGACTCCAAGTATGCAAAAAGGAATGTGGTTACCACAAAAATCTTGGATATGAGAAAAAAGAGAGAGAGAACCCGGCTTTGTGGTTTGGAAGTGAACAACTACTTATTTGAACAGCTCTTATTCTTTCTGAAGTCCAACATGACTACAAAGTGACAGATGCCCCTAGTCTCACTTCCCGGGAGTTTGAACGCGATGATGGTGCCATCCTGGCCTTCATCACCATCCATCATTCAGATCTTCCGAACTGCAGCTGATGATTTGCTTTCCTCGAGAGCAATCACTTTTCTTGAGAAGTTCCTGTTCTGACGCCTTGGGCAGGGAGCTGACTGGTGCCCTGCGTGTGCTCCGTGGGGGGCGGGGGTCGTCTGTGTTTGGGGTGGGCAGAAGAGACAGACAAACCTCGTAGCAAGAGACGGCCCAGGAGCAAGCAAGGGGTGCAGGCGCTGGGGCGTGACTGTTCTCCCGCCGCTGTGGACAGAGTTGTGTTTCCCCGAATCCCCACGCTGACACCTCAGCCTCTACGTGCGTGTACTGGAGACGTGGCCAGTGAGGTAGCTAAGCTTAGATGAGGTCCTGAGAGTTGCAGCCCTGACCTACCAGGCTTCCTGTCCTTGTAAGAAAGACCTGGAGGAGCTGGTGTCCTCTCCCTCTCTTCCTTTTCTCTCTCTCCGTCTCCTCCTGTCATACGAAGACACAACAATAACATGGTGGCCACCTGCAAGTCAGGAAGAGGCCTTCACCAAAACTGAATCACGATACTTTGATCTTGGACACAAAGGGAGCGTGAATCCTCGTAAAGCTGGGGTGTGCCTGGCTCAGCACATTGTCCCCGTGTAGCACTAGGCAGACCTGTTGCCCACAGGCCGACCTCTTCTGTGGGAAGGAAGCAGCTGATGGTGCCAAGGCCAGAGGCAGCTGCCATGTCCTATAGAGGGAGGACATGGGAGCGCTCAGGAACCACGGGGAGTCTCCCTCGGCTGTGCTCAAGCACACGGCTGCTGCTGTTTCCATCGCTCTCATAAGCGTAGTTAGTTCAGTGTGTTGGATAATACAGTGCCATTCTGGGTTTTTTGCCAAATTATAAGGCTGGAGGAAAGAAGCATATGAGGACGTGCTGAAAAAATGGTTTGGAGAGGTCCCCAAAGGACATGTGTTATGTGGCCCCGACATCTGTCTCTACATTTTCTTTCATACCCTGTGTGCTTACAGCACTGTAATTCATACAATGTGCCAAGGGACAAATCCAGGACTATGCCAGATTTTAGTCATATGTCCCCAGCCCTTCCTCTCCTGTCCTGTCCTCTCCTCTCCTTTCCTCTCTCAATCCCCCTTCTCTTCCAGGATGAGACACCTTCTGGAGCCTGGCTGTGGACCCTGGGCTGCAAGCTCCTCCTGTGGGGTTCTTGTGCAGACCAGGAGGACCTCACTGAACAGAGAGGTCTACCATTAGGTGACATGCATGTATTTGGAAGGGGCAGGAGGACTTGTCCAGGGAATGCACCCAGGTGTTTGGTATCATGCTAGACCCGAGAGGATGCCTGAGCTGTGGTTTGGTTGCTGCTGGGTGAAATCCTGCTTAGAAATCATCTGAACCATGTAGCTTGCTAGTGACACAGCTGTTGCTGAAAGGCCACAGTGCAAAAGAATACAGCCAGGATATTAAATTGGGTGTGGGGACAGGGTGGGCAGAAGTCACACTTCAGATGATTGGATTAAAGCTGGCAGGCCAGCAGTTCACCAAGATAGAGTCTGTGCTGAAATCTTCCACAACGTCCACTGCTACCTGTTGAGGATGCCAGCTACTGTCCATACATCTTTAAAAGAAATGAGAATTTGCAGCTTCAGGAGATGCTAAATCTTCTAAAAGCTTTACTTGGCAAAGGACCCATTTTCTCCAGGGTTTGGCCCAGTCTAACCTGTCTTTCTGCTAAGAGTTCTTCAGGGCTGGATATCGGTGTGAGGTTTAATGACACTGGGAAGGAGAAGACCTGAAACTTTTCAAGGAAATATAAAATGAGAGAGCAAAGCTTATGGCACTGGTTCTAGAAGTCATCTCAACTTAAACATAATTAAGCATGTCATTATTTGGGGTGCGTTTTGCTGCTAAAGGATTACGGATCACAAATTCCCCCATAATCTGCTCCAAGGGTCTGCACAGCTTTTTCTATGCAGGACCAAACAGGAAGGGTCACAGCCTTGCAGGCGGCCTGCTCTGCACAGCAGCCTGCTTGGCACTGATGGCAAATAGTGGCACACGCAGCGGATGATTGAGTGACGAGCCTGGTGGGCGTGGCCATGGCCCCATTCGCCTCCTCTCTGATAGATTCAGGGAGACAATCCTGTAGAACAGGGGACAGATAGCAGTAGGTTCCTTTGATGCGTGCTTTTATACTCTGCCTCAGGTCCTCCTTTTTATTCTCCCTTTGGTCTCTGCTGATGTCACTCACTCGTGCCTTGCTTACTCCTTCACTCTATGTTCATCCACTCCTATTTTACTGAGTCGCGAAGCCAGTGGGCTTTAGAGGCACCACCAGCTGTAGCACCATGGGCATCATCTCTGGGTACCGCCGGGTACCCTCGGTGGGTCAGCCCTGAATTCGGCGTTCATGATCTTATTCTGTGCAGAAATGCTTTAAGATAACCCCTGCCCTTGTGCAGATGTTATAGGTAATTAATTAACAGTTGCCACCTCTTTCATTTTGCCTCAGATAACGCCATCAGTACTGACGAGGCAGTGGCCCTGGGCTGAGCTCTTCCCGTAGTCTCAGTTCACCCCCGTGGCACTTCTGCGGCTTCTGGTAGCACCTGTGTTCCTCCTTCTAGCAGAGAAAATGACCCTCCAAGGGCCAATGGCTGTCCAAAGCCTGCCACCTCACCCCGAGGGCGCCCCTGACTACAGACCGACGCCCATATCCATCCCATTCCATAGCTGTCCCTCCTGCAGTAGATGTGGTATTTCTGTGTGTTTGGTTGTCACCAGGACTCACGAACAATAGCATGCATGTTCCAGAACAGCACTGTGACATCAAAGAGGAAAAGAAGTCCCTGGAGATTTCTGCAGTTTCATGTGGTCCCTGCCCTTTCCATTGTCTTTGCTCTGTTGGCCACGAGACTGCAGTGGACTTGCTGAGATCATGGGTGCAGCCCACCCTGTGCCCCTCGCCTGCCTGCTCCCCAGAGACTAGGAGCCAGTGAGGCTGGCTCAGTTCTGAACTTGGGAAAATCAGCTCAAAGAAGAGAAAGAAAGGGGGTGCTTAGGAATGGAGGACTGCGCCTTTTCATACAAACTGTATGAAAATAAAACATCTTTAATAACTTTCTAATAACCTTGGAAACAAATACCCCAAACCAACCAGCTCAGGTGATTTAAAATAAATATACAATCCCAAGAGCAAGCATTCAATAGGATGCAGATGGAATGAGTGATTATTGCTCTTCCAGGAAAATAGACAGGAAACTCTTTGCAACACAAAGTCAGTATTTTGACAGTCACGTTCTACTTTTAATATGATCCCAAGTGTCCAGAATTCTGAATCTTGAATTTGGAGAAGTGGAAGAGAACCATTGTAGCTTGGAAAGCACTCTGTTCACAAGCGGCTGAGATTGGTGTTTCCTCTCCCTCGAGTCTCAGGTTTGATGAGTTGACCCTGTCGCCTGCCCTTAGGGCCAGAAGGGTGAGAACAGCCGGTGGCTCCGCCCCTAGGGGACACGGAAATGAAGAGGAAGGGTCCTCCTGCAACCCTGGGCTGTGCTTTGTTTTCTGAAACCTCTGGACCCATCCAGGGAGCCCCTGGGGACCTGGGCAGTGCTGTGCCCCGAGGGTTCCTCAGACCGTCAGAGCACCCCTTGTCCCACCTTCCCGAGCCTCACTGGCCACTCCTGGGGCCACTGATGAATCCCAGACATTTTGCATCCACAAATCCTGAAGAGGCCACCAACACGTTCCTTTATCCATCTCCAATCACACCATGTTAAGGCTGTAAATGCATTCAGTCTCCCATCCCAAATCTTGTCCAGAATAGTACATCAGGGATTCTGCAACCAGAATAAATGATGAAAATATTCAAACCAAAGGGGCAATTCTAATAATAAAATCCAGTAGCCCAGACAGTCCCCATATTTGACTATAAATCTTCTTCCCTTATTAAGTACGCAGCAAGAAATGAAAGTTCAGAGATTAATATCCCTTGTAAATTAAAATCCAGAGATGCTCAGTTTCAAAGGAATTGAAGTCCTGGATTTGATGATCTTGCCTTTTTGAGTTAAAAGTGCAAAATTCCATCTGCATAGGTTGAAGTCTTATTTCCAATCATCCTATCCATGTTCTTTTTTTTTTTTTTTTTTTTTTTTTTTGTGGGTACCGGGGGGTCGACCTCAGGACCTCGCGCGCCAGCAGGCGCCCGTGCCACTGAGCGATATCACCGGCCCCCTTTTCGTATGTGGGTTCCGGGAGTCGAACTCAGGCCCTCACGCTTACCAGGCAGGCGCTTAAGCCGCTGAGCCATCTCACCGGCCCCCTCCATGTTCTTACTTTGCTCCATTTTAGTTAAAAATGTTTTAGACCTACGGGTGCAGTACTATGGTCTGAGCTCTGGCTCATTGCATTACGGCATTCACCTGCTCAGGCTGCCAAATCATAATCCTGCAGACCGAGGGTGCCACAGCGGGTGACTCTCTTCCTAGCATTCTGGAGGCTGGAAGTTGGAGGTCAAGGTACCAGCGAGTCTGGTATGGACTCTTACCTCGGGCTGTGCATGGCCACTTTCTCACCATGTCTTCCCAGACCATTGCCTTTCCTGGGTGCGGAGGCTGAGGACTGGAGAGGCAGGGGAGGCCTAGCTCTCTGAAGTCTCTTCTTACAAAGACACTAATCCTATCGGATCAGGGCCCCACCCTATGGCTTCTTTTAACCTATTCCTCAGAGGCTACAGGTCCAAATAACCTTGGGAATTGGGGTTCCATGTGTGCATTTTAGGGAAACATAGCCATGTTGTCCATAACCAACATCTCAGTGGGTGGGGCTAATTCAGGGTCTCCGGTGAGGTGTGACCTCAGTGCCAAGCTTCTTGGTGTCTTCACCTGGAAAACCCAGAGAGTAATAAATGGTAGAGGCAATTATTAGGGCACTAACCCCTAACCCACTGAATTTAGGAATCTATCCTTAGTCTCTAAAGTAGTATACTACAGGCCGTATTATCCCCCAATACTTTATGTTTATACTGATATCTAACATTGCTGAAGACTAGGCTGAACACACAGTATGTTGACGAACAGGCAATGTTTCAGAGTAGAAGGGGTGTGTTAATAACTGTGGCCAGAATATCTGTGTATGAGGTATGATCCAAAAATACAGTGGATGTTAAAAATTTTTAAATTTATTATAGTGAAAGATATATTGCTATTAATCTCCCTCAAAACTCTCCCTTGCTTCAAACCTATCCTGTCACTCTCGCCCCATTTTGAAGCAGTTCTGAGTATCTTTAGTTGTATTGTCCCCACTGGCTCAGTGTCCTGTATCAATTCAAGATGCTTACTTTTCAAGGTTGTTTTGACTTTGGGGAAGAGCCAGAAGCCTCATGGTGCCAGATCCAGTGAATAAGGTGGAGGAGGATGCAGCGTCATGTTTTACCCAGACTGCCTTTCTGTTGGGTGGCGCTTGGCAGCAGCAGTCACTGTACTTTTGACCACATCTCATAAAGACCTTTGACTGTCCCTGGTAGGACATAGTGTCATCCTGATGCTTTTTGTGCTACACAATCTTGTAAGTCGCTGCACATTTCTCTATGAGGATTCCTTGTGCTGCTGTCCATAGCTGTCCACCACTTGGGGAAGGAAGGTCTGCTGTGTCTCTGTATAGGGCTCATAGCGGTGGTCAGCGAGTATTTTTGGAGTGAACAAAGACACAAATGACTAGTGTCTTAGTTCCCATATAGTTGCATAGCTGAGCTCTAAATTTTGTGTCTGAGACACGATATTTACAAATATCCCATACCAACTGTGTGAATGAGTGAAAACAGTTATCATTATTTTACTAGCCCGAAATGTTTGGTATAATTATCCCTAAATCTTTCCCCTCAGGGTCACTGATTAGACTAGTGTGACACTGTGACCTGGGTCCCACCTCTGCACAGATTAATACAGTCGTATTCTCACTCTAAGGGCACTCCAAGGCGTTCTCTGAGATTTCTCACCTTCTGGTAACTACGTGACAATGCATGGCTCATGGTATGTTTCCCTCTTAGTTTTTGAAATGCTTAATTAACTGAAGGCATTCTCTGTGATATTGTGAAGGAGGAGCATCAATTCATGAAGCAGAAATTCTTTAAAGCATAAATCATGGGCTCACGGTAGATACTACTATACTGGTGGCCCGTGTGTAGGAGAAGCTGGTTTTAACAGGAAATTCATTGTGCGAGCTGACTAGTTTGCAGCATTTCCACAAATTCAGTGCAGTCTGCATCATGTAGTCCTAACCTCTTAAACTTGAAAACTTACTTTGTTGTCAACTTAATTAGTAAATATTTATATTATATCATGGAAACACACCCACTGTTAGCAGTATTGAGTTTTGGAGTAATAGCAGTTAGTTTCCTTCATTAGATAACCATAGAGAAAAAAACCCCACATCATTTGCTAAAAAATAAAAATTGCAATGTCAAGATACTTTTAACTTTAATAATCTTACAACTATCTCCCCATTTATGACTAAAATACATATTTTTGTATAGAACCTTGTATTAGACATTTTCCCATTGCTAAGACCAAATAGTTGAAGTCTGCAAAATAAGGAGAAATTTATTCTTTTTCTTTTACTTATTTATTTTTACTTTATTTTTATTAGCACATGTTTACCGTGCATAATGATTGCATTCCTTGTGTAAAGTCAGTGCGTGTGTGTGACACATCATCACTCCTTTCTTCATCCCCTTTCCCTCCCCCCTCCATCCTGAGATCACCTTCTCATTGGCACAAGGTCTATCTGTGTTCCTATAATCTATTTTTTATTTTGCTCTTTAAATTATTTATTCATTGGATTTCTCATGTAAGAGAAACCGTAGTATTTCACCTTCTGTGTCTCATTTATCTCACTTAGCATTATGGTCTTAAGGTGTATCTTTTTTCCTACAAATGACTCAAATTTATCTTTTATGGCCATTAGAAGGCCATTTAGTAGGCCATTGTGTGTAAACACCACACTTTCTTTATCCATTCATGTGTTGATGGACATATAGGCTGCTTCAAAGATTTAGCTATTATGAGTTGTGCTGCTATAAACATAGTTATGTGTGGATCACTGTAATATGATGTTTCTAACTCTTTGAGGCAGATTCCCAGAAAGGGAATAGCTGGGACAAATGGAATTTCTAGTTTTAGTGTTTGGAGGAATCTCCATACTGATTTCTGTGGTGGTCGTATAGGTCACAATCCTAACAACAATGTAGAAGGATTCCTTTTTTAAAATTCTAACACTCAGTTTTCAGAGGGTTCAGTCCATAGTTTCTGGCTCCAAGGAAGAAACAGCATGGTGGAAGGGAGTGATGGAGGAAAGCTTCTCACCCCAAGGCAGCCAGAAAGTAGGGAGAGAAGGGAGGAGTCAGGAAAAAGAATATATCCCCAGGTCACACCCCCAGTAGCCTCTCCTCTTAAGAGCACACTCAGCTGTGAGCTCATCCATTAATCCAACGATGAGCATGGTGCCCCATGATCCAGTCACCTACCCAAAGTCCCACCTCTGAATCTTTGGGAGGACATTTTTGATCTAAACTATACCTCAACTACTAGGCCCACATCTATTAAAAAACTGGATAACTTAAGTTACGAGGGAACCTCGAATATATTCAAGACAATAATACAGAAGGATGAATATTATTAGACTGACCTGAAAGTCATCAAAGTAGATAGTGAGGGAAGGAATGGGATGTGAGCAGGCACCACAGTGAATGCTACAGGCAGGGCAGTGTGACTTCCTTCCCACTCCAGTCAGCATGACAGTAAAATCAGAGTCCCAGTCAAAACAGGAATGCCAAGTGTGACATTCATCAAACTCATAAGCTGCCTATTTTGAAGGAACTTGTCTCCGGTCTCCAGGAGGTTAAGAAATGAAAGCAATCATCTATATGTATAAGAGTAAATAAAGTCATGATGATTTAACTATGTGATAAAAAAGAAAGCTAATGCCTACACATTTTTCATTAATGTGACATATATTTCATCTCAAGACTGACTCTATAGAATTACCAGGAAGAGACTTCTAAAAGACAGTCACTACACAGGCTACTAAAAATCTACTGGTCCTATACTATATTTGGGGCAGGTATACATATAGGATAATCCATTTTCTATGTCCAGAAAGTCCATTGTGAAGACCAACATCAGTGCCTTAATCACCGTGCACACATGAACCAAGGAGTCCGAGCTTGAGTGCGTGATTTCAGTCCTCTGTGTCTCATAGTTTAGTCTGTATCTTCCTAATCACTCATGATGCTGCCCGTCTGACCACGGGCTCACCCCTCCCCCCATACCTTCTATGGTGAACTTTTCCTTCAAATGTCTCACCTAATACTGCATTGGGTTGCTTAGAGTTCTTTAGATATTTTGAAGGCACATATGCGTTAGTCACTTAGCAAATACCTCCTCCAGGATGGCGTCCTGTCTTCTATGTTATGGAAATGATTGTGTAGAATTAGCATTAACTCTTCTTAAATGTTTGGTAGAATTTGCAAGTGAAACCAATCAGGTAGGGAGATTTCCTGTTGGGAAGGAATTAAGATATGAATTCAGTTTATTCAGGAGCGCTAGGGATTTTTAGTTTGTCTGCTTCATCTTGGCTGTGTTTGGGTAGTTTGTGGGGTTTGAGGAACTGGCCTATTCCTCCGCTCCCTGAACTGTCTGGAGCAGTCCCTTATCACCCTGTAGATGTCCGTGTGTGGGTAATAATATCCTGTCTTTAACTCCTGATGCTAATGATTGTGTCCTCTCTCTTCTTCTCTTTGCCAGAACTGCTAGAGTTTTATCAGTGTATTTATTCAAAGAACAGTTTTTGATGCTACTATCTCTTTTATTCTTTGTTTGAACAAGTGTTTACATCAAAATCATTGAGTTCATCTTTATTATTTCCTTACTTGCTTCTAGCTTATTTAGTTCTGCTTTTTCCAGTTTTTAAGGTGAAGTTTAGATTTTCAGCATGAAGTCTTTGATTTGTTCCAGTGCAATGATTTAGTGTAAATTCCCCTCTTTTTGGTTAAACAGCACAGAGCTGTTGGTGAGTTCACCATTTCCCCCCAATGTCCCGTGTCCCAAATCCCTGGTGGCTGTGATCTCAAAAGTGGGCATTAGAGGGCTGGGGATGTGGCTCAGTGGTAGAGTTCTTGCCTTGCACGCACAAGGCCCTGGGTTCGATCCCCAGTGCCATAAAAAATAAATAAAATAGAAAAAAATTTCCACAAAGGGGGGCATCGGTGCAAAGGGAAACACTCCTGGAGAAGCCTCTGCCTCAGGCCCGTGGTGGGGCCAGGAAGCCCCCGCACTCCGAGTACGTGGGAAGCTGCTCGCAAGTCCTCTGCGTGCTGCACGCTCCTCAGCAGTCCCACGGCAGAGGGCTCACGGCTGCCTTGTGCTTCTGGGTGGAACCTGCCTCTCCAGCAGGTGCAGTGCCGGCCCCAGAGGGCGGGGTCCAAGGGTGTTTCCTCTTCTGGTCAGCCTGCGAGGCCTGCGGGGGGGGGGGGGGAGGCGGAGCCCCAGACTTCAGGCTGCAGGATAGGAAGAGGAGACCTAGGAGCAAAACCAATTCTCACGTTTTATTTTTCAAATAATGTGATAGGCTGACCTCTAAGTGGCAGATGCACGCATCTTACGTATGTCATGTTCATTTGTTTGGCTTTAGCTTACTTTACTTGTTTTTATAGGCTGTGTTTTAGAGTAGTTACAGGTTCCTAGCAAAATCGAGCTACAGGTAGAGAGATTTCCCGTAGGCCTCGCGCCCCACGCAGCCCTGTGAGAGCGGTGGATCTGCACGGTCCGGGAGCCTCCGTGGGCTCGTCACACCCTCAGGCCCCCTGCTTGCATTGGGGTCACTCTCGCCGTTGTTCTGAAGATGCTTTTATGAAACATTTAAGGTCAAAATTGTTTTCTTCTCGTATTTTTAAGGTGTTATTCCTCTGTCTTGCGCTTTTTCCAGGAAGAAATTGGCTGTCATCTTTAACTTTGTTCTTCTGTACCCAAGGTACCTATCAGTTCTGTACGTTTAAGATGTTCCTCCTTTTTTACAACTTTGGAGTAATTTGTGCTTTGAGGCAGTTCCCGTCATGCTCCTTTTGCTTGGCTTTATCAAGCTTCTTGGATCTTTGCATTCACAGGTTTCATCAAGTTTAGAAACATTTAATCCATAATTTTTATGAAATTCTTTTTCTTTCCTCCCTTGTGTCATTTCTCCTTTCAAAATTACAGTGTCATGTGTCATAGACACTTGAAGCTGCCCCACAAGTTACCAACTCTCCGTTCATTAATTTTTAGAACTTTTGTTTGTTCCCTTTGCGCATCGTGGGTAGTTTCTACTGCTGTCGTTGTATAAACTAGTCGTTTCTTCTGCACAGTCTCATCTTGGGTCCGTCCAGTTCTATTTTTGTTGTTGTTGTTTCCATTATTATATAGTTGTCATTTCTGCAAGTTCAACTGGGATCTTTTAAAGCTTCTTCATGTCTTTATTTCTCTCCAACTGTCTACTAATCTACTAATTTAATTGTTTGTGTCACTTCTTGGTCAACGTTAATTGATTATCTTTTCCTTCTATTATAGATGGTGTTTTTCTGCTTCTTTGCACGCCTGTTAATTTTTGATGGCCTATCAGACATTATGGGGACTTTTTCAAGTTGGATATGTTCTTGTATTTCTATAAATGTTGTAAGTTTGACTGTTAGATGCAACCAGGGTAGTTTTCAACTAGGATTAATTATCTCATACTACAAATGCAAGAGGATTGGGCTTTCTACCCAGTTGGCATGCGTTAGGAAGTTTGCGCTCTGGCGAATAGAAAAGCACTACTCCTCCGTCTTGGCCCCGGAGGTGGCGCCCTCTAGCGCATTCAGATGGCTCTTTTCTGGGAATTAGGTAGTTTATTTGCGTGCTGTGTGTATATTCAGCTCCAGGCTGAAGTGTGGTTCTGAGGATCTCCGTGATCTCTGTGGCCCTCTCTTCTCTCTGATTCTCTGTCCTGGAAACTCTACCTGCCTTGGCAGCCCACAGCTCCCAGTTCCGCCCCTCGAGCTCAGGGAGGTCATCCGGTCTCCCTGACTTCCCCTCTACATGCTAAGTCCTGGACAAGCTCCCCATGACAAGCGAGGTTAGGGCTTGTCTCTTGTCTGTCTCTTAAGGACCTCTTTCTGGTTTCCAACGTTCCAAGAATCACAGCTTCATATGTGTTGCTTAATTTGCTGTTAAGAATAGAGGGTGGGCTGGTGAGATGGCTCAACGGCGTAAGCACCTGCCTGGCAAGCGTGAGGGCCCGAGTTCGACTCCTGGAACCCACATACGAAAAAAGGGCCGGTGATATCGCTCAGCGGCATGGGTGCCTGCTGGCGCACGAGGTCCTGAAGTGACCCCCGGTACCCAAAAAAAAAAAAAAAAAAAAGAATAGAGGGTGAGGCCAGTCACCACTGCTCCCTCTTGGTGGCATTTATTTCCTACTACATGGGTGTTTCATCTATTAAATTTTTCGTGGGCTGACTTGTGAGGGCTGCAATCTATTCTCGGATGGAAAACTTCCTACAGTAATGGTGTCGTTTGAATGCTTGTGTTTTAAGGTAATTTTTGCTAGTATGGATAATGGTACACTTTTCTGCTTTGATTATTCAGATTATGTATACCAACTTTTCCTAAACAGATTTATATCTCTGGATAAAATTAACATAGAGCAGCTGGTATTTTATAACATGATGATGCTAGACATGAGGTTTGGATAGGAAGTGGAGGCGAATACTATATTTGTTTGAATGTGCATGGATTTTAATTAAGTTAAAATTAAGCATACTAGAAATTGTCCAGGAAGCTGATGATTTTCAGCTTATTCTTCAAGAAATATGGGTTGGGGCTTCTATTACCAAATGGTCAAAAATACCTCTTTATACACAAAAGCTGTGTACAGAATTCTGGACGTTCTGTCTCTCCACCCAAGTTCTCCCAAAAGAGCGTTTTGGCTCCAGATAAACTGCAGTAGAGCTAGGAGTTAATAGATCACCATGTACTCTCTAGATCTCCTGAACTTATTCCTGCCATCCTAATTGAAAATTTCTCTTTTTATGTCCAACTCCGGCCCCCACACCACCAGCTCTGCTAAGCACCATTCTATTCTCTGCTTCTATGAATTTAACGTTTTAGATTCCATATATAAATGAGATGTGCAGCATTTACCTTTCAGTGCCGGGCTCATTTCCCTGAACATAGCGTCCTCCAGGTATTCATGTTGGTGGAAATGGCAGGATTTCATTCTCCTGAAAGGTTGAATCCACTGTGTACCGTTACTATACTTTATCCATGCATCCATCGGTAGATGCTTAGGTCACTGCCATTTCTTAGCTGTAGCACCATGGGTGTGCAGCTATCTCTTCAACGTACTGATTTTATTTCCTGGGTATACATTATACTCAGTATTGGGATTGCTGGGACATAGGACTATTCTAATTTTTTCCTTCCTTATTAACTCACTAGTTTGTGAATATTTTCTGCATGCCTGCTACTATTGGATACTTTGGGGATAAAAATATGGAATGAAAGAAGTAGCCCCTTCCTCCAAAGCCAGGGAAATAGAAAACGACAATGTGGGAGTAGAGGGGGATGCAGGAAGAGGGCGTTGGGAACAGCCTGGTGGGTTTGCAGGGGAAGGATTCATAAGACGTCCTGGAGAACATGATATTATGTTGAGTCTTAAAATCTCATAAAGCCACCCAGAAGAGAAGTACAGGAATGGCGGTGCACAGGCACTTACACAAGCACAGGAGTGAGCAGGATTAGAACCCAGTGAATTTCCACTTGGCAGCGTGTTTGGTGCTGATGATCAGGGAGATGTTCAATGAGAGGACCCAGCAAGGCCCAGCCATGCTCAGCTACCGGGACTGGTCTAAAGGCCTGGAGCCACTGGGGGTCCAGCAAAATAAGTGAAAATTAGCCAAGGCAGATGTGCCAAGGCGACTATTGATTCCACTATTCAAGAGAGAAGAGCTTGAGGCTCTCAGGAGAGAGTTTGGTTGAGATGAAGTAAAGGACCTAAGTGTAGGGATTACTAGGATGTCAGATGATCAAGGCATGGTGATGAACCATCGTGGACAGACTCCTGGGTTCCAGGGAAGGTGGGAGACAGAACGCAGACCCCACGGATGAAGGTCAAGTGCTAGGCTGTGTGGGGTGTCCTCACAGTGTGCTGGGGAGATCCACATCGTGCTGCCCAGGGAGGAGTCCAGCACAGCTGTGGGAGGTGAAGAAAGTGACTGTGTGCTGCACACATACCATTAAGTCCTGTGTTTATAGATGGTAGCTTTAGCCTCGAGTGTGTCTGAGATCACTGAGGGAAGATATTCCAGGAGTGCGAGGAAGCAAGTGCTAGTGAGCATAGAGCTTTGGTAGGAGGGTAGAGGAAGTACATCCACGAGGAAGCCCGAGGCCTTGTGAGGCCAGTAGGAGCGAAGGTAATCAGTAACCAGAGTGAAGTCTTTCAATGAGGAAGCAGTCAGTGCTTTTATAGGTTACAGAAAGATCAAGTTATATGGAAACAAAAATACGTGACAGGAGACCCTGACATGTAGTTATTAGCTTCTCTTACAAAGTGTTGTTAGCTCTCTTGACCCGAGATGTTTTGATAAGTGGTGTGCATGGGAAGAGAAGCCACACAGAAAAGGTTGCAGAGCATACTGAAGTGGAGAAATGAATGCAATTTGAGTGTTCAGAGAATACTCACCCTTCCCTTGCTGAGTCTCGGTGACCACGTTGTATTATGTTAAAGTATAATCTTCAACAAGGCAAAATCAGGACCATCACAGAACTCGACTATGAATGCATATTGAAGATTGTATTTAGCTGCTTATGTAAAGAGGAAACCATTAAGATATTTAAGCCAGTTCCATTGAAAATTTTACTTATAGAGGTTTTTTATTCTCTCTAACAAAATTTATTTGTGCTATTCTAGACAGATATCATTTGCATTGCTTTGGACAGCGATTATTTGCAGTGTTGTCAGTTTTCTACAGCTTATACAAAAGAACTATAAGGTAACCTACTCAAAAGCAATCAAAGATACATAGTTTGTTAATTGCCAGGGATCAGTTGGACAATGTCATTCTATGAGAAGTGTCTCAGCTACTTACTTACTGTTGAGCAAAATACCCAATGCTGACAAGATAAAGGAGGAAGGTTTGTTTTGGCTCACAGTCTAGAGGTTTTAGTCTATAGTCATTGGCCCCAAAGCAGGGCGGCATGGCAGAGGAGAAATAGTTCATAGCATGGCAGGCAGAAAGCACAGAGGGATCAAGGGAGGAGGAGGGCTTTATATATACTCCCTTCCAGGCCATGCCCAGTGACCCAACTTTTCCCACCAGGCTTCAACTCCCAACATCACACCCAGCTATAAACCCATCAGTGAACTAATCCACTAGTGAATATCACACACCCATAATCCAGTCACCTCCCAAAAGCCTGACCTATGAGGGCCTAAAACCTCAGGGGAAAATCTAGATATAAACCAAAACAAGAAGTATACCCCGAAGTAGGGTATTTCCTGTTCATTGTGATCTCCAGTATCTGCAGTGTTGTGTGTGTGTTAGTTCTGACGGGTAATTATTGAAAGAAGTAATGTAGAAGTAGAAGCAATAAACAGGATTCCAACTTTTAGATGTGCAGTATGTCAAAAACATGTACTATGCTAATAAACATTAGACAATATTTTACATATTATTAATTCCTGTAGGGTCCTAGTAAATGCCAACTTTTATCATGCATTTTTAAAATCAAGACTTTCATTACAGTACAGGCATTAGTGCCTACCAATGGGTAACAGCATATTGAAATCCCCAAGATATCTCAAATATTCATTTTTTGCCATTTTGACCTATCTATCCAATATTTAGAAATAGTAAAAATAAATAATCAAGATTCACTATGACAATTAGGTGCACAGATTATTTTATTTCAAAATGTAAGCATCCTGGATTCCAATTCTTAATGTGGCTAACCATGTCTAATTATTACACAAGCATCTTGGTTATACTGTCCAAATGTAACATGTCAGTGTTCAAAGTGTCTCACAGGGAAAATGAGAATTCCATTTTTTATATTAACTTATGATGATAGGTTCTTAAAATGTGCACATCTATTGCATTTCTTGCATGATGTGACATTAACACGGTCAGCTAACATTAAAATTCACTGCCACTAATATTTAATACCTCACTGTCCTACTGATTCTGTCTTTATAAGCATTGGTTTGCTGTATTTTAAAATTAATACTTTCAGAGAGGAATGAATATCCTTCAGTTCAGCACCTGGTCCTGCACTTTGAAACATGATTGTTCAAGAAAGCAGCATCGGCCGTTAGTGAGTGCTCTCTTGTTTCAGTGCCAGCCTGTTGCTTTGCAGAAAATTGTGATCTCATTCCGAACTTCGTAATGATTTGCTACCCAACTGCATGGCAGTGATACTGCGAGCCAGAGCATCACACAGTAGCTTGCACCTCGGTTTCCTCTTGAAACAGGCTTACACACGTGTAAGTCACACCGTTAGTCCAGTGCCACTGATTGCACAGAGCTTTCAGCCATTTCCGGGAACAGCGAGGGGAGGAAGGGTCAGGACGACAAAGTCTAACAAACAAGTCTCCCTGCTCCACTTCCTGTTCCTGTAGGAAACAGGAGGTCAGGGTGGCCCTGGTGAATGCTTGATGTAGGAGCACATTGCTGTAGACGTGGGATAATTTTACCTAAAACCCACAGCTTTACGAGGTCTCTTATTTAGGCTTAAACAACAAATGCACATCTGTTCTTCTCAGCGATGCTGAAAACAAGCTGTTCTTGTACCTGATAAATACGAGCTATGGCTCAGCCAATAAATCATGAAATGCACGGAGGATGGGGAAGCAGCACCCGCCGTTTGAATGTAGGGAACGGGCTGTTCTCAGCGTCCCTGGTGCTGGGCTGATGCAGAGGCAGCAAGATGAGTTCCTGCACCAGGGACCATTATTTCAGCTCTGCCACTGACTCAGTGCCCAGGGGCACATTTAAATTCTCCCCATGGCCCAGGACTGTGGAGCACTGTGTGCGCAGGGATGGTGGAAAAATACCCTGGGGGTGTATCCAAAGCAAGTGCAAACCTGGCTAAACCGCCCATCACAGGCTGCTCGGGAAAGGGAACTCTATATACTTCATGCTGAGACAGTTCTAATTTAGCTTCACTTTTATCCATTTATTGGCTAAACAGAATGTTGTTGTGTTGCCCAATTCGGGTAAAGTAGTGGGACCAGCTTTGAGAAAGAAACATTGTTGTGTACATCTTTAGCGGGTGCTTTGAATCCGTTTATTATCTGCATACTGCTGTTGCCGAACCCCAGGGGCTGAAGTATAATTTACCATTCTTTTTCATTATTCGACTCCCATATTGTGCAAGATGAGAGATCCCTGGCTTAACTGCTTGATGCACAGGGTGAATCCCGTAGGATGAAGGTGCCATCTTTGGGTCTGGATTGGAGGGGCTGGGTGGAAGTGGATGGACAGTGGACCCAGCCAGGATGAGGTCGTTCACATTTCCTGCCACCCTCCCTCGCAAAGCAGGAGCGGCCGAGTCCTTTTCAGATGATGCTGATGACCTTCCAGGGTCCCTGGGCTGGCCCAGCCATGACTCCAGAAGTCACCAGTTTCTCTTCTAACTCCATGCTGGCTCCTTCCTCCTCCTCTGGGTTTCAGCCATCAGTATTGCCAAAGTCAAGCTAAGCTGTAACAGATAAATGCCCGACAGATATGGCTATGGTACCATTAAAATCGTAGTGACAACAGGGACTGCCGTGAACACAGTAATGGGGGTGGGGGAGTGGATGAGCTCAGGAATGCAGGACCTCAGACTAGAAGACCTGGAGTTTAAGGACTTGCATGGGCTCCCACCCTCTTCATCCTGAATGATTAATATTCCTCACTGCTGCACCTCTGTGTGTGCTGGTTGCCTTTATCTTTCGAGCACAAAGATGAAAGAGGCAAGTTCGGTTTTTATCCCACCTCCACATCAATTAAGTGGAGGCCACCACTGACTCAGGACCCTACAGTGGGATTAAGATGGCCTCGGCAGGATGACACCAGCTGCCACCCCAGTGGGACAGGGATGGGGTCAGTCTAACCCTCAGCATCAGCAGGGGCCTGTGGCTCTCAGGGTAGCACCGAGGAGGCTTCCTCTCTCCATGACACCATCCAGTGTAGATCACATGGGAACCCCTGAGCCTCCTTGGAGAATGAAAATCAACTCAAGACCAGTCTCTAGCTCCAAACATTCCAGGACGCTCTGAAGCCATCACAGCTTGGGCCCTCTTTCCATCCTTCCTGTGCATTTACAGGTGCCCAGATGGGCTGAGCACTGGGTACCCTGCTTCACTGTGGGTCACAGGGACCCCTCACAGCACAGAGCCCTGAGGAGCTCAGCCTCACCTGCAGTGGTGGGGGAGGGGGTTGTTTAACCGCAGAACTCACGGGACCGGGGACAGAACGCATTCAGGAGAGAACACTGTGGACCTCTGTGTCAACAGGATGATTTCTGACAACTTTGTCTCTTTGTTTCATATCCTTTGCCTTAAAAGAAAAAAGTCTTGCAGATACTCTGCCTCTTTCCTCCTTCTGAGCAGACCCCACCTTCCATGCGGAGATTTTGTCTCTTTCCCCAGCTGGTTTGGGCTCCCTTTCCTTCATCCTTCTTGTCTCCATGATGTGTGTCAGCCCTGTTGCTAGGCAACTGCACACAGCCTGCAGCTCAGCCTCTGCGTGCAGAGAATGAGCTAGAACATCCCCTTCCATAACCTGCTGCATAGGGAAAGGACTCACAGAACCAGCAGACCAGGCGCATCCCCGGAGTGAGCAGAACGCGTCCCTGATCATCCCTGGGCAGGCAGCTGCATTTGGTGTCTCTGGCACCCACACCAAGCTCTGTCCCTGGGAAGCCACTGCACGGAAGTGGTTCCCAAAGAAGCTCCTCATCCTAAACTAGAAACAGGCAAGAATAAGAATGCATAGAATGTAGGGTCTGTGGCTGCTGCTGCCCATGACCTGTGTTGTTTTTTCCCTTGACTTTGCAAAACAAAACATCCGGACCACTTCCACTGATTCCATCTTGCCCTTGAGCTGTTGGTCCTTTATTTGTCAGGGACCATGGGTCCAGGCACTTCTCGGTTTATTCCCATTGGCAGGATCTTGGTGCCACCACCGGCACCTGTTTCCCCAAGTTTCTAACATTGTCATGGGCTCTGCATCCCCAATCCTGCAGCCCCCACAAATCCCTGTCTCAATGCACTGTAGCCTAGAAGTGGTCAGCACCGCAGACCCCGGTGCAGACTCTGCCCACTGTAGGTGACCTCTCTCACTTCCTGCTCCCTTTCTCCCCTGGGCCACGCCCCCTGCCAGCCAGTCCTCCAGCTGGGAGCTCTGGGACCTTCCTTCTTCTCTCCCTGTTTTTCTCTTTCCATCCATCAGCTCATCTGTTCTTGGGGCGTGAGAGGGAAACTGGTTTCCTCGAAACATTATTTTATGGCTCATAATGAAGTAGTTAAAATATGTCCATAATAAGGTAAATTTCATAAGGTCTTAATACAAGAAAGCCACACCTTTTCCAAGACACAATCCTGGCCAGAAACAGCCACACTGTGTATTTGGACTGGGCGGTAAAATAGAAAAGTGACCTCACACACTGCAGCGGCGAGCTAGGCAGAGTCTCTTGTGCACACAATAGGTGCTCAATAAATTTTGGCTGAGAGAATTAAAATTTTCAGGGATTTCAGGACACCAGAACAACAGAATTTTCTTTAAGAATAAAGAGACAAACGTATATTCAGCAACAGAAACAAATTCAGAGGAACTGAGGTTAAAAAAAAATAGCTCGATTTGCATCCTTGTATTTTCCTAAAAAAATGACTCTACCACTTCCTAGTTGTCTTCTTAAAGGAGCCAGTTAAACATCATCGTGTTTAGCACAAATTCTGTGGTCACTGCTTGAGCTCTATTATGTCCCCAGGGCCATGAAATAAGTCAGGGTTCTCCTTTAAAGCCTTCGCTTCCGAGCTTCCATTCAGACCCCTTCATCTGCAGCCAGCCTTTCTCCACTTCCTCCCTTCCAGCCAGTCTCTCTTAAAACACAGAGGCCTCTGAACGTGCACAGCCTGGGAGGGGCTCTTTCTCCTGGGATTGCGTGAGGTTCTGTGATTTCCGCTGTCTGTCTGTCATCCTCGTGATGCTGGGTGTGTGCACTCAGGAGCGTTTTCATTTTCCTGTCCACGATGTAGAGAGAGTAAATGAGTCACGCCAGTGCTGGGGAAGTGCCTGGGATCTTCAAACCTGTACCCCGCCATATGCCAGCAATTCAGGATGGAAGTGACAGGAGAGGGGAGAGGAGGCTGGAAGTGGCAGAGACAAAGTCACGGATGAGGGGGCACGCAGAGCCTCTTCACACTGATAAGACCCTGAATCCTGCGCACCAGGATAGGACAGACGCTGAGAGCTCACTTCTGTGCGATGCAGTCTTGGAAGATCGGGGTCGTGATCATTAGAGCCTGGCAACCTGGGAGGCAGCGCTGTGGCTCTGGGGTACTGGGGTACCTGGCATCTGTGGTCCACACCTCCTTCTGCATCCTCAGAGCGCCCCCCTTCTGGCTCTCGGCTACACGGCTTCCCTTCTGTTGCTATAGCATCAGCCTGGCAAGAAAACTGTCTTCCCCAGCTACCACATCCCCGTGTGTCCGCACCACGCGCCCAATGCTGGCCTCACCTGCTCCTCCCTCCACCTCCCGCCAGCCCACGGAGGGTCTTTGCAAGGACGGGAGTGAGCAGAAGAGAGAGTGAGTGACTAAGTTCATGAAAGCTATCACAGCGAAAGACACATGAATCTGCCTCCAACGCTCCCCTTCACACTTCGAGCACACCCATCCCGTTCTTGCCACTTTCTGCAGCAGCTCTGGGGTCTTTCCTGAGTGGCTTTATGAGATGTGATCAAAATACAGTGAACGTTGCTGCCGAGCACCATCCAACAGAAAAGCAGCCTCGGAAAACCAGGACTCCGCGTCCTCGTCCACCTTATCCACCAGATCTGGCACCGTGCGACTTCTGGCTCCTCCCAAAGTCAAAATGACCATGAAAGGGAAATGTTTTGAATCCTTTCAGGACATGGAGGCAGCCAGGACAGCACAACCAAAAACACTCAGGAAAGAGGATTCCAGAGCTGCTGCAGAAAGTGGCAAGGATGATGGGATATGTGTTTGAAGCGAGGGGAGGATTTTGCAGGGATTCATGGCAGTGTGTCTTTTACTGTAATAATTTTTTAATGTAAATATTCACTGTAGTTTTCTGTCACAGCTCCTGCTAGCAGAGCCACCTGCATTGCCACCACCCTGGTCCAGGGCTTCTCCCCTGGGTGGTAGGAAGAGCTCAGATGGTCTCGGGCTATCCCCTGCCCACTACAGCCCACCTCAGCCAGCAGCTTCAGCGATGCTCTTAGAAGCTGGGACAGGGCTCTTCTGCAGCACCTGGGACCCAGGCCTCAGGTCCTAGCCCATATCTCTTCCCTCCATGTCTACCTGGGAACTCATATCCTACACCTGTCTGCTCGCTTCTGCTTCTCCAGGCACGCTGGCCTCCCCGGTGTTCCCTGAGAGGCCCATCTCTCCTCACGGCACAAGCTTCTGCTCCCTCCCATTCTGTACTTTTATCACCATATCCAACACCCTTCCTTCCTCCTCTCTTCTTCCCTCTCTTCCTTCCATCCCTCCCTTCCGCCTTTCTTCATTCCCTCCCTCTTCCTTCCTTTCTCATTCTCTCCCCGATAGAGCCCCAGGACTGGGTCTGATTTGTGCCCTTCTATGTTCTAGCACCCAAAGGGTCCCAGCACACTCTTAGTGCTCAGTCAACACTGCTGCATTGACTGAGCCTGAATGAGGGGCCCATGGACCCGGTTCAAGACAGGGGGGCCATCATGGTCATGGCCCTCACCCCCAAAGCCCACTGAGACAGGACGCGCAAGCTGGAGGGGTGCTGAGGCTTCCTGTTCACAGTCGTGGGGGCTCTGTCCCAGATTGAGCAGAGCAGGGATCTGCAGGGGACAGTAGAGGTGGCTTACAGTGACACCCCCGAGGCTGTGTCTCAGCAGTGACACAGTGAGATTGTGCCCTTCTACACCAGAGATGCCACCTTGTAGGTGACACTGACATTCCAAAGACATGATTTTTAAAATCACCCTAAACACAGTATCTCAGCCCTGTCTAAGATGATGTTTTTGTCTTTTCAGTTGAAATGTTAGAATTACACCATTTAAGTGTCAAAAGAACAATACAAGATGAGGGGAAAAAAGCACCAAAGAGCAAGATTTTCCTTGTGACTTGTTCATACTGTATTCAGAAGCTGGAGTTACATCAATTAAATTCTTGATGATAATTAACAAAGTTCTCGAATGAGACAATTATCAGGGAGAATAAAGAGATAATTTGAGTGATTTCATTGCATTGCATGACTCAGGCTAGGTGGCAGATGTCTTGGTCCTCCCGCGGGCACAAATGAGTCCACACTTCTTCATGGTCTGAGCTCGCCGCTGCAGAGCCCGGTCACCCTGAGGCCTGCAGAGCAGGGTCCCTCCCCCTGCATGCTGCTATGGTGGCCGGGACTGCAGGATTTTCCCTTTCCAGCTTTGCATGGTCGGTGTCTTCCGCAGAACGAGTTGAGCCTGGGCTGGATGGTTCTCCCTGGACTCAGCACGGATGACAGAAAGACATTGTCACAGGAGACCGGTCGTCCAGGTTCTGACTCCAGCTTGGCCACTTGTTCCTCCTGTGTGGTTCTGAGAGCTGCTGTGACAGCACCACACACAGGTAACCCAAAGATGTGGAAATTCACACACTCATGTTGCAGGAGGATGGAAGTCCAAGCTCGAGGAGTCAGCAGGGCCATCCCCGCTCAAGACTTGGAGTCCAGGCCTACCTGGCCACGTCCCAGCCCTGGTGGTGGCCCTCGGTCTTCAGTGCTCCTTCCTGACTCAGCCACCACTACACGGTGTTATGCTGGTGTCTCACTTCCGGTCTCCTCTTCTTTTGTTGACTTAGGGGCCACCCTGGAAGTCTCATGTTAACTTGATTACTCTGCAAAAATCCCACTTCCAAATAGTCCACAGGCTCTGATCTTTTGTGGGGGACAAAAGTGAACTCATCACCATCTCTGTACTTGGACAGATGACTTAATTTCGACGAACCCCGGCTGTCTTACTCTATCCAAGAGGGATGGTCACGCCGGCTTCTTGCATCTGCAAGGGGTCTATGCTGTGATGTTGAAGGCCCTTTGCCTTCATCCAGGAAAAAAGGCCGTGACTTCCTGTCTCCTCCCTACTTCTTGTGTGACTTCCTGTGATGTCATTTACTTCTTTCACTTGCTCCCTGCGAAGGCAAATCTAGTGGACACCATGGACACTGCACATGACCTGAGCCACTTGGAGGAGATATCTGCTTCAGAATAGAGTTGCATCTTGTCTAGAGGCGCACACAGGCAGCCCTGGCCCTGAATAACCCTCACCCCGACGCTAGGCAGAAAATTGCTTCTGGGTGACTTGCCAAGGGCTTTTGAGCAAGCATGTTGTAAAGTTGGGTGCCGAAGGCTCAGTCCAGCTCTCCATTCCAGTTTCTCCCCATCGCAAGTGCATGGTATAACCCCTCGTTTATCCTGCTCAGCCCCGGAAGGAGCACTGCTGAGCATCATCACCGAGGCAGCTGCACTGCCGCGTGTGGCAGCACTGTGAGAGCGTGCCAGCACCTCCGAGGAGGTCCACACTTGCAGCCTGGACGCCCTACCCACCTCCGACCACATGCACATGCTGTGGTACCTGCCGGCTGTGTCCCGAATCGCCTTCCTCTTCTGCAGCCACGATGATGGCCAGCAACAGACATAGCTGCTGGGTCCAGCGCCTGCTGTGTAAGAAGTCACATTCTTGCCCCCTGTCTACAAAAGGTGTTGGTGGGAGTATAGACTAGCATGACCACTGTGGAAATCAGTGTGGAGACCCTCAGCAAACTACAGCTAGAAATTCCATTCAACCCAGCTCTTCCCCTTTTAGGCGCCTTCCTGAAAGAGTTAAAGATATCGTATTACAGTGATCCATGCACGCCCGTGTTCATAGCAACACAGCTCAATATCTGAATCTCGGAAGTAGCCTATGTCCATCAGCAGGTAAATGGATAAAGGCAAAGTGATATTTACACACAATGGAGTACTACTCTGCCATAAAGAAGGATAAATTTGAGTCATCTATAGGAAAACGGATGCACCTTAAGACTATAATATTAAGTGAAATAAATCAGACAGAAAAACTTAAATATCACATGGCTTCTTTTATATGTTACCCAAATTATAAATAATGACCAAAATAGAAGATAGGTAATAAAAGTATGGAGATACATCTTTCTAAAATGGGAAGGGGATCAAGAGATGGAGGGAGGGAATAGAAAAGGAGGAGAAGGGGATGAAAAATGAATTAAGATGTTTTATGGACATGCACCGACTCCACACAAGAAGTGTAAGCTTCATGTACTACAAGCATGGACTAATAAAATAAATAAATAAAATACCAAAAAATTTTTAAAGTCATTTTAAAAAATCTATAAGAAACTATTATGTGGCTGTGAATTTCAGTTAGGGAATAGGAGGACATTACTCAGAGGTTCTTTCTAAACTAAAAATGCCCTTAAGAACATTTAAAATATTCAGTACCTAAAATATGACGATGCTATCCTACCTCTCATTTAAATATGACTTATAGGTATTTTGACAATCCTTTATTAGGGACCCTAACGATGTCTAGATTCACTTTCAAGTGGTAATAAAAATGCTTAAATTTCTTAAAAAGGTGTATTTTTAAAGAGCAAACCAAATGTGTAGCTGACAAGTAACAGATTAATTTTTATTCTCTTGGAATGTTCTTTGAATAAATGATTCACATTCCTTCGTGACAGCATGAAACATAAAGGCTGGAGCATGTATCTGGGTCATTTTAAAAGTCGCTTACCTGTGAAAGGTACAGTCCTTTCACACTGGCTGTTCTGTGCCCAGTGAATGGGGTCGTAGGAGTTCCTGGGGTAAAATGAGAGCATTTTGAGAATGGATGTGACAGGGATATCCCTGTGGACTGCAGTCATCTGCTCATCAAATGTCGTAACTCGTCCTTGTTGCTGCTGTTTCCACAGATACAAGCCCTTGGCCGAGACCCTCCCAGGCGAGAGGAAGGAGCCGTCTGCGGAGGAGAGATGTCGGCTTGTTCTCCAGCAGTGCAGACTACAAGGCTGGCAGGTTGGTGACCTCCAAGCTCAAGGACACCAGGTGGGATCATGCAGGGGAGGGGTCAGCATGGGGAACCACAGAGGCTTCCCAGGGAAAACACCTCCTCTGACCACAGGAAGTGTGTTCCCAGGAATGCATCAGCCTGTGGGCCCTGGGTTTCATCATCCTGCAACTAACACACAGGGGACCCAGACCCTCCCTCAGAGCAGGCTGAGAAGCCAGGGGGCTCCATGAGGTTCACCTGCATCTCAGCCTCCACTGGTCTCTAAAGCATTTGAAAGGATCAAAAAATTTGCTGTAAGAGTCAGCCGCCAGTCACTGTGACAAAACACCCAAGACATACAGTGTACGAGGACACAAAGTTCGTTTTTGCCAAAGGCTGGATGCGGGGGAGGAGGAGGAGGAGGAATTACTGACCAAGGATGACGTCAGCCAACCACTTCCGAGTCAGTGACACAGGCGTGGGAGTCACAGACAGCTTGCTTTGTCATCGTGTAGGTAACGGAAGTCATTTCCACTGAATCATTGGTGCAATTTTTAGATAAGGAATTGAATATGTATAGTATTGGTTCATAAATAATATGACACCAAGATTTTCAGGTTGCTACTTTTTCCCTTTAAAGAATACTCTTAGATAAGAATATTACACACCACACACATACCACACACGTACACACGTGTGTATGTGCTGAGGAAGTAAAGGAATCTGGAATAAATCCTTCCACTAAGACAGTGGTGGCAGTAACCGAGGTTCCCAGCAGAGTCCCTCTGGCGTGAGTAAAGGGCGGCACTGGGCATGAGAGGGGCAGGAGACGCATCAGCGCACCTGCATCTGTGTCTACGCTGGACTGGACACAGCAGCTGAGGATGGCGTTACATACACGGGGGTGGACATTGGAATTTTGAAAATGAACATCAATTTTTTAAAAGGGAAACCGTTTGCATTTTATTGCACAAATCTATTTTCTCCTTACTTCTTAACACCACCAAAGGAGGCTGAAAGTATGAGAGAAAGAGTGGGGGAAGAGCAAGTCGGGGGAGGGAGGAGGAGGAGGAGGAGGAGAGAGAGGCTAGGGAGACACGGATGCGTTATTTCACCCGTGGAACGTCTTTGCTGACGAGTGCGGATTGCCTCTTAGTGAATGCTGCTCTACTCCAGCTTCAAGATGGAATCGTTTACCTATTTGAAGCGAATAATTGACTTTGCAGGAATAGTCTATTCGTAATTCACATTTACATTAGACATGAAAGGCATTTTGGTATAAAACGTGCTTATCCCCAGCTGCAAGTCAGACTTGTGAGGTGCCAAGCGCGGCCCTTGTTCGCAGGCGCTGCTGGCTGTGGGCGGGGCCGCCGTGGGCCCCTCCTGGGCCGGCGAGGTGTCCGCGCTGCAGCAGAGCTGCCCCGGTGTGGATGCTGCCGGCCTGCGGATTACGCCCGGCCTGCCAAGTCCCAGTCGCAGCACTTACCCTTTGCCCTTGGACGGTTAGCATAAAATTAATGGATGTTCTTTTCCCGATTTTTAAGAGCAATTCTAAGTGATGGGAGAAATTGGAGCCATTTTTTACTGTGGAAAGCTACAGAGAGTATTAGCTAAAAATTCTATTTTCTTAATTAAAAATATCCTTTTATTATTCTAATGGGTCTTGGAGGTCTTGTGGATTTTGTCATCCCTCCTTAAATTTAATCAGACCATATACGTGGGCAGCCTTAAATCAACAGGATGAAACTCACCTAGATATTTCTCACACTCCAATACATTGTAGCAATTCAGAATTTCCTGTTTCAAGCCAGATGGATATACATCTCTCTCTCTCCTTCCTTTCTTTCTTCTTTCTTTCTTTTTCTTTCTTTCTTTCTTTCTTTCTTTCTTTCTTTCTTTCTTTCTTTCTTTTTCTTTCTTTTTTATGGTACTGGGAATTGAACCTAGGCCTTCCATTGAGCTACATCTCCACTCCCTTTTTTCTTCCTTTATTTTGTTTTGTTTGTTTTTTGTGACAGCATTTCATTAAGACACTCAGTTGCCCAGGCTGGGCTTGAACTTGGGATCCTCCTGCCTCAGCCTTTCAGATGGCTGGGATTTTAGGTGGGCATCACCACACCCAGTTGAGACAACTTATCTTTAGTGCCATTATGCTGGCATGCAACCCATGTGCGCTATGTATTTAATGTGGGTTTGGAGTCTAAGTATGAGGAATAGTTAATGAATAATAATTCATCTATACAGCGTGTGGCAACCACCCGGAGCTTTTTACTTACTTTTTAACATTTCAGCCCAATGACAGCTCTGAGGAGTAAGAAAAAAGGAGGCAGTGTGCATAGCAGTGTCATTTTTGATGTGAGGAAACTGGTCTCGGAGCCCTCATCTTGGAGATCTGCGTGCTGATCAGAATGGCAGCTGCAGTTAATGTTTACCTTGCAGGAGAGGCCCCTTTGCCGAGGCCTGCGTGGTGCTGCTTTCTCTCCACAGCACACACCCAGACCTGTGTATTTTCATGTCACAATCTGGAGTCCTCTTGTTCAGATTTCAGAACTTGCAAGGGACAGATCACACACGCAGCCTCGCTCTGAGCAGAGGCTCTTCCTTGTCCCCTCCTTCAGGGGCAGCTGCGGCCGGTCCCTGGCATCTTTGCATGTTTATAAATCACCGGTGGATGAAGGAAAGCCAAGTGATGTTTCCCTCTGCGGGGGCCTCTGCTGAGTCTCTTAGCGCCACACTCACTCCACAGAGCCTGGGGAACGCAGCGCATTGCAGTCGGGAACCGACCGCACCCTGGGCCGCAGAGGACGAGGAGAGGGAGAAAGAGCCCAGGGCAGGCACAGGAGAAAGGATCCAGCTCCCGTGAAGCTGGGAACAGCTCCGGGTCTGAGAGCAGACACTGGGAAGCCACTGAGCTCTTCTGAGACCACAGCAGGGGTGGGACACAAGCCAGGGCTGAGACAGCGGGCAGGGTAGAGCTCTGCTCGGGCCTCTGGGCAAGGTGCTTTGATAGCAGTTTCCTCGCACGCACAGTGTCGGGCACGCCAGCTTGAGGCACACGAGCTCTGCTCCAGGGAGGCTTTCCCTGGCTTCAGGGCTGCTCCCCGCCTTGTCCTCTCCTGCTTCTCCACCGCACCTGTCCCTCCCCTGTGCCTTCTGCCGCGCCACGGCTGGCATCTCTGCCCTGCTTGTGGCAGCCCATCAGGTGGGACCCGAGTCGACCTGACGACCCGCTGTCCCTCCACCGGGGCCACAGAAGAGCCGGGTGGGCTCTGCACCCAGGACCACAGTGTGTCTTTGGGACCAGGAAGCTACTAAAAACACTGTCTGTGTGTGACACAGAGACATAGGAGAGCTTTAAAAATCAGGTCGAATTCACAACAGAAAACTAACTGGTAATATCTAGGGACTTGTTTGTTTTGAGATGAGAATCCAATGCAAATTTAGTTGGCACCTAAAAGATAAATGTATTAATGTATTACTTCTGTGATTAAAATGATTTTAAAATTTGTATTAGTACATAGCATACTTTAAACATGGACTATGGTGTAGGTGCAGATTAACTATTTTAAGCCTTTGTTCAAAACCATCGATCACAGCATTTTGCTGGAAGGCATTTTTGCTTTCTAAGGCATCATTTCCACTGCCGCGGCTGCACACAGCTGGCGGACTTCTCACAGGGATCCTCCGGCCCTTCCACACCATTTGAACTGGGAACCACAGGTTTTGGCAAACTCATGCGTATCACTGTTCCCTTGTACTCAAAATCTTTGCTTTTGCATAAAGTGTCATTCTTTTAGAGAAAAGTGAAGAAAATCAAGCTGCAGCGATGGCCAAGGGACTCCTTCTTGTTCTTGTTTCCCATGGAATGACATCACTCACAACTAGAGAGGCTGCCCAGGGTGCCATCCTTATTTACAAGATAGAATTCGGACAACTTCGCTGAGAGAAGTGACTTTTTTTTTTTTTGTGGGTACCGGGGGGACGACCTCAGGACCTCGCGCGCCAACAGGCACCCGTGCCGCTGAGCGATATCACCGGCCCGAGAGAAGTGACTTGAATGACTTCTGGTCCTGTGTTCTGTCTCCCCTGGTATATTTTTTTGTATGAAGTATCCATAAATGACTTCATTTGTGGGGAAAAAAACAAACAGTTCTTAACCATCTGCTGTTTATTTGATTCTCATTATCATCCTGGTATTTTATTTATCTAAATAGATACATTTGTAACTCAGTGCTCCCATAAGGTCCCTGTCCCAGTCTTCCCTCCTGAACTCTTCTTTCTAATTACTCTTTTTTACCTGGATCGCCCATGCCATGGGGACGGACCAGGAAGGCCTTGCAGCCCGAGTGGAGCACAGTTGTTTTGCATGTTTTGTCTTTTATGGGAAATGAGAACCTTTGAAACTAATTCTAAATGGAGAAGTAAGTGGTATAATCTGATTTTCACACATTTCTTATTCACCCACTGATTATAGGATGGTTTCTTCTCTGTGGTTATCTGAGTGCTATATTCATTTCCAGCCATCTGGAGGGATGACGGATGGAAAGCAAATCCTTCGTAGCGGGTCCCGAGTGGATCCCTGCAAAGGCCGAGTGCCACTTGGCCCAGGCACTCAGAGCCAGCCGGAGAGCAGGGTAGGGCGTGGCAGAGCCGGTGCTCCTGGGCAGGAAGGCTTTCAGATTCAGGGTGCCACTCTGCAAAGGGTGCCAGGTAGAGAACTGCCACCTTGGGGAGAGGGAGCTTGGGGACAGGCGGAGGAGCATCCCGGGTGGCCTATGAGGCAGCTGCCCCGGAGGTGGTGCGGGATCAGTTTGGAGTCCAGCATTAGAGACGGACCGTGTCCAGGGACTTCAGGATGAGTCAGAAGCAGGATTGTTTTGGGGGCTTGTGAGGCACAGCAGTGACAGGAAGCAAGAAGCAAAATCAGAGCTCAGCTTCACTGCAGAGCCCACAGGATGTAATCTTACATGTGTATGCACGTGTGTGTGTGTGTGTGTGTGTGTGTGTGTGTGTGTGTGTGTGTGTGTGAGACAGAGAGAGAGAGGCTCAAAGAAATTACAAAGGGCACTCAAAAAAGCCAAACCCTGGGCCAGTGAGATAGCTCAGTGGCATAAGCGCCTGCCTGGCAAGCGTGAGGTCCTGAATTCGACTCCCGGTACCCACATACGAAAAAAGGGCCGGTGATATCGCTCAGCGGCACAGGCACCTGCTGGCGTGTGAGGTCCTGAGGTCGACTCCCGGTACCCACACACACACAAAAAGCAAAACCCCAAATTTTAATTACACCTACTTTTCCTTTTTCTGTCTATTCATTAATAACAACAAAAGCCTCTTACAATCATTGTTTCAACATCGTCTTCTTCGTGTAACTTTCAAGAACAGCCTAGATTTCATTATGTCTGTAAAATATACGATCTTTGAAGGATTCACCCTCACAAGTGCTGAGAATTGCAAGATTAACATTTTACCATAACATTAAATAAAATCAGTTGGATGAAGGATTTATTGTTTCATTAATCTAAAATAGTACAGTAGAGAAAAGATAATAAAAGTAAGAGCAAAAAACTGTTAAAATTTTAACCATCCCTTACTCTTTTTTTTTTTTTTAAATCTTCTGAGACGATGGTATTAGGGCCCTTGACTC
This sequence comes from Erethizon dorsatum, assembly GCA_028451465.1. NCBI lineage: Eukaryota > Metazoa > Chordata > Mammalia > Rodentia > Erethizontidae > Erethizon > Erethizon dorsatum. The sequence continues at coordinate 156,467,939 of CM051824.1, forward strand.
TTATTAGTTCAATAAATTAATGGTTTATAACCTTTATTTTATTACTCCAGGAGCACTCCATAAATCAGCTATAAGCACAAGCTAGAAAATAGCCTATAAGGTGATTCTTTCTTTTGTATTCTCTCTCTCTGGATTATCAATGTTGAAAGGATAAGCACTGAGGATTTCAGAGTGCCTCTTGAAGTGGGTATTCTAACTGGAATTGCAAAACATATTTCTTTTTCTTTTTTTCTCTTATACTGAACACACACATGCACACCTTCCTGTACCCCTCTATCAAGATGTTCTTAATAAGAAAAGTAAAAAAAAGGAAATTAAAGAAGAAAATACAAACTTCCCAGAATCTAGTGATGACTATTCCAAATGTTTGGGGCAGGTTTGTTCACTCCATTTAAAAAAATAATGTTATATATATTTTGATTTTTCTACACCGTGTCTCTCACTTTCCACTGTGAGATTCGTAAGGATGGAGAGCATTTCATTGTTCCTTATGTATTTCCGTGTGTGTGTGTGTGTGTGTGTGTGTGTGTGTGTGTGTTACATCCCCCACAGGGAGTCTGGCATGCAAGATGGATATTCAGCCAGTATTTGCTGAGTGAATGAACGAGACACCTACTTCCGGCCACAGCTTCCCTTTGACACGTGTGATTGCTTCCACCTTTAACATGACTTCACTCTTTTTGTCTTAGCTTCATTATGCAAAAGGTTTGGAATAATTCCTGGTACCAAATAACATAATCACCAAATAAAAACCATGCCATTTCATAATCGATCCTTCTTGTGTTAGAAGTCCATCTCGCTTCCTCACCTGCGTGTTGCAGATTGTTTGATTTCACAGTGTTTACTGAGCACCTTTATGTCCCCGAAGCTATGCGTGGCAGTAAGGATGCCCCAGGGTCCAGTGCAAGAGAAACAGTGCAGGGAAAGCTGATGAATAATTACAGGTGGGTGCTCACTGGGAGGAAGCCGCGACAGAGTCAGGGCCCTGCGTCATCTAGACAGGGCTGTGGTTGTGCAGGGCGTCTCCAGAGCTTCCCCAGCAACTGAGAGCTGAGGCCAGGCAGGAGCCAGCCACAGACAGGATGGGGCAGGGCAGAGCAGGTGGCCGAGCGGCAGAGTCGGAGGACTGAGGACCGGGTGGGAAGGGGAGGTCACCGTGCGGTAGAACATGTGCTACTCGGCCTGCCTGAGCTCACTGATTGCCCTGTACAGGAGACAAATTAACGAAAGCATCGCTAAAGAACTGAGCTCTAGGGAAGCAGAAATGCCTTTGCTGCTACAATGGTTTATGGCCTGTGAAAGACCAGTCCTCTTGGGTGCCTCGTCTCTGAACAAGTCCTGGAAAAATGATCTTCATGCTTCCACCTAACTCCGCTCCACATCCTCTGAATCGAGGTTTCCCCAATGCCAGCTCTGTGTACTTATTCAGCAAGCACTTCCGAGCACCTGCGATGTGGCAGGGCCTTACAGTGGCTTGGGGTTTGGCCCGTCAAGATCCAGTTTCGCCCACAGGGGACAGAACCGCCACATGGAGAATGTTAGAGCCATCGGGCCTTGGGTGAGACCTAGAGCTGCCTCTGCTGCTAACTCCTTCCAAGGGCTTTGGATGAGCTTTGGCAAGGGCGGCAATGACGTCTGCTCCACGCATTCCACGGGCCTCTATTTAAGCAAGAATAGGACCAGGAGACCAGTTCACAACGAATGGGCACCATGGTGGTCAGGGACAAGGTGGCATGGGAGGAAGTGAAGGGTGGGAGGGAAGGGCCCTGTGCCCGCAGTGACTCTGCATGTTAAATGCTACCCACTTGGCAGGGGAGCCCTTTTCAAACCACGGTTGACGCAGGTCAGGAATGTGCTCCTCTTCACTGGAGTTCATTGTAAAAGTTCTGGGCAGAGCTTCACAAGATGGGAAAGACATGGCCATAAGGGGTGGATCCAAGAGATAATTCAGGAAAACCAATGAGAAATTCCATCCGACAGTAAATGTACCACAAGCGCTAGAAAAATGAAAAAGTAACGTAAGCGTTTTGAGGATCGAAACCTGTTCTCATGGGTAGACACTGGAAGCTCACGTGACCAACGTGGGGTGCCATGGGCGTCCACATCTTTAGAGGCAAAGCGATTCTCCACAGAAGCGTGCTGGGCTGGTGCCTGGACTGGGGACCGAAGGGCAAGCACAGCCAGCGCACAAGGGGTGTGACAGTGCTCACCGGATCTTCCTCACTGTGACACACACCTTCCGTGGGGCAGGTGATCGTGATGGATATTCTTTAAGCATTTGGATGAAAAGAAAGATTAAAGTATTCTTCAAATGTATACCTTCACCCAGCCCCAAGCTTGGTGCTGCGATGTTCAAGGCCATGGGCCTGTGTGGGCTCCCACGGTGTGAGTCATTGGGAACAGGGACTTTGTGTGTGTGTGTGTGTGTGTGTGTGTGTGTGTGTGTGCGTGTGTTTGAAGCACTCTTGACCATTCTGATATGATTTCTGTAATGAACTGAGATATAGGATCACTCAGTGAACAATTCAGTAATGAGCTCAAAGTGGTAGTTTTTATTCATCGCTGCCTGCTATGCAGTCCATACTGCTCGGGTGAGACTAATTAATTTTTCCAAACCTATAATTATATGTAATTCAAGCCGAGCCACCTTTTTTCAAATAGCAGAAGATACAGTGCTCTATTAGATGAGTGTGGCTGTAATTATCTTTTCTGTGTTGAAGTTAAACTTCAGGAATAGTCTATTTATGACAAAGAGAACTTGTATTTTGGTATAAATTTATCCTTTGAGGATGTTGAACAGTGTATTCAGATGTTCCAAGCCAGGCTACACATTAAAACATTTCCATTCAGTAGATTTTCAAAGCTACCATGAAAATTAATATGTTGAGATATTTGAGTAAAATATATGCACCCATAAAAAAGTAATGACCATCCCTAGAGCCTTAACTGAAGCAAAGCAGAAGGGGGGATGTGAATTCAGCCTGGAGAGATGGAATCTTAGCCAAATGGTAGCTTTCCTGAGTTTTTGGAAGTGAGAGCCATGTTCTTCCCCCTGTGGTCCCAGAGGATGACATGCAGTTAGCAAGAAGCAGGATGCAAATATTTGATTCATGGGTGGGTGGATGGATGGATGGATGGATGATGGATAGGTGGGTGGGTGGATGGATGGATGGACATTTGAATAAATGGATGGATGAATAAATGGATATATAATAGAGAAAGGTGGTAGAATGATGGATGAATAAATGTGAGGGAGGAAAATGCAGGAAGAATATTGTATAATACAGTATAGTAAATATAGTATAATGCACATGTATGCTATGAGAAAATGATAGTGAGCTAGGAATGGGTAATATGCAGATGGTTCACTTTTGTGACGCACAGGAAGAAGCGTTGGGGCTTAGGAATGTGTGTCTCTCAGGAAGAGATTAGCTGGTAGGCACAGAAACTGTTTTGCGTGGTAAAAATAGAGCAGTGTTCTAAAGGAGCACAACAACATTCTCAGATCAGCAGGGAAAAACAAGTCTGATGGGCGAGCGCTGCAGACGTCAGAACACGCGCAAGAAAGTGGCGTTCCTACCATCGGCAGGGAGGCTGTTTTTTTTTTTTTTTTTTTTTAATGCTAGAAACAGATTTACGTTGGCTGGGTACTTTAAAAGATACCAGGGCACTTTTCTGGAGTGTGAATATTAAAGGAAAGGAAGAGACTACCTTTAAGGCAACTGTGATATTAGGTATCTTGTTGTTCAGCTGAAAATAGTTAAATAGTGTCGATGATTTTAGACAAAGGGAGATTCAAAATTTTATAAAAATTCATTTAAAAATGGTAATCATGAAAATAAAATGTTTTCTTTATAGCAGGGAAACTAGCGTTTCTCATTAAAACATAATCTATATGATTTCACTTAATGTTATGGTTTCAAGGTGCATCCATTTTCCTACAAATGACTCGTTTATCCTTCTTTATGGCAGAGTAGTGCTCCAGTGTGTGTAAATCCACATTTTCTTTATCCATTCATCTGTCGGCGGACACACAGGCTGCTTCCCAGATGTAGCTATTACGAACTGTGCTGCTGTAAACACGGGTGTGCGTGGATCACTGTAATGTGACATCTTCTACTCTTTTGGGAAGATGCCTAGAAGGGGAACATCTGGGTCAAATGGAATTCCTGGTTTTGGTTTTCTGAGGACTCTCCATACTGATTTCTGTAGTGGTTGCACTAGTTTACATTCCCACCTACAACATGGAAGTGTTGCTTTTCCCTGCGGCCTCCCCAGGATTTGTTACTATTGGTTTTCTTGATGATGGCGGTTCTCTTTGGGGTAAGAGGGAATCTCAGTGCTGTCTTAGTTTGCATTTCTCTTATGAGAAACCCAGATTATAAATGAAGATCAAAATAAAAGAAGGATAATTGGAAGTATAGGGAGATAGATCTTTCTCAAATGGAAAAGGGACCAAAAAATGGAGGTAGGGAAAGGAAGAGGAGGGAAAGGGGATGAAGAAAGGGATTAAAATGTGTTCTCTGCATGCACCAGCCCCACACAAGGAGTGCAAACGTTATGTATGGCAAACGTGGACTCATAAAAAAATCTCAAATTGTAATTGTATTTTCAGACCTTTAAAACAATATATCATTAAATTCTGTTAAATTTTCAATAAATGTCATCTATATTAGTAATACATAATGATAATTTCATACATGGAAATAAGAAGACCTTCTCTAGCAGGCCTTGGAGACTACCGTGGTGTCTGTCACAGAGCTCTGGGCAGGTCTAGGGCCCGGGCCCGTGTTGTATAAAGGTGGCTCTCGTTGGCTTCTGCTCCAAGCGGGTAGGTGGGGACAAAGTCACAGCAGAGCGTCTCTTTCAGAGGAGAAAGGGGCTGTACCTCGGAGGTTAATTCTGGATCCTGACACAGAGGATTCAAGGTAAACCCCAAAGCATGCGCTTTAACTGACTGGCCATGGGGAGTCATGGAGTTTCTGGAAGATTAATGAACGGGGGGCAGTGTTCAGGATGATGCACAGGTCAGGGACAGAACAGAAATGAGTGAAGCTCTGAATGTGGGCCTCTGGAGTCCTATCACAGGAGCATGTTCCTTGAAGGAGGAACATTAATGTCATTATTTCTTGGATCACATTAGATATACTTTCATAAGATGAATGAAATAGTTTTTTTTTTTTTTTTGTGGGTACCAGGGGGTCGACCTCAGGACCTCACGCGCCAGCAGGCGCCCATGCCACTGAGCGATATCACCGGCCCCTTTTTCATATGTGGGTTCCAGGAGTCAAACTCAGGCCCTCGCGCTTGCCGGGCAGGCGCTTAAGCCGCTGAGCCATCTCACCGGCCCAATGAAATAGTTTAAACAGATTTAAAGTGCTGAGGAGTTACTTTAGATGAATGATTTTTTATCAATCTGTGTTTATGTTATATCTAATGTCCATTAACATTCCTTTTTTGGAAATTCTGCCACTTTATTAATGTTCAGTTTTATTCCTTTTATCTTAATATATATAAATTGTGAGATTTATACTGTTTTTAGGCCACAAATAATATCTCATAGTTAAGTTGAGTAGTCAGACAGGCACACAGATAATGGCAAGCCTGGGGATTGAGTGCTGCCATGGAGTAGGTCCGAGGTTCATTAGTGACAGGGGATGCTACCGCGATGACGCCCTTCTTCAAAGCTGTGCTCGAAGCTGGGAGTTCGTGGCACCCTGGGTGTCTTCAGGGAAGAGAGGCTTACCCAGGGCTTCCTGCTCAGTGGGGTCCAGAGGTAAAGAAGGGGTATGGGGGAAGCCAGAGGGAAGAATGAGTTCTCACTTGGGATCAGTGAGCACTGATGTGATTTCAGAACGGGAAGCCTGAGGCACTCAGAAGAGCTGCAGATCTGTGTAGCACTGTGCCTGTGGGTGACTCATGGCCTTGAAGTGTGTGCTGAAAACGTGTTGAGAGGGTAGAGGGTGAGAGAGGGTTGGGGGAGGAAGAAAGAAGAAAGGAAGAAAGGAAGAGAAGGAAGGAAAGGAAAGGAAGAGAGGGAGAAAGGAAGCAAGGGAAGAAAGGAAAGGAAGGAAATGAAGGAAAAGTGAAGGGAAGGAGAGGGGAAGAAGAAAGAAGAGAAAGAGGAAGGAAGGAAGAAAAGGAAGGAAGGAGAAAAGGGAATAAATAACAGAAGGAAGGACGGGAAAATGAAAGAAATCCTTAAAACCATACTCTTGAAACAAGTCTAGCGAGCTTTTCAAAGGGATCCGACCATCCTGAAAATCATAGCAGCCTATTAGCTAATTTTAGGCAGGAAAGTAACATCATGAGGTTGAATTTTAGGAAGACCGTTCTGAAGGTAGTCTAGGAAATGGATCTGCAGAGACCCGAGATCATGTAGGGAGCTGCTGAATGGTACAGGAAGGCAGAGAGGAGGGCGGGTGTGGAGCCGTCTGCAGGGTTGTGACTCGTAGGGCCGGAAGGGGAGGGAAGCGGACTCCATAGCTCCCCCGGGTTCTGGCTAAGGAGATGAGCTGCTGGCGATGGCTCCCTCAGCCCAGAGAGGAAACAGTGGGTGCGGATGGGAGGAAAGTGGGTGGAGAAAATGCTGTTGGTGAGCATCTTGGAGTCATGGTGCTTGGGGGCATTCGGGGAGGTGACCCCAAATTCACTGGGTGGGGAGACCGGGTAAGGATGCAGTTTGCAGAAAGAGGAGGACAAAGCCAGGCTGTGCCCACAGAACAGGAAGCCAGTGTGTCCCGGGAGATGGCGTGTGGCCCGGCCTCAGGACTGGTGCGGAGTCTGCAGTGATTGTTTTCAGAAGAATGAGCTCATCCGGGAGAGCGTAGGGAGTGAGGGGTATTTCACGGAGAGCTCCGAGGATGACTAATGTTTAATCAGGGAGCGGAAACATAGGGTCCTGGGTGAGCACTGGGCCAGAGAAGGCGGATACCAAGGAGGGGAGCGAGGGAGCTTGTCCCGAAGGCAGGCGTCAGGAGGAGAGGACGACCGGGAAGCACGTGGTCTGCTGACCAGCATCAGGGCTCCATCCAGTTCGTCAGCAACGCAGAATCCCAGTCCATCACGTCAGAAGCTGTAGCTTAGCGAGGTCCCCGGGCACTGCCATGCGTGTTGCAGTGTGAGACAATTTAGTGTCAAGATTATCTGCAGGTTCTAGTCCGGGGTCCAGTGGCCCCAGACTGATGGTCTCCGCCATGCTAACTTACCACATGACCGCGTGATGTCATACATCTCCACAACATGCTTTCCTCCCTGTATTAGTCACTTTCCTCCTTGCTGAGACACGATACCCAGCACCCGCGACCTAAAAGAAGAGGTTTATTTTGGCTCACATTTCAGTCTAGGGTCAGCTGGATATGGCAGAGGGGCCTGGCGGAGAACTGCTCACTGCATGGTGCACCGGAAGCAGAGAGAGAAGGGAGGAGCCAGGAGGGAGACGAACCCTCCAGGCCACGCCCCAGGGCACGCCCCCTCCCACCAGGCCACGCCTCCTGACAGCAGACAGCTGTGAGACCCAGGATCCAGTCACTTCCCACAGGTCCTGCCTCTAAGTGTATGAGGCTTTAGGGGGACATCTAGACCTAAGCCATAACACTCCTCTACAACACAGGTTGAGCTTAGTAACTTCCTGGGTCTGGACCTGCCTGGGTTCTGGCGTTCTGTCTTTTGCTCCCCTGGATGGAGAAGGCATCGTGTTCATCTCCTCAGACAGCTGTCTCCTGTTTGTCCCCTTCTTGAGGGAAACCGTGGGGTCATCTCCAGATAACTCACGCTCCCTCTTCTGTATCACCCACGTGTAAAACCCTCCACATCCTTTGAGTTGACGCATCGTTTTTTTTGTTTTTGGTCTGGTTTTGGGAACTGAACCCAGGTCTTCACACTGAGCTACATCCCCATCCCTCTTTTATTTTTGAGACAGGGTCTTGCTCAGTATGATCCATTCTTACTTCCGTAACTCACCTCCATGAAACAATTACTTACTGTATTATTTAGGGGCAGTAAGTGGATGAACTAAATTAACTCACACGTAGGAGACAAGTAACGTGTGTCATCGTCAAGTCTCCAAGAACTCACGCATAGAACAAAGTGAGGGTGTGATTATTTTTCTGTACTACCAGTATGTTGGATTATTCCACTTTAGTCATTTCTCTCCATTTCACTAAGGCAGAGGCAGAGAAAACTTCGCATCATATAAACCGTCAAAGGATAAGAGCTGTATTTTCTCTTTGTCAACGCTGCTTCAGAGGTACTGCCAGCACATAGCACGACTTGAATCTGTCCTTAAAAACAGAGAACTGCTTCACAGGGTCCCCGGCTGTCTCCCCCAGCACAGCGCCCTTGCCACCCACACCTTCTCAACCGCCGCGCCAGCTTCGTCTGCTGCCACAGCCTACACCTCTTAAAAAAAGCCCCTGGAAACTAGAATAATGGGAGCTTTGGAAGTCGACAATGACAATTTTGTTTAATCCTTTCAAATCTGTCACTTCAAAAAAAATTCTAATGGTTTTCTGATGAAAACAGGGATGACTGTGATTCACAGATGGTTTCCTTTCACGGGGTCAGAGTGACATTTCAGTCCCAGATGAGAACACTGTGTCTGCAGGGTGTCCGGGAGGAGGGCTCTCCAAGCTTCTGGTCTGAGAGACGCATTTCCAGGGAAGGAGGCCACCGACTGCACTCTACAAACTGGCCACACAGGAACATTCGTTCCACAGGACAAAAGCAATGGCGAGTGGGCTTTCCCCAGCACGGTCATTAACAGACAAAGGAGACCCTGAGCGTTTGGTCCTCGGCTGAAGGAGGAGTCTCAGGTTTGTGTCTTCATGAATGCCCAGCATCAGGGAAGCCAGAGGACCAATTTCGCCCTTCTACAGGAGAAGAGACTTTACCACCCACAGGTGTCTGTAAAAGATCAGCAAGGGACAGAGAAGTACGTTCGGGTTCCGTCGTGCAGCCAGGTGGCTGCACGTGGTCAGAATGCGCCAGGTCTAGCTTGCAAAGCTGGAAGTCAGGGTTTTGCATGTTTTCACTACAAAGAAGTGATATATGTTTGAGGTAATAGATATGCGCACCCTGATGTGAGCATTATACAATGTGTACAGTGTATCAAAACATTCTATAATACCACATGGTGATCAAAATATACAGTGAAAGACACAGTGCCATTGATTCCTCTCAAAATACTCCTCCTCACTTCAAACACACTTATTCCATTCGTTCTTGCTGCTTTTTTTTTGTTTTTTGCTTTTTGTTGTCCGTTGTTTTTCTTTGATGTAGGGTCTCACTATGTAGTGCAGGCTGGCCTTGAACTTGCTTATGTAGGCCAGGCTGACCTCAAACTCATGGCGATACTCCTGCTTCAGCCTCCCAAGTGCTGGGATTACAGGCGTGTGCCACTATGCCTGGCTCTTGCTGCTTTTTGAAACAGCTCTGGAAGTCCTCTTTCATGAGTGTCTTCGTGAGGCGTGATCAAAAAGTACGGTCGGGCCGGTGAGATGGCTCAGCGGTGTAAGCGCCTGCCTTGCAAGCGCGAGGGCCTGAGTTCGACTCCCGGATCCCACATACGAAAAAAGGGGCCGGTGATATCGCTCAGCGGCACGGGTGCCTGTTGGCGTGCGAGGTCCTGAGGTCGACCCCCCGGTACCCACAAAAAAAAAAAAAAGTACGGTGAATTCTGCTGCCAAAAACCATCCAAGAGAAAGGCAGGGTCGTAAAACATGACGCTGTGTCCTCATCTACCTTATTCCCTGGATCTGGCACCGTGTGACTTCTGGCTCTTCCCCAAGGCCAAAAATAACTGCGAAAGTGAAACACTTTGAATCAATTCAGGACATGGAGGCAGCCAGGACAGTGCAACTAAAGACATTTAGGACAGAGGGCTCCGGAGCTGCTGCAGAAAACAGCAAGAGTGATGGGATGAGTGTGTTTGAAGGGAGACGGGGGTTTTTGAGGGGAATTGGTAGCACTGCATCTTTAATGTAATAAAATTTTTATTCACCATATTTTACAATCACACCTCATACTTTTACATATCAACTTCCAAACCACAAAAATAAATAATAAGAACAAGTCAAACAAGTTCTAGAAGTTCCAAAGAGCATCCTCAAATATTGCCAGGCCACAAACATATAGTACAAAATAACACAAAGTAAAATGGCCCGCGGACTCCTGTAACGTGTACTCGAGTGGTTGAGCAGGGTTTGAAGCCGTCCGAAGGGAACTGTGGCACGGTACCCGACGTCTCCGTCTTCGCCTCGCCTTGGTGGATACTTGAGTGCGCTCAGACTCCTGCCCTGCTCCCAGTGGGGCGGAGGCCTGGGAGCCCTCACCTCATGAGAGCGGGGTTCTGCCCAGCGGGGCAGATTCTGCTGAGCAAAGCAGCCCTGGACGCTCCGGGGGTTCCCACCCCAGCCCCTGTGCATGTCCGCCCTTGGCCTCCCACCTTCCCCGTGCAAACCTGTGCTTCCAGTGCCCCTGTGCTTCCTGGCCACCATCCTGGCCCTGGGTCCCAGGGACAGCTCTGCCCATCTATGTCCAGCGCCGCCCCGCCTGGGTACCCTCAGCTGCATCTCTGCTCCACCACTGGGGCATGGAATCCACAGTGTAGAGGAACAAAGCCCACTGCAGCTTTGTGCTCTCTCCCCTTCCACTGAGCGCCCGAATCTCAACCAAAGCTCTGAGGCTTCCCATCAGGCAGAAAAGGATCCTCTGAACTCCTGCTCTCTAACCTATGCTTCCACATTGTGGACCGTGTCCACCCCACTTTTCTTTCTCTTCTCATTCCCTTGGCTACTTGTTCCATCCCCTGCCAGGATGAATTCTGGGTTCTTGAAGGACCTCGACCTCTGGCTCTGGCTCTCTTTTTCCACCACACCCTACTTCCTCCTGGAAGGTCCCCTCCTCTGTCCCCATGACCCATCTTACACAAAAACTTCACCATTCTCCATCTGTTTTCTTTCTCCGTAATCTGAACCCACCCTCCCCATATCCCTACCATTGGTGGATTTCAAAAATATAAGTCCACATTCCGTAGGACATGGAAATCTATGTAGTGGCAAATCAGCAATGCCCCATAATAGGAGAAATAAAGTGTCATCCCCACTGGCCATGAAGAAGAGGCTCTCACAGTCGGGTGACAGAGCTTCAGCCATGAAGGACACAGGAGTGGCCCGCAAGTGACAGCCGCTGCTGCTCCTCCAAGCCCTGCTGCTCGCTGCTTGTGTGGCTTCCCTGGCCAGCTGCTGCCCAAAGTGCAGCCCACAGTGCTCTCTACAGATAGTTCAGTGGGTACTTTATCAAACTCAAAACAGATTTCAAAAAATGTTTTGATAAAATTTAGGCTTGATCCTCCTTATATCTTCCAACAAATCCCAATGGCTCGCCAGGAAAATGCCCATGTGTTTCCTGAAGTGTCCCCTTGGTGTGGCCACTTCCACAGAAGCCCCTACCCTCCTCACTGCCCACATAGCTGCACCCGGGCTCCGTCCTGCCCTGGCACTGCCCCTTCACACGCCCGCTTCTCCCACACTCCCACCCCTCTGGAACGCCCGGAAGTGTTCCTGCTCCTCCTGCAAGGCCCAGTGCCTTAGAAAGTAGGTCTTGAGGAATCCTACCTGACCACATCTTCATTGCCCCCTCCTATCCAACACTGTCCCTTGGTCGTAATCCTGTCCCTGCATGGAGGACAAAGATGCTTTCATGTCCCCCAAACCTAGCACAATGTTCTGGATGAGCATACTTCGGAGTTTTGAGTGTCTCTTAGAAATGTCACCATTGGAGACCTCAGGCAGCAGCCAATCACCTCCAACCCACGGTCTCTGTCTAATCAGGGGGTTGAGTAGAATCTGCTTCTCCATTTCCACCCCACGGGGCCTTCTCCCTGGTGGCCCCTTCCCTGTGATCATTTGATTTTAGCCATTGTGCCAGACTGCTCGCCATCACTCTTCTGGAGCTTCATTTTGGAACCAAGTTTGCGTGGACTTTGTCTTGGGATTTAGTTTCCCACCATGAGTTCCATCCCACATCAGCGATGAGCAGAGAGGTGACACGACGCCTGCTTCCCAGATTTGTCTACAGAACTAACAGACAGGACCAACTGTTCTTCCTGTCGATGCCAAAATAAGTCAGCAGTTGGGAAGGAAAAAGAAAAAAAGACTGTGAATTATGAGCATAACTGAGGGAAAGATTGGCAATGCCATGAAGGGAGAGTAACCACACCCACTCAGCACCACCCACCTGTGCCACTGTTTCCTGCTTCACCCAACTCAGTGTCAACTAGAGGAAGATGGACCTCCAGCCCGCCTGCGGCCTCTGAAATCGGCCAGCAACTGAGAGCTGTCCCCACTGATGTAACTCATTGGACTGGCCGCATCAGGCAAGGTTCCAATCACAATCTCTAACACAACTCTTTCATTGAGACGACAGGTCGTGGCTCAAGGAAGAGGTAGCTGGAAAGGCCGGCAGTGACACCACGTGCCTGGGGCAAACTCAGTTTCTACAAGAAAAGTTTCGTGAGACATCTCTAGCCAAGCACTCTGAACACGAAGCGTGACCTGAAGACCCTGCCAGGAGCTAATGGTGTGTGTGTACGCAAAGACGTCTGGTGTCACCATGCCACGTGGCACGGGCTGCGCGGTGTTATCATTTTAATGTTGCGGCTCATGCTCAGAAACACACACGTTAGTCGTCTTCCCGCGTTAGTGGTGTTTGTCTCACGTGCCAGGGCTGTGATTATGAACATATCACAGGCGGTCTTTTCCCTTTGCTTAACGTTACCGACTCCGAGCTTCCCAGCAATTCCCGTTAGGACGCAGCAGGCTCTTCTACAATTATTTCTCTCTGCTTCCCTTTAGTATGTGGGGAGACATTTAGAAAATAAACATAACACCTAAGAAAGTGATTTAAAAATTGTGTGAATGAAGCTTATTCTTCTGGTTTTTAGGAATGTTCTTTAGCAGCTATCTTCAAGAGTTCGACATCTAAACAAGCTGGGTGCCTCTGCTTAGAAACTGACTTGGTGTCTTGCTAAAATGCATTGCTTTTTAAATTCTGGAGATGGGTGTCCAGGGCATAGCTACTGTTTGTGCAAACATCTCGAAGATGGGGGCACAGAGGTGAGTTGGAAACATTCTTCCTTTTGTGCTGAAGTTTGGTAAACGCATATGTGGTGTCCTGGGAAACTGAAAGGAAACACCTTGAAGTGTCGGGCTCATGTGTGGCCTCGGTCTGTCTGGGAGTTTGTTCTCCTTTGCGCGGGTTCGGTCTCCCTGTCTGAGTGGAGAGAAGAGGGAACTAAAGGAGAGATGAAGGGGCAGCCTGCAATGTGCCAGTGCGCTCCCAGCGGTGGGTTTCTCTTCCAGCAGAGTCAAGGCGGGGTCTACACTGCAGCCAGTGCAGCAGGCATCTGCTCACGTGGCTGACAACACAGACACGCAACCAACCAACGTACGGATTAGGACAACACCTTCAGGGCTGGTGAGATGGCTCAGCGGTGTAAGCGCCTGCCTGGCAAGCGCGAGGGCCCTAGTTCGACTCCCGGAACCCACATACGAATAAAGGGCCGGTGATATCGCTCAGCGGCACGGGAGCCTGCTGGCATGTGAGGCCCTGAGGTCGACCCCCGGTACCCACAAAAAAAAAAAGAAGAACAACACCTTCAGAATTTTGACAAAATAGAATGGTGTTTGAAACGAAAGACGTTAACTCTTCCCTGCTGTAATTAATCCTGTTAGTTTGGTTTTTCTACTCATCTTCTGGAAACGTCTCTGGTCCCGTCCTTTCCCATCATCCTCTGGCGACTCCTTGATGTTAACTCTTCCCTGCTGCTTGCTTTGCAGGTTGGCGTTCGCAAGGTATTTCTGAAGCACTGGCAGGCGGACCAGCTCAGCGACCTGTGCCTGCAGCTGCAGAGGAAGATCGTGACCTGCCAGAGAGGTAACCGCGCACACCAGCGCTTCAGAACTTCCTAGGCCGCGGAATTCAGGCTCGTTTCTCACACACCTGTGTTTGCGCGTCAGTGGGATCAGCATCGTAGCGGACCCCCTTTCCGGCTCCCAGGGCTCTGCTGGGGCCGTCCGTGTTGGGTGTTTAGGAAGCTCTGCCCAGCGTACCACATACCTATCTCTACATCCGCGTTTATAGGCACTGCTCATTTTTTATTGGGTAGATTCCATACAGAATGTTATGTTAAATTTTCAACTACATTGTAAGTTGGAGGAGGGAATCCACATACTTTATTTATGCATCCTTGCCTTGTGAAGACTCGGGCTTATCAGTCCTTTTAAGAAGAACAAGACAGAATAGATTGTACTTTGGAATCTGCAGCAGAAAGAACTCCCAGCCTGGCATTTCGGGGCAAGGCTGGTGCCATTTTGCTAAGCCCTTTCTGTCGGTGCCCCCGGATTGCCAGATTTTGGTGAGAGGATCAAGCCCATTAGCCAAACCACCTTTCCTGTAACTGTTCGTACGCCCTGGGAAAATCCGCTCATTTGCTTTCCTTGGCGAAGCAATGACAATATTTTCAGGGACATCTTCGGTAGTTGATGGGATCTTTTTCATTGTAACTTTGGGTGAGATTCGTTTAGAATTTGTTTTGCTTTCAAAATCCAAGTGACTATGACTAAGGGATACATTTTAAAAAAACAACTATGACTCACATAAAATGTATATCGTTAGTAGCTTTTTAAATTTTCAGGTTGTCTACTAGTTTTACTCCTTACAGACAAGCAAGAGAAAGAGAAGTTAATCCGTGTGCTGGCTTTTGTTGTGACTTACAAGGTGCAATCAAAAACTGCAGTGAAAGTTTATATAAAAATGTATTACAGTAAAGTACGAGGTCCTGAGTTCGGTTCCTAGTACCCCCCAAAAAAATTATTACCGTAAAAGACACATTGCCATTAATCTGGCTCAAAACACTCCCCCTCATTTTGAACACGCTCCTCCTATCCTTCTTGCCACTTTCTAAAGCAGTTCTGGAGTCCTCTTTTGTGAATATCTTTAGGAGGTGTGATAAAAAATATGGTGAATTCTACTGCCTGATGGGAAAAGCAGGCTCATAAATACACTGTGGTGTTGACCTCACCCAGCTTATTCACTGAATCTGGCACCATGCAACTTCTGGTTTTCCTACAAAGTCAAAATGTCCATGAAAAGTCCGTGTTTTAAATCAATTCAGGCCATAGAGGCAACGCCAACAGAGCAACTAAAGACACTCAGGAAAGAGGACTTGCAGAGCTGCTTCAGAAAGTGGCAAGAAGGCTAGGAAGAGTGTGTTCAAAGCCAGGGGGAGGATTCTGAGAAGGACTCGTGGCAATGCATCTTTTACTTTTTTAAAAAAATTTAATCTTGACTATATTCTTTGATTACATAGTGTATCATGAACTTCGCTTTCTGATATATTTGAAACTCTTCCTCCACCAAGGGAGCCTGCTAGGTTGCCAGTTTCAGGTTTATTTTTTCAGTCGTCTGTTTCCCCCGTGGACTCCTGTGGGCATGGCTCGGGGGTCCCAGCCTTCAGCGATGATACAGAGCGCTGCAATACGCCACCCTCAGACATCGCTGTTCAGAATTTAACATGTCCGGTAACAAAGCATGAGACCTCGCTCCAGGCAAGAGAATCGCTCTTGGCCGTTGCAGGCCTGCTCCACAGAGTGTCCCCGGGACAGAGGCTGGTCTTCGTTTCTGCTCAGGTACCCCTGCATCCACAGACTGAGCAGGAAGGACAAGGACGGGGACAGTCTCCCTCTGGCACAGTCTCCTGGCACCAGGCTCTGATGGCCTGGTGCATAACCAGGGTGCTCTCCAGTCGTCCCCCATGCTAACGGGCAGCGCTGACCCCTCGTGCGCCCCTCAGGCCCTGCACGTCCTCTGCCCCTCTGCCTCAGTAGACGTCTCTGAGACCACATCTGTGCCCGAGACGCAGAGTGACTCCTGCGGAGGCGCAGCTCCTCCTGCAGCAACAACATTGCCCTTTGGGGTCTTGCACTTTCAGGGTCACCCCAGGTCCGACAGTCACATGGCAGGCTCTTGGTGGTCCCCTGAAGCCACTTTCTCCATTCTGGGGCAAGGGACCCAGGCCTCACCTCTGGGTTCAGGATGGATCTTCTCTCTCTTATACACGGTACCTGTGGATTCACCCTTCATCTGTGTAGGGGAGAAGCTGGGCCATGGGTCTGCTCTGGGCCCCACTTTGCAGCCCCCAGTGGTGAGCCCCTGCCTCACCTGGGGCGGGTTAGATAAGCAGACTGAGCCCCAGCTGCACACTGGATGCAGTCTGAATTCACACGTACCGCTGAGACTGGGCCAGGGAGACTGGCATTTAAGGTAAAGCTGTGTGCAGATGAAACCGAACACCCCAGCTCTCCCGGAAAGTCTCCTTGCATGTAATGAGCACCATCCAGGCTCCCCTTCCCTCAGGGACCTCTGGAAATTTCTCTTCTATTTAGCTACAAAGATTAACTTGCCCACAACTGACAGGCAGCAGAAGAAGTAAACAGAACTCTAACTCTCTGGCCACCTTTTTAAATATAAAAATTGAGAATGATCTTGAAAACAGTGTTACGATAAAAATTATAATTTCATATATTGCATAAGTGAAATAATAAATATAAAAGCATTTTGAGTATTGCAAGCTCTTAAGTGCAAAGCATCAATTATGGATTTTTATTTCTACATCCCTTAGAATGGCTCCCTCAATACTTTTTGCTGATATTAAGTTTACTCAAAATTTATATAACCTGGGGTCTTTTCCACTTTTTAAAAAGAGTTCCATGTTTTTTCTCTTTGTAAATATTCAAGAAAAAGAAAGCTGTAACTTTTAGTTTTAAGTGTAATCATTCTAATTTGAGATTATTCCTACAGTCAGTTTTCACTCTCACGTATATTCATCTCATCCTGGATGAATCACGTGTATAAATGAAGATCTCATTATGATCGATATCATAAAAGCAACCTTTGGAAATGATCCAGACAACAAGCATCAATATGCGTTGCTGGCAGTTTATTTATATTGGTTGTCCTTTATTAAAGATGCCACCTTTTAGCAACTTTTGTAACAGTTTTAAAGAATTTTGGGAGGCTGCTAGCAATGGACTCTGTGGGTGACGGCCGTGAGCCCTTTGCCAAGCAGGAGGTCTGGCACATCACCTTGGTCCTTCCTTGACTCCAGGACACTAAGCACCTGACCTTCATCTTCCAAAGTTCAACTTCACAATTTTTCTAATGTAGCAAGATCGAGCAGGTGAACGAGCCATGTTCAGTCTTGCTTCTCCTTCCTTTGATGTCACTGTCACACGATTAATGCATTTTCTCCTGGCTTGTATTCCTGGAGGCCGGATTCACCTTCTACTGTTTAGTTTCGCTGCTTTTAGATTAAAGAGCATGACTGTTTTAACGCTAACTGTGTGCATCTGCATCCCAAAATAACCCCACATGTTGTTTCACCGTCTAAAAAGTACAGCCCCAAACAAGAAAATAATGCCTGTATGACTGGATGCCTGCAAGTGTTTTTCTAATTGGAAAGTTGTGTTCAGCTCTCTGAAAGGCATCAAAGGGGTCTCTTCGATAACCCACCTACTGGTTCCTTTATAGTCATGGAGTATTTACTTCAAGCACTTAATGTTTTATAAATGTCTTCCTCCCACAAAGACGAGAATGATGTGCCCTTGCCACACGCATTGGTTTTCCCTGAAATTAGAGTTTTTCTTTAATCCACAATCCCTGTAATCTTAGAAACTCAGAGCTGGAAGTGCTGGCAGCCAGACTGGGCAGACACTCAGAGCTCTGCAGCCTGCACCTGTCCCCCAGCGTCCCTGGGAAGGGACCACTGCCCTTGTCTTGCCCAAGGTCAGGGACACAAGCAGCTTCCTTTTCAGGAGGATGCCAGCTCTGCTCTACCCCATGCTAATGGCTTCCAGTCCTTCCTCCTATTGATCCCAAGCGTGGCTCTCTGTGAGTCCCTGCTCTGTCCCCCTGCGAGCTGCAAATCACATCCATAGAACTGCGGGCTGAGGGAACGGAGCAGGCCTTGGAAGCAAGACAGACAGACTTGAATCCCAGATCTGCTGCTCCATGGTTGGCTTCACCTAGAGGAATTAGTGACACCAAAAAAATTCCAATGTCATTGTACAAAATGAAGATGATCATTTATGTCATCATTTGGCCTTGGTGTTAAATAATATAATAGACTGCCCTGCAAGTTCAAGTGCCTTTGAGTACTGGTCTTTTATTTTTATTTTCAATTTTCACACTTGGTACTCACATATTAGTGATTTCAAAGTATTTGCACTCACATTTCCCTGACTTTGGCACATTTTCCTAGGTTTCCTTTCCTGGCTAGCAGGCAGCATATCCCATATTTGCACAAAATCCCTCTAGAGTCTTCAGTGCAGTGTTTATTTCTGTGGGAAATAAATCAGTGTCCTGCAACAAGATATGCACGGTACTTTGAAGACCAACTCCATGGATCCTAGCTGTGTCTGGCATACCCTGAGATAACAAAAACAATCATTGAGTCCCCCAATGGGAGCCACATCCCCAAATTCTTGGGGTTTGGAGCTGAATCTTTCCCATCATTTTATTTATTTTATTTTATTTTTTATTTTTTTATGTGGGTACTGGGAGTCGAACTCAGGACCTCGCACTTGCCAGGCAGGCACTTATGCTTCTGAGCTATATCACCAGCCCCTTTCCCATCATTTTAACACCAGGCTGTCTGTGTCCAGCTTGTTATCAAAATAAGTGGGGGTGGGCGTGTGCCCAGCACCACATGCAGGGGCTCCCCTGGTCAGGGACATCACCTGTCATGTCACCCTTGCTGAATTCAGAGATTTTCTTAATGTGAGATTGCAGGGTTTTAGTAAAGTGTCACTGTGGGCTAAACGCTCATATCTTATTTCATAGCTGTGAGTTTTGTTTGCGTGTCCGGCTTTGCCCCTCTTCCCTCCTTCTCTGACGCAGGCCTGTGTTCTTTTGTGAAGTTATAAGAGGGTTTCTAGCCCGCCAACACCTGCTCCAGAAAATGAGCGCCAAGCAGCAGGAGGTGTCGAGAATCTGGAGCTTCCTGCAGGACACAGAGGATCTGGCGCTGCAGACCTACGACGCCCTGGTCGTCCAGAACGCGGCGGACATCGCCCGGGAGAATGACCGGCTCCGCAAGGAAGTGAGCGCTGCCTATCCCAGAGACAAGGCAGGGGCTAAGGGCAGGCCCGAGGAAGGAGCCAAAAGGTAAAGGCAAGCGGCCGCGGCTTTGATTACCTCCGCCATGGACTGAGAGGCATCTGGGGATTGGAAATGGCGCTGATGCGAAGTTCAGTCACACAGGACAGCGCTTACGGGACGGGCGTGCATGGTGTGATTTGAAACTCGCTAGCAATCTAGAAAATGCTTTTCTGTGCTTCCTTTTCATGAGTTAAATGCTGTATGTGCGAGTTTAGTTGCATAAATAATTACTGCTTCCTCCGCTGCCATGCCTTTGTCCCTAAGTACCTTGAGCACACCCAGGACTTTACAACCAGCCCTCTATTCCTGTGACAGCAGACACACAGCTGGGCCCTTGACACCCTCACGCAGTGTGATGCGTGCAAGGCTAATGATAGGGACCTCTGGAAATCGGCCCACAGAGTTGAAATGCCACCGTGAGCCATAAAGGTAGTGAAGTCAAGAAGTGGACTGTGGCTGGGTGTGGTGGCTCACCCTTGTCATCCCAGCACTCAGGGAGGCTGAGGCAGGAGGATCACAAGTTCAAGCCCAGCCTGAGCAACTTAATGGGACTATGTCTCAAGGTAAAAGAATTAAAAAATGAGCTGGGGATGTAGCTCAGTGCAAAAGCCCGGGGTTTCATGTCCAGAACCAAACACACACACACACACACACACACACACAGGATTGGACATACTATATTTCCCTGTGTAAATGGTTACATTTTCCTTGCCAATACGGAAAGCTGTAGAAAATAAAAAGCTTTTCAAGTACAAGTTCACTTGGGATGCTGAGCCTGAAATAGAAATCTGGGACACACAGAGCTCTTCTTCCTGTCATCGTTTCCTCCCCCGGAAGGACTCTGGCAAGTCTCAGTCCCCACCTAGGGGACCCTGGGCAGAAACCTGACTCCTCCTCCATCACCGCCTGGTCAGGGGATACGCACTTTTCCCTAGGAGCTGGGTGATGCCTTGTTTCTCTCCAAAAACCACTCTCCTTTGCCAGGACGCCTATGTCAAATGATTTTTATTGTTGTTAAAGTGGAAATGGCAGTGTGTCTCTTGCTAATTAGCTTCAAATATCTCAGTGATTAAATGCTGGAAAAAAAATCCCTTTGTACGGAAAACTGTAATTAAACATTACAGGGAAAACAAATTATCCACTGAGTGCCACACTCGCGTCTTCTGCGACTTCATTTTCTACATGGGCGACTGGCTCTGCTGGGTGGTGGATCCAGCCCTGTTGGTGCTCCGCCACAGAAAGATATAATTATAAAACTAATGCTCGGAAACTCCTCACAAACGAGCACATTGGCATCTTGCTAGTATATGATTACTTTGACATGTGAAGCTAGAAGGAACTTTATACAGCAGATAACTACTCATTTTAAATGGCTTCCAGAATAATATTTATTATTTTCTCTGCTGGAACTACACAGTCACCCCAATTTCTCAATTTCATTATGTATTTATTTGCCTGATGGAAAATTAAGTGAAGACGCATTTGTCTGTTTATTTATTGAATACCAGCAGCTCACTTGGCACCAGACAACCAGATGGAGTCACAGGAAAAGTAATAGTTTTGCACATAATTAAATAATTGCTGGTGGAATTTAAATGGTAAGGAAGAGAGAGGGGAGAAGCACTAGAAGATGTGAAAATGTGAATCTTTGGTAGCTTTGAGTGGCCCTTACACTCTTTTTGCAAAGGGAAATGGTATGAACTATAGCATTTGATGCGTGGGCAACTCCCTATTAAGATGGATTTCCCAAAAATTATCATGCAGATTGAAATTCTGACTTTTTGATTTGCTTAAGAACCAGTGTGAAGGATCATTCAGTAAATGCCTGCTGGAAAGTGAGAGGCCTCTTTAGTAGGACTGGGCTATGGGGGAATTTTAAACAAGAATGCTGAAGAGTGTCCAGTGTGCTCATGCACCCTGAGCAGGGTGGGTGGCCGGGTGGCCTTCCCTGGTGGCCGGTCACCAGCCAGCTGCCCGCACACCTCCAGCCATTAATGTCACCGAGGGTGGGTTCACTGTTGTCCCCAAATAATGCATCCGGGCCCCTCTGGTCTGTGCTGTGTTGTTTCCCCCTAAGCGCCGAAGCCCAGGGTGGGTCCTGGCATATGCACTCCATCTCCGTCCCCGTCCCTGTGGCTGTGGACAGCCTGGCTCAGGCCCTCGCTGGACCGTCCATCCAGTCTCCGTCACTGCATCCCGCATTCAGCATGGAAGACAGCAATGGCCTCCCATCACCACGGAAACAGCCTCCACCCAAGCCCAAGAGGGACCCCAACACGCGGCTGAGTGCCTCCTACGAGGCCATGAGTGCCTGCCTGTCTGCAGTGGCCAAGGACCCAGCTGGCGATGGTAAGCGCAGGGCACCAGGGACCCTGCAGTGGTCGGGGCTGCTGCTGTTTCGACTTCCTGCCTGGGAGTGGTCCTAGTATATTCCTAGTAGAAATAAATCCAATTGCTGCCTTGCCAGCAGCCCTGTAATCACTAAAGACAAATATTATTCATGCAAATCTCCAAGCCTCTCAGGGAAAAGCTCCTCAAGTACCCTCCCCACTCCGCACCCACCCCTGCAGTGAGCTAGCAGCCTTGAAGCAGACGCGATGTACAAAGTTGGTCACCAGTCCATGTAGATCCTCACTCATTAAAAGTTCCAAAACATTCATTAGCCTCTCCTGAGATCACAGTCTAATTGAAAATGAAGCCTGCTTCTTCATGGGGTAAGTGACACACTTCACGTGTTGGAAAATCGCAACCAAATTCAGCTGGCAAAATTCGGGGACTAGATAACAAGGCTAATTGGGGATGGTCTGGTTACAGATACGTATGCATGACCTCAAGGAGGGAACATTGCAGCTTATTCCCCATCGAATCCCTCAGACAGTACCACATATGCTGTAACTGTGGCTTAATTGTTAATTTTTAATTATTATTTTCATTAGCACACGTTTGCCGTACATAATGATCACATTCGCTGTGTGGAGTCGGCGCATGGATAGGATGCATCTTAATTCCTATTACGTCTCCTTCCCCTCTCCTCTCCTCCTTCCATTCATCTCTTGGTCCCCTTCCCATTTTTCCAAGATCTCTCTCCCTGTTTGCTACTCTCTATCTTTTATTTTACTCTTTAATTTACTTATAGTTTCAGTTTCCTGTATAAGAAACCATGTGATATTTAAGCTTGTTTCTGGTTTGTATAACCACTAAGGAAATCAGTATGGAGATTCCTCAAAAAACTAGAACTAGAAATTCCATTAGAATTACAGACATCATATTGTAGGGATCCATGCACACCCATGTTGACAGCAGCACGGTTCATAACAGCTAAATCTTCGAAGCAGCCTATATGTCCAAGAACAGAAGGCTGGGTTAAGAAAATGTGCTATTCACACACAGTGGAGTACTACTCTGCTGTAAAGAAGGATGACTCTGAGTCATTTGTAGAAAAATGGATGCATCTTGAGACCACAAGGTTATTAATTTTTAGAATTATGAAAAACAAAGGAAGTGCTTCTTAGCAGAACATTTGCAAATTTCAATAGTTTAGTGTCTCATGCATGTCAGGCCCTACTCCAGGCTCAAGTGTGTGTGTGTGTGTTTGTGTGTGTGTGTCCCTGCATGGAGTTGACATTCTCCCAAGGAAGGACAGATAGGACACAATAAACAACTAACTCCATAAATTTTAGGGAGAGATGGCTGCTGTGGAGCAGGGTGGAACTGGGTCTGCACCCGGCGGCCAGAAGACCTCACTGGGAAGTGCACCACGCAGGAGAGGTGGCTCAGGTCCTTCCGAGCATGAAGGGGCCCCGCATGCCACCACAGAGCTGCAACCCGGGGTGGATGGCTGATGACAGACACCACGGCGCCCACTGCTCTGCCCCTCAGGCATCTCCAGGGTGCTGCATGCAGCTTTCCTGAAGGAGGAATGGATCTTTCTGGAGATTCTACCCAAGGAGAAAAGAGAGGCGTAGTTGCTGTTTGCCCACGGAAGGTGCCTTATGGCATTCCTTAGGCGGAGATGCAGGAAAAGCTCGCATGCTCCATGTGTGGGGAGGAGAGGGTGGCAGGTGGCTTTGGTGTCCTTAGGACAAGGTCAGCGAGCAAGGCTGGGAGAGGACATCGGGGGACCTGGTGGGGGCTGTCCGTGATGTCCCCTGGCCGTGGACGGAAGGGAGGACAGGGTCTCCAGGATGCATTGTTCGTCCCCTAGGCCACACCTGCTGAACAAGCCTGTTTCCACACTGGCCACCAGCGTCCCCAGTTGATAATGTGGATCGAGTCCACTGCTGCCCGGGTGACCAGCATCCCCCTGAGAACCAGGGCTGAGTCCATCGCCACTGTCACTGCCATCAGGTGCTGAGCTGGACTTAAGTGTGGGAAGGACTTTAGCAGCAGGGACAGGAAGAACCCGATCTAAAACGCTGAAACCAGTCATAGGGGAGCATGGGCAATGAAGACTCAGGATAGCATCAAAAATCGGAAAAAATGAAGTAAGATTGCAAACAACAGTGTCTCCAAAATGGAGCCCCTTCCACCTCACCACTGCGACCGAGCTCTGGAAATAGACACTGTGACCCCCGAGCAGCTGTGTCATCTGCCACAGGCTCCCATGTGTGCATGCGGAGAAAGCCACAGCCCTGCGGCTGAGATTTGGGGTGATCAGGTGCACATGGTCATGGTGTTGTGAAAGAAGGTAACTCCGAAAGGGGAAAGGCTGAGCTCAAAATAAAATGGAACTGGGGCTCCATGCTGAAGTTTTAGAGATAAGACTCTACGCAAAGGCAAAATGTCGGTGTGGTGGTGCACACTTGTCATCCTAGCATTCCAGAGGCTGAGGCAGGAGGGTCACTGAGTGTTTGAGGCCAGCCTGAACTACAGAGCAAGACACTGTCTCAAAAACAAAGCAACAGAAAAAGGCAAAATGACAATAAAAAAGAAAGATAAAGCAAAATCACAGGTTTAAAACTTTAAATTTGTTACTACCATTCATGAAACACCATGTAGTCTCACTAGAACTGGAAGAGGTTTATGGAAAATTCTGTTTATTGGAACCTAATTTCACTCCCATGTGACGATCAGGTGGTTGGAGAGCAGGTGCTCCCCCCATCACCACCAAGAACAGGTCTTTAAAATCCAGGAAAAGCTAACACATTCTGAGGAAAAGCTAACACATTGTTTCCTTTTCAAACACTACATCTAGTGGTCTTTCTTAGGACACAAAGTTTCTAGTATTGGCTACTTTGTAATACTGGCTACTTTGTAACCCCCGAAAGAAATTCTTGGTCTCCTTAGGCTGAGGGGTGAATTTCTGCATTTTGGAACGTGCTCTAAATCTTACAAATAAGAAAGTTAAACCACTTGACCATGTTTGCTGCTTGCATTTTGGAGCTTTACTGAGTCGGAGAGAGACACGGGGGACTCAGACATTGAATGTGTCTGTGTTCTGGATTTCTACTCCATAGTCACAAAGACAGCTCCACCATGTGTGACAAGCCAGCAGTTGGTCACTCTGATCCCATCAGGGCCAGTTGGGACAGTGGTGAAATGTTCGCCCCTACTTCCGGGCCCAGGCAATTCGAGCACCATCTAAAGCTCAGCAGTCCGATGTTTCAGAGCTACGATGAGTGCAGTCCACATGCAGTTCCTCTAACGGCCCGTGCTGGCGAGCGTTTCCTCATGGATGTGTTCACCTTTATTCTTCTGTGAAGTGTCTGCTCATTTCACTTGCGTACTTTTTGATTGGGCTTTTTATTCGGGGGTCCAATTGTTTTTGAGTTCTTTATATATTCCAGATACTAGTCTTCTAAGGAATAGCTGGCAAAGATTTTGAAGAAACACTTCTGCATTGTTGGTGGGAACATAAACTAGGACAGCCACTGTGGGAATCAGTATAGAGATTTCTCAAAAACTTAAAACTAGAAATTCTATTCAACCCAGCTATTACCCTTTTAGGTATCTTCTTGAAAGATTTAAAGACATCATACTACAGTGATCCATTCATACCCATGTTTATAGCAGTACAACTCATAGTAACTAAATCTTGGAAGCAACATACATATCCATCAACAGATAAACTGATCAAGAAAATTCGGTATTTGCATACAATGGAGTACTACTTTGCCATGAAGAAGGATAAACTTGAGTCATTCCTAGGAAAATAGATCCACTTTGAGACCATAATGTTAAGTGAAATAAAATCAAACACACAAACTTAAATATTGCATGGTTTCTTTTATATGCAAAACCCAAGTTATAAATAAAGAGCAAAATAAAGGATAAATAATAGGAAGTGGGGAGGTAGATCTTTTGCAAAAGAGAAGGGGACCAAGCGATGGAGGAGAGGGGAGAGAGGGGATGAAAACAGAATGAAGATGTGCCCTGTCCATGCATCAGCTGCCCACATGGAATGTGAACACTCTACCCCAAACACGTACCCCAATGTAATTAAATAAGCGGGGTGCGGTCCTTCTCCAGGGGTCATGCTGGTCATGGATGCAGAACTGCCCACTGTCACAGCCAGTTCTTGCTGACAGCTCTGACTCCTCACCCAGCCTGTGTTTGCCCAGTGACAGTGCTGGACTGTTTGACCCTGGCTATAGTTTGCAAAGCCTCCTCATTTCTGTCAGTGCAGGATGCCCGCGAGCCCGGCTTCCCCAGCTCGTCCAGTCAGGAGCAGCCTCTGTGGGTGACGCTGAGCGCTGGGGTTGGAACCTCCCCTCACCAGCACAGCTGCCTCGGGGCAGCAGGAGCTGTGGGTGGAGAAGCGGGGCGGAGCCCGCATGAGGCACAGGACAGGACGCCGGGGGGGGTCAGCGTGAGGGACCCACTTTTCCTAGGGGCAGTCTCCCCATAGGCAGCTGGGTCAAGGCAGGACGAGTGCTCAGTTTTCACAACTTTAGCACCTCAAAAGCATTCAGTGATTTTCAGAAATGTGCTGTAACCCTCTGCAAGCTAGTGACAAGCTAGACACCAAGAACCACGCTCCTTTGCGACAATGGTCCTTTCTTGGCCCTTTCTCCTGCTGCTCGCATTTCCCCCCAGGCAGCCCCACGCAGTGAGGGAATTCGGAGCAGCTGGAGCTCCACCCGCAGTCGCCCTGGCCAGCCCCCAGCGTGAGCGGTGCTCCTGGTCTGTCCATGGTGACATAGAAGGGCTGAGGCCTCCGCCTGCCACAGCACACTTTCCCTCTAGCCTTACCTGAGCTTGCCTGAGGGCCACCAGGCGTCTCTAGTGGCTTCTCCAGGGGCCTGGGTTTCCCGAAGCCATGCTGCAGGCGCCCAGTATTTTGTTTGTTTGTTGTGGTACTGGGGATTAAACCCAAGACCTTCACACTGATCAACATCTCCATTCCTTTTTAAGTTTTTACTGTGAGACGGGGTCTCAGTACATCACAAAATTGCCCAAGTGGGGCTCAAGCTTTCGATCTCCCTGTCTCAGCCTCCCAGAGCACTGGGATGACAGGCTGATACCACATCTGTCTGAATTTCTCATTTTTCTAGCCGCAATCCACTTCTAGTAGCAATGTCTGCATTATGCACCTGCCAGTGGGAATGTAACAAAGTGCTCCAGGCTCTGGTCACCAGAGGACATGCCCACTGGGTCACTGGTGTCCTGGACAGGGGCAGCCGTGTACTAGCAGCAAGAGCAGATGGGCCTTCCGGCCTCTCCCCATCCAGACACCCCACGAGTGTAGAAGGAGACAGGAGCTGTGTGGCTGAGCATCCCGGCCTCAGGGTCAGGCGTGTTCACCCCCTCCACATTGTCCTCTCTGGGCAGGGTTCCAAAAGAGGCTACGAGGCTGAAAATACTGAGTCCAGCTTGGGAAAACACCATCCACCACACATCATGTAAATTATTCCCATCCCAGAACAACTCTGAGATACTAAGGCTGAGAATCGGGCAGGCGCCTGCTCTCTCTGGGCCAGCAGCCCTCTGGTCCTGCAGTAGGGTTGCGTTTGATGTGTTATATGGTGGCAGACCTGGGAGCCTCACATAATTCATTCCGGGGGGGCTGAGTCCCTCCGCGCACAGCGAGCCCTGCTGAGCTCAGCGCTTTGTAAACCACACCCGTGGGTTCTGCTCCCCTGAGCGAGTGGGCGATGTCACCCTGTTGTGCAGTCTACACTGAGGCCAAGTGAGGTGTGCCCGGTGGTGACAGGTCTGCACCGGGTGGATGCTGGGATCCCTCCAGGCCTGCACCAATGCATCCCTGGTGGCCTGGGGGGACTGGGTTTGGCTGGGGCCCGGGGGAAGGGCAACTCCAGCTAAGCCCAGTCCTGGCTCACTGAGCAACCCTGCTAACCGTCCCTCTCTGTCTTCCTGCTCCAGCTCTGACGAGGCCCAGGCCCCACAGCGATGACTACAGCACCATGAAAAAGATTCCCCCTCGAAAGCCAAAGAGAAGCCCCAACACCAAGCTCAGTGGTTCCTACGAGGAGATCTGGGGCCCCAGGCCCCCAGGCGTGGCTGGCCAGGCAGGTGCACGCCAGGCCCCGGGGACCCCAAGCGCCCTACGGACCTCGCCTCATTGTGCCCCACAGCTGCCACTGCACCTGCCCTTGCCCCCAGGGGATGACGACGACGACACTGAGCCCGTGTACATCGAGATGGTGGGGAACGCAGCCAGGCCCGGGGGCCCCGAAGCCGACAGCCCGGAGCAGGGGGAGTCGGTCTACGAGGAGATGAAGTACTTCCTGCCCGAGGAGGGCTGCGGCCCGGGCTCCTGGCTCCCGGCCTCGGCCCCTGCCCCGCGGGACGCGTGCGACATCCCGGCGCCCTTCCCCAACCTGCTGCCGCACCGGCCGCCGCTGCTGGTCTTCCCGCCCGCGCCGGCCACCAGCTCGCCAGCCTCGGACGAATCCCCGCTGACGCCGCTGGAGGTGGCGCGGCTGCCGGTGCTGGAGCCCAGCCTCAAGTACCCGCTGCAGGCCGAGCCCGCCAGCCCCGGCTCGCCGCAGCCCGTTCGGGCGCCCCGCATGGACGCCGACCCGCCCGTGTCCCCCGGCCCCGGCGCCGCGCCGTCCACACCGCCGGCGTCCGCGCTCGGGAGAGCGGGGTCCGGGCCCGAGCCGGCCCGGCCGCAGCCCAAGCCAGGGCCCGCGTGGACACCGTGCTCCCCGACCCGGCCGGCGCGCGCCGAGCCCCGCAGGGGCTCCACCAGCCCCGGGCCCGCGGGCGCCTCCAGCCCCCAGAGCTGCCGGCCGCCCTGCAGCCCCCTGGACGAGCTCAGCAGCCTCTTCAGCTCGGGCCGCAGCGTGCTGCGCAGGTCTGCGGCCGGGCGCAGGATCCGCGAGGCCGGAGGTGAGCGGGGCTGGGGGTGTGTAGCGTGCACGCGTGCATGAGACAGACCGTGTGTGCGTACACATGTGCCTAGCAGACGCCCGGAGCGTGTGCACATAGTGTGGACCGCGTGTGTGCGTGCATGTGTCTATAGTGTACACCACGTGTTCGCATATGGATATAATACATACTGTGTGTGCATGTGCACATAGCACGTGCCTTGTGCGTTTGCGTGTGGATCTATGGGCGGTGTGTGTGTGTGTGCATATGTCTACAGCATATACTGTGTGTGTGCACGTGTTCATAGTATGTTCCATATGCACAGTATATGCTGTGTGTGTGCATATTCATGTGTACACGGTCTATGTGTATGTACATAGCATATATCATACGTGGGAACATGTACATAGGTATGCACTATGTGTGCTTGTGTGTATGTATGTAACCTTGTATGTATGCATATATGCATGGTATATACCGTGTGCACATATGTGCTATATCAAAATGAGATTCCATTTGAATGTATTGGTCACTCAGAACAGATTACAACTTCAAAAACACATCTTACACAGCCAATATGGCTAAGAAGGTAGGAGCTCCTGCTTCCATTTGCAACAACGTAAGACATTAAAGCCTGGTGATATAGAAATATTTTGCGTGAAAACTGATTTAACACGTTACAACGTGACAGGTACTACAGCAAAATTATTTTAGCTACTGGCTACTTTTTCTGCATTTCCTTATAATGAGGAAACAGTGTTCGTGTAAGACAACACTGCCGACATCCTGTGATTTACACCCCACCGTGCCCGGCGCAGCCCTGGGTCTTGCACGCGCCTCACCCGCCCTGCCGCCTCTGGGATCCTCACTGGTGCAGTTGCGACCCTGCGCCAGCACCACCCCGCTTTACCTTGTACTGAGTGAGTCCTCTCTGCGGTCCACACAGCCTGCCGAGGGACACCCCAACTCCTCCGTCCTGCCGGGGAGGTGTCTTTGAGCCATGAAGCCTAGGGCAGAGTTTTCCATTGAAGGTCTGCTCACACCCTCAGCACTGCTGTTTGCAGCCTGAGGCCATGCCTGCACGAAGTGTTTATTTTGCATCCCTGTAAACGCAGAATGTAGCAGGCAAAAAGGAAAAACCTTCCTGGTGGTTATTTTTGCTAATTCCTTGTAAGGGGCTCACCCCAGGCTGCTTCATTCTGAGCAGGGCCAGACATGCTGTTTTTGCTGTTTCCCTTGATGAGCACAGAGGCTGTAGTCATTTAAAAATACATATATTTAAGGCTTTTATACAAAACTGAAATATTTCCACAATACTGTATCCTGTATATGGGAGAAGACAGACAGTAAGATAAAGCGTCTTCATGGTAAGGGAAATTGTGACAGTCGGACGCCACTGAAGCTGCACACATCCGCTCTCCATGGCTGGGGAAGAAACTTCCGGGGCAGAGGTTAAATAACTTCCTGAGGGTCAAGTACTAGGACTGGAAACATGAGTCTGACCTATGCTGTACCATTTTATGCACACATTAACCTCTCTTTCTTCAAAAGAAAACGCATAAACATTTACCTGTCATCATTTGATTATGAAATTAATTTAGGTAGAAACTCTAGAAAATTCAGGAAGCAACTTAAACTAGTGTAAATATGTCAGGCTAAGCACGCTTGGCAAATGGCTGACTAAACCGCCCTGCGTTTACTCTGTATGAGCTAATTGTTTGTTTACCTAACTATTTCTTCTTAATTATACATCATGAATAAATGAAATTATACTTGGAAGTAGTAGACTGAATTTCACAAGTTATATTTTATTCCAAGGGCCAAAATGGAATCTAAGTGGAAAATTATTAAGTAAACAAATTGATTTTGGAACTAAAAGTTGATTAAAATCCCATAAACCTCATTTTACTATAGATCGTAATTGGGTACATTCTTCTTAATTCAGCTGTATTTGGGGAAGGGAAGTTAATGAATTTCTAGGCAGAACTCTCACACTTGGAAATCCCAAGTCTAGGACACAGAGGAAAGTGAGAATTATTGAGATCGTTAGCCCTGCTGTCTAAATTTGCTAATTGTATTTCCCTACAGTGGTTTTAATATCAAAACTTCAAGTACTTGGGCTCAAAAATTATGAGACATGTCTTTTTCTGTTGGGGGTTTTTACAAAATACTGTATAATTTGGAAAGATCGGTTTGCACCATTTTTGACTTCAGCTGTAATGATAGAAAACTTGGCGCCATGAGAAGGGCCATCCCGCACAGATTCAGGAATTCCGAACACACTGTTGGGAACTCTGTACTGTTTATGTGCTTGTCGAGGGAATGAGTTTATAAGTTTGCGTGATGGCATGTTCTCATGAGACAGCACACATTAATCCTCCATAATGTAAAAGAAGCTAAAGAAGGATATGGAAAAAATTAATGTCAGCCCTAAGTACGAGAGCTGCTTATATGATTATTAAGGTTTACACAATTTGATCCTGGGGTGAGTAATCCATTTTCCTCCAAATTAGTTGAATGGTTGATATACTGTATTTCTGATTTACTGTAGCCTTGGGATTTCCTCCCTTTAAAGTTTTAAATCTTCTACTTTACCCTCTTTATATTTAAAGGCATTTTATCTTCACCTGAAATAGCTTACTTACCAAATACTCCAGTGTGGCTAATTCTGCCTCCAGGCACTTAAGTTAATTACAGTTCATTTCTTGCACCCTTGTGGCATGGGGAAATTGTTCTACAGATTTTGCACAAGTTTCAAAATGTTCACCTTGCCCCTTTGGAACAATGACGTTGAGAAGATCGACCCGCCCGTTAATCCTGGCATCGGTATTTCCTGTTGGAATACAACGTGCTGTAGCGCGGGGTGAGCTCTGCGTGGGAGAGGAAGTTAAGTCCTCTCGTGGAAAATTCTCCTTTGCGCTTCCAGAGACTCATATGTAGGATTTCGCACATACTGTGCTTCTCAGAACAGTTCCATTTCTATAGACTCTCTGGCCATGTACTTTGAGAAATACAAACTCACACCGATTCTGATGTGCAGAACACAAATACAGAAAAAGAGGTGATTGTGCAAATATGTGTGCGACCGTGGTCTGGAAAGAGTAATGCTAGCGGCACAGAATGGTTATGCTGGCTCATATTCTAGGCACTGTTTTAGCAACTTGGCAGATTCTTTTTTTTTTTTATGTGAGTACCGGGAGTTGAACTCAGGACCTCATGCTTGCCAGGCAGGCACTTACACTGCTGAGCCATCTCACCAGCCCAACTTGGTGGATTCTTACTGCTGTAAGGTGTTTGCTACTTTTATGCCCCTTTTTCAGTTGGGGAAACTGAGGCACCAAGAGGTCGATCAGTTTGCTGGAAGTCCTATTCATGAGCAACAGGGTGTGACCTGAGTGCTGACATCTGTCCCTGTTGCTATCCTCCTAACTACCCACATAGGGCTGCCTAGAGTGCAGGGGAAGAAGACAGAGGGAAGAGCTTTAAAAAGTCCACATCTGCTCATGAGGTACAAGTAAGAGTGCTGGAATTGAGATGGAGATAATTGCTCCATAAACCAAAGAAGTTCGCACATGCGCTTGATGGGCCATGGGAACAGGAACTACCCTAGAGCACAGTGTGCAGGCCCCTCAGCCCTGCAGTGAAGAATGATGTATTGGTTGGCTTTCCTGTTGCTGGGACACAGTGCCTGGCACCCATGTCTTAAAGGAAGAGAGGTTTCACTTGACTCATGGCTTCACGGGATTCAGTCCATGGACAGTGGGCTCTAAGGTAGGAATATCATGGCAGGAGGGTGTGGGGGAGCAAAGCTGCTGGCCTCATGGCATCCAGGAAGCAGACAGGGGAAGGAGGGGCTGGTGAGGGAGCTGTGTCCTCCCAAGGCTCCCCCTAGAAATGCACTTCTTCCAAGGAGGCCCCCCACCTAAGCAAACATCCAGCTGTGAACTGGTCAATGGGTGAATCCACTACAGTGTCTAGTGTCCCATGATCCAGTCCCCTTCCAAAAGCCACACCTCTGAACACGCGAGTCTTTGGGGGGACATTTCAGAGCTAAACCATAACACGTGGCTTAAATGTTTAACTGCCTATGCCTTTCAGATGTAAAGATCCCATTAACTCACGAACGTTTTTCATCTGACACTATCATCTGACTAATAGTACTCTGATTATTTATGGCTGCTTAGTCCAGAAACACTTGAGACCCAATCCAGAGGCTGGAGGAGAGGCCCTGGGGCGCTCTGTCACTCTGAGCACGTCCAAGCCTATGGCTGAGTTTATGCTGCACACCAGGAAAGAACTGAGCTCTGCATTCTCCACTCGCTGGAGAGATCAGGCAGACAGGCGATGCCTGAACCAGCAGTCTCTGCAGAAGAAAGGGTAGAGAGCCAGGTGCGGTTAAGGAAAGGTCTGATTTGTAAAATATGTTTTTTAAATCGTTTCATTATTTTGATATTGTATTCTTCGCTTATAAAATTAAATAAGTCCATCACCATGATGCCAGCCAAAACTGTAATGTACAATATTTCTTCCCATTAGCAGGTGGATTAAATAGATGTTTGATGGAAAAACTGCCTGGAAAAACAATTGACATATAAGTAGATTTGATAGATGTAGCCCCAGGAGCATTTTTACATAATAGAACTCATGGAAATGGATATTACTAGGTTTTTATTTTGGTTTTTTTTGTTTTGTTTTGTATGTGTGTTATTTTTTGTTTGTTTTTTGAGGTCTTTTTGAGAGTGGACTTGAACTCACTATGTAGCCCAGGCTGGCTTCAAACTCATGCTGATGTTCCTGCCTCAGCCTCCTGTGTGCTAGGATTATAAGCATGTGCCACCATGCCCAATTGGCAATTACTGTTAATTTCAGTTATTTTATCTGATTACATAAATATGGCAAATAAGAATAGTTTGAGGCTGGTAGTCAGAGCGTTATGCTTACCGACACGTCACCGTGGATGTCCCAGGGGAGCACATACCGCCAGCACCTTTCTGTCCCCAGCCACGGGAGACTGCTGTTCACAGCAGAAGTTGGAAACCATGGCATTGTTTCTCAGGACACAAACAAAATGGTTCTCCGGGCTTGGTGCTGGCCCAGAACAATGCCTCCCTGCGAGACCTTCCACTTTGACAGCCCCAGCATGGAGTGACAGCCGCAGAGAGCCCTTTCACTGTGGGAAACAGCGTCGGTTTCTAGACAAGGATGGTTTCTGTCCTTCTGGAAAGACCTGAGTGTGCACAAGTGAAGCCCAACAGGAATTTCAACCCCACCTTGAACTAAAACAGCAACAGGAGGCATCGCACATCAGCGAAGAGGTTCAGGTGGCTCAACTCCAAGCGAAGCACGGCCGCCTCTGCTTTACTGGGGACAAGCAGCCCAATGCTTTGGCACCACTGGACGCATGGAGGTGCTGGCAGCAACCCATGCCACACTCAGGCACAGAGCTTGCAAGTGCCGTCCCCTCCTCCTGGTGTTTGGAGCAGGAGTTCGGACATTATGGTCACTTGTTCTCTGACACATTCAAACGAGATTGCAGTGGGAGAAATCAGTCTGCCTTATGCACATTTGGTGGCGCATGATAGGATGCAGAGCTTAATATCATAGGTTTTCACTCATCTGCAGATCTTGGAGTGCTCTGTCCTGTCCACAGTGGCTAATGTTTCTTACTCCCCTGACGATTTAACGATTCTCTCTGTGGTGATTGTGTGCATGTGTGCGCACACATGTGAGTGTGTGTGGGGGGGGAGGCCTGAGGGCTCCTGAACAAGACAGAGGTGTGGCCATGGGGGGCACAGGGTGTACCGACCTGTGATTCTCCTCGCTGTCTGCCGCTATCTGCTCTTATCTAACGGGGATGGGTCCCTCCCTTGAAAGGAAGACATCTCTCTGCGTTCTGGATCCTTTTTCTGTCAACACTAATTTTTCCTCATTTTCTAAATGTGAAGTCCTTGGGGGAAGCTGGATTAACACCGTGGAGAACCAAGTTCTCTGTTTGTCACCAAGAGGGCATGGAGCAAGGAGGAGATATGTACAGTTTTTCCCCTAAAGTTTTTCTGGGAGAAAAAGATTGTTTTCCCTAATTTTTTGGCCACTCCATGGTGACGAAGAGTAACTGGGAATTGCAGCTACACATTTCAGTGTTTTGAATTCTCTAAAAGCTTTGTTCATTTACACTGAGAAATGAGCTTTGGTTTTTCGTAAGCTGATCGGTAGCCGGACTTAGCTATGTTAAGTCCACAGAGCTCTTCATCTTCTGTGTCAGTGGGAGACTCATGTATGAATGCCTGCGTATGAATTGTGCATGGTTTGACATTTTTCTCATAGCTTTCAGCATTTTCTCTAAATACTCAAGAATTCATGTAGGGAAATTGTGCAACAAGACTTGCACAGACTTAGAGAGCTCTTGACTTCCAGTCATCCAGGGAGGATTTACTTAATATTAGCTTAAGGCTGGCTATAGGAAGTCTGGAAAAATACACGAGGAAGTGCAGTGTTGCCTCATCCCTCACACCGACAGGGAGGGAGAACAGAGAGTCTTGCCTCGTGTGGAATCAGGAATCCGAGCAGGGTGCCATTTCTGCCTCGAGCTCGTACATCAGCTTCCTGACAAGGCCCTGAAATATCCCATTGTCTCTCTGCTGTCGCATGGGACTGAGCGTGAACTCTTAGGATCTGTCCTACAGAGTGCAGTGCGCCAGAGAGGAAGATGAACAATGATAGCAGTGATGCTAGGTATGTGCTCACGAAGCGGGAAGCAGTCGGGGGCCCCTGCGATGTGCGGATGCTGTTCTGTTCCTGATATTTGTCATAGTTGATCTTTGTCACTGGCTTTCTGCTGTTGACCAAGTGCACTGAAATCTCTCTCCCTGGATGAGGCAGGTGTTGCATCCCTATTTACTAACGAGCAGTCTGAGACGTGGGAGATTAAGTGATTTCTCCATAATGACAAAAAAGAATTGGTCTCAGAGCCAGGAATCCAGTGCACATCTCCATTCTCCCAAGCCCCAAATTCTTTCTATAATGCTATTCTTAGTCTCCTAAAAAACAGTTAAAATTAAAATAATGACACAAAGACCCTGCCTGAGAAATCAGTTCCTTTTTGAAGTTAAACACAAAATTGTTACTAGAAAAAGATGCAGGGAGTGGCAGAGAAAACCTTTGTTCCTGTTGTCAGGGTTCCCAAGACACATCTGTGGCAGTTTTGAAACTGGAAGAATGTTCTTCTCATGCCCTGTGCCCAACCCTCCTCCTCTTCCCCACTTCTCTACAAACTCTTTTATGTGCCTGTCCAGAGGTATCTGCAGCCCGCACAGGTCACCAGGAATCCTTCTGCTTGGAACTCGGGTCTTCATTCCCAGAAACAAAGCCACACCAAGGCAATTATCACTTGCAAAGGGCTCACAGAACCTCTTGGCATAGAAAGTATTCCCAGGCAGGGCCGCATGGCAGAGGGGCATCACGGGAGAAACAGTCCATGGCAGGGCAGGCAGGAGGCAACAAGCAGCAAGCCTCCCTTTCCCTTTTATCCCATCCAATGTATAAGCCTTTTGGGCGGTGCCACCCACAACCAGAGTGGGTCTTCTGTCTTCAGTAAATCCATTCAGCCACACCCAGAACTATGCTAATTACAACCAGAGGACTAATTTAGTACCACCCACACTTAATCCCACTATCACACATCCTAGATCCAGCCACCTCCGAAAAGCCCCACCTATAAATGAATGAGGCTTTGGGGGACATCTGGATAAAAGCTTTAACACTTTGAATGAATTATCTTGGGAAATCACCTCAGCCTATTGGCTGTAAATCTGCAGCAGCCAGCATGCCATTCAGACCGAGATGTGCTTCCAGCATGAATAGTTCATCATTTTTCAGATGAGCCACAGGAAGCCATGAAGCCGTTACAGCTGCGATGCTCAGCAATGCACTGTCAGCAGAACAATCCATTCTGCCTGAATTTCTGGGACTCAGGGTGCCTCTTCCAAAGTGGATTATCTTTCATAACCAGTAAGTACTTTATCCACTAAAGCAAGCGGCTATTGTGTATTGTGTGTGTCTACACTGGATTGCAAATTAAACTATCACTGGGGGCTCCAAAGAGAAACCCAGTGCTCCATCCTCTAAGCCACTCAGAGAGCTTAAGGCTCTCCTTAAGCACATGAATAAAGACCTTCCTGACTATCTGCATTTCATTTTTCCAGAAAATGCAACATCCCTGGGTTTCTTGCCTCTGTGAAGAAATGCTTGGAAGCACCATGGTGCCTGGTCTGTCTTCCTGCAGAGGGACTGGTCTGGTGCCATGTCCCCTCTGTCCTAAGAGTAGTGGGATAGAAACCTGATTGCTTAGTTATCAGCCAGTGTTTAGGTCCTTTATGCCTGCTTTATATATTTTTATGAATCCCTAGATTAACCTAGAAGATTTCATGCCATCTGAGGGCTAGCTATATTAATATCCTTTTGCCCAGTGTCTTAATCCAAGAGTCAAAAATTGTCACCTGCTGTCTTGCTTAATTTTCTCACTGCTGAGACACAATACCTGACACCCACAAGTTAAAGGAGGAAAGGTTTATTTCAGCCCAGTTTGTAGAGGATTCAGTCCATAGTCAGCTGGCTCCAAGGCAGGGTGACTTGACAGAGGGGCATCGCAGAGGAGAAACAGTCCACAGCAGTGCAGGCAGGAGGCAGTGAGCAGCCTCCCATCTTTCCTTTTTATTCCATCCAGGCTACAAACCCCGTGGTTGGTGCCACCCACAGCCAGGGTGAGGCTTTCCTTTACCCACACCTAGAATAATGCTAACCAATCAGTGGAATAATCCTATAATCATACTCTTAATCCACATTCACACACCCTAGATCCAGCTGCCTCCAGAAAGCCCCACCTGTGTGCATATGGCTTTGGGGGACATCTAGACACAAGCCATATCACTGCCCTCCACTGTGTATAGAGCTTCCCAGACCTCTGACCACTCTATCCTTGTATCTCCTTGAGAACTTCAGTTTTCTTACTAATACCCTGTGCATTGGAAACCACTGGCCACTTGCAATTTTAAAATGCACATCAATTATAAGATGATAAAGAACAATATGATTTTCTTCCCACACGACAGCTAGGTACTGAAATACATAGATCCCAAATAGGGGCAGGCGTGAGCAAGGTGGAGATTTACACTGATTCGCCATGGAACCCGGGAATCTGTGCTCTACCCATAGTCCCCAGAAACCCACAAAGGAACTTCTTCATGCCCCAAACTCTGACTCACAGTCAATCTTCTAAAAGAGCCTGGCATGGTGGCACACACCTGTAATCCCAGCACTCAGGAGGCTGAGACAGTAGGATGGCCAGGAGTTTGAGGCCAGCCTGGGCGACATAGTGAATCAAGGCCAGTGTGAACTACATAGTGAGACCCTGTCTCAAAAAAGCTGAAGCCAAAACAAAACAAATCTTCCAAAGGAAATTTTCATTTTAAAGGAAAAAGACCAGATATGTGTGTAATTTGTGAGTGAGAATATTTCGAAGGAAAATATGTATGTTTTGAGTTCTGGTTGTACCATTTCATTTCTGCATGGAAAGATGGAAGATCCAGGGAGGGGGAGTGGGATGGCCTAGGGCAAAGTGACATCTGGAAACACTGTGTTGTAAGGCAGGTGCGACCCAACACCAAGGAGCAAGCTGGAGCACGTGGCCGGAAGTCACTGGCGAAGTCACATCCACTGGGTGGGATTAATTCCCTTGACTGCAGTCACCTGCTGGAAGGGGTCAGGTGGGTTTCCAAGCAGAACAAAGGGGACATAGCAGCACTCTGGCTTGCAGGAGGGTGGCCCTTCTGCCAGTTACAGGCCCCTTGTTGACAGAACAGCCAGTGTCCAGCAGCAGACCCTCTGAGGGAAGTTAGGGTCCTCTTACAATTTCTCATGAGAATTGTACTCATTCTGTCTCCTAGCATTTCATTATTTTTGTATATTACTAGTAGTACAGTTCTCCTAGATTTTCAGTAGATAAGTTGCCTTAGGAAGCCCTGCTGCCATCCTTAAGAAACTCTAATCCACTGTTACCACATTTCAGACACTTGTGTGCCTTCATCCCCAGGGTGCTGTCCCATGTCTCCTGCCACTCCCGTCTCCATTGTGCAAAGCTGGTGCCACCAGGGCTTCGGCTGAATCGCTTCCTCGCCACGCCAGGCAGTAAAACTAATTGTGAGCATTAATTTCACTGCTGCGGCTGCAGCTCAGCGGGGCTCCCCACCATTCACTCACCTGGCTTGAAATCGCCTCTGATTTATAGATTGGGAAAAGCGACAGGGATGCAGGGAAGAGGTATTGTGCTTCCTATATGGTGATGTGTGACCATAAAAATGTCTTTCAAATCTGACAATCATTAGAGAACCCAGTGACGTGGCCCAGCTGCTAAGCAGCATGGCTACTATGTCCGAGGAGCCCTGGGCAACAATTGCAGAACGCGCGTTTTGTTTCTCAGTCAGCACAGTTATTGTGTAGCACGGCCTCCAGATGCATGGTTCCTTTCAGGACTTAAAATATCAGAAGTTAACTTCAGGCTGAAGATAAAACCAGCAGTAATATCTGCCGTTACTATTGGTATTTGCCTTAAGAAGGGGCTGAGTGTCCCTTTGGTGCTGGGATTTTAAGCCTGAAATGCGGGCTTTGCTCAGAAGCAGCTCGAAGCAGGGAAACCCGGAAATCTCGGTGTAGCTGAGGAGGGTGAATCCCATCTTCCGTCAGGGCTGTGTTTGGGATTCAGCGGACGCTGCTTAGCCCTCGTGTGTTGGGGTGCTGCGCTTCTCTCGTTTCATGTCTACGTGCCTGCTGTGACCCCTCAGTTGACTTCGCAGCCCTGATGCAGGGTGTGCTTGGAAGCACAGTGTAGAGGGAGCTGTGCTCTAAGGGACAAGGTAAAGCAGACAAGGAGGACAGAGAGGGTCTGGACGGGGCTGCCCACCCTCATCCTCACTCTAGGGGATCTTTAGGGGCGTTGTCCAGCTGTGCTCTGGAGTAACTGCATCAGCTACGTGGAAAGGGCAGGTTATTCTCTCACTATTTCTGTATCCATTTACATGTGAACAAATGCACAGGCCACACTTTGTTTTACATTTTGGGATTTTTGCATATTCCTAATGCAGCATCGTGGAGATGCAGCTCAGGTGCAAACACAAAATTCAGTCATGTTTTGTATACACCTTGTGCATGTAGCTGGAAGGTAATTTCTTGCTGTATTTATAATAACTTTGTTCATGAACAAAGTTTCAGGGTGTGGAATTTGCCACTGGGAGCATCATGTCAGCGCTCAGAAACGGTTGTCACATTCTGACGCTGGAGCCCTGGATTGCGGACGCCACGCCTGCACTGGAAGAGGATTAGTCAGAAACGATGAAAGTGGGCCCACGGGAGAAGGGAAACCCGCACCACGAGGCCTGCGGTTCTCGGTGAAATGAGGACCCTGGAGACTGAGAGGGAGACTTTCTCCATGGCTCAAGGGCACTGGACCTGCCAGGGCTGACTTCTCTGCTGTCACATGTCACCACCAAGGATCGAGGACAGTTTAGGGCCAGGAGCACAAGGAGCTAGGAAGTGCCTGCCACAGACTATTCTGTGGTTTATTGAGGAACTGACAAGAATTCAGTGTCCATAGATATTTTCCGTATACCGTTGGAGATCTCGGAGCTTCCGAGCAGTGCAGAGTGGCAGGGCGAGCTCTTTCTGCAGCATCCGCAGCCACCGCGTCTCTTATTAGAACGCGGAAACACAGCCACTCCAGTGTTCGCTGCCCTGGGCGCCTAGCGCTGGGCCTACACACTTCCTCCTATTAAATGTTGACACGGCAGGAGCTCGAGGTCTGTGGCTCCTGCCTGTTCCAACCAGCCCCAGCCTGTGCCCTCTGGTTATTAAATATTTCAGATGGGCACATTTGTAATTAGCTCTGAGCAAGGGATTTGAGAGACTTCATGCACCATGCTGTGATGACTTTTTCTTTTTCACTCTCGCTGGTTCTCTTTGACCTGTGTTATCTTTTTCAAAGGACAGGCAGCCCTAGCTTCTCATCTGGACACTAATTCTCCTAGCAGAAAAGCGGGGACATTATCCTTTCCTTGTGCTTTCTGGGGAAGGAGGAGGAAGTATTCGCTTACACAAGTCACATACAGCATTGCTCTGCACGCACTGCTCCAGGACTTCTGGATTTCCACCCTGGCACTGGAGAAATGTGAAAATACCAGCAGTATTGGGACCTCACAACCTTAGAAACTGCGGCCAGGCAACACGGCCCGGGCCAGGCTTGCTTATTGCACATTCAGCTAATTGCATTGAAGCCATCTACCTCTGTGCGGCAGGGATAGAATATATGGGGGGAAAAATCCAGTCAGTTAAATTTAAGAGAAAATTGGCACAACTTAATTTCCTGTGCATTTTTGGGTCCCGAAAACCTTATTTACATTGACAGTCCTTTCCCAGCTTTATTATCGGTGCGTTCTCCCCTGGCTCGGTGCATATGTTGTTGAAGATCTCACTCCGTTTCCGGCTCTGCATGGTGTTCGCTAGCGCAAACCAGCTCCTTCACTTGGCAGGGAGCAGGTAGCAAGAGTTGGGATTGGCGAGGAGCAAGCATTCCCATTCCCCTGCTCAGCCCCGGAGTGCGGGGCTGGAGAGGAAGAAGGTGACAGCTCGCAAGGGGCGATGCCTCAGGTGCCCTAAGGCGGCACAGAACTGAGGCTCCTCCCTGGGCTCCAAGGTTAGCAGCGCATCAGGCAGTCGCGTTTTCTCAACATGCTCATTCCTTCTGAGTTGTTTTTATTTCTGAAGTTATCGATTCTAATAGAAATGTGCACAGTCGACCCCTCTGTTGGGGACCTGGGGTCCGATTCCCACAGTCTCCAGCCCCAGGGGACATGGAGGGTCTCTTGGTAGCCGCCTGTAGCTTAGCATCAGAACCGTGCTGCCCACAGGGTGCATGTGCACAGGGCGTGGCCCCCTCGATGACAGTCAGCTGTGCTCACGCTGCACACACGAACTTCTCTTTGCCTGAGCTCTACAGTCCGCACTGTGCCATGTAATCCTGTCCCCTGACATCTGTCTTTCTAAGAGGCAAGAAGAGGAGAGCTCGCCTCCCAAATGCTAGCCGCAGCCAGATGTTGGTGGGCTGGGCTGGGAGTGACTTCCAGGTCCCTCGCACTGCAGTCATGGGAAGCTCCTAGGAGAAGCAGAGATCTAAAGGAATCGCTCCCATGGCACAAACTGGGCTCGAGCTCATGCCAGCTGGGCGCGGGTTAGAGATCTCAGTGAGCCTGCACGTGTGTGGCCGCACGCCGTCCACGTGTGTGCCGCACTGTGAGCCGCAGCTTCTTAGTCCTGAAATGGGGATCTCAGAGCTTCCGCGTGGCAGCAGCACCTCTCTCTGCCTTTCACTTTCCTCTCCTGCAAGCGGGCAACAGAACGCAGGCTCTGCCTTCCCGCCCGGCCTTCCCGCGAGGAAGTTTCCTGCAGAGGCCGCCTGCATTCCTGCCAGCGAGTAATGACTCGAAAACATAGCTTCGCAGTTTTCATGCCTTTCATAGCATCTCGGCATTAAGTCAGCCAGCTCGCTCTAGTTTGTTTTTCCCCTATGTTACTGAAACCTGGATCCTAACTCGGAGGATTCCAAAACACGTGCTAAAATTATCTCGAGAGAGGATAACTAGGAGAGAAACGTTTCGCTGTGTTCTTCTTGGACAACATCCACTGCTCCCACTGCACTGCGTGTCCTTGACCTTTCAGTGGTCTTGGAAAGTCCCTTCTCTGTGCGCAGCCCGGCCCTGTCCCCTGTCCACCCCACCCTCTGTCTCCGCGCTCAGTCCCCCGAGCCTCCTGTCCCTTGGTCCCGGGACGTCTCTTCCCAGCAGTGGTCTCTGCGGTCCTCACAGACACTGTTCCCAGCCTGCGGTTCACAGCCAGCAGTGTGCAGGGTCCCCAGCTGAGCCAGGCTGGTCCTGCTCTTCAGGCACCGGCTGCCCCTGGTCTCCACCCCAAGGGTCCTTGGGGTCCCAGCCTCTGTCCACAGGGGCTTCTGACGGCATCTCCTCCTTGCTTCTCCTCCTCCTGCCACTGCCCCATTCTTCTTCTCCCCTCTTTTTCTCTCCCTTCCCCTCCTCTCCCCTCCCTTCTCTCCTCTCCCTTCTTCTTTTTCTTTTCTTCTCTCTTTTTCTTTTCTATTTGTGGTATGGGAGATCAAACTCAGAGCCTTCCCATTGAGCTACATTCCCAGCCCTTAAAAAAAATTTTTTTTAAATCTTGAAATACGGTCCTATGTGAGGTCAGACTTGCAATCTTGCTGCCTCAGCCTCCCAGAATGCTGGGATTACAGGTGTGCGCCACCAGGCCTGGCTGCTGCCTCATTCTAAATCTTCCTGCTGTCTTGTTTACAGTCTCACCTCAGCGCTCCCGCGGTTTTATGCTAGGGGAACATAAAGTACTGTCTTCTTCAGCACATGCTCTCGCAGCCTCAAAAAATGAACAAAAAACCTACGCGTGTGTGGGCTGTGTATATTGGCAATTGGAGGGATGATGGGGAAAATACGTAAAAATCTAAAATCTTGGGCCAGGCGTCATCCGTTCACAATATCCAAAGGTATTTTCTCCCGCCAGTGAGCACACTGAGGTAGAGAATGAGCAGCGTTGGCGCTGAGGGACAGAAGTGCTCATCTCATGCAGTGCAGTTTGCCTTATAGCTTAAAGTAAGTAGAGATTGGAACTCAGAAGCGTACCGTTAATATTCAGAACCTTCCATGCTTCTCAGCAGTGGGAAGAGCCCTCTCTCCGCACCTGGTCTCACCATGCACTCTCGCCAGAAGGCTGCATTTCCGTTTGTCAACTATTTTGCTGCAGCAGAAGGTGCAGCTCCTCCCAGCAGACAGAACTCTATGCAGTGGCACGATTTGTCTGTAGCTTGTTCCCTTGCTCATTCTTTGAGCCAGTGTGTGCTGGATGCCAGGCTCTGGGACACAGAGGAGGTGCACCTGAGCCCAGGGTGCCGAGACTGCAGAGGAAGGCGGTAGGGAGCCAGCCGGCTCGACAAGGACAGCACCGCCCAGTGCTCAGGTCTAGGTATTGCGCCAAAGCAGGCAGGGGACGGAGGTGGCTTGGAAGTCTTTGTGCTTGGGGTTGGGGACAGAGCTGCCGTGGTCCCTGCAGGGTGACAGTCTGGACAGGGTGCAGGGAGGCTGAGCAGCTGGGCCGAGGCACAGACAGGAGGAGCTGGGGCTCCAGGGGTCCCCCAGCCTCAGCAAGGCTTTGCATCTTAATGCAAAGGGAGCAGAAACCAGTGGGGGGTCTGTGGGCAGTGGTGAGATCAGCCCCGCCCCAGATCAGGGCTTCTCACCAGGCACAACTGGCATTCTGGCCAGAAAAGCTGAGGGTTCAGGGGACTGGGAAGGTTTCCTGGGGACTAGGGCGCGCTCACCAGCAGCTCCCCCAGTGGAGATAACTGAGAATGTCTCCAAATTTGTACCCTGGGGGCAAATCAACTTCTCTAGAAACCAGTTTTAAAAGGATGACAGCTGCCAAAGCGACATTCCCATTGTGTAAAAACCAGCACAGGAGAGCAGAGGTTTGTTTTATTAATATTCAGGGTTTGCTAGAGCTCTCTCGCCAGGTTAAAATCCCACTCCAGTGTGCATAGCGTGCACATTTGGTGATCATATTCCAGTGGCAAAACCTCTGAGTCACATCCTGACCTGACTCATTTCTCCTGGACCTGTAAGAACAGCGCCAGGTGGAGGTCATGGGGAATCCTGTGCAGGGACTAGAAGAAAACCCTGCAGGTATCCAAGTGGCGCCCAACACCCAGCACCCAGCACGGAAGGGACTGAACTCACAGCCACGGACGGCACCAGGTGCAGGGACTCAAAAATGCCTCAGCTGGGCCTTGAACTCCTGGGGTCTCCCTTACTTGTTCTCCACTTATTTCCTTGGGTTCTCTGGCAG
Source organism: Erethizon dorsatum (assembly GCA_028451465.1). NCBI lineage: Eukaryota > Metazoa > Chordata > Mammalia > Rodentia > Erethizontidae > Erethizon > Erethizon dorsatum. The sequence goes on from CM051824.1 coordinate 156,512,396, forward strand.
TCTCCGATTTTTCTTCTGTGAGCCTTTCCATTACCCTCACAGCACTACTGGCTGTGGTGCAGGCAGGAGCAGGCTCGGTTTCCGCATCGGCACTGTGTTATTCCGAAAGTTCCCCACGCAGTGCGCGTGTTGTGCAGGCACCTTGAGGACAAGCCCCTCTCAACCCGTGTCCTCCGCCCTCACGGTCCAGCCTGCAATTCCTTCAGTGCTAAGTGCAGGCTAACGGGAGCCCCTTGGGCAGGGACACCGTGGCCACCCCACACTACGCCGCCTCCTCAGCTCAGTCATTTTACGCAGTCTCTGCCTTTGACCCTCAGGTGCAAACCCAGAAATTAACAAGTCGGGGCACAGATCTCTGACATGTCTGGGTCTAACCGGGAGCGAGGTGTTTACGAGCAGGCGCTGACACATTATTTCGTAAGCAAGAATCCCCAGCTTGATACTGATGAGTAAGGCAATCCCGCCATGAGGACGGAGACACTGACGTCTGGACAGTTTCCAGGGATGCCAGCTGCTGTGGAGTGACGGGGACAAGAGCTCTGCGGCCACTCATGCCGCACCCTGTCTTCATCCCCTCCGGGGCCAGCCTTAAACAGATCTATGATTTTGAGATCACAACGATTAAGAAAATATTTAGCATACAACATAGAATTGCAGCCTCACTTATATGACAAAAATTTTAAGGTTCTCTTGGCGACAGTTGAACCTGCTGATTGGAGTAGGAAATATTTAAAAACTGTGATAGCAAAGCTGAAAGCTTTGACTCTAATTTCGCTGTCTTTTTTCAACTTTTACTTTCATTAGTCCACGTTTGCACCGCATAACGAGCACAGTCCTCATGGGGAGCTGGTGCATGGACAGGACATCTTCATTCTTTTCGTGTCCCCTTCTTTCCTTTTCCCTTCATCTTTTGGTTCCCTTCCCATTTGCAAAAGATGTAGCTGCTTGCTTCCTGTTATCTTTTATTTTGCTCTTTAACTTGTTTGTACTTTGCGCTTCTCATTTATGAGAAACCACGTGATATTTAAGCCCGTGTTTCTGATTTATTTCATTTAACATTACAGTCTCTAGCTGCACCCATTTTCCTACAGATGACTCAAGTTTATCCTTCTTCATAGCAGAGTAGTACTCCATGGTGTCACCTGTGGTAAGGACAGAGAACATCAGCAATTCACACGGCAGGTCCAGAGTGTCTCGGAAGACAGTGCCCACACCCCCAGGCGTGCTGCAGTCCCTCGTGCTTCCCGCCCTGGGCCTCCCTGGGTGGAATCCCAGGCCCTACTTGCTCCATCCTGTGACCCTTGGTCACCACTTTTATCCACTCGCCAGACTCATGAGGTGCCTCACACCTGCGGGAGGAGGCTGGCCTGTACCTTCCACTTGCTCCCCACCTCTTCCTCCAGCCGAGTTGCCCCTCCAGGATGCTGCCCTGACCCACACTGTCCGCAAATCTATGTCAAACCTGAAGTACCCACCAGCACTCTCCACCTGCTGATTTTCCAGCCAGCTGGGCTCCGCCTTGGCTGGCATCTGCTGTGTGAGTGTCCCCCCTCATCAGCATCTTCCCGCAAGCTGAGCTCTAAGCTATCGGCCATGGTATTCGTTTCTCCAGCACTGAGAGCATCTGGCATGCATTGACACTCAACAAATAACTGAGCTGGAGGCTGAGAAAGCGAAGTCGCTTAAAGAAAAAGCAAAGCGAGCAGAAGTCTGTGTGTCTGGGCAGCTTAGAAGGGAGCCTGCTCACTGACATCAGAAGTTACTGGACACGACCAATGGCGCAGATGCCTTTCCAGTTTCAGCCACTTCCTGGCTTGCACCTGTCAGGAGCTAGGACTGGGAGGCCCCAGCTGGCTGTGTCTGCTTGTCGCTGCCATCGCACATGCTGTCTTTGTGCCTGACCCTGTGTACAAGGGAGGCAACAGCCAGGACGTCCATAGGGTCCTTAAAACATAGACACTTCTGCTTAGTGTTTGAAGCATGGTTATTTTTAATTTAAGTTTATTTTTGCCTGATAGGTAAAGGCATAAAAATTGTACATACTTATGTGGTGCCGAGTACATTCTGATACCTGCAGACATTGCACAATCTTTAAATCAGATTCTGTGCATCTACCTCATTAATTCTTTTCATGAAAATATTCAAACCATTTCTTCTACCACTGTGAAATGCATGGGCCATTTTTCTTAGTTAGTGTCTCCCTACTATGCATTAGGACACAAGGACTCCCCTGCCATCCACTCTACTCTCTACTGGTCAACCTCTCTCTGCCCTCCCCCTCCCCCACCATTCTTCTCTCAGTGTCTATGAGGCCAACTGTTTTAGCTTCAACATATCAGTGGAATCATATGCTACTCGTCTTTCTAAGCCTGGTTCATTTTATTTCTATAATGATCTCTAGTTCTACTCATGTGGTCCCAAATGACACCATTTCATTCTTTTTATGCTGGATGCTATGCCACTGTATATATAGTGATGGTTAAGCTTGATGGCATCGATTTGATTGGCTTGGAAGCCACCAGGGGACTGGTGGACACACTTCTGGTGTGTCTGGGTGGGTCATGGAGGTGTGACCTTAGGTGCTATATCTGGTGCCTGGCCCCTTCCTCTGGCACTCTTCCTTGCTCTGCTTTCCAGCCACCATGAACTGAGCAGCTTCACTCTACCATGCCCTTCTGCCATGATGTTTTTCTGCCTTGAAACAGCAGACCATGGACTGAATTCCCTTAAAACATAAGACAAAGGAAACTTCTCTTCCTTTAAATTGGACATTATGTCCACCAACAAGAAAGCTGAAAAAATATATTTATGTTTTTATCTATTATTTCCATTTCTTGGCTGTTATGAATATTGCGACAATAAACATGGGGGTGCAGATGCCTCTTCCACTTCTTTTAGATATATACCCAGTAATGGGATTGCTGAGCCATATGGTAGGTCTCTTTTTAATTTTTTAAGGAACCTCCATGCTATTTTCCACAATGGCTACACTGATTCACATTCCCAACTCCATGTCCTTGCCGGTACTTGTCATCTTTTGTCCTCTGAATAGAACCATTCTAATTGGGGTGACATGATGTCTTAGTTATTTTTCTCTCATTACTGAGACAAAATACCCAATGCCCAAAATTAAGGAAGGAAAGGTTTATTTAGCTCACAGTTTGTGGAGGTTTCAGTCTGTAATCAGCTGGCTCCGAGGCAGGGTGGCATGGCAGAGGGGCAACTGTTCATGGTGGCAGAAGACAGCAAAAGCAACAAGAACAAAAGTGGGGGGAGAGAGAGAGAAGACTCTTTCTGTCCCTTATATTGTATGTAGGCTACCCGCCCTAGGGTGGGTATAGCACTCACACCCATAATCCCAGCATTGGACCATGAATCAATCACAAACCCTAGAAGCCCACCCCCATGACTGCATGAGGCTTTGGGGGGACATCTAGACACAAACCGTAACACATGATATCTCCCTGGAGTTTCAATTTGCATTTTCTGATGACTAGTGATGTTTACCATTTTGTCTTACACCTTTTGGCCACTTGTGTATCTTTTTGGAGAAATGTCTATTACAGTCTAATGCCCATTATTAAAATTCGGTTGTTTTTTGTTATTGAGTTATTTGAGTTCCTTATGTATTCAGGATAATAATCACTTATCAGATGTGTAATTTGCTAGTATTTTTCCCATTCTGTAGGTTGTCTCTTCACTGTGTTGATTGTTTCCTTTGCTCTGCAGAAGTTTGATGTAATCCAATTTTTCTATTTTTCTTTTGTTTCTGTTCTTTTGGGGTCTTATCCCCAAGCCAAACTCCTGAAGTGTTTCCCTTATGTTTTCTCCTAGTAGTTTCATTGTTTCTGGTCTCTTCCATGTCTCCTCTTATTCTACTCCAGGGCCACCTTTAAACAGAGTTATGTTTTGGGATCACAAAAATTAAGATAATATTTAGAAGATAATATAGGACTGCAGCCTAACTTATATGACAACATTTTAAGGATCTGTCTAATTCATTTCCAGTTGGTTTTTGTAATGGGTGAATGATAGGCATCTAGTTTCCTTTTTCTGCACATGGATACCCAATTTTCCCAGCACCATTATTGGAAAGACTGTCCTTTCTCCAGTGCATATTCTCAGCACCATCATTAAAAATCAATTGACTGTAGATATGTGAGTCCACTTCCAGGGTCTGCATTCTTCTCTGTTGGTCTGTGTGCCTGTTTTTGTGCCCTTACCCTGCTGTTTTGTTTACTATAGCTTCATAATGTGTATTTTGAAGTCAGGTTGCACAGTGCTTCCTGCCTTGTTCATTTTGCTCGAGATTGCTTAGGCTAACTGGAATTATTTTGTGTGGAATCTCTGACCATTTTGTGTTCATTCCATCTACTCAGCAATTTTTACCTCTAAATCTCTGACGTCTTTCTGGGCTGAGAAGGCTGTCCTCTGTGACTGTCAGCGAGAGATCCCTGTGGTGACCTGACCGAGGTCCTGTCACCCCTGGTGCAGTGTGGGTGTGGACTCTAGGGAGCACAGGACGATGCCGGGGAGCAGGGAGGGTTGGAAGGACCAAGTCCAGGCCAGCCTCAGACATGCTCTCTGGGGGCAGGCCCTTCCCCTTTCCTTCCCTTTCTCCCCCTTCCTTTCTTCCTCCCTTCTGCCTCTCCTCATTAGATTTTAGGCAACAACAATTCCTTCAAGTGCTTTAAGCACAGAAATGACATAATTTAACTTGTCTTTCACTGAATAAAAAGCTGGACAGTAATCAGAATTTAAGGGTTCAATTTCCATCCAACCTCTTTCCACAGTGTGACTCCGAGTAACTTTAATTCCCACCAAAATAGGGGTAAGAGCTCTGCCTCATAGGGTCTGGGTTATTGGGATTGGGCCAGGGATGATAACACACTTGTGCCATAAGCAAAGTCGAATGATGCAAATGATGTTTGTTATCCCTTCGGAATAATTATTAGCCCGACTTTGGAAAGGCAGAATCCACTAAGTACCAATGAAGAAACAAATCCAGCACACCAGGCCTCCGGTTCATTCTCACCCCTGGGGCAGCTCCAGAGCAGCAGGAGCCAATCCCAGGGACACCCCGCCCTGGCAGCAGGACAGAGGGAACCAGCTCTGGGGAGGGGACAGACAGGGCTAGGGCAGCACCCGAGTGTCACTCGTGCTCGTGCTCGGTTTGCAGGCTCTCGTCACTTGAGAGCTTGCCTGAGGACACTGCGGTGACCACAGGAAGTCGGCCTCGTGTGGACATTGTTCCAAAGCCTGACGACATCGTTTGAAAACCCTTGTTTGGCCCTTTAGCTGGGCTTCCGTGTGCTTAAGTCTCAGATGGTGCAAGCAGGGCATTCATTTGATGTTTAGAGCATGATATATTTCAGTGTATTTGAAGCTTCATTTTCTAAAGTGACTAATAAAAGTTTTACAATCATGCAGAAAATAGATTCCTTATTTTTTAAAGCGATAAGTGTGCCTTACTTTTTAAAATTCAATAATTCAAAGAGCTCCTGATACATGAGCTCCTTTCTTTCTGCAGATGGGCAAGATCTGTGACATCAAAAATTCTGTATAAATATGTTTGAAAGTGACAAATTATGAAATTTTCATCATTTAATGTTTTTCTTTTGGTTCAATAGAATTGTGGCAAATTTGGTGACTATTATATATAGACCACAGATTCGATTAAGGATTATTATCAATTTAAATGTCATAATATTTGATTTGATGTTTTATTATTTGCTCCTAGACTATTCAATGTTTTTCAGTGCATGTTATCACACAAGAATAATCTTTTCTAAAATTTATTTTAGGTTTTGAAACTAACCTGAACCTAACCGGCCAGGATGATCCCAGTACATCAGAAATCACTTCAGAGACTCAAGATAGGAATGCAAACAACCACGGAATTCAGTTCTCTAATTCACTGTCCAGAGCTGTAACTGCTGAAAATGGAAATTCTGTCTCAAATGGTAAGCACATTTAAACTCAGAAGTAAATAACATTTAAACTCAGAAGTAAATACACATTTAAACTCAGAAGTAAATACACATTTAAACTCAGAAGTAAAGTTTGAGACAGTATCACCTTTCTGGAAAAAATGGATCGAAAATATAAACATGCATGAGCTTAATAACTGGAAAATAGAATATAAACTGTGAAACTCCACCAGGGTATTATTGTCAAAATGTTATGGTTTGGGCCGGTGAGATGGCTCAACGGCATATACGCCTGCCTGGCAAGTGCCAGGGCCCAAGTTCGACTCCCGGAACCCACATACAAAAAAAGGGCTGGTGATATCGCTCAGCGGCACGGGCGCCTGCTGGCACGCGAGGTCCTGAGGTCGACCTCAGGTACCCACAAAAAAAAAAAAAAAAAAATTATGTTTTATGTTGGGGACTAGAATTTCATTCACTATTTGGAGAATTTTCAGAGATTTTATGCAATATTGATCCATTAGAACTGGCATAAAATTAGTCATATACTGAGAAAAATGAGGAGATGGATGTTCTATCAACATTGTTTAATTAAAAAATATTTTCCCGTAACTAAGAAATGTGGTGGAAAATAATATCGAAAGCATAGTAAATGCCAAACTGCTCTTAGTATTTTTTTTAAGTACAACAATGAGTGTATCATTTAGAAATTAGCTTGACTATGTGTCTAAAACTCTATAAATAAATATTTTCTCTTATATATAAAGAAGCCTGGTGAAAAATATCAGACCAACGTTTCCATGAAAACATTCAAAGGAACTGAATAAATATTTTTCTTTAGTCTGATGAAAAGCATTGGAGAAGCATCAGAACAGCGATGGGAGTGGACTGCTGTGGGCTCCGGAGGTATTGTCAGTGCAGCAGGGACACACACCTTACCCCAGGGACACTGAGGACACTTGCAGAGGGTGATCAAGAAGCCCCTGTGCTTCTCACTGCCTCCTGGGATCACAGGGGTAGGGACCAAGTCCACAGCCTTGGGGTGCGGCTGTGAAGTGTCCACCCCCAGAGTCAGTGCACCGGAACCAGGAACCACAGCCCAGCTGTGAATTATTCAGCCTCAGTGTTGGACAGAGGTGTCCTGGCATGGTGGGGTCCCCAAGTGCTTGGGAGAAACACACATAGATCTATCTTCAAGGACAGGAATGGCAGGCCAGGCTTCAAGATATCCTCATGAACCATTTCTCACAAACAAAGTCCAACACACAATCAAAAATAACCAGACATTGGGCCGGTGATATGGCTCAGCGGCATAAGCGCCTGCCTGGCAAGCGCAAGGTCCTGAGTTCGACTCCCGGTACCTGCATATAAAAAAAAAAATAACCAGACACATAAGCACACAAAATAATCTGGGAAAGCACTGCTTATTGTCAGTTATAGGACATCTACTGTCACTAAAAAGATGGTAGATCAATCACATACATTTTAAAAGTATGTATGTTTACCCTGCCCAAATAGATAAAAGAATTTCAGCAGAAATGGAGACTCAACAAAAGCTATCAAATGGAAATTCTGAAGTTGAAAAACATAGTAATAGAATGAGACAGTCCTTTACAACAAAACAAAAACCAGGGGAAGTGGGAGATATGGGAAATAATCTCTAGGATGAAAGTCACAGAAGCAAAAGAAAGAATAGGAATTCTAGAAGATGATTGAGAGGCATGAAGAACACAGTGAAGAGGATTATTGGAATCTTAGGGAAAGAAGCGAGCATACATGTGTGGACAGATTTGGTGAGAAGTTCCAACACTAAGTAGAGGATCAAAAAGTAGATATAGTGCATGCCTAGTATTCCAGCACCCTGGGAGGCTGAGGCAGGAGCATAGCAAGTTTGAATCCAGCCTGGAAAACTTAGTGACTTAGCAAGATCCTGACTCAAAATAAAAAGAGCTAGAGATGTAGCTCAGTGTAAAGACCCTGGACTCAGTTCCCAGTACTGCAAGAAAGAGAGAGAGAGAAGGAAAGCAAGAAGAGAAGGGAGGGAGAGAGGAAGAAAGGAAGGAAAGTGTTATAACGGTTGACATACACGTTCTGCATGACTCAGCAATCCTGCTTCTAGGTATGAAATGAAAATGTCTGTGCAAACACCTGTGTGCACCTGCTATAGCACCTCCCTTCATAACCATGCGAAACTGTAAACAAGTACGACATCCTCCAACTGGTGACTGGATTGTAGTTATCCTTCACTACACAGCGAGTTACCCCTAAAACCTAGAGCCTTCGTGCAACAATAGTTACCATTTTATGTTTCCTGAGGGTCAGAGAGCTGGGTGCGGGTCAGCCACATGCTGATGCCCGGGCCCCTCGTGAGCAGAATTAAATCATCAGCCGAAACCAGAGTGGCCTTGAGGCTTGATTGAAGGAGCACGTATGGCAAGGTCATGCACAAGGCCATTGGCTAGCCTCAGAAATCCCTGTCCAAGTCCACGACACGGGCCTCCCGGAGGGTCATCTCACACAGGGCAGGCACTCCAGGAGAGAGCTCCTGGGATGGCAGCCACGTCTTGGCACGACCTGGTCGTGGGAGGGATCGCAGCACCCTGCCACACTCTCTCCGTTGGAAGGGAGTCACGGATCCGGATGCGCACTCCGCGGGAGAGGGTTCCACGGGGCTGAGTGCCCAGGGCGGGCACTGCTGGGGCGTCCCATGGGCTGACCCGGCACATGGGTAAACTTTGCCATCAGTAAGAATGAGCCACCACCATGCACATGCAAAAAAAATCGGTGGCATGGGTCAGTTGCACTTAGTGAAAAAAAGTCAGAATCATCTGTGGACTGCGACCGTGATGCTGCTTACAAGGAGTGATCAAAGAGTACAGTGAATGTTTAATTTAATGAAAAAACTTATTACAGTAAAAGACATACTGCCATGAATCCCTTCGAAATCCTCCCCTTCACTTTGAACACACTTATCCCATCGTTCTTGCTACTTTCTGCCGCAGTTCTGGAGTCCTGAGTGTCGGATTTGAATCAACATGTTCACCTCTCGTGGTCATTTTGACTTGGGGAAGTGCTAGAAGCTGAACAGTGTCAGAGCCAGTGAAGAGAAGGGCGAGGACACAGCGTCATGCTTTTATTTGGCAGAAATTGCCATAAATGTTTTGAATTGATTTAAGATGTCAGGTCCACCCAAAAAGACCTTCAGGAAGGAGAACTCCAGAGCCGCTGTAGAAAGTGGTGAGAACACTGGGATGAGCTTGTTTGAAGCGAGTAGGAGGATTTCAAGGGGGAATAATGGCAAAGTATATTTTACTGTAATAATTTTTTAAATTTTTAATTAAAATGCTCACTGTACATTTTGATTGAGCCTTGCATTCATGCTTCTGGAAAAGCAGAACTCTGGGAACAGAAAGCAGATGAGCAGCTGCCCAAACGTGGGGGGGGGGGTGGCAGGAGAGGCCTGCAGAGGAGCTCAGGGTGCTACTGACCAAGGGGACAGTGCTCCCGCAGGTGCGGAGCTCTGTGCATCTGCAGATGCCAAAACTCCTGGACCTTACCTCACACCATGCCCAAAATGTAACCCGAAGTGCATCTACATTAAACTTCAATCCGCCCAACCTTGTGAAAAAGAAAATACAAACCCAAAACGTATGCAAAACTCTGAGCAGATAAATGAGAAGAAAACTACTTCTAGGCCCGCCATAGCCAGATTCTTGGAAAATGTAGACCAAGCGTAAACCTTAAAAGCAGGCTGAGGTAGAAAAGACACGTTACCACCACAGGTCCAAAGACAGTGCGGGCTCCTCTCACCATGGGCACGTAACTGCCAGCCCGTGTTTTCACAAATAACAAAAAATTCCTGTTAAAATAGAAGAACAGTTTTAGGAGGAAAAGAAAAAAGGGACTGAACGTTGACACTGAGAAGGTTCAGAGATACAGTAATAACAAAGCTAAGTGGAGACAGGAGAGGGAAAAACTGCTAATTCACGTCACACTCCGATAACTGAACTCGGCATTATACCCTCGATGAGTAGAAGTGGGATGTGCAGTTTCCAAACCAATAAAAGAAGCCGAAGAAAATAATCAAAGACTCGATCAACCCAAAAGATGGAGAAAGAATGTAGAATAGGAATATCTGAAAGGTTGCAAAAATATAAAGGTCTTCGATGACAAATAGAAGAACACATATGAAAATAAACTTAAAATTACCTTAAACTTTGAAGCTTCATTTAAAGTGAATCTACATCAAAGACAATTGATAATACAATACTTTGAAGACTAAGATATATGAAATACGTAGAGCTGAAAGAGTAGATGTGAAGAGAATAGAGCTTGCAAATATTAGTAAACAACACAAGATCTTCATGCATCTGGGACTTAAGAATTACATCTCTAAGTAGTCAACGGACTCAAGAAAAACTCACAAAATAAATTGAAGATAATTCAGATGCTTGTGCAAGAGGACAACCTGTGGGACATGGTAGCATCTTCATAGCTAGAAATGTGCACCTTTAAATGTTGTATTGGGCCGGTGAGATGGCTCAGCAGCATAAGCACCTGCCTGGCAAGCGCAAGGGCCCGAGTTCGACTCCCGGAACCCACATAGGAAAAAGGGCCGGTGATATCACTCAGCGGCACGGGCGCCTGCTGGTGTGCGAGGTCCTGAGCTCGACCCCCCGGTATCCACAAAAAAAAAAAAAAAAAAAAAAATGTATTGTTAGAGGAGAAAGGCTGGAAGACAGCATTAAAATTGCCAAGAAGTTAGAAACAATAAAATTGAATTCCAGTAAAGCAGAAGGAAAGATATAATAAAATTAAGTGTGTAATCTATTGAAATATAAAAGAACAAAGCATCAGTTTTGTTATTTGAATAAAACTCTCCTAGGAAGCATTAATAGAATGGATGGTCATCTTGTAAGGTGACGAAAGTAGATACTAAACTTGAGGAACAAAACAGGGACACTCTGACTGATCTTGTGGAAATTAAAAAACCATAATCAGAGAACATGAGTAGTTCTTTTGCCAAAAATAATAGTAAATTTACATGAAAAAGCACATTTCTCAAAAAATAATACTACCTAAAATAAAGAAATAGGAAAGCTAAATACTGCTTTAAATATTAAATTAGTTTAATGTATAACTAGAATACCTCCTGCAAGGAAAACTCTTAGTTTAAATTGTTTCTCCAGTAAATTCTCCCAGAATTCTGAGGAAGAAATAATGCCAACATTGGACAAACGTACTGGGAGAAAGAAGAGTCCCCTGGCTGATGTTCAGGGCCACTTCATTTGTGACAGAATTGCTTTCTCGGGTGTTGGGGGAAGAAATCACTGGTGTCCGTGTAGGGAAAAGGAGGGAGCTTCCCCTACCTTGGGATACACACGCACACCAAAAATCTCTGGTAGATTCTAGGTGTAAATGCCAAATGTAAAATCATAAATTTCTAAAAGAAAATATAGGAGGAGATCTTTGTTATCTCAGAAAAAGGAAAAGAAAGGACTTTCTCAGAGGACAGAAAAGGGTGCAGCCATAGAGAAAACAGGGAAAGCCATGAGTTGGGTGAAAATACTTCCTGACACATGGAGCCAACCACGTGTCGTATTCAGAGTGGACTTAAGTTAAAAGCAAAAGGCAGCTCGACAGAGAGCTGGACCGAAGACAGGAGCAAGTACGTCCATAGACGGTCAGTGGAGTTCGACCTCCTTGGTGACGAGAAATGCAAGTGCAGCGCTGGTGTGGTGCTCCACGCTCCCTAGAGAGTCACAGATGGTTGGGGAGCGGAGGACCTCCGAGAAGGGACTCCCATCAGGAGGGGCAGAGATTGCTCTCGAAGGAGGTGGAGTCAGTCATGTCTTAATGGAGAGGGAATGGCTGGGCTCCCAGCGGCTGACGACGGTGTCTCTTGACTTGTGTGGTAGTGACCACCTCATGATGAAAAAACAAGCAAATGAGAGAGGGACCAAAGGAAGGAGGCAGGGAGGAAGGGACCATCCCTCCACCAAAATGTTTATTTCTTTTCTGTGTTTTAAGTGAAAAGACAAAAAGCTACAGCTTGGGAAAAACAATCCAAAACAGTAAATTCAAAGAGCTCAGTCTTACTCTAAAAGTGAAAACAAAGCCAAAAACCAACTGAACAAACAAAAGCCCTCTAGACCAAAATGGAATGTTCACGGTGAATCCCCCTTGAAATTAATAATACAAAAACGAGTCTTTAGGAATGCTAGGCCTATAAACTTCAGCCTGTAACAGGAAATGTACGCCCAAACCCTGGAACACAGATTTACATATTCTTCCTTAAATGCTTACAGGGGCTGGATTTTAAAATACAGCTGGCTCTGTGTTGTCATTAATGGAAGATCACTTGAAAATCTCGAGAGTTATGTGCACGAAAGGGAAATTATTGCAGTGGTAGGTCCAGTCTTTCAAAGCAACTTGACACGTTTATGCTGATGTGGTTTTGTGAGCGCCATGAATTTCGGGTGCCTGAAACTTTCCCAGGATGATTAAAATATCCAGCATCACGCCCTGGATGCTTGGGCCTGAGGAGGCCTCTCCTGATGGAATAGGAATGCACGTTAGGAAGCAGCCAGTGAGCGCAATCCAGAGACCAGAGTCAGAAAAATTATCCAAGTCCGTATTATCTCAATTGAACAAATGAGGCTTATGCTCCTTACGCTAGGTACATGACCGGGACAACATGTACGGCGATCATCAGTGTAGACTCATCGTTCATACAGGATGGTCACTGTCTTTTCTAAATAAAGCCACAAGATGACAGTAAATGTTTAAAATGAACTTAAAGTTCAAAGTGAACCAGAAACTGTTCTTTTCTAAGAAACGATTTCTCTTTGCAATGCCAGTATCAACACGTTACCTCTGCATCCCAGAAATAATGATCTGTTTGTTCATTTGCTGAAATATAGTTATGTGTGGGTAATTATAGCTATCACTTACTTTAATTGCCGTCCTTCCACTGATGTGAACACAGACTTAGATCTTTTTTTGTGTACTTAATTATTCCCCGGACTTGTGGTTATTTATCATTCGATTAGAGAGCAGTTTTCAGTTGTAGAATGTTTTAGCTAGACCAAACAAAATATTATGAATATTAGATGTTTATTTTGTGGAGAAAAAGAGATATAAAAATTTCCAGCAAGGATGTTTTATCATCTGAGGGATTTTCTGTTGCACCACTCAATGCATGTAAGTTTATTCCTGAGCAGCAGGAAAAATGGAGATTAAAGAACGGAGTCACTCCATCAGCATTTCCATCTAGCTTTCTGGGAGGCGGTATCTGGTTTATTTGCATGCTGTATATCCTTGCTGCACTCGCAGGAAGGGTTACGTGTGCTGGTAGAAGGCTTGCTGAGGGGAAGGGCTGTGGAGTCCACTCACAGGCCAGGATCGCTGAGTCTCTTGCATGACTCCAGCCCACGTTGAGCTCAGCTGTTGTGAGGACACAAAGCCACGACCTCCATCGGCCAGGCCTTGAGATAAATCCACACCACTGCCCAACGAGCCACTGGTGGGAGCCCATAACGTGCGTTTAAATATACATTCTACAGCCTCACTGTGTTTATGGGAATTGGGCTGAGTCCTTGGAAATTGTACTGTTGTCATCCGACTCAAAGCTCAAAGGCAAGAAAAAAATGAAGCAACCTTCCCTGGATGTGCTGCAATATTTTGCAGTTGGCTGTTTCAAGCAAGAAAGAAAACCCCAGGACATCTGCAAGCTCTGCTCCTCCTCCTCCGAGTGAACAGCATTTTGAAGTTCTATTAAATCACGTCTACTTTGGATCTCATTTAATTAAATTTTCTCCGCTGCTTGGTATTATACCGGTTGGAAATGGATGGATTGAGGTGACCACTTGCTGTTTTTTAGCAGTGTGACATTGTTCCTGAGGCTTAAAGGGTTTTCCCACCTGGGTCCAATCCCCAGCTCTGACACTTGATTACTTAACTTCTCAGCCTTTCAGTTTTCTTGTCTTAAAAATGAATGTGATTTAAAAATCTACCTCACAGCTTGCTATGGGATTTTTGTATGACGGTGCTAGTACAAAGTTAGTACTCAGTGAATGCTACCTGTATGCAGTTATAAAATCTTAAAGGATTTTAGAGCTAGAAGAGCCGTGTGGATTTTTCCAGTAAAAACAGAAACAGTATGCAATGAACAGATGAGGTGCAAGGTGGTGAATTCTATCCTCCAAGACCATACAGGCTACATACCAGTACCAAGGCTTTATGACTTATTTACACATAGATCCGAATGCAGGCATGTGAGTAGTCAAAATACATATCATTTTAATGGCCTACCTGCTATTTGGGGAACTGACATAAGTACACTTTGGAGCCTCTGGGATGAATATGAGAGTATATGGTAAATTCAGGAGAAGTCTGTCTCCTTCTAGGTTAGAAGTTGCAAAGTAACACACAGGGCAGAATGGCAAGAAGAGTCCTTGTGGAGGGGCAGGGCACACTGTCACAGGCAACATCTGGCCAGCTCACCAGCAGCACGTAGGCATTGTGCTGGGTAGGGAGGGGCGTAACGATCGCTATCTGAGCCACACAAGGCGCCCTCCCTGTGGACATCGAACGATGACGCCTGCCGGAAAAGACACAAAACAGGGCATTCAACTCAGCTACTCCCCTTCTAGTTATCTTCCTATAAGCGTCAAAGACAAGTTAAAGACTTCCCCGTAAGAGTGAAGAGTTAAAGCTTGGGTTAACTGTACGACAGTGCTCCATGCACATCTGTGTTTATAGAAGCACAACTCATAACAGCTAAATCTTGGAAGCAGCTTACATCATCAGATGAATGGATAAAAAAATGTGTTTACACATAGTGGAGTACTACTCTGCCATAAAGAAGAATAAACTTGAGGCATTTGTAGGAAAATGGGTGCATCTTGAGACCATCATATTAAATAAAATGAATTGGACACACAAGCTTAAATATCATGTTGTTTCTTTTATACGAGAAGCCTGAAGTATAAATAAGGAGAAAAAAGAAGGTAGATAACAGGAAACTAGGAGATAGGTCTTTTACAAAAGGAAAGGAGACCAAGAGATGGGGAGAAAACATAAAAAGAATTAAGGGCCGGTGATATAGCTCAGCAGCATAAGCGCTTGCCTGGCAAGCTCAAGGTCCTGAGTTTGGTTCCCAGTACCCACAAACAAACAAACAAACAAACAAACAAACAAACAAAAAAAGAATTAAGATGCGTTAGGTACATGCACCAATTCCCCACGATGAACGTAATCATTATGTACTGCAAACATGGACTAATAAAAATTGAAAAAACCAGGGCAGTCAGTGGTGTCACTTGAATCAGGTAAGGATCTTGAAAGAGTTTTCTTTCCACATAGAGGAGGGGAAGGCACTGCTATTTTTAAGAACAGTACCTGGTGGTAATGCTGCGTGAGAATGGTAGGACAGGAAATAAGGTCCAGGATGTCGAGCTGATCCCCCTTCATTGAGCCTTTTTGGGTTACGTGTACCAAACAAGGACTGCATTCTGGAACAGGCCGGGACAGGAGCCGAGCAGAGCAAGGAGCCCGGCGTGACTCTGGGACCGAGAGTCGAAGAGGCCTCACGGGACTCTACCAGATGTGGAGGTCTAAGAGGAGGCCGACTCCAGGGGTGGATTTGAGGCTGCGGGACTTCTGAGGACAGGCGCGTCATGTAAATGATGACGATGACACATCCAGAGTTCAGAAGAGGACTCCGGGATGAAACCACAGGAAGGACAGGATTTCCAGCTAAGCGTCAGGGAAGAACAGAGAGCGATGAGAGGCCTGACAGCAAGACCATGCAGAGTGACACACTGAGACACACGCACTGAGGAGGAAGGAACGGAGACGGGGGCCCGACGGTCAAGGACAGGAGAGTGCGGAGGTCCTGTGTCTGGAAAGCCGGAGAGGACTGGCGAGGACGATGGAGGCCTGCAGAGCCGGGAGGGTGGAGGAGGGAAGCCAGACAACTTTGGGTCCCCGAGAAGTAATGTTCTGACTGGTTAGGCACATAAAATTCAATGTCACAAACTTTTAAGGTTTACTCTGTTTTTCTCCACTTCAGAAACCTGCAGTGGACCCGCAGACCCTGCACGTAGACTTTGTGACCCCGGAGTTGGGCCCTCTTCAGTATCACTTTCAAACCACAGGGCGCTCCAGGGACCACAGCCACACCCGGCCTGGGAGGGGCGCGTCCTAAAGCCACTTGTTTCTGTGGTGTCCTTGAGTGAGGGCTCAGTCACCAAACTCTGAGAGTCAGTTCCTTCTCCCCCCGCAGAAGCCTGTTGCACCTTCCCGTCTCGAGCTCACAGGGCCACCGAGGGTCCCAGGAGGGGTCGGGGTGGGGTCCATGGCGCTTGTAGCTCAGGCTCGGGGCGCTCCTTCCCTGAGCCCCCGTGTGCCTTCTTTGAGCAGAGACACTAGGTGTCCAGGGAGGATACCGAAGCTCCGCAAACCCTCAGCCCTGGCAGTGATCTGGCCAAGTAACTTCTTAAAATAAGAGTTTAGTAGCAAGTGGACGCGCTCGGCCTACTCAGCGCCTTGCTGCTGCTCTGAATAGAGGGTAGAGGAAGGAACACACAGCCCTCCTAAACCCGGAACCGTCAGCTCCGCATCTGCTCTGGGGGAAGGCGGGACGGGAGGCCCTGCGGGTGTGCATGATGCCCCTCTGCGTGCAGCTCTGTCCCCTCCCCCGTGAGAGAGGACACACCGAGGCCCCGCTTAACCTTCAGTGTTCCTGCGAGCTGCGCCCCTGCTTATGCACGGCGGCAGTCTCTACTCTGCAAGGCTCTGGGGCCCCAGGGACAACACTGTTCCCTCGCTGCAGGAGGGAATCCCACCATGTTAAGAAGTCTCTTCAGTTAGCGACACATGCTGGCTCACTTGTTTACAGGTGAAATGGCCTGGTTTCTGGGATTTTTTAAAAGACAGGAAAACATAGATTGAAACTGAGAGTCCCACATTTGGGGATGGGATGTGGAGTTTCACTTCATATTCTGTTTTTTGGGGGTTTTTTTGGTGGTTCTGGGGCTTGAATTCAGGGCCTCGTGCATCCTAGGCAAGCACTGTACCACTGAGCTCCATCCCCAGCCCCATATTCTATTTTATATTAAGTCTGAAAGTTCTGCAATAAAATGTTATAGTCTTTGTTATCTTGATAGATAAAATGCGTAAGTTATTACAATTTTACATGCATGTTTTGAATTTTCAATAAACATGAACATGTACTTTCTTGTCATTTATATCATTTCTTCTTAGTTTTCTATGCACATTCTTTGTTCATTTTTGAAACTCTGAGAGTAAGCCCTTTATTTTGATTTGTAAAGTGTTTTAAGAATAACAGGGCCGGTGAGATGGCTCAGTGGCTTAAGCGCCTGCCTGGCAAGCGTGAGGGCCCGAGTTCGACTCCCAGAACCCACATACGAAAAAGGGGCCGGTGATATCGCTCAGCGGCACGGGCGCCTGCTGGCACGCGAGGTCCTGAGGTTGATCCCCCGGTACCCACAAAAAAAAAAAAAAAAAAGAATAACAAAGCCTTTGATGTCCTGTGTTTAAATGCTCTCTGTTGTTCTTTGTAAATTTGCCTTTTATCTTATGGTGTCTTCAAATGCACTTGTTCCTAATGCTTACGTGGAGGAGGTATTAATCCACTTTTCCCTCAGAGTGTGTACCTGTGGTGTCCACAGTGCCACCTATTGTCCTCAGACACCGTCCATTCCCGTGAACCTTGCGGCAAAGCTTGCAGTGCCCTCCAGGAGGGGCTCAGCTCACTGCCCTGGCCACACATTTCCTGTCCCCTCTTTGGCCACACCTAGCTTTCTGGCAGCCATCTGGTCCAGCCCGGCCCTGCTCACTGTGCTCTTCCCGTCCTGGACCTCAGCTCTGAGTGATGACCGCCCCCAGGAAGCTCTCGGGGGTCCTCCTAGGGGAGCTCAGCGCCCCTTACTCCTGTCCCCATATCCGGGCTCGGTGGCACTGGGCTCAGTGTCATCCCCACTGCGTCCCGCTAAGCCGTGGCTCCTCCGGTGTAGGGGCTTTGCTTTCCTCTGCATGGTGTTTCTCTGTGTTTTAGTCAGAGGCTGCCCATAAATACTACTTAATTTTGTGTCCTCTGCATTGTGCTGTTGCTTTGGTTTGGGGTTCGTGGCCTCGTCCTGTAAACTGAGTTCCAGTTCCGATTCAGACTCCTCAGGCATCGCTCCCTTCTCCTGCCCGCGGTCCGCACAGTGGGACGTATGCATCCTGCTTCTCCTGCCCGAGGTCCGCACAGTGGGACTTATGCATCCTGCTCCTCCGCGGCCCTGCGCCCCACCGCCCTGCTCCTCCGCAGAGGCTGTCGCAGGAGGATTGGCCTGCTCTCTGCTTCTCCAGTTGCCCCGAGTCCACACTGTGCCTGATCTTAGCGGGCAGGGCCGGCTCCGTCCCAGCTGCAGGAACCCTAGAGCTCTCAACTGGCGGCTGGATTATCATCCATATGCTGCACCCCGTCTACAACGCCTTCCCCTCTCTCAGCTGCGGGGAGCACACTGCCAGAGGCTGGGTCCCCGTGCAGCCCAGAGTCGCCACCCGGAGGGTCGGCGTCCAGGCACTGCTGAGCGCCCAGACTCAGGAAGCCAGCCTTTCCGTCCGGAGCAATCTCTCCACCGAAGAAGAAGCTCAATGGGCAAGGCCTGCCGCGTGTCGCGAGGATCACGTGGACTTCCCCGAGGAACAGTCACCCAACGTCGGGAAGATGTGCAGTAATTTTCCCATGGTTTTTAATTTACAAATTATGCATATGTTTAATCAGTTAAACTCTACTGCTTAATTAGGCTTTCAGAGGAGGGGAGTAATCCTGAGTATGTAAAGCGCCTGGGGTGAGTTCATCCCATGGGGCAGTTATTTCTTTTTGCACCTATTCTTATTTACGAACCAAGTGACAACAGGACTCCTCTGTCACAATGGCTATCCACTGTTGTAGGGGCAAATTTGTCCCCAGTCACATTTAGCCATAAGGCGGCACAGTTCTGATGGATGGGCATCGAGGTGCGCTGCTGAATCACCCCTGGGCCACACAACAGCCCGGACCCTGAGGCCGACCACCAACCCCACCACGAGGGGCAGAGCTTGCTCGGAAGGGTACTTCTGCGCCATCGGGGTAGGGGCCTGGGGACTTCTGCAGGCTCGCAGTCCCCCCACACAGTGGGTGTTGAATCAAAACCCTGGAGTGGCAGCTTCCCCAAGCTTTCTGTTTCCCCACGGAAACTCCCCGGGTCGCTCCCCTCCTCTGTGCAGGAAACGCGCTGTCCTCCCCGGAAGCCACCGGTGCACAGCCTGCTCATGGCTTCCTCTCCGCGAAGCGCAGGCTCCATGACCCCGTGACAGTACTTTGTCTTCCCGTCTTCCGTTGTGAATCTAATATTCAGTTAGTGTTGCTGTTTGCATCCATGAAAAGCGCCAATGCTAGTCGGTTACGATCCCTACGAAAGTTACCTTACTGGGGGAAAGTGGGCACAACCTGACCTCTGGTGTGTGGACCCCACAGGTCTCGCTGAGGACGAGGGGTACTCGCGGGTGTGTGCGAGCAGCACAGGTACGTCATCGTTCCAGAGACATCGAGAGAGCCACACCACTCAGGTAAGGACATCGCGTGTCCACGTGCCCGGTGACAAGGGAGCTTCGGCTGTGACTGGCATTCCTTCAGCTAGAGATCTTTCTCCTCGACTGAGAACCCGGTTATTCCCACCCCTGTCCCGTGGTCCTCCAACTCAACATTCTTCTCTATCTTCATGGATTCTATTTCTGCTTGTTAAAAAAATAATAATAATAATATCCAGCACAACTAAACATTAATAAATGTTTTAAGTTGATTATCGCAGACATAACACACATTGTGGTTTAAGTCGCTCTCGGTGACAGTAGTGTTATAAAGGACAACGAGTAGAAGGAGGAAGGATGTTCGGGTGTTTTCTGCATTTGACCTTGGCTGAGACAGAAGAGTAGAAGTGACCGCTGTGGCTGCCATGGAGTCTCCGCCACTGCCTCAGAGTCCCTTGCACCCCAGCTTCATTGCAGAGACAGCCTGGGCAGGGAGCACTAGGTCCAAGAAGGGCACAGGACACAGAAACTCCCTGTGTGCAATGGACATCATATCAACCTCACTGTGTTTATTTAACCTCTGAAATGTCACCAAAGGAAAGATTATTCAAGAGGAAATAAGTACACAGGTTGTTATGGTTTATATCTGGATGCACCCCCAAGCCCTGACTGGATCAAGGGGTGCTGTCCTTTGGAGTGGATTGGTCCACAGGTGAGTTTATTGGTAGGAGGTGGGGTCTGGTTGGAGAGGTGGTCATTGGGAACCTGATCCGGAAGGGCTTCTCCCCCTCCGGGCTCTTCCCTTTACTCTACTTCCTGCAGCTTCCATGAGCTGAGCAGCTCTCTTCTGCCCAACCCTCCCACCAGGCCGCTCTGCGTGGGCCTGGCCAATCATGTAAGAACTGAAGCTTCTCAAACGTGGGCCAAAATAAACCTCTCCTCCTTTAAGTTGCAGGTGTTGGCTATTTGGTCCCAGGGAGGAGAAACTGACTAATGCACTAGATTTTTCATAGAAAGGGAAAGAATTTCTATAATAGAATTTTGTGTTCTTTTCTTTGGATGCTGTATTCTCTGTTTTATTAGTACATGTTTTATGAAGTACATGAAGGTTACATCCATCTCAGGGAGTAGATGCATTTACATAACAGCTTGATTCTTTTTTTATGCCCCTTCCCCTTCCCACCCACCCCCCTCCTCTGTCCCTAAATCCCCTTCCCCATTTCCATTCTTGTCATTATTATTAGTTCATGTTTATCACATGTAACATTTGCATTCATCATGGGTGTTTGGTACATGTAAGTGATACATCTTAAATCTTTTCACTTCCCTTTCCTCTCTCTCATTCTCCTGGACCCCTTCCCATTTGCAAAAGATCTCTCTCCTGTTTCCTTCTATCATCGCTGTATTTTTAAAAATGCTCCTTTTAATTACCTTCCAAAAAGGATGATATGTTTCATTCTAGGAGGTGCACAAACCAACAATTATAAGCACTTTGTTATCAACACATTAAAATATTATTGCTTTGGCAACAAAATTCTTGTATGGCATTGGAGTACAATTTCATTATGTCATACATCTACATAAAAAAAAAATCTTAAAAACTCAGCTAAGAATGCAGATGTCTGGCCGGTGATACAGCTCAGTGGCATAAGCACTTGCCTGGCAAGCACAATGTCCTGAGTTTGATTCCTGGTACCCACACAAAAAAAAAAAAAATCAGATGTCTGCACAAAATCAACTAGCCAGTGTATGATAGCTTCCATAGGAGTACTTGAAGCTATGTCAGCATGGCCACATTATCAGCTGAGATTTTTCTAAATGACACTGATGAGCTAGTGAGAAAAATCAATAATTTTAATCTTAAAAATAAATCCTACAGTAGACAATTCGTTGAAGTCAATGGCACTGATATATTGGCACTGAAATAGAAGGAAAACGCTGATTGGTGTAGTGATAGATCGTCCTCATCTCCCGTCTGCCCCCTGGGGAGGCAGCTCCTTACCTGGTGAGCACTGCAGATGCCTGGGCTGCAGTCGTTCCCAGATGGACCTCCTTGTAGAGAACACTGGGTCAGGGCTGTCTTAGAGTGGGCTGTCCTGCTTCGGAGCCATCTGCCACTGCTCTGTGGCTCACAAAGGAAAGGAGCCATTTGGAAAGAAGATTTCATAATATAGGCATCCCTGGAGCAGTTCGTGGATTCGTCTAAGAAGCAAGGAGAGAAGGGAGAAGTCACCAGGAATCACGTGTGCATTTCTGATTTCCAGAGGGGACTTGTTTTCAAACACCAACACCCCCAAGGAAGCAGCAACTGCAGTCACCTTACAGTACTTTCTTCCCCAAGGAAAGGGTAAACCATGCTCCCTCTTTTCCATGCAAATTGTGGATGCTCACAAGCTGGGACAGATTCCTCACCCCTGAGAAGCTGTGAGTTATGTGACACTGATTTAAGGGTCACACATCTTCCAGAATTTGCTTCTGCTGCGACCTTTGTGGCAGAGGTGCGGACGCAGAAAGGGCAAGCTGCACCTTAGGTCCCTACTGATAGGGCACAACAGCAATTCTGTAAAATCCGTCCTGCACCCGGGACAGGGTTGGCTTCTGGCAGTGAAATCAAATGCCATATGAGCCAGAAGCTGAATTCCTCTTTGAGAACGTCTGTGTCTTAATTAGCATCATCAGGAATTTTAATGACATCCCCTTAAGCAAGATAAAATGTCTGTGCGTTCTTGTAGATAAAGAAACACAGGAAGAGATTGAGTGATTTGCCTAGAATCCTACGAGAAGTTCGCTGAGTCCGGTTTGAATAGATGTCAAGACCATGCATCCCATTTCTGAGCGTGAACTGACCGTAACCCATTGATAGGAGTGGACCAATCATAGAAGTTAAAGGATTTTTGGTTCAAAGATAAAAGTCTTTGGTAGCTACAGTGGACACTTGTGATTTGGTTTTATTGGCTTCTGGTCTTGCTTTTAAAATTTCTTACCCAACACAGTGAAAATGAAGGGGAAAGAGCTCCTCCCTCCCTCCTGCCTCTCCTTTAAAGTGCGACAAATCTCCGTGGCTCAGGGGGTCTTCCATGGGTGTGGGCGAGAGGCATAAAATGTAAGGATGAAGGGAATCCATGTGGCCCTTGGGGTGACATCCGAGGAAGGGTGGGGCTGCTCTCTCCAGGGGCAGCAGGATATTAAAGTATGAACGCTGCCCGCCCCCACATTCAGGCCCTTCCTTCTCCTTGCCATAAATCACTGCCTTCCAGCAAACCCACTCTACCCTTGCTGGAGACATCCAGAGTTCATTTCTGCTGCTTGCAAATAAGAATTTTGACTGACACACTAATTTAATTGCTATTATCCATAAAATCCATTTTACACCCAAAAGTGTATTTTTTTACACTAAGTCTACAGGCTTTTTATTGGTTCTTAATATAGATGTAAAACCCTATCTATTAGAGACACAGCCTAAGATACAAAATATAGAAAATGTGGTTTATGTTGTGTTCCATCGTAATTTTTTACTAATTTGCACAATATAATGGCTTTACATAAGAGGAATAAAAATTAATTTCGCTGAAATTAGTCAAACATAGTGAAAGCTGCGACATTAGCTGTGTCTTGAAAGTGTCCGTGCTGATTTACACCCGGTCTGGAAGACTTGGTTTGCCCACACTGTGGCCATGGTTGTATTCATAACCTTCTGGAGCCCTGGGTGCGAATGAGAGGGCAGAGAAGAAGGGGCAGCTTGGGATCCACACCCTGGCCCCAAAGGGGAGGTGGGTGGACTCGGATCTGGAATTTCGCAGGTTAGGGAGGCATTTCAGATTGGCTTTGGAGTTAGCATTTCCAGCAGTAAAACAGGCTTCATCTACCTACATTCTAAGACTTAAATAGGGTTCTTAAAGTGCGTGCATCAGCAGGGTGCGGTCCCCAGACTTAGGGGAGGAGGACGCAGCCGTCATTGAAGTCTTCCGGCTCCGAGTCACCATGAACTTGCTGAGCCCCAGGGTCTGGAGCCCCACTTGGAGCCCGCAGGTTACACGTAGAGCAGGGCTGGCCTCGGGTGGGCGAGGCGAGGGGTCAGGGTGCTGCGGAAGGGGACGCGTCACACCGCGTGCCGGTGACCGCCCTCGGTGAGCACTGCCGCACACGTGTGGGCTGAGGGCTCCCTGCTTGTCAGTGGGAGTGGAGGCCCTCTCTTGTCCTTCTGAGATGGCTTATTTATGTTTACTATTCATACTTACTTTATCTATCAACCTTACCAACTCTCCTTTCCCCTTTTTGCTGGCTATTTCCACAGTAATATTGTGTGCTTTATGAATTCTTATTTTAATTATGGGGATTTATTCTCTTTCTTGCCAAACAGAAAAGCATTTTTTTTTTTTTTTTAAGAACAGAAGTTATCCAGGTTTGGCTGCGCATGCTTATATTCTTGGCATTCTGGAAGGCTGAGGCAGGAGGATTGTAAGTTTGCATTCAGTCCTAGCGACTTAGCAAGACCCTGTCTGGAAAAAAACAAAAAACGGAGGATGCTGCTCAGTGCAGAACTCCTGGGTTCAGTCCTTAGTACCACACACACACACACACACACGCAAATATTATTATGAACATTGGTCATGTTCAAATATTCATCTTAAGGAATCACTGACAATCCTTGGCACTGTAGAGTATTCACCCAGTGCCCAAGACCTTAATAAATATCAGGCCTGTTTCTGACATAGCTGCCGATGAAACCCAGAATATAATCACTATTCAATTGATCCCCATCAGAAGTAAACTGTTATGTGGTTTGTTTTAATGAACCATGGAAGAAACCACTTTGCAATGCCATATATCAGCAGAGCTAAGATCTCCAGAGTACTGAGCATGTCCCATACCTGCTTTCTGTGCTCATTTTATTTTTCCTGTGGACTGCTCAAAATTATTACGGAGCATGGAATTGAAACGGACTGTGTTAGATGGAATAAGGAAATGTGGACACATTTAGTTTAATCGTTAAGAAAGACTCTAAAGCGCATGCCAGGGAACAGAAATTAGACAATCTTTTCAAAAACATCTCTCCACCTATCAATCTATCTATCTGTCTGAGATACAATCAGGAGGAGAGGAGAGAAAGCGCTTTCAGAGAATCAGTATGCACCGCTCGTCACTTACATGCTATGGGCGAGAAATGAAGACAGTAAATTAATTTGATGACATGCATGAAACGCAGCGTTCTTGACAGGGGAAGGGCATGTCCTGTGTAGATAAATAGAAACGTGGAAAATAAAAAGCAAACCCTATATTTCACACTTCCCCTTCCTAAAATTGCAGCAGATGTAAACCCTACATGTTTATGAATGCATGGTGCTTTCTCATTGAGACATTGACTATTATCAGCACGGAAATCCAACTCTGAGGAATGTCAGGGTGAGAAAGCAGAGCAGTGACTGTTTTTAGGACAAAGGCCTTGTGATCTCCCTGCAGTCCCTTCCAGGGGGATAATCTGCAGTTGGGCAGCAGAGACTAAATGCATCTGTGTTTAAGTTCTACCGAGTTGATTTCAATATTGATTTTATTAATTTACTTAAATTATTTAAATTAAAGAAAGGCAGAAAAGTAAAAAAAAAAAAAAAAAAAGGATTTAAACAAGAATCCCAGGCATGTTAGCATGTGAGTATAAAACATAGTAATTGTTTTGTAGGTTTTTCAAAGAAAATGTGTGTGACACACCCAGCTTCCTGCCTGGAGTATTAGAAGTGCCTGAAAAAAAATGCTTTTGTTGTCATCATGATATCCCTCTTTTTTTTCAGGGTCAATATTCTGAGCACTAGCTCTGACTATAATAGGAGATGTTTTCAAAGTATGGAGAAGATTAGATTGAAACAGCAAGACCCAACATCTATGTGGAATTTGATAAAATCTGTCATATGTATGATTTTTGAAAAGTATTTCATTGTGGAATAGTATAAACTTATAAAAAGCACATTGACTAGTAAAACACCCACCTTCAATAGATCTTATTGTTCTGCTGTATTAGCCTTAGAGCTGCAATTTTGGAGAAATCAATATTGGAAGTTTTTGTTTTTCTGTTTTTTGTTTTTGTTTTTGTTTTTTTGGTTCAGGCTGGCCTTGAACTCCCTATGGGGCTCAGGCTGGCCTTGAACTCCAGGGATCCTCCTGCCTCAGCCTCCTGAGGGCTGGGATCATAGGTGTGTGCCACCATGCCTGACCATGTTGGAGTTCTCGATCCCTGCCACAGCAGAAATGGGTAATCAGCCTGAAGTTAGGACAAAGCCCCAAGCCACATTTGCACAATTAACCAAGTGTGTAGAGTGTGTGTGTCCGTGGTCATTTGGTACCATAAACACTAGCCAGCCCTGATCTTAATGTAAATAAATGCATCACTCCCGGCAGATTACGCTGCTAACAGGTTTCTTGATACTGAGTTTGTCCCCCTCTTGGCACGTGTTGCACTCGTGTGATATTTTATTCTGAGCACAGCACCAGGTTGGAGGTCCAAGCCTTGGAGTTGAAACATCAGCACCGAGAAGACCCGCTCACAAGTGCTCGCTCGGGGAGTCCACGTTCCTGGAACAAG
Organism: Erethizon dorsatum; assembly: GCA_028451465.1. Classification (NCBI taxonomy): domain Eukaryota; kingdom Metazoa; phylum Chordata; class Mammalia; order Rodentia; family Erethizontidae; genus Erethizon; species Erethizon dorsatum. The sequence continues at coordinate 156,538,484 of CM051824.1, forward strand.
CTCAGCAGGAAGCAGGCTAGAGGGACAGGAGGGTGACAGCGACACAAGCTGATCCTGCAGGGTGGCCTTGTGCCACCTGGTGCCCCGGTCTCAGGCGTGGCAGTGCCGCAGGCAGCAGAGTTGTCCCTCCACATCCGCACGCCGTGGCTGGTGTCCTCTGAGGCTCTGTTGCGTCCTGGTTCACAGAAGACCCAGTTAAGCCTTCTCCATGAAAGCTACCGGGTCTGGGGACGTCCGCTAACCGTATATTACACTTGGGAAGCGTAAGCCTGTCCATCCGTTTGGAACTTTTCTCAAAAACAAGTTTTATTATACTCATAACCGTGGTTTCTGAGGAACAGCACAGTCACAGCTTTACAAAGTCAGGTAGAAAACTACAAAAACCAGTCTCAAAATTACCAGTATTATAGACCAGGCTGCAAAGAGCATCCTTGAAAATGCCTCTCACTCTTCATCCCCAAAATAGAAATATAAATAATAAATAAAATAAATAAATAAATAAATAATAGATAGTAATGTTTGCAGGTTCCCCTGGAAAAGGGAGTGCCAAGTTTCGCGGATGGAGATTTGTAACCGGGTTGCTATGGCCAAATGACCCCCGAAACGGTCAAATCAGTTTACACCCTGCTGAGAGGGAATGGGGTTCCCCACTTCTCTGGTAAACACTCGGTCTAACGATCCATTTTACTTTGTTGCCAGCGTGACAAATCTGAAACAGACCTCCCTGTGCGCTTGTTTTACATTTTTCTGGGTGCTCAGAAGTGCTTTCACGCGTGCTCTCGGGCCTCTTACTCGCAGCACATTCTTCTCCTATTTTCCTCTGGTTTGTATGACTTTCTCAGTGATTTCAGGAATTCTGTACATATTCTCAGTAATGTCCCTTGCCATTTTCAAGCATGGCAAACACTTAATTATTGTGTTTTCCTGGTGACTTTAGAAGTTTATCAGTTTTATCATTCCCTTTAAAAACTAGCTTTTGATTTTATTGCTTCCCTCTGTTGCTCTACTCTATCGACTTCTGTTCTCCTCTGGTATTTCCTCCCTTCTGCTCACCCTGGGCTTGATTTTCTCTGCATCTGGTTTCTTAAGTAGGTAGCATCAATCATTGATTTGAGGTGTTCCCTTGTTTTTTTTTTTTTCAAATAAAACTACAGTGTCCTAAGTTTCCATCTGAACTCTGGATCCACTGCATCCTGCAGATCTTGATGGGTTTTGTGTCCATTTTCATTCAATTCAAAATATTTTCTAATCTCCCTTGGGACTTGCTCTTTGACTAACATTCTTAACTTTCCAAATACCATTCCTCGGGGTTTTCCCCGTCACATTCTGTTGCTGGTTTCTGCTGTGACCTGAGAATTTGTCCTGTATGACTTTAGTTCTGCACGTGTCCAGGATTTGGTTGACACCGGGGTGTGGTCCGCCCTGGCGAGACTTGGGTGTGCGCTGGAAGAGAGTGTGCAGTTCGCTGTCGCTGGCAGCAACTCCTGCAAATACCCTTGGGTGGCGTCTGTCCGTGGTGTCCCGTCTCCACTCCTGCCGGTTTTCTGTCCCTTTTCCTACTGAAAGAAGAGCACCAGAGTCTCCAGCTGTAACCGCAGCTTCCTCTAACTCTGCCTTCAGTTTCACTGCTTTCTGCCTTGTGTTTGAAAGTTCTGTCTTGGATGCACGGACAGGATCACTGCGCCTCCGTGGCGAAGACATCGTGTCATCATCATGCCTCTGCCCCCTCTCCCTCTCTCTCTCCCCTCATGATATTTCTTTTTCCAAACTCTCTTCTGTTAGGAATTAATATAGCCCTTCCATCATTCTTTTGATCATTGTCTGCAAGGTGTATGTTTCCACACTTTTTAAAATCAGCCTTATTGAGATGGAATTCCTCCATCGCACAAGTCACACCTCCATGCTACGGAATTCAGCGCGTTACTGAGTTGTTTCGTGTGATGATCAACACAATCTAACTATAGACCCTTCACCCCTCCCTTCAAAAAACCTCATTTCTTTCTTTTAAATGTATTTCTGTTCCTATGTTTAATATGAGCTATTTGTAGGTAGCATACAGATGGGTCTTGTTTATTTTTATCCAATTTAACAAGCTTTTAACAGACCATTTATATTTAATGCAATTATTGACAGAGCTGGCTTTACCAGTTTTACTTCGTGTTTCCTATTTGTCTCTGATGGTTTTTGGAGGTTTGTTTTCCCGTGGCTTCTTTTGGATTATTCAAATAGCTTTTAATATTCTGTTTCAATTTACCTACTGGTATCCTAGATACATCTTTTATGTATTTGGGGGGTTGTTTTGGCAACTGTAATAGACACATAACTAATTTCAGTCTATTTGCAGTCAACTATATTGGTCCTTTAACCCTTTACTACCCCCTTTGCCTTACAGCTGCCATATGTACTTCTATCTTCAAGAAAATCTCCAAGACAATGTTTTAATGTTGCTTCCAGTTGTCACACAAGGAGAAAGTATTGGAGAAAAATAGATTTTTATATGCATCCCAGTACTTTCCATTCTTGTAGCTTTTGTTCATCCTTGAAGTTCTCAGTTTTCCTCTGGCACCGTTTCTTGCCAGTTTAAAGGTCTTCCTCTGGAATCCCACTTACAGCAGGTCTCCAAATTCTCTCAGCTTCTTAAAACTCTGGGTGTATCATTAGTCTGCCTTCATTCTCCAAGTTTTAATTACCCTCCACAATTTATTTGCTTTTGCTTACTTTTCTAATCCTTCAGAGAGAAGTTTTGTATTTCATCCAGAATTTTAGCTGTATTCAGTAAGGAAATTATTCTGTGGTGGGCTCACCACATCGACCCAGTTTATGTATTTATACCGCTTAGTTTACAATGTTGATATAATCAGATTAATTCTCCTTTACCTTTAGGGTTTGTACTTTTGCTCTGTTCTAGACAAGCTTTCTTACATATTAAAAAAGAAATTAAACCCCGATGCCTGCTGCAAAGATATGATCCTGTGTATTTTTTTAAGACTGTTTTTTACATGTAAGAATTTAAGCTACCTGGATTTTATTTTTGAGGCAGGAATGGTACAAGTAAGCAATGGAAATTTACATTTTTCCGAGCAGGCGACAGTTGTTCCACATTTTTTAGCATAGGGCCACAGCTCTGTGACTGTCCCAGCTCTCTTCCTCTCCCAGGCTTCCCAGCATGACTTTCTTGCCTTTGTAATGCTGTTTCAGGAAGTCTGTATCTCTTTTTATGCAACTTCTTCTGTGGTATTGTAATTGTGTGTTGTGTGTGCATGTGTGGACAGCTTGATAGATTTCTGAGTTTATAGAGAATGCACTAAATGCATCTTAATCACTTTTGTATTACAAACACAAAGTAACCTATAAATTGCCAGCTCAATTTAATTGTCAACCAGTAGCAGCCCCAGAGGAACTGAGAAGCAGCCTAATATAATATGTTCTAGCTCTACTAAATATATTTATTTAGTCCCATGTTAAAAATACGTTAATAAGTTTGGTACATAGGACCACAAGCAGCTGCATTGCGGGGTGGAGCATATGAAAATAGAGTCATTTTTATATGTTGATTGGCTTGGAAAGTTGTATAATTTGAATGTCACATGCCATGAATATGACTCTGGAAGATTCCTTATATTGCCCATAAAGAACAATATACATGGTTTTATTGTGTATAACTCTGTACAATTATATGCGTGCGCTTATGCATAATGCATGAACTTACTCCTGGCATATAATAATATGCATTGCATTTTGAGAGTGGATTGCGTAGATTGAATTTTCAGAGATTCATTCTTTCGTTCATTTGTCAACCAACACTCAAGTCCTACTTGTGCCTGGCGCAGGTCTGTGCACTTGGAATAACTTGATCTGCAAAACAAATACCCCTGCCCTGGCAGAAATTAGATTCTACCATGAGGATGCACACAGTGAGCTGTATTTAGGCAAAATGTATGCTACCCTAAAAGACAATAAAACATCGCAAAAAGAAAAGGTAAACTGGGTCAGCGGGGGGGGAGGAACCAAAATGGGGTGGAGGAAGGGGGAGCAGAGTTGCAGCGTCACTCAGGGGTCAGCAAGAGCTCACGGAGAGAAGACACGGGGGAGTGGGAGGACAGGGAGCAGGGGCACCACTGGAACTGCAGGGGACAGGGCAGTGGGGTGAAGTGACCCCACCCAGGCAGATGCTTCAGTGCCGTGGAAATTACCATTAGTTACAAGTGTGGAGTCTAGAAGGGGAGAACTCTTGCGTGATAAACTGGAGCAAGAGGCTCCTTGTAAAATGCCTATGGTGACTACTGTATTATGATTTTCTTCCAAACCATTTTCTAGGGAAACTGGTCTGCTCGGAGTGTAAGGAAAGAGTAAACGTTTGTCCTTTATGTAAGTCGAATGGTTAGATACATTCCTGCTCAGGATATCCGAGGATGAGAAGGGATACCCCAGAGAGCCGGAGCCCAGATTTCCTGACAAATGGAAAGCAAACTCTGGGCTAGAAGAGTAGAAAGAGCCCCCGCTCCATGGAAACGGACCCAGCTAACAGAGATGGGGAATTCAGGTCATGACCTCAGCAGACCTAGGAGGCCTGGTTCTTCTCTGATTTCTATGATTACATTATTATTTGAAGCTGTCACTTTGTATTTCTGACTCTGTCAGAAATAGGTTCTAAAACAGATGAACGGTGATACTGGAAAGTGTCAGGAAGTCAACGATATAAAAAGCACAGAGTTTGAAACCCAAGTGGGTTTAAATTAATTTTATACATTTGCAGGTGATTTCTGTTACCTATTTTTGGAAATAAGTCTTGATTTAACAGACTCGCTCTCGGATTCTGCCTACTTTGGCACAGTCTTGTCTCTTCTCCTTCCTAATTCCTCCTGACATGTTTTCCTTTTCTTTGCCATCTTTATTTGCCAGCACTGTAACAGACCCAAGGTCCCTGTGGCAAATGATAGGCTCACCAGCTCCTTCTTATCTTCCAACACCCCCAGCCAGACCACACTTCCCAGCATCCCTGTGGTTAGGAGCAATCATGTGACTGAGACGAGCCAATGGGATGAGAGCCATAGCAATGGCACCACATTCAACCTTGGCCCATACAAACCATCTGCCTGATCTCCCAGGACCTTTCCCATCCCAAGGCTGAATACAGAATCTTCCAAGATGAAGACCAAGGACAGGCCACACATGCTCATGGCCATACACTCTTTAGATTCCTGCCTTAATGTGAGCAGGACTTAGCTACAGATATTTGTGGTTTATCTGTTATCATATAGTGAGTAATCTCAACTAGTATCACTTCATCATTTGTTTGCTTAATATTTCAGTGTTGCTGCTCAGTATTATTATTGATAAATATTTATTTACTAAGCTCAGCCTCTATTATTTAGAGTCTTTATTCTTAAAGTTACCAAAAATCATGCCTGTTCATATCTTCCAATTTTAGAATGGTTGGAATATTGCTTATCAGAAAATGTAATACACAATAATGATCACTTGTACTCTCATGACATCACCCTTCACACACAGGCACACACACACACGTGTGTGTACAAACATACATGCACAAACACAATGTTCTATATGTATAAGATTGGTAACTTAAAAATTTCTCAAAAATAAATGGATTTTCCCTGGCAATAAAGTCAATCCCATTAACAAGATGGGCACAGTGAGAAATATTTAATAATTTGGGGATCTTTAGTGCCTTTAGAAGTTATTAAGAAATACCTGGAGTTCTCAAGTTGGTGGCTGCAACCAGAAGCCCTGTGCTGGGCATCAAGTCCGAGGAGAGAGGAGGTGTCTTCCTCTGTGCTATGGGTTGCATGGCCCATGGGGTTGCTAATCCGTTCCCCTTTCCTAATTACAGCTGACTTCTGTAATCTACTTGCATTGGATTCTATTAGCATCCAGTTTCATAACATGGTTTTCCTCATTCTTATTTAATTACATTTAATATGGCAACACATGAACTGCAGCTGTTTCTAGAAAGAAATGTTCTGAGAAATTAATAAATGAGTAGGTGAGCTGTGTCCTGCAGAACACTGCAGACTCAGCAAGGCTAGGGAAGCAGACGGGGCAGAGCCTCCGTGGGCTCGGGTCCTGTGTCCTCCGGAGACTGTGGGTTTGGCCCTGTGTGACTTTGACGCTTTCTTTCCTCACCCTCCAACCCAGACCTTACCTCATCTCCTGCTCTTTCACAAGTCTGTCGCTACCCCACAGCCAGCTCTCAAAGCCCATGCTGTGTCTCGGCGCTTTTCTCTCTATGGTGCCTCTCAATCATCAATATAGATGTGAACAAAATATGACACCATCGCTTATCCCGCTTGGCCCCGGTGGCTGCTCCTCCTCCTGTGTCCTCATCCGCACAACCCAGATCAAAGTACACCCCCAAAGGCATGTGGCCTGTAAGTGAGCTCCGTCTCCTTCCTATCCCAGCCACAGGAACTGCATGCGTGAGTTGTTGTCAATTAATGCTACACTGCTTGTGATATTTCTGCACTCGTGTCTTACCCACACATCTTTAGTCAATTAATATGTTTCTGTCTCGTTGCTCGATTTGCATGGAGTTCCTCAAGGGAGAGGCTATGCATGATGCATCTTGGAAAGTCCTGTGGAATCCACCACTCGGACTTCTGTTTGCATAATCACTCAAGGCACATTTCTTAATTGATCATCGGACTGGGGAAATACTGGCATTACATTGGAAGGCAATGTAATCTCTGCTGAAAAGGTAGCCTACACTCCACAAATCTGAATTTGCATTCTGACACTACCGCTTACCAGCCAACGGACTTTGGGATGGGAAGATGAGTCTCTGCATCTATGAAATGAGGCTAATAAGCTTGAACCTGCTTATGTCACATGGGTGGGAGGTTCTGCTAGAATAAGGACCTGGGGTAGTGCTCAGTGGAGACGAGCAACTAGTGGAGCTGGTATAGGAGATGGGCCCGGGGAAGCAGAGCGTCTCATCAGAGAGAGAGCTCTGACCTGGGGCTGCTGCAGGGAAGAGGATAGAGTTGCAGGGTATAGTCTGCGTGAGAGCGGATGGGGTCGAGGCTGGGACAATCCGTGTGTCCAGAAAACACACAGCACAGGCCCTGCACCCGGCCACTGCACGTGGAAGGCAGCGCTGGGAGATTTCTGAACAAGCCAGTGATGGGACAGATGTGTCCTTTGAAGGGAGAGTTCTAGTAGGTTCACTGTCCTTAGAGTTGAATGAGTCTCTCAAATCATCCCAAGAGAAATCTTTTACAAGGGATTTTAATCTTCTTCCTTTCTGTGTTTCCCATATAATAGATCTGTTTTTCTTCAGCCTGTCCCCTCTATCTGAACCCTGTGACCATACAGCTCATCACTGCGAACACATGCTTCAATCTGCTAGTTGTTTATAAGGACACTGCAGACGTTTTAAATGGATCAGTGTCAGAGAACAGAGTTCACATGCAATCCATAGCTCGAAGGCCACAGATTAATTATATAGCATGATTTTTAGTACAGTTACAAGTTCCTAGTTTATAACCTTCTGTTAATGGAAATAAATATACATATGCACCTGAGTACATTTGTACACCTAAGTATAACTCGACAGGTTAAAATCAGCTGCAAAATCCAAATAAATATCTCTTGAAACGATATCAATGTGCTACTTTTTATAAAAGTATAGTTCTTCATTATTAAGGAAACCAAGCATCCAGTTAGGGTATGAAGTTAAAATCCCTTCCCTCCTCCCAATATCCCAATAGAGCCACTCTTGTTTCCAGTAAAACTTCGAACATGCCTTTAAAGTGATCTGTTTCCCTTTGTTTAAACCTTAGGCAAGAATCCCAAGAGTGAACTTACTTGGATTGTGGTATAAATGACTATTTCTGCATTACAAAACAGCAGCTCTTTTCGGCCTAAACCACGCTGCTGTTTTCCACTTAAGATAATTTTCTTACTTTTTGGAAAGTAGAGACAGATACAACACTTTAGTCACAAGTTTTGTTTTCAGTCACTTCGTGTTCTATGCCACATCTTTAGGGTTTCCTTAGGTGGACCTTGGTTTTCCTGTTTCACAAATTTCATTTTTTGATGTTGTCCTCCTTCAGAGTCTTGTTAGCACTGTGTGGGGATGGGACTTGCATTCGAAACTCTAATCTGCACTACTCAGTCAGCCCGACACTTCCTTCTTTTAATTTCCACAAAATGTCAGTAAATGAGTCTTTTCACCTTTGGGTGAAGAGTCAATGGGAAAATCAATTCTGTGACAAATGAACAGCAACAAGATTTTACATCTGAATTATGGAGCAAAGACTATTTTTATCCTTGAAGAGAAAAACTCAAGGTGAAGTTCAGCAGAAAATTACTGATTTACAGTTATTAACATTATCCATAGAAATGTCCAGCTGGGCATGGTGGTGAACGCCTGTAATCCCAGCACTCCGGAGGCTGAGGCAGGGAGATTGCAAGTTTGAGCCCGGCCTGGGCAAGTTAGTGATACAAAGAGGCAATGTGGTAGGTGGAACCTAGGCCTTGGCTTAAGTGATCGTACATTGAAAAAGCTCAAACCCGTCTGGGCAACTTATCTTACTGAGACCCTGTCTCAAAGTAAAAAATTAGAAGGGGCTTAGCATTTAGCTCAACGCAAAGGCTCTGGGTTCAATCCTCAGGGCACACAACAGTGTTCCCTCTTCGCCCAAAGCACCTCCACGTTGGGCAGCTCCTGTACTGCTACAGCATTTGCAAGTGGATCCGTTTGTCACTTTTTTTGAGGGGTCAGATTTCCCCAGCTCCTTAGAAACCACAACTTCCTGCTTTCTCATGACTGAGTTAAATACAGTCACCCCCTTCTGAATGTCATGATTTAAAATCACAGAGTAATTTCCAGTATTTTACCAGATCCCCCACCAATGTGGTTTTCAAAGACATTTAAACTAATAGACAACCTGGTGCACAGGTTTGAAAGTCCTGATTTTATACCTGTTCTAGAATGATCCCATCTTTCCACACTACCCAAAGTAATGCTTCTGTACATACCATAAGCTCGTCTGGTCCCCGACGCTAAAGGCGTGTTCTTTGGTCACAGGAAGTCTGCAGTGACCGTGCCCATCTACCGTGGCCAGAGTCACAGCGCACAAGGGCGTGGACACCCCTGCTGTGCATGGTTTCTGAGCAGCAGAATATCTCAGTAAGTCCCCAAGGCTTTCCTGCTGGTGGCAGAGACTGATCTGCAGCTGTCAGAGGCAAAGGACATTGAGGATCAACTCAGGGTCAATGGCCACTGGGGAAGCTGCCCTCTTCCCTTCTCTTCTCTTCCCTGGGCCTGAGGGAAGTGAGCTGCCTGCCTGTTTCTAAGTTCTAAAAAATGGCCCACAAGTGAAATATAGGTGATAATGTGTCTCCCTTCTCTCCTTCACAGTCCAGGCATTCAGAAGCCTCCTGCACTTAAACTCTGTAAGTACACTGGACGCTAATGGCTGGCAGACATTAATTTGCCCATTTTGGACCCTAAAGGACACCGTAGGCTTGTCAAGCAGTCGTTAATTATATTCACATGGAGTAGATCAGCATCCTTCCAATGTAATATGTAATATATATGGCCCTATTTAAATAAAAAAGTTTTTTCTTCAACCCTTAACATCTTTAACATCTTTTACAACCTTTAACAACCTTTAACATCTTTTAGCTGTGTTAATCACATGCATACACACACAGTTACGTAAGATTTTTTTCATTCCTTGGTCCATGTCGGAGCTGAATGGCAGCAGCAGACTTACATACTGAGTGGAGTAAAAACCTGCAAAAGCAAAGCTGTGGGAATACATGTTAGATGTAAGATTTTGTCCAGCTACGTGACGTGAGCATGGGCAGCATGAGCCTGGTGTCCACTGCAGCGGTCGTCGGCCTCTTCATGTGCTTTGGGGAACGTCTGCCAACTTGCGCTGCTGGTCAGCTGGATCTCTACGCCAGCTTTCTGTCCAGACCCCTGGACAACCTGGGAACGCACCCCACTCTCTCTCTCTCTCTCTCTCTCCCTCTCAGGAAGGGAAGAGTTTATTTGCATATTAAATCCATCTGCTCTTTTCTCATTAACCTGGAGCATTATAAATAATACACTATTCAACTTGTGTCAGCCTATTTGTACATAAGATACAAAGACAGAAAAGCTTATTCAGCATTAGTTTAATGCAAAAGATATGAAGCAGAACTGCATTACATTTTTTTAAAAATGAAAATATAAATGTCGAAAAATCTAAATTGTCCAAAAATACAACCTCAGTTTCAGAAGCATTGCCTTTAGCCCTGGTTTAAATTGCTCACTAAAATCTGCTTCCACCCTTCTCTTACTCCTAAAATTAAAGCGAAGCTCCAGAGCTTTCATTTTCTCCATGCATAACTTTCTTCATTTTAAATCATGGCTAAATCACACATAAACCATACTCACTTTATAATTTGAACGGGCTGCTCTGTGTTCCAGACAGCAATTGTCAGGCGAGGATCAGGGATGTAAAGCCTTGATTAGGAGCCTGGACTCTGGAGATGGGCTCCACCATGTTCCCTGTGATGCTGAGCAAATTGCCTCGCCTCTCTGTGCCTCAGTTTCCTCACCCACACTTCCTAGGGCGCATCAGGGGAGTAATGAGTTAATACTTGCGAGGTGCCCAGCAAGGCACCTGGCACATGCTGAACACCCCAGAGTGTTCACTAACTGAATTCTACGCACGTCTCTGGCAGCCCATGTTCTTGGCTCTTTCCATCAGCTTAGGAGCATCCTGGTCCCCGCAAGGGTCTGCCTGCGAGATTCCTCACGTCCTGGTCATTCTGTATACTGCTGGGGACTAACAACAAGTACCTGTGTCAGGGGCGGTCCTGCTCTGCGCTCACTTTCCACTGGTGCCTAGAGGTCCGCTTTCCATTGGTCTTTTAGGACCCAGCAGTCACAGTATCCTCCTCCATGCTGTGCTTTGGGTGCTCCCCTGTCATTCAATTTGGGAAACCCCTTTGGCTAAAAACCATCTCAGAGACCAAGTTATGGACTCTGAGTGGGGGCTCAGCCTTCACAGCCTCCGTGCTTTACACCACCTTACTGATTCCAGCCTTTGACATGCTCTCCTACACATGATCAGTAGACTCAAGTGTGGTTCAACATTGGCCCTGGGACACCAACAGCCTTGCTTCCGTCAAGGGACTGTCCTCTACCTACATGCCACTGCCACTTTGCCCCATGGTGGTCTTCTCTCTTTGGAGAGACCACCATGGAGAGGCTGCGAGGGGTGGAAGAGCTTGTGGAACAAGGTATCCGGTGCTTGGGGTGTGGGTGAGCCATCTCCTTTCCTCAAATCTCTGCCATTCTAATTCCTAGGCTGCCACGTGTAACTGACATACATACTTTTGAGTAGCGAGAAAAACCAGTGTCCAAAATATCCAGCCGTTATGGGCAGCTGGCTGCTGGCAGAAGAGAGGAGGCCACAGTAGCATAACCCACTGGCCCTAGTGTGCCCGGCTGAAGTCGGGGAGCTTGGTCTTCAGGCACCATTGTGAAGCAAGAGGAAGTAGCTAGTGAAAGTAGCCATGTGCACCTGCTTTCCTGCAAAGGACAGAGAGGGCTCGCGTCTGAGAGGACAGTTGCTGCTTTAGCAGATCACTGTGCCTCACAGACATACCGCAACTCAGAACGTGCCGCTTGGTGCCCCGGGAGACCGCAGGCGTCCTCAGACACAGCTACCCTGCCTCCGGGGAGCCAGCTCGGTATTTTAGTGGAGTCTCCCACACCGTCTAAGCTTGGAAGCAGTGTGTACGTTTCCGTACTGCACTGGTTACACAGGTCCCTCCTGGGGCTAATGAGCTGCGGTCAGCACCCACCATGTTACCTCCACGGTCACGTTTGCGTGTTAGCCTTGGGGCTAGGTGGAGCCCTGGCTCCGGGGGGAGTGGAGCTGGAGAGAGAGCTGTTATTGGAGAACACTGATAAGGCCTGATCAAACCACCCAGTGAAGTTTCAACTAAAAAACGTTCATTACAGTAAAAAACACATTGCCATCCTCCCCCTCAGAATCCTGCTCCTCACCTTGAACACACTTATCCAATCGTTTCTGCCACTTTCTGGAGCAGTTCTAGAAATTCCTCTTTCGCAGATTTATGAGGAGTGATCAAAAACACGATGTATTCCACTGTCACTTGCCATCCAACAGAAAAAAACAGGCTCATAAAGCATGGCCTTGCATCCCCATCCACCCTATTCACCGGATCTGGCACCATGAAACTTCTGGCTCTTCCCCAAAGTCAAAATGATCACGAAAGGGAAACATTTTGAATCAATTCAGGACACTGAGGCAGCCAGGACAGCACAACTAACGACACTCATGAAAGAGGACTCCAGAGCTGCTGCAGAAAGTGGCAAGGATGATGGGATGAGTGTGTTCAAAGGAGGGAGGAAATTATGGGGAAGATTAATGATAGTATGTCTTTCACTGTAATGATTTTTAATATTTAAATATTCACGGTATTTATTACAGACAGGTTAAATGAAGAAAAAGTACAGGATGCCCTCTGAGTGTACATAATGACCAAGTGCAGGGCAAGCAGGCTGCATTCTATCCTGGGCCATCTGGAGGGGTGGCTCATGGCACCCACACACCTGCCTCCTGACGCAGGGTCCTACTTGCATCCTCATCAGCAGTAGGCAGTCACCTCCCTCCTTGCCCTTCCCATCAGCCTTGGGAGGTCTGGAGATAAAGGCCACGTCTGTCCATGCAGTGCCGACCCTCCTGACCAAACGTTGTGACCACATGCCATGCTCGCCGCCCGTGTCTGACACCTTCCTTGTCCTCTGTCCCCCAGGTCATCCACCAGCTGCGGCTCTCAGAGAACGAGAGCGTGGCCCTGCAGGAGCTGCTGGACTGGAGGCGGAAGCTCTGTGAGGAGAGAGACTGGCAGCAAGTCCTGCAGCACCATGAGCCTCGCGTGCCCCCACCACCCCCCTACAAGAAGCCCACCCTCCTGAAGAAGCCGGAAGGGGCCTCCTGCAGTCGCCTGCCCTCCAAGCTCTGGGATACCACCATCTAGGTGGCCTGGACTGCAGACACAAGGACACAAGGCTGCCTTGGGGGACACGAGTCCCAGTGCATTGATCAGAAAAAGCACAGGACACCGACACGCCGATAGGACACATTTCCTGTGTGTGCGTATGTGTGTGCGCGTGTGTGTGTGTGTGTGTTTTCTTCCCTGTTCTGTGATTTTCAGGCACACCACATTTATAGTGCTCCACTACCCACAGGTGGGGACAGAAAAGCCAGGGCAAGTGAGATGAGGAGGGACAGTGGCAGGGAGCAGTGACAAAGGACCCACAGGGCACCTGGGCACAGTAATTCCCTAGAGCTTGACGATGACGCAGCACTGTCCTGCCGTGGTTTTGTGATGACCCTGTGCACAAGCCTCACTTATTTTATTTCTCCGTGGGTGTTCGTATTCTGTTCGAATTCCAGCCCTGATAATCACTTACACGTGGACGACTGTGTTTTATAACTTGATGCAGTTGGCGGTGCTCCCTTTATTCCAAATGCAGATTTTAAAACACCATTTCTGGGATTTTCCTCCACACGTGTTGTTTTATTAACCTAAAGTATCCAATCCCCTGGGGACCATGTTGTTGCTTAGCTTTGCAGTGTCACCTTAGGCCGACCCCGCGGTGTTTTAGACTTCGCTGTCTGTAGGGGACAGCTCTGTCCCTCGGCCAGCCTCTGTTTTTGGGTAAGTGGTGTGTGTGTCCCTCAGCAAAACCCCAACCCTGCCCAGCTGTGGCGTAGACTCCAGGAAGTTCGCAGTGCTCAGCTACATGTGTATGGCTTCAAGTTCACCGCTGGTGGTGCAAAAGTTCACCCCAAGGTCACACAGTGTGGATCGTAGGCTCGCCCGCTAGTTGGCGCAGTGGTGCTGCCTCTCTCAGGCCTGCCCCCACCCCCAGTGGTGCTGCATGATCCTCGCACTGTGTCCCCTCCCTTCTGTCACCCAGTGGCTCTGCTTCTGCTTCGCTGTGCACTTCTGTCCCCTGGGGGCTTCTCAGCAGTGGCTCCAGACCACCTGTCTTGCTACTTGGAACTTTTTATTCATACCAGCGTTTGGAACACAACTCTGCCAATAAAAGGGTGCAATTCCATGCTGCTATGGTGTTATGTGCTTGGTGGTGGGGCTGGCATCTTCCAGGAGCACTGGAGTCTTCTGATCAGCCGTCTGGAGACAAGGGACGGATCTCACCCCACCTCCCTTAACCTGTTTGTCTGCACAGTGGTCTGCAAGCTCCAGGCTCTGAGGGATTTGTTCTAGAAGATAAGCATATGGCTGTTCAGGCAAGGCAAGAACAGCTCAGGCGGCCGCTGATGTCAGAAAGATAACTTGCTAGATCCAGAAGTCCCAAGGGAAGTGGGCATGTGGGGCCATGGAAGGGCCACATGAAGCAGTAGCAGGGTTGGTCAGAGAGCAGAGGGAGTGTCTCAACCATTTTTAATCCCTAGGACACAACTCCCGACACCCACAATTTAAAGGAGGAGAAGGTTACTTTGATCATGGTTTTAGTTCAAGGCAGAAGGGTCTGGCGGAAGAAAGCTGCTCACATCATGGAGGCCAGGAAGCAGAGAGAGAAGGGGGGAGCTGGAAACAGGAATGCACCCCTCCAGGTCACAGTCACAGTAATGGCCTCTTCTCACCAGACCCCACTTTCTGACAGCAAGCAATTTTGAGCCCCCCCATCCAGTCATCTTCCAAAGCACCTGCCTGAGATCACATGAGACTTTAGGGGGACATCTACAGTGATGCCTCCGTTCAAGAACTCTTGAATTCTTTCCACAATTCTGGTCTCAAACCAAGTTAGAGGAGAACCGAATCAGATTTGATGGTTAGGTTCAATGTTGACCTTATAAGGAAATTTGATTTGGTTCTCATCCAGTTCAGTTTGTGACCAGAACTGCGGAGAGAACTGAGTTTGTGAACTGAGGTAGCACTGTAGTTCTAAACCACAGGAAGGGGGGAGCCGAAGCCTTCATTGAGCTCCACAGAAGAAGCGGTGGGCAAAGGCAAGCGAGCACAGAAATGACCTCTCCACGGCTCTGGATGCCACAGTTGACCCTGGATGCCTGGTCCCTCGCCCTCCAGTGATGCAGGGCTGGGAGTAGAGGGTAGAGAGGGTGCTGACCCCATGAGGGCGTCTCACGATGAGGGCCGTGGGCTCTGGATTGGCTGGGTTGCCTTTGGAAAGTGAGCTCAGGGTGCTTAAGAGACAGTATTTAGGAGCTGGCAGACCAGCAGTGGGCATGGCCATCCTTCCAGGGTCAGAGGGTTCAAGGCCAAGACATCGGAACTGACAGAACCAAAAGACACAGCTGAGGGGTGACCAGTGCGGCGTCCCTACTGCTGTCCACCCCTGGTGAGGAGATGCGGGGCTCACCTGCAACCTCACAGGAGCCAGGTCACCACTGCCCACTTCTCTGTGATTCCCGCTCAGAAGCAGCAGAGCTGCAGGTTCTCGGCTGGCGCAGGGCTTCCGTGATCAGACCTTGCCTGACTGCCGTAGGCGTCTACTCATCTGCTCGGGTCAAACTTTGAGCGGTCTCCTCTACATTCCTCAAATGGGGGCCCTTCTTCAGGCTGCTAAAGCAAATTACAGCAACTGTGAGGCTTGAGCAATGTAGATTCTCAGGGCTCTGGAGTCCTGCTAGGAAGTCCAGGGTCAAGGCTCCCCCAGGACTGGGGTCCTGGTCACCAGGTGGCTGTCCTCCTATGCTAGCCGCCCATGGCAGAGAGAAGGGGGAGAAGAAGCACGCTCCCTCAGGTCTCTTTACAGGGGCCCTAATCCCATCCCGCGATGCTACTCATGACCTAATCACCTCCTGGAGACTCACTTTTTAATTCCGTCTCCACGGGGACTGGGTGTCACCCAGCATTCATGTCAGGGCACTGACATGGGCCTACAAGGTCATTATTACCACCTTTGGATTAACACTGGATTTAAAACTCAGAGCTTTAGAGAGCTCCATGAGCTCACGCTGATGATGCTGCGTGCCACTTGAACATAGTACTACAGAAACTGTCACTTAGGGTATCAAAAGATATCTTTAGAAAAGTCAAATTAAGTGACCTTGTTCAGACACATGGCTGTGTGGAAGTGTGGTACCGGATGACTGTGGGGAGAACTGATGTAAAGAAGAGTTCCCACGCCACGTGGGAGTCCAAGCCAGGCCACTCCTCCCTAGCACAGCTTTCGGGCCGGGACAGCCCTTAGGTGGCCCTGACCATCTGCTACTAGGGTGCTGTGGGCATCAGGAAGTGTTAAATACTTAGTCTCTCCGGGGAGCCCTCTGCCCTGGCCAAGGCTTGTGGCCCTCAGCAGCTGGAAGCCAAGCCCCATCGACTCTTTCAGCGTGAGGCCTGAGCCTGTCAACAAGAGGAGGCCTCCTCCACCTTGTCTATCTCTCCACCGAGGAGAAAGATGCGAAGGGCGTTCGTGGCCACTCAGAGCACCACCCGGGCCTGCCTGTCCCACTTAGTGATAAGAAGACCAGCAGAGACGCAACAGCACACTGATGAAATACTGATGAAAACAGGACAACGTTAATAGCCACGATCATCGGAGATAAAGTCCGAGTCTTAGTCTGCGTTGAAGTTACCCTCAGAGTGGCCCACTAATGACCGCATACCAAACAGAGCTGCTATTCTGGTAATAAAGCACTGAACATTACTCCATAGAAGCAACATTCCAACAGTTATGTATGTTTGCAAAATAATGGTGGTATTTTAATTGCCAACAGACCATAGGGTATGAATTATGATATATTATTGGACCCATAACCTTATGTTTAGCAATATAATTGGTTTGAATTATGACCCTATGTTCAAACACTGCCTACTCCTATTGCTTTTTTAAAAATTATTTATGAGAGGGGCTCTAAAAACTACTATCAGAACATTTATAGCGGGTCAAAATTACTCAAAATATATTTTCCAGGGTGGAAAAAATATATCATTACTACTCTTAAATACTGCTATCTAATTTAGTAGAATTACGATTATATAAATCTACTCAATAAAAAAACAATCAATTAAAATCTGAAATTTGTGAATGGACTTCACATATAAATATTATACAAATTGGACAAAAATATGACTAGAAAGGTAGAAAAACTTCTGCTACAATTGCATTGCTGTTGGTCTACATCAGACAGCAAAGTGAACTCAGTCTGGACAAAAGACCCGGGTTGTTAAGCCTTAACATTCCACACAGGTCAGCCTGTGCGCTGCTCTGAATTTTTCTTTCAATTTTTAAATGTTTCTGTTTCATTTTCTTTTTCATTTTTGTGAGAACCTAGTAGGATTGATTTCTGATAATTCTTATCAGAAAAAAATTCTTAAATTAGATGAGGAGAAAACACAGCCTATGTTCTGAGTAAATTTTTTTCACAATTTAATCACATTTTCCAAATCATTTTAGCAGTACCTAAAACTCCATAAAATGAAGATGAAAGCAGCTGTATTTCCATTTGCTGTAGAATGGTAAGTTTGCTGCTTTCAAAAAGCTAAAAATATAGCTTTCACCCTATTCTTCCTAAGCAATGACTATAAGATAACTTCTCCCCCAAGGAAAGCCCCGCCAGGTGGGATCCCTGTCAGACATTAGACAAGTTAGACGGCAGGGCTCGGGCATGCAGAGCTTCCAGCTGGAAAGAATTGCCATGTGATGTTTTCACTTTACCTAAGCACTGCAGACTGCTGGGAGCCTCTATTATTGTGGCTTCCATAAGTTTCTCTAAAATCCAGGATGATTTGCAAACTTTAAAGATGGTCTTTTTCAAAGGGTGAGTTTTACTAGAAGCCTAGCACACATCTCAGCCCCCTGTTCCAATTTCTCAGATCATTTTCCAGGGTTTTTGAAGTATATTTAGACTTTAGATATCATTTCTGTATGCATGGATGCCACCTCTCTATTATAGTCTGGATTTTATGTAGTTTACCGGATCATGACAATGGCAGGGGAAATTTTGCTGTCTTTTTGTGAGAAAGTGATTAAAGGTAGGCAAATCTTTGTGTTTGTCTCCATGGCTGCCTCATAATAGGGATGCGTCCACTGTGTGCCCACTCATCCACTGTGTCCTCCCCTGCTTTGATCAGTCACCCAGAGCAGGCCTCGTCATGGGGCGCCTGTGTTCCAAGGAAGGCAACCAAGTATGCTCCAGTGACATTTCCTGGTGTCACTGTTGGGTTTCTAAAGTCTAAGGAAAAAGAAAGAGAACGAAACTGTGGATAAATCCTAAGGGACATCAGAGTGCTACAGAAAAATAGAATAAAACCAAATTCAATTTGAGGTTTTGATCTTCTAAGATTTGAACAAACAGAGAGGCCGGAGATGCATACTCTGAAATGATTACTTGAAAAGTATCCAGGCTGCCATATTCTGGGGAGAAGTTTTCTTACGGAGACTGTTTTGGGGGCCTCTTAAACTGAACTCAATCTAACTGGCTCAAGGGTGGTCACAGCCTCTAACTGGCTCAAGGGGCCTTCTTAGAGTGTTCACCCAAGGAACAATTTTAATATTACCTGAGAACCTGTTATGGTTTGTGTCGAGATGTCCCCCCAAAGCCTCATGCAGTCATGGGGGAGCAGCTTTTTCAGAGGTGGCTGAATCTAGAGTTTGTGATTGATTCATGGTCCGGTGCTGGGATTAAGGAAGGGTGCTGGGATTAAGGGTGGGTGATGCTGGATCAGTCCACTGAGTGGGTTGGCACCGCCCTAATCCTGGTAGACTGGAAATAGTATAAGGGACAGAAAGAGGCTTGTCTCTCTCTTCCCCTGCTTGTTTTTACTGTCTTCTACCACCATGAGCATTTGCCCCTGTACCAGGCCACCCTGCCTGGGAGCCAGCGGATTATGGACTGAAACCTCCACAAACCGTGAGCTAAATAAACTTTTTCTCTTTAACTTTGGGTGTCGGGTATTTTGTCTCAGCAACAACAGAAAAGTAACCAAGACAGAACGATTTTATACAAACAAGCGGCATATCCATGTGTGACGTAGGGAACCTGTTCTTCAGAACAATTAAACCGCATTTTGAAGTTGGAAAACTGTTGTGATTCCTTTGGGTTAGCAACTATACCCGAAGCGTGACAGTCCATATTATACATAAATAGCAAGAACAGTTCCCTGACAAAATAAAAGAGAGGTCACAGAAATCCACAGAATCCTGGCCACAAGCACTAAAGATGTGAAGGCTAAGAAGTAGGAACTTAGAGCTGACTTCCTGTCATCATTGATGTGCTCCTACGCTTTGCTGGGGACCTATACCTTCCCACCTCGGGGGGCAGCAAATCCTCCTGAGACGCTACGCTCCGTGCCCAGGACGTTCATAACCCGGAGGTCCATCCACGTGACTTGAAGGAAGCCTGAAAAGAACAAGTCACCACATCTCCAGGCATTACGGCTGACAGCTGGTGTCTGACACTAATGAGCAGTTGGCTTGCTTGTGCGTAGTCTGCGTCCCTAACTCCCTTTGTGACTCAAGAGGGCTGATGAGCAAACCGCCCGAGAAACCATCACTCCACATGGAACATTTCCCCTTTCCCCCTGGGTCACAGTCTGTTGACCCAAATGGCCACTCGGGACCAGGGCCCCTTCCGTGGAGTGCTCCCCAGTGACCCGGGTGGGTGGGGATGACAGCCCAGAGAAGGGTCCCCAGAAGGGATCTGCAGCTTGCCTGGGAGGGGCTCAGGTCACTTCTGTCCTCATCTGGCTGGGGTAGGCTCTGGGTGGCCCCACACTGTGGCCAGGAGGAAGGGGAAAGCATTCCGTGGCAGCTGAGCCCTTGACGGATGCGGCCTGCCAGCGAGGGAGTTCTTGGCTGTATGAAGTATGATCAAAATGTGCAGTGAATGTTTAAAAATCTTTTGTTACAGTAAAAGTCACACCTCCATTAATCTCCCTTAAAAATCCTCCCCATACTTTAAACACTCATTCCATCATCCTTGCCCCTGTCTGAGGCACTCTTGGTGTCTTCTTTCATTGGTGACTTTGATTGCACTGTCCTGGCTGCCTGAATCAATTTAAATCATGTCCTGATTTAATTTAATGCATGTCCCTTTGTGGTCATTTTGCACAGTGCCAGATCCAGTGAGGAAGGTGGATGAGGACGTGGCATCATGTTTTTAGGAGCTGCCTTCCTGATGGATGCCACTGAGCAGCAACGTTCACCATATTTTTGATCATGCCTCACGAAGACACAAAAGAGGACTTCCAGTACCATTCCAGAAAGTGGCAAGAATGATGGGCTAAGTGTGTTTGAAACAAGGGGGATGATTTTGAGGGAGATGGTGGCAATGTGTCTTTTACTGTAATAATTTTTAAAAATCTAAACATTCTCCGTGTATTTTGATCACACCTCGTAAATATCTAAAGTTTTCTGTCTCCTTCGGGGCTCAGACAGGGCCAGGCCAGCAGCCTTCCACCCATGGAATGCTGGGAATTCCCCCCACAGGCGCTGCGGCCCCAGGCCTCTGAGTCCCCCCAAGGCTGCCCTTGCCTGGCACCAGAGAGCACTGGAGGAGGGCGGGAGGGGGCAGCCCTCCCTGGCTATGCACCTCCCACACGGGGCCTGACAGCCAACACGCCCATCCCCCATCCAGGTTCTTCAGTGGAAACTGAGGCAGAAAGAACCCCCGCTGGGCATCTTGTTACAGACACAAGAGGACACTTTTTTCCACATCCCAGGCCCTCGCAAGTTCAGACAGGCCGTACCCTAATGAAACTGCTTAAAACTCTTCGCTGTGAATTGCTGTAGACGTGCTCACTTAGGATTTCTCCACTATTATTCTTCGGCAGTGCACGGAAACGTGACTCGGAGGTTTCGATCCACTGTGTGCACTCACTTGGCAGGATGAGACTAGCAAGGGGGGCACCTGCTGATTTCGGGGACTTTCCTATTTCTGCCTACGTCTAGTGTGGGGTACATAGCTTGGGACAGAAAACCATCCAAAAATTAGGAAGTGACTATGGAGCTGTGCCAGGCCAGATGCCCGCAGGACTCCGTGAGGGCACGGAAGAGGGGCGGAGTCCCAGGCGCCGCTCTCAGGCCATCTTCCCCAGCACACCGCGACCAGAGTGGGGGGGAGCAGAGGCTTGGGTTCTAGCTCTGAGCGGTGTTGTGCAGGCTGACGTCGCTCAGCATGTCCCCTTGTAAATAAGATGCCACTAAGTCACCTGCATTTCTATTCTCACTAGGGGGTGAGGGACACCAAAGTGAAATCAAGTTCGGGGAAACCAGGAATCCACAAAAGGCTAAGCAAATCGAGGGTTGGAATCCTGGCTGGGGAGAAGCGGGGAGAATGTGGAGAAGATGAGAGAAGCAGGGCGGAAGCTGAGGGGTCTCAGGACCGGCCCCGGACAGGTGCACGAGGAGGCTTGGGTATGACTCCAGCCGGCCCACTTTCTTATGGCAACTGTGTGAGCAGCACAGGTAAGACACCGAACCAGACTGGACATCACCCTGCGGTGGCCACAATGGGCCAGCGCTTCATTCTATCCAGAGAAACTGAGCCGAGAGGACGCACAATCAATCTACTCCCCGAACAGTCCTGATTTGACAGGTTGGGGTACGAGGACCCATGGTCACCAGAGGAACCCAGGCTGACAGAGGCACACGGCCCTGATGTTGGCGTGGCTGTCGCCACATGGAAGGTGCAGGGGCTTGGAGGAGCAGAGGTGGGAGGCATCCATGGGCCAGGCCTGCACACAGGAAGCCCTCACTGCACCCACCTAACCGTGAACACCAGGACAGGAGCCCAGGAGGATGGGGTCAGGTTGGGACCCTGGTCTTGGTTGAAGAAAGCCACTTTCCATCCCAAGACAAAGAGCAAGCAAGCAAACAAAACCAAATGGTGGCGCCTTGGGAATGGGTTGGGTAAGAGGAAAGGCGGCGGCAACCTTGCTTTGAAGGTGCCTGGAATTGGCAGCTGGTGGAAAATTAGTCCTGGACAGGAAAACCCAAAAAGAGGAGTAAATTTAAAATAAGTGCTTTTTCTCTGGGTAATATTGGTGCTGAGACATATGAGAGATGTCCAGTGAAATGATCTAAAACAAGAGATGAAAATACGGACCTAGAAAGTAGCCCAAACTGTATGCAGGGAGATCCCTCCGAGCACAGCAACGTCGGCTGATTCGGTGACACCGTCGCAGTGAGGTGACCAGAACAAAACTGAGCTCTGCTCTGCGTGGCGCGCTGCGCTCAGCACACACGCACTGCTCGCCTAGACTGCTGGAGTTGCTCTCACACCCTGAGAAAACCAAGTGTTGCACGTGATTGAAAGACTGGTGTTTCCCAGAGGTTTTTTTTTTTTTCCCTCACTCCTTCCCACTCTATTTCACTTCCCATCTCTCTCTCCCTTTCTCTCTCTTCCTTCCTTCCTTTCTTTCTTTCTTGAAAATGATTTCCTAATATCTCCCAGGAAAACATTTCTACAAATTGCATGATCCAAGAGCTGGAGGGCTGGGGAGGGACAGGAGAAGAAGAGCATGAAGAACGAGGTGAGATGTGTCATGGGCATGTACCAACTCCCACAGTGAATGTAACCACGAACTGCAAACATGAACCAAGGACATGCGTTTACATTTTTTTTAATTTTCAATTTTTAAAAATTTCTAAGAGTGCAGTGCCAAAACAAAAAACAAGAATAGTTTTTCTGTTGAAAAGACCAACATTGTGCCTCCTCTCTCAGACATTTAGTAGACAGTGAAGGGAGCTGCGTTAGCTACCAGATGCTGTGTCATAATGGAGCCCTGGCGTTTAAAATAATGTGTTTCCTCTCCAGCTTGCTGGGGCCAGGAATCCGGGGGTGATTAGCCAGGTGCTCCGGTTCCAGCTCCATCTCAAGGCTGCTGTCAAGGCTGCAACAGGACTGAGCTCGTCTGGAAGTCAAGGAAGGTTAAATTGGGCCGGTGAGATGGCTCAGCGGTTTAAGAGCCTGCCTTGCAAGCGCGGGGGCCCGAGTTCGACTCCCGGAACCCACATACAAAAAAGGGGCCGGTGATATCGCTCAGTGGCAAGGGCGCCTGCTGGCGCGCGAGGTCCTGAGGTCGACCCCCCGGTACCCACAAAAAAAAAAAAAAAAAAAAAAAAGGAAGGTTAAATCGTGAAGTTGCTATGCGTGGGGTTGCGGCCTCAGCTCTTTGCTGGCTGCAGATAGAAGCCGTCCTCAGCCCCTTGCTGCCACCTGGGCTTCCCCACCTAGCGGCCTGCAGTGCGCCGGCTGCCTTCCTGGGAGCTGGGAGTGAGGAAGAGGCAGACCCCTGTCAGTTCTGCTGCACTGCACTGTGGGGAGGAAAGACAGGGAGGGAGCAACCATGAAGAACCCCTGAGGATGGCAACTATGAGCACAAAGTCTCGACAGCAGCAGATTCCAGTGCCCATGCGCTGGTGTGACTTTTATTTAGTTAGGATCCTTCTGTCTCTTGCTTCCTTAAATAACTCACGGACATTTGACCAGGTGAACATGTGAGCACGTGAAGGAATGTCACCTCTGCTTTGCAGTAGACACAGTATTCACTGTGAAGAGAGGCAGTGCTCTTTGCTTGGGTAAACTGAGGAAAGAAGCGTCACACTCATGCCATTCGATGCTCAAATTACCTAGCAGTGCTGGAGGGAGACGTGACCCGGGGCCTTGAGCAGTGAAGGCAGACACAAGGGGGTCCCAACCACCACAGTGGTTGCTGCTGGTGGCCCATTCACTTGTGGTCCCAGGGAAGATGTGGAAAAGGTGGAAGAGGGAGTGACAAAGTAAGGAGGTGGCAGTAAGTAGTGCATGGACAGGAGGGAGGAACAACAGAGACAAGAGTCCCCAAGACAAGGCTGGAGAGAGGGAAATGCAATCCACCCCCACAGATGTGGTGGCCGGCAAGGATGAGCCGGGGAAGCCATCCTGAAAGACGGACACAGGACAGAGGTCCCAGAACCCTGGAGCAAGTCACGGGGTAAGGGACTCAGAAACCCTGAGTTCTCAGAAGACTCCTAGAAAGGCGACCAGACGAGTCACCTCTCTTCAGAACCGGCAGAGACTGGACTCTTCCCATTTTCTTTCTAATAAAAGCCAGCTCAGAGTGTAAAAATACTTTCGAACCACGCCATTCTATCCAAAGACTCAAAATGTAAAAATCTTTGCACTGTTAAGGAAAGGTAACATCATGACTTGAAAAAGCAAAGAAGATGCCTCGTGACTGAACGTGGAAAGGAAGCACTTTTTGCAGAAGGAAGAAGACAAAGACAATAGCAGGTGTTGGCTCCATGGGTATGCCTGACACAAGCACGCAAAACGATGTCAACAAAGAATAGCACAGCCTAGGGGTAAAGTGAGGAGTCCCGCGGTGTCCTTGTCACCAGTGAGCTTTTTTACCTTAGCCATTTCAGTTATTCTTTCTGCAGCCTTAATAAAATTAATACATTGTAGGGCCGGTGAGATGGCTCAGCGGCATACGCGCCTGCCTGGCAAGCGCGAGGGCCCGAGATCAACTCCCGGAACCCACATACGAAAAAAGGGCCAGTGATATCGCTCAGTGGCACGGGCACCTGCTGGTGCATGAGGTCCTGAGATCGACCCCGGTACCCACAAAAAAAAAAAAATTAATACATTGTAGTTTCCTCAACATTTCTCTGAAGTTTAAGGCTTTTTCCCAGCAAGCAAAGTAACCTGAACTTTCTCAGCCTTAATTTCATTATCAAAACCATAAGACAGGTAACCGAACATACACGTCTGTCTAAATGACAAGTCTGGGGCCCACCTGTGAGTTCAGCCATAGGGACGTTGAGTGCAGCTGGGTTTGGGGCTACTATGCATGAGAAACTGGTCTGCAACCACCAAATTCTTGGATCTTTTATTGGGATCGTAATTTCATTTCTCCCCAAACTGAGGCTAAGAAAACAACAAACTGATCTGTGATCGCTCAGCACAAATCTGCACTTTTGGCTCTATTTCCCAGATTTCCATAAAGAAAAAGTACAAAGCTGAGCGTGGTGCACACCTGTCATGCCAGCACTCTAGGAGGCTGAGGCAGGAGGATCACATGTTCAAGCCCAGCCTGGGTAATTTAGCAACTTAGCAAGACCTTGTCTCAAAACAAAGATAAATACATTTATAAAAAGAAAGTAAAAATATCAACCCTCCACCCTCATGGACAGCGTCCCCAGCAGATCTAGCACCCAGATTTAGCTGCCTCTTGGAAATCAGCCTGCAGCAGGATCTTTATGCTTCCTGCCTGGAGTACTATGGGGGAGCCACACTATGGGGATTGCGGGGAACCGCTGAGGTCACCCGTAAAAGAAGACCACTGCTGCGAGGGCTGAGCCCCAGGACTTCCCCCGTTCCAAATGGTGGGAATAACACACTGTGGAAACAGCTGCAGAGATTCCCAGGGACCCCCATGTTCCTGCTGAAGAGGTGACTCCTCTTGCTGTGAAACTTCTCTGGCATACAGATTGCAATAGGTTGCGAAAGATCATTTAGCGAGTCCCCAAATCTCTTACCAGTATAGCAAGTTCTACCTGCTTGAGGTGGGTTGGAGTAACCCCACCGAAGGGCCAAACAAAAAGGAAGAACAACAACAAAACCAGCATCCTTCAAAATCTCACCTAACCCAAAGGGGCATATGATGCCTTTTAATATTGAAATTTTAAAAAATTTTAAATTGCTGTGCAATTGCAAATTGTGATAGTTAACTGATGGTGTCAACTTGAGTAAGAAACACCCAACTAATTAGATCAGCATAGTGCTGAGTGTGGCTGAGGGGATTTGCTGAAGACAGAAGACCCAGCCTGGGTAGACTTGTCGCCTGAATGGTACAAAGGGAAATGAAGAAGGAAGGCTGCCTCTGTTTCTTCAGAGGCGCTCCAGCCTTCACCTCTGCCTTGGACGTCGTTGCCTGGCTTCCAATGCAGACTCTTCAGCTTCCGTCGCAGACCCATCGCCTCCTGATACGGACTCTCTGGGGACACTACAGTGGGCTCCAGGCCTTCGACCGGACCCTTTGGATCCCCAGCGCCGGCGGCCCCCTCGCACTCTTCCACACCTGACTCTGCGCGTGGCCACTGTAAGCTGATCCCGTAAATCCTTATATATTTGTGTATCTTGCATTAAATCTGGTTCTCTAGTAAGTGTTGACTGATGCACAAATATGAACGGGGTACTGCGTGATGCTTTGATATATGTTTATGAGTAGTTTCGCTTGGTTTTTTTCCCCCTATTTTCTTGAGAATGTATTTGGGGAAATAGATTTAATCTGTGATAGAAAGATTTCTGTGAGTTCCTAATGGTCATTGTTTCTGGTTTCCCTTTGATTGTATTTTCACTCTAATTTTAAAAGATCGGAACCTCCTTCAAGGTTATAATATGTACAGATCTATTTTATGTGTTATTAGTTTTGAGTTTGCAGCACAACTTTCAGTATTTCTTTCTGCCGATCTCAAGTCATCCTGTTATTTTCATTTATAACTATTCCTGGTTGAAATTTCTATCTAAAGTTTGTTTACTGGGTGCTGTTAAATCTTATCTAAGATTGAATTGGCTTGAATTTCCATTTCTTCAGCAAGAATAAACTTTCCCTTGTCTCCTGACAAGTCATTAATGCCAGGTGAAATGAAGCAAAACCAAATTTACCTCAGTGAGCCCCACTGACTTGTGGTCTATGTCATTCGGTATAATCTCTAAATAAAAAAAACACAATGGGATGTTGTACCCTGAGAAGCATTCTACCAGGAAATAACTCAATGCGATGATTCCAGAATTCAAGATCATCTTTCCAACTCTCTGACCAATGTCTATTTCCTAAATACTGTCTTGTTGTTGATGGGTTTTTTTCTTTTTTGTGCCGTTTTGTTTTGGATTTTACTTGGCTTCCATTTATGGCTGATTTTATGTCCTGTCCTCTTTATGGTTTTTACAAGAGTAAGGTCACATGCCTAAGGATGTTTACCCACTCAACACTGTAGACCGGATAATCTGTTTAGTGAGTGCCTCGAGCCATGTGTGGAGGGGAAGTGTCCCCGCCCCTGCCGATGGCATCTGTGGGCCTGCAAGAAGCGGGTGGAGTGGAGACTCAGCTGGAGGGACCTGCTGCTCTGGCCACCAGATGGAGAGGGAAGGACAGGGAAAGAAGACACTCAGCGCGGGCTGGTGCTGCATCTGAGACAGAGATGTAGATTGGCTCTAACCCACACTTTCCCACCGAGAAACAGAACTTCTATTTTTGTACCAAACTCACGAGGAAGCCCAGAGAAATGTCCTCTCTGAGTTTGTTTCTGTTTGCTGTGAGGAACACAGAAAGCGAGTTCACATGTGCAGGTCTAAAGCGCCCCTCTGGCCGGTGGCCCTGCGCTGGGACGATACAGGTCCAATTCCTGCTCCAGGGGGCACCGCCGCGGGGAGGAGAGATGTTAGCAAAGCAACTCCACATGCAGCTGCTGCAAATGCAGCATGGTCAAGTGCTACAAAGATGATGAGTTGTGTGTTATCAAAATCTAAGGCTCACCTGATTTTGTGGAAGGGGTCGTGGAGTGTTTTCTCACAATACATATGATAGATGTAAAATTCATACAAAAGGGCAGGAAAGAAATGTGGAGAATGTGCTACTTAGTTACCTTGTAGAATGCAGAAAGTTTGGGCCGGTGAGATGGCTCAGTGGCATAAGCGCCTGCCTGGCAAGCGTGAGGTCCTGAGTTCAACTCCCGGTACTCACATAGAAAAAATAAAAATAGGGGCCGGTGAGATGGCTCAGCGGCGTAAGCGCCTGCCTTGCAAGCGCGACAGCCCGAGTTCGACTCCCGGAACCCACGTACAAAAAAGGGGCCGGTGATATCGCTCAGCGGCACGGGTGCCTGCTGGTGCACGAGGTCCTGAGGTCGACCCCCCGGTACCCACAAAAAAAAAGAAAAAAGAAAAATAAATAAATAAATAAAATATATATTTAAGAAAGAAGAAAAGAGGCCCAATTAGCTGAAGCAAAACTTGGAGTTGGGCCAGGTTGCCTCTCCCATGTACTGAGGAATGGAGCATGAAAACTTCATCCCTCTGATGCAGTCCTCAGCGTGTCTAGCAGTAGATACAGGCAATAGTTATACCTGCCATAAACTGGGCATCTTCCCAAAAGAGTTAAAATCATCGCATTCCAGTGATCCGCACACATCATGTTTATAGCACCACAACGTAATAGCTACATCTTGCAAGTGGCCTATGTCTATCAACAGATGAATGAATAAAGAAAATTTGGTATTTACTCACAATGGAGTACTACTCTGCCATAAAGAAGGATAAACTTGAAGTACTTGTAGGGAAATGGATGCACCTTGAGACCATAATGTTAAGTGAAATAAATCAGACACATAAGCTTAAATATTGCATGGTTTCTCTTAAAAGGGAAACCCAAAAATATAAATAAAAAGCAAAATAAAAGATAGATAATAAGAAGCAGGGAGATAGATCTTTTACAAATGTGAAGGGGGCCAAGAGATGGAGGGAGGGGGAGGGGATGTACAAAGATTTAGAATGTGTTATGTACGTGCACCAGCTCCCCACAATGAATGCAACATGTACTTCAAACATGTACTAATAATAGTAATTTTTTAAAAAGATGAGCATAGTGAAAGGGTTTGTGTGAAAACAATCTGTAAACTGTGACAACCCTAGCTATCTGTATTTTATTCAGTGTTGCTACTACTTTGCTACTTAAAGAGATGTGATTCTCTGAATATGGAAGAACAATGAACCTTTCCTCTTTTTAAGTGATCTCTGACAGCCCTCAGGTAATGAAAATAAAAGAATACAGATGTGTTCCTTCGCTATTCTGTATCTTACCTGGGGAAAGGTACAATGAATCAAAGGTCACAGTGATGCCCAAACACAGGAGCCTGGCACGCTTCATTCACGGTGAGCAGCAGAAGTGAATGACGGGAATCAGATTGTTTTTCCTTTGTTTTGTTTTATTAGCATGTGTTATACATGCATTTTACAGTCATCTTGGGGAGCTGGTACCTGTATATAATACAGCTCGTTTCTTTTTTAATCCCCTTCCCTCCTCCCTCCCTCCCTCGTCCCCTAATTCCTCTTTCCCCCCTTCATTCTTGTTGATATTATTGATCTTAGTTCATGTCTGTGGCACGCAGTGTCCACACGGATTGAGGTTATTGGGACCTTGTAGCTGGCGCATCTTCATCCCACCTATTTCCCCCTTGCCTCCCCCTCATTTGCCAGGTACAAGGTCCGAATAACCTCCGTGAATGAGGACACTCTGCTCTCACCCTAGATGAACAATTGACACTTTTGAAAAAGTGAGCTAGAACAGCCGAAAGACTGCTTTAGTCCCAACCAGAGAGTCTAGAGGGAGGCTCGTTCCCGAAGGCGGAGGAGATGCGGCCAAACCGTGGCAGGAAGGACCCCCTCAAAGGGCCACAGTTACTGTCAAGCTTCCAAAGCAAACAAGCGGAAACGTGACTTCCAGGGTCAGCTGGCGCCCGCGGACAGCTGTTTTTTGTTTTTTGTTTTTTGTTTTTTGTTTTTTGTTTTTTTTCAAATGTTGAAAACAGAGATGACTCGAGGTTGGCAAGGAGCCTCCCAGATGACTCTGCAGGGTCTGACCTTGCCCGGACAGACACAGGTGCGCTCACAGGAATTCGGGACACGGGGTTTATCAAAGTCAGCACGGGGACTTTCTCAAAATGCAAGCAGGGTTTAAAAAGAGATTTGACAGCAAAGCAGCCCTGGCCTGGTCAGGTGAGGAGGACGCGAGAGGCCCTGCCTGTGAAGGGCCAGATCCCAAACTTCCCAGAAACCAAAGTGAACATGTAAAGAGTTAGCACACGAGTTTTCATAAAGTCTTGGAGAATTGTGAAAAATCAAAGCAATTGAGAAGGCCTGAAACTATGGCCTGCCTGCACATGTTAAATGCACCGATTTCCATGAAAATCCAAATGTAACAAAATATTTGAGGTGTGATCAGAAAGTATGATGAATATTTAAATTTTAAACATTCTTTTACAGTAAAAGATGAATTATCATGAATCTACCTCAAAACACTTCCTCTCACCTTGAACTCACTGATCCCACTCTTGTCACTTTCTCAAGCAGTTCTGGAGTCTTCTTTCATGAGGGTTGTTGGTTGCACTGTCGTGCCCGCCTTAATACCCTGCTTCATTTCAAAACATGGTCATTTTGACTTTGGGAGGAGCCAGAAGTCGCATGATGCCAGATCTGGTGGATACGGTAGATGAGAACGCAGCATCGTGGATTTGTGAGCCTGCCTTTCTGTTGGATGGTACTTGGCAGCAGCATTCACTGCATTTTTGATCAGGCTTCATAAACACACTCATGAAAGAGGACTCCAAAACTGCTGCAGAAAGTGGCAAGAATGATGGGATAAGTGTATTCAAAGTGAGGGGGAGGATTCTGAGAGGATTCAGGGCAATGTGTCTTTTATCATAATAAATATTTTTAATTTAAACCTTCCCCGTCTATTTTGATCACCATTTGTATAGTAAAACTTTTTCTCAAATTAAATTGTGATGTGCTATTCTATCTATAAAATCCCCCTTGCTTATGCCAAAGTAGGGAAGAATCCCCAAAATGTGTGAGTCCCTAAGAATAAATCCCAGAGGGCGAGCCAGGCCCTGGATGCCACCCGCCGACCCATCACAGCGTGAGCAGGCCCTCAGGCGCAGCCTGCGCAGGACCCAGGGCTCACAGCAGCCTATACCCAAGCTCCGCGTTGTGAGGACAGGACACTCAGGAAAAGAGCAAGACCAACACCTAGCTGTTGGGAGAACAGGTAGCTTGGAGATGAGCAGGAGCTAATGATCTAACACAGAGCAGAGAATGCGTCCTTCCCACCCGCCAGACACAGCGTTGTGAAGCAGAAGTCGGTTTATGACAAAGCAACTGAAGGAGTCTGGTAAGACGCCTGTGAAACTTCTTAACATTTCCATGCAAGATGCAAGAATAAAAGCTACGCCCCTAAACAAGCAATTAAGAAATACAGGAGCCACACACGGAGGAGTGAACTGCCTTACAAAGCCTGAGGTTTTAAAGAGTGACCCACGCTGGTTTCCATGCATCTCTCCTCCCTCCGCACAGGCCTGGCTTGTCCGAGAGGGGCCACAGGCCTGTGTTCTGCTTTTTAAGCAACCTCAGCCTCAGCAGCAACAATAATGCTGTCTTCTGGACCAGAGGGAAATCTGAAGCGTGCGTCGCAAGGGACAGGTGTTGCTTCCGAGGATTCCCTGGAGAGAGGGAGATTTATTCTCTGCAGTGGGTCCAGCCAGCTCCGGGGGCCACGCCGCTCCCCGTCCCTGTCTGCACTGGGAGCTGGCTCGCAGCCCTCCCCCTTCTTTCCAACCACAAGGTCACCCCCAGATGCTTCCATGAGGTCATTTCCTCTCCAGCACCCACTAAGATGTGTGCCCACATGCAGTGACGGACAGCGCAAGGACAGAAAGCCCTCAAAAGGAGAAAGCAGAGGCCGACCCGGCCGGTTGCATACTTTCCATGTCACAGCTCCTGCGGCTTCACATTCCGTTCCATCGAGGAGGGAACAATGTCATGTACAGTCCTGTCACCGTGGCTATTAATAACTCGGCTGCCAGCCAGCGCCACATGGCACAGGGAATGTTCTGTCTCCGGCCATCGCATCCACAGCAAGATGCTTGCCCAGTGAGGCGGCCTCTGGTCTCTTGCCGGCCACGTGTGAAAGTCCTCATTTTCCAGTCACACATAAGCCCTGATTAGAGGCGAGAAGGCAGTCAGGAGGGCTCGCTGGTGCTGTTGGTTCGTTTGTTTTTTAAAAGGACTTAGAAAAACCACACACACACACACAAACCCTCTGAGTTCTAAAACACTCTATTAGCAATTTCTAGTCCTATTTTAGAAAAGCAATGGGGGGGATGGAAAATGGAATGGGTTGGGAAATGTTTCCATCAGAGTACAGCTGTAACTCTAAGTAGGAGTTTGGTATTTGAACCCTGTAATGGCAAGCTTGATTAAGGGAAGCTTGGACCCTGTGTTTACAGCAAACCTTGATTAAATCCAAGCAAGCAAGTGGAACGAAAATAAAAAAGGAGAAAAAAATCAAGAAAAGGAAAAAAAAAATCCTTCCAGGGTGTCCTGGGGGGCCAAAGCCAGCACCCCAGGCTGGGCAGCCTGCCCGCGCCCGACCCTGTCTCCCACAGCCCTCTGCCCCGCTGGGCTTTGCCCGCTCAGGTCTGTCTTTCAAATTTCAGCCTTGCAAGAACCAGCTGGCACCCCAGCTTCCCTCATCTCCACTGTGTGTCACGCAGGCCTTATTGAATGCTGAGGAATAACGAGGCCCGTGATCGTACCCGGGCTCCTGGGGTGCTTTTTAGCCGGGCCCTGCATGCGCCGTGCATCTGTGTTCCCTCTGGGCTTCACATGCTGGGGACCAGGGCACTGTGAGAAGAACATCAGAATGGGGGTCCGGTTAGCCCCGTGATGGGGCTCCTTCCCTCAGCCCTTCGCCCGTGCTCCAGTGCCCCCACTACCATGAAAGGAGCAAGCATAGGGCCACCACCCGAACCCCAGCAGTGGCTGAGCCGGAGCGCCCCGCTGCCGGAGGAGAGGGGCCGGCTGTCTGCTGTGGTCAGGACTAAGCAGGTAGAGTAGAAGGCACGGAAAGTGCGAGTTCCTTCGCCTGCAGGGGTCCAGCTCTGTGCCACGGGACATCCATGAAGACTTGCACACGGGACACTCCCCCTCGGCCCAGCACCTGGCCGGGGGCAGCTCCTGTCCTTCCGCAGCCTGGAGGGGACTGAGAATGTCAGTGCTTCTGGGAAACAGTACTGCTCCATTCGAAGCCCGTTCCCTGGCCTGGCCCCAACTAGGCACGGCTGTGACCCCCATCCGCCTCATCCTCCCTCACCTCTCTCTTCATTCTCCTCTTTCACATCTTCCCTTTTTTCTTCTTCCTAACTGCACAAAATAAGAGGTCAGTGGCCGCCATCTGCTGCATAATATCATTGATTCAAAGTGACCCTTCTCATTTCAAGAGTGGGAAGGGACCTCGCACTGATGTGAACCATCTCTTCGGAGCCTTTGCTTTCAACAACAGTGCCAGACCACGCACGACTTCCTCTGCTTTCTTAGGTTCTTCCCCTCCCCTCCCCTCCTCTCCCCTCCCCTCCTCTCCCCTCCCCTCCCCTCCTCTCCCCTCCCCTCCTCTCCCCTCCCCTCCCCTCCTCTCCCCACCCCTCCTCTCTCCTCCCCTCCCCTCCCCTCCTCTCCCCTCCTCTCCCCTCCCCTCCCCTTCCCTGCCCCCCTCCCCCCTTTCCTTCCCTTCCCTTCCCTTCTCTTCTTTTCATTTTCCTTTCTTTTCTTTTCTTCCTCCCTTCCTTCCTTCTGCCTCCCCTCCTTCCTTCTTCCTTCCTTCCTTCCTTCCTTCCTATCTTTCTGAAAACAAACCACATTTCCTTCTCAGAAGCTACCCCTTCGGAGGATGGTGTTAGCCTCTCTGGCTTTCCGCTGTGCCTCTTATCTCCTGCTCACTCACCCTGGATCTCGTTTACTGTCCAGAGTTTGAGCGTCAGCGTGTGTAGGAAGCTCCCCAGCTCGCGTGCTTTTCATACACTTCCAGAACATACGAGGTGCCCTTTGCTGTTTCCTCAAATGTGCTCTGTCACAAGGCTTAGCGTATTAGATCACACATCAGTCTTTTTCTAGAGGGGTTGTGAGGGGCTGGGTTGTATGATGATGGAGGGGGAACTTTTCAGAAAATGAACACACGATAGTTGATGCAGAGTTTGATACATGACAGAGATTTCTGCTTCTGTCCAAGGTGGAGGGGCAAGGTCTGTATTCACCCCCCGTCTAAGTAAAAAATGGACACCATATGTGAAACAAGGGACTCCATGACCAGACCCCAGGCGGTGGGACACAGGTGGCCTTGAGAGAAGGGAGTAAAGGAGACAAGCTCTGAAGAGGCCCACCTGGTGCCCTGCTGGGTGGACAACATGGTCCCTCCAAGGTGGACACTGGTCCCTCTGAGAGAGGCAGAAGGAGTTGGGGCCCCGCAGGTGACAAGAGAGATCAGGGACATCTGCAGGAGAGCTGTGGAGGGGCCCTGCGTGTGCAGCTGATTCAAGGTGAGGACGTGCTGCTGAGGAAAGTGCCCAGGGCTGGGAAGCCATCGCCGGACGGTTAGGGGCAGCAGTGTCCAGTGCCCACAGAGGACAGCAGAAGGCCTGACGCGGACCGATGCCTCCCAACACCAAGTGGAAGACGTGGAAGGGTCTTGTCTGAGTAGAGTGGAGTATTTCGCCTACACTGAGGACCAATCCAATCCTTGCCAACAAGTCTTAAAATAAGGGGTTCATCTCCCAAAAAAGTCAACTGTGTCGGAATTTAGGTGAAGAGCATCTCTATGAATGTACAGCTTGCGACACCATGCAAAATAATATTTCCAGTATCTGGCAGTCAGAAGTGTTCAAGAAGGAAAACACGATCTGCAAAGAAGATGAATCCTTTCAAGTGGTAGGGGTCCCGATACGGCGCAGATGTAAGAGTTAGCGGATGAGGACCAGGTGCAGTCACTCGAACGCTGCTCGATGCATTCAGAGTCAAGTGCAGGTAAGAGAAAGGAAAACGGAGCTGAACTTCAATTCTGGAGATAAAAGCTTCAATGTATACAACGAAGGATGCAATGGACGGGATGGATGGCGAGGTACCAGAAGAAAGGCTAGAGGGTTAGTCCATGTCAAGAAAAAGAAATAGAAACCATCCAATAGAAAACACCGGAAGAGCTTTCAATATATATGTATGTATGTGGGGAGAGAGAGAGACCATTAGCTGAGAGAAAACTTCAAGCAGCTTAAAACACATGAATGGACTCTCTAAAGAGTAAAAATGGGGGACGCTGAAATTCCCCCAGATTTGATGAAAATAAGAATCCTTTCCATACCAGAAGGTCGAAACACGCAAAGCGCAGGAAACAAGAGAGAAGCTACAGCAAAGCACATCACGATCAAACACAGAAACAGCGATAGAGGAAAAGAAAAAAAAGTAGCAACCAGAAGAAAAAAATCTTACATACAGGGGAAGAAAGATAAAACTGAGAACAGAGATCTCATAAGAAACAGTGCGACTGGCAAAGGAGCCAGACAACATCTTTAAAGTCCTAGGGGAAGCACCCTGTCAGTGTAGAATTCTGTAACCAGCAAACTGCTTCCAGAAATGAAGCTGAAATGCTCTCCCAGACACATGGAAGCTGGACGAGTTTGTCACCTGCAGAACGTTAAGGAGGCTCTTCCTGCAGAGAGGAAATAATAGGAGTTTTCTGGATGGATTGCCATGGGGAAATGAAGGCTGTCAGCAGTGAGAAGCACTTGGAAAAGCAGACAAGATGTTTTTACTACTTAAAAGCACTTGTGCACATTGATAAATAAACAAAAATATTAAAATGCGTTGTGGGGTTTCTAATATCTACAGAAATAGAATGTGTGCTAGCGAAAGCCTAGAAATGTGGGGGGAAACGGAAGTCATACTGGGGAGGTTCTTGCAGCAAACGTAAAGTGCCCTGTGCCGTGGATGTTTGGCTGTGGCGGATTAAAATACATCACGTACTCTAAAGAAACAAGAAAACCAGTGAAATATACTGACATAACATCATGAATGTCACCTCATAACTCATATACAACATTGTCATTTCTGTGCAACACAAGAAATAAAGTGGAGGTATAAAAAAGTATGTAATCCAAAAGAAATCATAAGAAAGGTCAAGTAGAAAAAAGAAAAACAGAAAAAAGAAGGGCCAATTAGAAACAAGTAGGAAGATGGGTTAAACCTACCCATGGTAATAATCACACTGAGTGTAAATATTCTAAATATCACAATACGCAGAAAAATATTATCAGATTAGACCAAAAGCCAGGACCCAGCTCTGTGCTGCTTGAAATAAACATGTGGTAAACACAGACAGAAAAGTGTTTGAAAGTAAAAGAATGGAGAATACATTATATTTAAACTAACCCAGTAAAACTGGAGTGTCTGCCTTGGTATCAGAAAAGAGAAAATGAGAAAAGAGAAATGAATAGCAGAGAGAAGGAAGGTCATTTCATTAGAGTGCGCAATAACAATAAAAGTTTATGCACATAGTAACAGACACTGTAAATACATGAAAGGTACAAATCACAACTTGGTGAAGGACATATATCTAAAATATATAAGAAACTTTCAAGCTGAGTAATAAGAAACCAAAGAACCCAATAACAAATTCCAAAAAAACAAAGTGAATAGCTACTTCATGACATAAGATACAGCGATGGCAAATACACACATGGAAAGATACTTGGTCTCAGTCACTAAGGAAGGGTGAGCTAGGACCGCAATGTGATGTCACTATGCACCAATTTTAATAGGTAAAATGACAAAGGCTCCCAATATCATGTGTTGTTGGAGATGTGGAGGGACTTGAGTGAACTCTGCTCTTGCTATAACCACTTAGAAAACAATTTGGAAATTTTTGAAAAATGCAATCTTATATCTATCATACAATTCGTCTGTAACTGCTCAGGAGAAACAAAAGCAGATACGCGTACAAAGGCTTGTGCGTGACTCCTCCTGTGGCTTTCTCTGTACGCGTCCCAAACCTGTCCGCCGGAAGGTGAATAGACAGTGCTCACTTCTCCGAGCAGCTACACCCCGCTCCTGAGTGTGTCCCGTATCTACCGCTAATATAACCTTCTCACGTCTCTTTTCCTGAAAATTCTTTTCTACAGTGGGAGTCAGCGAACCTGCAAACTCATTTTAAAAAGATGGGTTAAGTTCCTTGTTTCAGTCTTGGGGACCCTCAGACCCAGTCCAGTGACAATCCTACCTATCACCTATCCTACCTACTGATCTGCCATCCTACCTATCACCCTACCTACCACCCTACACATGCCATCCTACCTGCCATCTACTTATAGCTTGTGTCTGGATGACCCCCCAAAGCCTCCTATACTCATGGGCAGGATTTTTCAGAGCCAGTTAAATCTAGGGTGTCTGACGCTGTGAGTAAAAGTGAGTGGTATTAAATTAGTCCACTGACTTTTTTTTTTTTTTTTTTTTTTTTTTTTTTTGAGATAAGGTCTCACTATGTAGTTCAGGCTGCCCTTGAACTCACTATGTAGTCCAGACTGGCCTTAAACTCTCAGCAATCCTCCTGCCTCAGCCTCTTAAGTAACGGGATTACAGGCATGTGCCACTACACCCAGCTTCCACTGACTGGTTTGGCACAATTCTGTGTGTGCGTAATGAGAAGGGCCATCCTGGGTGTGGTGCACCTCTTTAAAGGTTGTAGCCTGGATGGGATAGGCAGGCTCACTGGAAAGACAGGCTCCCTTCACTGTTGCTGCCTCCTGCCTGCTCTGCCACGGACTGTTGCTCCTCTGCTGTGCCAGCCTGCCTTGAACCAGACAGCTATGGACTGAAGCCTCTACAAACTGTGAGCTAAAATAAACCTTCGCTCCTTTAAAAAAAAAAAAAAAAAGGTGAGTGGACAAAGGACCATGTAGCCATTAAGTCAGAGTTTATTCCCAAATAAAAGAATAAACTACTGGTACACATGACCACACGGATAGCTTTCAAAGTGACTATGCTGTTGGAAGATAAAGAGTGCAACTCCATTATTTAATTTATATACACTTTTATAAAGTGCAAACGAACCTACAGGGACAGAAAGCGAACCAGTGTTTGTCTAGGGGAGAAGGGGCGATTGAATCACTTTGGGGTGTGAGGAAGTCTTGGGGGTGATGTGCTTGTTACACTGCTGTTTTGCTGGCTTCACACGATGCACACGTGGAAACTTCACAATTGTAGATTTTACAGGCAGTTCATTACGAGTCAGTGATGCATGCGTAAACTATCGGAAGAAGAGAGGAGAAGCGTTAGAGGACGTTGGAGGTTCATGGTAGAAAGGCACAAAGCTTAGCTAGGTGGCTTCCCGGCAAATATTCTTCCTTAAGGGTTTATGTGTCTCTCTCTCACTGGGAGTCCTGGACTCATCTCTGAACCCCGTGCCTAGACAGTGCCTGTCACGTGACCATTGCTCACCTCATTCTTGTAACTGACCGATTGACCAGATAAACGATGGCTTGACCTTGGGTGATGCTCAAGGTCAGGAGACAAGGCCAGGCTGGAAGTGAACTCTGGCTTGTGGGAGAGAGACCTGAAGATTGGGTGAGCCAGTGTTTATGGGGTAGGATAAACACTGTCCAGAACAAAGGGTTTGTTGCAGTATTTAACCTGAGGCAGCCCACGACATCCAGCTCTTCCAGAGTTTAACGGCTCTACCACGGGGGACCCAGGCCTGGGAGAGCACGAGCCTGTGATTTTCGTTTGCACACAGTAATGCTTACAGTTCTATGGGGTCAGACAACCCGTTTGTTCAGGGTCTGATTTAAAGAGCGAAAGCCCAGTAGTGTCTTTTGGCTGGACTGGTTGGCTCAGGGCTCCAGCAAGCGTGTCGGATTCGCGGGGTGACCTCGTCCCCTGGAACAGGTGGAGCAGTCGCCCAGTTTTGCTTAATCCTCACACGCAGCCGAGGGGATTCGTTCAGAGCAGTCCTGGGAGTTTCCCAGATCAATTTTGCTAAAGGTTCATTAGCAAGAATCCCTAGAATACCATCTGCAAACCTGAATTGTTGATTTGAGGAAGCTAATTGTTTCTTACAAGTTCCTTGAATTAACACTGGCATTATTTTCAGAGCAAAATTTCAACCTTAGTAGGGCACAGGGGCATCTTATGAGCTCATTGTGAGACATCGAATAAACACAACACATTAGAGGTCGCCTGAATGAGTGGAGGGACATAAAAACAAATCCTGGAAAGACAGAGTGGTCAGGTAATGGAGGATATGCTTCTCTGGAAACAAGATTTTTTTTTCTCTAAAAAAATCACTTTGAAGATAAAGATGGAAATCTAACTGGAAAGGATCATAGAATATTCAAAGACACATTCACCCTACTGAAATGTGCTCAAGCAGTTCTCCTCATATTAAATGTGTAGTTTATGTTTCAGTTGAAGGTCCTGAAACACAGTACCATGATTAATTGCTGTTTATTAGGAAATTGATTAGATTTGACAAGGGAAGGAGAGATGAATTCAGCTTGCAGAGGCAAATAGGTAGCATTTAGTCTGACTGAAATGATGAACTATCACTTGATAAAATATTTACCTCCTTTCATCAAAAATGCCCAGAACCCAGCTGTATCCCCGCAGTAAAGAGTGCTGAGAGAATGATCCATACTGCCGTTTCTTTACAGTCAGTGATTCCTACTTGTTGGGGCCACAGGCCTTGCTCTCACGATGATGGCCGGAGTATTCCATCCTCACAATGGCCCAGCCATCGGCAGAGGTTCAGCACAGAAGCAAGACTCAAAGTACCCGGAAAAGGGGCCAGTGAGATGGTTCAGTTGCATAAGCGCCTGCCTGGGAAGCGCGAGGGCCTGAGTTCGACTCCCGGAACCCACATACAAAAAAAAAAAAAAAAAAAAAGGGCCGTTGATATCGCT
This sequence comes from Erethizon dorsatum, assembly GCA_028451465.1. NCBI lineage: Eukaryota > Metazoa > Chordata > Mammalia > Rodentia > Erethizontidae > Erethizon > Erethizon dorsatum. The sequence continues at coordinate 156,578,013 of CM051824.1, forward strand.
CAGTGGCACGGGCGCCTGCTGGTGCACGAGGTCCTGAGGTCGACCCCCAGTACCCACAAAAAAAAAAAAAAAAGTACCCGGAAAAGAATCTCTGCCGTCCTAGGTGGACCGGCGCCATTCTAGATCAGAAACGAACCAACAGGAGTTTTTTTGTTGATGATGATGATGATGATATTGTTTTGTTTGGGGTTTTGGTATGGAAGCTATTTACTAAGCTAAATAGTTTGGTATTCTTTCTAGGACACAGCTTTTTGTTCTTGGGGAGCTTCATTTTTTCTTTTCCCCAGCAAGCATAAAAGTTCAAGAGAGATTCTCAGGAAGGCATGAACGGGGGTGCTGTCCAGGTGCCTAGTTCTCTAGGTGAGTCCTGGCTGTCCAAGGGACATCGTTGTCACCCCCTATAGTTCCCGAAACTCAGGAACTCTTTAGTTGGCGCCTCAGGATGGCTAAAACCTTTGTTCTGCAGCATGCATGCATTTAGAACAACGTTTTTATTTTCTACCCAAATGATCAAGGATGAGTCTGATGAAATCATAGCCAAAATACAGAGATGGCAACGATTTTTTCAAAAGCAAACTAAAGAGAAAAATAGATATATACAAAAAGAAATAAAATAGCTAAGAGTAAAATTACCCCCTGATGATAAAATGCATGAGAAATATCAAACATAATCGGCAGAATGGTAGAGTAAGTCCTCCCGTATTCACACCATAGCTTCAAAAATTATCGAGCCAAGGTACACCTTTCATTCCCGCTCTGCCCTCCCTATTTTGAAGAAAATTCTAGACATCACATCAGTGCATTGCCAAGTATTTCAATCTGTATCTCTAAATTACATGGACCTTATTAAAATGCAATCACCACAACCAAAAACAGATAATTCCTTAACATCATCAACTATACAATCAGTGTTAAAATTTCTAATTGTTTCATAAATGTCATATTTTGTAGTTTTCTAGAATTAGGACCCAAATAAGATCAGCCCCTCAGCTGGCTACTAAGTCACTAAGTGTATTACAGTCACTGGGCTCTCCTCCATTTAGTAGCTTTTTCTTTTAAATCATATTTTGAAGACACCAAGGCAGGAACCTTCCAAAGGTCTTTGGCCTGGCACCTGGCCTTTCCTTGAAGCGATGCCCTAAGATGAAGCAGTGACAGGGGCCGCAGCTAGATTCTAGCTGTCTGCTCTGTTTACTTTGAGTTCATTAACAGTAAATTTTTAAGAGAAAGCTTCTTTGTACTGAACAGTGTGTGTGTGTGTGTGTGTGTGTGTGTGTGTGTGTGTGTGGTACTGGAGATTGAACCCAGAGCTGGGCTCGAACTTGTGATTTCTGGCCTCAGCCTCCCAGAGCACTGGGATTATGGGCATGCACCATCTCAGCAATTTTTTTTTTTTTTTTTTGCAATATTCCTGCCTTCTTTTGAGAACATGTCAACTATTTTGTTTTTGTTTGGTTCTGTGACCTGCAAAGAAGATACTATAGTTGCCAGTTTTCTTTTCGAGTGTTATTGCCATGAAGTTCACATAAAATTTGATTAAGATATTGCAGCAGACGCAAAGCTGTGCTTTCACCAAACTCCCTCTCATTGTGCTCTCTATAGGCGTGCAAAAGCCTGCTCACAGAGCCCCTGTACAGTGTGGTGCCCGTGACGAGATGCTGGCTTGGGATGCAAGCAGAAGCCGCATCCCCGCCTGGCGACAGAGCCCCTCTCCAATTCTGGGTTCTCTCCCACGTAGCTCGGAAGTCCCCAAGATACAGCAGGAAGATGAGGGCGCTGCCTGACCCACATCTGCCTGGGGCTCTGAAGAGTAAGGCATCACCGTGTATTACACAGCCCGAGATGCTGGGGTTCTTTACCGCGGCACACTGGAGCCCCATCTACCTAGACCAATAGTATAGTTTTTAAATAAAGTGCAAATGCACTGTTTACAGTCTCTTTGGTATTATTACAAAACCCCCATTTGAGAAAGACTCCTCTATTTCTACTTAAATCAATGAACCAAAACAGATTTTGGTTTTAGGATGAGCAGTAATTTTACAACATAGTAAAATACTTAAATATTTTCATCACATTAACTTTAAAATCTACATGTTTCTTTGACATAAATATATTAAAAGGGAATAGAGTGGGAAAATATGGGCCACTACTCTGTCTGCTTAGTATCAGATTGATACAGTGGAAAATATTTTAAGTTTTTAGTTTTGTTCTGTTTTGTTTTGTTTTTGGTACTGGGAATTGAACTCACAACCTCGTGCTTGCCAGGCAGGCACTGTACCACTGAGTTTTATCCCCAGCCCCCTGCAAGATATTTTAGATGAATGTTCAATATGAATGTAAATATCTTTCAGCACGATGGGGGACTTGCCGCTGGTAGCCGATGATTGTGAAACAGACAGCCTTCCCACTGTGTCAGCTTTCCAATCTGTAGCGAAATGACCGAGACAGCCCATAAGGAGCAAAGGTCTGTTCTGGCTGGGAGTTTTGGAGACTCTGGTGCAAGGCCATCACTTTGGTCCTCCCTCTGATGGGTGGGCCAGATGGCAGCGGCAGGAGCTTGTCAGGGAGCTGCTTGCTTGTCTGCTGGCCGGGAAGCAAAAGAACAAGAGCCCAGGTCCCACCCGCCCCATCGAGGACACACCCCCAGCTACCTGGGCACCCCTGGTCAACCTCTGTGTTCCGCCGAGACATCTCGGGGCCACTCCTAAGTCCACTTCTTGGCCCACCGGACATGATCCCTGTGGATTAGGGTCCCTCATTAACCCAGAGCTCGACTCTACTTGTTGATGGACCAGTGGACAAGCAGGAGAGAGAGAAAGATCACACGCCTTTGTCCACGCCACCTGGTGTAGAATCACAGAATTCAGCCATGGGGATGATGGGACCAAATCCCTTTGTGAGAGGATTCAAAGCCAGAGAAGCCAGCCCTTGACAGTAGGGACATCCGCGTGGGGCAGGCACACGGGCAGGAGGTTGGGGAGTGACGGTGTGACTCAGTCTGTCCCCATCCCACTCTTTCTGTCCTTACTGTCACTTCTTGTGACCTGCATATTTTTTAATCAGAGTTATGAAATATTCTTTTATCCCTACCAAACACGAATAGCTACATACTACAGCATTTTAAAATGCTAATACCTATAAATAGGGTATGCTTCTCCTTGAAAAGCAACATTAATTTAACCTTGTTCCTCTGTGGCATTTGGGCAAGCAATCACATGTGCCGCTCTAAAGAGGACAAAAGATGTGTGTTAAGTTCACAAATATACAAGGCTACTGTAATTCAATATACAGCTACTAAGTTACTTTGAAATAAGTTTTGCTTTGAGGCTTTTCAGTTGGGAATAAAACAGGCAGAGGAAAGCTCTTCCAGGAAAACGCAGCTTTCTGAGGGTGTGTTTGTGCGTTCGTTTCCCCCGTGCTCCTGTTTCTGTTTTGGCCGCTGATCTTGTGTTTGGTGTGAGGAGAGGAGGATGCTTTTCCCCGAGGACCACTGTGTTTGAGCCATATTTGAATGTGCTAATCCAAACTGAGGAAAGTCAAAATTGTGTCCAACTATTTGACTTTCCAGGTCAGACACCAAAATAAAAACTAGAGGATGACATCACAGAGATTCCCGGACTAAGGGGGAAAGCGTTCCGAACTCGAGGGACGGGTCAGGAGCTATGTAAGGAAAGCCGTCTTCACCACTGGCCAACATACGCTGTCAAGGCACTAGGCTTCCTGTAAATAAAGCAAATACCGATGAACTAAAAATGTAAGCAGCGCACACTCGGGTTGGAGGACCCTGGACCTTCCTGCCTGTGTGTAGCCAGACAGCGGTCCTAGTCCACAATGAAGCTGAACGTCCACACTGGTACAAAGCTCCGAGATAGAACAAGTGAGCTCAGAGAGCTGGAACTGCTCCAGGCAGAAGTCAGAAGCGCATTGCGCAATCTGACTCTTTGGAATGTAGATGATGCGATGCATGAATCACCTGATGGGGTTCGCCTCAGTCCATTTAAAGACATCATTCAAAGAAACTCTGCCTGCTACCGCTGCCCAAAAAGGAGGGCTTTCTCTTTGGAGATTACATCATATCCCCAGCCACTCTTAGCAACAGGTGGCATGACTGTTGAGTACGTAGTCATCCGTGATGTTGCAGCCCTGGTGGGCTACGACGGACGGACGCACTGCAGGTACCTGCAGACTTGCAATGAGCATACTAGAAAAAGCCAGAGAGTCTAGATTCTCTCGTGCCAAGTCACCTCCCAGACAGAGGACCTCGAATGAGTACTTTACCCTTGCTAAACTTTCATTTTCTTCCTTTTAAAAATTGAAGTTATAGTTCTTCAATTTTCCATTGCATAGAGGTTGCATGAGATTCAAGAGAGAAAGTACATGTCAGTGCTTGATAAAGTCTAATACACATAGACACTAACCGTTGTAATAATCACAAAAACATTTTTTACTACTATAGAATCAGGAACTTTGGGTGGGAGTGTAGTTAAAGGTACAGGAATGGAGGAGCCTGGTTAGAGAACATTCTGCCTGTTCTTTACCTCAGTGAATCCGAACTGGTATTGAGACGGAGTCTCCAGGGAGACTCAAGGTGAACCGTGAACCATGGGGCTGTGCCTCTGCACTGCTCCTTGCTCTGCACACATCTGCCCTAATTCCTGCCATAGGGGGTCTCAGCCACCCCAGGGGTGACCTCCACTCAGCGAGGTCCCAGCTGTGCTTGGGCTGCACCTATGGGCCTGGTCCAGAAGCATCACCCACACAGGACACCAGGCATCCGGCATCCCCATCAGTTCTCTCCTCCCGTGGATCACAGCCCTGTACTGCCTTTCCTCTTACGTCTTAAAACAGATCTCTTCTAGTTTCTCTAGCTGTTGGTGGGCATGGGACTAGTCCAGTGCCAGGTACTACATTTTAGCTAGAGTCACATCCAGGGATGTTAGGAAAAGCATTTTCAATAATAGCAGAAAAAGCAAAAGTGAGTTTTCAGTGAATTTGGGCATAAACAGGAAAATAATGACTCAGCACACAGGGGGAGAAATAGATTGGCTAATGCCTCGTGAAGACATCTTAATCCCACATGTTGGGCCTTGGTTATTTATGACTTAATTTAGACCGACTTAGAATTCACATTTGCAAAGGCTTAGGACAGTGCTGGGTTCGTAGTCACTGCAGATATAGGTTTGTTCAATAAACACTGACTACAAAAACTCAGATGAAGACGGAGCACACTAGAAGGGTCACACTCAGGGCACCTGCTCATGGTGTCACAGACCCCTCTCCCCGCTGACACCTTCGAGTCAGCAGGATGGGGGCCCACGTCGCCTTCATTCGCTTCTCTGTTTCTCCACATTTTTCACGCTGTCCATAGCACCAGTCCATGGTAGGAAGCCAGAAGTCCTTGCTGGATAAAGCACCAAAGCAACGAGTGAGTGAATGAACAGAAATAACTCAGCCTTCACCATCCATGTCCTTAAAATTCCAGTCTACAATGTAAAGAGAACACCTGTGTGTCACTGGACCTGGAGATTTTATTTCTTTTGTCGAGCCCAATTTAAAAGCAATTAATTTGTTTTCCAGTGAAAAGAGCCCTGTCTGACTCTGCAGTATGATTCTCTTGAGAAATCTCTTGTCGTTTTGAGAAATTTGAGAAATGCAAACCAGGAAGGAACAGTTTGCACTGGGAGAAATTTGAGTAGTGGACTGATCAGCTGACAGCATACTCCAGAAATGAGTCTTCAAAGAAAAGGACAGATGTACCTGCCAAGGAAAACCCCAATGTCGGTTCTACCTGGGCATCTGGGAGTGCTCGTCACAGAGCAGTGGGACGCTCTTCTGATCTGGGAGTTACTGCCCGTAAGTGAAGGCAGGGGCTTCTCAGCTGAGTGACAGCAGAATTACCAAGCGATCACACAGGAGCTGTTGCTACCTCTGCCTTCCAATGAGTGACCTTCAAAATCCGATGAAGGAAGAAATCTTTAAGGATGCTTTCTGCCCATCAAGGAGTGATCAAAAAATACTATGAATGTTTAAATTTTTAAAATTATTACAATAAAAGACATTTTTTAACGTGAAGGGGAGTATTTTAAGTATCGGGGGGTGATGGCAATATGTCTTTTAATGTAGCTCATTTTTAAAATTTCAATATTGTGTTTTTGATTGCCCCTTTTGACCAAATAAAAACATGATGCTGTGTCCTCAACCACCTTATTCACCTGATCTGGCACCGCATGACTTCTGGCTCCTCCTCAAAGTCAAAATGACCTTGAAAGGGAAAGGTTTTGGACTGGTTCAGAATTTCGAGGCAGTCAAGACAGTGCAACTGGCCACTCAGGAAAGAGGGCTCCAGAGCTGCTTCAGAAAGTGACAAGAGGGCCAGTAAGATGGCTCAGTGGTGTAAGCACCTGCCTAACAAGCGCAAGGGCCCGAGTTCGACTCCCGGAACCCACATACGAAAAAAGGGCCAGTGATATCGCTCAGCGGCACGGGCGCCTGCTGGTGCGCGAGGTCCTGAGGTCGACTCCCAATAGCCACACACAAAAAAAGAAAGTGGCAAGAAGGGTGGGGTGAGTGTTTTGAAGTGAGGGGGAGGATTTTGAAGGGGTTAATGGCAATGTGTCTTAGTGTAATCAATTTTTTTAAATTTATACATTCATTGTATCTTTTGATTAAACTATGTGCGTTTTCTTCCAAGAGATAGTTGAGGATTTATAACCTTTATAACAACAAGACTATTTCTTTGCTGTTACATATTGTGATCTTTATTCTACCAAATTTCATGCTGCCATATCCATCCTGTACTTTAGTGCAATAAAAATAAAACAAAATAGGGGGAAACAGAAAAATCTCCTACGTTGATGGAAGAATAAAATGATATTATTCCAGGAAAAGGGCATTTGGAAATATTAGCTAAATGACCTAGGCATTTAGTATTACCAAGGAAACTCACTTAGAGGAGTCTACTGTTTTAAAAAGTATACCACCCAAAAAGTGAGAAAGTGATGTTTGCAAAATTGTGTCTTTCAGAATTAGGATGGATAGGGAAGGAAAGAGAGGACACAGTGTTCTCCAACAGGGACATACTGACTACGCCATGGTGCATCCTCACAGTGGGGCACTGTAGGGCTATAGAAGTCCAGCATGAATCCTTTCATATGCTTCAGTGGTTGGCATATTTAACTAAGCAGAGTATGTGCATGTTCATGTATACCTGGATAGCTGTGTTCGACTTCGATTACCTACAAGGATCCTGGAAAGAAAAGTCAGGAATACAAATGATTCTTTCTGATTATGTGTTATCTTGTATAACAGGCAAAGAAATCATGTAAATACTTAATATAGTATTAAGCAAAATTAAAGTTAGAGAAAGCTAAATCATAACTATCAGAAGGAAAATGAAAACAAGTAAATTGAGAAATTATTTAGCAGGTTGGTAGCATATCTACACAGAGAAGAAAATTCCAAGTAACTTGAAAGAATATTAATGGGCTATACCTCCCCACTGAGTTAGATATTAAAGAACTGGAGAAAAATCTTAGACTCTTTCTAATAATCTTATTGTTGGTGACACAAGTATTCTGAGACTATGTTATCATACTGTGAGTGTAGTGAGTAATTTTTTGAGATAAAGCAGCCTTATGCTATTGCCATTGAGGACTGGGGTTTTCAGTGAGAAAGGAATGAAGATAGAATTGTAAGCTTGATGAGATAAATAAGAACACATCCTGACTTTGGTTCAAAATTAGCAAGCAGTATGAACTCACACTGTTTCATCTTGATGGGGGGAGGGGCATATTTCTTAGCTCTGTCCCCTGACAAACTAGAAATAGGGACTAATTGTATTAGGGTTCTCCGGGGAGATAGACCTCTAGGGTATATGAGAGAGGAATTGTTGGGGGATCGGCTCATGTGATCACAGGGATGGTAAGTCTTAGTTGTCAACTTGATCAGATTGGGGAATCCTGGGACATCAATAAAGCACAGTTTTGGGGGGTCTGTGAGGGCATCTAGCATGTGGAACAGCAAACCAAGGAAGAGACCCTCCCTAAATAGGGTGGAGACTTCAAGCCAACAGGGTGGAGGCCCAGATGGAACAAAACTGGACAAAGGAAGTCCACTTGCACATGCTCTCTGTCTCTCTCTTCCTGTTCGCCATGAGGTGAGCAGATTTCCTCCGCCAGGCCCTTCCACCATGATGTCCTGCCTTGCCACAGGTCTAAAGCAATGGAGCCAGAAACCTCTGAAAACATGAGCCAAGATCAACATTTCCTCCTTCAAGTTGATTTTTGAAGTTATTTTTGAAGTTGTGGAAAGCCAGCACTATCACCTTTGAGGCTGAGGAGTTCTATAATAAGCTGTCTGTGAGCAGAAAAGCCAGAGAATCAACAGTGGGGCTTCATTCTGGGCACGAACAAGTTCCTTCAATAACTAAAATACAAGAAAAAAAAAGGGTGAGAGGCCTAAATAGTAAAGAGATTCAAGAGATAAATTAGTCTATTGCAAAATATAGACCAACAAGAAATCCTAAATCAGACAAACTTTGAGAAAAGAAAGTAAAATCAGGTTATTAAAAAATATTAAGGAATTATATTTCATTTTGGAGTATGAGAGTAGAATTGAGGTTACATTTTGAAAGAACACTAAGATTCAGAAATATCCATGAGAGAAATGATATGGTATGTCAGATTTGCTTCAAAATGTGGTGGGGATGAGTGCAAGACAAGATTACAGGTAATGCAAGACTTGAACAATTTTACCCTTCTTCATTGTACTCTCTGAAGCTGTGTAGATGACACATTCACAGGGGTAGCGTCCTGCTATTTTTAAAATATAGTGGGGGCAAATCTGGCATATCTCAGCTATAGGAAACCGGACCATCTACACCTCAGCCAAAGCTCTCATTTCCCCTGACCATTGGTTTGGCGTATTGCTTGCAAATGCACGAGCTCCTTTGCCTGCTTCTTTTTTTTTTATGTGGGTACCGGGAGTCGCACTCAGGACCTCGCGCTTGCCAGGCAGGTGCTTATGCCACTGAGCTATGTCACCGGCCCTGCCCGCTAAGACTGTTACGAGGATGTCTGCTCACGTGTACCCTAAAATCCTTACTCTGTGCACCCTCTTGAGGAGAGACGAAAGGAGGACAAAGCTCTTCAGCTATGGTCTGGCGAGCACTTTGGATAATACCTAACTTTTCCGGGCCATTTCCATGTGGCAGGCATTATTATCAGGGTGTTAGGTGTGTGCACTCATTTAATCCTCAAAACACTCCATGTGTGACTATTTGCTTCATAATGTGACAAAAACAGCAGCACCCAAAGGTGAATTAAATTTCCCTAAATTGTACAGTTGGCACCGCAAGCAGGTGGGGATGCAGAGTTAGGCAGCCTGCACTCTTAAGCACCGTGGTCCACTGCACGTTTATTTGATTTCTATTATTATTGTTGTTGCTGTTTATTATGAATCAGTATTGATCATTGATATTTATATTAAAGCCCTGATAAGACATTTAAAGGGACAAGCAAGGCCACGTGGACCCATTTGAATGTATTCACTTTGAAGATATTTGTTAAACATGTATGAAGAGAAACTCAGCACTGAACAGGAAAGAATAGAAAAGAAGGACTGGCAAAGCACTGAGATTGTGCTTGGGTCACTCTCCTGCCCCAAGCCAGAAGTCATAAGAGCATTTAACTGTTATATTTTGTTATTCACTATCTCCCCTGGAAGGGGTGGAACCCACAACCACTCCAATTTGCTTCTCAAGATATTAGCCCCAATAACAAGTAGCAGTCTTGCAAAGATCCATCCTGGGGAATGACACCTCTTCCCCCAGCTATGACCCCTGGGTGTTTTGGGGTTTTCAGCTGTTGTCATCGCAGACAATGCACCAACTCACATCCCCTTGGAAGACAGGGTTCCTGCTTACAGACTCTTCTGGAAATAGCTATAAACACCTGACTCATCTCCCTTCCCAGGGCTTTCTGTGACCATGAAACTCCTTTCTTGCTCATCATTCCCACAATTATTTTGATATCAACACCTCCCTTGTCCTCTGCATCTAATTAGCTGATTGGGAATCGGCTCCAATCTGCCATCCCATCGCCCTTCCTATTCCCAAGCTATTAGATCACTTGGCCCCAAAAGACAGCTGTGAGGTGTTTTTCAATCCCTATCCCCCACAGAACTGGCTAAGGCTTTCTTGTAAGAAAACAGAGCTCAAGACAGTCATGATGAATGAGATTCACCATGTTTGATAATAAACCGATCATGGGCAAAAATGTTTAACAAACAGCTTCATTATTCTGATGACGGTTCCAATGGAGACTAAAAGAATATTCGTTTTCTATCTCTCCCTATAGAATCCTTACACAAAGATGAACCTGAATAAAAATACAGTGAGAGTTAATTCTTCCTCTTGCTGTCCTGAAGCCATGAGGAAGAAGAGAAATTGGGCTAGCAGGGGGGGGCAGGAGGGGTGGCCCCGGGGCCTTCTGCATAGACGGAGTGTCAGAACCCCAGCGCCCCTTCCCAAGCTGGGGTGGCCTGGTGCCTGCGGATCCACTTTGAGGAAAGAGGGTGAGGAAGTCACCAAACAAGTCGGGCATGGTGGTGCATGCATGTAATCCTGGCACTCTGGGAGGCTGGGGCAGGAGGACTACAAGTTCGAGCCCAGCCTGGGTGACTTAGTTACTTAGCCAGAACTTGCCTCAAAAAAAAAAAAAAAAAAAAAAAAAAATACAAAGAGCTGGGGATGTAGCTCAGTGCAGAGGCCCTGGGTTCAACACTCAGTACCAAAAAGAAAAGCGTGACCAGACAAGCAGAGGAGAAAAGGAGACAACGTGCCAAAAGAGTCCCCACCAAGACAACACCCGAGACCCCAGTGCAGGTGAGGAATTGAAGGTAAGAATTAAATGTGAATAAACTTGACCTAATGAAACTGCATCTGTCTTCTTTTTTAAAGATTTTACTTTTATTAGCACAAGTTTGCAGTACATCATGATCACAGTCCTCGTAGGGGCCTGGCCCCTGTACAAACACATCTGCATTCTTCATTCATCCCCTTCCCTCCAACTCTTGGCCCCCTTCCTGTGGAAAAAGATCTCTCTCCCGGTGTACTATTATCCACCTTTTATTTTGCTCTTTAATTTATTTATATTTTGAATCCCTCATATGTCTTCTAGAGTCTATGAAAAAGCCAGCTTGGGCTAAAGTCGAGAGCCTCAGTTTCGCCGTAACTATTTGGAGCAAAGAGACTGTCGCGTTACTGGTTTCCAAGTCACACGGGGCGAGTGCGGTGCTATCACCTGGGAGCCCGGATGTCAGGATGTGGTCTGCGCTCTTCCTTGGGACAGACTTCTAGAATCTGTGTCACAGGGCGTGAGGACAACGCCTCGTACCTCAAGGACAATGCCTGAGAAAGCAGATGCTCTGGGGGGACACGCAAACCACAGAGCTGCCCTTACACAGTAGTATTCTGGCATTTATACCATTCCTCCAAATCCAAACAAGCACAGGATTGGCAAATTTGATTCCCCAGGACCTCAGAGCTGCCAGCCAGCCAGATGCTGAGCGTGGTAACTCTATCCGGGCAGTGCCACCCTGGGACACCAGCCAGGATGCCTGGGGATGTGGCAGCCTTTGCTGACCACAGCCCTCCTAGATTACTAAGGAGGAATACCAAGTACTCACGGGTTAATTTCAGTCAGATGTGTTTGCCGTGCTTCATCAGCTCTGTGCTTCAGTCCCTGCCTATGTGACACAGTGGCTGTCCTTGGTGTCCCTGGGAACGTTCCATCTCTGACACTCTCTTCACTGCAAAACATCACTGGTTTTTTTTTTCCCCCTTTCTTGTTTTTCTCTTAAATGTCAGAAATACATAGTCTGCTGTAAAACTTACACCCTGGGGCTTATCTTTGTGTCAGACACACTAAACAAATTAAAGAAATGTTTTTGGCTGGCGAATTGAGTCCTCTCCAGTTCCCATGGGAATTCGGGCTAGTGACACACAAGAAAGCCTGATGATTTGGGCATGACAGAATCTTTCAGGCCGGAAAGGCACCTGCGATGACAGCAACCACTGAAGAAAGCCCGTTTGCTTCCTGCCGAAGGTTACATGTGAGCTGTCACACACAAACCTCCTCTACGCAGGCACACGGAAGTGACAGGCTACCATCTTTCACACGAATGTCTATGCGTGCCACTGTACTGTTTGAAATGATCAGCCAGTCCATCGCACGAACAGCAGGATTCCGTGTTATTTCCCAGAGCTAAGGAACGAGATCAGTTCTGTATATGTGTGTTTGCTCTCAACGGTCAGCAGGTGTTTGTAAGAATTACCACGTGTTGGTACGTGACGTTTTCCGAAAGATTCCCAAATCCTAAGACTCACAGCAAGTGTGAAACACAGCAAGTGTTTCCCGTACAACATTCAGCTTCAATAACTTGCAGGATTCATTATGTCTCAGTTGAATGCCTGATCCATGAAATGCCTCTTATTGGCTGCAAGTTTTTAGATGTAAAAGACATTTATTTCTTTGATCACCAAGTCAAAAGGTTAAGGATCATGGAGGAGTTTTCAGTGCTGCAGGTTGATGGTAAGTTGAAAGTACAGAATTGCTTCATTTCTACATTACAAACATGTTCCCCTCAAGGCAGGCATAACAAAGGGCAGGATTATATCCACGTTTCCGGCCACATTTCCCAGCTGTAATTGCTAATGGGGTCACACAGGGCAGTGACTGCCATCCTCACACACGGCAAGTTGGGATCTGGAACCCCAGGAACATGTTTGAGTGATCCCCAAGATCCTTTTTCCCAAAGGGCACACACTGGGGTTCCACTCCTGTGACTTACGAGCTCACCGAACTACTCCACAGTCAGCGCCCACAGGCAGCTTGAGAGGCTGGGAAATCTGGTCTTGGGAGTCCACGTCAGCCGAACATCATATCCAAGATACACGTTGTCTGAAGCGACCACGGTGTCCCTGAATATTTGAGCCCTGGGGAATCAAGCGATTGGTCTCCTCCTTCCAATTTTCCGAGGGAGCTCACAGAAGAGGGCAGCCGGAAGTCACTTGGGAAGGACCCACTCCGCAGCCCCTGCCCCGGCTTAGTCTCCCAAGCTGTTAGACGCATGCTGAACCGGACTAACACACCGCGCTCGTGTATCTTCCATCAGCTACCCGGTTCTGGAAGTCACAGACCTGCACTTCAGCCTTGCAGTACCCTGAAGATGTCCACACTGCCATATGGGAAAGATGCTTCCCGCATCACATAACCGCTCAACACAGCCAGGAAGAGATCAGAAGCCTCCAAGAGAGCACAGGGGCCATAACTGTGTTCGCAATCACGCAGAGCAGAGTCCAAGCCCTTTCCCCGTGCGTCACCGGGGAGCAAACCCGGGAGCCCGCACCCTCCTGTCCAGGAACCATCCCGGGTATGTGAGGACCCCGTCCCTCTCGTGGACGCGGATTCGTGCCTGGGGTCCGAAAGCCGTTCTGCGGAAGAACGGACCAGATAAACGTCTCGCTGCCTTTCAGGCTGAGCGTTCCAAAAAGGCCGCTCGGCCTCCAGGCCCGGCACAAGCAGGGTCCAGCGTGCTGCAGCAGGGCCGCGCCCTGGCTAATTCTATCCGAGGAGGACGAGCAGACATTGTCTATGGAACCAGATAAGAGGAGCAGGGTTTAGGAACTCGGAATTTTATTCTGGCTCAGATGCTAATTTTCCTGTGACCTCAGCCAAGTCCTATAAATTATTACTCTCTGCGAAGTGAAGATAATGGACGAAGTCCTCCCACCCCCGAGGAGAGTGGTGCAGATTAATTAGCAGCTCTTTGAGATTCAAAGCACTGAGGCCACGAGGCAGGCGCTGGGCAGAACAAAGGAGGGGCCCCTCGTCATTCAGCCGGCTGGGGCGGGGACCCCACCAGAGACGCTGCAGGGACTCCTCCGAGCCAGGGCCCGGCCTGTTCATTAACGGGCGCTAGGAGCTCGCGGAGGCCGGAGGGGACCTCAGAAGCCAGCGGCGGGCTGGGCCTGCGGAGGCGCAGGGGAGGGTTCTGTGCTGCAGGGGGCGCCCGCGGGCACGCTCGGCACCGCGGCACCCCGCTCTTAGGCCGTCCCAGCAGGCCGCTGGGGGGATGAACACTGTTTTCCAAGGAAAAGTGAAATTGACTACTTACAATGGCTGAAACAAGAAATGATTTTTAAAGAGATTCAGGAAGAGAACAAGCTAAGGCGTACACGCAGGCGCGCACACACGCATGTGCACACCACACACGTGACACCGCACACATGCACACGCAGACGCAAAGTGTGGCTCAGTTTGGCAAGAAGCGGCCCGGCGAAAACAAATAATACCTTTTTAATAAAGGTGGCTTCGAGGGCACACTTCGTGAGAGTCATCGGAGGGAGGGCGCCCTCCCCTGTGCCCGCGCAGCCCAGCGCCCAGCGCCCAGTGCCCAGCGGGCCGGGCGGCAAGGAGCAGGCAGCGCAGAAGCGCTCGGCCAGCACCGTCCTGCGGAAACCGCGCCACCCAGCAGCGCCTACCCGAGGGTTGTTCCTGCGTCGCGGGCTGCGATACTCCACGTCCAGGAGAACCCCCAAATGGAAGGCTACTTGTGGGGCTCAGCGTGGACCACCCAGAAACATGGGCCCTCAGTGGAAACAGGAGGGCCCTCTGATGGTCCCCAACACTGCCCTCCGGCACTAAGTCCAGGCGTCACCAGAGCCGCGTGACGAGCACACAGATGTCCCTGGTCCTCCGTCCTCATCGCCAATGGTCCCCATGTCACAGGTCCTCACATCAAGTACATCATGTGCTTTCCCCTGTCCACCTGCTTTTCCTCACTGGGTCTCAGCCAGGAGCCTCGTGCCTGCTGAGAAGAGCTGCCTTTCTTGGCCTGTCCCTTCCCGTCCCTTCCCTGCCTGTACAAAGGGCTCTTGACTTCTCCACCACTCCTGGAACTCCCTTGGCCTGGGCGTTCTTGTCACTTATATTCCTGAGGACAGGGCTTGGCCCTAAGTGACTTTCTTTGCCTGTCTGCATTGTCACCTGCAGTTAAGTCACACAGGTAATTCGTGACTTCCGTCTCTTGCTGGTAGATGGGTTCCATGGTGGTCTGTAGCTTCTCCATCTTGTAAGCTAGCGATCTGATGGGGAAGGATCATTATGACCCGGCTGACAGATGAGCAAACTGAGTCACGGGAGGCTGAAACAGTCCCTCACACTGCTGGAATGTGGAAGAGCCAGGTTCTGATGAACAGAGCTCGATCCCGAACCCGGGATGTCAGTGACAGAGGTCACCTGGAGAGGACCATCATGACTCATGAAGGGTGACATGGGGGTCATTTCCCATCATCCACAGGCTCCTGGTGGAGTGGCAGTGTGTGCTGTCCTCTCTGACTCTCCACCCCTCAGGTCCCAGCAGGTTGGGGGACTAGGGGTGACCCCAGTGCCCGGCCAAGGGCCAATTCCACAGAGCCCTGTTGCCGGGCTGCTGCCCCAGGCCGGTGGCCCCTGAGGAAACGCTCCGCTCCTCAGTCTCCAGCCATGAATCAAGAAAAGCTGGAGACCCGCTTCCGGGAGGCACGGCAGGAAGGAAGTGGCGGTCACCGAGGGAGTCTCACCTCCGAGGAGCAGCGGCTCTTGACGAGGAGCCGCCCGGTGGTCACTGCAGACGAGGGTGGCCCCTTCCAAAGGCCACAACTTTGGTAAATGGCCCTCAGGAAGCTTAGAATCTGAGGTACAGCCGATTCCTTGGCTGCAAACTTAGGGTGACGTCGGGCCTCACTCCTAGTGTCGCTGGCAGGCCCCAAGGACAGTGAGGATCAGGACGGCAACTGTCTGCTACTCATTATTACCTGCTCTCCTAATGATTACCGTGATTACCATCGCAGGGCTCGCCACTGCCTGGAGCGCGATGGCCAGGAACAAGTCCCACTAATACAGAGGCCCGGGGACGCCTGACCCGACTCTGTGATTATTTTCATCTACACTGCTGGTCTACAGGCGCATGGCTCCTAGGAAGAACAGCGGTGACCGTAGCTGTACATCTTAGGCATAACGATGCCTTGTTAATGTGACAGTGACATCAAAGTGCTCTGGGACCCAGAAATGCTGGCTTTCCTGGGAGGAAGGAACAGGAGCTGTTGGCCAAGGGGGCGCATGGGGCAGAGACACTCAGGAGCAGAAGGCAGAAAGGACGTCACCGCATGATGACAGCTCGTCCGCACAGATCAGAGGGGCCCATGGCAGGTCCACCAGAGCCACAAAGCGTCACCCTGCAGTGTAAGTATGCACTACCCACTGCGTGCGACACACGAGTATCTTTTTATATTTGACATTAAACCTAACTGGCCTCTTGTTTCTGCATTTGCTGAATTCCTGCTCAGGACGAACTCTGCCTGGAGTCTTTGAAGGGAAAACAAGAAATGGCTCTGACGCCCCCTCCCTGGGGGAAGCCAGGGTTGTCCTAGTGAGGCTCCGCGGACAGCAGGGCCCCACCAGCACGGCGCGCTGCCTCGGCCCAGGCAAGTGGGCGTGGAGGCCGACGATGCGGTAGGGATGCAGCTGCGGGCGCTGAGCTTGAAAACCGGAGTCCGAAGCGATGGGCAGCACCCGCGGGTGTCATCCCAGCAGGAAGAGTGGACGGAGATGAGGCAGCAGCCGAAGCGTTCTGGCCGTGTGCTGTCCCCTCCTCCTCTCCTCCTCCTCCATGCTGGCCGAGCTGCGTTTCCTCCCGCTCTATTTCCCCTTCCTTTAATGATCGAGCCTCACGTGGCAGCAGGTGGCAGTGACAGCGTCTCTGACCCCTTCCCCCCTCAGCACAGCCCATGGATGCCACCTGGAAAAAACAGGGCCTCGCCCCTGGGGCCGAGCTGGGTGTGAAGGCCTCCTCGGCACCAGCTCTTACTCCTGGCAGACGCCCGGCTTGGTCCCCCAGCCAGGGCTAAATTTAGCAGAACTGCCAGTGGCCTTGATGACTGAGGGGAGAGCCCTTAGTGGCAACCAGCTTCCCTTGCGTTCCATTGAGAGGAAGGCAAGTTGACAGCACTGGGGACTCGGTGAGGGCCAACAGAGCCTAGGGAGTGTAGTTGCGCCAGCCAGCAGCAGGCAGCCATTCTGTGACCTGTTTATTCCCCAGCCTGGCACAGCTCGCCATAAATCTGGTAGGTGTAAGACCAGCAGGCTCTGGAGAACGGAGTTAGCAAGCAGAGTGCAAGGCTGATCTTCCTCCATGGAGCCTGCCCCTAGTTCCTGGAATAACATTTGCCTTATCCTGGTATGAACATGTTTGTTCGCAATGCAATCCATGAGGGAAAACGGAACATAGCGTGGTCATCTCTACCTGTGTCACACCCTTCTATTCCCCATCCTTTCTGCACGAAATCCTCTCTGTCTTCTTATTCTTCCCAAGAAGAGGGCTCCCTATGCTAGACCTGGAGTGACTCCCATCTAAAAACCCCACATATTCAATCAACAAACACTGATTTACATATTTTAAAATAACAAAATTCAAAACTTTAAAATATTTTGATGGTACTTTGAAAATATAAAATGTAAAAAAAATTCACCTTTGACCTCTGATTTTACCCTGAAGAAAACAGTGTTTCATGTGGATCTTTCCATATTACTTATTCAATGCTTTTATCTGCAGAGTACATGAGCTGAATAAAATAGCCACAGTATGAGAAGCTACTTGGGTTGAAAGGGTCAACGTCACACACAGCAGGGCCACATACATATCAGGTATCGCCTGCCCGCCCTAGTCACCCCATCTCTTGGAGCTTTTACGTCCTAACGGAGCACAGCGGTGTCTTGCGAAGAAGGCAGGGGCAGGGGAGAGAAAGACACAGAAGGAGAGGAGAAAACTGGCCATAAGGTGAGGAAACTGTCTTTGAAGAGATCCAGCACCGTTTGTCTTTCAGACGATGTGGATGCCAATCGTTGGTAGGCGTCACCAAGGTTACACGGGCGATTCACACTGGAGCACGTTGGGAAACGGCGTTGGTGAAAACGCAGGCAGGCGTTCTGTGGCTGATGAATGCCGCTGATGAGTGGTGTTTTCCCTGTGCGATTAAAGTGATAGACCGATGGTTGCTCAAACCAAAAACTTCAGACGTGGGTCATTCCTGAGACAACGTGGGAGTCACGTTAGTCATTAGCCTTTTAACAAGGCAGGACCATGTATGCGCCATATTCCTATTTATGTGGAAGGGGTGACTGATTTCTAAGTAGACATTTTCTATGGTTTACAAAAATCTATTCTGGATTGGTTTCTGAATTCTCGAGATTTCTGAGGTCATTGTTATGACTTGGAGAGAAAAACATCCAAATGGAAGAGCCTTTTAGGTATGTTTAACCTGATTTAAACATTGCACACCATATACGTACCTGCATCACAGCACTATATTGTAGTCCATTAATATATACAGTTTTACGTTTTTGTGCACTCATTAAAGATTAATTTTAAAAAAGAAAAACCTTGTAGGATCTAACATGCAGCATTTTGTCTCAGAGTATGCTGGGAACAATGTGACCCAGAGAAAAATGCTTCTGCCCCCGAATTGATGAGAGAAAGAGAATCCACTTCCGAACCGCCTCCTACCATACTGAAACCCTTCCTGATGGGAAGCCGGGCCCTAAGAAAACCGGACAACAGCTTTCCACTCTGCGTCTCCTACACATCTGACTGTTTGTTTGTTTTTGTCAGAAAGACAGACTTGTTCTTCAGCCATGGAGTTTTCCAACATCTGCACAGAATAGCATGCTTCGGAGGGTCAGATGAAAAGAAAACTTCCCTCAGAGAGGGTTGGGAAAGATAGTAGCGTTTCTGTTTGAAGCCACAGAGAGCGGGGGAAAGCGCCAGCCACAGGCCCTCAATGAGCCATTGTGTGCGCCTGGCTCTGGCAGAAGAGGGACCCAGCAATGTGTGACAAGAGGGAAGGACAGGCGCTGACTGCACGGTCTGTCCTGTCGGCATCCACGTGGCCCTCGTGTGTAACGGTGACCACGAGTCACAGTGCAGAACCTTGTGAGCTCTACAGAACAGAAAGCAGGTCTAAACTCTGCCCCAGTACCCCGAGAGTGAGCCACACGGGAAGTACTAGACGAAAAGCTGAAGGAAAGAGGGAGAGGACAGGAATTCGTTTATCCCATTGCGATTCCCCACCACTCGCACTACAGCTTGCTGGTCGACCGCATTGCCTTGGCCGGTGCTGGAAGAGAGTAAAGTAATCAATGCTTCTGGGATGGAGCGCGTTCTTCGGTTGTGGTTGGATTAACAATAGATTAAAATTGATATTATAGTAAAGAGGAATGCTAGTGCAGAGATGCTCATAAATAAGCACTTCAAAGAAATTGGTTTCATGGAAAGGAAGTTTTCAAATGCATTCTGGTAACTAATTAGCTTTGTCTCTAAATCTTCTAGGTGCCAGGCACATGCCTAAGCAAGAGCGAGAAGTAGCTGTCTTCGGACTGGGAATGCGGGGGTCAGTTTTGCACGTGGAAGGTGACTGTGCTGTCCAAGGGGTGCACTGTCAGCAAAATCAAGTATGGGCAGCTGGTTTTGGGGGGCCTAGAAAAGGCCACGCCCCTGCCCGGCTGTTGTGATGCTCTGGTACTGCTGCAAGGGTGGGGCTGGGGGGGCGCACACCCCCTGAACCCATGCTCATAGAAAACCACGTGGAAGAAAGAAGACGGGAGCCAACGTCAGACCCTCCTCTGCCTCTGTTCTGCCTTGGAGACACAACATGGGTGGAAACATCATGGGTTTGAAGCCAGCTTTGTCTCCCTAGATGGGCGATGTGAGCAGGCCACAAATTCCTTCTCAGTTTACCAACCTGTAAAATGGGAATCAATAACTGTTTGAGAGTAATCACGATGATTAAATTGAAGCAAATTTTGGCATTATTTTGTAAAGCATAAATCACTTTGTAAATATGTCACTACAAGTCATCCAAACTAGCACTTAAGACCACATTGCAGGCCAAGGGTTTTGCTAAGCATTTTAATCGAACTTAAAGCTCATAATAACTCTATGAGGTAGGTAAGAATCTTAGCATCTTTTACAGGCCTGAAAACTTACAAGCAAGTGTTCAAACAAAACGCTCTGGGCAAATAAGGTGATGATTGTATTCAGGGGATTGAAATAGGGAGAATTTATCAGTAATTTTTTTTAATTAAAAAAAAGTATTACAGTAGAAGATACAGTGCCATTAATCCCCTTGAAAATATTTCTGCTCCCTTCAAACATACTTATCCTGTCCTTGCGCTTCCGTTTCTTCTTTCATTAGCATGTGCTTGTGGTACACACACACACGGCTCTCGCAGGGGTCTGAAGGCTGGGATCTCAGCGAGTCACGGAGGAAAGGAGTGGGGCGCAGCTGGGGACACACGGGCTGAGCCATTTCCTGGAGCACAAGGGCCGGAGTCCTGACCGCTGCTGTTTTCCGGGAGCTCGAGACTGAGGCAAAACGCAGCACTTCCATGGGCTGAAACACTTGCCCACGATCTCGCAGTTCGTCCTAGCAGTGCGAGGAGTCCCAGCAGTGAGAACACAGTATCCTGAGCGGTCATGCCACCAATGCGAGTGGACGCCCCTGACGGTTTACTCTGTGCTGCTGGCTTGGTGACCCTTCTCATCACGGGGACTTCAGCACCAGCAAAGACGGAAAGGTTTATTTTGGCTCGCAGCTTGCAGAGGTTGCAGTCCTCGGCTGGCTGGCCTTAGGCAGGGTGGCATGGCGAAAGGGCCAGGATGGAGGACAGGAAGCAGAGAAGGGAGGGGACGCAGGGAGGTGGACCTCCCAGGCCTCGCCCCGAGGGACTGCCTCCTCCCGCCAGGCCCCGCCTCCTCCCGCCAGGCCCCGCCTCCTCCCCCTGGGCCCTGCCTCCTAGCAACAAGTCAGCTCTGAGCCCCAGGATCCATCTTCTTTCAGAAGCCCTGCCTATGCGCGCATGAGGCTCGTGGGGAACATCGAGATACAAACCGTAACACCGCCTCACACTAAAATCTTTCCGGACGTTCCATGTAGGACAATCCCAGGAAACCTAGTTACTGTTTCTGCTTTTCCGGTCATCCTGCCGGTTGTCAGATAAAATAACACACCCAGGAAAAACGGACGGTGAGGGGAAGCATCGGCTTCGGCCTTGGACTCCGACCGGCGGCCCCGATGTCTGCTAGCAGGTTATGTCAGGATCAGTGCGACAGATCGAACATCAAACACCCTTTTCTGGTCATGGCACTAAGAGTCACTGTTGGTTACAGTCATTCATTTCTCTGCCTATTTTCTTTCAAGCTACATAGGAACATCGCATCAGACTCCCGATTCTCCCAAGATCACTGGTGAGAGTTTAAACCGTAGATGTCGGTGGGTTTTAAGATTAAAATGGCTGTGATACGAACACAGGAAAAGAGACGTCAAAGTGCACAGAAACCATAAACAAAGAAAACCTTTGCTTTGAGTCACTGGTGTTCTGCACCTCACGGAAGAGTTCACACTGGGGTCCCAGCTCCCGAAATCAGTAAGGAATGGCGTTGAGACTGCTGACTCACTGCTGCAGCCTCCCAGCACGCGTCAATTACTGGGTTCAGTGCTTCTAACACTGTTCGGCCCCCCATTCAGCTGTGGGATGAATGGTGAGCTCTGTCCCGCCACACTGATTCTCACCTCTGTACAGTGTTCAATATGTTCCAGGAGAATTTCAACACCTCATTGTAGAGAAGGCTTCGTGTCAGGCAGTTCTGCCCATTGTAGGCTCATGCAAGTGTTCTGGGTGCTTTAAATTAAGCCGGCCCAAGCCGTGCTGCTCCCCAGGTCAGGTGAATGAAATGCGCTTTGGCTTAACATTATTTTCAGTCTGCAGTGAATTTACTGGGACAAAACTTCATTACGAGCAGAGAAACATCTGCAGCAGTTACTTGAAGGCAAGGCAAAATCTCCCTAGCCAGAGTCAACCTCAGCTGGAGAAACGAGCTTACCGAAGAAAGAATGTGTCTTTTAAAAATGCAGACAGAGCTGGAATATTGAAAGCACGGTGAGAAGACAGGTGGCGACATTTCCGAATCCTCCCAAGGCCGGTGTGGGGAGGGCGTGGTGTCTACAGGTATGAAGCTGATGCCCGTCCATACTGACGTCATCCAGGGGACTTCTCTTCCAATTTCCAATTTACTCCGCTGATAAAGGCAGCACCACGGAAATCTCATCACCCTCTGTGACTGTGACTGGGGCTGGTTCACTGATCAGAATCAAGAGAGGGATGCAAACCATCGTACAAGCGCCCCATCCGCCTAAGTGTCTCATTTGATGTATTATTATCTTAACACTCAGAATAAACTCCTGCGGATGCTTGGCTGATGGCTGCGCTACGTGGACCCCGCCCTGATATTTCTTGCATTGATACACACGGAGGACAAACACTGGGTTGTCTACTATCGTCCTTCTACTTCGTTAAGTCAGAGCTGGAGCGTCAGGCAGGGGTCTGGGGATCTGGGGGTCTCTCATGGGGAGACCCTCCGCCTCTCTGGGTTCTTGCTCTCACTCCAGCAAGCTCGTCTCAAAGCTGAAAGCCTCCAGCAGAAAATAGGGAAGTCAGGTCCAGTGGGGAATGCGGACGTCGGAAGCGAAGGTAGTGCGAAACAGACGTTTACCGCTACTATTGCGAACGCAGGGGAAGCTGCCAGGTAGCACGCTAAAGGGAGGGAGAGTTCCAGTGCGGTTCTCAACACGCAGTCTTCTCCCTGCCCATACTTGTAGGGTAAGCTGGTCCCTCAAAATAGCTATGTCACTGATTGGTGTAATCTTGGCCAATCAGGGTCTCAGCCTTTGTTTCTGGGGTGAGCTAGGAGTCACGGGGTCTAAGGGCACCCAGTAAATGTTTGCAAAGGTTTCACAAAAGGCAACTTTCTCAAGTACATAGTGCAAAGTAAGTGCGTGGTCACTTCTATAACCATCAGCCACCCAGGGCACGACCTATGTCCCACAACATTTCCCTCTAACTGTCCCCATGGGTGGAGAACTTATTAATGACTGCGGAGCAATTTAATTCTGATCGCTTAGTTCTAGAGTTTTCTCCTTCACGGCTATAATAGCTTTTTCTGCACTTTAGATAGAGATTCTACAGTTCTGTGCCATTTTTAAAAACAGTTTGTTTTGATCAAATTCTTCCATGATTTAACTTTGTCTCTCATAGAAACAATGACATGTTTAACTCCTATTTCCCTGCGATGCATCTTGCTGCAGTTTATTAAATTACACAGTGACGTAAAAGTACGAACGATGCAAAGATTGACCTGCTTCCCGTCTGCACCCAGACCAACGGGGGGAGCGGAAGTACTTGCGTTGGTCCTGCGGGAGGACAGAGTGCTGAACCTGAGTCCCCCGGGGTGTCAGCTTTCCTCCCTGCCCTTTGTGTGGGTTAGAAGCTCTTCCCACCACCTCAGGTGTCGCAAGCTATCGCCCTTCTGCAAAGCATCAAGGCAGGGTCTGATCTGTACGGTGTGTGTTTCTATTTCCTTGCTCCTCTCAGCAATGCTGTCCCGGAAGAGAATCATCATCAATAAAACCACTTCCTCTCCACCAGCCTGCTATCATCGGTCCACCGAGACAACTTCGATTCACGCAGGCTGGACACTTGTCATGGGGGAGCTAGGTCTGCGAGGGGACGGGAAGCACAGCGCACTTCCTTCCGGGCCACTGTGGTGCTCCACTTGGAAAGAAGGGGCCACACCCAGGGGCTTCCCTGGCACTTTTATCATGGATCAGAACTGCCCCTTCTGAGGGCAGTAAGATCTGCAAATGGAGCTTCCCCTCCTCTCTCCTGATGGCTTCCGCTGCTAGACTTTCTCACTGGCTGTCACCATGAAGTCCTCGGTGATGCTGACTTTATTACTTCTCTGCCCCACACCCTTCTCTTTGTAACCGAGAAGAGAGCCAGGAGAGTTAAACCCTCAGACACTCAAAGCCAAGTCGCAGCACATGGCCTCTGGGCTGGTTGCCACCAGCTTAGGAGATGTGATTGAAAACCACAGTCAATGCCTAACTTTTGAAAAAAAAATGTCTTTGTTTTGAGACAGGGTCTCTCTATGTAGTTCAGGCTGGCCTTGAACTCACAGTGATCCTCCTGCCTCAGCCTCCCAACTGCAGATATTACAAGTGTGTGCCACCATGCCTGGCTGAATTTTCTAAAAATTTATTAAATTTAAAGATGTGTTGTCATTTATCCCTCTTATAATCCCCTCTCACTTTGAACACACTTATCCCATTGTTCTTGCCACTTTCTGCAGTAGTTCCGGAGTTCTCTTTCCTGAGTGTCTTTAGCTGCACTGTCCTGGCCACCTTAATGTCCTCAATGGATTCAAAATATTTCCCTTCCATGGCATTTTGACTTTGGAGAAGAGCCAGTAGTCACATGGTGCCAGATCCAAGGAACAAGGTAGATGAAGATACAGCATCATATTTTTATGAGCCTGCCTTTTTATTGGATGGTGCTCAGCAGCAGCATTTCTCATATTTTTGATCACACCTTGTAAAGACACTCAGGAAAGAGGACTCCAGAGCTGCTGCAGAAAGTGGCAAGAATCATGGGATAAGTGTGTTTGAAATGAAAGGGGAGGATTTTGAAGGGAATTCATGGCAATGTGTCTTCTCCTGTAATATATTTTAAAATTTAAATATTCATTGTATTTTTGATTGCCCCTACAGATCTCATTAGTTCATGGTCACTCCCAACAAAATGAATAAAATAACATGAGGAAAAATTAAAAATGAAATGCCTGCATGGAAATATCGTAAGACCCCAGCGATAGCATCTCAGCATCCAACAGTGCTCATAGAGGTTCCCTGGTGTTGCCAGAGGGAATGTCTGGGGTGGTTTTTTTTTTTTTTTCATTTTCTAATTAGAATTAAGCTCACCCTTGGATTCTCTCTGTTTCTAAAGCCTGCATATGATTTACTCTTCTCCTTGGCAAAATGCATCCTAATTACTAAGTGTGGGACTCTGAGACCTGAAGCAAGAAGAAATGTGGTCTGTGTGCATCTGGAACGTGAATCAAAGGTCACAGCAAACACCATTGTCCTGACTAGGGGATGTGGCTTTTCTGCCCAGCCTCTGGGGTGTTTATCATTATCAGGATAGCAAGGGAATTGCACTGGGGGATAAAAGACCCTATTCGAATTATCTAAATAAGAAGAAATAATACAAATGCTGACATTTTGATGTAGAAATGAGCAGAACTTCAGGCCACTGCTGCTGTGCAAGATTATAGGACGGATGTACTTTCCCAAGCACACAATCAGCTCCCATTAAATAAGCGGGGAAGGCTGTCACCTGTGCACAGTCATCAGGGGTCAAAAGATGACAAACCAAGCCAGGAGAGTGTTGCAAATCAGCCTGGGATGCGGGGCCTCCGTCTGCCTTTGTTCACCTGTGTTCTGTGGCTGCTTCTGGCCCAACTCCGGCCCTTTTCAGAGAAACATCCCCAGGCCTGCTCTAGGCAAGCTTAACCTCCAAATGACTCAGGAGATTCGAGCGTGGAGCCCTGTGAAGAAGAACCAGGATGAAGCTGGGTTAGGATCCGATCCACTTGCCCTCTCAGCAGCCGCTCCTAGAACATCCACATGGTGCCTGGTACCAGGCAGGCGATGGACACGAATGTGGACGAGGCAGGACCCTCCACTCGGGGACCTCACAGCCTCCTGGTCCCATCAATTCACACTGGCCACTGTGGGGAGGTTGTTTCTCAGAGGATTGGTGTCCCCGGTGGGAAGGCAAGGGTCTACTAGTGCATAGGTAAGAGAGGTGCTATGAGAATTTCAGGAGAAAATGCAGAAAATGACTCAGCACGGTGCCCAGCACAAAAAGATAACTCGATCAATATTAATTAATGTCTTACTCTCAAGGAATAGATGAACGAAAGGCTGCTTTGTTTTGTTATGTCAAGGTCCACGCATGCAATGGATCATTTAATCCTGGGCCACGTCGTTGTGCGACAGTCCGTGTCGTTGAACGACGCGTCCTGGGAAGTGAAGTTAGTGAGAAGGGCCGCACGCAGCGACGAGTTCGAGCTTCACAGAGGAGAGGCCGGCACAGGACTGGAGGGAAACCACGAAGAAGGACTGAGGACAATCACGTCTCTGTTTCATAGACAGTTTTAGCAATATTTGGAATTCTGAGCGGGCGCGAGATCTACCTGCAGCGAGCCGTTGGGGTCTGACCAAGCGCTCTCCCCGCCAACCCAGGGGACAGCCAGGCAGGCCCCTGTGCTCACACAGCCACTGCAACGCGGAGGAGAGTCGTCGAGTTCCCAGGCCTCGTCTGCTCCAGCACGGGTCCCGGGAGCCCCCGTGTCCGGAGCCCGAGCTCACGCCGCACAGGACCGTGTCTGCCCCGTGGCTGAGCTGGGATCCGCACCGAGCTCAAGCTGGACCTCAGCCCTGGGCGTGCGGGATGGTTTCCGACTGCAGGTCAGGGAGGCGTTGGCTGTACAGAGGCCTTCCCGGGGCACTGTGTTTCTATGGGGTTAGATTTGCGAAGATGCTATAAGGACGCCACATGTAATCTCAGAGGAGGAGCTGCGCGGTCTGACAGAGCCCTGCAGGAATCTGCATTCGCTTCCACCCTGGCCGTCGGCACAGCGACCCTCTTTCTTTCCTTTTTTATGCATTTTTTCAGTTGACGTAAAAGCAAGATTACGTGTACTAATGTGAAAAATATTTGTGTAGTATAAATGTTTTTATAGTAAAGCTTTAAGAATACCTTAAATAGATTACTTCTGTTAGGTCTGGTTAGGTGGGGGAAATTACTGTCCTTAGCATCTTAATTAAAATAATGCTATAATGTTAGCAAAACAAACAAAAATCATTTGACATATTTATGTGGTAATTACATTAAAAAAAGATTACTCTCCATTAGTCTTCCTGATTGTACTAAGCCATCTGTGCTTGTAAAAATAATAATAAACAATGAATATCAATATGCCATATGTACTTCATTGTTTAATAGTAATTAAGCAATAATCCTGAAGCAACACTTGTTCACTGTGGTAATTACTTTAAAGGTAATTATTTCATAATAAATGATAATCAATTATTTATAATATTAACAATAGTTTTCTTAATTTTATTTTAACCTTTGAAAATTGCTGGCGGCCGCAGTCTATCTCTGCAGCTGTGGTGGAAATCAGTAGTTCCACTGTGTCAGTAAGGAATTTTCCACAAATCAGAATTCTTCTTGTGTGACTGCTATAAATATCTCACCTACCTTATTTTTTTTTTTTTTTTTTTTTTGGTGGGTACCGGGGGGTCGACCTCAGGACCTCGCGCGCCAGCAGGCACCCGTGCCGCTGAGCGATATCACCGGCCCCTTTTTCGTATGTGGGTTCCGGGAGTCGAACTCGGGCCCTCGCACTTGCAAGGCAGGCGCTTACGCCGCTGAGCCATCTCACCGGCCCTACCTTATTACTAAAAATAAATGGTTTTAATAAAACTTCTGGCAAAATGTGAATTGTAGAGTGATCAATAATACAACATAACTGCAAAAATAATAGAATGTTATGACCCAAGTAAGAGTATGTTATTAGCAAACACTGTTTGATTTGGGGGACAGGGTGAAAAATTCTGAGATTTACTGCCTATCGCAGATATATACTTTCCAAATGGGTCAGCACTGACTTTAGCTTTAGACTGGTTACTACCACATTTCAAGGAATAATGCATAATATGATACAGAGGCGACTAACTCAACATATATTTAAGCAGTAAAACAATACAGACAATTTATGGTGTACAGTAAGCATTTTGCTTGACTTTTAATATGGCAAAGAAACAATGCATTAGAATAAAGTCATTCTTTCTGAATTTGCAATCAAAGAACAAAGCTCTTATTTTAGTCTCTTTCCTTGGTGTTTGTCTTAGTCACTTTCTTCATGGCTGAGACACAATACCCAACACCCACAATTTAAAGGAGGAAAGATTTATTTTGGCTCAGAGTCTGTAGAGGTTTCCGTCCATGATGGGCTGGCTCCAAGGCTGGGCGGCACAGCAGAAGGGTCTGGTGGAGGAGAGCTGCTTAAGGCATGGAGCACAGGAAGCAGAGAGAAAAGGAAGGAGCCGGGAGGGAGATGGAGCTTCCAGGCCATGCCCCAGGGACTACCTCTTACCAACAGGCCCCGCCTCCTCCCACCAGGCCCCACCCTTTAGCTGCAAGTCAGTTATGAGACCCGTCAGCCAATCACCTTCCAAAAGCCCCGCCTATGAGTGCGTGAGGCTCTTGGGGGACATCCTGACAGAAACCAGAGCAGTGCTCCCACCATGACAAGCAGTTCTCAGAACAGGCCCAGCAGTCCCTAGGCGAGTCTTTCTCAACCAGAGGCAATTTTGTCCCATGAGGAACATTTGGCCAAGTCTGGAGTTTGGTTGTCACCAGCAAGGTGGGGTGCTCTTGGCATCATCCAGGGGTGATGCTCCTCACCCTGCAGCACACAGGACCCACCCCAAAGAGTTATCTGGGCCTGGATGTCAGCAACGAGGAGGTTGAGAAGCCAGGCCTGTTGCGCAGTTCAGTCATTTACAAAGGAGGTAGAGTATTGCCGCATGGAAAGATCCGAAGCAGAACGAAAAGACCCGACCATCAGGAGCTTTGCTTTTCCTCGTTTTCCACCAGAGGAAAGAGGAAATATCTTGGAAGCAAAATCTTCTCCCCCTAAATTATGGAATTAAGCTGCAAAAAGCTGAAAACTCCTCTGGCTATTTTGTGGGGGAAAACAAGTTCCTGAAGTAGATGACTAGATCAAAACAATCCCGAGGCTGCGTAAAGAGGGGAGCGGCCAGGTGTCCTACCACACAGCTCGCTTCGGAGGTGGCTGGCAGGGCTGCTTCCACGCCCACACACCGTCATCAGCCACGGCTGCTCCTCGGACACCGGGGCGAGGGAGCCCTGCTCACTGCATAACCGAGGGCCTCTTGGGAGGAGCCAGAGCGTACAGAGGCTCCGCTGCTTCCAGGCTGGCCACAGAGAACAATGTCCCCCTCAGGAGATACGACTCCCCAGTCACCACGGAGGCCTGCGCATGCTCGGTGCTGTTCTCCGGGACTCACGGCTCGGGGCTCACAGCATGGGTGGCGCTGTTCGAAGGATGACTGGGGGCTGTTGGCAGCTGGGCTTCACCCTGATTTTAAGACCAGAGAGCAAGTAGGAGGGGTGCTGGCTGCTTTTGGAAATCACAGCACTCGATGACTGACTCCCAGTGCAGGGCTGGAGGAGATGTAAGCCATTCTCTTACCCCTCCGGCCAACCTCTGCCTCCGTCTAAGTTCAGCTTCTGTCTCGTATCTTCCCTTCCTTCCCTCTCTCTCCTTCTTTCCTCCCTTCCCTTTCTTCCTTCCTTCTTTTTTCCTCCCTCCTTCCCTCCTGCCCTTCTTCTTCCCCTCCCTTATTTCCACAAGTATCTATTAAATGCCTCTTCTGTGCGGTGTTATGTTTGAAATGATACTGCAGTAAGCAGAAGAGGCGAATCAATACGTGTGTTTTTCAGATTTAGGGGAAAAAATGAACAAAATAAAAAAATAAAATAAACTTCATTAAGCATCCCTGGATGTGGAAAGCGGGAGATAGCGCACACACGGGCAAGTGTTCGGATAGATCTCCTTGTCCACGTGCTCCTTACCTCCGGTCGGGAGTTCGGGTCACAGGTCATCTCCTGCTGCGCAGGCTCAGGAGCCCCATCCTGGAATCGAGGAGCTCTGAGATGTGAAGGGAGCTTCCACGGGATGTGTCAGCTGTGAGAACAGGAAAAGGGGGGTTGCTAGAGTCATGGGGGGAGGGCTGCACCCATGAATCGTATTCGAGGCCTCCTGAAAGGTGATCAGGTGCGAAGTGCAGTGGGGAGGCGGCTGGGGAGGTGGGAGGTGGAGAGAGATCATGCGATGTAGGAGGGGAGGCTCTGGGGTGCAGGGAGGGACTCTGGATAGCATGTGACTTTTGGGACTGGGACCCGTATGGCCACCGGGAGGCGCTGCTGCAGCCACCTTTGTGTGACTATGGTGGCCTGTACCCACCCGTGGGTTTGGCAAGGTCAAAGCTGGGCATACTCCGAAGAGCGGGCCAAACTGGTTTCCTGACTAGGTGTGGAATGTGCAAGATGAGAGGACAGAGAGACTCTCAGATTGACAGTCAGAAAACAAAGCTGACCTGTCTTTAGGGACATAGAGAAGGGTGTGTGTGTGTGTGTGCGTGTGTGTGCACACACTTGTGAGGGTGGCAGCGTCTCTGAGCTGCTCCTGTGGACTCCCAGGGCTGTGGGTTTGCAGGGTTGGGGGCAAGGTCTCCATGGGCATTAGGGGTCCTCGGGGTGTGGGCATGTACACCCCACATAACGGTTTTTCAAACTTCCATTTCTTCCTCCTTTAAACAGGGCTGCTCTCTTATTCGACACTCTTTAGGTTCCCCTTCTCATAATTCTGTCACATTTAGTTAGTTGAGAGCTTGGCCCTACTAACCTGGATTATTCTCTGAGTTGTTCTGGAAAAGTCTGGGTGTCTGTTTTTCTTGTATCCGCCATGGCTGGGTCTTCATTCTGGGGACAGCGAGGAGGCCGGAAGTATGTAGACTAAGGTCACAGGATTCCGGCCATCCATGGTCTGTAATCCTGCAGTGTGTTCAAGCAAGGCAGCTCGGGGTTTAGAAAAGGAGATGCAGTGACAACTGCCCTGTCCCCTCAAAGTCACTGAGGAGTTAGGAGACAGTGAGAGGTCTCCCTCAGGGCAGGAAGTCAGGCCGGAAGCCCCGTCGGTCAGTATCAAAGCCACGGCTGCCTTTCTTTCAGGTGCGCTCTGTTAGCATCCAAAGTCTGCTGTTTTCTACTCCGTGCCCTTTTTCACAGGGCAGCGTTTCCGTGCCATTAGGTCAGGCAGAGAGGTTGGGCAAATATTTGGATAATATGATCAATGCCGGTAATCAATACCATCAATACAGTCATCTCTGGGGAACCTTCAGAAAAACTTCACTCCTTTCCAGCAGAAGAAAAGGACAAGGACGGCGTCTGTCATGTTGCCTGGCATCATTTGGAAGAGACATTTGCAGGTGTGGCCAACAACTCTCACCAAGGAGCACGTCCGTCAGACACTTGTCTAGGCACCTGGGGACAGAGGCCTCGAAAAAGATCCCAAGTGTTACCGGAGACACCGACTGTCATTTCCAGCTCTGGCGGAGCATGCGCTCTCCAGAGCTAACATTTGCCTCCCTGTTTGGAAAGCGACCCAGCAGGAGCGAGCGAAGAAGGAAGACAGGGACAGCGCAGCTCCCCACAAGGTAAACATTGTGTTAAGATAATTGTTAACTTTGGAGCGAGCCCACCACGGGATGCGTTTAACTACCCCAAACTCTACACCCCTCTCCTCGCCCACACCGCAAGCCCGCTGCGGAGAAAATAAGTAGAAATCCCTCAGACCGGAGGTTACAGCAAACCCGGGTCACAGTCAGAGGAACAAGTGGGGAATTCTTTCACCTAACACCAAATACCCGCAGTGCTTTAAGGAATACTGAATTTGCAACCACAGCCGCTCATTGAGGACCTGCCAGGCCTGAGCTTTACAAATGACTTAAATTTCTATAACAGTCATAAATAAGGACATCCAGGGAGACTGAGACTGGCAGGCACTGCCACCTCCTCCAGGAAGCCTGCCTGATCTCAGGAAGGAACCGATGGCCCCTCCTAGACCTTCCATGACCCCTGCCACTCTCCTCCTGACCTGAAAGTGTCTGTCACCCCCGCCTGCTCTGGACGGTGATAATTTCTAGTCCAGGATTGGAATAGAAACTCCAAAAGACAAGGGGTCCTGCCTCTGTAGGGCTCATGTAGGACTTCCTAAGTCTGCCTAGAGACTTTCAAATATTGTCATACACACACACACACACACACTAAAAAATAAAATAGGGCCAGGAGCCCTATCGATCTACACAGTGCTGCATAGCTCAGGAGTCCAGAATGGTGGAAATAAGACCCTGGCTCGGAAATTAGAAATAACCATTTGGTTGCTTCCTTCTCTATACGAGGGAAGGAATAAGAAGGATCTGCCCCAGTTCCCGACCTGGAGGGTTTCATTTATTTATTTATTTATTTATTTATTTATTTATTTATTTAGGTTTCCGGCTCTCTTTATACTTGAATGTCACCCCTGCCGCCTGCCCTAACCGCTCCAGAAATTGCTGTGGGATCCTAGCGGAGGAAGACCCCGAACAAAGACGGACCATGTGCATTTCACAAGGGATGCAGTCAGCGTTTCAAAATAGGAAAAAACAGTGCATGGAAGGTATATGTATTTGAGTACACGCATTTTCAAGACAGGCACCGTACCAGAGGCTGGACAGGTCTGTGTCTGGCAGGAAAGTCGGGGAGCAAATACAGGACAGGGTGCTACTCAGGAGGAAGGAGGAGGGGCGTGGCAGTGGGAGTGCGTAAGGAAGGGCTGTTGCCATGCCCGTTGAGTACAGCAGAGAAGTTCCCTGCCAGCACGTCCTTGGGGAGACGGCGTGACTGCTGCAGAGTAAAGCGTCTCTGTCATTTTCTGAGGTCCGCGGCAACAGAGTAATTCTGGAATCCCTGGGACATTTTCCCTGCTGTGCTGAGAAGGCCTATCCAAGAACAAAAGCAGAGCCATAAAGACTTGATCACTTTGGTTGAGCTTCCAGATCCAGCTATTCCTGAAGTCTTCATGAATAGAACTTTTCAATACCACGAACAGAATACTTCCTGCTTTCATTCAAGTCAGTTCGGGTTTTTTTATTATTATTATTATTATTATTATTATAGTCTGGTTGTGTTACCCAGACCCTGCAAGTGCTGGGGACACTGAGGGAACTAAGATGCCCCCGATAGGGAATTCACTTACGGACACTGTGTGTTCTGTGAACAATCAACAAAGAGCCAGGTGTCCAGAGAGGTAGGGAGAATGTCGGCAATCAGGTGACACAGTGACCCTGTGAGTGTCACAGTTCCCAGCTCCCTTGCTCTCGCTCACCAGCCTCATGAACAGGTGGCCCTGAGAGCGGGCAGAGGGGATGCCTGGGCTCAGCTATGAGGGCATCCGCCAGCGAGATGCATCTGACTCCAAGCATGGGTGTGTCCCCGCCCCGCCAACAGACCACTCCCGGGCCCCTAGTATGGCACCATTTCCTGGGAGCTGATTAAAATAAGAAAGGTTCTATTTGAAGGAGGTCACTTTGCCATCACCGCCCGCAGTGCTCCACTAAAGACGCAGGGCACAGGGGCTGCCTCACGCACCACCGAGTTTGCCCTGGGCAAGGCCTCCTGGTAGGGAACTCATTTCACACCCATGAAGCATGGCAAGGCTCCCTGGCTCCTGGAGTCACTCATTCTGTCCTGCACCTCGTCACCTTGGGCAGCTGAGCCAGTGAGAAGGACAGTTATGGTGCAACCCTGTGGCTCACACAGTGGTGCAGGGCTCATGCCGCACAGGCCACGCCACCTGCTCTCTGAGCTGGCCACCAAGTTTCCCACATCCGATGTGTGAGTGGCTGGTTGTGGGAAAGCCAAGGAAGGAAACACTGTGAAACTGGGACTGTTGCCCTCCTAAGTCCTGCCCCTGCTCGGCCCTGGTAAGAGTCACGGGGCCCACGCCTGGTCACAGGCACAAGTGAGTGGCGGAGGGACACAGATACTGCTGGACTCTGGACTGGGCAGAGTCCTCTCCAGCCCACACAGGGTCAGCCTCCTGCCTGCTGGCACTGATGACCAAGAAAGGCCTCAACGTGGCCATAGACACAGCGGCAGCTTCCCGCAGCTTCTCCAGAGCCCCCTCCTGTCCAGGCAGCCCTCGGGCATTCTCAGCAGACCAGGTCCCCAGGAGGCTCCCCCACTTCGAGCCAGGCCAGTTTTAACACTGTTAGTAGTGTGTGTGTGTGTGTGTGTGTGTGTTACTGGGGATCAAATTCAGGGCTTTCACACTGAACTATACCCTCAGCCCCTTTTTAAATTTTAATTTAGAAACAGACTCTTGTTAAATTGCTAAGTTTCCCAGGCTGGGCTCAAACTTACCCTCCTCCTGCCTCAGCCTTCCAGAGTTCTGGGATTACAGGTGTGCTCCACTGTGCCCAGCTAGTTAGTAGCTTTTGAGTCCCTAGTTAGTAACCCATGTGACTCTGGTCCTCACCTCCTTTTCTGGAATGTACCTCACTATTCCTGCCCCCCTACTATAGGTTTCTCCAGAGCAATTCTTTTTCTTCGAAATGACATTTATTTACTTCTTCGGGAAAATAAGAAACAAAATTTACAAGAAAGTTTTATGCAACATTTGAGAGACATTTGAATAATTTTATTTACCTATGCACACACATTTATAATTTTTAAAACACAAATATGATGTCTAATTGCACTACAACTTAAAATACCACAACAAGAAAAGATTGGTGATGATTGTGATGTTTAATTCCATGTGTCAGCCTGTCTGGGCCATGGTGCCTAAATATTTGGTCAAACATTATTCTTGTTGTTTCTTTGAAGGCGTTTTTGGGTAAGATTAACATTTAAATTGGTTATGATAATCAGTTTGTCACTGCTGTGAAAAAACACTAGAGAGAACCACCTACAGGAACTAAGATTTATTTTGGCTCATGACTAGGCCCATAGTGAGGTGGAAACGTCACTGTGGAAGGGTGTGGCAGAGGAAAGCTGCTAACCCCATGGCAGACATGGCAGATGGCCAGGGAGAAAGGGGCCAGGGCCAGGTACAATCTCCAAGGGCAGCCTCCATTGCCCATTGCCTTCAACCCTACAAATTCCATCTCCTCCTCATAATGCTATCACATGAAATTAGAGACATCATGCTCCAATCACCTGAAAACCCCACCTCTGAACACAGAACAAGACTGTGGGGGGACATTTCAAATCTGAACCAGCAGACTGGTGAATGCTGGGCAAAGTGGATGCCCCTCCATAATGTGGATGGGCCTTGCCCTGTCAGTTGAAGGGTTTAGGTCAAAAGTTTATCAGAGAATAAAAAATTCTGCCCGTGGTCCCCTGGTCCTCTGTGGGTCTCTAGCCTATGGGTCTGCCTTGAAGATTTTGGACCAACATCTCCACAACTGTGGGAGCCAGTTCCTTCATTCTCTCATCCCTCTCTCATGTTTCCCTCTCAATATCCCCCTCTGTGTACCCTTTGCACGCACCTCTCTGTTCTTATGCATGTATCTGTGTAGTCATGAATCTTTCCGAAGAACCTGTCTACATGGGTGAAGAAAATGGTGTCTTAGCATTAAATAAGTTCTGATCTTCTACTCAATATTTTGCTTCAGCCCATTAAATATTATAGCAATCGCTTAGACTTAGTCTAGATTGCAACTGAATTAATTAATGATCATTTCCAGAAAGTAAATCGAACGGCTCTGTTACCCTTCTATGAGTTCTCGATGAACAGTAATAGTTGTGGGTGCTCCCTGAGTAACAGGGAAGCACTCTGATTAGTAAGTAAGTCTATGAATTCCTTGAATGTTGATTGCCTGAACTTTTGTCTCATTCAGGGAGAAATGTGGTGAATCCGGGAAATAAGAAGCCACATGGGTTCTTTAGAGTCCTGCTGACTGTAGAGACCTAGAATCCCCGGGAAGAAACCTCATGTGGCAGTTCTTCTTTTCCTAGCAGGTGAGGACACCATCAGCATCCTAGGTATCCTTCAAATTCGCCTGTCACTGAGGGAGGCTGAGGGATGAGCAGACGGGATAACCCAGATGGTAAAACCAAGCCATCCACGTGCTATTCCACCAACAGCGAAAAAGACACTTAGAAAACCCAACACGTTTTCCTTTCCTGCGTAGTAGAAGCCCGTGCTCTGAATATAAATGTGTACAAATGCACTCCACGCCAACACACCATTGTGTGTCCCAACAGAAAGGCCCAAAATGTGTAGATTCGACCTAGCACGGGCTTCTGCAGGAGCGCCTCATACTTACAGAAAAGGAGACGGACAAAGGAGAGAGGAAGCGTGGACTGGTCAACCCAATTACGTTTCTTGTATTGGGAGCTACTCACTCAGAACATTAATTCCTAGGGAATGAGGTTTTACCTACAAGGGCTGATCCAAGTAACCATGTGTTTAAATTTTTAAAAAAAATTACAGTAAGAGACACATTGTCCTGAATCCCCTTCAAAATCCTCCCCCTCACTTTGAACACACTCATCCCATCATTCTTGCCACTTTCTGCAGCAGCTCTGGAGTCCTCTCTCTGAGTGTCTTTACAAGGTGTGATAAAAAAAAAAATACAATAAATCCTGATGCCGAGCGCCATCCAGCAGAAAGGCAGCTCGTAAAGACATGCCACTGTGTCCTCATCCACCTTTTCCACCTTATTGTACGACACACCTCCTGGCTCTTCCCCAAAGTCAAAATGACCATGAAGGGGAGACATTTTGAATGGATTCATGACATCAAGGCAGCCAGGACAGCGCCACTACAGAAGTGAGAGGAAGTATTTTGAGGGGGATTAATGGCAATGATTAATGACTTTCACTGTAATAAAACCTTTAAATTTAAACATTTAACACTATGTTGGTCAGACTTCGTATGGGGGTAAGATGGGATGTCAGAGTTATCTAAAAGTTTTCTCCCTCCATGCTCTGTGGTCACCCACCCTCTGAAATGACTACTGGAAATAGTGGCTTGTGCTGTCCAGGAGACAGCAAGGCCACCATGGGAATTTGTTATTGTAGATTTTTTTGGTATTAGGGATTGAACTCAGGACCTTATCCATGCTAGGAAGTTGTTCTTGTTAGATATCTGTTTTATCCCCTGGCTATGCTGAGATAAGGGGGAAAAGGATTCAAATATATAAAAGGAAAATTATGATGCACTCAGTCATTCCCTAATACGTGTGTGTGTGTGTGTGTGTGTGTGCGTGCACATGTGTGCATGTGTGTGTGTCTGAATTAAGTGCGTACTGCACATTCTGAGAGTAGAAGGCAGGGAACTCAACTTTCTGTACATCCAGACACCATTAACTCTTCCAACTACAGAGCAAAGGGTGCTGGTGGACACCAGCTCTGAGTCACGCAGACAGCCAACTCCACCTGGGTTGTCCTCCTGGCACGTGGACTCTGCCCTGGCCTGGAGGGTGACATGAAGCCCGAGTGACGTGTGTCTCCGTGTGGACGAGGTAGCCAGGCAGGAGTGCAGCACGCGGTAGAGACGGGGATGGGGACAGCAGTTCCTGGACCTGTGTGTGGCCAGTGGTGCTCTTTCCACACCTTGCCGTGCCCGGCTCACAGGTGACTGAGTTATCCTCTTTTTAAACCATAAATTTAATCATGACACGCCTCAGTGAGAAAAATAGATGGGTAAAAAACCAGGGGCTCATGAAAGACAGTAGTTTTTCTCTCTGAAGTGCTGGACGCCCCGGTCATCTCACAGTAGCGCGCAGACAGAGGTTCTCTCCTAAGGACTCTTCCCTCCACTTCCAAAATGGATCAGAGCCCAAAAAGGGCTCCCTTACCCCAAATAAACCCAGTCTTCTGTAAAATCCACTCAAACCATTCTTATTCTTCACTTGGGTCTGGTACTAAGGATATGATTTCTCATCTCTGCACCCCAATCTCTTATTTTGAATATGTTCAGTTCATCTCT
Source organism: Erethizon dorsatum (assembly GCA_028451465.1). Classification (NCBI taxonomy): domain Eukaryota; kingdom Metazoa; phylum Chordata; class Mammalia; order Rodentia; family Erethizontidae; genus Erethizon; species Erethizon dorsatum. Next base: position 156,615,639 of record CM051824.1, read on the forward strand.
ATCTTTTTCTGCTTTGGAGAAATTACACGTTGGTGACCAAATCCTCTCCGACCGAACCAGGTCAGCCCCAAGTGGCAAAAGCGTTGATGTTGTTCCTCTAATGGATGTGTCAGCCGCTAGCTGTGATTGGCTCCGCACCTATTTTGCAGGAAGCTAGGTGAAGAGCTCTGGGGCTCCCTTCTCCCCTTTGTAGGATTTAGACAGAACCCTGACAAGAAGTCCACCACCCTGTAAGAGAAGCCTCCTCGCAGGCTGGGCTGGGAACTGGAGAAGAGGCGGCGGCACTCACCCTCCCTGGAGAATTTCCCTCCAGTCCGGAAGCTCTGTCTCATGCGATCGTCTCCGAGAAAATGAAAATAGACAGGTCCTCTGCAAATTGGGCTTGGATCAGGAGTGTGTTAGGGTAATTATGCTTCTGCCAGGCTGCTCTGTCTTGCTCTCCGCGGGGTGCGGCCGAGGGGACCATCATTTCCATCTGGGGACAGTCTGAAAGTGCCATTACTGATACCTGAACTGAATGACACAGAAGAGCTTTGGAGAAAATAATATGCTGCTGCTGGTCACGAACCAGTCATGAGGTCTATTATTTTTGAGAATAGCTTCGAGAGAGAGATTAAAATCACTCCGGCTTTTAGAAAGAACATTCCAGTCCCATGCTTAGGACCATATTTTGCGCTTATATAACTTCTTATAAAAATCATATTTTAGAGTTCATTAAGAATTCTCTGTTTCTCTGTGGCTTATGGGGAACATGGTAAAACACAACACTCTTGGTAAAAAAAAAACATAAGGTGGCTTCAATATTAGCTCAACACGTGCGCCTTCCGAGTGGGGAATAGAGTAAGGTAGGGTAGGTCTGGGGCTGGCAACCGTGTGTTTTGGAGGAACCGTCTGTCTGTCTCCTGCAGCAGCTGGTCAGCACGGCAGATTCCTAGGACCTGTGGTCTGTAGTAACCGCATTGAATATAAAAGCAACTGGATAATCGTGTATCTCCCCACTGGGCCACATCCCCCACGCCACCATCCCTGACTTAGATTTCCTGGGAGTGGAGAAGGGAGGATGAAGAGACACAGTATTGGTTGGGGTTGTCTAGAGGGACAGAATCAATTGCAAATATATGTCTGATTATGCACGGAGATTTATTAGATAGTTCACAGGAGCTGGAGCAGGGTCCACAATGGCCGTCTCCACACTGCAGAGTGGGAGGAACCAGTAGCCCTCAGCCCAAGAGGCTGGAAGCTGCAGAACAAGAGAGACCAAGGACGCAGCACCAGTCCAAGGTCGAAGGTGGACGCTCCCGGGAGAGTCCCTGGTCTGGGTCTGCACAGGAAGACTGAAGAAAAGAGACCAGTGCGACAGTGAAAGCGCAGCAGCAAAGGCGCAGCAGCGAAGGCGCCTGCTGAAGCAGACAGAAGTGCTTCACTGAGGTGCCAACTTCCTTCTTTCCTCTTTCCCTTTTCCCTGGAAGCCTAATGGTTGGTGTCACCACAATAGGGTGGGTCCTCCCTTCTCGCTTTGCCAGTCTGCATGCCAGTCGTTCAGAGAAACACTGACAGACACACCCAGAGGAGTGCTTCGCTAATCTGCCAGGTGTTTCCCATCACGGTCAAGATGACATAGGGGACAGATCACTGCACATTCCATATTCAGGTTTCACAACCAGGACACTCAAGGCCAGGCCTTCCCGAGGGGGCTCCTTCCCCCTCCCCACTGCAGCCCACGGAGAGGCAGCACCTGAGTCCGTTCAGATGGGCTGGGTCCCGAACCCACCCTGCTCCCCTTGGGGGACACACTGGTCCTTTCTGGGCTCATCGTCCCATCTGCAAGATGGGGCTGATACTTGCTCCCGTCCTGGGTGTGTTGTGAAGGTTCAGGGACCCACGCCATGTCCCTCACTCGGGGCCTCGCACAGGGTCTCAGAAACAAACGCCAGCTCCGTTACGTTAGTCCACGCAGCCCAGCTCGACAGAACGCACCGCTTTCCTCCTGGAAATCAAGACCCTTACTTCCTCCTTCCCAACTAGTTCTTCAGCGATCCAGGGGCACTCACTCAGACCTTTGACAGCTAAGGCACCCACCTCGTAAAAGTCTCCTCTGTACCTGTCACCATGTGACACTTCTCTTCAAATTCGGAGGAGCTGATCAGATCAATTGATAGCGGAACAGCGAGGCTTCTGGAGCTCCCCGCTGACACCTCCAGGGGGCCCTCACCACCCCTGTGACCAACTTGGGGCTGTGTCACCATTCAACAATTGTAGAAACGCAACCGCAGGATTTGTGTTTTCTGTGATGGAAATTCACCGTGTTGTGAAATGACAGCAGCAGACACGTGTACTGTGAAATTGTTAAGTTGGTTTGTGTTTTTTGGGTCAATGTAGCCTAGCAGGTGACTCTGAAAGTCTGGTCCCTCCACAGCAGGACGAGCACCACTTGAGAACTGGCAGATCTCCTGCCCCGACAAGGCAGGGCAGCAGGAGGTCAGGCTAAGGCGCTCTCCAGGAACCTCGGTGCGGACCGGAGCACATCCTTTTCTGATGAGCAGAGACCTTGAGAGGTCATTGAGGGCAGGAGTTCTATATCCTGCGTGCAGCTGGGAACATCTGGAGCACTTCTAACAAAATAGATGTGCGCACTGTCCCCCCCAGGGGCTGGATCAGCTGGTCTGCGGTGGAACCTCAGCGTCGTGCTTTAAAATCACGTTCCAGTTTTAATATTTAAATCTCTGATCCAGTTTGAATTTAGTTTAGTGCATGGTGAAAGATCTGGAAGGTAGGATAGGTAAAACCCTTGGAGACATTGGTGTAGGCAAAGACTTTATGAATAAAAACTCAACCGCATGGGAACTATCCCAAAGAATCAATAACTGGGATCTCATCTTATTAAAAAGCTTTTGCACAGCAAGAGAAACCACCAACAGAGTGAAGAGACAACCCACAATGTGGGAAAAAATGTTTGCCAGCTGTTCCTCAGACAAAGGATTACTATCGAGAACATATAAAGAACTCAAAAAAATCAGACCTCCCAAATTTAAAGACCCACTCCAAAAATGGGCATCTGAGATGAATACACATTTCTCAGATGAAGAAATACTAATGGCAAACAAATATACAAAAAAATGTGCAACATCACTAGTCATTCGAGAGATGCAAATTAAAACAACACTGAGATACCATCTCACCCCAGAAAGAATGGCTACTATTAAGAAATCAACTAATAACAAATGCTGGAGGGGCTGTGGGGAAAAAGGAACCCTTCTCCACTGTTAGTGGGAATGTCGACTGGTACAGCCACTGTGGAAGTCAGTGTGGAGACTCCTCAGAAAACTAGGGTTGGAGGTCCCATTTGACCCAGCTATTCCCCTTCTGGGCATCTTCCCAAAAGAATTAAAAACATCGTACCACAGCGATATATGTGCACCCATGTTTATAGCAGCACAATTTGTAATAGCCAGATCTTGGAAACAACCCAAATGCCCATCAACTGAGGAATGGATAAGAAAGATGTGGTATTTTTATACAATGGAGTACTATTCAGCCATAAAGAAGGATAAACTGGAGACTTTTATAGGTAAATGGATGCAACTCGAGAAAATACTCATAAGTGAAATAAACCAGAAGCACATGTGTAAGCATCGTATTATCTCTCTAGTATGAGAAACTGAAAGAGTAAATAAGATCCAAAATGTACAATAGACATGGTGAATCAAAAGGAAACTGGTCAAAAGGAAAGAGAGACTGGAATAGGGAAAAGAAAGAAGGGAAAGGGAAAAAAAATTGTATATATATATATAAGATGGTTAAGATAGATACACTACCATTTTTACTTAGTTCATTGAAGAGTAAGGTTTGTGCCAATAATGTTTGGACAATTGAATGCTAATGTCTGGTGTCCTGAATAACTAACTTAAAGATAGTAATACGTAATGTATTAACCATTGTTACCCTCCTATTATGTTGGTTTGAAAATTTGTTCTTCTTTTGATTTGTTTTGTTTTTTCTTCTCTTTAAAATAAAAAAAAAAAAAAAAAAAAAAATCACGTTCCAGCTGACTCTAAAGCACAGTGGAGGCTGAAAGTCCCTGATGCTACATCTGTCATTTTGCTGACAGGCACGTGGAAGCTCTGTGAGGCCAAGGGGCCTGTAGCCATGCTGGTGAGCTCGGGCACACGCAGAGTGATCTGTGGGTATCCACGGAAGGAACAGAGTATGCTGGGCCATCGCATGAAGCGAGTCATCGATGCCCAGTCCTGAGGTTCATGATGTGGATGCGTCACCAGAGGCCTCTCTGCTCATGCTTCCCCTCTGTTAGCAATGGCTTTGCATCCTTGATGAGTTTAATAGACACAAAATTGCTCCTCCTGGGAGACGCAACATCTTTGACGTAAGGATGATGGAAGCGACAAACAGGTCATCATTAGCACATCAGATGGAATCAGCCCGGTTTCCTGTTTGCGTCTTACAGATCAAACCACTGCATGGAGACCGCATTTCCAGGACAGAATGGCTGAGTTTTTCAAACAGTGTAATAGGTCTATTTCTGGACTGGATCTTTCAACCGCAAGTGGCAGGTTCTTCAGGTTTGTTAATTTTTCTGCGTCAATTTGATTTTCAAAGAAGTCCTTCCTAATGATTCTTTTGACCAAAGTAGCACATGTGGTAATTAAAATTCCATGTGGCGGCCCTGACTTCTGCTCAGCACTGGGGGCCCAGCTTAGCTCTTGTCCTCTCCCTGGACATGAGCTGGACGCTGGCGCCAGCAATGCTGTCCCATGCTGTGTGTTGCTGACTGCTATGCATGCACACAGGTGGGAAATGGAGGTGGTATTTGCACCTGGGATGTCTATTTTTCCATCTACACAAAAGAATACATCCACAGACCGCACTTTTTATTTCCGACATTTACCATTGCAGATAATAGTTGTGAGGAACATGGGATTGATTCAACCCCTCGGGAAGACAAAAGCCCAATGCAAGCACATTGTTTGATGTTTCTGATCAATATTTGCAAACTGGAGTCCGCTGTGATGTTGAGTTCCTTGCCCCACCCCTTCCCGAGTGTTGGAAGCCACCTCTGTGCTGGGAAACCAGGCACTTAGCACACAGGATGAGTTCTGGTGGCGGCCGCCCTTGCAACCCGATATTGTGTCCATTGTCGTGCACTCAGTAATCATCAGTGGATCATAAAACAGGCTGGAAGTTACTATAGCAACGCTAGCCAAATGGAGGTGGACAAAGAGGCTGGTGGACCGGGAAATGTTGTCACTTCAACCTAGACTTTCGGGGCTGGGAACACGACTGTAAGCCACAGATTAGAATACACAACCTTGAGCTTCTCCGAGGCAGAGAGCGCTGGGAGTCACGTTTGCAGAGAGACGCAGAGGCCTCCTGGGTAGAGCAGCTCATCACAGAGCTTTCAGGCCCATGTTGCCATAGCAGTCAGACGTTAGAGACAGGTATCAGTCCTCCACTTTCCAGTCCTCTTCAAAGCCTAGGCCAGAGAAGTGTGGGACCAGAAAACAGAGGGTGGGTCGAGAAGGACTGGCCCTTGCTGGTGCCACAGCCCCTCGGGAAGAGCCTGGTGGCTGCCCAAGGTGGACATCTCCTTCACCCAGTCCAGGGGATGTCACTGCCCTAAGAGCTGGCCTCCAGCTGGATTCTCATCCTTTAGACTTCATTTACACCCACCGCTCCATCCCTGGCCCCCAACCCTTGACATTCAGTGTGTCATCAGCTCCAAATGCAGATTTGTGCTGAGCTTCATCCCCAGTCCTTTAAAAAAATTTTTATTTTAAATGTTGAAACAGGGTCTCACTAAGTCGCTAAGATGCCTAAGCTGGGTTTGAACTTTTGACCCGCCTGCCTCAGCTTCCCAGAGTGCTAGAACTCAGGTGTGGGTCACCACACCCAGCTCATCCTTGTTCCACTTAGTTACTAAGTCTCCTGCCCACCTTGGTGGGGGTGGAGGGAGCTGCGAGGAGGCGGCTGCGGCACACATGCGGCAGGATGGGAGTCCTGCTCAGCCTCTTGCTTGCTCCGTGAGTCGGGACAACTTCCTCACATCCAGACTCAAGCCTGACCTCTCAGGCTGTCACCCATGGGTGTTGGTCAGGCGTCAGGGTGGCTGGATTGTGGTTTGACGATACTCACACAGATGCTGTCAGGTGCCCTGTGCGGTGCTCAGTTGGCCCTGTAATTGTTAGGAGCAGACTTTACACACAGCACCTGCACCCCAGGTCACAGCATCTATGTTAACACCACTCATCTTAGTCCCTTTCCTTGTCACTGAAATACAATATTGGACACCCCCAACTTAAAAGAGGGAGGTTTATTTTGGCTCAAAGTTTGTAGAGGTTTCAGTCCATGGTTAGCTGGCTCTAAGGCAGGGCAGCATGGCAGAGGGGCCTGGCGGAGGAGAGCTGCTCACAGCATGGTAGACAGGAAGCAGCGAGATAAGGGAGGAGCCAGCAAGGAGATGAACCCTGCCAGGCCACGCCCATGACCAACCTCCTCCAATCAGGCTCCACCTCCCAACATCAGTGGACCAATCCAGTAATGAGTATCACCCCCTCCTCAAGTCACCTCCCCAAAGCCCCACCTATGAGTACACAAGGCTCTGGTGGGACATCCAGATATAAATCACACTACCAAGGGACCGTTCCATTCAGAAACTGCTTTGATACCTTTATTTTCCTCCTTCTTAAAAGGATTCTTTTGTACAGTGATGACCAGGTAATGTTCAAACACATCCATGACACACACCCTCATAAGAAGACTGAAGAAGTCAGAAAGGAGGTGAAAAGAAAGCACTAATATTTGTTTCTAGTAAAAATCCCTGATGGCCTCCTTCCTCCCTTCCGTTTGACCTGTCCCCTGGCACCTGGAGTCCCACAGGAAAGCGCAGCACTGAGGACCCTGGCTGGACAAGAAGGAGGTAAAGCAGGTCCTCCCTGGCATGGGCTACGCGTTCTGTTTGTATTAGAGGGCACTGGGTTTGTCTCCGCCCGGCCTCGGGTCGTCTACCTGTGACACGCATTCCCAGCAGGGATGAATTACCGCAGAGATGAATTGCCGAGCTGGGGAAGGCTCACAGGCAGGAAGAGCAGGTGGTTGCCTAGGGCAGCGAAATGTTTTAGTGACTCCACGACAGAGGGTTTGTAAGCTGTGAGGGTGGCTTGTGGCTTCTTTCCCCATCTTGCCTAGGGCAGCAAAATCCCAGCAGCACCCTAGGGTGGCATCAGAGGGAACATTTGCATACATTTACATCTCTAATGGGGTGGGGCTGGAGGGGAGAGGAGGGTGAGGTTCACTGTTTCCTGTGCTGCTGACAGCTCTGTCATGTTCACTCCGTCTCCACCCCAGCGCGATTCTGTGGCAGCCGGGCTTTGATGTAGGTGACAGGAAGGTCACAGAGGGCCTTGGCAACCTGGGCAGACCAGAGGGACAGCTGACCTTCCGCCACCCCTTTTCCCTGCCATCCCTGGAGAGTGTGTGCCCTGTACGCAATCTGAGGGACCCAGTGACGCAGGTCCAGGTCCGCACCTGGCTGCCAGCTGCTGTGCCATCTGCTCAGGTTGTCACAGAACATTCTGAGCAGTGCAGGCCACGTGCATGCGAGCGTTCCTTCTCGCTGTGATGGAAATTACTCACTTGTTTTCATTAAACTACGAGTTCCTGACAAGAAAGTACACTGGAAGGCAAGGTAATGTGCCGTATCCGGGGCAGGATGGCCTGGCAGAGAGACGGATAGAAGACAGGCTCTGTGTCACTGGTATGGTGCTGTGTAAAATCACCAATCTGGAAGGCTGAGGCAGGAGGATGGCAAATGTGAGTGAAGCCTGGGCAACTTAGCAACTTAGCAATAACCTCTGTCAAAATAAAAAATAGGGCTGGGGATATGGTTCAGTGTGAAGGCCCTGGGCTCAATCTGCAGTACGGAAAAACAAAAAAGTTACCACTCATAACTTCCAGTCACTGTCGTCACCAGGAGCCAAAAAGGGGAAGTCAGCAGCTGTCCGCTGGACGGATGGAGGTGTGGTCTTTGGTGAGAACAAACACATCTTAGGGAATGCAAGGGAAGGGTGTCTAAAATCTTATGTCGCTTGGGAAAAGCATCTGGGGTCCACTAATGGCCACAAGGGAATCACGTGACATGGAAGCTACTTTGAGTTAGATCTAAAATGTCCCCCAGCATCTCCTGTATGTGGAAGTTGACTGGATTGTGAGCTGCTGTGCTCCTCGATGGACTCATCAACTGATGGCTCACCGCCGACTGTGCTGTTAGGAGGTGGGGCCTGGTTGGTGGAGGTCACTGGACCTGTGCCCTGGAGGGTGTGCTGCTGTCCCCAGCTGCTCCCGTCTCTCTGCTTCCTCCCAGCTTTGTTCCCCAGGCCCTCCCACCATGCTGTTTCTGCCTTGGTGTCATTTGGCAGTGGACTGAACCCACTAGAATCAGGAGCCAAAATAATTCTTTCCTCCACTGAGTTTCAGGTTTGGTCGCTGCTGATGTCACTCACGGCCATCTTCTCTCTGTCTCAGTGGGATGCTCGGGGCCAGACTGGGCACCCCTCTCCCCTCCCGGGAGTGCCTACACCAGGACGGTCTTTAGCAGCAAGGCCAGGCAGGCAGAAGTGCAGAGAAGCGAGGAGCTGGCAAGACTCATGGTGTAAACTTCTCTGCTCTAGCCCGGAGCAGCATCCAGGAATATCTGGGGGACTATAATTTGGCATCCTGCCAACCAATTCCTGCCCTCGGTTAGCATAAGATTTTTCCTCTGTCTTTTGCAAAAGGATTTTAACTCTGTTTCTGATTTGTGTGTGGTATTTTGTTGTTGTTGTTGTTTTTTAAAGTACTTCCAGGGCCAGTGAGATGGCTCAGCAGCATAAGCACCTGCCCGGCAAGTGCGAGGGCCTGAGTTCGACTCCCGGAACCCACATACGATAAAAAGGGCTGATGATATCGCTCAGCGGCACGGGCGCCTGCTGGTGCGCGAGGTCCTGAGTTCGACCCCCGGTACCCACAAAAAAATAAAAATAAAAATAATTTTTAAAAAATAAAATACTTCCAAATGAATAAAATGTGCTCTATGGGTGGCACCCAATGGATCTGTTCTTATGTCAATATGGCCGCACAATTCACTTTCACTTCCATCAGTGGGAAGTAAATATGCACAAAGGAGGCAGGAAAATCCCTGCATATCCTAAGTGAAGAAGCTTCACCCCTGGGACAGCACGGCTTATTTTTCCTGAGAAAATGCATTCCAGCCTAAAGGTTCAGAATCAATTGACCAACAGACAGCAGAGGCAAACTTAGCCCATAGGGATTCAGAAGGTGGATCAGGCCAGTTCTGCAGAGGGCCCTGGAGCCCAAGGTACCGGCCTCAGGCAGAACCGGGAGCTTGTAGGTCCAGTGCCAGGTGCTCTGTGGCCATAGGCACACGTCCCCGTGGAGATGAGGTGCTAAGCAGGGAGGCTCTCAGGACAAGGGGACACTGAGCAAAAACTCAGCATTGGTGCGATGAAAACCAGCAAAGCCCACAATATCAAATAGCACTCTCTGTGCATTAGCTACATGATTAAAAATATGTCCCTTTATGCCCTGTGGAACAGGGCCTTGGGTGTGCCTGCTTATAATCACTGTTAAATTCCTGCAGCTCTTGAGAACAGACGAAGGTCTAGTTCCAACCCTGCGTGTTTGTATATGCATAAAAATCTGAGATCGATGACGCATGCAGAAGTGACTGTCCCTTTTGGGGTGGCTTCTTCCTAGACTGTCCCTGCATCCCTGACATTTTTTAGTGGTATCTCTCTTGTACAGCTGACAGCAAAGCTGCCGAAATTACCAGAGAGAGAGGAAAACTGGGGTTTAGTTTTGAGAGTGAAAATCTGTGTGTCTATTGGGAGCATGAAGGCCAGTGTAATCAGTCCTCACAGGAAAAAGCACTGTGCTGCATGTAGGCTTAACACAACTAACAAACCTAAGCCCCGCAAAGGCGGTCCTGACGGTTGGCCCGCTTGGAGTTGGAAGCCTGAACAGAGGTGTGGCCGGGAGCCCCTTCCTGGGCGTGCGCACCTCCTCTTCCCCCCTCTCCTCCCTCTCAGTTCACTCGCAGTGATTCTGTCCTTGGAACTCAATACACAGAAGGCCACACTCTTGACCATGACATTTTTTTGATTGCCGCACCATTGGAAAGAAGAAAAATGAAAAGGAAACAACCTGAAAAGTTTATCTGTCAAGTATTCTACTTCCATAAACCTTGGTCATTCACAAGAAATAAAAAACACAAGCACAATATTTTGTCCAAATGTCACCACTGTTTTTTACCAAAAGCCCTTTTTATTTGAGGACTTCCTTGGGCTCCATAGCTCCCTGACACGCGGCTGCATACTCCCGCAGTTCGACGGCGAAGACGTCTGCCGTGTTTCTGTTGAGTCGTGGGCTGGGCGTGCGGCCTCAGGCTGTGCCGAGTGGCTCTCACAGTCAAAGGTTGCAGACGGCTGTGAGCTGTAGCCGGGCTGAGCATGACGGCCGAGGGCACCTGGCTTCCCACTGACCTAGAGAGCTAGCCAGGTGTGTGCTGGCCTTCGTAGCCCTGCGCTCCTTGTCCTGCAAAGCACAAGAGGGGAGTGGGGAGCTCCACGTTCTTGCTTCCCAGTGAACCCCCACTCCGGAAGATCACTTTTAGAAAAACATCGCTTCATTTTTCCCTTTTCAGCTGTGGAGCTGGAACTCAGGGCCTCGTGCATTGCTAGGCAGATGCTGTAACCCTAAGCTATACCCTGCTGCCTAAAATACTTTCTTATGTGAAGAAATAATGCTTGTTGCATTTCTCACTGCTTTTTAGTGATCCTGTCTCAACTAGAAGATTTGAATTTTTTGGTCCAAAAATTAATTTTAACTCTTTTTTTTGTCCATAATCTCCACAGATACTGAAAAAGCTTTTAACAAAAGACATTATCCATTCATGATTTAAAATGGTTTAAAGTACTCAAGAAAATAATAATTTAAAGTATAAATCTACCACACTCGTAGATAGATAAGCAGATAGATACTTAGGTAGATCTGGAGACAGTTACACTTCTAAAGCCACCACATTAATAAATGGGAAAATACTAGAAATACTGAAGACATTTTCATTAGGATTAGGAGAAAGACGACAATGCCCATCATCTCCCTGACTGCGCCACAGTGCGGTAGACATACTAGACAATGAAATGATGCAAGAAAAATTGACCACAAGCATTAAAATAGGCAAAAAGGAGTAAAAATTCCTCTATTTATGGGTGAGGTGATAGATCACTTGTAAACTCCCTGAGAATATGTGATAAAATTAATTCAATAAAAGAATTCAACCAGTTGTGGTGATGTATGCCTCAAATTCTAGCACTCAGGGAGGCTGAGGCAGGAGGATTACAAATCTGAGCCCAGTCTTGGCAACCAACTTATTGACTTAGCAAGACATGGTATCAAATGAAAAAAGGGATAGGGATGTATCTCAGTGTAAAAGCCCTGGGTTCAATCCCAATATGTTAAAAAAAAAAAAAAAGAAAGAAAGAAAGAAAAAAAGGAATTTGTTCCAGTAGTAAGATATAAAATTAAAATGCAAACATTAATAGCCTTCATATACTCAAACAGTAAACAGAGAAAATTCAATTTACAATAGTAATTAAAAATATTACTTAAAATAAATGTAACAAGAAATGTGCAAAATTTACATGAGGAAGATTTGAAAATAGGTATGAAAATTGCAGAACTGCACTTGACCAAATGTGTGTAAAGTCAGTCCTGATTTTCAGATAGGAAGATTCAATATCGTAAAGATATATGGTCTCCCTAGGTTGATGTACAAAATCATTACAATCCCAGTAAAAATACAATAAGCTATTTCATAGTGTTGGACAACTTGTTGATGAAATTTATATGGAAAAATTAATGTACAAATACATATGGGAAAATGCCAAAAAAGTAAAAACTAATAAGGGAAGTCTTGCCCTATCAGATAGTAAAACACACAACATACTTTCCAAGATTAAAACAGTGTGGTACTTGGCACACAAAAAGACAGTGTGGAGAAAAAACTATATAAAGCTCAGAATAAAACCCAAGTACACATGGAAATTTACTATACTACAAATAATGATATTTCAAATCTCTAATGATGAACATTTTAATGTTAGCTTGGACAATTTCATAGCTATTTAAAAACTTACAAAATTACACTTATGTCTCCTATTATATCTAAGAATATTCTCTAAATTTATTAGGGAAATAAATGTATTGAAAGAAATCATAAAAGTACTGTACTAGAATAAATGGGCAAATTCTGTTTAAATTTGATCTAAAGAAAAGGCTTCTAGCTATGATTTAAAGATCAGAAGCACTAAAAGAAAAGCTTGATAAATGTGGCTATATAAAAATATCTTAAAATACCTCAAATGTTTTGTTTTATCTCATTATATTGGAAGAGCCAAAGACAACCAAAACTGGGAAAAAAATATTCCCAACAAATACCTCAAACAGCTGATATCCCTAGTATCTAAAAATTTCTTAAAATTGAGAGGCAGGGCTGGTGAGGTGGCTCAGCGGCATAAGCGCCTGCCAGGCAAGCGCGAGGTCCTGAGTTCAACCCCCGGTACCCACAAAAAAAAAAAAAAAAAAAAAAAAAAAAATTGCGAGGCAAAATATGAAAGAAGAAGGTGAAAAGTCATGCTCTCGATCTCTCTCTCTTTCTCTCTTGCTATAGTTTTGCTAACATTTATATTTTCAATGGGTCAGCTTTTGTTTCAACCATTTCCCTTATTATTTGCTCACTTTATATTTCATTAATTTCCCATTTCTCTTATTCTTTCATTCTACTATTTTGATCTCAGTATCTTTAGTCCTCTCGTGGTGGAAGTTTACATCAGGACTTTGGCCCATCCTTCCCTTCCATGCAATCCCTTAGAGTAAAAAATGTTTTTCAAAACATGTCCAAGGGCTTCTCGTGTTTTCGATCTCCGTCTTTCCCACCCTCCTCGGTTTAGTGAGGCTTAGTTTTAGAACGGTGCGAGGTCGGTTCTCGGCTTTCCGGCTCAGATCAGGAGCAGGACAGTGTTAGAAACGCAGAAAAGCCGCGGAGCGGCCGAGCCCCTGCGCACCGGCCGCCCCTTCCCCGCCCGGAGGTCGGAGGGGCGTCCGGCCGATCCCCGCGCCGCGCCGTCTCCCTCCGCTTCCCCGACGGCCCGCACCGCTTCGCGTTAGGGATTCTCCGGCCCGGAGAGTGTCTCCGCTCGCCTCTGCTTACTTAATCACTTATTTATTTCAGTGTGAATGGATGAATATGTATTTTATATTTGTATTACTCTTTAATCAATAATTCAACTTCTACAAATTCGTTCTACTAATGTATTTACATATTGTCAAGGTAATGTGAAAAAATAGAGTGTTTTTAGAAAAGACTATGCATGCTTTAAATTTTGATAAATGCCCCAAATGCCCTCCTTACAACTGACTCACAGGTACACTCCCCCCCAGGAAAGTACAAGAACAGCTGGCCGATGACCCCGATAACTCAGCGAGTTATAAAATGCGTTGAACTTTGACAAAAGCAGAATCTCATCATGGCTTCAATGTGTTTGCTACTTGTTAATTAGATCTAACTTAATAAAATGAATTTTGTTTTTAATCTGAAAGTATTCTGTATTCCTACTTATTTAATCTACCAGATCTGTCATAGATTAAAATGTTCTAAAATTGTTTTCTAATTACAATTCTGATTATTTGTTTCTGTTTATAATTTTTGCTTCACGTTGATATTATTTTGTGCATAAAATTTCTTCTAATTGTCACCATGGATGGTAACAACTAACATGTCGAGATGGCTTTGTTTTTTATGGTTTTTTTAATCTAGAATTCAACTTTCTCTGATATTAAGATTTTTACTTTTCACATTATTAACGGTTTCATGATCTTCCTTTTCCATTCTTTCAATTTAAATATTTCTGAATCACATTACCTTTTGGTTTATCTCTTTTGCATACCTTTACTCTATTTTATACACTTTCTTTTTTTTTTGGAGTTTTTCCCTAGATTTACTGATGTATCACTGACTAGTAAGTGTTGCATATATTTACAATTATAATGAGATATTTTTGTATACATGTGTATTATGAAATAATTCTCCCCATCAAGCTGGTTAATGACCTTTCTTTTAATAATCGAGGTTAAGGCATATGTGTTCAGCAATTTACATAGAGAGCTTTACTCCTGCTATAGCATTTTATGTGATGATTTTTTTCCTATTATACATTTTTATTATATAATATTTCACTATGTATGTTGCTTTGTATCTATATTTTTTTCTGTTAATTTGAATTTACCTGTTTGACCTATAGTGCCTTTTTTTTGTGGTGCTGGGGATCAAATGATCTATAGCTTAACTTTTAGCTATATACTTTGTTGCATATATACGTAAATATGTAGTTTTTGGGCAACAGTTTGAGAGGGAGGGAACGAGAGTTCATATACACATACAGTATTACTCACTTTGAGGTCACTGGGACAAAATACCTGACACTCAAACTTGAAGGAAGAGAGGTTTGATTTGGCTCATGCTGCCAGGGCTTCAGCCATGGTCAGCCAGCTGCAAGGCAGAAACAGAATGGCGGAAGGGTGGGCAGGGACAGCTGCTCAACCCATGGCAGCCAGGAAGCAGGGAGAGAACACAGCCTTCCAGCCCACCAGGCCCCGCCTCCTGGCAGCACACTGCGCTGCGAACGCATCCACTTCCCCATCCTTTCCTACTTCTTCTGGCCTTTCCAAACCTGCTCTTCCCTGGAATTCCTTTCTGGAAGAACATGGCACACAAATCACCAAGCCTCCCTTAATCTTCTCTTGCCTTTCCCTTCCTCTGCAAGTCTAAAAGATCTGTCACCCTCAGTAAGGGGCAGAGATCAAAGGTTTTTTTTAATGAAAACATCTGAAGCCAGCATCCGTATCAGTAGTTACAAGTACACAATAGAGAATCCACTGATGGGCACAGCGCCCCCAGGATCCAATCGCCTTCCAAAAGCCTAGCTCCGAACACGAGAGCTTTGGGGAGACATTTTAGATCTAAACCACCACACATGCAACACAACGTGAAAGCATGTTCATGGTGTCGTCATTATATATGAACAAAGTTGTCCAGCCGTCACCACAGCCAGGGTTAGAAAATGTTCACGGTCTCCCAGGACCCTATCTTTTAGCTGCCACCCCCCAGCCCTCCCACTCCCTCCTCGAGCTAAGCCACTGTGAGTCTCCTTCTGTGCCTGCAGACTTGTCCCTTCTGCACACTTCGTAAAAACAAACTCCTGCAATATGCAGTCCTTTGATCTTGCTGCTGACAGAGCGTGGAGGAACCCATGAGGCTTTCAAGTCTCCAGGCCTGGGCCTTGCTCTGTGGGTCTCTCATTCCGCAGGAAGCCTTCGTCAGGTAATCAGTCTGCCCCATGCTCTTGGGGCAGCTGTGCAAACATCAACCCCACCTCCACAACCACAAAATGGGGCCACCCCACACTCCCTCTCCAGCCCAGGCAGTGGGGACATCTGGGGGCACTGCCAATCACCTGGTCAGGCACCTGAGCCAGAACTGCTGGTCAAGCTGGTCCTGAATTCTTCACCTGCAGAAATGACATGGATAGCACTGCACATGTCTATTGGTGTTTTAAGCCACAAAATTTGGAGACATCTGTTAGGCAGCAACAAATAACTAATACAATCATGTCCCGCTATCGCCTGAGACTGTGGAAAGTCTTGGGTAAGTTTCGCTTTTTTTAAATTGTACCTTTAGGGGAGTTTTTTATTTGCTTTTTGTGGTAAGCAGAGTAATGCCCATCCCACATATGCCCTTATTCTGTTCCTGAAAACTGAGAAAGCAAGCTTACAACAGCAGAGGGGACCGTGCAGATGTAAGTTATGGGTCTTGGTGGGGACGATGATCATGAATTATCCTTGTGCGTATTCGTCAGTTTTCCTGTTGCAGGGACACAAAACCCATCAGCCACAATTTAAAGGAGGAGAGGGTTAATTTGGCTCACCATTTCAGGGGATTCAGTCCCTGATCTGGTGGTTGTAAATAGAAATATCGCGGCGCAAGGTCACACCTCCATGACTCACCCAGACTCACCCAGAAGTGTGCCCTACTAATCTGCTGGGCTTCTATTCATCCAATCAGGTTAGCAGTCATGGCTGATGGTCACAGGGTGGGCCCAGAGCCTTATAAGAAGGAGGTGGGAGTATGAGGGTCAGAAAGGGGTTGTGACATTGGAAACAGGTTAGAGGGATTCCAGGATTGGAGATGGAGGAAGACGCCATGAGCTAGAAGCACAGGAAGCCTGGAAGCTGGAGAAGGACAGGGATTCTCCTCTGGTGCCTCCAGTAGGAGCACAGCTCTTGGACACCCAGGTTTGGCCTCCTAAGACTAAAGGGAATGCTGACCTCGGGAACTGCCCCTCACGTGGAAGGAATGAATGCTTTCCATGTCATTCTGTTTGTGCAGGGAAGGTCAGAGTTCCCAGCATGGCACAGTGGAGGAGTGGTTCTTTCCAACACTTCTTCCCAGCCAAGAAGGATAAGCACTTGGCCCGACTCCATGTGGAACCCTCCCATGCCAGCCATGCTGCCTGGCATGGTCACTGAAGATGATGACAAATCTGTGCTGCTCCTCTCCTTTCTTCCCGGAGGCAGACACATCCTGGAGCTCCCAGAACCCATCCGAGCATCCCATCCCCATCTCGTGAGCACCAGGTTAGTTCCAGCCCTCAAGGCTGTCATTTGAAGCAGTGAGCTTTGCTGTCCTTTCCCAGGGCCAGGGACCACAGGTGTCTACCCTGTGTGGCTTCCTCACTCACTGGTATCATTTCTGAGATAGCATCCTCTTATCGGCTCTTTCTTTTTTCATTCTTCTTTTCGGTTTCATTCAAAGTGACATTCACTTATTTTTGTTTTGCTTCTCATGTTGGAGTCTGTATTCATCAGATTTCCCTTTCCTAGGACACAATACATGACACCCACAATTTAAAGGAGGACAGGTTTAATTTGGCTCATAATTTCAGGGGATTCAGTCCATGGTTGGCTGGCTCCAAGGCAAGAACATCATGGCAGAAGGGTGTGGCGGAGCAAAGCTGCTTAGTTCATGCTGGTGGGAAAGCAGAGTAGGGAAACAGTGCCAGAGAGGTCAGGGACCAGAAAGAAACCACAATGTCACACCTCCGTGACCACCCAGGCACACCCAGTGTGTGCTTCGCTGATCCTCTAGGTGGCTCCCGTCCCAATCAAGTTGACAATTAAGTTTCAACATCACAGAGTTATTTCCTAAAGGAGATGAAGGAAATCCAATTTCAAATCACCAAATCCAATTCAACAGCATCTGGTGGGCTATCTCCCTTGTTTCAGAGGATTTCTAAGGACAGCGTCTCTGTATATCTTCCTCTCAGTGTGTCTGGATGATGCGATCTTGATAATGATTCACCATAGCACAGAGACCGCCCCTGCCTGGGGATCCCTTGCTAATCCGAGAGGGATGTTTACCATGCCTCCAAGTGAGAGCAGGGTAAGTGCACTGGACATAATCACATCAAGACCTTCTGGCTTGTTGCTAATCACTTCCTTGCAGGATGATATCAGTGCATTAATCGCCACTTTTTAAAAAATAGTTATTCACTACTTCACATTTCACCCGGTTTTACTCAGGCAGCTCATGTCTGTCTGTTGTGTCCTCATGAATATGCTGAAACTGGCTGTCACACGGTTGGTGGAGCCTGTCGCCCCACGCCTAGGTCGCACTCCAAGCCACCGTGTAGGCCAGGTGTCAGCGAGCAGATCAGCAGTGACTGCTGCGTGCTGGGCCCTTGCTCCTGTCCACAGCCTAACATCTCGCTCTGCTAATCTGCAAGCTTACCTGCCCGTCCCAGGTTTCATGGACCCTATGGCTTTGCCCTTTCTCTTTCATGTGATTCTCTCTTTTTGTCCATTTAAAAAAAAAATTTTATTTTCATTTGCACGTGTTTGCAGTACGTAATGATTACATTCATTATGGGAGTTGGTGCATGTACATAAGACATCTTCATTCTTTTTCATCTCCTTCCCCCCTCCTCCTTCTGCCTCCCTCCATATCATTCCCCTCCCTATTTGCAAAAGTTCTATCTTCCTATTTCTTATTATCTATCTTTTATTTTCTCTTTATACTTTGAGTTTCTCATATAAGATAATCCATGTGATATTTAAGCTTATGTGTCTGATTTTTTCACTTACCATTATGGTCTCAAGGTGCATCCATTTCTACAAATGACTAAGCTTATCCTTCTTTATGGTAGAGTAGTACTCCATTGTGTGTAAATACCACATGTTTTTATCCCTGCATCTGTTGATGGACATATAGGCTATTTAGTTATTATGAATTGAGCTGCTATAAACATGGGTGCACGTGGGTCACTATAATATGATGTCTTTAACTCTTTCAGGAAGATACCTTGAGGGGAAATAACTGGGTCAAATCAGTCTTGTAATCACACCCTACATCCCACACACCCCAGTGAGGCTCACTTGGACACAGCACCTCAGTCCCAGGCCAGGAGCTGTGCTCTGAGATGGCTCCCCAGTGACAATCTCTCCCACCCCGCTGCACACACCTGTTCTTCCTGCATCGTGATGAACGCCGGTCTTGTTAATGGAGAAAACGGGGTTAAAAACGAAGCAGAGGAGCAGCTTGAGCTGCAGCCTTGCTGTCTGCGTCCTGTTCCCATGGCACCAGAGCTGTGGGCACGCTCAGTTCTCACGGTCCTCCTCCAAGCGCTGGCTGCCATCCCGCGGCCCATCTTGTCTCCTCTCACAGCCAGGCTCATCCATTTGCTCCTGGGGGCAATCAGCGCTGCCCCACAGGACTCTTTAGGGCCTGAGATGACACTCTGGACACAGGAAGCACAGGGCCCAGCACCCAGCGAGAGCGGAGGAAACGCTAAACCCAGAGCCATTGGCATGGTTGTGGCCTAGAAATACATGGGCTCACACGGCCTGACTTCCCTCCCGATGCTGACTGGTGGCTATGTTCCTAGGACAGCTCATGGTGCTGTCCCTGTTTCTCCTCATGCATGACTTTAAAAATCTGAGGTCTTCAGAGATATCCCTTTTGAGATATAAATCGTACTATTGGCCTCCCCAACTTTCCTTCCCACTCAGTTCACCAGTGCTATAATAGGATTTTTTAAAATTATTTATCTGACATACAATAATCTCCCCTTTTAAAGTCTCAGACAGATGACCATGTCCACTTCAGCATCCTTTCCTACTTCTTCTGGCCTTTCCAAACCTGCTCTTCCCTGGAATTCCCTTCTGGAAGGACATGGGACAAAATTCACCAAGCCTTCCTTAATCTTCTCTTGCTTTTCCCCTCCTCTGCAGGTCTAATAGCTCTACCACCCCCAGTAAGGGGCAGAGATCAAAGGTTTTTAATGAAAACATCTGAAGCCAGCATCTATATCAGTAGTTACAAGTACACAATAAATATGAGCTGATAAATATGCACCCTTCAGAGAATGGATTGTGCAGTAACTTTCTCATCCACCACACCCTGAATTTTGCCCTAATATTGTCCCTGATAATTTGCCACAACCAGACAGAAGTTTTAGTGTTCACAAACTCTATAAGACAGAAAGCTCTCTGCAGAAACATTGACTAATAATTGTAAGTTGGTGATAATCACCTCAATGCTAAGGATAAGATTGTTGTTTCTCTGAAGACATTGGCAAGCAAAAGTAACCACCCAAGTACTGGCAAGTTTAGATAGTTCTGCCGTTTCTAACAGTGAGATTGTGCTTAAATCCACAATGAGAGGATGGTTCAATGTTTACAGAGGAATAGTAATAGCAGACTTTTAAAAATATACTATATAACTAAAAGTCATACTTTGTTGTTTATTCACATTTACTAATAGACCATGGCCAGAAAGTAAGTGAAGCGGAAAGCATTACTGACGAAGAGCTCTTGGTTGACTGCCTTCTAGAACGTGCCCACGGGGTGCTGAGTTCCGTTCTGGGTCCTCGCTCCAGGGAACCGGGCAGGGTAGATGCTCTCTATTTCCTGGTATCAGATCTGATCAGACATGCATGAATAATTCCAAGAAATCCTGATCTCCCCTGGTATCACATAATAAAAGCATGTAAGAGCTGGCATTGAAAATCTAATGTATTCTGAGAAATACTTGATATGAAAAACAGCACTTGATGTGGAAAGGACCTAGTAGACTCAGCTCTAGAACTTTGAGAGTAGATACTGACCTTGGACTACAGGACCCTGAACACTTGTATCTAATGAAAGAATCGAGGACCAGAATCCGGAGATGAGGTGTCTGTGTGGGTCTGAGGGCAGTGGCAGTTGGCAAAAGAAATTTAATGCAACTCTCAAGCTTTCTTTTTACCATCTGAGTCAATGTGATTTTCAGCTTGTGCTCTTGTGAGCTGGCACAGCTCAGTACTCACGAGGTGACACATGCAAGAGCTCCATTATTGGGGTCCAACTCTGACAATTATTGATCTGTCACCCTGGAAACCAATCCTATCTCTGGAGATCTCTTCCAGTCCTGGGATTACCATGGCAGGAGGTCATTTTCGAGAAGGCAGACACTTGGTGTGACGTAAAGGGCATACACATTACTGACCTGGAAATATAAGCTGTCCACACACAAAATGAGGAGGAATGATGGGAAATTTTGCTCTCAAAGTATACCTCTGTGTGTGCTATTACCCAGCATGCATTTGCAAATCTCCAATCACCTCAACATTCCATCCAAAAAGTCTTCTTTGGGTGAGCTCAGAGATTCTGGATATTATTTCTGAAGACATGTGGTAATATATGATCAGTATGATATGTCGTATGTATTTATTCTCACATACAGATACGTCACGTATTTATCATATATCACAGAGGTTCCAGATATACTAGTACAACATAAAGGAAAAAACTGTACTTCAAGAGATGTTTTAAAATCCATTGTTATAATTAATAATATCATCAGCCAGTCATGGTGGCACACACCTGTAATCCCAGCACTCGGAAGGCTGAGGCAGGAGGATCGTCATGAGTTCAAGGCCAGCCTGGGTTATCTAGTGAGTTCAAGGCCAACCTGAACTACATGATAAGACCCTGTCTCAAAAAATAATAATAACAACAATAATATCATCACAGATAAATATTCTAAAATTTTAACTTATGCTGTGTATTCTTTTAAGCCTTTGCGTATTTTATTTCTTTTCATCTTACAAAAAAACCTAGGTACATTTGTCAAAACCCACAGATGGTGCAGACCAAAACTGAGGCCTCCAGGGCTGAAGATGGGACCATGTCGTTTTGTCCTTTGTCAAGAACGTGCCACTCTGGGACAGGATTTGATAGCTGAAGACGCTGGGGACAAAAGGTACATGAGAATTCTGTCCATCCTGGCCAATATTTCTACAACCCTGGAATGCTCTAAAACAGTCTGTTAAAAAAAAAAAACCTGTGAGTTAGATACTGCATGTCACCATCCCCATTTTACAGACGAGAATAGAGTCACAGGAATGTCCAGCCTCTCTCTGTGCTCTCACACCAAAGAGGTTCCAGAGATGAGAAAAGCATCAAACTGCACAGCCCGCCACAGAGCCGGCATCCACCTGCATAAAATAAAAAGAGATGTTTATTCCAGTGTCTAAAAACCTATACACGACGGAGCTCTTTCTGAGTTTGCTTTGAACACAATGGAGAAGTTGGAGATAAAATGATGCCTATGGGTTATAGAATATTTGCCTTGAACTTCTGAGGTTCACAGGTAAGTACAAGCAAAAGCCACCTTTTAAAGAAATAGCATGAAGAGATCTCCAGTTTTTGTAACTTTTTTTTTTCTCTGAAGTTGTCCTGACAAGCAGCATCTTACTATATGGAGCATGATCGAAAATTACGGTGGACGTTTAAATTTTTTAAAAGATTATCACAGTAAAAGATACATTGTCACAGCAGCAGTATTTACCGTAGTTTTGATCCACCTTGTAAAGACACCCAGGAAAGAGGACTTCCACAGCTGCTTCAGAAATTAGCAAGGACAGTGGGGTGAGTGTGTTCGAAACAAGGGGGAGGGTTTTGAGAGGGATTCATGGCAATGTGGCTTTTACTGTGATCATTTCAAACTTAAACATTCACCAAATATTTTGATCATATATTTCGATTTTGTGTCTTGGAACTGTTCTCTTGGCTGTGACTGCATGGATCGTTGTGCGGACTTTACCCGTAAGTTGCTACTTTATAAGTCTACTGCTGTTTTGTGTCATTGGTCTTCGAAGGACAAACCCATCGCTCTCTTTACCTTCATCTGATTTTCCAGCTGTATTTTCCCATATTCACCTTTATTAGGATGATCTTTTCCTCTCAGGGTTGCCACGTCCTTCGCATAATTCATCACATTTCCCCTAAAAAGGCTTCCTCAATGACTGGCAGGAGAAGGTGGCTCCCCTCTCTGGAACTCCCTAGCACTGACCATGTGCCTCTGCCACGCTCTGCCTGGCCATGGAAAGAAACGTCCGCACGGCCTTCATCTCCAGGTTGATGGGTATCGTTTCTTTCGGCACAAACTGCTTTTGACCTCCACAGAGCTGGGACAATGCGCAGCGCACACACGGTGGTCACAATGTGTGGATGGACCGAAAGGCTTCCTTTGGCTGTGTGAGTACTTGGCAGTCACCAACAACACTGGGCATGATGAAACTGCCCGGTGAGCCGGAATGGAAGAGGTCCCCAGGTGGAGCACCCGGGTAATGCTGAAAATCTACAACGAATTTAAAGGAATTGTAGATTTATAAAACTGTATTTTTAATAATATAGTCATATTACATAGAAACTATGCATGAATAGGTTTCAGAGATTTGTCTAATTAAAAGCACTGTGAATAAACCTCCATTGTTCTGCTTTAAGTATTTTAATTTCCATATGCAATAGAAATAGTAGGGCATGATTTATCTTTGTGCATGGAGAACGTAGATTGTTTTTCATAACCTTTGGTTAGATGTAGACATTTCAAAAAGGAGAATCACTTTTATTGGTGAAACTTATCCCTTGTGCATTTAGTTTTCTTATCTTTTTAGAAAATGCATATTTCAGAGCCAGGGATATAGTTCAGCAGCACAAGCGCCTGCCTGGCAAGCACAAGGTCCTGAGTTTGAGTCCAGATACCAAAAAAAAAAAAAAAAAAGAAAAAAAAGAAAGAAAGAAAGTAAGAAAATGCATATTTCAGTAATGACATCATTCAAACTTTACTAAGGCAGGGATATTTAAAAGCAGCAAGATATCTAACCTACTTTACAGAAGTACAACAGTAAACATCATTTTACCGAAAGAATTTAATCTGCAGGGATTTTGCTGTGGCGACTTTTGCGTGTCATCAGCACCTTCCTGTTCCTCAGGACAGTGCTGGCCAGGTGGGGGCCACAGGCCACCTCTGCCTGTTGGGGTCCGGAAGTGTGACCAGGCCAGAGATGCCAGGGTAAAACACAAAAGAGGAGGTAAAGCAGGTCATTAATAATATTCATGTGGATGATATGCTGACCTAATAACATTTTAAATTTAGTGGCTTAAATCAGGCATATTATTGGAATTAATTTCATACATTTCCTTTTAATTTTTAAAATGTGGCTACTGGAAAATTTGAAATCACATCGGCAACTCACATTCTGTTTCTCTTGCAGGGTGCAGATCGAAGCCGTATTTCTGGGAAGATTTTATTAATTCTACAAAGCACTAGGATTATGTTGTTCACAAAAGAACTCAATTTTTCCCATTTTCCCTCATCTAATAACAAGAAATGACAAGAGTAATTTCTACTAATCCAGACCAGAAAAACAGGAAGAAGAAGAACAAAGTGATGAAGGTTTAATTTCTGTAAATTACTCTTAATATATGATTTTAAAAACATCCCACACAAACACCCTGGCTTTGAGCTTTTGGTGGAAAAATTGATTTGGGGGAAGCTTGATTCCCCCATCCACCAACACGACAAGTACAATAATAAATAGATTATCCATATCAGCTGATAAGAATGCAAGCCCACGGCTACACCGCAGCAGATGTTTCCTTGTGCGCCACGTTGATAGAAAAATGGACAGGGGACATTTAAAATTCATTGCAGGGAGACTCTATATTATAATGAATCTCATTAATAGTAATTAGGATCTTTTTTCCTCCCAGACTACCATGGTTGATGCCCTCCCTTTTATAGGTCAAAAGAGCCTAAATACTCAGTAGCCCCCAGCAACTGACAACATCGTTTTACTTCTTAAGAATATGTCACATGCTTTAAGCCACTTGTAAGCAAAAAATGTTTGTTACCTTCTTGCGTGAGTGTCTGAAGGGGCCTGACACAGCCACACTGCAGATTTTTAAAAACATGATGGCTCAAAAGGGAAGAGCATCCATGGCCCCCTAAGACCATCAAATGACAGGCAGATGAAAGCAACCCCCCTTTTTTTTTTTCCCATGTAAAGAATTCCTTTGAATCCACAATGGAAAACCGCAACCCCTGCCCTATGGGTAATGTTTAGGAAAAACAGTGGGGAGTTCGTGAATGGAAGTGGACTTTTGGCAGGGACTGCGAAGGGGGATCCTACCATATCTGTGGACAAGCTACGGGACTCACGTGCTGGCACTGTTGACAGGCACGGGGGAGGCCCTCCATTCAGGAAGGTTCTGCAACGTTAGCCAGGCTTTGTGACACTGACACGGCACAGCTCCTGAATGTTAATGCCAACCTAATTATATATTTTGGCTTCCGTTTCGGCAATAGGCTGTACTTAAGCAAAATTTAGTACCGTCTTGTGTGTTCTTACAGCTGTATAATTACAAGGCATTTCAGGTTTTGGGGCAGGAAATTAATGATACGAAGACCAGCAGCTATTTAAAGACAGTTATTCTGTGCCCTTCCTGGGACCCACTACTGGAAAGCATGCTGAACTCTCCCAAGAACATAGCCCCGAGGTGAGAGGGAAGCAGGTGCAGTTTTGATTCAACTTTAAAATAATAATAAAAAGCATGTGCTTTGGGTCAGTGTAATTGTCAGAGGTGTTCTCTGTACACGTGCTCTTCCCTGGAATACTTCTATTTAAGTCCTTCTGAATAAATTGACTTCTTCCATGGGGTTTGGGTGGGGAAGATTTTGGCAAGGCCAAAAAGCTAGGGAAATGCAGATTCCAGGTTTTCAAAGTCCTTCGGCTGGAGGACTAGACAATGAAATACTAAGGAGAAAAGCAACCTTGGAAGTCATCCAGCCTAGGAGTCACCACAGTGTTTATTCCCACCGACAAACACACCCTGGCGGAGGTGATAGAAATCTATGAAGAAGGGAGACTGGGGGGGCTGTCCCAGGCCCCCGGCTCTGACACTGGAGCTGTGTGAAAATCCCCGAGTAAGCACACGCAGCTCCTTCCACGAGGAAGGGAACTGGCTCTTCGCATGCTGTTATTATAGTATTGTATTAGCAGAAGTCCGTTGGCTCATGCCCAGCACAAAACACAAATAAAGCTTCCTTGAATCGCACATGACCACCCAATGCCACAACCTGGGTGGCAGATACAGCAGCAACTCGCCCTCTCATGGCTCTGGGGACCCGGAGTCCACACTCAGTGTGTCACAGGGCCACGCTGTCTCTCCCAGCTTCTGATTTGTGCCAGAAATGTTGTGGATTACATTTTCAAAGGTCCTACATACAAAAAGGCACATTCAAAGGTACCGAGGGTCAGGACATGGACATGGTTTTCTGGGGGACAGGATTCCATTGATAATACCATGACCAGTCATGAAACCAAGGCACACAAAGTATCTATGGGTATCTTGTATCTTCTCACATCCTAGCCCCTTACACTCCCCTTTAGAGCTACTCTGGAGGCTGAGGCAGGAGGGTCACTTGAGTCCAGAGGTTAAAGGTCAGCCCAGGAAACATAGCAAGACTCTATTTCAAAACAAAATGAAATAAAACAGAACAAAAGCAAAAACATAACAGAAAAAAAGAGTGGTCTTAAAAGACCAACAATTATCACAGACATACTTCTGTCATGGTATTTAGCTCTAGGCTTTGGCTACCCTGTCATCATCTTCTATCTGAAAAAGTAAAAAAAACACAGTTTTGCTCTTCATTTGCCACTTAGAAAATTTTCAGGTTTAAGATTGAAATTTCCGGGCTGGTGAGATAGCTCAGCGGCATAAGCACCTGCTTGGCAAGAATGAGGTGCTGAGTTCGACCCCTGGTACCCACATAAAAAAAAAAAAGATTGAAATTTCCAATCATGCAAACCCACTGTACTAGGATTCATCTAAGTTCTAAAATATTCAGAAGTATTTGTTTAAAACCAAATATAAGCACTGGTCTTTTCTTGTGCTTAAAGAAAAAGAAAACCCTAATATTTCAAAGTAAGGGCCGGGCACGCGTGAAACAGCGTAGCCCTGATTAAACGCCGTAGCCTCTAATCACATTAGTGCTGTGAAATACGAGTCGCTCCTCAGCTGGCCGGGGCCAGGTGTTAAGAGCCATGCTGCCACTGTATTTAGGTCTGTCCTGGTCTTCTGCCTACACAGAAATGGATAAATGAGGAAGGACGCCGTCTCCTCAGAACACAGAGGTGTCAAGAAAACTAAAAAGGGAAATCCAATTACTTCCACCATCCTTCTTACGCCTCGACTTTACATAATTCATTACGCTAAGAGGTCCTGCTCCCTGGTTCATTTTTCATCATGCACTCTCTCGCCACCACTTACTCTAAGGCTCTGACCCAGACTACTTACCGGGCCACAGAACTCGCAGTGAAAGCTTTAGAGCCTGCTTTCCGCATAACCACCATGACCCAGACCCATCTGAATCCTTCTCTGTATTTGTGGATCGAACAAGAACTGCTGTGAGAAATAACTCTGGCCGCTGCTGACACAGAGGAGGTGCAGAGCCAGTTCCTCTACACCCGGGACCTGGGGCTCACCTGGTTAAGTGTATGTATGGAAGCGAGTGAGCGAGTTAATTCAGTTATCCCAGTCACTCAGAGCCAACCCTATGCCCAGTGACATTTAGACACAGGCGTAGTAACCATGTCGGAGCCCTGTAATAACAACCGGAGCTGGGGTCCCGCATTAGTCCTGAAACATCCCCTGCACTGTCAGACACTGATCAGCTCTAATTCTCCCACAGCCCTGGACTCCTGCTTTTGCCTGGAACCCTTGAAGTCCGTATTTCACAGGAAGGGGTGAAGATGAGCCCGGGGCTACAAGGCCGTGCTACCTCTCAGTTCACCCCTGTGGGACACAGAGCTGCAGGTTCAGGATTAATCCCACTCCCGGCAGCAGACTTGGGGGCTTTGGGACTACACACGGAGAGACCATTTGGGTGAGAATGCACACTTCCAGATAGCAAGCAGAAACCAAAGCGCCTCCCCCACGAAGCCCACCCAGCCTCCTGCACCATGTCGGCCCCAGCCCTGACAACAGCCGGCTCTAGAGTGTCGGTGTGGGAGAAAAGGCCGGAAGCTGTCAAACCTGCTCTCTCACCACTGTCAGTCAAGGGGAGAGCGTCGGCCACTGCCAGCACTGCCCTGTCCCTGTCCTCAGAGCCCGCAAATCCCATGCAGGATTCTTCCCACATGGCACCCACGCCCTGCTTCCTGCAGCTCCCTTCCGTCGTCTCCCTTAGCCTGAGAGTATTTGAGATGTTTCTACAACCTCAAAGGTGCAAAGATAGTGCTGCAGAGGCCAGCTGTGGCAGCCGACACTCCCCACACTGTGCCTGGAAGGAGCGGTCTCCCCGCCAAACCCTCTACCTCCTGACCAGGGGCAAACATCGGGTCTGCGGCAGTGTGTGTCCTGCTGGCTCCTCAGAGAGGTCAGAGGCTTCTCCCCACTGGTGACAGGGACGGAGAGAGTGAAAAAGGCACACAGTGACATCCGGAGGCATTTCAGAAAATGGGAATCAAGATCCAAAGTCTACCTTTCTTAAAGTCATCAACCTCCAAAGGATCATTACTCTATAATGGAAATGCTATGCAAACTGTGAAGTACTCTCCCAGCATTCGTTAACACTCGGTCCGCCGGCTGAATTGTGAAGCAAAAGAATATGTGAGATGATAACTGGCTGTTGATCAAAACTTGGAATTCGGAGGAAAGGGGGAATGAAAGGGGGGAGGTCCTTACCCATTTTGCCAATGTCTAATTGACGGCCTTCCCGCCTGGCTTTGTAGTGTGGTGCTAGCCGTCGGTCCACAGACAGAGCTGTGCTTGTCGCCTGCGTTCCTGAAGAAACTGATGTGTGACTCGCACCCAATCAGTCACACAGAGCAGAGCCAGAAGACGGAAAGCCCAGAGCACCGTGGAAAGGCTGCCCCACCCCCGCCATTCACTACTCGGGCAGCCTCACACAGAAGGCTGCAAGATTCATAGTTTGTATTAAACCATGATCTGTTTGTCATTCCTAGGAATCGCTAGGAAAACAAAAGCACAAAATTGATGAAATAATGGGGATTGATGGCCCTTCCCCTGCAGCGCCCCGCATAACCGTGCATCATCTGGTGCTTTACTGCCTTGTCTTTGCAGTGTTGTCACACCCAGAAAGCATAAAACTTCCACCCGTGTTCTGATGGGAAGCCGCCTCGGATCCATGCTGGGAGGAGATAGGTGATCAATCAGAAATAATGAAATATGCAGGAGCTGCTGCGTGTGCAAGTGTGCAGGTGAGGAGGAGCAGAGCCGGTGCCCAGCAACTGGTGCAAGATAAGAAGGCTCGGGCAAGCGGGCGGCACAGGCCCATCTGCAGCCACACTGGGGAGCAGGTTGCTCAGCTTGAAAGAGAAGCAACCCTCAGTCTAATGTGGTGTGATCAAGCTACATGGTGAGGGTTAAATAAAAAAATAATTTATCATGGTGAAAGACGTACTGCCATTAACCTCTCCCCCAGAACCCTCCCCCTTGCTCTGAGCACACTCATCCCATCGTCCTTGCCGCTTCCTGCAGCAGCTCTGGGGTCCTCTTTCCTGAGTGTCTTTAGTTGAGCTATCTTGGCTGCCTCGATGTCCTGAATTGATTAAAAACATTTTCCTCTCATGGTCATTTTGACTTTGGGAAAGAGCCAGAAGTCACACAGTGCCAGATCCCATGAATAAGGTGGAGGAGGACACAGCGTCATGTTTTTACAACCCTGCCTTTCTGTTGGATGGTGCTCAGCAGCAGCGCTCACTGTATTTTTTATCACACCTGGTAAAGACGCTCAGGAAAGAGGACTCCAGAGCTGCTGCAGAAAGTGGCAAGAACAATAGGATCAGTGTGCTCAAAGAGAGGGGCTTTCACGGTAATGTGTCTTTTACTGTAGTACATTTTTAAAATTTAAGCATCTGTGATATTTTGTGACCAGCCTTTGCAGCTCTGTGTCACAGATTAAGGTGTGCAAGTTACTTTCTTAAGGATTATTCCTGCAAAGTCGGACTCTGGGCAGGACACATTAACTCAGTGTCAGGAGCCCCAGGTGCAGTGTGAATTAGGGGTTTTGCACCTGTCAGGGCACAGCCCTGGGGAGGTGAGGACATCCCTGCAAGCCGACCTGCACAGGGCCTGAGGCCAGCGTGCTCACGGTGTGGTAAAGTGGCAGGCACAGGTTTGTTTTATGAATTGCTTAAGACATCGGTGCTGTCTGAATCCAGGATGGCAGGTCCTATGGCCAGGAATGAGAGGTAGTTATTTTGAATAATTAAATATTCATTATTAAATATTTAATATTTGCCATGGGTTTTTTCTGCATAAACTAATTATATGCAGACCTTTTATTGCCAAGAACTATCTGCTAGTAAAGCTAACTGGCATCACAATAACTGCCCCTTGTGTAGGAGGGCTGCAAAAGATCAAGATAAATATTTAATTTTAATGCGGTTTGTATGCTGTCCCTGATTATACAGTGAACCCGACCCAAGGGCCTCCAGAGCTCCTCCCAAGAAACAAGGGACACAGTGTAGTTGCAGGGAAACAGCGGGGACTGCAGGGCGGCATCTATGCTGGTACCTGCTATGGGTTGAGTTGCACCCCTTATTCCTATGCCCTGGTACCCAGACAGTGACTTTATTTGGAAACGGTCTCTACAGGGGTTATCGGGTTCAGACGGCATTGTATGTGTGGGATCTGATCGACACGTGTGGTGCCTTCATAAAAAGGGGCAACTGGTTATAGAGACCACGCTTTCAGAAGCCACATGGAGATGAAGACAGCGATCAGATGACATTTCTCAACCCAAGCGCCACCAAAGATTGCTAGCAAACCATGGAGGCTAGGGAGAGGCTGAAACAGATTCTTCCTACAGCCCCAGAGAGGAAGCAGCCCTGAGGCTGCCTTGAGACCATACAGTTCTGCTCTTTACTCCTCCTGGTCTAGGGTGCTTGTTATAGTACCCCCAGGCAGCTAGCATAGCACCTGTATTATGCAGCTTTCCCATCGCTGGTACAAAACACCCAACACCAACTACTTAAAGGAGGAGAGGTTTAAATCGGCTCATGATTTCAAAGGATTCGGTCCATGGTCGGCTGGGTCCAAGGCAGGAGCATCATGACAGAAGGGTGTGGCAGAGCAAAGGTCCTTTGTTCATTCACGGGAGATGGGAAGTAGAGCAGGGGAACAGATCTAGAGTGGAAGGGGCAAGGGACCAGACATAAACCCCACGATCACCCCTCCATGACCACTCAGACACCCCAGAAATCTGCTCCACCAGTCCCCTGGGGGGATCCCAAGTCAATCAAGTTGACACAGTGAAGCTTAACTCTCACAGCACCTTTACTTGTGCACCAGGCTTCTGGAATTGAGGCCCAAACCTATGTTGGAAAAGTCCGCTGATGCCTGTCTCTCTTCTTTATTAAATCGCACACGGGCCATGTGCAGACCTGGGAGTTCCTCTGACTCTTGTGCTGTGTTTTTCCCAGAATCAAAGCCTGAATTTGGCTTCCAAACTGGCCTCTTCACAACCTTTCCACTTGGGCAATGTGGTCTTCTCCTGTTTCCGCATACTGAGTAAACTTAGCAACGACACCTCGTGTTACGAGGACCCAGGTGAAGGGATCTGTAATGGTGTTAAGTATTTCTGGCCATGTCTCAAGTGAGGCTGAGGCAGGAGGCTCAAAAATTTGAGGCCAGACTGGACAACTTAGCAAGACCTTGTCTCAGAATTTAAAAAAGCAAAACAGTGTGGAGGATGTAGCTCAGTGGGAAGGCCCTGGGTTCAAGCCCCAGTGCTGCAGACAGAAAAGTGCAACAGGACATCTTGTTCAAATGTTTACATCTAGGTCATGGCAGACTGAAACAAGACAAGAAGGGAAGGAAGCAGGGAGGGATCGAACCCAAGAAGACACCAAGAAATGCATTTCTGTGCCTATCCACACACTCTGGAAGTGCATCACAAGCACACATTTTGACCAGATATTGGGCTAGGTAGGGAGGGTAGGGAAAAGGCAGATTCAAAGTTGAATTATTCGGATTTGTTTTTTCTCTCCCGGGGCACTGAATCTTCAGATGGCTTCTCCACAGCAGCTCTTCTGGGACATGAAGCAGACTCCCTGGGCCCAGGGGCACCTTGGCCCTGGCGCCAACCCACACCAGCTGCAGGGAGCAGAGCCTGGCATGATGTTGGGCTGATTCCCGAGGCCCAGCCACCTGTCCTGAGGAAACCTCACCTTAAGTCACCTCATCTCACAGCTGGATGGCATTCGGGGACACTTTCTCAGCTCCCCACTAACTCCGTCTGTTCCAAGCTTTGCTCTAAAGTGTTAATAACTAACACTTTCCTTTGTCTTTAAGTCAACTTTAATGCACATTGAAACTTATTGTCAAAAAGACTATGGCTAATAACGCCCTTTCTGAAAACGCGAAAATTATAGAAAGAGATCGTAAGTATTCTTACTATAAAAAAGTATGTGAGATAGTATATGTACAAGCTTGAGTTAGCTATTTCATGATATATTTCACTACATGCACACACACACACACACAAATATATATATATATATAAATGTTACATGTATGCAGGATGTTGTACACCATAATATATGCAATTTTATTTGTCTTAGTTTTCTTTCTTTTGCCATTCTAGGGATGGAACCCAGAGCCATGTGCATGGTAGGCAAGAGCTGTACATTTGAGCTACATCCCTCATGCACAATTTTGTCAATTTAAATAAATAAATACCAAACCCCAGCTCGGTGTGTATTTATATGCGCCTATCCTCACTTCTGTGTTCTATACTAAAACCTCCACTGCGGACGTTCCAGGAAAAGAGGCAGGCTGAGTTTATAAAGATCCTGCAACTGAAGCGAGTCCTCCAGATCTAACTCACAGTAAACGCACCCTGCCCAAGACACAGCTGGTGCCACGGGCCGCAGAGCCAAGGCTGCGTGCTGTTTTCCTGGCTCTGACATCCCCGGTGCCCTTGTTTACAACAGCCTGGGCCCATATATCAGGTTCCTGTCTCCAGCCAGGCTGCAAGCAGTGTAGAAAGAGTAGAAAACGCCAGAATGTGATGACAGTGGCAGCAGAGGAGGTGGCAAAAATAGAAAAATCCATTCAAAGCATGTGGGTCACCGGCTCAGCCTCCCCAAACTGGAGCAGCCAGAAGGAGTGACACAGCAGAGCCCAGTGTGACCCAGGCAGGAGTCCAGGACTGTGCCCTCTGTGCCCTCCTCATCCCTCCCCACTCCTCCTTGTCATTACACCCACTCTCACTCATGATGCACCCTCCCTCACCAGGCTCCTGGGGACCCCTGGGGGCAACTGTGCCCCTGACCAAGCACCGTGGTTCCTGTCTGTGCCAGGCACACAAGTGAGAGGAAAGGGGCACGGGCCGAGTTGCATGGTGCCAGTCAGGAAGGGATTCAGGATTTCGGCTGCTGTCCCAATCCCTAGCACCAAGCCCTGGCTTTTCATGCTGCCCCTGCCCGATCCATGCTGCCTCCTGGGCTGAGCGTCCTGGCCCTGTGCCCTTGACTCTGCTGCAAGCACGCTTCGGCTGGCACACCACAGCCACCAAAACCAGAGCTCCCGGGGAGCTGCTGACTCAGGCCTCCCCTTGCCTCTCACCAGAGAGAAGCTCTCTGTAATTAGAAGGAAGCAGCCATGGATGCAGTGCAGACACCAACCACACAGCTTGCCAAGCGGTGCCGTTTGAGTGTCCTCAAAAGTACAGGAAAAGCCAGGCGTGGTGGTGCTGGTCTGTAATCCCAGCACTCTGGGAGGCTGAGGCAGGAGGATTGCAAGTTTGTGCCCAGCCTGGGTCACTTAGCAATTTAGTGAGGCCCTGTCTCAAAATAAAAAGTGAAAAAGGGCTAGGGTTGTAGCTTCATGTGAGGGCCCTCAATTCAATCCTCAGTACCACAAAAAACAAAACTAAACAAACAGCTCTGGAAAAAGCCAGAGACCCTTGAAGGAAGAACCAGAGTAGAGCTACCACTGCACGCAGTCCCCAGTGTGTCCTCGGCCCAAAGCACCCCCACTCCTGGGCTGTTGTCTCAGCCTCATCTCACCGCCTGGCAACCAGGGGGAAAGTAAAACCCGCCTCAGCTCTCGCCCGCCCTCCACCTCCACCCATGGGCTGCGCCGAGAAACCCAGCTCCTCTGAACCTCACAGCAAAGCCGCACACCCAGGAGGCTCCGGGCACTGCTCCCTGTGCTCGGGCTGCACCAGGACAAACCCAGGGAGGTTCTGAGACAGCCAGACTCACCCGGGCAGCCCCAGGACACCGAGTGCTCAGGCGCAAGCCCTCTCTCAGGGCAATGCTTCTGGCAACCTGTGTGTCCATCCCTTCTGGGACACCTGTGAGCTTTGCGGTCAGGCAGGAGGATCCAGCCGCAGCCTCCAAGCATCCTCGCCCTGAATTTGTCCTCATAAGCCTGGTAGTTGGTCCAGAAATCCAGGACTGCCTCGGACGACAGCGGACAAGGAGGGGACCCTGGAAGTGCCCGTGGCCAGGAGGGAGGCAGAGTCCAGTCAGCCTTGCAGCTATTCATTTTCACATTCTCACTTCCAGAAGTTCCAGCACAGTGCAAACCAGTGTCTGCGGAATCCCTCTGTAAAGTAAGCACCCTGAGGGCTCGCAGAGAGTGACACCGGCCGAAGCCTCCTACTCCATGCTGCCCAGGCAGCTGCGCCCTCCGCCCACCTGAGTGACCCGGCCTGCAGCTTCCCAGCTTCTCCTGGCGGCACTGGCTCATCACCTGCCCCAGTCAAGGCCCTTCCTGGGCCAGGCTCAGAGGAGAGGTGGGGACAGAGACCCAGGTACCTGGTGAGCAGGTGCTGCAAGGCACAGAGCCCTTGTGGCCAGCAGGCAAGGCGAGAGTGGGACCCCTGAGCAGGCCCAGGCAGTGCAGGATTCCTGATTCAGGTCTAAGGACTCCAGACTTCAGGGCCACTGAGCCAGACATTTCCCCCCCAGTCTCCAGTGCCTCACTGTGTCGCAGCTGGCAGCTGAGCTGAGGCTGAAGCTCCATCTCCTCAGGGCCCTGGAAGGGCTGCCTCACACCTCACAGCTCAGGAATGCAGGATGCTCTGGTGAACTGTCACACGCATGGGGCTCCAGCTGCAGACCTTCCTTGCTCAGTGTTTGCAGGCTGCGGGTCCAGGGTCACGGTGTGGCCCAGCTGGTCCCTGGCAAGGGCTGTCTTGATAACAGTAGGCTTCTGGCTGTGTTCTTGCTCAATGGAGAGAGAGGGAGCTTGAGGTATCTTCTTCTAAGACAGCACAGCCACCACCTAGTCATCCACCCCCAACTCCTAGGGAGCACAGACAGCCCCTCGCGGAAGCCCCCAATTCTCCCACCTTAGTTACTCACCCTCGGCCATTCACCCTCTCTCCAGCGCGGGTTCCCCAGGCCTGGCTCTGCTGGCATCCAGAGCCCATGGGGAGGCTGCCCTGTGCCCTCTGCTCACTGGATGCCAGCAGCAGTCCTCACCCCGGTTGTCAAAACCAAAACATCTCCCAGCCTTGCCCAATATTCCCCAGGGAGCCACACACATCTTTGGTGAGAGCCACCACTTCCAGCATCAACTGCGTCCACAAGAAGCTGCACTGCACAGTCATTACAGCTGCTCTCAGGTGGGCTCGGCAGCCTGGGCTCCTCCTGCCACCCTTGGCCCAGTGTCTGCAGCGGAGGGGTCTGCGGTCTCTGCTGCAGCAGCCACCTGTCACCCGTGTGGCAGGCAGGATGGTAGCTCAGGGCTGCTGCTGTTGCTGTGACCTTGGCAGTTCTGACCCTGGACGCTGGTGCCGGGCTGGTCCCGGATGGGAGGTGAACGAAGGCAGCAGGGCTGAGTTCACCTGTGCTTGCTCGTGTCCACCACCGACGGGATCCTGGGCCAAGGCAGGGATGAGTCCCAGCGAGGGCCTGGGCAGTGAGCTTTCAGCAACACCATGCCAGCCTCCTGGTGTGTCTGGGAGCAGACGTCAGCACCCCGTCCCGGGGACAGGAGCCGCGCTGCACCCCGGAGCAAGCATCCCACACGCACCGAATCACCCAGGTTCCTTACGAGGTGTAATCAAATAAACGGCGACTGCTACTGCCGAGCACCATCCACTGGAAAGGCAAGCTTGTAAAAACATGATTCGGTGTCCTCATCCATTTGTTCATTGGCGCTGGCACTGTGCAACTCCTGGCTCTTCCCCAAAGTCAAAATGACCATAAAAGGGAAACATTTTCAATCAGTTCCAGACATGGAGGCAGCTACAGCAATGCAAGAGAAGACACTCAGGAAAGAGGACTCCAGAGCTGCTGCAGGAAGTGGCGAGAAGGATGGGACAAGTGTGTTCGGAGTAATTTAATGGGGATTAATGGCCATGTGTCTTTTACTGTGACGATTTTTCGAGAATTTAAACTTTGACTGTCATTTCTGATCTCAGCCGGGACATGAGCTGCATCCTGCTGCCTTCCTCCCTGCTGTCCGGGTCACAGCCTCTGTTCTCCTCGCAGGCAGGGTTGTGCCTTCCTTGGCCCTCCACCAGCCAAGTCTACGTCACTTTCAGGAATGGGTGAGGAGCGTGCCTATCATAACACAGATATGCTTGCAAAGGCTCACGATGAAAGGCAGAAGCCCCTTGCATGTAGACCGCCAGCCTCTGCGCCCTCTGTGCCTTAGCCGCAGAGTGGGCGCTGGGAGGTCCGGAGGTGCTGTGCGCCTGCGTGCACGCCGCAGTGCCTGGGGGTGGGGGCTCCCGACGCGCATTTTGCCAGACCCAACTGGACTTGCGGGTACGGTCTGAACACATGGCATCGTCTAATTAATTAACATTTAAAGCTCTCCCTGAAGAAGAATCACTGCACAGACAATGCAGTACCAGAGGATGTAAACAATTAAGCTCCAGATATGAGGAATTTCAAGTATTCTAATGGGCACACCCACGCTGCCATTCTGCCTGGATTCTGCTCCCTGGAGCTTCCAGCGCTGGGGACCTTGTTAGCAGATGCTGGCTGGAAGCCTGGTTTCAGCTCTGGCGGAAAACCCTGCACTGCTCAGAGAAAGTCCTTAGGCGTGTATTTTTATTGCATATTCGAGAAATTGTTGGCCGTTTTCTCTAACCAAAAGTTCCTTTTGTAGGAAAATAGAAGCACGAGGCCGAGGAGCAGGCAGTGCTCTGTGACAAGGGCAGAAGGAAGAAGTCACAGCCATTATTGTCACACACAGAGTGCATCCCCACCGTGCGGCCTCATCGCCCGCCCTTCCAAACGTGTTCTCACCCACGGGAGCCCACAGCGTAGCAGCTGCTGGAAAGACTCTCCGGGAGCGAGGTTCCGTGCGTGACCGAGGGGTCCCCAGGTGCCTTAGGAAAGGATGTGGCTGTCTGACTCCCGGACACAGCTCCTACTTCAGGAGCTGCCGCCCGGCTCTGAACCCCGTGACTGATGACGGCAATTTTCTGGTCTGCAGCGTGAGCGATTGAAGAGACGGTGACTCAGGCCTTAGCCACCCCCCTCCCATAGCCTCACGGGTCCCATTTCCTCTCCAGGTTGTGAAATGCGTAATACTACTTTCTCCTTTTCCATGCATGTGTGGAAGACGGCCTGTGAGTCCCCAAGAAAGGTCCCTGTAGTCCTGCTGGACATGGTCACCAGGGCCATAGTGTTGACGGCCCGTGAGCCCAGGGAGAATGCAGAAGCCATGGCGAGCTCCCCGCAGGAGGTGTCTCATCCTGCGCTCACCCAGCGGGAAATTAAGCAGAAATTAGGCCAAGCACTGGCTACTGCAGAAACAACTGAACTTTCTCTGCCATTTGGAGTGGATTTCCTGGGCTCCTGACTCGCGTGCCGGGGCAATGTCGAAGGAAGGAAGCTCATTGTCTCTTTCCTCCTGTGCCGAGAGGGCTCATACTTAGCTCTCTATTCTGAGAAAATCCTAGGAAACCTTGAAATCCAGCGCACTCTGCTTCTCCCCCAGCACCTGAAATAGACACACCCTCTCGTTGTCCTTGAAAGGCTGAAAAGGTCATGGAGTCGCCGCTGCCACTCACTTGGTCATAGACGTGGCAGGGAAACTATCCTGTGCCACTTCCCGATTGGATCTAGACAGACACCGCACCTCCCAGCTGGAGGACACTGGCTGGTCCTGCCTCTCACCCCATAACCAGAAAGGGGACGGACCCTGGGGTGCCTGTGGAGCTCGCAGAGGAGGGGAGCTGTGTCACTCTGCTGGGGTGCAGATGCCAGTGAGACAACTGTACAGCTTCGATGGTAGACACTGGGTGGACCAGGGGCACCTGCCTCTCTCTGCAGCTGGAGAGGGCTCCACATGGACCCGACTTCCTGTGCCTGGGCCCGGGGCAGCAGGCACAGTTCTGCTGCTGTTAGCACAGCCTCCTCTCCACTTGTGGAGGACACGGGGCCCCTTATGCACTGTTGTGCTGTCAGCAACCTGTTCACCTCTCCACTGCGGGGCAACTGCCTCTCATTTTCACTGGGGCTGCTTGTCTTCCTTACATTCTCATCACTGAGACACAATACGCAAGTTAAAGGAGGAGAGGTTTAGTTTGACTCGCAGTCTGTAGAGGTTTCAGTCCATGACGCTCCGAGGCAGGAGGGCACGGCAGAGGGGCCTGGCAGAGGGGAAACAGCTCGTGGCATGGTGGACAGGAAGCAGAGAGAGATCAAGGGAGGAGGAGGGAGAGAGAGAGACCCTTTCAGGCCACGCCCCAGCAACCACCTCCTTCACCAGGCTCCAACTCCAAGCATCGCATTCAGCTATAAACGCCTCAGTAGATTCATCCACCATGATTATCACACACCATGACCCAGTCACCTCCCCAAAGCCCCGCTTCCGAGCATGTGAGGCTTCGGGGGACATTCTGATATAAACTGTATGTCTGCTATAAAATAAACGCATCACTTAAAAAAAGAAAAATCTCACAACATAAGCAGTCAAAAAGGAAGCCCCCTTGGAGTAGAGCAACCTTCGCTAGGCAATGCTCCGCAGGGTGAGCATATCACTGATATTATAATGCTTGTCGTTTTCACCTGCCATCAACAGTGATGTAGAGAGAGGCACTATGGTATCACCTAGAGAAAAATAAAATTCCATCAGCCCATCACCACCCACTTCCTAGCAGAAAACACAAACAAGATTGTACAGAAGGCACCGTGAACTTTGCAAACCCTCATCAGCTCTCGGACAGAAAATTCTCACATTAATTTTTTATTTGATTTTACCTGAAAAGCCTCTCTTCAGCAACATAACTGTCCTGGAGGAAATCCATGTCATTAGTAATTGTTACTTTCACCCAGGGTTTTAATATAGTATTGCATAAATGTTAAATGAGTATCTTTGGACTGAATCGGAAAGTTAAACAGTTAAGGTTGAAAATATAATATTCCAATAGACATGAGTGTGATGTATGCTTTATTTTCTCCACGTGTTAATAAGAGGCGATGTGTGCGGACCAGTCATAATTTGTACTGTGAGGATGAGAAGGTAACAAGAAAAGAACAATCGTATCCTAAGTGACACAAACCTCTGAATTCAAAACCACAGGACAGAAGAGCTCAAAAGGGCTGGACCTGGGGCCGGTGATATGGCTCAGCGGCATAAGCGCCTGCGGGCAAGCACAAGGTCCTGAGTTCGACTGCCGGTACCCACATAAAGGAAAATAAGGGCTGGTGATATCGCTCAGCAGCACAAGCGCCTGCTGGCAAGTACGAGGTCCTGAGTTCGACTCCCAGTACCCACATTAAAAAAAAAAAAGGGCTGGACCTTCTCCAACATCTTCTACATGAGGGCCATCAGCACAGGTGTCAGTAGGATCCTGTCCCCAAGATGATGCATTCAAGTCCTAACTCCCTGTGCAAGTCACCTTATTCGGAAAGAGCTCTGCAGACAGAGTCCTATAAAGATGAAATCACAGGGTAGACCCCCATCTGAGGGCTGATGTCCTCACAGGAAAAGGCAAAATGATGCAGAACAGACCCCCAAGGGAGGGGTGCCATGAGTGAAGGGGCAGAGGTTGGAGGGATGCGTCTCCCGGCCGAGGCGCACTCTGGGTGCTGGCGCCCTGGAGGTGGAGAGAAGAGGTTGGAGCGACGTCTCTCCAAGCGTTCAGAGGAAGTGTGGCCCTGCTTCTGCTGGCCTCCAGATGTCTGGCCTCCAGAACGGTAGAAGAAGAAAATTCTGTTGCTTCTAGTGACGCAGGTGCAACAACTGCTTATAGCAGCCCAGGAAACTAGGGTGGGCACCGAGGAATTAGGCTGAGGCCAACCTGGCCCGGAATCAGACTGGGCTCCACCCCAGCAGACCCTACTTACCTCTCGGCTGGGAGCAAAGTGGATTCTGCAAGGCGTCCGGCCCATAACGGTTCCCAGAGGAAATTATTTCCACTCAGTCTGAGACACTGTGAGATCAGAGCCTGATCCCAGGATCCGAATCAAAGGCATCTTGTGACAGGCACCCGTGGAGTGGGTTTTGAGTGGGCCAGTGAATCCTGTGGCATCTCTGAGCCTGTGTGTGTGGTGCGCGACAGGGCACGACCTTGCCGGCAGTCTTTGAGGTAGAACCTGCCCCAGAATTGTCCCGCTGCAGGGGGATGTTCACTCTGGAGGTGTCAGGTCGTCTTGCCTCTGCTCTGGCCTCCCCAGGTGTAGCTCACTCCCTGACGGACAGCACCCCAGGGCTAAAAGCACAAAGACTCCGCACGTCTGCAACGTATCCTCTGAGGGTGGAGGGGTGGCGGAGCACAGACAGCATCCTCCGCAGCCCTTCACCGTTCCGCTAACATTTTCACAACAAAGAAAATGTGATGCTGAGCGAATTAGGGGAGAGGGTGGCAAAGAGTAACCAGGGAAATATTTAACACTTTGGAGGATTTGTGCAAAGGAGAAGTAAAGGCTGCGAGCATTC
This sequence comes from Erethizon dorsatum, assembly GCA_028451465.1. Classification (NCBI taxonomy): domain Eukaryota; kingdom Metazoa; phylum Chordata; class Mammalia; order Rodentia; family Erethizontidae; genus Erethizon; species Erethizon dorsatum. The sequence continues at coordinate 156,656,031 of CM051824.1, forward strand.
ACACGAGAGCAATGGATCAGCGATGGTTTGTCACCCCGCTGAACACAAATGCCTCAGGCGACCCGTCCAGAACAGTCGATCTTCATTACTCGGATTTTGCCTTTGCAAATTTGCCTACTCATCAAAATGTATTTCGAGGGGCCGGTGAGATGGCTCAGCGGCATAAGCGCCTGCCTTGCAAGCGCGAGGGCCCGAGTTCGACTCCCGGATCCCACATACGAAAAAGGGGCCGGTGATATCGCTCAGCGGCACGGGCGCCTGCTGGTGCGCGAGGTCCTGAGGTCGACCCCCCGGTACCCACAAAAATAAAAAATGTATTTCGAACGTCAAAATCAATCCTCATGGTCCCCTTGGGCTCCTTCATGGTCCTGTAAAAAGTGCCCCATGTGTGACCCCCCAGTGGAGGATGAGCAGGTGACACACGACCTTCTCCTCATTTCCATTCTCTGCGTGGAAACCAGTGTTCTCATCTTGGGCGATTTCCTGGCGTGATTCTCAAGTCTGTGCTTCCTTTCGGTAACTTCGCTGTTTCAGGTGGCTCCTGCTCACAGTGCTGGAGCGTGCAATGGGAGGCTGCAATGTGCCTTATAGAAAATCATGGGCATTGGATGGGCTCTACTCACACCTAAGTCTCAGAGCCACTGGATCCAAGTTCAATGTTCACGCATAGGCGACATATCTGACATAGAGTCTCCGAACAGACACCCACATAAAACAAGTCTACCTATCAGTCAGTTGACAATAGCGTGTGGACCAGAGAGGAAAGAAGCCGTCCCTGGCTTTCTGCTGGGAGGAACGTTTCAGTGTTCACTAATTTAGTGTTCACTGGGACTTTATGGAATGTGACTACTGATAATAACAAGAACTGACCGTACTACGTAGTGCTTCAGCAAAATGATTTTGTGTGTGTGTGTGTGAGTACCAGGGCTTGACCTCAGGACCTCCTGCGCCAGCAGGCGCCCGTGCCACTGAGCAATATCACCGGCCCTTTTTTCGTATGTGGGTTCCGGGAGTCGAACTCGGGCCCTAGCGCTTGCCAGGCAGGCACTTATGCCGCTGAGCCATCTCACCGGCCCAGCAAAATGATTTTTACTAAATTCCTTTTCCACAGAGGATGATTATAGCTAGCTTTTCAATAAAGCCAACAGTGCCCAAAATATCGCTACTCCATTTTTACTTTTGTTAAATCACTGAGTTCAGGTATAGTAATACATGAGAACGTTCTTTTTCCATTTTGCTTAGACTCCCGTTCAGATTTGTGAGGTCCGTGGCATTGAAAACAACTAAATGCACGCATACACACATAACATTCGTTCTTGTTTCTAAGCCCAAGGAAATATGGGTTAGAGTTTGAAGTTCATTAATTCCCATTATGATAACTGGAAAAATCATCAAGAAGTGAAGAGAAATTGAGCAAAAGTTTGTCGGTGAAGATTATTGCATAAGAAAGCTAAACCGGTAAACAGAGGCAGGGTAGCTCAGAGAGACCTTATTAGAGGAAGTAAATGACAAAGAGGGGGTCATGGGCATTTTAGCAAGGGCGCTCTGGCCCACAGATTCTGCATCTTTAGATCGCTTAGCTCAAGCGCGAAGGTGCTCCCACCCCTGGCGGAGTACCGGCACCTGCTCTTCCTAAACACAGCTCTTAGCGAGGCTCTGGGACCCCACGCGGACACGCAGAATCTGGGGTGTCCCACAGTCCTTGTCACCTTCGCCCAGCGAGGACGCCGCCCAGGCCCTTTGGCTCTCACGCGGTTGGAGGAACTAGGATCAGAGCGCTCCCCCGTGTTCCGGCTCCCCGGCGTGGGGACAGGGCTTGATGGCTCCACAGAGGGCTTTCCCGGCTGACGCACCACGGTCTCAAATGCGTGAGAATCTTGAGTTTTCTGAGACTGTCTCCACCAGACACTTTCGTGTTTCTCCTCGTCTCTGTTGTTCTCGTCTCTGAAGTGTTCATGAAAACCTCCTGTCCCGAGGGCACGCTTGCGCGGGGTGCCAGGTGGCGGGGTGGCTGCGGTAAGGGGCGAGTGCGTGCCCGCAGGACGCGGAAACACCAGGAGGAAGCCTCGGTGAACGGCCCCTCTGTGGCTGAAACCCAGCCGGGCCGGCAGACCGCAGCTGGGCGTCAGCTCCTCGAGGCCCGCGGGGGACTCCGCGTGGGTCCCCGCGGTGCGGCCCCGCGCGCCTCTGCTTCCGCGCGTGGGACAGGAGGCCGGCAGACGCGGCGGGGAGGTCGCGTGGCCGGCGGCGCGGGGTGGGAGACGCGGCCGCTCGCGCTTCCGCGAGACGGAGGGGCCGAGAGTGCGGCTGAGGACGAGCGGGCAAGCGCGGGTGCGGCGGGTGGGGAAACACCGGGGCAGGGCGGGCGGAGAAGCGCCGGGCGCGGCGGCCGGGAGCCAGGCCCCGAGGGAGGCCACGCCGCTCCTGCCCGCGCCTCGGCACCGGGGAGAAACGGCGAGGACCCGTGAGCCCGCGGCAACCGCTCCGCCCTGCCTCTTTCCTCTCCGCCTCTTCTTCTCTCCTCTCCTCTCTCCTCTACTCCTCCTCCTTGCCCCCTTCTTTCCTGTCTTCCTCCCTCCCCCCTTCTTTTCTCCTTTCTTCTCTCCTCCCCTCTTTCTTTCTTCTCTTTCCTTTTCCCTCCCCCGCCCGCAGCCTTGAACCCTCGGAGGAGCTGACACGCATGCGCAGTCAGCTCGGCGTCACCTCGGTGTCACCTCGGGAGGCTGGAAGCGCTCTGCGGGCGGGCGAGGCGGCGCAGAGGCTGTGAGCGACCTAAGCGCAACTACAGGAGAGCGTGACGTCTGAGCCCTGAAACACCGCTGCGATCTTCAAAAGCAGAGGGAAGGAAGGGGTTAAGAAGACGAATGTGACCGAGTGGCTCTCAGCAGCCACGCAGCGCAGGCCGCCACAGGCGAGGAGCAGATCCCAAGGACACAGAAGGTGGTGGGACAGTGGGCACGAGGAGCGAGTGAGGCCCAGCGTGAGGCGCCACGAGCTGCACTGTTTGTTCCTAAACAACTTCACTAGGACCAGATTTCAAAAAGTATTTCAGCGTGCAATTACTCAGGCATCGGTCAGCTACAACAGGGCCTTCTGTATCATTTTTAGGGGCTAGATGGCATTTTAAAATCAAATATTTGATGAGCGTTTTATGCAGCCGGTGTCTCTTTTACAAGCCTGTGCCCGCCTGCCTGTCTGCTTGGTGCTGGGACAGAGGCAAAGCCGGGACTCCCAAGTGGGGAAGTGGCTTTGGGGACAATGCCGGGCAGTGAGAGGCCGCACCCCAGCCTAGCCGCAGGCAGCTTCCCAGGGACGAGCTCAGGGCTCGTAGCAGAAGGGAGGCCAGGCCTTGGAAGACGAGGCCATCAGGGGCCCCTACAGAGGCGGACAGCTCCTCGGTGTACACCCTAGCAGGCTCGTGGAGGAGCATGTACAGGCCACGCCTCCCAAGGGTACTGAGACAGATGGCCATGCAGGGGAGGGACATGGGGACCAGGATGGCTGGCCCGACTCGGAGACCAGCAGACAGACTGCCGAGGGCTCCAAGGCACGAGATGACACCAGTAAGCAATAAAGAAGCTGGAGAAAAACCAAGGCCAAAACAACCAGACCACAGGCTCGAGGGCCAGCTGGAGAGAGGGCAGCACTAAGCTCTGGGATGTGGAAATGGTCTCTACCATAGAGACAGTAAACCCATGACTCGGAAATGCCAAGGAACGCAATCCAGATCACAGGTGTGCCCTGACTTACCAAGGAGCGATGGCGCAGTGAAATCTCCACAAGTTGGAAATAGCTTCTGCAGAAAGTGCACCTAAGTCAGCTGTCCTGCAAACGGCTTGGAACACTGATCTTCACCCGCAGCAGGACGGAAGTCTCTAACACAAGGCCTGTGGGATGATAAGGTGTTGGACATTGCCTGCAATTCACTGAATGCTGTACTCAAAGAGCAAAACAGAATGGCTGCCTCGCGAGCCCAGGAAAACTCAGATTTTAAAAGATGATTTCTACTGAACGCGCGTCACTCTCACATCATCTTGAAGTCAAGTCATCGCATCAAAGCACTGTGATTGGCAGGGGAAGGCAGTGACACGAGTTCACGGCCACGGCTTGAAGATCGCTTCTTCATAGCGGATACCTGTGGAGGGCGGACCTGACTGTTCGATTTGCTCACTTCTGAGATGGATCTCACCTGCCTGGTGGGCATGATGCCCACCACTACCACCTCCTAGCCCCCCGTCCTCTCCTCTGGGGCGGCGAATTACTTACCTGCATTGGCACTGTGAGGTCCTCAAGGCAGATCAGAAAGTCACTTCTGCCCCTCTCTTCATAAAATAAACTTTATGAGTGTTCTTTCGTGGGTTTCTGGTAAGTTAAAAACCCTCACGTGGAACAAATCATCCAATTCAGTAGCCTTTTACCACTTCCCGGAAGTCTTTCCTGACGTGGGCGGCCACGGTCTCGAAGTCGGTAGAGCTGCCATTCAGTCTTACTCAGGGTGCCTCAGCTGCGAGTTGGCCAGTTGCTTTCTTTTTCCCCAGTACAGGGAATCAAACCCAGGGCCTTCATGCTGAGCTGGCTATTTTTTATTTTTCACTTTGAGACAGCATCTTGCCAAGTCACAAAGTTACCCAAGCTGAGCTCCAACTTGCAATCCTCCTGCCTCAGCCTCCCAGAGTGCTGGAATTACAGGTGTTGGCCCAGCTGAGTTGACCAATTCTTATGATGCCTGAAAACCACACAGACCTCGAAGGTGGCCCACAGATTCAGGACCCAACCTGTGTTCCAGACATGCAGGCTGATCCACAGCCATGGTCAAGAACCGGAGTGGTCGACTGGGATTTGTACTCCCCCTCCCTTTGGTAGGTGGGCTCCTGCTCGCCAGTTATCTTGGCTGTGCCTCATTCCCGTCTCACTTATGTGGCCTACTCTCCTTTCTTTAGCTTACTTTCTCTGCACCAAATTTTCCCAAAAAAATTTCTTTGTTTTTATTTGGAGTCTTAAAGTATGTGCATAAGTTAGGGTTCACTAGGGGAACAGATTTAACGTAAGATATAGAAAGGAGTTGCAAGGCAGGCTTACAATGGCTGCCTGCAGAGTCAGGCGTGGAAGATGCAGAAGGGCCGTCTGTGCGCTGGAGAGGCAGAGGAGCCAGTCAAAGGCTGAGGGCCTGGAGCTCACTGCAGAGTCCCCTGTGAGTCCCTGTTAGGAAGCCAAAGGATCAGCATTGGAAGGCTGAAACGGATATGAAAAGGTGATGGCAAAGACCCAGGCTCTTCTAAAGAAGCAGAAGTGAGCCTTCCTTCTTCTTTCCCTTTTTATGCCCTCTGGAATATAAGCCTATTGGTTGGGTCTGCCCTCAGGTTCTAGAGAATTGGCTCCCTGGGGTTCTGTTCACAGTGCTCAGCCATCCAGGCTCTTGGAGGCCACTGCAGCTGTGATGCAAAAGGGCCTGGCTACTGTTCCAGCTAGAGGCAGACCTTGATCTCATCTGTGCGGTGCTGGTTTTACAGGCATGCAAAATGCAAGTGTTTTGGGGACATGGAGGCTTCCACCCAGATTTAAGAATGCCTGGGAGGTCAGGCAGTGTGCCCCTGAGAGGACCATGAGTGAAGCTGTGAGACTGAAGCCAAAAGTGTAGTGGAGACACCCAGGAAGTTGGAGAAGCCAGGAACCTGGAGCATTGGCTAAGAGAAGCCACAGGTGTGAGCAGAGCCGCCCAGAGAGAGAACCCACGAGGGCTGCGACCAGCAATGTTGTAAGGGCAGGTTCGCCCAAGCCATTGGGAGCTCACATCTTTGTCCCAGGAGCAGGACATAGAGCTACAGGATTTCCAGTTTCCCCATCTGGGATTCAGATGTACTTCAGTCCCACTGGGTTCTACCCCCCATTCCTCCCTTTTGGAATAAGAATATTTACCCTGTGCCATTGCTTGTCAGTGGTGTTTAACCCCTTTTTGATTTAGCTCACAGCTAAGTTTCCCATGAGTCTCAGAGGAGACTTCGGATCTGGATTTCGCAGCAATACTGGAACTGTAAAGACTTTGGTGGATCCTTCGAGGTGGACTAAATGCATTTTGCATAAAGAGAGGCACCTGAGTCTTTAGGGGCCAAGGCAGAAGGTTGTTGGGGTTCAGAATGATAATGTCTCCCAAAGCCTCGTGTACTTATAGGTGGGACTTTGTGGGGGGGATTGAATTGTTGGGGTGGGGGGCTTATAGCTGACTTGCTGTTAGGATGTGGGGCCTGGTTGGAAGAGGGGATCACAGGGGTGTAGCCTGGAGGGATTCACCTCCCTTCCTCGCTCCTCCCTTCTCTCTGCTCCTTGGCCACCACAGCCAGACCATTCTGCCGTGCCATTTCTGCCTGGGGCCAGCAGATGATGGACAAAAACTGCTGAAACTGGGACTTCAAATGAACCTCTCCTCCTTTAAGTTGCAGGTGTTGGGTATTTTATCCCAGCGATGAGAACATAACTAAGACAAAAAGCCATGAACAGCATTTCTTTACCAAGGAATGACAGGAAAGTCCATCAACTTGGTAAGGAGGAGAGAAAGATAACAGTGTAACACGAAAGATGAATTTCTCTGCCACAATCTCTGTTCAAAAATTAAATCCATACAAGGGAATATTATTCAGCAATGAAAGGGAATTTACTATTGTTTTCCCCTAAAATAAGAATGAATATTAGAATGATTGTAGGGAGGGGAAGAAGCCAGACATGGTGAGAACACAGTATCTTAGCTCACTTGTGAATAATTCTAGGACACGCAATGGCATCAGTGGTGACTGAGAGCTGGACAGTGGTTGCCTGGGGAGGAGGCTGAGGCAGGAGGACTCTGAATGTGCGGAGGGAGAGAGGTGTGGAAAAAAAATGCACATTACCTCGGTGTGGCTGGGACTAATGGGTGTGTACAACTCACACTCACCAAGCTGTAAACCCTGAATATGCATCCTATATTGTCTGTGAATTATATTGCAATAAAGTTGCTAAAATTATTCTATATTTTCATTTTCAAACAATGCATTGCGTTTTGCTATGTCCGGCAGTTTGGATATGTTCCCTAATACTAAAAATATTTTACCAAACTGATTTCCTAGCTGAATACTTATTAGGAGACTCGTAGAGTTGCATACATTAAATATGCACAGATTTTCACACATCAATCAGACTTCAGTGAAGTGATTTAGCATATATTTCACCATTCTGTTCTGGGTTTGGTCCCATTATAATAATACCTCATTCAAAAAGTAGACGCCACTACTATGACATCTTGCTAATTAAAACAACTAGAAAATTCAAGTAGTTAATTTATATAATCTCTTGATGAATTCATGATTTTTATATCTGTCACAGTAAATTAAAGTATTGCCCAGCATCTATCAGTAAAAAGAAGCAACTATTTTACCAAATCTATGATCTTTCCATGATTTCTTTTATCATTTAGCTGTCAGAACAATTTTCCAATGCTGCTTCTCATGTCTGATGCTTTATAAAACATTTAACCATTTTTCTTTACTGCATTTGTTTAACTTACAGTTCAGTGACAATCTTCATTTCCCTGAGTATGTTCGGTGTTTTTTGATAAGATTAAAGTGGGGTCAAATGATAGAAACTGCTTTCCTGTTTCCTCATGCAACCTACCTCCTTGGCTCCTCTCGCTTCCTGAAAGCCGTCCTCGTCGGCGTGAGCCAGGACAGGCGGATTCCCTCCTCCAGAAAGGAAGGGGCACAGGAAGAAGGCTGCCAGCAGCCCAGCAGCTGGAAGCTGCTCTCGTGGCTCACATCTGCTCTGTCCCTGGAAGGCGCTGGAGAGCTGGAGGGAAGGGACCCTGGGGACGAGGCTGCTGGTGTAGCTCTGCTGTGCTCGTGCAGCAGCCGGGCAGAACATCACTGTGGAGCGGCCCCACCAGGCTTCCAGACACCGGGCTGGGCTCGGCACCCTCCCTCTCCCGCTGCCCGGGCTCTCCCCTGTGGCCACTGTCGCCATCCACCTGCTCCTGGATGGGGGAGCAGCCAGCCTTGTCTGCTGGGTGCTGCGGACAGAATGGTGAGCCTGGTTGCCGACCCTGCTCGCTTCCCGTGGGGAGTTTAAACAGAGCCAGGCTAGTGCAGGGCCAGCATCCCTTTGCCGAGGCCTCTGAGGCCCTCAGCCTGCCTGTCGGGGAGCTGTCTGAGTAATTAACTGACTTGCAGACCTTAACTCGCCTTTCAACTAGGCGAATTGGGTCTGAGAAAAACATACCTTTGGCTGTAAAAATTCCCCTTTTAAAATTATCAGGTGCATAAAATGCCCCAGTGCTTTATCCCAGCATTTCGACTCTGAGAATGTCATCTTAATTCCATAACCAGAAAAATACAGGAGGATTTATAGAAAATACGTACCCGTCACCATTTGAATCACCATTGAGATATCTGTGATACAATTCCACTAAATGAAAATATTCGTATAGTTTCCATGGGTGGAAAAATGGACAAATCCAATTGTTCTTGATGCAAATAAACCTGCCATGGTGCATCCACCCCATAAAATATATGAACAAAAAAGTAATGTGTACTTAAAAATTTTAATAATATGGAAAAGACCATACAGTAGAATGTTAAAGGGCACGATAGAAATTGTGCACCAAACTCGGAGCTGTCATGAATTAAATGAATAAATCAGTAGCACAAGTGCTGAGACCGTGATGTCCAATGCTGAGGACTCAGATGGCGCTGGATAGGACCTCAGCTGATGTAGGTCCAGGGGACCAGGAAGAAACCAGGGTCGGGGCCAAAGTCTTCACACAGGATTCCAGGCCACTTTGCTCTTTACGCCTTCATGAATTTTCTAATTTTTCTGCACTAAAAAAAGAAGGCAATGCTAATTAAAACAAAATTATTTACAGAAAAGAACGAAGCTGCCATCTCCTTAGTCAACATCTAGAAAGGAAATAGTGAACAGCGAATTCTGTTGTTCACGAGATGAGACGAAGAGCGAACGTGGGACGCACGGCAGAATCTAATGTTCTGCTGTAGCCACCGATGGACTTCGTATTTGTTGTAGAAGTAGTTGTGGTTTATTTTGTTGGGTGATGATTAGCCTGATAATTATTAAGTTGTTTAAATCTTTTTGATTGATAAATGGGAGCTGGTGATAGGAGAGCTTTGCTTTCAAAAGTGTGTCGGGGATACCCGTGTCCGTGTGTGGGGTGGAGAGAGAGAAAGAGGAGAGAAAATGTGTACGTGCATTTGATGCTTTCTCGCAAATCCTGCACTTACCATATTCTACGAAGTCTGTAAGACAAATTGATTTGTGATGGGCTGCCAACAATTATATCTAAGTGAAAAATATCCGAGCTGCTGGAAACCTAAAGCACCTGGGCCCCTGCTGCCGTGTGTTCAAACTCCTCTGATCTTCACCTCATTAAATCCAGCACTACTACACACGCTTGCTCGCTCCCTTTCTTTCTTTCCTTTGGTGGCCCTGGAGATTGCACCCAGGGTCGCCACACTGAGCTCCGTCCCCAGCCCTTTTAGTTTTTACTTGGAGACAGGGTCCTGCCCAGGTTGGGCTGGAACCTGTGATCCTCCCAACTCAGCCTCCCAGAGTGCTCTGATCGCAGGTGCATGCCACCTCACCTTGCTGAGTGCATGTTTTCATGGAGACAGCGGGCCTTCGCTGGCTTCCTCACTCCTTTAGGAAGGTGGCTTTGGTCCAGCTGTGAAATAAGCACATATCAGAGCAGAGGAAGAAAGAATCAGCTTCAAGAAACAGATCGCTCACACACTGATGGGACGCAGCTTCGGGAGAGCACAAGATCTAACATTGCTGAAAGACTCCACAGTCAGGAGGCTGCTGGTGATGGAGGCACAGAGAAAATGACAGGAACCAGCAGAAAAGGAGGCGTTGCCCCCTGGCGTCTATGGGCCCTCAGCTTCGTCTGTGTGTTCCTGCGCTGCGCGTCCCCCGGGGAAAACACCGCTGTTATCACCTGGGCACCTGAGACCCTAGAGCCTCCCAGTTTATCCAGGTTCTGATTAGGATTTGGTTCCTGGTACAGATCCCCAGAAAGAGAGAAGCTGGCGCTCATTCAGGCTCCTGAACTTTGTAGTTATTTTTCATTGCAATTAAGACCCGACACAGGGTCACTCCAATGGCGAACCTTAGTGTGCCGGCCGTCCAGCAGGGAATGGGTCTGCCAGGCCTTGGGGAGCAAGAAAGAGCGAACTACATCCGCCCTCAGGTCTCTGAGAGTCCGAAGGGGCCCAGCAGGGCTGAGGCCACCTCAAGGGGACAGGAGCATTCCGGTGAAGTAGTTATGTCAGGGGACGCAGGAGCCCGGGTCTGCCTCAGAGCAGGAACCGCGGTAGAAGGAGGAGATATCTGCACAGAGGACCAAGGAATGGGGCTGGAGGCAGGGCGGACAGATGAGGCAAAAGTGGCTTCCAAGTCAGGCCGAAGGACGCGAGCCACCTTGTGTTCCCAACGTGCCAGTCCGTTCTGACTAGGGATCAGCCAGGGAGCCACGGGGCGGGGGCCACGCGCTCATGACCTCCCCAGCCTTGCTGCGGGCGACACTCGGGGTGCCTCGATCACTGACCCCTTCAAAGTCGGTATTGGCAAATGCCCCTCTCTGCCCAGGACTGCTGCAAATACCATATATGCATTTTGCTACCGGTGGGACTCAGTGTCTTCATTCTCCTGCTGAATGCTCAGGTCACTTGCCTGTCCTACATCCCACAGCTGCAGAGCTCGTGCACGGCTCCTGCACGGCCGTGTTGGCCAGCTACCCCCAAGCAGGTGACCAGACCCATGTGACCTGACCTGTGTGTAGCTGCCAGGCTTCCTGCTGGGCGGCTGCTGGGAGTTTCCCAGCCCAGGTCCATGGTGAAAATATTAAGTAGGTTTGGGTTCGGGGACATCACTGTCAGGTAAGTGGCCTGGCTCTTGCTCCAGCATTAGCAGACGTGCGGCTTGGGCGGTGCTGAGATCAAAGTCACAGGGTCAGAGTTGGGGCCGAGTGCAGCCACAGGCCATGTCTGGGGAAGAAAACCTACCAACACGTGCTGAAGAATATTTAAGGCAGCAGAGCGCACTCTGAACCACAGTGCCATGAAAGTAAAAGTGGCTATAAAAAGCCAGGCTGTGCACTGGGCTTATGTTAGCACACGTACACGCACAGTGTATGGACAGAGAGAAAAGCGCTGGGGAACGTATATCCAAATACAGTGTGTACAAGCCAGCAGATTGGCAGGTGATTTTAACTGTCTTGTCTGTGTCTTCTACATTTTTTATAATAGATTGGCAACTGTTTTTCACTTTCAGGAATACTTTCTTCAAGAAAGTTTCAGCAGAAACTCAAAACTACCTTTTTTATTGAAATACTCATTGAGAAAATTGCACCATCATCATTGTGCAGCCGCGCATTCCCAGAGCAGACACTGATGTGACCACGCCCAGGTGGAGAAGGCCCACAGGCCAAGCACCTCCCGAGGCTCCCTCTCGTCCCCATTTGTAAGGATTCCCACTTCAATATCTAAAAATAATTTTAAAATTATAAATTAATACCCTTCTTCCCAAAAGACAATGACCCTTCCTGACAAAATAAAAGCTCATGTAGCCAGGGGAGAGCCTCAGGTCGGGAGCAGGAGGCTCGGCGCAGTGCTCTCACTTCCACACGCTTGGTCAAATACGCAAAGGCAGCGCCACAAGCTAGGTCTTTGTACACAACTCTCCCTCAGTCCTACAGAAGAGAAGGGAGAGGCAAGATCCAAACCCACATCTCCTCCAGGCCCAGCCCTGCATCTGCACAGCCTGATGCTCACAGCAAGGCCCTGGTGAAGGCCACCCTCCAGGGCTGGGGTGGAGCCCACTCACTGGGGCAGCAGGCAGGCTCGGCCCCAGGCCCGGCGCCATCCCTTCTGGGCTTCTGTCCTCCAATCGATAGGAACACAGCCGAGGGGTCGGCTACATTCAGTCTGATTTATTTTCCAAAACAGCTACAGTAACTGGATTGATTCTGCCGCGGTCGGTCCTTTCAGAGGGAGAGGCAGTCCCTAGGACTGAATTATCTGTCCTGCAACGTCTCCCTTATAAATAAATTCACTTGCGCTCCTCATCACTCCATTTGCATTTGAATGAACTTCTCAGACCTCCTCCAGGAGACGCAGGACCCCTCCTGTGACTCAAGAGGAAGAGGCCCTGGTACAAAAGCACCGCTGGCCTGATGGCTGTGGAAGTCAGGATGTATCTTGGGGTTCCTGAGCCCTCCTTGCTCACACACATTAAGAGGCAAGGGCAGCTTTACCCATAGCCTCTCCGAGGAGGGAGGGAAGGAGGAGGCCTGGGACAGTTGGCATTTGCTTGGTGCGTGCTGTGAGCAGCCATACCACGTGCCTGGCCTTCTCAGAATCACACTGTAAATCTGGCTGATGCTGGCCTGATCCCCAAGCATATTTTTCTCCATGCACCACATCCTATCTATCTATCCACTGGAAGTGCATTTTCTCTTCTCGTGATGTTAATATTCTAAACAAACAAATGTATCACATCAATCCAATCGATGCTTTCTGAAACCCATGACCATCAAAGTTATGGGAATGTATTTTATACATCTTCAATGTTCAGCTAAAAATCAATAAAAATCCATCATCTCATATTTCAACTGCTATGCACTGGAGAAATGGTAGAAATAAATCTCTCCGAAGAAAAAATTAAACTGTCTCCCACAATTACTAGTTATTGATATTTACTTCTTATCATATTATACCTGGTAGATAATTATTGGTAATTAAATGTAGAGTAGATCAGCCTCGAAGGAAAAGAAATGTTACATTGTTAGAAGGAGACTTCCCATTTATGTGATAACCCTGTCCTTGAATATTAAGATTTTTAGAGATGGACAGTTACTCAGTGTTCTTTGTGGCTGCTTCTGAACATTGACTTAATTTTAAAATGTGTATCCAGGCAGCGCTGATAACTAATGTGAAACAAAGAAAAATAAAGTACTTCCTGTAACAACCTAAAACAATGCCGGCTTTAGACAAAAAGTAAGGAGACACTGAGATGTGTAGCTAACGAAGAATAACACCTGACACGAGTTTTTAATAAATCTGAGAGTCTGCAGAGAAGGGCTCAGGCCAGGGCAGTAATGTCGTGTTGGGAATGAGAAAGTGAGGCTGGGGACCGAGACACATGGGTGTAGACTCCGTCCCCGCAGCTTCCCCGGAGAGGGCCAGGGATTGGAGAGAGAAACATGTCTCAGCCTGTTCTCAACGACAGAAGCTGGGCACGGCGCACCTGACTGACCTGCATGAGGCCATCGCATCGCCCCAGCTGCAGGAGGAGCCTGGCTTGGCCACTTTGTGGGTCTGCACTGTCCTCTTCCGTCCTGGCTGCCCTGTTCGGCTCCGGGCATGCAATCATTTACATTTCCTTGTCCTTTGCCTTCTGAGACCTGAGTCCCTGTAAGTACACTGCGACTGCTCGGAAATAAGTCATTAGGAAAGGCAGGGGTCGCGCCCAGCACCAAAGCCATGCGTCCTGTGTGGTCCCTCTGCGGTTCCATGCGTGTGACTGTTGACATCTGGCCCAGGACCACACTTCAGTCAGTTACAGGCCATCTATATGACACGGGCCCCATAAGATGGGGCTGAAAAATTCCAATCTGCTTGTGGCACCACAGCCACCAGATGGCCACCAGGGTCAGCACAGGCCGCACGCAGTGCGGGTGGTGAGCGACATAAACAAACCCGCTCTCTGCCAGTCCTGTCAAAGTACAGCAAGTTCATCTACGGACGGCACAGTGTGCTCGATAAGGACGGTAAAGGGCCCTGTGACCGGCTTACATATTTACCATGCTACACTTTTATCATCACTCAGAGTGAAGTTCTACTTATAAAAACCGGCTTACAGTAGAAAGGTGTCGCTGTACCGGCCCAGCCCCGGGATGGGTCATTTCCTCTGCTGGGTGATGTCATGGCCTGTTGCTTGGTTCCTCACGGTGCTGAGAGGACAAAATCCACTGATAAGAGCGTGAGTAAAGGGCCACACCCAGTGATTTACCTGAAGCAAAATGAAAGGGATAAGAGACTTTGACCATGGAAAGCATTGTGGTTCCTACTCCACCATACAAGAGGCGGTCAGAAAACTCAATGAACGTTTGAAGTTTTAAAATGAATTTATTACAGGAAAAGACACATTGCCATTAACCTTGCTCAAAATATTCTGCTCGCTTGAGCACAGTCATCCCGTCATCCTTGCTACTTCCTGCAGCAGCTCTGGAGTCCTCTTTCAGGAGTGTGTTTATTTGCGCTATCCTGGCTGCTTCAATGTCCTGAATAGATTCAGAATGTTTCCCTTTTGTGGTCATTTTGACTTTGGGAGGAGCCAGAAGGCTCACAGCGCCAGGTCTGGCGAATAAGGTGGATGAGGTCACACTGTCATGTTTTTATGAGCTGCCTTTCCCTCAGATGGCATATTTTTGATCATACCTCACATAGACCCTCAGGAAAGAGGAAGTCAGAGCTGCTCCAAAAAGTGGCAAGAACATGGGATAAGTGTGTTCAAAGCAAGGTGGAGGATTTTGAGAATTTCGTGGCAACACGTTTTTCACTGTAATAAGTGCTTTTATGTTTAAACAGTCACCATTGTCCTTAATCACACCGTGTATGTGCGATGCTTTCGCGAAGGTAGAATCACCAAAATGAATCCATGCCTCAGCACACAGCCCCTTTAATCAGCAGTGCCTGACCATGTGGCACTTGATTCCTCTGGAGAGGACTCTAACTCAGGTTGGCATCCTCAAGGGAGCCTTGGAGGCAGACGCAGACCCAAGTTTATACAGGGGCAGGAGCTTTATTTGATGGACGATGGAGCCAGAGCTTTCTGGGAAGCAAGGGCGTGTGTCCGACATCTGAGAAGCCTGAAAAATAGGACTCCCTAAAGAAACAACAACGTTTTTTGAGCCAAATGTTCAGGTGTGGCCCTAGTAGATAAGGACAGGTTGTGGATCATAAGGTTTTCTGCCTGGGCTATAAATTTCAAGTTCATCTCAGGGCAAGGGGGAACCATCAACAGATCCAGAGCAGAGAAATGACGAGACCAGATTGGATTTTAAAAACGAAACCTCTCTGGCTGCTCTGTAAGGATGCAAAGTAGGGAATAAGGACAGCAGTGTCAAGAGGCCTTCCCCACAGTGGCAAGGAAAGAACCCCGCAGCTGTGGACCGCAGCTGGTGGAAGTTGATGGCTGAAGACAGACAGAGAAGCCACGTCAAGGACAGCCGGCTTCTTTGGAAGTCTCCCCTGGGGGGGAACCTGCATGCGGGGCCAGACTGGGAACGCAGGACAGGAAGGAGCTAGACAGGGCCAGGTGACCCCAGTTCTGAAGCTGAGTCCAAGTAGGGATGCGATTCCACAGGGGCTGGGGTCACCACTCAGGACAGATGGGAATTCAGCTGCGACAGCCACATGCGAGGCCAGGGCACACAGAGAAGAGCCGGAAAGACAAGTCCAGAGAAGTGCCCACGCCTGCACCTGCGCTGCAGAGAAGGTGAAGTTGGAAAAGGAATTTGCAGAGGAGCCCTTGGAAGGCCTAAGAACTCAGGCTCTGAAACCAAGGAAAAGGGGCGGGAGAGCACCCCTTCTTTCAGAGCTGTGAGCCCAAAATCTCTGTGTTTATGCATAAAAGTGTTTTTATTATTTAAGCGTCACACAGTACATTGCCAGTGTTAGAACTTGGAAAACAGAAAATCTCATACATAAGAAAAACAATTTCCCCATAGCCTATCTCACCAAAGCAAAAACTTCTCACATTTTCTCACGAGTATTGCAATTACATGCCTCGACTTATACTAGAGCTATCTTGCAAAAACCAGGAAAAGATCCAAACTGAGAAAGAATTGCTTTTTGGTTTCACTGCAGTTGACTCATACTTACGTGTACCATGATGTATGCTTTTAGTTTTTGAGAAAACAACACATTTATTATTTTGAGGTCGAACATAGAGAAGTGATGAATGTTTCTGGGGCTATGTGGTAAGTGAATTATTTCTTTTCCATAGGAAATTATTTTTATGGTAGATATTTTTCTATTGGTATTTAAAATAATCTCCCTTAAATAGGTATATGCCAAAAACAGTTTTAAATGCATATAGACCATAACTCAAAGGAAGAAAACTGGCAGCTTTTCTCACTCATTCACATTACACCTTTCCATCCAGTGTTTGGGAAAGCAATTTCAGAGCAGTAGCTGCGTCTGTGATTTGCACAGTGTTCATGTCACTTGGGGTCTTTATTGCTATTATTACTTTACCTGTTGTGACACATTTCACACTTCCCACCTGTTTCTATGCATCTTTATTTGATTATATATCAGGCATAAAATTAAATGCTGGTCAGTATATGTGGTGTTTGCAAAAGCGGACAGGATAGGCTCTCGGCCATGGCTGGGGCCCTGTGCAGTGTGGGGTGCTTCCCCCGGGCCGGGCTCCAAATGGGGAGCAGGACCGGGCTGGGGTAGGAGGCTCCGTGACCCTCAGTGTAGAGCCAGTTTCGCCACAGTGTGCACCGTCACCCCAGCATGCACCTGCAAAGAGCTCCTGCCTGCCGACTGCCAGCAGATGCAAAGCGCCGGCCCCTGCAAGCTCGTCTGCCTGTTGTCTGGGGACAGGAGCCGCAGCTTCAGGAGGAGAGAACGACTCGGCCTCACGGACAACAGCTCTGCCTCCTGGCAACCAGCAGGATGGCTCACGTAAGTGAAAACTCACCGCCCCATTAGCTGTTGAAATTGTACCTTGAAATACCAGTGGCAGAAATATGAGGTGTGATTAAAAAAAACTACGGTGAACGATTAAATTAAAAATAAATGTTGCTAAAAATCCTCCTCAAAGTACTTCCACTCGCTTTGAACACACTCATCCCGTCGTCCTTGCCACTTCCTGCAGCAGCTCCAGAGTCCTTTTTCTTGAGTGTCTCTAGTTGCACTGCCCTGGCTGCCTCGATGTCCTCAATGTTTCAAAATGTGTCGCTTTCATGGTCATTTTGACTTTGGGGAGGAGCCAGAAGTTGCACGGCGCCAGATCTGGTGAATACGGTGGATGAGGACACAGCGTCATATTTTTATGAGCTGCCTTTCCGTTCGTGGTGCTCGGCAGCAGCATTCACTGTATTTTTGATCACATCTTGCATAGACCCTCAGGAAAGAGGACTCCAGAGCTGCTGCAGAAAGTGACAGGAACCACGGGGTGAGTGTGTGCAAAGCAAGGAGTATGTTGGGGAGGATTTGTGGCCACGCCTCTTTCCCTGTAGTATTTTTAATTTGAATAGTCACCGTATGTTTTACCACAGCTCGTGTGTACCTTCTTATGTTTCAAAATTCCCCACTGTTGGGAGTAAAACAGTGAACGGTCAGGGCTTTGGCCGAGATCCCTGCCATATCTCAGGCTGTGTTTTCCAATCTGCGTCAGCCATAGACAAAGGCAATTAGTTGCCCTCGTCTGTGAGCAGGGGAAGCAACTTCCGTTGCTTAACAGGCGCCGATTGGAAGGGACACGGAGACACACTGAGCCTTCTGCGCCCCGAGCCAATGAGTGCGCGGTACGCACAGTCTGAGCCAGGTACATTTTGCTGTGTTCCCTGGAGCAGATTATAAATGTGGGGCAAATTGCTTTTCTCTGTGTTCTTCAACAAGGGACTTGACCAGACCCACACACCCTAAACGCACCCACTGATAATGCCATCCAGAGTCCAGCTGCTCTGTGGAACGACCGGCAGTGGCCCACCCAGAGAGGGGAGGAGGGCCAGGCCCGGCGCAGGAAACCGCGTGGACCCGGGCTGAAAGCAAGGGGAGACGCTGCTCTCGAAGTGTCAAATGTGCCAAGTCCGTGTTTTGAAAAACCTGTGCTCTCCCAGTGACGATGCCTACATGCTTTTCTTTTGAACACAATTCCAAGGAAACTTAGATGTCACCCACATAATCGTTTAGGTCTTGAGTTTTTGAATACTGGAATTGAAACTGATTTTAGAATAAAATATTGAAACAGAATTCTTTCTTCCATGAGAAGCAATATCAAGCTCAGAATAATTTACATTTTGCAGCTTTATGGTTTGAAGGTCCAGGCGGAATCTGTCACAAGAGCTTGTGTGTAAGTTCGTATAAAAGAATCTGAACCGCATACACAGAAGTACTCAACTGTCCGCACATGCATGCACACATATGCATGTACACATCTGTGCATGCCATACACACATGCACACACAGAGGTGCATGCACACATACATATGTGCACATATACACACAGAGATGCACGTACACGCATCTGTATGCGTGCACCTGCATGTGTACATACACTTGTGCACACGCGTACACACAGATGTACACCCATGCACATGTGCACACAGCAGATGCTGCTGGCTCAGCATATCCTGCTAACTACCCTGCGGACGCGGCTGCTCCTTCTTTTCCTTGCTCCCTGGTGCCTGTGAGCCCTCAGCAGGGTGGTGCTCGCAGACATCTGGCCTTTGAGACCTTTCTGTCTGGGACAGTACCATTCAGGCCAGACAGGGAGAGCCAGCAGCTGTGTCCTGCTGCCGGCGCTTCCTCCTGAACATCTGGCACCGCAGGAGCACTGGGTGCAGAGGCGCGGAGGGTCGCAGGTGCCTGGCAGTGCTGGCTCTGCTCCTGGCTCTTCAGAGGCCTCTGTCCCCTCCCAGGATGAGAGGTGCTGCACACAAAGCCTCCTCCAGCCACATGGTTTTGGTGACAGCGGCAGTGGGCTTGCAAATGAGGAGAAACCCCCCTTGCTCTGCAGAGCGAGCCTGACTCCCGCAAAGCTGATGTAAGAGATCCCAGCCGGGCCGGGTTTCCAATTAGACCCGCCATAAACCCCCAGCTTTACCCTAAGTCAGAATCTCAGATGTGGCGGGGATCCAAGAAACCTTAAACAGCAAGCAGAAATATTATAATCCGCACCAAGCTCATTACTAAGCAGCTGAGCCCGGCGGTTCAAAGGGACTTCTCCTATTTAATGAAGGAAACGAGTTCAATAGGAGTTTATATGCTGCATGGTTTCCATATTGTCCGCGCTCTTTACAGCGCGTGTGATTTTGCTCGCCCTAATGAGATCTTCAAAGAACAACTGGGCCCCACGGCTAACAGATTTTCCACATCAGACACCATGGGACAAATAACCTCTACACTTTCAGGTTGCACAGGGGAAAGGAAGTTTTTATTTTGTGTTTCATTGTACCAGACAAGAATCCAGAACTTCATTTCTCAGACATTTTGAAGGCTCTGTCAGGGAAAGGAAACAAAAGCCTGTTTGCTTGTGTCAAAAACCAACACTTCCAAAAAGACACACTTGGAAGAGTTAGTGGAAATTGCCAAGAAGTCATAGTGAACCAAAAATAAAACTACTACAGTCAATCTTCTCGTTTTTCCTCAAAAGATAAATTTCAGCTGGGTCTGGTGGCACACGTCTGTAATCCCAGCACTCTGGGAGGCTGAGGCAGGAGGATCAAAATTTCGATCCCAGCAGGGGCAACTTAGCAACCTAGTGAGATTCTGTCTCAAAATGAAAAAGTAAATAAAAAAGTGCTGGAGAGGGGCTCAGTGCAAGGCCCCAGGTCCAATCTACAGTACTAAAACTATGGAGAAAATGATGAATTTTGAAGAAGTAAGCACCTTTGTGTTTTGTTTCTTATTTATGAAAAGAGCCAGCGATGTCCCTCTGTGTAGAGAAAGCATAAGAAGTGTGGCCCCGTCTCTCCTGCTGCATCTCATGCCACATCTACACCTGCAAAGTTAATTATGAAAATCCAGCCTGACTTGGTCCAGGGCCCACGTGGGTCCCTTAAGGATCTTCGTCCACTCCTGGCACCTCCCACCACTCCTCCACCTCAGTTTACCACCTTCACCTCAGGTTTGGTCAGATAGTCTTCATTTATTAAACTCTAGTGAAATTGGGATTCTTTGGCTTCCGCCAGGCTGATTAAAGCAGTAATACTGCAGAGCAACGATGCCGAGGGAGAGATGTTGGCAGCCCAGGGTCAGGTAGCAGGTCAGGCAGGCTCGGAGACCTTGGAGCATGTTCGTCTAGACCAGTGACGGCGAACCTTTCAGAGCTTTCAGTGATAACAAGCAGCCGCTGTGGCACGCGTGCCCAGGTTCGCTACCACTGGCTCTAGACCGTGAGCTTATTGCCCTTATTTCTGCCAAATCTGAGAAATGGGCATACTGAATAGTACAATGCTTTTGCACTTTACTGTTATTAAATGGTAATAAATAAAAACAAAAGAAGAGGAAAAGAAAATAAGGAAGGGAGGGTGGAGGGAAAAGGGAAAAAAGAAAGAGGGGCGTAAATACAGGAGGGAGAGGAGAGAGAAAAATGAAACAAGGAAGGAGAGAAAGCAAAGGACACAAGGAAGGAAAGAAGGAAGGACATTTAATAACAAAGCTCTTCAGACCACTTCGTTCTTCCAGGTGGTGAGCTGCCCTTGGGCAGTCGCTGTAATTCCATCAAATAACGTTCATCTTGAGTATACGTAGCCATTTCTTATAGCAACTGCCTTTTAATTCATTACCTATTACGATGTCTTGAAGGAAATATGACTTTAACTGACAGTTGCTGAAGGCAGGTGGATGTCACCCTATTCGCCAACCTCCCCGTGTGAGCTTGCGCTCACGCCTGCCCATCACCAGCCCAACCTCCCGTCCTGAGAGAGCCAGGCAAGAACAGAGCTCAAGTTATTTGCATAAATGCGAGGAAAAATTTTAAAAAGTCACTCAGAATTCCAGGTCAGAGCCCATATTATCTCTTACTATGCCTTCTACACCGAAATTTCCATAGCTTATCCTGAGGTTTCTTGTCTTTCTCCTGCTTTAATAATAAATTTCCCAGGGAATGACCTCAGTAACTGCCACATAAGGGAGACAGATGTTCCAAAGAAAAGAGCAATTTTATTTTATTTTATTCTATATCTTTTAACATACACAGGTGAAGTCTCATAAATTATCTGAGTGGCAACGCTGAATCAAAGGTAAGACTATCACAGAATTCAGAAAATGCGATTCTGCAAAAAGCTAATGTAGGGCCGGTGAGATGGCTCAGCGGCATAAGCGCCTGCCTGGCAAGCACGAGGGCCCGAGTTCGACTCCCGGATCCCACATACGAAAAAGGGGCCGGTGATATCGCTCAGCGGCACGGGCGCCTGCGGGCGCGCGAGGTCCTGAGGTCGACCCCCCGGTACCCACAAAAAAAAAAAGCTAATGTAACACCACTCCAGGGGTTTCTAAAGACCAAGATTCCTCAAAGTAAAGGACGTCCTGGGCTTACCTCACTCTCCCAGCGCCGTACCGCCGCCTCCTTTTGCATCATCACATACAAGCACAACTCCAATCACTCTGGAAAAAAAAAGGTTTTTATTTCTGATTATGAAAGCCAAAATATTTATTCTAGAAAATCTTAAGGAAAAAAGAAAACTATAACAGCTGAAAGTTATGATTTTCCAAATACCATCACCTGGAACCAATGTTGATGTATTTTGTTTGTTTCTAGCTTTTTTTCCCCATCCTAGGGAAATTAAAAGAATATATTGAAAACTACCTGCATATGAATGTGTTGTGTTCATTTTCATTTATGAGATGGTCTCTAGTCACCCTGAAACCCCAGCTTCACAGAGGAAATTACGATTTTAGATCCCATGTGCCCAGAGAAAGATTGTGCCTCTGCCATGGACGGTGGGATTTCCTCCAGAGGATGTGGCTGGGGGAGTGTGTTTGGGTCTCAGGTCAGAAGGATCAACCACTCACAGTGCTGCACTCCTGGGACACTTTGGTCACTGCTCTGAGCAGAGATAGGCATGGCTGAATCCCGCCATCTCTGCCACTCATCAGAGTCCCCCCCGCCCACTGTCTGCATCCATAGGAGTCAGAAAATCAGAGTGCCCAGAGCCAGCCCCCAGGGTGGGCACCTGGTTCCCCACCTGCCCAGAGCTGGCTCCATGACACAAGGCTGACCATGGCTCTGTCGAGCTTCACGGGATTTGCCTTTTCAGATGCTGGACACAACAGCATCCCCTTAGCCCATCACCCAGGGGACCATAAAGGCCTGCAGGACCTAGCCCCAGGCGGACTTTCCATACTGGAGTGGTTTCTCTAAACCTCACATTTGAAAATAGTCGCTCCATGAATGTCTCCTGGAGGGGCTCTTGAGTAAGCCATGGTTTCCTGTGGAGCTGTGGACAGACACAAAGCAAACATGTGAGCCCCAACTTCCCCTAGAAAATGCCACCCCCTGAGATGGGCAGTGCATTGGAAAAACGGGAGACACCGAAGGCAGGAAGACCCTCACCCATGTCCCGCACAAGCTTCTTGTGAGGGGGCTGTGTGCGCAGAATCAACACGACCCAGTTAAGAACTCAAAAATGGGGCTCAGAACACTAGAGGGGCTGGTTTGCACTCTCAGTCTTCCTGGGTCCTTGACTCCTACTGTAGTGTGGCATGGCTGTCTGTCTGCCCATCTGTCGGTCTCTCCACCTATCTATCGATCTATTGATCGATCGATCGATCTAATTACTTGTCATCTATCTTTCCATCATCTATTGTCTATTAGTTATCTGTAATCTTTTTCTCTCTCTCTCCTTCTATATATTCATCAGCACAAAATACTTAAGCACAGGTTATATGGTAACCAGCACTGGGATCAGGAAATTTTTTTTGGTGGGTTCCCGGAGTCAAACTCAGGACCTCGCGCTTGCCAGGCAAGCACTTATGGCGCTGAGCTATCTCACCGGCCCAGATCAGGAAATTTGAATTCTGTTTTTTCTCCACAAGTTGTGAAATTTTCCTTGCAAGCTGGCTGTGAACTCCTTGCATTTTAATTTTTTTAGGCAGCTTAGTTGTGATCAAGTTCACAGCCTTAATAGCGCACACTGTTACTTGGCTTAGAGGCAATGCATAGAAAGCTTTAAAAAAAAAAAGAAAAAAACATGCACAGGAGCCCCAAATAGCTAAAAATAGCTACTCTGGGCTCTGAGCAGTCACCCCTGCTCTCTTTCAGGTGTGTGACACTTCTTAAAGTGGCAGGGCTCATCAGAACCCATCAATCTGTGGCAGTAAACATATTTAATAATAAAACACATTTGAATATCTTCAACTTATTTTTATCTTTAAATGATTGTTTCATGGGGGTTCTTAGTTTGGGCATGTCCTGTGTGTGAGCCCCCATAAATCCCCCAAATATGCTATAAAATAATATGTAAACTATTTTTAGTTGTATGTAGCACAGTATCAATATAAACTGCAGTTGTGTATAAATAAAATGCTGTTATGAAAATTTTTGCAACACACGTTTGCATACACACTGACAATTTATTGGGCTTGTTATCCAGAGGTCTGACGTGGAAAATGGGACGCTGTCCCGTCTCGTGAGGCATGCCAATAAAATATTTCCAAAATGCCACATAATAATACAATCCTCCTACACCTATGGTATGTGTCCTTCTCACTCTAATTATTTTTGTTTTTAACCTTCCATTTTGAACTAATTACTGGCTTTTTAAAAAATTGGAAAACAAGTAAAAAATAATCCTGTTCCTTCAATCCTCAGAGCAGTAACGGCTTTGCCAGCCATAGTACTGATATAAACATAAAGACAGCAGTTCTTTGAGCACAATTCTGTCACGTAACCTTCACACTTTACCCCAGCTTTACCGCGTGTTACATTAATGTCATTTTCTAGTCTGCATATGGTCAGTAAATTGCATGTTGGCTGCGCTGAGTTGCTATGCCACCTCGGTCTCCTGTTATCAGTCGGGCACTCCTCAGTCCGTCAAGACCTGGGCATTTCTGAGGAGTACTGAGTTGTTACTTCAGTTTGCCTGATACTTCTTTATGATCAGATTTCAGCCTTGTGTTGGTGACAAGAGCGATGTGTGTGCCTGGTACCTCACACCAAGAGAGACCCACTGGCTGGGCCTGTCCCTGTCACGGTGAAAGGAGCTTGATCGTTTGGTTAATGTGGTTTCTGCTTGGGTCCCCCACTGCGGGAAGAGCTTCCTTTCAGGTAGGCATCCTACTACCATGCGGAAGGGGAAGAAGAAAAGGGGAAAAGCATCACTTGGTAGACACCATAGGTGGTGGTGACTCCCAGGCACCTCCACGCAGACAGAAATCTAACTTCCGGCAGATTTCCAGCTAATAAACATAGAAGGAGAGATAAAAATAGAAAGTCCTCATTTAGCAAACACCACAGTAATCATTGTCTCAAGCAAAAGTCATTACTGGATGCTAAAAGTAGTATGACAATATGATGAGAAACGAGATATTTACATATCTCAAATTGTCTCTCTACATGGTATTTGTTAATTACAAAGGGGGAAATAGTAACTTTATGGGAAAAACACAGCAAATGCCATAATATATTTTTATCAGCATCCTCGGGGGTAGAAGGCATGACAAACAAAGTTGTTTAATTGGAAGCAGAGAGCGATATGTGTAACATACGTCCTGCCTGTGTGGTAAATTATCCATTCTCGTTCTCTAGATGTTTACATCTCTAGATGTAAACTTCTCTCTAGATGTTTTATTCGTCCGTCTATTGATTTATATTCTGTTTTTACCCTTGAAGTCCATGAATCTATTGTTTGTCATTTTTGTGGCTGTTTCCCCTTAGTTGTTCTTTGCCTTTTAATATGGTTGGTGCTGATTTATGAGAAGCTTTTTATGTTGTTGCCTCTATCGACTGTTACCATCACCGGCTCCTCCCTGGCTTCAGCGGTTGTAAAATTCTTCACCCGGCCTGAGAATAGAAAGTCCCAGCCTGCATCTTCCACCATATGCAGTGGTAACAATGTTGCCATTGTCCTCGATCCCAAAGATAATACGTTGTTTTAGAAAACTGTAGTATGTAATTCCGGTATTCTTCACAATCTTATGATGCTACCCATACCACTTATTTTTTCCAAAGCATAGTAGTGTGCATCTACTTAACTCATCGATCCAGTTACCAAGCCCACAAAAATTTGTGTATTGAAGCTTTATATTTGGACAAACACACCCTCCTTACTATTTTTTTCCTCAAAAATTTCATATTTAATTTCATATGATTAATTGTCCTAGTAAACTCCATAGTTACCTTCACAGTCACCCAAATTCCCCCAAATTTCCCATAAGTGCTTAAACTGAAATTGCACTAAACCTGCAATGGAAGCTAATTTTGCAAAGAAAGATCTTTCTCATATTCAATTTTCTGAATTTTCAGCTCTCAAGTTTTCTTGATGCCAAAAATGGTAAATTTTGAGATAGTCGAAGTTACAACAACTGGCATGATGATATGAAGTATACTAATGTATTTTACATTTTAATTAATTAAAATATATGCCTGAAAGTAAAAATATATCCTCCTCTATCCACTAACTGAATTAAACGAGACACATTTTAACTGTTTATCATGTGACATATTTAGCACACCTCTCTCTGAGAGCATTGTACTAGCTTCCAAACATTGCTGAAACTTTAGAAACTGTTTCTGAAAGCTTTTTGACATGCATGACATTAGCTAGAGGATGGCCCCTATGTGTTCTGACTTAACTTAGGTAACTGCATCAGAGAGGTCTGAAGACTGCCCCGCTGAATCAGAAGCCATTAGATAACGCAGTTGCAGCAGAGAGTCTACGTCGTCCTTGGTGTTCTCCATCACTCAGCTGTTTGTTTTTTTCTTCACAAATAGCAATTATACTTAAGATATTTGCTAGTTGCAACAAGTCTGTGGTTACGTGTCTCCACCATCAAAGTCACGAGCACGACTGATCGGCATGTTCTACTCATTGATCGACTGCATTTTATTTATTGAAAGGTCTCTTCCAATCCAATAAGACTCACAGGAGGAGCTCAGCCTTAACAACCAAAAGCACACCCTTGTGTCAAGACAAAGACAGTGCCGTGGTTTTGAGGATGAATTTTATTGAAGTCCCGCCTTGGGTATCAAATGAATGCGCAGGTCTTGGTGGAATTCTCAAGCTGTCTGTAGCAGACACCTTGAGGCCGCGTTACCCCTGATGCCCGGGGCTCCTTCCGCTCTCCTCTTCCCATCGCCAGCTCTTCAGATGTGATGCTTACTTGGCACATAGTAGGAATACTCGGTTGACTGGTTAAGTGGTTAAGAGATTTCCTTCATTTACATTTTATAGCTTTCATAGCACACTCACGGGTAGCCAGGGGGACCTGCCAAATTTAAGCACAGATAAGTATTTCTGTATTTCCACTGACACTTCAGACTCTCTCCACAGATTTATCCCAACATCATCTGTACACAATCCGGCATGATTTCAGAGTAAATCATTCTTTAAAATATTTTTCCCATATACCAACAATGAAGTTCAGTTGCTTTCACATGGTATTCCTTGCAGGTCTCCAAGATCACTAAAAAAGTGCAACCTCAAAAATACTGAATTTGATATTTTAAGAAAATGATTAAAACAGTTTCACGGTAACATTTAACAACAGTAATGACTAAAATGTCAGTGCCTTGATCTTTGAGTTTTTGCACGCAGTTACTGTTTTATTTGAATGGATAAAAGTTTGTGGTGAGCGTGCTCAAAAAGTTAATTTCCAACCTAACGCCCACCTTGGTAGCAATCTCCTGCAAGCTGCATTTATCCCTGAGTTCCCGAAATGCTCGATATTTCCTACTAGGCATTATTAAAAATTCTGGTACTCGATTTTAAATATTTTCATTTGCTTTGTCAACACTCTTTTGATAACATTTTCAGCAGTTTTTCATGTTTATATGCTTTCCAGCACCAAAATGGCTCAGAATGATATCTTAGTTTTTGCTATGCCAGTGATAAATTTTCTTCATTTAAATTGTAAAGGTTAATTGCTTATGACTATTTTGATGAGATGGATCAAAGTCCAGCACTCTCCCTGCACTGCGAGCGACATTTGTATTCATTGTTTACTCCAGAAGCTGTAACAAGGCACACACTTTGATGGTGTTGAAAATCCAGCTTTGCCTTTTACCAGCCGAAATGACTCTGATTCGCACTATCAGAAGAGCGTCCAGGCTGCAGCAGCTTCCGCACACGCTCCGAAGACGTTCCGGGCACATTTCATTATTAAGTGTCAATAGAGAAGATTCGTGTTCACTGTAGTTAAAGGGAATGTTCAAATATTACATAAGTATTGTACTCAACTTACCTTAGATCTTTAAAAAGCATATCAGTATAATTGTATATTATTGCTAGCTTTCAACCCTGTCTTAGTCACTCTCTCTTGGTCCTTGGGATGAAATAGCCAACACCCACAGCCTGCAGGAAGAGAGGTCATTTTGGCTCAGGTTTCAGTAGTGTCAGGACTTCGCACTATTTTGTATTTTTCTTTTTGAGACAGGGTTTCTATAAGTCACTGGACCAGAACATGCAATCCTCCTGCTTCAGCCTCACGGAATGCTGGGGTTAGAGGAGTGCACCTCCATCCCCAACCTCAACTACACATTTCAGAATCAGTGTCTCCAGTCTCTTTAAGTGTCTTTCAAAGACCTCTCCGCAATCCTATTCCATTCCCCCTTACTTCAGCGGAGTCCATAACTTCCTGCGAGAAGGAATCGCATATTTCCAGTGGCTCTTTCCGAGCATATTGACAGCCGGTTTCCCTGGGTAGCGGAAGCTCATTGTCCATGGTTCTGGAGGCCGGAAGTCGGATGCAGGTGTGGCAAGGTGTCCTTCTGCTGGGGGACAGTCTGTCCCAGGCTTCCCTCCGCGGCTGTCATTGTGTCTCTTCTCTTCCTCTTCCCTTTGTCTGGGTGTCGAATTTTCCTTTTCTTACAAGGGCCTCTGTCACTCTGCATTCACACCCGATGCAATGACATCGTTTTAACTCCAAGGCCGCTTCAAGGACCTGAATCCAGCAGGGTCACATTGCGGGGTGCTGGGGGGACCTCCACATACCAACTGTGGTGAGGACACAAGTCAACCCTAACACTTATTTGCTAATAGTTTTGGTACTATTTTAAGTTTTTGAAATTTCATTTTGTAGAAGTTTGGTGCTGTTGCTTTTTGAAATCCTACTGGGGAAACTCGCTATACTTACTTTGTAATTCCTCTCCCCTGGTGCTTGCCAGCATTCTTTTTTTCTTTGTGTGGTGTTTCAGGTTTGTGTTGTTTTGTTTGTTTTGTGTTACTGTGGATTGTACCCAGGGCCTTGGCACTGAGCTACATCCTCAGCCTTTCTTAGTATTTAGAGGCAAGATTTTACTGAGTTGCTAAGTTGCCCAGGCTGGGCTAGAAATTTCTATCTTCCTACCTCAGCCTCCCACTGCACACTTGAGCCCTGTCTCCCGAAGTGGAAGTAGGAGCAGCCTTTCCTTCTTCCTTGCGGCCTCCCTGGTGTGCTGCTGTGGAGCTCGGCACCTCAGACTCCCTGAGGCACCCATGTTGTGAGCTCAAGGATGCGTCTCGCCCTCCCGGGAGCCTTCTGCTAGCGAGCAACACCAGGCTGCTGCCTCTGAGAGACAGGGAGGCGACGCGGGGCCACCGTCCTCTCTCATCCAAGCCCACCATCCCCCGTGACACAGAGCTCCGCCAGCAGGTGACTTCTGAGTGGCTGGAAATGTCACAACCTCACATCTTTTCATGAGTGACTTGGAGAGTGTGTGTATTTTTGTTGAATGCTTATTTGGGTTTTTTCAGTTGAATAAATCCCTCAAAAAAACCCACTAAATAATTCATTAGTTACCCAGCCATGGTAAGATCTCTAGGAAAAATCTTGGAAATCTGAACTCAGCTGTTTTCTTTGATACAGAATTTCTACAACAGCTTATTGAGATACAAAGGACGATCAAACTACACAGCAAATGCTTAAATAAAAAAATTTACTGCGGAAAGACACCTCACCATTGATCCCCTCAAAACGCTCCCCTTCCTTAGAATGCACTCATCCCATCGTCCTTGCCACTTTCTGGCGCAGCTCTGGAGTCTTCTTTCCTGAGTGCCTGTATGAGATGTGATCAAAAATGTGGTGAGTGCTGTGGCCGAGTGTCATCCAACGGAAAGGCAGTTCGTAAAACCGTGGCGCTGTTTCCTTGTCCACTTTATTCACCAGATCTGGCACCGTGTGACTTCTGGATCTTCACCAAAGTCAAAATGACCATGAAAGGGAAACATTTTGAATTGATTCAGGACATTGAGGGCAGTCAGGACAGAGCAACAAAAGACCAAAAGACACTCAGGAAAGAGGACTCCAGAGCTGCTTCAGAAAGTGCCAGGAATCATGAGAAAAGTGTGTTCAAAGAGAGGAGAGCATCTTGAGGAGGATTCGTGGCATTGTATCTCTGACTGCAACACATTTTTTATTAGTGCATGTTTATAGTACACGCAGTTTACAATCATCGTGGGGAGTAGGTGCATGTAACACATTTTTTAAAAATTAAAACATTCACCATATTTTTGGATCGTAGCTCCTAATCCATACTGAATTGTAGTACTGTATTTTGGTGTATTTTTGTACTGTATTTTTCATCACCATGTAAATAATCTCCATACCCCTTTGCAGTTACTTCCCATCCCCTGGCAACGTTCACCGGCCCTGTCCATGGTTTGCGGGTTATAGACAAGTCCGCCGGATCACTGGGACCACAGTGGGTGGCTGGCTCCTTGCACGTGGGGAGCATGCTCTGGCTGCCCCGAGCTGCGGCGTGCATCACTGCTGCAACCCTCAGCGCTGCTGCAGATGTCGTATGAGCGCAGTGACGGGGGTAGGTCACAGTACATCGCTTCTCCCTTGCAGCTCTCCAAGGTGCTCTCTGATTTGTCTGCGGTTACTGTTGCACTAATGATTCCGATCATCAATTCCCCACCCCATGACACGTCATTTTCGCTTTTACCTTGCTTTCGCCAAAACACACATTTCAGTTCAGGTCTCTCATTTCTTTCATTAAAATGGGCTTAAGTTGGAAAGAAAAAGAGACAATGCAAGTCACAGGTACATGGAGTGGTGCTACTTACCAAGCACCGGGATTTATATACATGTGTCATGTAAACAATATTTTAACAATGTACAGATTGAGCTGAGTAAGAACAGTTGCAATATTTATTCCAAAGCTGAGGAAGATGAGGCTTGAAGATATTAAAGCCACTCAGCTAGTGAGTAATGGAGGCGAACACAAACCCACACCTCAGGAATCCCATCTGCAGGAAAGGAAGGAGGGAGAAAAGAGAGGAGGGGAGAAGGGCAGGGCCGGGGGTCGGGCTCCTTCCTTTGCACTGTGCTGACCTCAGCAGACCTGTGGCTCCGGGCTGCAGTGCTGCATTGGCAGGCAGGTACTTTGTCCCCTGAAACACTCTGAGGACAAATGTCTCCTCCTCCTCTTCCTCCTCCTCCTCCTCTCCCATCTCTTCATAAGCCCCCAGTGCATACGAACAAAAGATGCTGACCAACACCCCAGGTAAACGATCCCACGTAGACACGTGCCGTCTCCGAGGTGTTCTCTTAGAAACGCCGGCCCCCCAGGAGGAAACACCCCCGCATCCTGGAATTTATGGAACTGTGCTTAAAAATGAGAGCCCCCAAATGCCTCAAAATATGCATCCACCCAACAGAATCCCACCTCTGCGTTTATTGTCATGCAATAAAAATGTGCCGAGAAAGGATTTGATGGCAGATGGTCTTATAAATCCGTGGCCATGCACATGAGTAACAAACGGCCAGGGGCCCACTAATGGGCACCCAGCTATGATTCTGTCGGGGTTGATGCGTAGACCCCCAAGTGCGCTGGAGGCGGATAGGGCGTGGTTACCGCACATCACTGTTGCTGCGTGTACATAGAGTGCCCCGTTCGATGTGGGGCACCCACTGTGTCGTTACTTCTCAGAAGCAGTTCAATGCAGGACCGCTTTCATTTTTCCTAAGAAAAGTGAAAGTGGGATGTAGGTAGGGTACACGCTGCTCGTGGAAAGAACCAGCAGGAAAATTCTCTTTAAGGAAAATACACAAACAATGCTCAATTGTGAGCATTAAAAAAGATTTGCTCTGACACTGGGGTGGGTTTTTTTCTCTCTGTCATTGTTCAAAGCTGAATAGCAGTGAGAATGTAAACCACGGTGCTCCATAATAGAATTAGGCCCCTGGATAATGATTTTCATTATAAATGACACGCATAATTCCAGCCCTCTCCGAGTTGATTCGCCTTTTGTTGCTGAGACAGACGGTTTTGATGGGCCGAAGGAACCACGCCACATACACAGCACATTTAAAGTATTTTGCGGAGCATTTTGTTTTCCTCTCTCCCTTTTCAATAAGTCAGGGTACGAGTCACACAAAAATGCCCACCAGGATGCCGCGTCCTTATGTCGTGAAATGTGCGTCATTCAGGACCCTGTGGTAAAAGTCTCCAGTGATGTGTGCGTATGTGGATATTCCGGCGAGCTCATTTCATCTCTTCCTAACCACAATAGGGAAACAACACAAGGAAATTGTTTGACCGGTGTGGAATTTCAAGGCTACGCACTGATCTCCACCAGTCCTCACATCGCCACCATCGCCTTTAAGCCTTTTGGGAAACCCAAACACCATGATTCAGGATGCGACCTCTGAAGACAGAATAACCAAAATGACGCTAGGAAAGCGGAGACAGAAACAAAGACGATGCAGGGGAGTGTGCGCGCCGTCCTTCAGCAGTGGATTCCAAACTCCATCAGTATAAAATGGCACTGTGGCCATGAGCCCCTTGCTGGGAGCTCCCCATGCTGGGTGCTCCCAGCCCGGCTGAGCCCACCCTGCCCCCACCTGCTGGCTCTCCAGGGATGCCCTGGGGGACCTGGAGAATCCCACTCCCTGAGATCCCCATGGGGGACCCTTGTGGGTGTGGCTTCATCTACCCACTGTCCTGGCCCCGCTGCTGGAGCACAGAGAAGCAGAGGACAGGCCATCCAGCTCAGAAGCCCTGCCCCGAGGGGACACCTGGAGCTCAGCTCCTCCACCCCAAGAGCAGTGTGGACCTGCAGGTCCTCACACCGCGTGTCTGCACCATCCTGGCACGAGCTGCAGAGCTCTGTGGTTTGCACGGTTCTGTCTGGAGCTACTCATCAATAATCTTGAAGTTGTCAGATTTCAGAAGCAATCAAAATACCGCCTTCCATCCAGACTCTCTCTGATCCTCCCCGGAGCATCACTGCTGTTGGTATGGTCGTTCTATGTGAATACGATGCATTGCGTCCCGGCACAACCAACGAAGAGTCAGGCTCCGTGGAGAAAGGGACACTGTCCTTTGGCTTAATGTCCTGTAGAATTTCCCTCTTCTTATGCGCAATATGGATTTTTGTGCATATCACAGAAAAATTGTTCTGTCTTCTTCCAGGAAATGTTCAGTGTGGCTTCAGAGAGGTCTACAATTTACAAAAAGTCTACTACAGGGATCACTATCAAAATTTGAGAAAATCCCCTAGAAAAAGTAGCTGACATGGAGGGAGGGACAGCTGGGCCACAGTGTTACACATTTGTTTTGGTGGATGAGAATAGCTGCAGCGATCAAGATGACTCTGTAATTAGAATCACAGAAATTAGACACGAAGGGGACCGATTAGTTCATCTCAGTCATCCTGAAAGTGAGGGGCCAGAGACAGTCGCAGGGTGAGCACTGTGGATCCCGCCTGGGCGTCTTTCTAACAGGCTCGTGCAGGGTCCCCTTGCATTAACTGGGACTCCAAAACCAGGCGTGCTTGACCTTCACACCAGCAGTTTAAGGTGAGGTCACAGCTCACGATGCACACTGCAAGCACAGAAATGGCAGGCGTGTGTTTCCACACACGCGTAGACCGCCTTTCAATGTGCACTGCAGCCACGTCTGGAAGCCCTCTGCCCGCCCCGTACATATGTGGACACTTGACCTTTTTCAAGAGTCCCGGAGTAATCTGCTGCCTGTGGAATTACTGATCCCTGAATTTTTTTTTTTCGCTTAGAAATCTGTATGCATTCACAGATATGTGACTCCACTAGAAGAATGAACGATTTTACATAACACCTAGCTTGGAGATTGGAACATATTTTTTAAACAACAAAAAGAAATTTGTCCTCATTAGCGATAAAAGAAATTCAATACTATCGCTAATAACGAGTTGTTGTCTATAAGATTGCATAACTTGTAATTCCAGGGAAAAGAATTCATTGAGCATTAATAATCCCAAAATTTGAACATTACAGTGGTGCCTCAGTTCGTGAACTTAATTTGTTCTACGATTTTGGAAAAGATGCCCACATTTGTGTTTGGGTGGGAAAGATGGCTGCAGTCCTGTTTGTCACCCAATGCAGAGTTTGCCAACAAAAACGAAATTTTGCCAGAAGTTTGTTTGTGAACCAAATTGTTTGCAAACAAAAGCATTCATGAGCCGAAGTACCACTGTACTGGAATGTCTGAAAATAGGAGAAATTTAACTATATATTGATAACAATATGTTTATGGAATCAATAATAAAATAATTTCAAAGCATTTAGAATATACTAAGTTTATAGCTACAGTAGCTTAAAAAAAAGTAGGCTCTGTAAGTACAAAGGCTATCCAGAGTGTGTTTGTACGTATACATTAAGATTTACACACAGGCACATGCATCTAAACGGATAAAAGAGGGTGTACAATCCCAGAATCCTCGCAGCAGAAGGGAACAGGGAGCAGGAAGGAGTGGTTCCATTTCTCTCTTCAGGGACACAGAGCTGGACCCGGCGGCCTCCAGGGAACACAGAGAGCCCTCAGTTTCCCTAGTGTCCTCGGCAGGAGAGCTTGAGGGGTCTCTGCAGTGCTGGAGCTGGAGGACGGGGCGAGGTGGTCGGTGAAACCCTGAAGCACGTTGTCGAAGGATGACAGTGAGCACCGAAAGGACAGCGGTGACCCCCGGAAGTGTAGAAGTCAGATGGGTGCCAGCAACTCATGGAGAGATGCTGGTGACAACCTCAGACCTCAGAGCAGGAGTTGTGGCTGTGGTCCTTACAGCTCTGGGGTCTTCAGCAAGTGACTCCATCCCTCTAAAGCCACAGGTCACTCATTTGGAAAATCGCGTATTTCTTCGTGCAAGAAATGCTTACTAAGCATCTCCTTTGCACCAGGCCCTGCCTCAGGTGCTGGGATCAAGCGTACAGAAGCCACGGAGTCTCCTTACAGAGTATCAGCGCCACCACCACGCTGCTACTGCCATCGCACCTGGAGGGGGGTAGGCCACTTCTCCAGGGCTTTGGGACACGGACTTCAAGGACAGGAGGAAAGAGCGAGTGCATGGTTAGGAGCTAGGGAGGTCTTTGCTGTCTTCTCAAATGATCACACTTTCGGAATGGAGAGCTTGGTTTTGCTTTCCACAGTTCCCTGGTCAGGGTCATTTCTGAGCCTGCCTGAGTTCTCTACCAGGGCCACTCGATGTGGATGAGCAAAGGTGTCACACTAAGGCTCACTACGTGCCGGGTCCGGGGCTCAGGAGCCCAAGCAGAGGCAGCTAGGGAAGGGCTTGGGCTGAAATACATCTTCCGTGGCGCAGGGGCTCCATTCGGGATCCGGGCTTCTACCTTTGCACCTTCGTGTGGACATGGCTACTCCTAGCTGTCTCCACTGCCATTCCTTGGGTTCTGACCCATGGCCTCTCCCCACTGGTCCGATGACCAGGGCCTGGACCCCAGCATCTCCCAGCCGGTTCCTCCGCCTTGGTGCCACCCACACGTGGGCCAGGTGATGCTCTGTGATACGGGTGGGCCTGGTGCCTGTGGGATGTTTAGTGGCGTCCTGCCACCCACCCATTAGCCACCTCCAGTCATCCAACTGTGACACCAAACATGGCACCACACTCAGCCAGGGTCCCCCAGGAGGTGGGAATCTCCCCAGGCAGCATCACTGCGGAGCTCTTCACCAGATCCTGTGTCCTCTGTTACCCTCACCTCTTTGTCCAGAAGTCACTGTGTGCATGAGGCCCCGCTGGGCCACCATTAACACTCAACCCCGACGCCACCCACAGCCCGGTCCCACATCTCCTTCTCCTTCACCCGCTGTGCTGTGCTCCTAGGGTTTGTCACCACTGCGCCTGTCTCCTCTCCTTGTTTGTTTAGCATCGTCCTCACTAAAGCAAGGCGCCCCTCTCTGTATCGGCTTTAGGTGACTTCCTAGCAGCGTCTTGGCCTGGGCATCGCCTCCATGTGTCCCTTTCTCCCGTCTGACTCCCAGAGCCAGGGCAGCCCCAGCCACCATCGAGTCAGAGCCCGCGAGAGTGCGGTCCCACGTTCCGCTGCGTCTCCTCTCCGCCTGGCGTGGCCTCGCTCCATCTCCCCGCGTCTCAGCTGGCTCTTTGCAAAGTCCTTTCCTGATACCCCGCAGAGCTTGGTTCTCCTTTCCCTGGGCTTTGATACATTTCCCCCCTCCATCAAATGCTCCTGAAGACGCCCCTGATGACCTCGCAGTTTCCAGAGAAGTCGCCCTCTCAGCGGCCTCCGTGGGCTCGGTTCCAGCAGTGCTTCCTGCCCTGGGCTACAAGTACAGCTTCGTGTCGCAGAGCGGCAGTCCCTTAGCACTGGCAGAACCCAAGTCACTCCTGCTTCGGGTGTTTCCTGGTTCAGTGGTTCCAAAGAAACGTATCACCCGGGAGCTGCGGCGATCACAGGGGACCCACAGCGAGTCGCGGAAATACTCGTGTTGAGTGAAAAGCAGCCTGAGTCAACACCCACCAGCCCTGCGCACGAAGCAGCAGCTCAGGCAGGTCAGGCTCAGCGTTACATCACAGGACACTTCACTCAAACCTCGGCGAAGCTGGAGATTTCGCTGTTCCTACGATAAAAACAAGTCCCTCGAACCCGGGTGTGCATGTGGCACTGCTATATGATGTCTTTAACTCTTTCCGGAAGATACCTAGAGGAGGAACAGCTGAGTTGAATGGAATTTCTAGTTTCAGTGTTTTAGAAATCTCCATACTCCATATGATTTCCATAGTAGTTCTAGTAGTTTACGTTCCCACCACAATGCAGAAGGGTTCCTTTTTCCCCGCAGCCTTTCCAGTGTTTGTTATTATTTGATTCTTGGAAGTAACCTATATGTCCATCAGCAGATGAATGCATAAAGAAAAGTGATGTTTACACACAATGGAGTACTACTCTGCCATAAAGAAGAATAAACAGGAATCATTTGTAGGGAAATGGATGCACCTTGAGACCATAATGTTAAGTGAAATAAATCAGACACATAAGCTTAAATATTGCATGGTTTCTCTTACATGAGAAACTCAAAGTATAAATAAAGAGCAAAATAAAAGATAGAGAATAGCAAGTAGGGGGATAGCTCTTTCTCAAAGGAAAAGGGGACAGAAAGATGGAGGGAGAGTGAAGGGAGGAAAGGAGAAGGGGATGAGAAAAGGAATGAAGATATGTTGTGTATGTGGACCAATTCTCCACAAGGAATGCAAACATTGTGTACTACAAACATGTACTAATAAAAGAACTCAGGTCCTACATCATCTGTGGGACAGGAAATGAAGGTGTTGTGTATTCAAGATGCTCCGTGCCTTGACAGGTTGTGTGAGCTCCACTGGGTCCTCCTCCCTTCGCAAGCGATGGTGATTATTTAGGAATGATGCAAACGGTTTTTCTCTTGCTATATCTCCACGCATTATTTTTCAAATGACAACCAATTTGTTAGGATGTAAGTACTCGAGATGTTTATACCTAACTAACTGCCTAGTAAATGTTAGGCATAAATAAGTATGAACACGGATTCTCCGGTAGGTATGTCTTCTGGCCTGAGTGTGCTGTGAAAAGCTGCCGAGACAGCTACAGGTGCCGTGAAGAGAGGCATTTGGGGAGCCTCTCCCCTGGACAGGGAATCTCTGGGGTCACTTCCGGAAACAGCGGCAGTGGCTTTCTGCTGATTTCAGCAACATAAACAAGCTTAGTGCATTTGTACGTGGAGTTTTCAGAAGCAATGAAATAGTTTTAGACCAAAGCCTAGGGCTGAAGCTTCCAGAAACGGTCCCTAAGGTGATGTCCCCCCGCCGGACAGGAGGACAGTTGGGGTGAGCCTCAGTGTGTTCCCGAGAGAAGGGAGGGGAGAATTGCTGGGCGCACTGGTATGAATATTTTAACAATAGTTTATTGTCTTTAGATGATTAACACTAGATTATTACAGAAGCTATTGCTATTTAGGACTATATTAACATATCAAAATAAACTCTTCCTACATTAAAATAAACATTTTAAGGATGTTTATACATCCTGCATAAAATAAATATCAGTTATTTTCAAGCGAAAGAGGAAAAGAATTCGCCTCTCGGTGCTATGACTAACATCAATGGAAAAAATGTGCAATGAGTAGGAGTCAAGGTATTTGTGTGGCTGATAAAAATGAAGGAATTAAAATTTTTTTCAGTTTATTTTTCTTTTCAGTAATAAAGATCAAGCAATGTGCATTTTTTTTTTTTTTTTTTTTTTTTTTTTTTTGTGGGTACCGGGGGGTCGACCTCAGAACCTCGCGCGCCAACAGGCACCCGTGCCTCTGAGCGATATCACCGGCCCCTTTTCCGTATGTGGGATCCGGGAGTCGAACTCGGGCCCTCGCGCTTGCAAGGCAGGCGCTTACGCCGCTGAGCCATCTCACCGGCCCAAGCAATGTGCATTTATAGGACACAAGATATAAAACATTTAAGATATTAAATTTTCCACAATTATTCAGCAATAATCAGTCAGCTGTGTGGCCAAGCGCACACAGGGCATGGCTTGTTTGGAGCGCTGCAGCTTCTATAATAAACACATGATGGGCTTTTTTGCTGGACTCAGAAACACGCAACCCATGGCAATGAAATTTGTTAAAGAAAATTTCTGGCCTGAGATGTCCCCTGAAAACACCGCTGTTACGCTGGGCCCGCCCTGTGCAGACCTGAAGTGAATCTGCACTGAGCAGGGTGGGCTCCTTCGAAGATGACAGCAGGATTTGTAAAGTGATGCTGTCCCCCTCCAGGGAGATGGGGTGGCTGCTGAACCCTAATCGGGGCTGCCACTAAAGAGCACAGTTGTCGTGCCCAGGGGACACTGGTGCCAAGCAGTGCTGGCACCATGGTGGCAAAGGCTCCATCCCATCCTGCTGAGCAAACACCAAGCCGCAGAAGACGGGGCTGCAATGGGCTGGGACTAGAGGTGGCGGCTCTGCCGTGCACCTGGAGGAGCTCAGCTGCCGTTCACTGATGGACTCGGACAGACGCAGCCGGTGCTGAGCAGCGTTGAGCAGGACCCCGATGGGGTTTCCAGGCTGGAATCAGGGAAGAACATGAACCACAGGTGACCATGAATGCCATTGGCGACCATGGCTCCTGGCTGAAGCAGCAGCTTCCCCAGCCTGGGAGAGAGGACATGGTGTGATCCGCGGAGGGCCAGCCCTCTGCCGCCAGCGCTGGTTCCGCTTACCCATCTTGGTCAAGTGAATGCAGTTTTCTAGCTGTGGTTCTCATAGCCCAACCCTGCCAGGCTGTGCTGAAGCAAGCGTGACAGGATCTGTGTGGCACCAGAAGCTGCGGTCACCCACCACTGAAGTCACACTGGTGGCAGCACGGAGGCCTGGGATGCTACAGGAGGGCTGCTCTCTGCCTGTGAGGGATGGCACATCTGGCCCTGTCCCCTGTTTGGGGATGCTCTGGACACCCTCACTGGTGGCTGTGGTGTGCTGACTCCTGCAAGCGAGTGTTTCGGTGGCTGCCCGGGCGTCAGCTGTGCTTCAGGACCAGAGACACCCGGGGTTCCTCACCGCCGACATCGCCCCGCGGCTGTGCTAGCCCGATCTCTGCTTTGCTTATTGTCGCAATCTGTTCCCGTAGCCCAGCCCGGCTTGTTCGTAGGAGATTATCTTTGAGCTAGAAGACACTCTGCCCGACTGGGAAGATCTGCTCACGTTACCAAGACGCTGCTTTTCGTCTGCTCTGGAGGAGAGTCAGGTACTGGTGAGGAGCTGCTGGCGTCGAATAAGCCGTCTTCCCAGAACACACTTAGCATTAGAGAGCCCGTTTGACCGGAATCAAATCCTCGCTGATCACACATCCTCAAGTGCCTTCATCCTCCTGAGGGTCAGTTCTCTGTCTGGAAATCAAAGCCAGCATTTCCTGGGGTCTCCCTCCATTGGGCGTTCAGAATTTTAAAACCTTAGGCTTCTTGTCTGCTAGCTTTTGTCCTCACCCCTCTTCACATTCCCGCTCTTGTTTATCCGATGCCGCTCTTCACCCCCCTTCATCCTGTGTGGTTATTCTCGGTCTCAGGCAAAGCACTTTGATGCTCTGTAATGTGTCCGTGGTGGTTTTGCTCTTGTCTGGAGGCAAACTCTAAATACAAACTAGTATCTGCATGCTCATCAAATCAGATGGTGACAGAGGTACGAAGCAACGACATATGCAGAAATATTTGCGACCATAGAGCACAGTCCACAACAGCTATGTGTAACGTGCGAGGTGCACACATGCATGCGCACACATGTTGTCATATGATGGTGAGATGCAGACGATGTTACCGAAGTCCAGCAGAGCTGATATAAGAAGCATGGCCACCCTTTGTCTTCGTGCTCAGGGGGCCTCAGGAAGCCGCCCCATGGACACTCTGCCCAAGGGCGTTGGAAACGGTCTCCTTACCTGGCTGACCACCAGGCTACCTACCGCCCTGCACTCCACTGCCTCTTCAGTTTTATTAATATTGATTAAGTGAAACAGCCAGGGTCCCCTGGACAGCAGCACCATCTCTATTTTCATTTCTCAAGTAGATTTTACTTATTCTAAGTTAATGCTGTGGATCGAATTAGAGCTTGGGGTTTCCTTGTGAGACGCAGGGTAACTGAACACATTTGACCTTTGCTCTGATTCGATTCGACGTGGCCCCGATGCCCCACTGTCCAATTGCTGTCGCCTCGGCCCGGGTTGAAGATGCTCCCCTCCTGTCTCTGCCCTTCACGGAGATGTGCTTTCAGGAGTGGGCACTGAAAGTGGCTCCGCGGCCGTGGGGAGGACCTGTCGGCCCTCAGCTGGCACACAGGCACAGCTCAGCTCTCTCCCACCCGTGTCATTCGGTGGGACCACCATGCTTCAGTGCTGTGACCCATCACCGCTGTTGCACCTTGGGACCTGGAACTGCAGGTGTGATTGACCTGAACTCGAACACACACCTTCCAGGCAGAGCAAGGCGTGGGTCCTGCTCTCTCCTCTTCTTCCCACACTGCATCCCCTCTCCTTTCTGGGCTGACAACTTCATATGGACTCTGTGCTCACTCGGCGCCTAAGACGGGCAGGTGCTCCGGAGCCCAGGGAGACAGCACGAGCAGCGCAGAGCCGACCGCTTGCAGGAAGGGCTCCGAGGAGAAGGCCGTGGGGTGGGTGCAGATGAGCTCCTAGATCACAGTCAGATCTGTAATTCAATGCATTTTGTGGAGCAAGTGCTTCTATGTCCTGAGAGTTCATTTTTAAAACACAGCTTTCCCCATTCTTCTTTCATTGTGTCTAAAACTCATGCCTATATACAGTGTTTTACTAGCTAGTCTAATACCATAGCTTAATAAAAACTCATTATGAATGTATTAAAAAACATATAGTCCATTAATTTATGACCACTTTTGACTAACTAAGGGATGTGCTACGCCAAAGTTAAGTCATCGGTTATAGTAACTTAGCATTAATGAAAATAGTACTATTTCCAACATGATACAAGAAACAGGGATGGAAAAGAAACTGAAACCAAGGGCTGCCCAGGGATAGCAACTTCAGGGCTCTAGGAGAGAAAACA
This sequence comes from Erethizon dorsatum, assembly GCA_028451465.1. NCBI lineage: Eukaryota > Metazoa > Chordata > Mammalia > Rodentia > Erethizontidae > Erethizon > Erethizon dorsatum. The sequence continues at coordinate 156,696,767 of CM051824.1, forward strand.
GCTGGACTGTATGCACATTGAAATTACTCTAGTGTTTGTGGCCTTGTGTTGATTTACACACTCTCTTTAGAGAGGGAAGGTTGACTTTCTTTAGATCACCTTTGCTTTTCTCCATGTGTCCATGAGGGAATTACTGAGAGGCTATAATAGTTGGCTTTAGTTTATTCACTAATTCAATAAATTCATAGTGAGCGCATCTTACTTATGAGATTCAAACTCTCCTAGACTCCGCATCCCTGGGAAATAGGGTGCTCCTGGCCAACTCTGGCACAGTCCTTAAAACACTGTTTGAGATTCAAAGCCAGCCTGGGGAAGTTAGTGAGACCTTGCCTCAGAATAAATAAAAAGGGCTGGGTTTGTAGCTCGGTTGTGGGGCACCCCTGGGGTCAGTCCCCAGCACCACAGAAATAAACAGGACCCCAGGAAGGCCACCACCACATGGTAGCCATGGGATCAGACTGACTGCTGAGTCGGCCATTTTCCCCTGCCTGGTCCTTGGCCAAGATGGCCGTGTCGGGAGGAAGTCCTCACATGTGGTGGGACCTTGCAGGAGAAGGGTATCACTACGAGCTCCTGGAAGGAGGCTTTGTCTGGACAAACACGTGGACACAGTGACCGAAGAGAGGAATAATGGAGACCAACACTCAGCATCAGAAGCCATGTGACTTCCACCCTACTCAAGGTGAAGGGTTAAGTAGAAGCATAATAAATTTAAGGGGTGATCAAAAATATGGTGTGTGCTTAAACGAACACACAAAAAACAAACCAAAAAAGTTTATTACAGTAAATGACATGGTTGCCATGAACCCCTCTCAAAATCCTCCCCGTCGCTTTGAATATGCTCATCCCATCATTCTTGCCACTTTCTACAGCAGCTCTGGAGTCCTCTTTCCTGAGTGTCTTTATTAGGTGAGATAAAAAATAAAGTGAATGTTGGTGACAAGTACCATCCAACAGAAAAGCAGGCTGGTAAAGACATGACACTGTGTTCTCTGGCTCTTCCCCAAAGTCAAAATGACCTTGCAAGGTAAGTAGTATGAATGGATTCAGGATATTGAGGCAGCCAGGACAGCACAACTAAAGACACTCAGGAAAGAGCCCAGTTTTTCTTTCTTTCCTTCCTTCTTCCTTTCTTTTTTATTTCAATTTTGAGACAGGGTCTCATTAAGTTGCCCAGACAGAGGGGCCTGGCAGAGGAGAGCTGCTCAGTGCACGGAGGTCAGGAGGCAGAGAGAAGGGAGAAGCCGGGAGGGAGAAGAACCCTTCCAGGCCACGGCCCCAGTGACCGACCAGGCCCCTCCTGCTAACAGCAAGTCAGCTATAAGCCACATAATCCAATCACCTTTCAAAAACGCTGCGAGTGTGTGGGGCTTTGGGGAACATCTAGATATAAACCATAATGCAAAGTTTGTCTTGCAGTTTGTCAGGGCTGGTGCAGACTTGAGCTTTCCTGGGCTGTGGTTCAGTGCCCTGGGCAGCCCAGGGATGGCTTCCCTGCTGGGGACTTTCTGTCTCCTTGCTACAGTACCTGCTCCTCCTGCAGCTCTCCCTGCTTCCCAGAGCGCTTGTCCTCCAGCCCCAGGGAGCCTCTCCCCCTGCCTTCAGCGCAGCATTAGGCCATAGGCTTGAGAGGAGTCTGCATTTTCCTGGCTCTTCTGCTGCACTATACCCTTCTTCCCAGTGCCCCGCACCACACATCCTGTCCAGCTCGTCAGATGCCAGCCCAGCACACCTGGGCTCTGCTTTCTGGCCCCTAACTCCGCCAGAACGCTGGGGCTACCGTGGGGCCGACACTATGTATTTTCCTTCTCTCCTGGAACACAGCCCACCACTTCCTGTGGCCTGACAGCTGGGGAGAGGCGGGCTCGTGTTCTGTGCAGTTGTGTAGCTGCTCACACTGAGGGATTATTCTGGTACCAGCTACTTTATTGTGATCAAAATCATCATCTTGTTTCATTTTTACAATTGTTTTGTCATTAAAAACAAATGTCGTGGACATATGTTTAGCTCTGTATATTAAAAAAAACCAAAAAATTTTCTCTGTGTACAGGTTGAGCATCCCTAACTCAAAATTCTGAAACCTGAAATGTTCCGAAATTTTAAACTTTTTGAGTCCCAAGTGGGAAATTCTGTGCCTAATCTCATGTGACAGGTCACAGTCAAAATACAGCATGCTGGAAGAATCGTGTAAAATTAACTTCAGGCTATGTGCATGGATAGACATGAAACATAAATGAATTTGTATTTAGACTTGGAGAGCTTCCCAAGATATCTCATTATGGGTATGCATAGATTCCAAGACCTAAAGAAATCCAAAATCTGAAATACTTCTGGTCTCAGGCATTTCAGATGAGTAACACTCCATCTGTACTTATTAAAAGTAGTAATAATAAGTCCAGATGTACACTTTTCAGAAGTTTGTCTCCTAACTCTATTGTGTTCCCTTTACCTATGCCCTGTTTCCATCATAAATCGGCAATTTAAGATAATTCATTTTACAATATTCAAAGCCATACATGTATATCATACATTTGCTCCCCAAGTACTAAAATAGAACTCTAATGAAATAGAAATCTTGTTCCTGGATCAACATTTCTCATCTTTAGGAGGAAACAATATTAACAGTTTCTTATATATCTTTCAGCATTTTCTAGGTCTGTAAACACCTGTATGAGTGTGCGTGCGCATGTGTGTCCCCTTTCCTTTGTTTTCTAAGAGAATGAGAATATATTCTAGGCATTTTGTGCATTTTAAATAAACAAAATGTGTTCAATAAACTTCCATATTAGCACAGACACAGCTATCCAACCTTAAAAATAGCTATAAGGCCTTATCTTTCCAGATATAGTACACTTTAAGTAATCAGCTCTCTATTGATGGACATTTGTATTGTTTCCAGGACTTTTTTTTAGTAATGCAAACAAATGCGTGTGCAAAATTCTTGTGCTGGCCCTCCTGCAGATCTGAGAATATGCCTCTAAGGAAAATTTCCCAAAGTGAAATTGGTAGATCAAGGTTGCTATGGCTTGGGTCTAGATGTCCCCAATAACCTCATGTGCTCATAGGTGGATGGATCTAGGGCAGAGGTGGCGCACATATGGCATCAGATAACAGCTGTTTTTCCTAAACTAAAACTTCAGCATTAGGGTGTAAATTGCAGTGTTGGAATTTTGCAATAAATAAGTGGTTTTGGGTTGCTGTTTGGGCACTGGTCTTTAAAATGTTCACCATCACTGATTCAAGGTGTGTGTATGGATTATGGGTGTGGTAACTAAATTAATCCACTGAATTGTTTAGCATGGTTCTGGGTATGGATAACGGGAAGGTCCACCCTGGGTGTAGGTGGCACCATCCAAAAGGCTTGTAGCCTGGATGGGATAAAAGGGAAAGGGAGAGGGAGGTTTGATGTTCAGTGCTGCTGCTTGCTGCATCTTGCCTGTCTGCCATGGACTGTTTCCCCTCTGCCATGCCACCCTGCCTTGGAGTCAGCCAACTATGGACTGAAACCTCTACCAACTGTGAGCCAAATTAAGCTTCTTCTCCTTTAACTTGGGTGATTAACTAATCATCATCAGGTGTTTTGTCCCAGCAACAAGGAAGTAACTAAGACAAAGGTAAATACAAATTTTTATTTTGTTCAATGTGACCAAAATGCTTTCCAAAGACACCCACCCTGACAGCAAGGGAGACACCCACTGGCCCCTGTCCTGCGTGCACTGGGACATTATCACCTGTGCAGGCTCTGCTGGTTTTCCTAGGTTGCGACAACAGCATCTCATTCTGATTTGTGACAATCTGGCAGTGGAGGGCAAGGTGGCACTTCTCTGCTGTGTTGATATAAATTTCCACTGCCGGCTCCTGTCCTGTGTACAACCAAGTTCAATGCAGCCATGCCGGGCTGGACAAATACTGCTCAGGTCGCTGAATCCCGGTGAGTACATGAGCGAGAACCTCAGAGACAGTGTGGCCCACTCCAAGGGGGTGTTCTGCAGTTGCAGAGCTCGTGCCCCGTATTTTCATTTATCTTAATGAGTTTTATTCGCAAAATTCTTAACTCACATTGTGTGTGTGTGCTTGACTACACCAATGTTTCTGTTTCCTGTTATAAAATATTTTAAAAATCAGGGCCAAGTCCTTCTAACACACCTGGTTACAGGAAAAGCCAAGCTCTTAGCTCGGTTCTAGACCCCGGCCTTCTTCCGACTGCTGCATCTCCTGTGGCCCCACGGTCCCCTTCCGACTGACTGCCAACATCTTGGAGGGGCCGGGTGGCTGCTGGCATGTGCAGGTGAGGTCCGTGTCTGGCTCAGCAGAGTGTACTCATTGCTACGATGAGTGAAAGCGTTTCGGGACAAGTTTTATTTGTGTCCCTCTGGATCCCCAGGGACTCCCTGCCCAGGTGTCCCCAGGCCCTGCCCAGCATGGCTCTGGACACGGGACACTCCTCCTTCAGACAGAGGCAGCCTCCCCTTCCAGCGCACCCGACCAGCAGCTGATACACTGGGCCCACACATGAAGTCACAGGACAGAAAACGTAAACGTGTCCGAGTTTGCACGGCTGCCAAGGTCCGCGAAGGGAGGTTGGGATGCAGGCGCAGCTTCCTGGCCTCCAGAAAGGCTGAGGCAGGGGAGACAGGGCTGAGCGGTAGGTGATGAGACCCCAGCCCTCGGCACAGCCTGTGGGGAGGACTTGGGAGGTGACACCTCTTGTGGACACTGTGACTCTGGGCACATCTTAAGCAGCTCCGTAGCCGTGACCTGCACACGGTTACCATGGAAAGAATTCCTAGATTATAAACAATGACAACGCGAGTCGCTTAGTTACGAAGTGTGTTTATAAAACGAATTCCGAAGGTACATGACATTTAATTCCAGCCTATTTTTAGAAACTAAAGGATAATAAAGGAAAATATCTTTTTTTTTTTCCCAGAAGAAAAAAAATTGTAACATTTTTTCCAAATCTAGTTATAGAGTAGTAAATCTATACAGCTACTAGGAAAAAATAGGGGCTTTAGCAATGTGTTGTGCTTGGGACCTAAAGGCAGCACTTACAAAAAATGTAGATTTTCTCAGCCGCACAGCACCTGCCTAGCAAGCCCAAGGTCCTGAGTTCGATTCCCAGTACAAAAAAAAAAATTGTAGGTTTCAGTGGTGCATTGATTACAACAGTCATGGATCAGAATTAGATTCACAAAAATAACTTTGGAAATAGAAAGATATACTGTCCCTTGGTAATCCTGTCAGACACATAAACTGGGAGGACAATTATGCCTTCTATTTTGCATCACTATTTCTTATGAAGAACTTTTGGAAATAAAGGTTCACCTGGTCGATTTATCAAGAAAGGGAAGTGAGGATTCTGGAGGAATATATGAAAAAAGGAAAGCCACCACAGAGTCTTTAAATCACATTTTAATATGCTGCGAAATGCAAGTTCAAAAAAGACATTAAAGGAATGGAAACCATAATTTCTATGTCCTATCTAATATCTAAGTTCTAATATCTAATATCTAATTTCTATGTCCCATCTAATATCTCGTCCTTTCCAAACACTGTTCCAGGAGAAGTGTCCAAGAAGCTAACATGTAATTTTCTTTCTACTTCATTGCCTTGTCTTATAATTGGGAAATCTTGGTTCTGAATCTGAGTCAAATTCCATCTCTTGTTTTAGCCTCTGAAACACAAAATTCAAGAACTTAATAACCAGAGCTTCCAGTGCTAAAGTTATCTTTCTCTATGTATATTCAATGTACCACTTACTATACATTTGCAAGTTCTTTTGGTTTGATTTCAATACATGATTACTGCACACTGCGTTAGTTTTCTGTGCTGCTATAGCACATTGTCCCCAGTTTAGTGGCTAAAAACAATGAGGCAGACATGGTGACATGTACCTATAATCCTAGTCCTCAGGTGTCTGAAGCAGGAGGATTTCGAGTTCAAAGTCAGCCTGGGCTATATCCAGAATTCAAGGCCAACCTGAGCTTCACAGTGGGATCTGCCTCAAAAAATAAAAACCAAGAGCAAAAATCCAACAAACCAAAAAACATCTCACCCCAACACCTCACCTTATAGTTCTGTAGTCACAGACCTGCAGTTCCCCTGGGCTGCCAGCACTGTGTGGGGTGCACCCTCCGACCTCCTCCCCAACTCCCTTCTCTGCTCCCTCCCTCCTCCCAGGCCTGTTGAGGTTTGCTCCTCCAGCCTGGCCAGTTGGGGACCACAGAGCCATTCCTGCGTTCTCACCTAAAGCGCATCTGCGAAGCCCCTGTGCCGGAGCCGCTAAAGCAGGCTCGCACACACGTTCTGGGGGCGAGGCATGCGTGGCCTGGCATTCTGTCCTGACAAGCACTTGCTTGTTCTCCCAGCAAGTGTTTCATGAGCAGCTACTGCATGCTGAGTGCTGGGCTGAACAGCAGGGAGAGGTATCACAGGGCCCTTGCTGAAATAGCCCGTGTCTGAAAGGCCCACAATGGGACAAATGTTGCCTGAGTATACATGAAGCCTGCCGCTAGCTACCATCTCATTTCTCAAAATTAAAAATCTACCCGATTTCCTCTGCTCTCCATCCTAATGCTGTGCTCTCCCCACACACCTTTCCCTTTGGTCCTGGGGATTGAACCCAGGGCCTTTGCACTGAGCTATGTCTTTAGCACCCCCTCCCTTTCTAAACTGTTATTTTGAGACAGAGTCTAAGTTACTCTGAGAGCCCATGTTGGGCTCCCAGCCTCCCAGATTTCTGGGATTCCGGGGCTACCACATGGAGCTTGTATTTCAAAGTCACGCCTGTAGTCCTCAGGAGACTGAGGCAGGAGGATCGCAGTAAGTTTGAGGTTAGCCTGAGCTACATAGTGAGTTCAAGCCACTCTGAACTATATAGCAAGACCCGTCTCAAATAAAGAGCAATAGTATATGTCTTTGTCTGTGATTCTCAAGTATTTTGCTGGTCCCTTTACACCCTCATAAAAGCCCTTACTTATGTGGGCTCTTTCTACTGATATTTATTTATTGGAAATTAGAGCTTAGAAAAAATTTAAACATTTTTCACTTTATTTACAGTAGATAAGAAAACCATCACACAGTGACCTAAATAACATGTATTTATGTTTTACAAATTCAAAATCAAAAGCCCTTGATAGCATGCCTTTTTTGTACTTTTAAAAAAATTCTTGGGGGCTGGTGAGATAACTCAGCAGCATAAGCACCTGCCTGGCAAGCACAAGGTCCTGAGTTCGACTTCTGGAACACACAAAAAGGAAAAAAAGGGCCAGTGACATTGCTCAGCAGCACAAGCGCTTGCTGGCAAGTGCGAGGTCCTGAGGTCGACTCCTGGTACCCACAAAAAAAAAAAAAAAAAAAAAAATTCTTGGAAGTGTCTGGTTTTACCAAACATGCAGATTCTCATCTGCATTTCTGCATAGGCGTCCCGAGGTCTAAGGACAGGCAACTTTGGAAGATGCCTGTGTCCTTGGAGACAAGGAAGGCGAGGCAAACAGCGTTTCTATGGAAGGGTTTGGGATTCTGGGGAGCCCTGAAAGGACCTTGAGGCTCCCTGAGGTCTTGCTGTCAGAGGTGTGTGGAGCTGTTTTGCAGCTGCTGGAGAGACAAGATCAAAGTCTAGCTTCATGGCCTTTGGCTTTGATTCTTGCTCTAGATGTGAAAACTACAGCTCAGAGTCTAACCCATCCTTCAAGAAGGGGCCCAGGCCCTCCCCTTATTTCTGTACCACTTCCTTTGGTCCTTGTCTACCATTCCTCATGGTTACAAAGTGGCTGCCATGATTCCAGGCATCATAAGTTTGAGAAGACTTGTCCTTTACCTCCTTGAGGGGTTTTGGTAAGAGCGGAGAAGTATTTCTCAATGCCCCCTAAAGAATGTGTTCTTTAACATCATTGGTGGCAGCTGGACAGCTTTTGCCTCAACTCAACTATAAACAGGGCTCAGCTTCCAGGTTAGCTTAAGCTAAGCAAAACTACTCAGACACTGGAGCGGTGTCCTGGCTACCCCGCAGCCCAGCGTGTGACAGAGTGGGATTCTAGGCACTACTTTCTTTCTGTGAGGAAAGCACTCAGGGATTCTAGGCACTACGGTGGACAAAGTGAGGACCTTAGGCCTGGGAAAGCCTGTACTCGGCCTCCCTTAGGGACACAGGGACTGATCCACCCCCACACCAGCCTCTCTGTCTGGAGGACTGAGGGACACCTCAGCACCCGCCCGAATTTACCAAGACTGTGGTGTTAGTTTCGGCCCATGGGGAGCATTACACGTGCTCTGGCCTCTTTAACCTCGGCGGATTCTTTAGCATCTGCCCAAGGCACTGTGTAAGTTAGGAGTTAGGAGTTCGGGCCAAGGGACCTCAGTTTGGAGCTACTTTATCTTTTTATTTTTGTGTTCTTTTTATGTTTGGATTTAGGGTGAATTTTCTATATATGGCCATAAACCTCTGTAGTTCTTTATTATTTATAAGTCAAGATGAAAATGCATAACCCCATCTGTAGGTATTTGATGAAAACAAGGCAATTTCAGGTTTAAAAAGCAATGTCAAGTAGTTCCTGAGGCTTATTAGTGTTTTATTGTGGCCATAATTCTTCTTTCCGATCTACCCTGGGATTATCTATTCCCAGGAAGAAGCACTTAGTCCCCACTTAAAACCTAGGCAGCCTTTCCATTAGCAAGCAGCCCGGGCGGACTCAAAGTACAAATCAGATGCCCGCAGCAAACAAAGGGGCCTCGGCCACACGGACAGCACTGGGAGAAACCCCGCTTTTGCTGAAATAGCAATGAAAAATATCCTTCTTATTCCTAAAATGTATGTGGCAGAGGGGATAGTTTCTGTCATAAAAGAAAGAAAAAGGAAGGAAGGGAGGAAGGGAGGAAGGGAAGGAGGGAAGGAGGGAGGGAGGGAAGGAGGGAGGGAGGGAGGAAGGAAGGGAGGGAACAAAGAAAAGCAACTGAGATTATGTAGGAGCGGCTGCCCAGCCACCGGGGCACACAGCGCCTGTTTACTGCTGATAAAGCTTAGATGAGCGCTGCGGGGTTGGGAGCTCCCCTGACCCTTGGACGGCCACCGCAGAGGGACGTCCACTTTGTCCGGTCCGACAGTGCTTTCATAGTTGTCGAGAGCGGTCTGGGGCTGGATGCAGCAAGAGCAGCCAGCTCCTACATCCATTCAGAGCAGATGAACTACGCACAGGTAATTCCCGGAAGCCAGGAACCCGGCCTCAAGTGCAAGTGTGGCTGGCGCTGCCCATTGTCCCCCAGGGAGCATCGCATCCTGCCGCGCCTCCCGATACTCTGGGAAACTGTCCTTGAAGTCTTAGGTCCATGCATTGAATTTCACAGACCCCTGTTTAACCGCTGATGAGAAGACATTTCTGTCCTCAGAGAAGCTTCGGTGCCTCTTTGGTGACACCTGGCCTGGGCCAGCTCCTCCTCCTGGGACCCTTCCTGTGCACACCTCAGACAACCGCTTCCACGCCACCAATGTGAGCACTGTAGTCATGAAAAGAGCCATTCACATCTCCTACTACAAGACGGGGACAGCGGGTGACCCCGCCTCTGCCCCCTGGAGCCACCACCCAATCCCTCTACAGTGACACAAGCACAGGCTGTCCCTGGCCGGTGACTAGGCTTTGCGTGCTCTCCCTATAAAGACGCAGGACACCTGCTCTGGCATTGTTGGCCCCAGGACGCCCAGCTGCCCCCCGAGGCCACCCACACCCAGCCCTCCTCCTCCATCTGGCTCTGAATCGGCACCCAGACAGATCTGAAGGAACTCACTTGGCTTCCCATAAATTCTTGGAAAGACATCTCCTTTCAACAGAAGGGGAAGTCTCTGATGAATAATTAAAACTAGAATCTAACTGCTCAAAATATAACTGATGAGGTTTCCAAACACAGAAATCTTAGCATATCCCATGAATGCACAAAAACCGACGAAGGATTGGCCCCCAAAGTACCGTGAGCACCAGGGTAGCAGGAGCTGGGGAACACGCCTGTGAGGGACATGGGTCAGCACGGAGTGTGGGCTCTGGTGGAAGATGGGGGACAACCCCTGACCTCAGCCCCTCTGGGATGGCTCTGGGAAACCATCCGGGAATGGAACATCAGATTCCCCACCTGATCCCCCACCTGTGTAGGAAAAGGAGATGGTGGTGGCATGAGGCTTGGTCCCTAGTGAAGAGCTTGGGAGAGAAGATTGGAAAGCGTGTGTAAGAGGGTTCCGGGGATAGACAAGAAGCTGGGTCTATGGCGCTGGTCACAAAGATACCAACCTTCTTGTTGTACATGGACATCCACTGAAGATTATTCACCACGGGGGAAACATGGAACAGCCATGTAGACGGGAAGATATGGTGGGTGGTGGCAACTAGATGCCACCATTGGACACCCGGGCTTGGGCACAGCGGGCACCTGCCTAGCGGCACTGTGAAGGCGGGAATGAGAGACGGGAGCCCAGCAGCTCAGTGTTCCCTGCTCTTCAGCTGTGTTCCAGTGATGCCGCAGGGCACCCGGCATGATAGCCATGGGGAACGGCGCTGAGCCCCAGAGTGGCGGAGACCCTGCAGGAAGACAGCTGCCCCGTGCAGCAAGTCGGTCCCCTCAGAAGTGCCCAGGCTATGAGTCCTTCCTGTCTTGTAGGACCTCGGCCAAGGCTGCTCCCCAAGGACCTGCGATAGCAAACTACATGGGATGGTCACTTCGGGCTCCCTGTGCCGACAGCCAGCAGCACCCAGGTCATCGGAGGAATGAGGGCTCCCGTCACAAAAGGGGCAGGTAAAAGTCAATCGATATCCAGTGAGCCCCTGGGACCTCTGGGTGGGCCCCTGTCTGGTTTAGTGGTCACTGACTGGGCACGGCGTGCTGGTGACCGTGGATGCAAGCCCTCAGGAGAACGCTCGGGCCCCTCAGGTGAGCCTTGTACCTCAGCAGGAAGCTGGCCAAGGGCAAGGGACCTACACCAGGGCGGTAAGGGAGAGAGGGGATAGGCATCAATGGGAGCCCTATGGCAGCTACTGTGGTCTGTATTCTGTAAGACTACCCTGTTCTTCACAGATTTTCCAACAAACCCTGAGAAGACTCTTAAAGGAGTTGTCCCAGGGATAGACTGAAGCCGACCCGTGCATACCAGGTGGTGGCGTGTGTCTTGGTCCCCTCTTCAGGGTGAGGGGCTCTTTTCCCTTCTGCTGCCAACAGGGTACCAGCCAAGGTCCCATTCAGAAAAGGTCTTGGCTGAAGGGGAATGGGAAGGAGAACCAATCCCCACAGCCCCTTTGCAGACTGTTGGTTTGGGAAGGACTGCATGAGGAATTTTTGATCTTGAGCCAGTTGTCCTAGATCTGCTCAGTAGCTCCTTGTGGCAGTTAGGGTGGAGTGCCACGCTGACTAGCTTGGCAGCCATCCACAGAGGATTGGTAGACACACTTCTGGGTGTCCGGGTGGGTTATGGAGGTGTGACCTTTGGTACCACATCTGGTCCCTGGCCCCTTTCTCTCTGGCACTATTCCCCTGCTCTGTTTCCCAGCCACCACGAGCCAAGAACTGAGCAGCTTTCTCTGCCACACCCTTCCGCCATGATGTTCCTGCCTTGTAGCCATGGACCGAGTCCCCTGAAACTATGAGCCAAGAATATCTCTCTTCCTTTAAGCTGTGGGTGTTGGGTATTTGCCCAGCAACGGAAAGACTATTATCCTGCTGTTCCTCAGGAGAAGCCCTGGTGCACTGCAAGGGTTGTCTTCAGCCTGGGGACCATCTCCTTCACCCTCTGTTCTCACCTAGAGCACCACACATGTCCTTACAATGCGTAAGGATCTGGCTTAGCCTCTCTTTCCCCCTTCTGCCCCCAGTGCTCAGCAATCATAGTGAGAGGCTCCATGAGCCAGAGCTGGGCTTTGTCCCTGCCGCTGATAGCTTCCCATGGCTGGGAGGAGCAAAAAGTCAACTCTCAGCATGACCCAGAAGTCACAGACCTGGCTGACCCTACCCTCACCATGGCCCAGCCTCTGGGTGGCAGCTCTTTTCTGCCCCACACTGGCCTCCTTCTGGGATGTTCTTTCCTCCTCCCCCTTTGGCTGGCTGTGCTCTGCTCAAGTTTCAGGACTTCAGCTGGAATTTACGTGCCTGGCCACCTTCCCTGGATCCCACAGAAGGCTGAAATGCCCACAGCAAAGGTGCCCTATGTCCTGGGAAATCCACAGGGTCACCATTGTCTGGTTCTGCCCCAGCGCCTAACTAAGGCGCCTGGGCCACCAGCCTGCGCTCCACCTGTGGGTTGTATGCATATGGCGCCCACTTCCTTCCACAAATCAGAAAGGTAAGAATGTGTCTATCACATTCTTAACTGTATCCCTGGTGGAATCTTCGGCACATCTAGATGCTCCACAAATCCCTCTCAGATGGAAAGGACTCAGTGCAGACCTTGGGCACTGAAATAAGCCCAGTTGCTTGACAGAGAAGCACTTAGTCAGTCCGCACTGCCACCCATTATTTACCACAACATTCCATAGAGCGCTGTCCCGTTCCAAGCACCTCGCCCTAACAGAGCAAAGGGGTTGCAGGCGCAGCGGCAATCTGCATTTCTTTGGTGACCAGACAGGCAGGCGTGTTCCCTGTGCTATTTATATTCCATTGAGAAGTTCATGTTCTCATCCTGGCTCTCTCGTTTATTGTGCTCTCGGCGCATCATATCCGTGAATAAATTTCTTCCTGTAGGCGCTGCCCCTCTATCTGGTCTATGGACTGCAAACATCTCAGTATGGTTCCCTTACTGACCCATTTCCACTGTCTTCCATCTTCTCTGTGGTGAATAGTTCAGAGTCCAAAATCTGTCACCCATTTCTGTGATGGACTAAATGTTTGTGTCCCCAGTGTCATGGTAGTAGGAGGTGGGACTTTCAGCAAGTGATTAGGGAGCGAGGGTGGAGACCTTGTGAACGGGATAAGTGTCCTAAAAATAGCAGAGACAAAGCTTAGACAAGGGTCAGTGGCCATCGGTCACCAAGGCCACATCTGCTGGCACTTTGAACTTGACCTTGGACTTCCAGCCTAGGGGACTGAGAAATAGGTCGCCGTATGAGCCACTCGGTCTACGGGACACCCTGACAGAAGCCTGAACCAACTGAGATCATTCCTTTCACGATTTCCTCTGTCACTTGCCATACTTTTTCCTAAGTTGTGACGAGCACTTCACAATTTTTTCTTCCTGGATCGTAATGACTTTTTGTTGCTTTTCAGTTCTCGGACAAAGTTTCTTCTCACACAGGGTACCTAACGTGGGTTGTTTTTTTCTTATCATTCTGTTTCATTTAAGGAATGGAGAGACTATTCCAAAAACTGAGTCTATTAGGAATATGAGCAATTGGTTGAACTGGAAACCAAAAATTAGAAGTGGCTGTGTTCAAATAGATACTTTTTGTCCTCTTTGGTTAACTAAGATTTTCCCAAGTGCATCTTTTGAAAATGTTGGTAAGCACACACCCTGAATTTAGATTTACTTCACGGTGCTTGCCGTATATTCAGTAAAGTATGATTATAACTATGATAGAGATTAACTGCGACAGTATCAACTGTTTTTTTGTTTGTTTGTTCATTTTGTTTTTTAAGAGAAATCTTAATGTGGATTTTAATGATCTTATCTCCATTCCTGTTTGCCACCTAAGAACTTTTTTAGCAGCCAGGGAAGGAGGAGCCTCGGTCCAGTTCGCGTGCACCATTATCACAGCTCAGACGCTGGCCTGGGTGACGGCAAGAGGTGGCTGGAGCAGAGGAGATGGCCCTGGCAATGTGGCCCTGAGCAGGCAAGGCCTGGTGATAAAGCTCAGTCTCCTGAGGACAGAGGGGAGGCCAGGGAGCGGGGAACCTGTGATCACTAACGCGCACATCTCCCTCCCCGCGATGGCAGCAGAGGTCTGGCATTCGAAAGTCGCGGCTCTTTGTCTCCGTCCTTGTTATTATCTTTATGCTGACCAGCATCCACCTGGACTGTGACACCCATGGCCTGTGAAGACCCTCGTGGGAAGTGGGTGGCCTCCAGGTGCACCTGGGCCTGTCCTGGCTCACAGCCCAGGTGGAGGGGATTTCAACTCTCACACGCATTCCAATCTGTTGGCAGAGCTGTGCTTTGAACACAGATGGGCCCGAGGTGCAAAGGCGAGGACACCAAGAGCTGTCCACACACTCCTCCGGGTGTAGATATCAAATCCCTGCAGTGGGGCGCACCGTGCGGACCGAGCTGAGCCCTGGCACCTGCTGGAGCTTCTGCCCCATCCGATGAGCCCCAGGCCGGCGGAATCTACTCCTCACCCCAGCACCATTCATTTCCAGCAGCGGCACAGTAAACGGCATCTGTACCCGCTCTCCCTCTCAGGGAACACAGCGGGGCCCATCCCTTATCTTCTCACCTAGCTGAACTAAAGATGAGGCCTCTGCCTTGCTTCATTCTTGAAGGGAACAGTGATGGGGCAGCTGTGCCCTGGCGGAGCTCAGAAGGGCGGGTTTCTCCATCAGCCGCCCACAGCATCTTCTCTCTCGCTCCTCTTTCGGCTGCCGGACTAAAGCTGGCTTTCGTGGCTGTGAAGGCTGCCATTTCCTTCTCAAAAAATTGTTCTTCTGTTTCCTTTGTTCTGTTTTCCCGGTTTGGCTGACCTTGTACTTCAAATACAATGGTGACTTCATGTAGACAGAATCACAAAACAGCAAAATAGAAAATGAATATAAAAAGTGCAAAAAGAAAGATCATTTTTGTTTGATTACTAACAAGATATATAAACATCGCTGAGTCATTAACACATTGTTACCAGAAGTTCAAACCCAGGAAATATTGAATCCTTTTAAAAATGACCCTCCGATTTTACTGGGCCCTTTCTGAAATGCTTATCATCCACTCAACAGCGCCCAGATCCCGCCATGCACACAGCGGAGCACACACTTGGGTCCCAGGCGTGAGCTCTGCCATGTGAATCCACCCTCTGTTTATTCCCACAGCCCCGAGGGTCCCAGTACCCTTTCATTTTCCTTCCTTTCAGCCTTTCTGGGGAGAATTTTAACTGTTTAAAATTGGATCAGGGTGAAGATATCTTGAAGCCCAGCACACTCCCGGAAAAGGCCGCCCATGTGAAGTTGTTAGCCGGGTGCACTGCAGCCTGCACGCGGGACACATAATGTTCTCCTGTGGCCATAAAAGGGAGAAAATATACTTTCTCTTTGGACTTTCAAGTCATAATTTGGGCTAAGGCCAAGGCCAGTGTCCTTTCTTTTTTTCTTTTTGGACTCATCTTTGCTAATCTAGTATCTAAAACATGTTGTCGTGCCAAGCATTTAAGTGTTTAGAGATTAAACAGTCTGTACTTAGAAATGTGCATTAATAAGGGCCCCATGAGGCCCATTCACACGTCACCGAGTTTAGTTCTTACAGTCACCACGGAGATTATAGCTTATATGTGGGGCGATCTGGCCCCCAAAACACTCAGCTTGGGTCATCATAGATTCCCAAAAGGGAGAGAGCAGGACACTGGCCTGGGGCATCACTGGTGAGAAGGGCAGCTGCTCGCCCTCCGGGGCACAGGGCCAGCGACGTCTGCAGCATGGAAACCCAAGGGAGGGGAACCTCAAGGCCAAGCTCATGCTCAGGCTATCAGAAGTGAGGACAGAGACACGGCAAGGCGGGGTCTCCAACACGAGGAGCACAGGCAGAAACAGGGTGGGCAGCACCAGCACGCAGGCCCAAGGACAGTCCCCCAGCTCCAGGGACCCTCAGTGGGTCGCCTTGTGGCACCTGAGCCCCCAGACATAAAGGAGCAAGAGGTCACTGGACGTGATGCCCTGGGGGTTGAGCCCCAGCAGCCAGTGTGGGTTTGCACCCGGAACAGCCTTCCATAACCTGGTGACCTGGGTGAGAGACAGATGGTGACCGAACCAGGAAAAGCTGGACACTCAGCGCCGAAACCCAGGTCAGTCTACTGGACACTTGCAGGAGACAGGAAGTAGGGCTGAGCCAAGCAGGGCCAGCTGGGTGCCACACCAGCCCTAGCCAGGCCATCAGACGAGTGACAGAAATGGGAGCCAGTCTTGCATTTTGTCCCAAGGGAGAAACACTGAAATACTATGGAGGGCGCAGGAGCTCCAGACAGGTGCCTGGTCTGTTCTAGTCACCATGGGCACCAGGTCTCATGGACAGGACTGGCCTGAGCCAGGGAGAGACCAAAGGGCGCGGGAGGTGCTGGGGCCCTCGTGGCTTGGGCCACCGGTGCATCCTTCAGGACTGGAACCAACTGGAACAGACCCCACTCCTCCCAGAACTGCTCCGCCATGGCCAAGTGCATTAAACCCAAGTGCATTAAAGTACATTTGCATGATAAAAGATGGAGATGCTTACAATAAATATAATCACAAAGGTACCATGCTGAACAGAAAGTGCCAATGGCCGATGGATGCTGCCGCCAGTAAACAGGAAAATGGAAGCTGGGTGGCTGAAAAACTCCTGCTCAGTGCTAGAAAAATTCAGAAATAAAACTAAGCCCTCATCAACTAAGCCCTCCCACTTGGGCCATTCCCCACCTGGAAAAGCATACCCTTGACTGCAGTTTGCCACCAGACCTTTCCTGGAGACAACCTGGCCCTGCGGTTCCTCATGCTAGAGCCTGAGATGCTGTCACCTGGATAAAGCGGGAGGAGGGCTCCCTGGGGACGGTCCATCTTGGGCAGGCACTGACGTGACCTCTCTCTCTGCACGTCTTCCCACTCAGGGCCACAGTGCTGCACACCCAGATGCCCCTCAGCGGGCCCCTAGCCTCACCACCCCAAGGGGACACAGACCCAGCTCACCTGGCTTTGTCATCCCTGCCCAGCAGCAGTGCCTATCTGAAGACACTACACTAGAGGACAGGGACAGCTGGGAACGAGGACAAAGTCCTCTTGAGCCCATCGCTAGGTGGACAAAGTCATTCTGTAGGAGACTCTGGCACACGGGTCGCTGACCCAGAAATTGGTAACAAGAAAGCCAGGTGACAGGGCCTGGGAGCACAGGTTCAGTGGTTAGATCTTCACCATTGGTGGCAGATCCGTGTGTCACCACCTGGCGTGCAGAGACCTCTCGAGGAGGTCACCACTGAGCATTTGCCACCAAGGCCACTGTAAGAAGCCAAAGGAGAAACCGGTGGGAGCTGTTGGCTCTCAAGCAATATCAGGGCTCAGTTCAAAGACACAAAATAGACACCCGTTTAGAGAGGAGGGTGGGGGAGACGGAGAGGCTTTTGGCCATGCTCTCTTCCCCAGGGGAGCTGTCCCCTGCACCACCACCTGCTGCTGGATGATGGAAGGGATCATCCCACAGCCACCCACAGTGCTGAGAGTCTGTCCCCATCTGCTCTCCTGCTCAGAAAACCAGTGGGACAGCACTCAGTAGGGACTCACACGGCACCCATACGTTTGTCCCCGAAGGCTCTTTGTTCTTTTGCTCTTCATTCAGTTACGTGGCCGGCAGCGATGGTTGTATCTTGGTCACTTTCTCCTTACTGGACTCAATACCCGACACCCACAACTCTAAGAAACTCTAAGAAAGAAAGGTTTATTTCAACTTATTTATTTATTTGTTGAGGTTTTAGCCCATAGTGGGCTGGCTCCAAGGCAAGGCGGCATGGCAGAGGGACATGGCGGAGGAGAAACAGTCCATGGCATGGTAGACAGGAAGCAGTGAGTGATGATCAAGGGAGGAGGAGGGAGAAAGACCCTTCTGGGCCACACCCTAGCAACCATCTCCTCCACCAGGCTCCGTCTCCGAGCATCACAGTCAGCTATCAACTCATCAGTGACTCGTCCACCCATGAGCATTACATACCCAGGATCCAGTCACCTCCCCAAAGCCCTGCCCATGACCGCGGGAGGCTTTGGGGGGACCTCAGGATGGGTCTCCTTTGCCTGCCTGTGACCTGCCAAAGCAGTGTCTCCTGTGCTGTGAACTTGGAGCCCTTGGTCCTCAGCTGTCCCCACTGACTTCTGGCTCTCACACTCTAGAGTCCCTCCACAGCCTTGTCCGCACAGCCAGAAGACACAACCCCAAACCTCAGGGACGAAACAGTGAAGGATTTCAAAGGACTGGAAGTCTCTTTCGTGGCCTCTCTGTGTCATTTTTCTAGTAGTCCTATTAATGTGCTCCATCCACTGTGGTTTTGTAAATTACAACCATGCCATTACTTGTCCTTTGTTACATTCACCACTGTGATCTTTATTCTTAATTAAATTTACTGTTAAATGAAACCTTTTTCACTTTGGGGATTTTACTTTCTACTGCAAAGAATTCCTCCACATAGACAAAGCTGTGTTTTCCCATGGCCACTTACAGAGTGCAGTGATTTTGTGGGTTTTTTTTTTTTTTTTTTTTAGATTATCCAAGTACTTTAGTTCCACACACAGAGGGGCAGATTTGCTTCAGAAAGAGAAGGGGGCAGAGAGAGGAAAGACAGGGAAGGGCAAGGGAAGGAAGAAAACACATTTAGATGCCCCTTACAGAAGCAGGGAAGCCTAACAGCAAAGTGCTTGAAGACATAAAGATTGCTCAGCACACTCGTATATGGAGCAGATGAAACAGAATCAATGAATAAAATATCCTAAGAGAATTCACGAAGCCAAAACCTTTCTACTCTCTGTGTGCAGAAATACATCGGAGCCACGGAAATAGTTCTTGAGCTGTCGGTAATATTGCATTGCATGGCCAAGCTGTTTCAAAGCAGCGCTTTGTTTATATTAATATCTTTTACAATGCCTAACTCCTAAAAAATACAAAATAAATCACCCACCTAACACACCCATTGTTACCAAATTCCCCGTGTCTCATGAGCAAATTGGTCTTTATGGCACCTTGAAATCCTGAGTAAATGAAATAAAGGATGCGATTTTCCTAAGTTTACCATTGGCACTGTTTTTGTTATGTCCTGCCACACTGAACTTCACTTAGCTTTTTAAGAAAGGCCAAAACTTCAGGTCTTTCTGGCCCCATGGGAAGGGTAGACGGCTCTTCCCTCTGCTGAAATTGTGCCATTTCTAGCCCGGAAGCCCACAGCTCTTCCATTCAGCGCATGGACTTTTGTGCTCTGCTCTGTCATGCACTCTGAGGAATTTCAGCGGCAGCCGGCCCCGCACCTGCTTCCTTTTTTCTTTAACAGCAACTTTATTTACTTGTAAAACCTTCAAAAGGAGCTGGATGTGGAGGCACGTGCATGTTATCCCAGGACGCTGGGAAGCTGACACAGGAGGATTTCAAAGTCCAGTCCAATCTAGGCAACTTAGTGACTTAATGGGACCCTGATCCTAGATAAACAAATAAATAAATAACTTACATACATACAGAAATATATAAATAAATCTCCCAAAGGGCAAATGACACCCTCTTTCTGCCACAGCCCACCTTTCTGTGCACTCTGCTTTTGTCGCTAGTAGAACATTGGCCAAGGCCGTGTCCAGGTGGAGCCAGGGGTCTGTGAGGGCACCAAGAATTTCCCAGGTCCTGGGGGTCCCGGAGGTCCAATTCCCAGTCTTTCATCTTGGGGCTTCAGGAAGTTTGGTCCATTCTCTAATTCACACGCTGAGACGGGTATTCAAGTCCACAGCAAAGCTGTGTCCTCCCTGCCTTGTTGACATCCCCTGCCGCATTTCATCCAGGGTGGACTCTATCCAAACCATCACTAGAGATGGGCAGGGTGCATTAAGAACGTGAGCATCGCTGCGATTGAACCATCCGTGAAATCTGCAGATAGCTGGAGGCTGAGGATGCTGAGCCGGGGAAGATGGAAAGACCTCAGCCAGGGAAAGGTAGAGGGGCACATCCAGGTAGAGGGAACTGAGTGCCCTGTGTCTCAGGAAAGAGAACACAGCAGGCTCTCTCTGCAGCCTCTGTGGGGCCAGGGGGACCCCAGCTTCGAATTAGCACCCTTCACCTGCAGAAGATGGGAGAGTAGGGGAAGGGTGTCATTGAGCTGTTACATCTCCACAGGGCAACAAGAGGGCTCAGCGCGCACAATCTGCCCCTAGGGGTGCAACAGGATTGCCCATTCTGAGGAGATGGCCAGGTCCCAGGGGGCCAGCAGGGTGGGGGAGTGGGACACCTAGGGACATGTGGGCAGGGTCTGCGTGCAGCTCAAAAGGCACTAGGGGCAACAAACAAGACTCCATCCCAGAGCCCATACAGAGGCCCTCGGAGTGAATTCACAGGAGCAGATACAGCGAGGCGACTTTGGGGGCAGAATTAAAACCTTTGCCTGCAAACCTTCCCAGTTTTGTTTTGTTTGTTTGTTTGTTTGTTTGTTTTTTATGTGGGCACCAGGACCTCAGGACCTCGCACTTGCCGGGCAGGCGCTTATGCCACTGAGCTATCTCACCGGCCCCCTTCCCAGGTTTTGCTAAGAGTTACTTTGTGCAACTGGATTGGGAGGTTCCTGGGAGTCATTTTCTTTGTGTGTGTGTGTGTGTGTGTGTGTGTGTGCATGAGTGTCATGCTTATGTGCACACATGTGTGTGTCATGTTTGCTCAAATGTCACGTGTGTGCACGCATGTGAGTGTTGTGTGTGTATGTCATACACACTCGTGTGTGCTCGGGGTGGGCGAGCTGCTGGGGTCAGTGGGCTCAGACTTTGCACTCACTTGGGGATATTTGTACATCGCTTTCCCAGCAATCCCTGGCTCCACTCCCCACAACCACATCAGCGTGGCAGCTGCGCCGCCCCCACCAGACGCACTGCTTTTCTGCCTCCCGCCCTGAGCGTCGCGGCAGGCCGTTTCCCAGGCAGTGTCACCAGGCCTCTGCTTCCCAGCATCCCCTGCCACTGCCCCACCTCGGACACGGTGCTCCCTGGACACTGAGCACTGGCTCTGGGCGCTGGCTCTTTCCGCGTTCCCACAGACCTTCGGGCACGTGGACCCAGACACAGTTCAGCCGCCTGGAAGCAGTGAGGGCCCTGTGGGCTTTGCCTTGGGGGTCTGGAAAGTGGGACCACGGGACCTCCAATGTGGGGCAGAGTCCAAACACACCTCTCCAGCCACTGTGAGCATGCTGGTCCCGGGCTGTGTGAGCTCGGGGCTGTCCTCTTCAGTGCTTGTTTTCAATCAGTGAACGTTTGCAGTACATGGTGATGACATTCATCATGGGGAGTGGGTGCACACGTATAAAACACATTTTCATTCTTTTCATTCCCCTTCTCTTCCCCTCCCTCCTCCCTCCCTCCATCTCTTGGTCTCCTTCCCAATTGCAAAAGATCCATATCCCTGTTTCCTATCATCTATTCTTTATTTTGCCCTTTAATTTATGTATACTTTGGGACTCTCATATAAGAGAAACCGTGTGATATTTAAGCTGTGTGTCTGATTTATCTCACTTAAAATTATGGCCTCAAGGTGCATCCATTTTCCTACAAATGACTCAGGTTTATTCTTCTTTATGGCATAGTAGTACTCCACTCTGAGGAGTCCTTTCCCCACATGGCACTTGTCCCTTCAGGGTCCTCTCTTGTCTGCAGTGCTTGCCTCTCTGGGGCATCTTGGGTGTCTACTCCTTCAGCCTCTGCAGAGTCTCAGCCCCATTTCGTCAGGGGAGCAGCAGCCTCTGCCTTGTGTCCCCTCCCAGGGGCAGCCATGTGGCACAGCCCAGAGCACGGGCTACACTTCTCAGCACTTCAGCACCTCGCCTTACTTCTTATTCTCCAGAGTCCTTTGAGGTATTTATTTTCAAAACCCTCATTTTGCAGCTGAGAAAACTGAGACAGAGAAATTAGGCAAATGACCCAAGAAACCCTAATCTCCCAGAGCTGGAGCAGAAGCCAGGCCTCCGACCCTTGAGGCATTCTGCAGGGTGCAGATAAACTCCAGAAGTCATCAGGGCAAAGCATGAACAGCCAGACGTCCGGGGGGAAAAGCCAGCGGGCCAGGGGGGGCGTTGCAGATCTCTGACGTCGGCTCGAGCAGCCACATCCCTGTCCTCTCCCCGGCCCCTCCCAGACCCCCTGCCCTGGACACACTGCTGTCCACCTCTCAAGGACCAGGCCCGGACACCCTCCGGCTTGGTCCTCGGCAAACACAGGGCCAGACAAACATCAGAGGAGCATCAACCCATCTGGTCCACCTAGCGCAGGTGTGAAACCCAGCCCAGGTCCACATCAGTCAGGGAAAAGGATCCAAGCCAGAGACAGAGACGCCCTTAGGACAAGTCCTCCTGGCCCTAGGGAAACCAGGTGAAATGAACTTTAACTGTCTCATTTAAGAAACCGAGATTATCTTATTCACATAAAGATGTCATAGATAAGAAAGCGTCGCTGCTGAGTCAGTAGACAGCACCCAGGAGAGGAGCCTGCTGCAGCTTAAGGCTTCCTTTCCCTCTTCTGACTGTGAGGCTGGCCGTCGATTTCATTGCAGCATCTGCACGTGCAATTGCTCCGAGGAGCCCAAGCACCTGGCTGGCTGGAAGTCTGGTCTGCAAACAGCATCGGTGTGGAAACCCGTCCATCGTCCTCCAGGACAAACGACGCACAGCTAGGTCAATATGCACAAGACACATGTGCAAGACACGTGTGTAAGGGGCACCCGGTGACCAGGGCCAGACTCGGCCCAGCTGGCTCTCAGTTCCAAATAATACAGGTGCTGTTGAGGTTTTGGGGGGAAAAGAGCCCTTCTACACTGTTGAAGGCACTAGTCCAACACTGTGGAAATTGGTGTAAAGATTCCTTGGAAAACTAAAACTAGAAATTCTATTTGACCTAGCTATTCTCCTTCTAGATAGCTCCCCAAGAGTTAAAGACATCATATTACAGTCATGCAAGCATACCTGTGTTTATAGCAGCACAACTCATAATAGCTGTATCAGTCAGTGTTTTACTAGAGAAACAGATATAACACAAGATACACAAATGTGTAAGAAATTACAAGATTGGCTTACGATGGTCGGCCACACAGCTGGACAAGGAAGTCTGCAGAGGGCGTCTGCACACTGGAGGCTGAAGGTTTCAGTCCAAGGTCTGGGGCTCACTGCAGGGTCTGGTGCAAGTCCATGTCAGGAGGCCGATGGGTCTGTGACAGAAGGCTGAAGAGTCTGCGCTGGACGACTGACAGATCTGCACTGGAAGCTGAAGAGTCTGCACTGGAAGCCAGGAGACGGCGCCCAAGCTGAAGGTGAAGACTGGAGCTCCTCGGAAGAACAGAAGCAAATCTGCCCTTCCTCAATTCCCCCTTATACCATCCAGGCGACAAGCCACTCTAGGGTGGGTCCTTTACACCCTAGGGTGTGGAATTGCTGAGCTGACTTAGTTAAATGTCTAAACTTCTCAAGTTGACACAATCTATCAACCATTACAATAGCTAAATCTTGGAAGCATCCTGTGTCCATCAGCAGATGACTGGATAAAGAAAGTGTGGTGTTTTCACACAATGGAGCACTACTCCTCCATAAAGAAGGAAAAACTGCAGTCATTTGTAGGAAAACAGATGCACCTTGAGACCATGATGTTCAGTGAAATAAATCAGACACACACACTTAAATATCGCATAGTTTCTCTTATATAAGAAATCCAAATTATAAATACAAAGTAAGAGACAGATGACAGGAAGTAGAGGGATAGATCGCTCTAAGGGGAAGAGGACAAAGAGATGGAGGGAGGGGGACAGAGGGAAAGGCTAAGGGATGAAAAAAGGAACTGGGATGTGTTGTGCCCACTCACCAACTCCCCACCAGGAATGTGATCACTATGTGCTGCAAACATTTACTGATAAAAAAGACAAAGAAATCACAGAGGGGAAAGAGGGGAGGAAAGCAAGGGAAAGGAGAAGAGATGATTAAGGTGCCATTCGTGCATGTACCAGTTCCCCAAGATGACAGTGACTATTACACACTGCAGACATATATGTATATGTGTATGTGTATACATAATTATATGCGTATAGGTATACACACCTGTATATGTGTATACAAGATTGCACAGGTTAGAAAATGTATGAGTTGCCATGGTGTTCAGCAATTGTATTTAAAGCAGAACAGCAGGCCATGTGAGAAAGGGCTGCAGCACCATGACCAAAGTGCAGCGCGATAGGTAAGATGCCCCGCAGACTTAGGTCACACTCACCCGGTTCAGGATTGTCCTGGGACATCTTCATGGGCCATTTCCCTGGGACACAGTAATGTGAACAAGATGGGCAGAAGACACCAGACATGAGACATGGCCAGCACAGTAGGGAAGCCAGGAGCGGACCCGGGAACCAGGAGTCCCCAGTGTCCAGCCGCGAGGAGAGGACGGGGAGCAGGACACTGGCTTTGGAGTCAGAACCCACCACCGACTTTCAAAGAGCAGCTTCAGGAGGGCTGGGGGCAGTTACACTGAAGTGGCATTGGCAGGGCTCCACCCTCACCATTCAGGTCCCTGGTAGAGCTGGCACCAGGCAGGGTTGACAATGCCCAGGTGGCATCACAAGCTCTTACCGTAGCTGTGTGGTTCCCCGCACTGTGGACGTGACCCAGGTAAGAAATGCAGTATACTGCAAAACCACATGTGTCACGCACACATACATATACACGCACATGCATACATGCACACGCATGCACACACGCTCAGGAGTAAAAGTCCAAGTTCAGGCTTTCACGTAAGTGTACGTCACAGTGTGGGACGGAGGCTCGTAGTCCTCCGATAAAGGGAGAAATAGAGAGACGCGGAGGCCGGCTCCCTCAGCTGAGAGTGAGCTTAATACGGAACATCCGCTCGGTGCTGAGTCCCAGGCTCTGAGCGGCTAAGAGCGCTGCTGTCACCGTCCTGCAGTGACTCCCTACAATGTCACTTTGTAGGCATCACCTAACGAACTGCTACGTCCAAGCCACCAAATGCTACCCTTCAGGAAAACAGCCCATAAGCACATGAGGACAATCTAAGTGAATTCCCCAAGCAGAAGGCTAGCGCTAGCTTCCGCGGAAGGCTTAGGGAAAAAAGGTCTTAGAAGAGACAGAAATCGGCCATACCGTCTGGTTCATAGCAAGCGCCTCCCCCAGGGAACACGCGCCAGCCACTCACCGAAGGTCACCGCCCACCGGTCTATCGTCCCGCCTATCAGCAAGTTTGTTGGGTGGAAAAAGAAAGCTCATTTGATTTTTCCATTTGTTGGCAACATTAAAGGATTGGGGGGAATTAGCTAGAGGTGTTTGATGTGTAGGAAAAGGGAAACAATCGTGTTTCTGTCTGCTTCTTAGCCCTCTGGGTTTATCTTTCCTCTCACCTGGAGACTTTGATGTTAAAAATATTATCAACTTCCAAAGAGTCCTGATAACCAGGCAACATACATTTAAGGGATTCAGTTTGTAAGAAACAGACACATACTTTTTTCTTTAAAAAAAAAAGCCAACTTTTCCGATTTCGCAGGGATTAGGCAGATGGCACATAACGCGTTCCCTTGGAAATGGTCCTTTCTTGCACACAACTGCAATATGAAATATCTTCAAACAAAAGGATCAAGTGCTGCTAAATAAAGGTCTCTTCCAATGACCCCTGCTTCGCCAACAGTTCCGTGTCCTTTAACATCCCAGCGCCACCAGACGGACCTTTGTCTTACATCCTGGGCCCAGCCCGGCCCGCGCTGCATGCAAAGCTCTCCAAACCACTGCCCTTCCACTCGCGGCGCGGGCTGGGCGCACTAGGCTCGATCCGAGGCTCTCCTGTGGTTCCCTGTTATGAATACGCCTGTTATGAAACGTCCTGGATGAATTCCCAGCCTTTTTCTATCTTTTTTGGCTCTGATCTGGCCGGCAAAAGCCTGTGGCACACAGGGCGGTGACCGTGTGTGACTGTGCCCCTCCAGGTGCTGACTGCGTGGGTTTCAGGTGTTCAGAACCGACTCTGTCACCCACGCAAAGGACTTCGCTTCAGGGCCAGGCATCCTCACAGAGGTTCCGCGTGTTTTCAGAGTGGATGGAATAAGGCTCAGGGATCAGAAAGCCCCGGATCTGGTGGGGATCCTGACAGCTCACTTTGTCACCTCCTTCCCCTCCCTCCCTTCCTTCCTCCATCTCTGGGTCCACTTTTCACTTGCAAAAGATCTGTCCCCCTGTTTCCTATCTTTCTGCTATCTCTCTTTTATTTTGCTCTTTGATTTATTTATATTTTGGGTTTCTCAGATAAGAGAAAACATGAAATATTTAAGCTTGTGTGTCTGACTTATTTCACTTAATATTATGGTCTGAAGGTGCATCTACTTCCCTACACATGACTCAGGTTTATCCTTCTTTATGGAATTGCTATTTTTAAATTTTCATTGCAAAATAAAATACCCATGCAAAAAAACACGCAGAGCAAAGGTAAATGTTGGTGACCCACTGCGAGGTTAGTTTTCACCAGCCCTGTGCAGAGCTGGAACCTGGGTGGACTCCTTGGGAGCCCTTCCTTAGGCCTGGCCCACATGGCCCCTTTCCCATGCCGAGTTCTCCAGGAGTCTGCCTTTCTCCCCGGTTCATGCAGCCAAATGTACACCCTCAGGAGTGTCGCTTAGACGCACTCATTAAAGATGGTTTTTTAAAACCACGTCTCTCTCCTCGCTCTCTGCTGAAGAGTCTGGGACAGGGCGGGTCCCGAGGGTCCCGATGGACCTGGGGGGACATCGAGCAGTGTTTTCTTGGCCGAGGTTAATGCCTCTCTCCTCACCATTTCCTAAAGTTGACAGCTGTCCCCAGCGCTGTGGCCCAACCCTGGCGCCATCTCTTTGGCAAGGGCATGGTGATGTCCTATTGCCCTGTTGTCTCACCAGGAAGCGCGGGATACGGTGACTCGTTCACCCTGGGAGGGGCTGCTATCAGATCCGTTCCTTCACTGGACCGCAGAATGGCGACGCTCCTTCCTATCACTTGGTGATTAACTGGAAAAAGGTTAAGAGGAGAAAGTTCCTCTCATCTCTCACTTGTGTGTCTAGTAACACATTTTGTACCCAATTTTCAAGACAATGAATCATCTCTAAAATGCAATCAACTGGTGTTTTCCTTAACACCAGTACGAACTCACCAATCAGAACCTAATTGCCAGGTTTCTGCTCATTATAATTTGTAGCCCTTTGAAAGTTCAAATCATCCCACAGCTGGCCATAGGGAACTTTTAAAATTGACTTTTGTGTCTTTTGAAACAACTCTACTAATCTTTGATAGCTTGCTTGATATGTCAAGATGTTGCAGATATGCTCTTTTAATGGGAAACGGTAACTAAGGGTAGAGTGTCGGTAGTGGGGACATCCATCGTTACCTGGTTTGTCACTGTCCCTCGGCCTTTCCAGTAGGAAGAGGTAAGAAAGATGACAGACAGATACATAGATACAGAGTGATCAGATAGATAGATAGATAGATAGATAATTGATAGAATAGGTAGATTTAATTGATAGACTAGACAATGGATAGATATAATAGATATATAGATCAATAGATATACTGGATAATAGGTAGACATATCTGATAGAAGATAGATAGGTATATAGATATAATAGATGGATATAATAGGATAGATACAATAAATATATGTTAAGTGTAGTAGTTGAATAAATATAAATAGATACAATGAATACATGAGTAGATAAAATAGGTACTATAGATAGATACAATAAATGGATGTAATGGATAATAGTATGTAGGTAAATAGAGAAGTAGATATAATCAGATAGATACAATAGCATATAGTAGATATATGAATAGATACAAGAAGATGGATATGATCAATACATAGATATTTACTTAGATATTTAAGGAAAAATAATTCTTGAGCGCCTGCCAAAGTCTGCAATTTAAGTTGAGACCTCGCATGTCCATCTTCATGCTCCTTCTTTCATGCCAGATCCCGTTGCTCTCGTGTTCACACCCAGGCTTGGACACGCAGCCCTGCGGCTGCCCAGCGTCCCCAGCACCTCCGACTGGGGCTGAGAGAGGACAACGCGGCGCCGTATTACACCTCAGTGTCGCTGAAGGGATCTGGACGGCTCTCGTCGCTCTCTTTGTAGGTCCAGAGCTATACTGGCTCCACCCCCCAGAATCCCCGATAACCGATTTCCAAGGTTCTGACTATGACCTGTATTGATGTCAGCCTCACGCTGGATTCTTTTGAGGGTCAGGAATTCAACACCGGTTTTCGTTTTATCTGCCCAGCCTGGTACGTGCGGCTCAGTGACTGAATGACACTGACGACGTTACCGCGGGAGAAGTTTAAGCCGGAGGAATTTCAGAAGCTTAGTCTGATATTTTCAATTCGCGACACTGGAATTTATGTTATGAATACTTTTTCTGACTATGTCACCTCTCGGTGTTTGGCATTTTCTTTAATAAAGGGTCTTCAAAGGTGTAATGGAATAAGTGGCTCCGTCCTCTTGAGTTTTCTGAGCCTGTGGGACCCTCGGGAAAGCCTTCCCCAGATTGTTGAGAAAGATATCGTCACGAGAATGTGAACGATTTGTGCACTTGCAGGGTTTCTTTTGTTGCTTTTAACATTTAGGTGTTTGACCCATCAGAAAGTTATTTTAGTGCGAGCCATGAGGCAGGAAATCTCACTTTATTTTCTCCTGCGTTTTACAGCCAACTGCAACCATCCTGGCACCATTTGTTAAATAAT
The DNA here is from genome assembly GCA_028451465.1 of Erethizon dorsatum. Taxonomy (NCBI): domain Eukaryota; kingdom Metazoa; phylum Chordata; class Mammalia; order Rodentia; family Erethizontidae; genus Erethizon; species Erethizon dorsatum. Next base: position 156,725,357 of record CM051824.1, read on the forward strand.
CAAACTGGCTCTTTCCGAATAATCATACGCACCATCTTCATAATGTCTTACGTTCCTTTGCATATAAAATCTGTCTTATTATTTCCTCCTTTTTCTGAAATTTACATCTTTTATTTCTTTCTTTCTTCTAACAATGCTGCTCGTTTCTCGAGAACACTTTACCAGGCCTCTGCTGGTAAATGTCACTACCTGTGCTGGTCTCAGCAGGAAAGCACTTTGTGTTGGTCTTTTGAGCATCATTTATGTCAGATTTGGGGTTAATACAGAGAAATATTTGCATCTAGCTGCCATCCACATATTACTATTTTATAAAACTTTTGTTAAATTGGGTATCAATGAAAATTTTAATAAATGCCTTTTTCAGCTTCAATGGAGGTTTTTTTTACTATCTTCATATAAAATTATATTGATAAAGTTTTCTAGTATGGATTTATCTCTGAACTCTAAAAACAGACCACCCTACTTTGCAATAGGATGCTATTTGTAAATACAGATTTAAATTTTGTGAGCCTATTTTTAATATTTTGCATCATTATTCCTGAATGAGATTGATCTGTACATTTCTATTTCTTTTCCTTTTTACTCTCCATGCTAGGATTACACAAAGACTGGAATTCTACTCTGCTTCCATGAAGTTTAAACAGCACTGGGGTTGTCCCTCTGAGCCGGCCGCCGTGGGTGGGGGTAGCGCTTTGTCAACTTTGGTTATTTCTTCCTTGGATAATCTATCGGCTCTGTTTATTCTCGTTATCCGGGGTCAGACTTGTTAGTGTTAGAACCAGCCATGCATCTTGATTCTTAAGTTTTATGCATATATTTGATCAAAATCATCTCTTATACTATTATACTTGATATTTTTGTTCTATCTATTAATAATTTCGAAACTTGTGTATTTGTGATGATAGCCCTTTTGTCTCCACAGTTGTTAGCTTTCAGGGGATCCATTTTTCAAATTTTTTCTAAGAATCTTACTTTTTAACACTTCTCCGATTTGTGAATTTCTATTTTCACATTTATCAGTACCTTCCATCTGAAATGTTAGGCGGGGTTCTCTTTTTTTCCTTTTTTAACTTATTTAGCTGTGTTTATTTCTTTGGTTTATGCTTTTCTTACTCATTAATAAAAACATTTAAGGCTATTGATTATCTTTTAAGTGTCAACTTAGCTGTGTGACAGATTCTGAGGGGTAGTGTTTATACATCATTATGTATTTTATTAAAGATTTGGTTTTGATTTTATCCTAGACAGAAAATTGTTGCTTTGTTTTGTTTTGTGTTTTAGTACATGTAGGTAATTACAGGTAGTGATGTGTCTGGGGTTTTGTTTTCCATTTTTAAAAATAATTTCTGATTTAATTCTCTTGCAACCAGGGCAACCATAAAACATGTCACCCAAAGTTCTGCAAGGTGTGTAGATTAATGGGAACACCGCACCTGAGTCCCAGGAAAAGAGAGAAGCATAGTGAACAGCATCCAGTGAGGCCGTGACCAGCCATCTGCGTGACAGTGAAAGGCCCCATGGTCCCCTGAGTCACCAAAAGCAGGTTCTCCACCATGCCCGCCCCACCACGCTCTGGCGCTTCACCTGGGTATTGCATTTAACCCCCCAACCCTCCGAGGCAGTCACTGTCCTGGCCCTAACTTTACAGACAAAGAGGGGACGTGCGCTCCCCAGCTGTGCGCACGCACACTGACTCCTTTAACTTTCACAGCCACGCTGAGACCCGGAGCCTGACTCCCCCGCAGAGCAGGAGGCCAACACGGAGATCCCTCCCGGGCTGGCCAGGGCTGTGGCAGGAGACAGAGTACAGAGAGCCCTTCCCGATCCTCATCTTGGTCCCGGAAGTTTATATTTGTAATCCCAAAGGAACGTTATTGGAATTCTAGTGAGTTAATCCCAATCTACCACTTCTAGTGTAACCCACGACGAGATTAAGCACACTAAGGCTTATTTGTAGTTGTGGGGAGCCAAGGGGTCCTAAGTCCAGCTAGGATGATGGCTAACTGGAACAAAGGTCTCGACCCAGGGCCAAACCTGGGTTTTATTTATTCTTGATGAGGGGAGTGGCTCGGGGATGAGTGACTGTGAGAATGGCGGGAAGTAGTGAGTGCTGTGAGCCGGACTAGGGAGGAGGCCTGAAATCTCCTTTGCAATATGCAGAGGGAAGGATATGCAGAAGGAGTAATGTGCATAACACAATTCAAGGTGGTATCTAATGTTTGGGGGTCGGTGCTTCAGCTCTGATGTGTAATCTTCTATGCCCTGGGAAGTCATAGCCTCCTACTCAAGGCTCGATCGCAGCTGACAGCATGGAGCATGGCTCGCCATCCCGCCCAGCTCCCACATGTGTTTTGGGAGCTACGGGGGTGGGGAAACACTAACCTGTCGCCTTGCTTCAAAGACTGCGCATCAGCACCTCGGCTGGACCAATTCACGTTGCTTAAAGCCAATTGAAGGGCTAAGGAAAAGTCTTAGCCAGCTCTGTACATATCAGTACATGGAAATAGGGCCAGGTTTAGCCAAAATGCAGATAATTGCTCTCATTTCAAGGAGAGTCGTCCAGGTGGTCCTCCACAAGGGAGGACTGAAGCCAGTGGGGTGTCGGCCCCCCAAGAAGGAGCCCGTGCTCCCCCATCTTGCCCTGGAGCACTTGCTGTGGGTGGGCAGCACTTCCGAGCATGGCACCAGAGGAACAGGAAGGAGATGCAGCTCCGTGATGCTGTTCTCCACCCTGTAGGGGCCCTGGCTCCCATATGGTCAGATGCTGGGCTGCATCCTCCCTGTCAGCACCCAGCGGGCAGGCCGTTGCTTTCTGCAAGTGTCTTCACTTCAGGGCACTGCCTTGAAACGCACCCTCCTCACCCCATATTGCTGTGAGCTCCTGGGTTCCAGTCAGCAGTTCCGACTGCCACCCCCCAGGACCATCTTGGGCACGGGCATCCATCCTGTACAGAGCAGAGACGGCTGGGAAAACTAAGTTAATGCAGAAAAATCGAGGAAGAGCCACACCACTGTCACGGGCACATCTGTCAGGATGAAGAATCAAAACACCAGGCGAAGGCATCCAAACTTTCATTGAGAACAATCGGCCCAGAGAATAACGCATCCAGCTAACAGCAAGAGAAATGAACACAACCGAGCCAGAGGAGGCAAGAAGGCAAATGCCATGCGCCACTGCCAGGGACGCTGTGGTCAAGACTCTCACAGAGTCACACAAGGGGCCCAGGCCTGGGATCCCAGCACGGGGAAGGCTGAGGTGGCAGGACTGCCACTTGCAAGACTGAGCTCTGCCTGGGTGATTTAGTGAACCACTGTCTCAAAATGGAAAATAGAAAAGGTTGGGGTGTGGCTCAGTGGGGAGCCCCTGAGTTCAACCTCCACCCCCCGCAAATCCTTTGCTGGTTGGTGTTTCCCCTATTTCCCGTGTTCATGAGGACTCCTGCTGGGACTTCTTTGGAATTCAAGAGCTGAAGGTGAAGGTTCTGCTGTCCTCAAAGGACAGCGTCTGGTTTCACCCTGCCTTTCATCTAAGGGGACATCCATGCTCCCAGCGATGCCTGGGAGGCTTGAGAGGCAGAAGTTGGGTCCTAGAGGGTCACCCGTCATGTGTACAACCTTGGACAAACCAGTGAGCCTCTGACCCTCCACGCCCTCCCCAAAGGCCAGCTCCTTCACTGGGCAGGATTTGTGCTGAATGTCACAGGTCCCTGCCCCTTTCCCAGGTGTCCCTGGACAGGTGCAGAGGTTTAGACACATTGTCACCTCTTCTTCTGTGCTCCAGAAGCCCTGGAATGCTGCTGGCTGGGCATGTGGCTGCCCCTGTGCCGCACTCTGACGCTGTCCCCAGGGAACACAGACCCTCATGCGTGCCCCGCAGAATGACAGAAGCCAGCTGATTCTTGGTCTCAGGATGAGGAGAGAACACACCCTGTTTCCCACCCTGCCTGGCCCTCCGCTTCCTCCTTATCTCGCCAGAAGTTTCTCCCCTCCCGATGGTGACACTGAGCATCACCATGTCCACCGATCGCAGTGCCAGGGATCACTTAGCGACAGAACCCTGTGTCCTGCCAACTGTCTCTGTGAGCTGACAACCTGGATTTCACAGGAGTTGTGTTTTCTAGAAAGCTTTCTGCACCAGGCAGGTTGATGAGAGGACGGCTCATCACAGACGCTGAAGATGCTGGCCCTGGCTGGCCTGGCTGGCCCTGGCTGGCCCTATTTATGATTTCTGGGGATATTTTAGATGCTATTAGAATGGCGTGGTGTTCAAAAACAATTTATTTTTAATCACTGGCTATTAATCAGCCATGGATCGACGTCAGTTAGCTCATAAAGCTTATGACATAAAGTGCTGGATTTGTGAAGAAATATCAACTGGATTTCAGCCACAAGCATTAAAAGCCAGCATAAAACCTATGTACCGCCAGCGGGGTATTCGTGGTCCATTAGGGACGTCTGCTCACCTTGTAAAACTGGAGCCAGCGATGTTATGGGAGAAACTTTCATTGTAGGAACCCAGATGGGTGTGCGGGGTGAAGGGTGTAACTACGCACCCCATGGGCTCTTTTACCTCAGTTTTCCCACTTGAATGCACTCACGGTGTGTGGAGATAGGGTGTGGCACTAGTGTCATTAACTCCTCTTGTTTTTAATGCAGCCCTTATGACTATTCAACGTGTATGACTTATTTTAAAATAAGTCTGACCATGACAATAACAAAATGTGGGGTGGATTTTAGTGTTAGTCCAACCAAGGAATTCGCTAGTCCTCATTTTTTAATTGTATCTGTATGCTTTAGCAATGAGCATAATTAATATGTAATAATAGATCCAAGCCCTTTAATTGACTTAGCAGCTTCATCAATATTCCTTTCTATTTCTTCACAGGGTACTTACGTGGTGATAAGAAAGAAAGTGACATTACAGCTGAATAATGCCTGGCTGTGGGTTTGAATGAATCATAGGAGAACTGACAAAAATTATGTACCAATTTTCCACAAATCCGCATACCAGCCATCATAATAAATGAGCTGAGGTTCTCGCAGGTAAGTTTCCAGACCAATTAAATTTTTTTCACACTTCTCTTTTGAGATGCATGGGGCTGAATTACAAAACAGCTTATTCTGCATTCACAATCTTCCCCTCACGAAATTAGTCAGCGGATGGAGATTTTAGAGCCAGTTGGTTGGCAAGCTGGACTTGACTTTCCCCTCCCACTGTCCACTCTAAAACAGTGCAGGGCTCAAATTGCTTCTGATTCCACATTTACCTGGCAGCAGCATTACTGCAGTGCCCAACTTCAGACATAGGCAGAGTCCCGGTGGAGACCGTGGTCCTGGAGACCAACCGACCTGGCCGTGAAGGAAGGGTGTGGCTGCTCCAAGCAGCAAGGGGCTGGACACTAGGAGCGAAGGGGACAGGGAGCAGTGGCACCACCTCAGTGTCGAGGCCCCCACCGTCTCCTTGATCAGCATCAGCTTCAAAAAGTGGCAGAGGGGGGCTTAGATGCATGTGTGTTCATGACTCTGCTTTTGCTAAAGATGGTCACATTTTCTCCAACATACAGACTTCAAGAAGCCCACTCATATAAATTGACACTGCGAACAAAGAACTTTCTTTCTCCACATTTTAGAAGGAATGCCCCCGTGAGAGCTCCTGGACGCAGAGCAGTCCCCAGCCTGCTGCTCCCGCTGGACAAGTGAAGTCTCTCTGGTGTTTGTCTCCTGTCCTAGCACCGAGGACGGAGAGGACACTGGGAAGGCAGTGCTTGTGTCGCACTCGGGGGGGGCGGTCTGCATGAGGGACAGGGGGTGCAACACCACCTCCTCCATTTATGCAGCTCCCAGAATTGGAGGAAAATGAAAATGCATAATTTCCATACATTTTAAAAATAAGGAATGAAAGAAGAGGAAGTGACAAGGGAAAGAATCTCTCCAGGGACACATAACACACACACGCACACACCTGAGCACACTTGAGGCCACTAAGCACACTGAAACTGTTGCTCCGTGGATTGTTCCTAACTTCCAGGCTTGGAGGGAGTGCCATGGCAATGCTGCCCTGGGAAAGGAGCCATCCCCCAGGAGGGAACAGGCTTGCAGAGGTCGCAAGTGGTTTAGGGTATGGGCCTTGGATCAGATAGGCCATGGGTTCAAAGCCAGCTCAGATTCATCCCCACTGAGCTGACCTGGATGATCCCCACTCCTCAAAGCTTTGGTGTTTTCACACCTGAGACCCCGGGGACAGAAAGAGCCACTTCTCTGCATCCTTGGGAGCCCTTAAGGAAATAAGGCACCCAAGGGGAGCCTTTTACAGGAGTCTGGGGAACCCTATTCCAGTAGAAAAGTGCAGTTTCTTTGGTGCCTTGACATCTGAGGTTCCCTGATTCCACCCCAGCTGGAAATGGGCACATTTGACATCTCTGCTGACCAGCTTTCTGTCCCTGGGACAAAATCCTTGACACACAAATCTTCAAGCAGAAAGGTTTAATTTGGCTCATCGTTTCAGAGGGTTCGGTCCATGGTAAGCTGGCTCCAAGACAGGAACACCATGATGGAAGGGCGTGGTGGAGAAAAGCTGCTTCCTTCATGGCACCCAGGAAGCAGAGAACAAAGGAAGGGGCTGGGGACAGGACACACCCTTCCTGGTCACACCCCAGTGACCTAGTCCTCCAACCAGGTGCACCTCCTAACAGCGGGTTCCGCAATAAACTCACTAGTGGATGAATTCATGAATGACGTCAGTGCTCCCCTGTGCCAGTCTCCTCTCCAGGCCCCACCCCTGAGCAGCCCTGCATTGGGGAACAAGGCTGAGATGCCTGGCTCTGGGAGACACTTCATATTGAAGACATAACTGCAACTTGGAATTTTCACCACCTCTACAAGTCCATGAGCGACCACAAAAGCACCAGGAGTCTTGATTTTGAGGATACAAATACATTTTGGTGAGTAGGTAAAGTCACAAATGAAGAACCCGTGAGGACCACTGGCACCGTCTACTGCAACAGACCAAGGTCATGGAGGCTCAGAGTGACCTTCACGGAGCTGAACAACCGGAAATCCGTGGCTGACAGAATGCAGCCATTGTTAATCTCCAGTCGCGGATGAAGACGACAGTTAGAGGGGTGAGGCAAGAAGCGATGTCAGCAAGAAGCACCTAGCCCAGTGGTCTTCCTCACAGTCCACAGAAGACGCAGTTCTTCATCCCTCGTCCCTCACTCCTTAAAAGCAAACTCCCGCAGGGCTCGTAGTAAGTGACACAGGATACGCTGAGCCCTGAGCTGGCACCTAGACCCCTCGGAGAGTGCCACATCTCTCTCTGTGTGCCGCATTTAGCTCGGGACTCACACCCTTCTCAAAGCAGTGGCCTCGAGACCCGGAGACTCAGTGATTGATCTCAAGAGGCAGAGGGGCCGCTGCCTTGGAGGTGGCAGCAGCAAAGCTGGGGACGTGAGCAGGCATGGTGGCGCACACCTGTAATCCCAGCACTCTGAGAGGCTGGGGCAGGCGGATCACAAGTTCAAGCCCAGCCTAGGCAACTTAGTGACTCAGCAAGGCCCTGTCTCAAAACAAGAAGTAGAAAGGGGTGAGGGATGTAGCTCAGTGAAAAGGCCCTGGGCTCAAGCCCAGTATCACCAAAAAATAATAAATGTTCCTGGAGACTGATCTGGTCTATTAAGGCAAACACTTGGGAGTGACCTTGGTGAGCACTTTGCCCCCCGTGACACCCCCTTCTCTAGTGCTCTAGTGAGAGGGTAGCAGAGCGGCCTTGGCAAAGCCACGCCTCTCCGCCTTCTGTCTCCACCAGCGGAGGGACTCACGCCAGCCTCGGTCTGGGGCTTGGACCGGGATGATCTGCAGCACCTCTGGCTGAGGGGTTTTCCTCGGACACTGCACAGGATCCCTTAACAATGCCAGTGTTCCAGAACCCTCTGTCCCATGGGTCCCGTGAGAGCCGTGTCAGGGATTGTCTCTTTCCAGTGAGTACCTGTAATGCGTCTCCCGGCATCGTGTGAGATTTGGCGAGAGAAAGGAGTGCGAAAATTAGCATTGCAAAAATTTCCATTCTCATTTCCATTTATTAAGCAAATGTTCTTGGAAAGGCCCTTAAAGTATAATTTATATATTGCATAGACACCCATAGTCTTGGAATTCTACTCGGATTTTTCCGAGTAGAATTTTTAAGGCCTTAAAACACATTTGCATTGAGTTAGTCTTCTGATTAATAGAACTGGTGAAAATAATCAAATTAGGAAGAATTTAAATATAGAGTTGTGAACATACAGAGCCATTTTTTTTCCCTTTTCATTTTTTCACATTTTTATCATTTGGCCTAGAGCCTCAAAAATTTCAGGAAAGGAAAAAATCTAAATTGCAAAATAGTCCTCATCATAGCGTCCTTACCTTTTTGTTCCCTGCTCTTGCGAGCCCAGGTGTCTGGACATACCCCTGATTTCTAGCAAGGGAAGCCCTGCCTGCACTGGGGGAGCTTGGTCCCTGTGTTGGAAGTCACAGGTGTGGGACCTTCAAGCGTGGACCTGTGAGAGGTGGCAATGTCCCTGGGGACATCGGAAGGTACCACGCTGGCCCCATAGCATCAGTTCTCAGGAGGGCCAGTCACTCCCAAAGGGCAAATTTGGCCTCTGTCCCTCCGCATGCTCTCCCTCATGTAGCACCCACCAGCCTGGCGTCGCAGTGTTTCGCTGCCGGCAGTACCTGAGGTAGCTGGGCCACCCGGTCGGTGCTTTCTGCTTCCCAAACTGTGAGCCTTGTGAGCTGTAGCTAAATTTACTTAAAGTACAGTTTGACAGGGAAAAAAAACGCTGGGCATGGTGGTGCACACCTGTAATCTCAGCGCTCTGGGAGGCTGAGACAGGAGGATCTCAAATGCAAGCCCAGCCAGGACAACTCAGGGAGATCTCGTTGGATGGAGATCAGTGTAACTGTCTCATCCTGCCGTTTGCTTTGTAACTCTGGTCATCTCTCCATCCCCCACCCCCATCATCTCCAGCTCAGTGCCCTCCTTATCCAGGCCATCACCTCTCCCCTGCACTGGGCGAAGGTGTCTTATGTCCTCACGAGTCCTCCTGGCACTCTGCCCACACCGTCAGGAAGAGCTCTAGGAAGACACCACCTTGGCAGCGTCCTCCCCAGGGGAAAGCCGTTGTCCTCCTAAGTCCAGGTCCCTTCCTTTAGGCTCCCGGGCCTGGTGCTTGAGCCCACAGGTGCCCAGTCACTCTGAGCTCCCCTCGCCCCCTCGGGGCTCCCTGGCACTCACTGGGCGCATTCTGCCCCAGGGCCACGCTGTGCCTCCACCTGCTCTGAGCTCTGAGCCCCTTCCTTGGCCTCAGGTCATACCATTTCTTTCACAAAGCATCAGGCAAAGCCAGGCCTTGTTGAGTCTTCCAGAACCTTGCAGCCCTGGACATGTGCCCTCCTCTTCTGCTCGGCCCGTGCACACTGGTTGGTGCAGTTTCCTCAGGTCCTTTCCATTAGTGCATAACCGGTCATCCCCTAACGGGGTTCACTGGGGCAAACGCGTACATGCATATAACACCTTGGATCATTTCCCCCCCGCCACCCCTGGCCCGCCCACCCCCAAGTGTCCCATTTGAGAGGCTTCAATGTGTATACTTGCTCGTATCCATCCCCCTATGTCCCACCCCCTACCCGCTTCCTCTTGTCAATAATCATCTCCCTTCCACTTTCTCATCATCTTCTTAGATTCCAAATATTAGAGAAAACATCCAATATTTGTCTTTCTGAGCCTGGCTTCTTTCATTCACTATGAGTGTCTCCACATTCATCCATTTTTCCTGCAATGACGGAGTTTCATTCTTCTTTCTGGCTGCATAATACTCCATAGTGCGCACATGCCACATCATCCTTAGTATTCAGCTGTGGATGGGGACCTGCGCTGCTTCCCCATCCTGTACTTTGTCATTAACATTTGTCTTTCTCAGGAGCCTGCAAGCTCTCAGAGGACGAGGACCCAGGCTCCTTTCCCAGGCACAGAGGACGAGCCAGGAGCCACCCTCTCAGGAGGTCCTACAGTCCACTCGCTCCTTGCTGTCCCAGCCCAGCTCCCAGGGGTGCCTGAGTCCCCCTGAACTTTCTCCCTTCACCCAAGCTGTGCAGCGAGGCTGGCCGCAGCCAGGAGCCCAGGACCCACTCAGCCACCACGGGGATGGGCAGCCACCAGCAGCACTGTCACTGTCCTCGTCCTTACAGAGTCTAAGATGCCACAGCCAATCCTGGATGGGGTCGATTGTTCGCTCCTGTTTGATTTTGATATCACAGTTACACAAGCATCAGAGAGCGGCTGGGGGAGTTTTCCCTCTTTTCATGTTTTTGAGAAGAGTTTGTACAGGCTTGGAAATATGTTTTCCCTAAAAATGTGAAAAATGTGCTTGTAAGTCTGTTTGGACCTGGAGTTTTCTTTGTGGGAAGATTTAAAAATAGTCATTCAACTTCCTGAATAATTATAAGACTATTCCGGCCTTCTAATTCAAATATAAATAATCTCGTATTTCTAAAACACTAATTTTGGTGTGTTTCATACATTTCTCCATTTGGTGTGTTTTCTAATAGTTTTTAAAAAATCTTTCAAGTTTGCCTAGGTTCCTCTCCCCAGGTCAGTGATCGAGTGTCTGCACCCCTCCCCGTTTTTCTCAGTCAATACTTCCGGGGGGATGGGGGGTGTTTATTTTATAAATTGTAGTCTTTTCAAAGAACTAGATTTTGACATTTATGACCCTTGCTGCTTTAGCTTTCTCTGCTATTTATTTCTGCTCTTGCCTTGGTTTCCTCCTTTTTACTGACTGGGCTTCTTTTGTTGTGCTTTTTGTAACTCCTTAAATGGAAAGAATAATTCATTAGTATTTCATTAATTTCCCGTTTAACCTTATTTTAACTGTCGCACCCCTGGGTGGTATTTTCACAATTGTTAAGTTCCAATCTTTCAAGCCCCGGTTGCGTTTTGAGTTTTCTCTTCAGTTGATGCTTGGCATATCAATTAGAAGATTTTTAATATTCTGAATATATGCATTTTTAAAGGATGTCTTTTTCTTATATTTCTTGTCTTTCTCTTATTGATTTACAACTTGATTGCACTGTAATCACAGAATGTGGCCTGTTCTGATTTAATTCTTTGAAATTCATTTAGACTTATTTTGTGACACCATGCGTGGTATTTATGTAAATTTTCCCTGTTATAATGAAAATAATGGTTCTCAAATTATTGAGCCATTTTCATTATATGCCCATTAAATCCAGCTTGTTAATTATGTGGTTCAAATATTTCTTTCTATACTAAATATTTTCCGCCTGACCTGTCAGTCTGTAACCAAGTTACGTGAATATATTCAAGTGTATTCATGGATTTGCCTAGACCTTCATATAATTCTGTCACTTTTAAAAATATTTTGTGGCTATTTTATTACACCCATAAATATTTAGACTTTTTATAACCTCCTGGGCAATTTAAACTTAAATCAAGATATAATGACCTTTTTCATCTACAATAATGGTTTTGCCTTTTGGACTTTTCCTTTGATGTTAATATTACTCTGCCAGATTTCCTTTGGTTGTTCTTTGCCTGGTGCACATTTTTCAATCAATTACCGGAGTGTTTCCCCATTCCTAGGCTGCAAGCTTCTCTCACGTGCACAGGACATAGAATCTGATTTTTTAATTCCTACCTGCAGACCTGTGTATTTTACCTAGTAAATTTATTCCTCATGATAATTTGTACACTCAGATTTATTTTCACCGTTTCATTTAGTACTTTGTATTTCTGTCTTCTGTATGAGGGTCCCTTTTCCTTTATTTTATAAACTGACTGCATGCACATACACGGGTACAAAATACACTGCTAATTCAGGCAGTCAGTCTGAAGTCAACTCGATATACTGCCCTTCTGATGAGCGCGATGTCACCCCGCCCGGTCGCATGCGCTGGTTAAGCTTCCGTCACTGTCTGTGTCTCACATCATTAGTCTGAGATCAGTCGGTGTGACATTTCGATTACTGTTCCACGGCGAGGGGTAGTGAAGGCCACCCTGGCTGGCTCCCAGCTCACCTGGTCAGCCCCTCTCTCTCCTGTTCTCCCTTTCTTTGAGCTTTTTCTTTCTTTTTTCCACAGGCTGGAAGGAAATACAAAGGTGTTTCACTATTCACATTAATTTGTTCCAGAAGTCCTGACAAGAGCCAACACGACGAGCACCACATCAGGCTGGTTTCCAATGAATTCTCCCGTAAGAAATAATCAGAAATAATTCCTGAAAGTTTGCTGGAACATTCCTGTTTCACCAGGATCACGCGACAGAGGCTGCTTTGTAATAGAGAACCTTAAAACTAAAGAGACAGGGATACAAAGCAATCAATTACATAAAAATAAAAGAAAACTTAACATCGTTATTAAATATGCTGAAATGCTCCCCCTGCAGGGCAGTGGTGCGAGTCGTACAGCCCCAGCGAGCGGGACGGTTCCAGGGTGAGATCTCAGGTCACCAAAATAGGCACATCTGGTAATTAATCCAGATGTACAGGGCACTCTCAAAACTGCAGTCGAACAACAGCAACCTGATTTAAAAATAGCCCAGAGTCCCCACCAGACCAAAGATGGCACAGAACTGGCCAATAAACATATGAAAGTGCTCCACATCAATGGTTGTGACACTTAAGTCTTTTTCTTTCTAGGATTTGTCTTTCCAAACTCGTTGCTGCCACGCGCTGGGTCGCGAGAGGCCACTCCAGCAGGCATGGGCCTCTAGACGGCCACGCGCGCCTCGCTCCGTGACATCACAGACCGGATGTTCTGTGTGCGTCTTAGGTTTCATTCCTGAAAAGCTCTCCATCGCTCTCTCTTCCTCTCTCCTCACTTCTCTCCCATTTTCACTCACATTCCTCCATTTTCTTGAATTCTGATCTTTTTAGAATCTGAAGCCACTGGGAATAGGAATAGGTCACTCGTGGCTTCTCCTCAGTCTCACGCAGAGTGACCGGTTTCTGCATGGCACGATGATGTGTGTGTGGATGGGTGGGTGGGTGTGAATACACGTGTGTGTGTACACATGTGTGTCCATGCATGCTAACACTTGGCCACGTTTAACAAGTGGACCGCCCTTGGCCTCAGGTGGGGAACACTCTTCCGGGGGACGCGTGCAGCCTGCTGGGAGTTCTCAGTGCCACTGAGGAGAGTGCACAGGAGGCCAGGTGCCCGGGCGCCATGCTCAAGCATCGCAATGGAAAGGGACAGGTGAGAGGAGTGTGTCCTGCTTCCCTCACAGGCAGCCAGGTGCTTTCCTCCTGCATCTTACTGGAGCATAGTCCCTCCGTTCAGCCTGGCTTCGTGCAGGAGGTTTTACCTCAACGAGGCACATTTGCAAGCAGACCCCGTGTACAGGCACTCGCTCTCCTACCTGGCCGTATTCACTCCCCAAGTCAGACTGCCAGTTTGGGCTTTGTATCCCAAAACACACTGGCTTCAGGGACCGCCTTCACCCAGGACTGGTTTCTGTTTAGCCCCCACCCCTTAAAGACTTCTGAGCTGCGTGTGTGTGTGTGTGTGTGTGTGTGTGTGTGTGTGTAGTAGCAGGCATTTTAAAAATAACTTATTCAGGATGAGGGCATTTTAGAAAACCTGGGCTGCTATTCTTCTACCACAAGAGCATGCGAAACTCTGCACGTCTGTGAAACAGGAGCTTTGACACTTGGCTTCCCTTAAACTACAGCTGAGCTTCTGAGGCAGGCACAAAGCCGAGCGATGCTGGGTGTGGCGGGCCGTGCGCGTGTTCATGCTGAGACGGGTTAGGGTGGCTGCTGACACTTTCTCATTAGAGCCGCCCTCCCGTCCCACCAGGGAAGAGCGAGCGGTGACTCAGAGCCTGCTGCCGCCCGTCTGTCAAGGACCCGACGCTGCTTTGTTCCGTGCCATTGTTTCCCTGCTCTGCTCGTTGTTCGTCACTGACCCGATCCTGCCTCTAGCAAGGCTCTGACGCACACGTGTTTGTCAAATGGCCTTGGACACAAGTGTATCCTTCAAGGATGTGCAGTGTAAATGTGATCCGAAGCCACACAAGTGATTTTGTGCTGCAGATCCTGTTTTCCTGTTCCACGCTGCTTTTGAGATTTGTCCACGTTGCTGAATTTTGCTTCTTTCTGTGGCATTGAATTCAACTCTGTGTTTTCCCTGTGCTGTAGTTATCTGTCCCTCATGATCACCTAGGCTTTTTCTGGCTCTGTCCTACCGTAAACGATGCTGTGCCCCCCTCCTGGCCGGGCACAGTCTCTAACTCACGGAAAAGCTCACGCTCACTTTAATAAATTCCGCAGAATGCTCTCCAGGGTGACCGTGCCCGATTCCTCCCCTGACAAGGTGCAGCTAGGCAGAGGAAGTTGATCCACGCTGAGACCAAGTAGAAGCAGTGGGCATAACAGAAAAGGGTCAAGGATTCAGCTGGAAAGCAGAGCCCTCAAGAATCCCATGATGGAATGGAGAAGGGACATAATGGGAAAGGAGGACTCAGGCAATGCCAAGGTTAAGAGAAGCCAGAGACTGGAGCTGTCACCAGCTAGGTAGGGAAAGACCCCTGAGGACAGTCCTGGGGGAAGAGAAGAAAGGACCAGGGTCTCTTGAATGGTAAATGTGGGTGTCCAACATAGTCAGCGATTGGATATGCGGTCAGAACCTCATGGGAGAGACCAACGGCAGAGACCTGGGACTGCCCTCAAAGAGACACTGCGTGAGAGCAGTGATAGACGAAGTCCCTTGGAGGTGCTTGGAACCAGGGGAGCCGGGGGCAAGCCCTGTGCCCTGGTCTCTTCCAGAGCTTCCAGGCTGGTGAAGTTGCAGACAGAAGAGGAATTGGCAAAGGCACAAGGTGTGATTGAAAAATAGGCTGTGTGTTTAAATTTTTAAAAATTAAACAGTGAAAGACACGTTGCCATGAATTCCCTGCCAAATCTTCCCCTCACTTCAAACGCTCCAAAGCCTCCCTGGAGCCCTCTTTAGCTGCACAGTCCTGGCTGCCTCGACGTCCTCAATGGATTCAAAACATTTCCCTTTCCTGGTCATCTTCAACTTTGGGAGGAGCCAGAAGTCACACAGTGGCAGATCCAGTGACTAAGGGTGAGGACACCGCGTCGTTTTTACGAGCCCCCATTCTGGCACTGGACAGCAGCATTCGCCATATTTTTGGTCACACCTCCTAAAGACGCTCAGGAAAGAGGATTCCAGAGCTGCTGCAGAAAGTGGCAAGGACCATGGGATGAGTGTGATCAGAGCAAGGAGGAGGATTTGGAGTGGGTTCGTGGTCTAATTTACACGTTCACCATATTTTCCCGTGGCCCTGTAAGTGTGGACCCACCAGGGAGAAGGGTGGGAACAAGTGGCACACATGACCCTTGGTGACAGAAGCAGCAGCTGTGTGGAGGAGGCGGATATGTGCCAGGCACATGTGCCAGGTCAAGAAGGAGAGTGACAGCTGACAAGTGGAACAGCCAACAGGTGGCCTTCAGTGCTGCAGGGAGGGGGCAGGGGTGTGGCACCCACCCGGCACTGGGCTGGGCTGAGGAAGGTGGGAGTCCACGCAGGCAGCATCTGCGGAGAGCGTTTGCCTTTTAGGGAAACCAGAGAGGTACACGGAGAAGCAGCAGGACGAGCGAGCACAGCTGGGCTTTTCTCAGCTAAGAAGCCTCCTGACCCACGGGTGCTTAATGGATCCACCAGGAGCGGGAAAGAGATGGTGAGGGAGGGAGAGAGCGGAGACGAACCTGGGAGCAGGCAAGAGGCCGAGATGTGGCATGGAGCAGAAATGGAGAGCTGGCCGCAAACTGGGGATGGCAGCTGACCTCTGGTCCCAGCAGGAAGGCAGGTGCTCCATCACCCTGTCAAGATGAGGTGGAAGGGTGACAGGTGAACACACTCACATGGGGACTCCACGGCTGGATTGGGCAAGGCACGTGGCCGGGTTCTGGGACAGCAGAGCAAGAGGGAAGCGGCCATCCAGTGACCGAAAAGTGAGGGGACCAGGGCACGCCGGGAACCTGCAGAGCTGGCTGAGGTCACCCCACTATTGTAGACCGTGAGACCAGGGTGGGAGCGGGTGACCTGGCTGGGAGGACGCAGGCAAGGCGTGGGCAGAAAGTTAAGCTCACCTGTGCTTAGACCGGTGACTGTCACGAAGCAAGACAGAGCAAGAAGGTGGAAGGGTTACAAGGGCACCCTGAGGACACATGGCCAGGGACCAAGGGTGCAGGGGGAGGCAGGGAACGAGGGCGAGGGAGCTGGAAAGAGGTCAGGAGTTTGAGACTGGGATGGGTGGGATTTGATGTAAGGACAGAGGGAGGCCGTGACTTGGGGTGAGTGGCGACAGCCAGGTGTGGGACGAGACCGGGAGGTCGCAGGAGCAGCACCCGGGCTCTGGTCACAGAAGGGGCCACTCTTCCGCCTCTCGGGGGAGCTCTTCATCCCCTGTATTGAGTGGGGATTCTCGAATCCCACTTGAGAGACTGACGGAAGTCACTCGTAAGAAGCCCGGCCTTTCCAGTCTGTTCGTTTGTTTTTGGAAGCCTTTGCATCCTCTTTCAATTTCTTTAATGGTTAACAATCTGCCCAACTTTTCTGTTACTTCTTCTGACCCCTTTTCGGCATTTTTATGACTTTTTTCCAGAAATTTACCCTTTCGATTACTTTTTAAATGCATTATAATTGTTCCTCATGTACTTCTCTTTCTTTTCCAAGTGTTTTCTTCATTACTACACATTAGCAACACATAATGTGCACATTCACCATGGGGGAGGGGCAGGTGTACACACACCTCAGTTCTGTTTCACCCCTTCACCACCCTCCCGCCATCTCTCGGCCCCTCCATGTCTGCAAAGATCCATCTCTCCATTTCCTATTATGTATCTTTCATTTTGCTCTTTATTTATATTTTGTGTTTCCCCTGTGAAAATCAATGTGGAGAGTCCTCAAAAAACTAAAAGTAGAAATTCCATTTGACCCAGCTATTCCCCTTCTAGGTATCTTCCCGACAGAGTTAAAGACATCACATTACAGCGATCCATGTACATCCGTGTTTGTAGCAGCACGGCTCATTCTAGCTGAATCTTGGAAGTGGCCTGTGTGTCCCTTAACAGATGAAGGGACAAAGAAAATGTGGCATTTACACATAATGGAGCGCTACCCTTTTTTTCCTTTTAAATCAGTAAAATCTGCAGTTGCTCCCCTTTCTTCTTCCAATTATTTTAAAGTTTTCTTTCTCGCAGAGATTGTTTTTCTTACTAACTTTTCAGAGAAATAGATTTTGTTATTTATGCTACCAGTGTTTTCAGAAATCTTCCTGAGTTTTGCAAATTTTAATTTTCTCCCATGTCTTTATGTTTATTTTTCAACTTTTTTTCCCGGCCTTTTGAGTTGGTTACTGAGTTCCCTTGATTTTTCATTTTTCTTGTTTCAAATAAACTCAGCCACAGCCATCAAATTCTTTCTGTGTTCACATGCAGCCACTTCCCACAAACTTTGACATGTAGCGCCCTCACTGTTATTCAATTCTGAGTATTTCCCAAGTTCACTTCTCATTTCTTTCTTAACACAAGAGTTATTCAATATAGTTTTGTTTGTTTCTCCATGTATGAGATTTTTTAAACAATCATTCTGTTACTTCATTACAGTTTTATTGGATTATGGTTACAGAATCTTGTCCAAGCTGGTTTGTGATTTAAAATTCATGGTGGTTTTCCCCCTAGGCCAACACGCCCTTTATTCTCATGATGTTTTCATGTGACCTTGGCGCAGTCGATCTCTATTTATTGGGCCGCATACACACCTACTGTCACTATTAGCTATTTTCTCCAATGTGTAATATGAGTCGCATCCTTTTGGTTCCGTTTATGACAATTGATCCTCAAATTTTGTGTTGCCTGCTAACCAAATTGCCACCTTAACTTTCTTGCTAGTTATCTTCAGTAATATATCTTTCCTTAAATACCTTTATCTAAAAAATGCAATAGATATTTATTTGTCATATGTTTCTCTATGATGATTAACTGCTAAAACTGTTCATTTATTTGTTTTCATCATCAACCAAATCTGGGAATGAATGTCCTTTGGTGAGTTCAGCTTATTCACATCACTGATGTCATAATTCTTTGTATTTACGTTTTGTTTATTAAACATTATATTGTTTCTTTTTTCTCCTTATTGCTATTTAAGTAGAGTTTTGTTGTTTTCTGGTGGCTCAAAATATTATTTATTCTAGCATTCATTTTCCTAGTTTTCTTTATTACTCAAGACCTACGATTTGACTTTTCCTACTGATTTCTTGTTCACCAGTTTCCCTCTCTCCTGGAAAGGAGGACGCGTCTGCCTAGCTGCTCTGTCCCGGGACCCCTGAGCACCCTTGTGCTGTGCTGCTAACCGCACTGCCCCTGCAGTCTGGGTTGTAGGTTCCTTTGCTATCCTTTCTCAACGTGACATTGTTTTGGTTTTGTCACCACTTACAAAGAAAGCAGATCAGGACTCTTTTATCTCAGTCTTACAACCTTCTTTAATGACAGAAAGTTATCAGCCATCATTTGGTAAAATCTGTCATTTCCTGTTTTTCTCCCACTTAATCTCTCAACTTTGTTCTTGAGTTTTTCCATCTTTCCATCCCCTTGTCCCTAACTGAGGTGTTTGGAGCTCTTAGGATATTTTCCAGCTTACTTCTGCACTTCTTGGCTAAAATGATCCCACTATTTACCCCATGGTCCCTCCCTTTATTGAAGTGCTAGGGATTGAACCCTGGACCTCATGCATGCTAGGCAAGTTCTACACTGAGCTACATCCCAGCCTTATTTAGCCCTTCTTTGGTGTTTGTTAGCCAAGCTACTGCATCTTCCATACAGCATTTCCCCAACATTTCCACTTACTTCATGCAGTTTCTTCCTCCCCTGCACGTTTTCTTATCCCTTTGCCTTTTGCTCTGTGGGCCGCAGACCCAAACTTCCTGGCCTGGGCTGCAGGCCTCCTCCTTAAGACCTGGGTGATCTTCAGCCTCATCTACAAGGTGTGACCAAAACATACAGTGAACACTTAAATTTTAAAAATAATTATTACAGGAAAAAGCATGTTGCCATGAATCCCCTTTAAATCTTCCCCTTCACTTCAATCTCACATATCCCGTCACTGGTGCCACTTTCTGAAGCAGTTCTGCAAGTCCTCTTTCCTGAGTGTCTTTTGTGTCCATTATAAAATACACTAAGTCCCTACATCCTGGAGCTACTGACAATAGGAAAGGAGATAAAGTAGACCACTCCTTGACACATAATCAGTGCTCAATAAATGCTATTAATTATTATTCTAAATTAATCCCTGTGTCTGCCATTACTTTTACTCTATCTGCCAGAAGTTATTCACTCTGTAGCCTTTCTTTTGTTGGTGTCCTGGCCAGAGCCCGGTCCTTCCCTTCTGTGATCCCACAGCCAGTGTGGTGCACCCTCTTTAGATACCCCAAGGACACTCACGGCTCTGTGCTCAGGCCCCCAACAACTGCTTTACCTTTGTGCTACAGTCTGGGACGAATTCAGAGACAAAACCAGAGTCAAAGCTCATCATCCTTTCTGTCGTCTGAGGGGCCTATGGATGTTCAATTTTCATGCTTAACTTGTTGACAGGAATAAGACGAGGAAAGACAGAGTGTGGGATTCCAGCTTGATGGAGCTGGAAGACAGCGAGGGTCAAACTCAGCCAAACTTGGTTTCTCCCCGGCACACCTTCCATGTGTGTTCTCAGCTCTATCCTCCTATTCTCCAACAAGCTGTGAGCATCTCCCGGGACGTGGAGCAGAGATGTCAGGAGCAAGGGTAGCAGAGGGGACAAAGACTAAGTCTCATCTTCAGAGTAGAAATGATCCCAGTCACCATACTGATGTGAAAAGTCTCAGAAATTTAAAAATAAGGGCCGCCTGTGTATGTCCCTTTCCTGTCACTGGACAGAATACCCAGCACCCATAACTGATAGAAAGAGAGGTTTATTTGGCTCACTGTTTCCAGTGGGTTCAGTCCATGGCTCCAAGGCAGAAACAGCAGGGTGGAAGGGCCTGGAGGAGGGAAGCTGCTCACCTCATGACAGCCAGGAAGTAGAGAGAGAAGGGAGGAGCTGGGGACAAGAACACACCTTCCAAGTCAGCCCCCCAGCGACCCCTCTCCAACCAGGCCCCATCTCCTAACAGCACAGTCAGCAACTAAAGTCACCAATGGATGAATCCACTGGTGAGTGTAGCACCCCATGATCCAGTCACCTCCCAAAAGTCCTACCTCTGAACCGATGAGACTTTTGGGGGACATTCTAGATCTGAACCATAACACCACCCAAGTTGGTTTCTCCCTTGATCACTTTCTTCTACCCACAATGCCCCACAGAAGCAATAACCAAATGTGTGGAGTGGAACAAAATATCGCAATAGGTTTGGGAAAGTTCTTCCCACATTACGTAGAGTGACAGATATCTCCAGTCATGCCTGTCTTTCCCTGTAATTAGGAATGATCCCTTCTTTCCCTCCCAAGAAAATGTGATGGTTGCGTGCTAAATTACACATTCTCACCATCCGCACATCTTCTAAATTGCAAAGGAAGTTCTGGAAAAGCAAGGTCGATGATAGTTCAGGGATGAGCGAGGTTCCTGCTGCTACTGCAACAAACAACCACAAACACAGTAGCCTCGCGCAATACAGATGTCTCCTCTCACCTCTGTGAAGGCTGGGAGTCTGACGTGGGTTCTCTGGGCTGAAATCAAGCGATCTGCAGTGCTGCCTTCCTCCTGGAGACTCTGAGGGAGAATCCACCTTCTTGTCTCTCCTGCTTCTGGAGGCCACCTTTGGTCCGTGGCGTGGGCTGCCCTCTCTCTCCAGAGCCAGCAGCAGTGAGTCAAATGTGCCTGACACCATGTCACTGTGACGCTGTGTACACCAGGGGCATCAAGAGGAGCAGAAACAAGAGAATGTGTGTCAGGAAGGAGGGGATCTACTAGCATAGCTCACACGATCAGAGCCTGGATTGCCCCACACTGATGATTCGCAGGCTGCAGAGCTGGGGAAACCAGCAGCTGCTTGCTACAAGAAGCTGAAAGCTGTCAGATCAACCAGCATGCAGCATTTGCCCCAAGCTGAAGGCTGGAAGCCCCCTGGAGAGTCGTTGGTGCAAAGCCACAATCAAAGGGCGATGGATCTGGAGCCTGACGCCCAAGGATGACAGCGGCAGTAAAAACGCACCTGCTCAGGAAGCGTGAAGCTTGCACCCAGGCCAAGCTTAGCCTTCTTCCTCTTTGGTTCCATCTGGCCTCAGGCCATTGGATGGTGCCGCCAGGGTTCAGGACAGCCTTCCCCCTTGGTTCGTGGGTGCATATGCCAATCATCTCTGGAAACGCCTCCCACGTCACAGCAGGAAGTGCGCTTCGCCACGTCTCTAGGCTTCTCTCAGTCCAGTCTGCGGTAGTTGACTGAGGGCATCGACCACCAGGCGCTGAGTCTGCTGCCCTCTCTTCCGCAGATGAGCAGCTGGGGATCCCAGTGGGCTCCGAGGTAACCCAGAACGATCTCCCCATGTGAAGGTCCTCATTTCATCACAGCTGCATGGTCCCTTCCGCATCCAGGTTCTGGGATCGGGGCTTGAGCTTGGAGGGGATTGATCGGCCTGCCCTAAGTGAGTACTGAGGCAGGAAGGTGTGTGGGGGTCTCACTCTGGGGCAATGACCTCCCCTCCCCACCCCTCCCCCTGCCCCACCCCCTTCTTGTCAGTAACGATTGAGGAGCACAGCAACGATAGGGGCGCGGGTCAGCTGGAACACCAAGCGTGTGAGTTTCCAAAAGTCTAAAGAGGTGACAGCAGCCACCACTGCGCAGACTTGCAAGAACCACTGATGGCATCATGGGCACAGGGATGAGCTCAGAGGGGAAAATCAACAGCTGAGAGCAGGCTCCGTGTGTCCCAGCGCCCGCCACGATGAGGTGGTGCTCTGCGCTGCCGCGACAGCTGCAGGTGGCGTTCGGGGGCTAATTTCTCCCTAGAAGGACCGGGCGAGTTGCACTGAAGACAGAAGGCCTCTCTTTATACTGCCCGGTCCTCCAGTGCAGCCTGTCCTGTCCCTGTGTGTTCACCTGCAGCTCAGCGTGCCAGAGGGACAACCCCAGCCTGCTGCCACACAGAGCCCAGGTTCCCGGCTGCCAGCCACAGACAGATCACGGCGGGGATGGGGTTTCTCTAGTGTGACCTCAGCCACCTCGCTTGGAGATTTCCAAGATCCCCAGGATTTCTGTTTCCTGCCGAACAGTCTCCAGCCCCCACCTCCTCTTTCTCTGTCTCTGTCTGTCTGTCTGTCTGTCTGTCTGTCTCTCTCTCTCTCTCTCTCTCTCAGCGGGTCCTCCTGGCACAGCATGGCCACACGGCCAGTTCTCATTCCTTCCCTCACATGGTCTAGAAAGAGCCAGGAAAATATTTCTCCAATTCTCTCCAGTATCAGTCTACCATATTGATGATATATGTATAAATTAATTGTGTGCAATGTACACAAACACACAAGTGTGTGTGGAGTGTCAATCACACGTGTCCATATCAGTTATGCACATAGCAATCGATTGTGCGTGTGTGTGTCCATGTATGTAACATGGTCTTTCTCTGAGAGAAGCCTGTGGGTGCTGAAAGTAATTAAACAGGATGCTGCAGGAGAACCTGGCGAATGCCAGGCCTTCATGGTCACTGCAGCATCAGCCAGCACGTTTGCTTTAAGTAAGAGACCCAGATTATGGGACAGAAACAACAAACAAACCAGGAAGGAAGGAAGATGCTCTGAAAGCAATTTCGGAGTAGACCACTCAGCAGCATGAGCCATGGTACATGAAAGTGGCTGTTTACTGTCTGCCAGCCCTGCCCTGAGGACTTCCGTGTCATCTCACTTGTCCCTAACAAGCTGGAAATGAGGCTGATTATTTCCACTCACGTGAGTGGAAAAGGAAGCACAGAAAGGTTAAATACCTCTGCCCGGGTGTCCTGGTTAATAAGTGGCTGATTTCAGAGCATATACTAACATGTAAATATCCATGTCTTTGTGTGACCGGGACAGAAATGGAATTTTCTGAAAAAAATCAAAGCCTGAGAGCATCCTTTGCTCTCCCCATGGAGAGGGCGATGTGGGGAGAATTTGAAATGCTCGCCCACTTGATTTTCCGAATTCCTTACAGATTAATTCTCAATTTGCATTTTTGCATTATCAGAAAATCAGCATCACTTGCATTTATTTTTCAACTCAGTTGTTCTTGGATTTGGAAAAAAAAATTCATGGAACGAGTCTAGGGAACTAGAGAGAAAATAGTGCCCCGCTGCGTGATCCCGACTGAGGTACACAGACGCAGAAGAGCAGGGTCACCTCTCCCAGGGCTGTTTCTTCCTCGCCTTCCCAAACCACAGGCAGAGTCTGCCCTGCCCACAGGGAGACGGGCAGAGCAGCCGTGTGGCTGCAGGCGCAGCTCCGGCCCAGGCCTCGTCTTCATCAGCCACACTTCAAGGGTAACGATGCCCGGGCCCTTCCCCAGCGAAGTCAGATGACACCGGTGAGACTTCAGGAAAGTTGAGTCGCCCTTTCCCGCTGTTCCTGCAGAATTTTGCTCCTGTTGGTGTGGTGAGGAGTGCGGCCATCCACATATTCCCCCAACTGCCTCATCTCGGCGGAATCCTCGTGCTGCCCTCGCCGGCAGCAAGTCCAACCCCAAATCTAGATGACGGACAAGCAAGGGAGGCGGGGTGGGTGCCATGTGTCACGTTCCAACGTGAGGCGTCTGCAGTCAGGTTTGGCTTTCTAACCGCAGTCCGCTCCCCTCCTGCATAACCGCGTCATGGGAATTTAACGTGAGTGAGAAGGAACGAGAACCCAAACTCTGGACAGGTAAGTCAGGAAGAACCGCGTTTGGGAGAGCGGGGCCAGGAGCAGCTGCACACCAGGACCGAGCCCAGATGCTGTGCTTACCGGAAGTCCAGGAGCTGTGTCAGCAGCCCACCAAGCAGACAGCGAGTGGCCCTGGGTTTCCGTCACAGACCCCACGCGAGAGGACGGCTGCGACACAGAATCTTAGTGCACACGCACACACGCACACGTGCAAAACCTAGTTCTCCACAGTATTTATTGAGAGCTATGTTGACCTCTAATTCTAATCACACACACTGCATGCCTATCAGTTGTAGGTGCTAGGGGCCGTTTCATAAATGACACCAGGAAGCATCCTGACGCTGGGAGTGCGGTTTAAAACTCCGTGCGCCGCGCGGCAGAGACCGGACGCCTGCAGAGGTGGTGCTGTGCAGATGCCTCACGATGGGGCTTTACAGTGTTGTCTCAGTTTGAGGGACACCAGCCCCGCAGAGCCACACAGACGCTCACGCACACACACACGCACGCATGCACACACGCACGCACATTTGGATGACGCAGAGATTCTCAAAAGACTTCTGCTCGATTTTCTAAAAAGCACATCTTTAGGGCCGGTGAGATGGCTCGGCGGCATAAGCGCCTGCCTGACAAGCACGAGGTCCTGAGTTCGACTCCTGGTACCCACATAGGAAAAAAGGCCCGGTGATATCGCTCAGTGGCATAGGCTCCTGCCTGGCAAGCGCAAGGTCCTGAATTCAACTCCCAGTACCCGCATAAAAAAAAAAAAAAAAAAAAAAAAGCACATCTTTAGGAAAATATCTTTCAAAATTTCTCTTTACAGATGTTCAACCCATTTCCTTCTTTCTCCCCCGAGCCCTGATGCAGCTCAGCAGGAATGCTATTCTGCAGCACTCACACCCGTGGCCGAGATCGAGGCTGACTCAAGACAGAGCTGTGGCTATCGCTCTCGGCAGTGCTGACACTTAGTTATGGAAGCCCAGGCACGGTGTGGTGGCCACAGCTGTGTGGAGAACTATGGTCTGGAGCAGAGAACACTACCCTGGGAGAGACTGTCTGTCCTAGCAGCTTGCTAGGACTTTCGGAACAAGTTGTTCCCAAGTCAGTGGCTTGAACACGGCACAGGAGTGTATGGGTCCCAGTTCTGCAGGGCAGAAGTCCAAATCCAGGCTTCAGCAGGACCACACTTTCTTGGACACAGTGGGCGATCGCTTCCCTGCCACTGCCTCCCTTCTGGTGGTGGCCGTCCCTTCTCGGCCACCTGTCCTCGGTATTCCTTGGCTTTCAGCTGCCGCACGCTAATCTCTGCCTCTCTTAGCTTTGCCTCTTCCTCTTCCTGTAAGGACACTGGTCGTGTTGGATCAGAGCCATTGTGGTGACCCTTCTTCCAGAGCAGGTCACACTTACCTTCCTAGAGGTCAGGATTTTAGCATCCTCGGGAGTGGGGGGCTTAATTCAACCCATAATAGAAGGTAGGACGGACTAAAAGCGCACTGATGCGTTACGTGCTTACCTCCTTTCTGCATGCCTGTTACACACAGGTCTATGCTAGGTGTTGAGAATTCAACTGGAGATAAAATCTGCGCCAGTCTCAGTCTGCGGGAGAGATAAATACATCAGCACACGCGACTGCTCATAGCCACGTGGTTACAACCGACACAAACTTATTCAGCAGAATAATAATAGAAAGGGAATAGAGAGTCTCATGGGGAAAATACACTTCCTCTGTCTTCAAAGATGAGTAGGGGGGAGGCTGAGGCAGGAGAATGGCTAGTTCAAACCTAGCCTGGGCAACTTAGAGACTCCATGAGACCCCGTCTCAAAATAAAATTGTTGAAAAGGTTGGAGACAAAGCTCATGTGAAAGCCTTGGGTTGGCTTTCAGTATTAAAACAATAACCAAGATGAGTGAGAGTTCATCCCAATGGCGGATGCAGGAAACAAAAAGATCTTTCTGGACCAGAAGCACAAGGCTTTCCGAGTCCCCAAGGGAGGAGAGGCCATCAAAACTCTGCCGTGTGTGCACAAGCGGAGGAGTTACAGGCACCAAGGAGATGCAGTGAGCGAGTCCCGCCATTGTCGTGGGCTCCCATGGTCCTCAGGTTTGTCTCTGAGTCACCTTGGGATTCAGCAAAGGACCAGGGTCACCGTGGCTCACCGTGCCTGGGCCTGTCCAGTTGATTCTTCAAGACCTGCTGTTGCTCACCAAGCCACGGCAAAGTGATTGGAGCCATGGGGGCTCAAAGTAGGTGACAGGAGAGGGGACAGCTTAGCTTTCCGGGTCCCCTGCAGCAGGCTGTCCAGAGTGGCACGAGTGGATGCTCATCTCCTTGAGGACTGCGACCTTTACCTGTCCCCTCCCTGGGCCCTTGGTGAATGCACTGCATCTGCACCCAGAATTTTCTTCCTCCTATCTCCAAATCCTTACACGGTGTGGAACCACCATTAGTCACGTCAGTACAGCTGCCCGCCTTGCCTGCCTTGCTCCAGGGCAGCTTGCCGGGTGAATGTAACTATAGAGGAGCCCCAGGCTGAAGCCAGACCACAGCACCCCAGGTCCCCTCAGACATGGCCAGAGGCCGGGTCACACCCTGGCCAGTGCCAAAAGCAAGTGTTTGGTCGCCTTGGCGATCCTCCCTTCCTGCCTGGGTGCTGCAGCGCTGGTCTGTGACTCAGCAGAGGGAATTGATCCACCTTCTTCCACTTGCTGGGCTGATTATTCACGAGCTCTGCAAGCTGACCTCTCTCTGAGGGACCCGCACAGTGCCTGGCCATCCTGGCCCTGCTCCCTGTCAACAGGTGGGCATCATCTGCTCGGTGCCATCGGTGCAGACACGTCCGACTGCATGCCCGTGAGCTGGGATGCAGGTGACAAATCAATGCCACCCACACAGTGCCGCCTCTCCACCTTTCACTGCTGAGTCACTCCGAGTTTGCCGACACAGTCATCGCCCTCCCCAGTGAATCATCCGCACTTGACTGCAGCATCTGTCTTTCTGATGGAAACTTTCCAGCCTGCGTCCCCATGACTTCAAGGCTGTTGCATTGGTGACCAGGTAATTGACTGAAGCCGGGGTGAATCAAGCGTCCCCAAGAGGCCCCTCAGGGAAGGGGCCAGTGCTGCTCAAGGGCCCCTCGACCTGGCTCGTGTGGCTCACGTTTCAAGCCCCTCGGCAGCCCCAGCTCCTGCTGTGGGACAGCAAGGGGATGCTTGGGCAGCACCATGCCTCTTGCCATAGCTTCCACTCTGCGTGCAAATCATCAGTCCTGCCCCACCACATGCCCACTGCACAGACCTGAGTGTGTGTGACAGTGGTGCCACCAAAGCCCAAAGCCTGGTGCCTGACTTCCGGCAGAGTTAGGGTTGTTTGCTACGCACTGTGTGCTGTGACATAGCAGGGGAAGCTGGCACAACCTGACCCTGTATTTCCATGTCATGTTTGCATTTTTCAAATCTCTGTTTACCTTCCTCCTGTCCTGTGCACCTCAGATGCCACCTTGATTGACCATCATCCGGCTCCTTGTGCTGAATAACCCTCTCTGTGGGGTCCCTTCCTCAGCCCCTGACCCCTGGCTCCCAGATGTCCTGTCTTAGAGGAGGACACTTCATGTCCAATTTCGTGGCTGCAGTAGATGCTGTCACATCCAGGACGAAGCAGATGCAGCAAAAGTGCAGAACGGTTGGACGGACGGGTAACAGCGAGGGCGCCACCGGCCAGCTGCCCCTGACCTTACAGCGGGCTGGAGCCTGTGCTCTGGAGCCTTCAGGTCTGGAGCCTTAGCCTCCTCCTGGCTGGAGCCAGCCCCCCTCAATCCCCACGCCCATCACCTCTGCAGTGAGGATCAGGCCATGAGTGATGTCGGAATCCCCAGGCCCCGGGCCTCCTCGCTGTAGGAGGGGCCGTCAGGGTCACAGCAGCCCCCACTTCCCATCTGCCAGGTGAGGAGGAACAGACTTGGGGACCCTAAAGCTTTATTCCCTGCTCGAGGGAGACTATCGGGACACACAGTGCCTGAGTGTTTCGCAAAACTGCTCTGCTGGAGACCTCAAGAGCCCCCTCCAGAAACTCAGAGAGGTCATTTGACGTAGAAGTCTACAAATTCACACCTGCATTTTCGAGAGCTTGTGGAAGAAATCCCATTCATGTGTAAGGGCCAGAAAGGATATGCACCTCCCACCCAGCCATTCGTTTGTTATTTATCTCATCACACTGTGAATCATCATGATGGAGTTATGTCTCCACAAACCTATTGCCGGTTTTAAATATCATGAGTTAAAAATATATTGAATCCACCTAACTTACCCAACATCGTAGCTTAGCCTGCCTTAAACATGCTGGGAACACATTAGCCTAAACTTGGACAAAAGTATTGACTTAACACAAAGCCTATTTTATAAGAAAGCTTCAAATATCTCACGTAATTTAGGGAACACTATACTAAAAGTAAAAGCCCCAGTGTTTACATGAGTATTTTGTCACACACAGTTGCAAAGTGCAAACAACCCCAAGTCAGTTGGGGACCCTCTGGGTCCGTCCTTGCCCTGATGCCTGGAAGCACAGGGAAACCGCCGCCTCTGCTCCCCATCAGCGTACGCAGGCGTGCACCTTGTCTGCTAGCCTTGTCTCGCTTTATTTTCTTAGCTCAGCTGCCGATTTTACTTTTTGTGTGTTACCAGTGTTTTGCAAAACTTTCTTTTTTAGTGGATGAAGTTTTGAAGCCTAGGTTTTCACTGTCTCATCAACAACCAATAAGGAATTGCTGGAAACTTTTCTCAAAGACGGGATGCTCACCTCGGCTGGAGCCATTGTGACTGGAACATGGGGCCATGTTACTTAATGAGACTGAGGATCCCTCTCCCTCTCTCTGTCCCTCTCCATCTCCATTTCCCTCTCCCTCTCCCTCCCTCCCTCCCTTCATTTGCATGTGCAAACCTCCCTGCTGTGATGTCACTGTCAGAACTTGGAAGCTGAGGCTCCTGTCACTAAGCTCTGTCACACAGTCCTATTGTCACCTCTGCTCCAGGGACAACACTCGTGGAGTTTCCTTATTGGCTCTGAGGATAGCCATGGTGACTTCTGTGCTGGTTTTTCCCGGCCAATCCCCCACTTCCAAACGCGCCCTCCCTCCTCGTAAGAGCAGCCAGCAGCCTGCTCATAGGTCAGCCTTTGAGGTAAACAGCATCCCACCCCCCAGCCCACACTGTGGAAGAAGAGTGACACTCACAGGAAATCTTCTAGGTCAGGTCAGGATTTGCACACAGCCCTGCACCTGGCCAGGGGCTGCTTAGCACCTCGACTGCAAGCACTGTCTCCAATGTAGGCTTCTTCTCCACTCACTCCGTCAGACAGGCGTTCACTCAGGTGCTCTCTGCCTCAGTTTCCCTCATAGTCCATGTGGGCCATAGGGAGCCACATGTGTGCTGTTGTCAAAGAGAGAATGAAGCAAAGCTGTCCACAACATAACGAGCACTCCCAGAGGAGTTTGTCAAAGAAACAAACGAAGCACTGGATTTGAATCCAGGACATTTGGGCTCACGGGGCAGCAGAGGCCCACGTCCACAGCACCCCAGCAGAAACACTGGCCAGCTTTGACAAGCCATTGCTGAGCTGCCAGAAAGGCCAGCGGGAGCACTGTAGCTTCACATGCTCAGGTGCCTGTGGGCTGAATGAAAACTGTTCGCCCATCAGTGACGCCTCCCTCAAGCCCAGAACCAGGGAAAATGCCCAAAAGTTAGCAGTTCTCCACCCAGAGGTTGCATTTCCCTTCACTGTGTGATAGTTAAGCTTAATTGTCAACTCGATTAGCATGGGAGCCATCAGAGGGATTAGTAATTCACACTTCTGGGTGCGTCTGGGTGGTCATGGAGGATATAACCTTGGTGACTATTTCTGCCCCTTCCTCTCTGGCACTGTTCCCCTCTCTGCTTCCTGACCATCATGAACCGAGCAGCTTTGCTCCATCATATCCTTCCACCATGATGTTCCTCCCTTGGAGCCAGCTTACCATGAACTGAATCCCCTGAAACCATGAGCCAAACTAAACCTCTCTTCCTTTAAGTTGTGGTTGCTGGGTATTGTGCTTTGGTGATTGGAAAGCTGACTAACACAACCATCAGGCCAACTGAGTCATTTCCAGGAACAGGAGAGAACTTTAGTCTCCCTATCCATTATTCCCCCACTCAATGACAGACCTATTACAATGGCAAGTCAGGTACCAACAGGACGACATTCTATTCTGCGTGGTCTAACACTACTGCAGTTTCCTAATACCTCAAGGACTGGCAATAAAACATGTGCTTCAGGAATTTCTAAAGGTGAGAGGAAAACAATTTGTATCTGTTTCAAACGTAACGCCATCCACAATTAATGGGATGACTCAGGCTCAGCAGAGCTGGAAGCTACTGCGTATATTTGATGCTGGATTTCTCCTCCAGAGACGAGGAATACGTTTATCCTTAAGCTTTTATTCCACTTTTTCCTGGGAAAGGTTATTTCCCTGACTAAACACTTGGCTCCTTTCCAGTATGTTTTCAACTAATGTTATTTACCATCACGCGATAAGAGCAAGGTGATGGCTCAAACTTGCTTCCAAATAGTGGTTCTGAAAGTCAGGGATGTTAACTGGGGTTGTCACAAACTCCACTAAGGCTTTTCTCCATGCCCTAGTTTGAACTCTTGACCCAGTTTTTAAAAAGAGATTTGTACAAATCACTTAAAAGCCTTTTTTTTTTTCCTATATTGATACACATTGCAAAAACAAGAACTTCCACTTTGAGCTGGTGGCCAGGAAAAAATATATGCTTTATCACAGTATTATTGAAGTTTGCTTCTCAACAATTATACATTGACGTACATGAGCTACCACAATGTAAACTGATGCCCTGCTTCCCATGGAGGACCCCTGCCCAACGCCCTCTCCCTCAACCCATGTGCAGGGACAGCAGGACCAGCAGTTTCATATTCGTTTAACCAGTCGGTCTCTCGACATCTTTGTGTTTGCTTTTTGGCTTCAACATGTAGGAGAGGTTCTGGGTTTCACCCTGACTCTCACATGACAGCTTCCATACAGAAGCCCTGGGTCCCGCCGGGTGATTCCATTGGCAGGGAAGGTGCAGGGAAGGACTTGTCTCTAAGGAGGGCTCAGCAGGGAACTCAGATTCCGGGGGGTCCATAAGGAAGGCTCATGCTTGCATTAGGGCTGAGAGGGTGGTGAAATTTGGACCAAAATCAGGAAGAGAAAGGATCATCCAGGCTGGAGCTGAGTGCAAAGAGAAGTCGCCTCCGATCCCCAGAAAGGAGTCATTTTGTTAACTCTGCAGAGAATAGGAATGGCATGGCCAAGTGAATTAGATGAACTGGAAGTGGAATTTGGGACTTATTTATAAGGCCCTTGCACACCTGGCAAAGGGGGTTGTCATTTATTGTGGACATTACAAATCCTTGTGTGTGTGTGTGTGTGTGTGTGTGTGTGTGTGTGTGTGTCTGTGTTGTTTTGTTTTGTTCCATGGGAGAATGTCCTGATTAAAACTGTGGTTTGCTAACAATTTGACAAAGCTGAGAACGTTGGGTAAAAAGAGAGGCTCTATTAGGCAATTTAAAGCCAGTTGGGGAGAAGTCCCCAAAAGAAGCCCAAAGTGTGCCTGACTAACCCATCAACACCCACACCATGTCAGCCGCGTTCAGGTGGAGAAAGAACCAGGACACCAGCCAGGGCTCAGGAGTGACAAGGACCAGCCACGACGGAGAGCCAGGGACAGAGGTGGGCAGTAGGACGCGGGGCGCCCACAGTGAGGGGAGTGAGAAGGAGGGGTGGCGCCCGCCTGGCTTTGAGGAAGAGAAGCCCCGCCTGGCACTGCCGGGATGCCGGTTCTGAGCTCCACAGCCCCCGCCCTCAGACCCGGGAAGCTGGTGCCGGCACCTCCCAACCTGTCCTCCCGACCTGTCTCGGCCGTCTGCGGCCGGTCCTTCTGTGGTCCTTCCCCAAACCGCTCAGTCTCCTCGATCCACAGTACCATTTCTTCCACAGAAGCACCGGGCCATCTTCGCCATGTCACCCTAGATCCATCCCTTAGCCACTCTGCACCCTGTTTGTCCAGGCCTGGAGTGACAGGTATCTGCCACCCTCATTCTTGGCATCCTCCGAGTTGTGTCCAGAAGCCTGGGCCCCCAGCGGGTCTCCCCTGCCTCTTTCAGTGACTGATCCAGAACCCTCTGGGGCTGGGAACAACGCCTTCCCCCACTCAGTGAACAGGACATGGAGCGAGCACCCGCAAGGGGCAGCTGTTTAGTAATAACAATGTGTTGCATTAATGCAGGGGACACCACGGAGGGAAACCCCACAGCCCTCTAATGACAGGTAAGCCTGTGTCTACAACCCCAATGGGGATGAAAACAACAATGGCTACTGACAATCAGGGGGAAAAATCTTTTTAAAAGGGGGCAGCATCAAATAATAACAAATGCTGGCGAGGCTGTGGGAAAAAGGAACCCTTCAAACATTGTTGGTTGCAATGTGAACTGGCACCACTGTGAAATCAGTGTGGAGATTCCTCAGAACACTAAAACTAAAAATTCCATGTGACCCAGCTGTTCCCACTCTAGGCATCTTCCCAAAAGAGCTGCAGACATCAGATTACAGTGATCCGTGACACCCGGATTTACAGCAGCACAGCTCGTAATAGCTGCGTTTTGGAAGCTGCCTACATGGCCATAGCAGATCAATGGACAAAGTATGGTATTTACACACAACGGAGTACTACTTTGTCATAAAGAGGGATAAATTTGAGCAATTTTTAGGAAAATGGATGCACCTAGAGACCATAATAGTGAACAAAATAAGTCAGACACACAAGCTCAACTATCACATGGTTTCTCTTACAAATGCGGAGAGAGCGCAGAATAGAAGATAACAAATAGGAAGGGGGGCATGTTTTTCAAGTGGAACAAGAGATGGAGAGGGAGGGAGAGAAGGAAGGGAAAGGGGATGGAAAAAGAACTGAAGGGGGAAACGCTAAGAAGAGGGCTTTTGGAAATGGGAAGGGGACCAAGTGTTGGAAGGAGAAGGCAGCAAGGCGGGGGGAGTGAAGAAAAAGCAGAGTTGGGGTGCATCCCGTCCGTGTGCCAGCTCCCAACTGTGAGTGTGAGCATCGTGCACTGCAAACATGGACTGATAAAAGGAAGACACCAAAACTGGGGGCAGCACTGCAATATTTGCAGACATGCAAATTCTCCTCCCGCTGGGCAGTGCTTTGCGTGACATGATGTGAGGAAGCCTCCACCTCACATGAGGGAAACGCTGCCCTGGGTGTCCTCCTCAGGCCCTTCTGGACTGGAGACTCCTCCAAGCTTGTTGAACGCAGCCAGGCAGGGACTGTCATTGTCACTGTCCCTCACGGCTCCTGATCCCTCTCGCATCCAGGGCGGTCATGCTGCAGGGGGCACAGGAAATTCTCCTGGGTGCAGGTGGCTGGGAGCCAGGCCGGCTGTGTGTCCTGAAGACCTCACACACCCCACACTGGCAGGGACCCCGCTGTTCCTCCTCCTCCGCTTTTAAATTTTAAATCATTGGACACAGTGAGAAGCCAAGATCATCCCCATTTCACAGGTTGGGAACACAGGGCACGCAAGGACAAACCCAGTCCTAGGAACTGATCTCGGAGTGGTGCATGCTCTCTCCCCTCGGTCTCCAGCACCTGCAGGAAGGTGTGTCCTGCCAGAGAGGAGTGAGAGGCACCAGGACTCGGACACAGAGGATTCTGGGGCCAGAGCCAGATTTCCTAAGAGATGTCCTGGTGACTGGCACAACAGCATTACTTACTCAAGACAAAGGAGGACAAAAGACGCCAGGGAACAACCACTACTAAGACGCGGCTTCTGATCCATTTTATGGCTAACAGTTCTAATGATAAGTTTATAAGAGTGCCTATTCATCAAGAAATGCCTTGAGAAACCGTGCAAAAACGATGGGCATTTGAGGTTTTCCGTTTCCAGTGTCAAATCGAGGACTCCAGAGCTGCAGGCCACTGAGGAGGGCGGCAGCTGGTTGGTCACTGTGCAGCCGTGGAGCCCACACACGAGGCCCACGGCTCAGCTCGCAAGCGGGGAAACAAGACAGCAGACCCGGGCTTGCTGAGGCCAGACAGGGATGCAAATTGACGGCGGTCCCCAATCCCTGTCCCAGCACAGAGGCGATTACCCCGAAGTCTTTCTATTTGTTTTCTTTTCTGTGAAGTGACAGCCAAGAGCTAAATGAGACGTTCACCAGCATCACTGTAATATCCTGAGAAACCCGAGGGGAGCAAGAAACAGCAAACGCGAAAGACTTCAAAGAAGGAGACGGAAAGGCCAAGTGTGAGCGACTCCGCATCCCAGACGCATGTGGCCTGGATCTGAGGCACGTGCAGCGTTTGCCTCTAACTTCCCCGCACACCTCACTTGCTGGAACCGAGTCAACGTTCCATTCTTTCGTTGTTGTTTTTTTTTCCTGTCCTACTGGGGATTGAACCAGCAGCTCTTCTTGCTGAGCTTCATTCCCAGCCCTTTTCTGCTTTGTTATTTGGAGACAGGATTTCAGGAAGCCACTAAGTTGCCCAGGCTGGGATCAAACTCATGCTCCTCCTGCCTCAGCCTCCCAGGGTGCTGCCATGACAGGCCTGTGCCTCCATGCCAGACTAACATCTTATTCTTCAGACAGCTCTCGGACAGCTTACACTGTGATGCAGCTCAAGAAAAATACATCATAAAGGACTTCGTACCTGTGTGCAGCTTGGGCCACCCTGGTTAGCCAACACCTAGTAAAAGAATTGCGGTATTTACTGCAGGGAGGAGACTCCCACTTCTGACTCTGCAGTTGGCTGGAAGAGACAAACCTCGTGACAGCAGTGTCACCACGTGGTTTCCCCTTGCTTGTGAACATCCCCTATTCCCCACAAGCACTTTGGGGGCCCCAGTCCTAGAGGCACCCTCTCCTTATCACTGTGCCCTAGGCTCCCTAAGCGCCCCTTCACCCCACGACATCTACATGTCCCCATCTGCCTGGAAGCCACCTTCTCCCTGTCTTGGTTGCATTTATCCAAAGCATCCCTCAGCTGTTGGCTTCCTGTGACTTTCCCAGGAGACTGTGCAGGCCTGACCTCGGAGCACACTGCTCACATGGGCGCATGCGTATGTGTGTGTGATTTGAACACACAGCCTGCCTGCCCTCTAGATGTGTGAGCTCCATGAGAGAGGAAGTCTTCCTGTTGTTCTCACTTCATACACCTCTACTGGAGTCTTTGCTACTCCCACACGGGGCACTTGATAAGTAGCATTTGATTAATCAACAAATGCATTTTACATGAGTTTAGCTGTGGATCAGCCTAATTCTCTGCAGAATAAAAGTCACCATTCCTGGTGGGTACAGAGGGAGGGCCAGGCTGAGTGAGCCCCAGTGATATCTGGCAGACCGCTGCACTAATAATGGGGTTTCAGAAAGACACTCCCTCCTAGGCTGCATGCGGACATCTGCATCTTGACCTTCAGCATGTGGCGGGGAGGAGAGGAGGTGGGGACAGCACGGGTGGCAGGAGCTAAGCGAGGTCGACATGGCTTCCGGGTGCCCCACTGGTGCCCCAGAGCTGGATTCCGAGATGGAAAGACAGAGTCTGAAGATGGCCTCAGCCACCAGCTGTGCACATCACGGAGGGCACGGGCTCCCTGTCACGTGTGGAATGGAAATGCGACAGCAACCACAGTGGCCGGCCTTCAGAGAACAGTGACGAAGTGCATGTCCCTAATCCACCCACTTCCATCACAGCCCAGATGTCCAAAGCCAGGCCTGGCCCCTGCACCAAGGATGAGGCCTCCTGTTCCCACAGTGTGGCCACAATGATGTGCTGGATACAAGGGTGACAGGTTCAGAGTCCGGGGCTCTAAGGCCTTGGCCTTAACCACACCCGGAAGTGGCCCTGAAACCCCATCGGCTTCCTAGAGCAAGCCTTGCCCTTCCGTTCCTTGAACGCTGGGGCTTTTATTCTCGCATTTCCCGTCCTCCCTTTATCTTCAGGAACTACCGTGGTTAAAGATGAGAACACTCGCATCTTGGGCACCAGCCAGTGCTGCTGCCGCAGGTTCTGAAGCAGAGGGCCGTGAGAAGCAGAGGTGGACGTTTGGGAAAGGCCTGGCTCTTCTGAAAAACTACTGTCCTGTGTACACAGTAGACGTGTTTGTATGAAACCAAGAAGATCTGGATATTGTCACCACTTCCCAACCTGCAAACCTGAGAACTTATTAACAGACCAAACCGGAAACAGACATGTTGACATCACTTTCGATTCACCTGTCTACTGTGTCCTTCTCTCCCTGTCTCTTGAAAGGGGGCCACCATGGAGTTTGAATTCAAACCCGGCTTCTGCTAAGACATCTTCCCCACCCATGTCGGGCAGTCCCTTCATTCTCTGGGACCCGAGCCACACCCCTTTGTTTAACATCCACTTGTCTCATGAGCTACCACTTTTGTCTAGTAAATCCTGCTCTCATCTGGATTCTAAGCTCCGCAGGGGCTTTAGAGAAACCCGGTGCCTTCTCCATCCCCTCATCCTTGCCCCTGATGAGATTTGAGGCAGAGCTCACCCTGCCCTCCTTCTGGGTCTGCACGGAGTAAGAGTGGACAGGGCTCACAGTCCTTCCTCTGTGTGTGTGTGTGTGTGTGTGTGTGTGTGTGTGAGAGAGAGAGAGAGAGAGATACCCAGGCACGCACCACCTCAGCCACCTGCCATGACAGTGGAGGAAACGACCTTGTTGGGCTGCCTTCCTGGGCCAGGCACGGGGGTGAGCAGGATTGCTGTTCTACCACAGCCACCCATTAGCCATATATCTGCTCCTCTTTCCCCCACAGTTGTTTTGGTAGGTGGCGTATTAGACAGCTTTCTGCTACTGTAACAATTATCTGAGGCAGTCAGCTTAAAAATAAAAGAGGTTTGTATTGGCTCACAGCTTTGGCAGTTCTGGTTCGTGACCCTTCAGCCCTGCTGCCTCTGGGCCTGTGGCAGCCATGTGTTGTGGTGGCACCAGGGAGCAGAACCCCTTCAAAGCAAGGAGAGAGGAGAACAGTGTTCCAGGGTCCCCTCCAAGGCCCTCAACCTGGTGACCAGACCCCATCTCTCGGAGGTCTTAGCAGCTCCCAGTGACAGCAGGCTGGGGAACAAGCCTTTGGGGACATCCCAGATGGCCCAGATCGGACCTGTGGCGAGGACAGTAACAAACTAAATGAATGGACCGCATCCCCAGCCCCCCGGGATGGGGGTGGTCTAGTGGCTGATGGCTCAGTGGGGTGCAGCTTCAGAGGGCTGAGAAGCAGCACGTCGCTCTCCGTCCTCCTAACTGCTCAATCCTTAACCCAGTCTGTGGCTTCAGCACTTGGTGGCATCAGGGAGAATCAAGGCTGGCCCCGCTCAGAGCAGAAGGGCTGTTGCTTTGCTGTCAGTGGTGGGAAAGTGTGCACCTCGCAAGCCCCCCACCCCGGGTCCACCCAGGGAAGAGGAGTTGGAGAGCAGCCCCACCCAAGGCCCAGCCCTATGGACAGGGTCCTGAGCTCAGGAAGCATGGTCAGGAGGAAGCTCTGTCCTAAAATCACAAATATCAGAAGACAGCACTTTCCCCTGCGGAATGGTGGCACCCCGGGCTGGGGGAGCGGGGTGGGGAGCTGCTCGAGCCCGAGCAGACTGCACTGCGCCTCTGACAATGGGCTAGGGTGATCCAGCCCGCTGTGTGCTGTTTACAGTAAAAAAGGAAAATGGCGCAGACCTGACCAACGGGTTTAAGTAGCATCCATGTAGGAAAAGGCCCCACCCACGGGGACCCTCCCCAGGGGCGGGCTCTCCTGGCGCCCCTCTCGAGTGTCCCCTCACACACTCGCTCGTCCTTCAGGGCCGGACTTCCTGGACACCACCCTCTCCATGAGCGGAAGCAGAGGCAGCTGTCTTCCCCCTAATGGACCGCAGCACGTCTACATTTCTGTATTTTTGTAATACGGTAGGCGCTACACTGTGTTCTCACTTTCATAACACATATGAAGTTGGGCTTTCCTCTCTCTCTCTCTCTCTCTCTCTCTCTCTCTCTTTCTTCCTCCCTGTAAATTCTCTGATACAAGAATAATAACTGAGGCCTTTCCTGAATCCCAGCATCGGTCCCAGTGTCAAAATACAGGAAGTAAGTGAATGAATCACCAATGGCCACCAAGCTGCCCTTGCTCATGAATGCACTAACCAAATGAGATATTTTAATTTTTTTAAAAAATCTGTGCATGGTATTAGTCACTTTCCTGTCACTGGGACAAAATACCTGACACCCACAGCTTTAAGGAGGATTGGGGGAGAGTCTGTCCATGGTCAGCTGGCCCAAAGGCAGGACCATCACGGTGGAAGGGCCTGGGGGGAGGACAGCTGCTCATCTCGTGGTGTCCAAGCAAAAGTGAGAAGGAGAGAGCTGGAGAGGGCGATAAACCCTTCAAACACAGGCACCCAGAAACGCGGCCCTCTAACTAGACTCCACCGGCACATCGAGGACGAATCCCTGATGAACGCAGCAACCCCATGACCGAGTCATCCTCCCAGAGCACCCCTCTGACCACACGAGGCTTTGGGGGAAGTTTTAAATCTAAACCACAACATGCACCATGTAACATAAGTTATTGCTACCGTTATATTTTATTTTGTGTAACTGCTACATTTTTCTCTCCTAACACAAATGATGCCTGTACAAACAGACACCTGGGTGATGATTACCAGCACTTTCCTCACGCTGCTTCTCTCAGACCTCCTGCTGAGCGCTCGCTGAATTGCCGTGTATTGGAGAACGTACGCATTCATCTCCCCGATGTCAACTTCAGCACAGGAGAGGGAGGGATGAGAAAGATGGGGAATTTGGGGTATATCAGTGGTTTTTACAGGTAGTGTCAGTCAAGTAGAGGGCTGGTAGTGGACCTGTCCCCAGCCAGGTAGAGGATGAGGGCAGCAGGCCTGTGCCCAGCCTCACTCTCCCTGAGGGAGGCTCAAGACAGCAGTGACCCAGCACAGAGCTGAGCAGTGGACGACGGAGGCCAAGAGCAAGGGCAGAGAGGGAGAGAGGCAATCACACACATGTGCGTGGCCAGCGTCATCAGGGTTTCCAATCTGAGGCCCAGGAAGATTTGATGTCCCTTGGTGAGGTCAGTGACAGGGACGCGTCAGACCCGTGACTGAGCCGACAGTGAAGGCTGCTGGACTCTGGTCTGCGACTGGGGCAGATGACGTCCAGCCTGTGCCTCGAGGTTCCTCAAGGACGGTTTTATGGAAGGGTGTGTGCACCTGTGTGTGGCAGGACCCACACTTGGATACCCCACACACACACACCGCACACCCCCTTCACCCGCCCCTCCCACCCAGAAATGGGCCACAGGGAAAGTTTTGATTGATGGAAAGGTCCGGTCATCTCCAGTGAGATGGTGCTGACAGAAAGTTTTTATGCGATTCTGGAATTACCCAAGCACAAACACTTGACGTGAAAGCTTTCCTGCCACAAGGCTAAAGGGCCGGTCTGTCTTTCTTTGAAACCCACGATTTGTACCTCTGGAAAACAAAATACATCACCTACAAGAATTCATCAGGAAATTGCCTAGAAATCCACTGTGGCAAACGTGGTTGGCTTAGATGAGTGTGTCAGAGCTGTTATATGAACTGCATCCGGGTCATTTTAAATACCAGCTTCCATGGGCACAAAACAAAATCGAGAGCGTAGACATGGGTGCTCGTTCCAAGACCTTTGGCCTGAACTTCGAAAGTTCCTTGTAAGTTTGTTTTGCATGCATAGAGCCTTAAAGCCT
The DNA here is from genome assembly GCA_028451465.1 of Erethizon dorsatum. Lineage (NCBI taxonomy): Eukaryota > Metazoa > Chordata > Mammalia > Rodentia > Erethizontidae > Erethizon > Erethizon dorsatum. The sequence goes on from CM051824.1 coordinate 156,765,109, forward strand.
TGTGGATGGCTGCTTTTGACTTCAAACCATTTTTACAGACTCTATAAATAGAAGGTATTGATGTTTTCAAAAAGCTGTTTTCCCTTGTTTGTGTTTTCTCCACTGAAAAGCTCTTTCCAGACCTTGTGTTTCTGTCTACTCTGTCACTGTCCTTCACCGTGGGGGACCCGCTTCCTGTGCCTTCTGAAGAATGAACACAAAAGGAGCGCCCGCTTGCCGGTGTGGAAGTCAGGGAGACGAGGCCTTCACCCTCCTAGTTCCGGTCACCACCGGCACCGCGGTGCCTCTGCAGCAGCACGTGCGGCCACGACGCTTCCCAGGGACCCCTGGAGCAGGGGGCACAGCCGGGTCTCTCCCGAAGCTCAGGGGCCCAGGGGGCGACTGGGTCTCAGCTTGGGCTCAGGGTCCACTTCCCGAGCAGGGACCTCGTCAGCCTGCAGCTGGGGGGGAGGGGGAGCTATCAATGTAAGATGTCAAAATACACAGCAAAAGTTTGAATTTAAAAAAATTACAGTCAAGGATACGTTGCCATTCATCTGTTTCATGCTCCCCTCCTTCCTACACACTCGCCCCCTGGTTCTGGCCACTTTCTGCAGCAGCTCTGGAGTCCTCTTTCTAGCGTGTCTTTATGGAGTGATCAAAAATACAGTGAATGTTGCTGCCGAGCGCCATCCAACAGAAAGGCAGCTCGTAAAAACATGACACTGCGTCCTCGTCCACCTTAGTCACAGGATCTAGCATTGTGCGACTTCTGGCTCTTCCCAAAGTCAAAATGACCTTGAAAGGGAAACGTTTGGAATCCATTCAGGACATCAAGGGAGCCAAGACAGCGCAGCTAAAGACACTTAGGAAAGGGGACTCCAGAGCTGCTGCAGAAAGTGGCAAGGACAATAGGATGAGTGTGTTTAAAGTGAGGGGGAGGATTTTGAGGGGAACTTGTGGCCACATGTTTTTGCTGTAATAAAAATTTTTATTTAAGCATTCACTATATTTTTCAATCCTACCTTGTATATAACGCATCCCTCAGGGGGTCAGTCATAAATTTCCATAACTGTCTCTATGCAAAGATGAAAATCCTGCTTACCTGAAGGACTCTCTTCATCACTTACAACAATTTAACTTTAAAAAATATATAAACTCAAGATCCTCACTCTCTCTTTTCTAATTTAATATAATAATTGGAAATTATTATAGTTGGAAATTCCTGTCAGTGACTGTTTTTAGCCTAATTCGTGTCCCCTGTCCCCAAATTCCAGTTTGCTCACCTCCACTCTTTTTAGAAAACTTGGCGTTCTGGCACACCGTTACTCACCTGCACCACCAGGAGCACCTTCGGAGGGAGTGTCCAGGAGTGGTCAGGGTACAGGCAGTGCCCATCACTTTTCCAAAACGCAGATGTGAAAGAGAAACACAGGACGGTACTGCAAAGCCCATCTATGGCAGAAGGGGATTAAGGACCACCCTTGCTTGCTCTCCAGATGCCTCCCTCCCCCACCTGCCATCTGCCCTGGGATCCCCACTAACAAAGGCCCCCCTACTGATTCTGCTTTCATTCACCCACGCTGGCCTCACCCTCCTCCTGCACCCCCAAAAAACACAATTCCTGGCAGGAATCCCTTTGTCTTCTGAGTTACAGTCTTGGGTGCAAGTTTCCAAATGTTTAGGTTTCCAAATGTTCACTCAGGTTACAGATTAGGGGGAAATTAACGGCTTTGCCCTTCCCTTATTTTCAACAGATTCAAGGTCCCGCAGAAGAAGGAATTTCACTCAGATTGTCTTAGCCCAAGAAAATAGCAAAGCCTTTTCCCAGGGATGCAGGAGCTTATTAGCAAACATTATACTTCATTGTACCATCAGTGCATTATTAAAAAATTAATGTCTGTGAAATGAGTTTTTGATACAAAGCTGCATGGCTGTGACTTTTTGGGGGGTTTTAAAAACATTAATCTCTTCAATAATTCATCTTTTATTCCTTCAGCCTTACTAAATATTAAATAGGTTAAAGTTAAATATTTGAAAACTAAATACAGGCTGGAGTCTCTTTGAGGGGTAGCCCGGGGTGTCTCTGAGGCTGGCGTCCCTGTTTCTCTGTCTAAGACACAGGACACAGCCGTCTGTCACATGGGCCCCAGGGTGGCACCTGCTACCTCCAAGCGCTACAAAGGGTCACAGAGACAGGAATTCCCGAACATACAAGGAGACTGACATTTTATTGGCCACTGAGGTCCACCCAGCTCAGAGAAAGGAGCGGTCATCAGCCACGGCTGCATGGGCAGCCTGTGTGGGCCACCAGCCCGACCTCGGTCCCCTTGGGCCCTGGGACTCTAAGGAGGCAGCAGCCCCTTGCCATCACGGATCTGCCCAGCTTCACCTGCGTTGATCGGAGCCAGAGACCCTCTCCCCAGTGCCCCGTGATCGGGCACAACTTGTCATGATCAGCAGAACTGTCAGACAGAGGAAACAACACAACAATGCCTTCCTGGGACACAATGCCCGGCGTCCCCCCTGCGGCGCCCATGCCGCTGACCCACGCTGTTCTTCACGTGCGCAAGACTCAGTAAAGTCACGATCGTTGGTGAACACTCCTTCTCTGGGGCCTGGTACATGCGCGTTCACCGAGAGATGTGGGCTGTGAGGAGACACCTTCGGCTTTGCACGTCCACATGAGCCGAGAGGACCAGCGCTTAGTGTACGGTGGCTTCTGGAACCTCACTGTGGCCACGCAGAAATGTCCCTCTTCAAAAACAAACACCAAAGACCCTATCATCCAAAATCAAACCGCACCACGGGGACAGTTCTGAATTCCGAATCCAGCAACTCTGCAATATTTCCACCCACTAGAAGAGAGCAAGTGCCATTCCGTCTACACCAGACCTGCTTGCCAGTGTCCCCAGACAAGCCCAGCGCGTCACCCTCAGGACCTGGCTCGCGGCTTCTGTGTCGGGACTGAGGCACCAGGACAGCTGTGCTGCCGCCTGTCCCCCTGCAGGCCCTGAGGTTCCTCCTCGCCCTCTGCCAGACCCCGGGGCTCCTGGGTCCCCAGCACGGGTGCCAATCTGGTGGCCATGGTGGCAGCGGTGGCGTCTTCGACAGCGTGGAGGGAGCTGGGATCTGCATAGGGGCTGGATACAAAGAAAACGCTAATTGGCGATACAGACTCACTTTCATGTTTTATTAATGACATCTGCAGCACATTTATAAAATAATTTACATAATATGCTAATTCTCCAGAAGAGGAGGGGACAGAGCTCACCATTGTACACAGAATCAGCACTTTCTCTGCCTGGGTCAGGGCGACACGAGGTTCAGATTTTTTAATGGGGTCTCTTACGATGCTTGTGTTACGTTTAAAGGTCAGTTGGGATTAGGTTTTAAATCTGCTTTTTGGGATAGAGACTCATGTGTAAATATTCATTTGTGATTTTAGGCCTGGTGGTGTGAAAGCCTTGTCATACAGAATTAGAAAAAAGAAGCCACGTGTGGTGGCCCAGGCCTATAATGCCAGCACTCTCGGAGGCTGAAGCAGGAGGACTGCAAGTTCCAACCCAGCCCCGGCAACTTAGGAACTTAGTAAGACCCTGTCTCAAAATAAAAAACAAAAAAGGGCTGAGGATGTAGCTTAGTGTGAAGGCCTTAGGTTCAATTCCCAACACTCAAAAAAATTAGGAGTTTCAGTGGCAAACAAGAGTCACATTTGCAAACAGGAAAACAGAAGTCGTAAAGCAATAGGAATCTAATTGCTGATGCATACACAGGGCATGCTCAATTTCCCATATTTTTATTCTTTATTTTCTACTCTGGCATTTTGATCAGGTAAGGAGGAGATGCCACGTGGTGACCTCCTTTCTTGCCAAAAGTCATCCTAGAGCTTTGAGGGGTCAGCGACAAGCACAGGCAAAGGGACCAGAAGGGCCTGAGAGGGCAGAGAAGATGGCACCAGCAGAGGCGTGTGGCGTTGAGTTGCCCTCCATGCCAGGGAGCTGGGCTATGCTCAGGGACAGCGCCACCCACCTTGGCCTTTTGAAGGCTGTTATTTCACAGCAATGAGCATGGGTCCTAAAAGCCTGGCCACGTCTATATTTTAGAACAAAAAGTTTCAGTTCCTCCTGCTCCCACCCACTGCCAGCGTGCAAGTTGTCTTCAATCACTACGCAACCTCCGGGCCAGCATGCTGCACGGGATCATTATGATCCAGTGCAGGCTCAAGGAGGAGTTCGAGAGCGCCTTCCTCACGCCCAGAAGCACCCTTGGAGCTGTAAAACTGAGGCGCATATTTTCCTACATCTCAGCATTCAAATGACGAGGCTTGATGGAGAAATAGAGACCACCTCAATCTTCTGCCTTTCCATTCTCGAAGATGCTACTTAAGGAATCAGGGAAGGGGTGGCCAGGTGCATGACAACGACAACAACACATTCTAGGAAGATGCACGAAAGTAGGTTTGGGGCCGGTGAGATGGCTCAGCGGCGTAAGCGCCTGCCTTGCAAGCGCGAGGGCCCGAGTTCGACTCCCGGAACCCACATATGAAAAAAGGGCCGGCGATATCGCTCAGCGGGCACGGGTGCCTGCTGGCACGCGAGGTCATGAGGTCGACCCCCAGTACCCACAAAAAAAAAAAAAGAAAGAAAGTGGGTTTGGTTTTTTTGATGCATTTCGTATGTCTCCCTTATTTTAGGAGTTTAGTGGCCTGCCCAGGAGTAGTAACATTGGGAAGAGAAGGTCGGATTTTTCAACCCTGGTCCTAGGAAAGCCCCTGTCACCCCGTCCTGACTCCTCAGGAGCTGCTGCACGGCCCTAGTGACGGCATCTCCATCCACCTTCAACGTAACGTCAAGCCCTCCTCAGAATCCAGTCCAAAACCACGTGGTTTTCCGCAGATGTGACTACGTCTGCTTTCTTTGTCTCCTTGATGACTATATTCATGGGACAGCATTACGCGTGAGGGACTCTGCCCTGTGACACAGCCCGTGCCCCGCACCTGACGGCTGGCGAAAGTGGGCCTGGCCGACACTCCACTGCCCACACCAACTCTCTGAGCCCTGACAGTGGGTGTCCCTTGCCTTGGACAACCCGGATTGGTTTCTTTGTGTGAAAAAGGAAAAAGAATAGGACGCTTAGACCTGTGGCCCTGTCCCTGCGTGGACGATAACATTTCCAGATTAACCTTGCCTTGGTTTTCCTGTCTCCTCAGACACCCGTCCTCCCCTGACCACAGAGCAGCACGCTGCGGTGGCAAACACGGAGGCCGCCTAGTTCTCCAACAGCAGAACTAAATCTTTCGTTGAAAGGTTCTATACACCGTGTTTTCTTTCTTTAATCATAATGAAAAGTTCTATCATTTATTATAATCTAGTAGCTTTAAAAATGTACATTTTTGATAAATATCTTGAAATGTTTAGAATCTATCCGAAGACCAGAGAGCCTGACACCGATGCCAGTTCTGGGGAGACTCGGGCTCATCCCGACCCTGGAGAGACCAGAGCAGGAGTCAAAATCGAGATGGCACCTCGATATTTAGAAAGGTTTCAAGCCAAAGTAATATAATGCTAAATAAAATAGAGTCCGTCCTCTAACTGGATAAATATATTTGTATAATTAATTGCAAAGTAATTTAAATGTGCATATGAATGAAGTTCTTGAGGCGATTTGCAAATTTGGAAATAAACAGTGAGTTCTACATGCCACATTCAAACGCCATCACATGGTCATGTAGAATGGACCATTATGATTGCAGAAAACATAAAAGCATTTTAATTTCATCATGTGACGTGACTATGACTTACAGAGCAATATTCAGTTAGATTAGTGGCTAGATCCACAAAATGTATATTTTTACTTCTTCTTTCAATATTTTTCACTCCAGAGAAATTTTGAAGTAAGTCAAAAATAGAAGCATGTCGCTCGTGGTCAGAAGAATCTGTATACATATTAATTTGAAGATTATTTGCACATAAATCTTCTTCATGATTGTTATGTTAATTCAAGTCATGATTAACAGGTAACAAAATTTAAATCAAAATATTCAAACATGCCAGGCATCGTGGGGCACACCTGTAATGCCAACTACTGAGGAGGCTGAGACAGGAGGATTACAAATTTAGGAAGACCCAGTCTCAAAGTAAAAGAAACAAGGCTGAGGATACAGTTCCACTATATTTACCCAGCACTTCCTGGGTTCAGTCCCCAGTACTACCAAAAAAAAAAAAAGTTCAAACAAAGTGAAATAGCTTTGGAAAAATATTTTAAAACTCCTACTCATTTATCAAAAAGATCTTGCGGGCCGGTGAGATGGCTCAGCGGCGTAAGCGCCTGCCTTGCAAGCACGAGGGCCCGAGTTCGACTCCCGGATCCCACATAGGAAAAAGGGGCCGGTGATATCGCTCAGCGGCATGGGCGCCTGTTGGCGCGTGAGGTCCTGAGGTCGACCCCCGGTACCCACAAAAAAAAAAAATAAATAAAATAAAATAAAAAATAAAATAAAATGCATTTAAAAAAAAAAAAAAAAGATCTTGCAATTTTGTGTGTCACTGTCCCTCAAGTGCCATGCTTCAGTATCACGCTTCAAGATTGCAACATCTGGACCTACAGACAGACCCATTTCAGATCAATAAGACTTATTTAATGTTGCAAAATTTTTTTTGCTCCATCTTAAGTAACTGTTGGGAAATCCGAGCTCATTCGCGAGGACCTTTGGACTAAAATCGAACTGAACAAGAAGGAAGAGAGCAGCACTTTCGCCACTGAGAAGTGACACTTCCCACACGAGGGTCTGCTGCAGTTGCGCCCGGGGGGGGGTGGAGATGGAGCTGACAAGCAAACTCATTTGTCTTTCCTTTTACCTACGCACTCCTGCCCTCACACCCTCTGCTCTCAAATGCAGCATCTGCTTTCCATGTTAGCAGCACGGCAGCCCCATCTTTTGCACAATCGGTGCCTTTTGTGACAAGGACATAGCTGGAGATGTGGAGAAGGGATTGCTGGGGATGGGAATGGTGTTACTGTGACAAGTTATCTGGGTTGCAGGTTGCACCAGGACCGCGCTGACACCTAGGGTAGCTGAGAAGGAGTGGGCATGGGGTGAAGTCCAGGCCAGGGCTGTTATAACCGACCCAGCCATATCTTCTGGTGCCAGCAAATGCACACTTGCCGGGCACTCTGTAACCCACACAGTGTGTACTGAAGGGGTCAGCAAAGGACGCACGAAGGAGGAATTGAAGAAGAGCACACAGAGCGCTTGCTGGTCGTGGGCAAGGCAGGTACAGCAGCAGTTCTGATTTGTTTGCAGGAATATGCTGAACTGGGTATAGGTAGAAAAGATGAGGCAACAAGATCTGCTGGAAAAGGAGAACTTTCCTCTCTTGCCCTGGTCCTGGGGCATTGCATACAAGGAGAAAAGCAACCTCAGGCAGCCTGCAGCTTAGCCTGGTGCCTCCGGCCACACGCATCCTGTACTACTGTGATCACTGTCGACTTTGACATGTTTGGTTAACAACTGGAGGCTTTACATCTGAAACCACAAAACTTCCTTTGCAACCCAAAACAGAAATTCCAGAATCCAACCAGACAGACAGGCTGCTGCCCTTGTGGTGTTTTCAGACCCATCTGAAAACAGGAAGTTTTAATTCGAGTCATAACTGCTGGCACAGGGGATGCAGCCCTTGCCTGGCACATGTGAGGCCCTGGGTTCGAGCCCCAATAGCGCCAACCCTTTCCAAGCAGATACACACAATCCCCCCATAACTGCTGGCACAGCCCACTGACCCAAGCCTAGAACACGATGCAACTCACAGCTTCGCTTCAGAGGCTGGGAGTTCAGAGAACAAGGATGTGGAGTACAAGCAGAGCTAATGGGAGCAAAAGAGAGACAAAGATGGTGGAGCTGGAGATCCCAGTCTTCATCCCAACAGAAACAAACCAGAGGGATCCAGAGCTCTACAGCAGAGCGGAAAAGGGAGACCATCCCCAAAGAAAGGGGACTGGAAACTTCGGCATACCTGAGACAGCGGGAAACTGCTCAGAACAGAGAAGCAAGGGAGAGGCCGTGGGTGACAGCATGATGGAGAGAACCTTGTGGTCGCCAGACCTGCTTCCCAGAGGACCCAAGTCTCCGGCCCTGAGCTAAGCAATATCCCCTTCTCTAGGGAGCCTGAAAGAGGGCGGTGTGGGTGCCTGTCTCTCCCCCATCCACGCAACAGCCACCTTAACAATGGACAGCTCTATCATCCAGAAAGAAAGTCAGTGAGGAAACACTGAACCAGTTCAGCGTTTTAGGCCATGTGGACTTACCAGACATATCTAGAATATTCTATCCAGCAGCAGCAGAATGCAAATTCTTCTTGTGTGAGAATGGACCACTCTCCAGGAGAGACCATGGGTTAAGCCACAAAATAAGCCTGAACAAATTTTAAAAGCTTGAAGTCATATAAAGTATCTTTTCTAAACACAATGGTATGAAACTAAAAATAACTGGAAGAAAAAATTCACTAATATATGGGAATGAAATATTGTGCTCCTAATCAAACAAATGATCAAAACATAAACATAAAATTTAAAAGAAAATTAAAATATATTGAAATATGTGAAAATAGACATAAAACATGCCAAAACATTGTGTACAGCCAAAGACAGTCCCCAAGAGAGTTTATAACAGTAAATACTAAAAAAAAAAAAAAATCCTAAATAAACAATCTAATGTTATACCTCAAGAAAATTGAAAAAGAACAAAATAACCTAAAGCTAATATAAGGCAGGAAATAATAAGAACGAAAATGAATGAACTAGAAACTAGGAAAACAATAGAAAAGATCAATAAAACTAAGAGCTTTTTTGAAATGGCAAACGAAAGCAATAAACCTTAGGAAACTAGCCAAGGAAAAAAGAGACAAGATTCATAAACAGGGCCGGTGAGATGGCTCAGCGGCGTAAGCGCCTGCCCGGCAAGCGCGAGGGCCCGAGTTTGACTCCCGGAACCCACATACGAAAAAAGGGCCGGTGATATCGCTCAGCGGCACGGGCGCCTGCTGGCGCGCGAGGTCCTGAGGTGACCCCCGGTACCCACAAAAAAAGAAAAAAAAAATTCATAAACAAAATCAAATTGGACACTTGTTTTGTACCTTATCTCACTTATCAACTCAAAATAGATTAAAGTCTCCAATGTAAACCAGGAACCTGGAATGTTCCTGGAAGGAATCAAAGAGGAAGCACCCTAGGACTTTGGTCTGGGTAGTTTCCTGGATAAAACCGCCAAAGCACAGACAAAAACAGCAAAAGAAGCCCAATAGGATTCCACTCCAGCAAACTCAAAAGAACTGCACGGCAAAGGAAAGAACTACCGTGAAGAGACAGCCGCGGAGGAGGAGGAAACGTTTGCAAGCTACTCTTCTGATAGAAGGTTGGTATCTAAGGCACACAGGCCTAAGCAACTCAATAGCAAAAACGCTGATTAACAAAATGGGTGAAGGATTGGCGCAGGCATTTCTCAAAAGAAAAGACAGTCGACAGACACTGGCTCAACTTCTCTAAGCATCTGGGAAATGTACAGCAAAACCACAATCAGATAGCACTCGCATCTGTGTGAATGGCTGTTATCAAAGATGAAAGATAACGCCAGGCAGCAGCAAGCGGAGAAAAGGGAAACCTGGTCCCTGCTAGGGAAAGGTGTAGTCATACAGACATTTTGGAAAAACCACCCGGAGGCCCCTCAAAAAACTAAAAATGGAATTACCACACAACCCAGTAATTCCATGCCCGGCTGTATACCCCAGGGGATTGGGATCAGTATAGCTAAGGGGTTATAAGCATGCCCGTGTTCGTCTCAGCATCATTCACCATAGTCAGGATACGGAGGCAACATAAATGTTCTCCCACAGATGGACAGATAAAGGAAAATATATGTTTAAGGTGTGTGTGTGTGTGTGTGTGTGTGTGTGTGTGTGTGATGCAATACTACACTGCCTTTAACAAGCAAGAAAGTTTGCCACTTAAGATAACCTGGAAAAAGCTGGAGAATATCATGCTAAAGAACATAAGCAAGGCACATAAAAACAGTACTATGTCATCTCGCTCACATCTGGAATCTAAAAAAGTCAATTTCATAGGAATAGAGAATAGGAAAACAGACATGGGGAGGGGATCGGGGAAGGGGCAACATCCACACAGGGTCCGAGGTCTGTTAGGCTGGGACACGAGGCTCCAGTGATGTACTGTACTCCGTGGAGTTCACGGTCAATAATAATATGCTGTAAACTTTAAATTGCCCAAAAAATGGTTTTTAATGCTTATACTATTTGAAAATATTAAATTGGTAAGGCGATGGATATGTTAATTAGCTTAACACTTTAATGTATACACAGAAAAACATCACACTGTACTTTGTAAATTCACACAATTATCTGTCAGTTAAAAATAAGTATGTAAATAAAATACATAGGTACTAAAACAACTCAGTAGCAAGAAAATAAGAAAGTTGGTTATAAAATGGACGAAAGCTTGAACAGATGTTTTTAAAAGAAGACGTGCAAATTGTCAACAGACATATGAAACGATGTTCACATCACTAATCATCCGAGAAATGCTAATTTAGTCAATAAAAATAAAGAAAAAGAAAAACAGTAAGATTAGAAAAGGCAAATATAAATTTAAGTTCTGGGGCCGGTGAGATAGCTCAGCGGCATAAGTGCCTGTCCAGCAAGCGCGAGGTCCTGAGTTCAACTCCTGGTACCCCCACCCCCAAAAAAATATTTAAGATCCACCTGTCCCTCTGAAAAAAAAAAGAAATTAAAATGATCCTTAAAAATAGAACATAAACACCAAAATCGGACCATAATGCCTGGAGCCGCCCGGGGCCGCGTGTGCAGCGTGTTCCTCTCGCAGCACAGGGACACACGGTGTGTGTTCTCCTTAGAGTTTCCTGGGCTTCTACTGTGGCTGGGAATAACGGGTGGGCACCAGTGCCTGCCGCCCCTGAACCTCTGCATGGGACAAGGTTCAGTACCGAATTCTCTAGATACCCTGGTCACCCTCCTGCATGGGGGGCTGACAACGCCTCCTCTTCTTTGCCAAATGGGCAGCATTTTTGGAGTATTCTTAGTGGGGCTGGTCTATTCTAGGAACCAAATCTATGCTATAGTTTGGAGAGAAAACGTCTGGAGTTTGAAATTTTTGATGCAGTCAATGTTAGGTTAGGATCTTAAAACTGCACTTTGAAACAGAAACAATCCAGAGCATTCGTATCACCTGGCGTAGCTGCAAGTGACAAGTGGCTCTGCTTTCTGCCTATTATCGAACGCAGCTAAGTGATGAGCATCGAATAATCCCACAGAGCAAGCTATTTCTGCGTGTCCGCGTCCTGGGATCCCTTCTGCAGTTAACGCTTGCTGTCAGGCGCTCTGGCAGCTGAGGTCTTCTTATTATTTCGGCAACCGAAGTTCTGGACTTGGGCCTTGGACGTGGACATCATTCAGTAATCACAAGGACACAAAGCAGGAAGGAAGATATAAAGAGGGGAAGAAGAGGAAGAAATCAAAATAGGATAGAAGAGAAGGCTGCTTCCTTCCCCACCTAACTGGCAACACTAACTCTGGGATCTTTTTTTAATTTTTGTTCTTCAGTATGGGGATTGAACCACAGGCTTTTGTCCTGAACTTATATCTCCAGCCCCTTTTTATTTTTTGATAGGGTTTTAGTAAGTTGCTAACTTGTCCAGGTTAGGCCCAAACTTGCAATCCTCCTGCCTCAGTCTCCCAGAGGGCTGGGATTACAAGCATATACCACCATGCCGGGCTGGGGATTTTTTTGGAGGTAAAACATTTTCAGGCGAACAATATCAAGTTTCAGAGTGTCTAAGACCAGCTGAGACCATGTGACCTTCACCCTGCATCTGTGGGCGATGGGGGAAGGCAGGAGCCTGAGATGTTGGGACAGCAGGGACAACACCACTCTGGGACAGCAGGAAACTGAGCTCCGAGCAGACCGCAGACTCAGGTATCAGGGTGCCCCACCCACTTTCCCAAAACCACAGGTAGAGGGTGGCTTGCCATCAGGTTCCCTAAATTTCTAAGGAATTAGCTCCGCCCTCTTATCTCGCTGCCAGGGCCCGGCCCCTATCCTTGTCTAATCCCCATCAGAACGACCTGATGAGTATCACCACTATCTCCACCTCCCAGGCTGCCCGAGCCTGTTTCCACAAAACCCAGGAGGAGGAGAGGAGGAGGAGGCGCCTAATCTCAACAGCCCCAGGCTCATCTTGGGATCAGATCGTGATGAGGACGAATTAACATTTTAATGAAATCGTACCTCCACATTACACCTGATTTCACTAAAGGGTGCTTCAAGCTGTATGCTAATGAATGCCACTCCTGCGCTTGTGGAGTCATTGTGAAAAGACAATGTCTTTAGCTCTCTGGTCTGCAAGGAGCAGGAGACAGGACGCAGTCCTCTTCTAAGGAGTCACTGTGAGCTTTTCCTTTTTTTGGACATGTCTGCAGTACCTAAGGACCACAGCCATCATGCGGAATTTACGCCTGTACACAACACATCTGAATTCTTTTTGGTTCCCTTCCCTTCCCTTCACTCCAACCCTACTGCCATCCCATTTGTAAAAGCTCTACTTCCATTTTTTCCTTCTGTTCTTTTTTTCTTTAAATCCCTTTTCCCTTCCTTCTATCCCCTCTACTCGCATCCCTTGTTCCCTTCCATTTGAAAGAGCTCTTCCAACTTCCTAGTATCCATCTTCTATTTTGCTCCTTATTTTTACTTCAGGTCTCTCACATAAGAGAAACTACGTGATATTTAAGCTCGTGTGTCTGATTTATTTCACTTAACATTATGGTCTCGAGGTGCACCCATTTCCCTACAAATGCCTCGTGTTTATCCTTCTTTATGGCAGTGTAGTACTCAAATGAGTAGGCACTTCTCAGATGAAGAAGTACAAATGGTCAATAAATACATGAAGAGATGTTCAACATGTCTGGCCATTAGAGAAATGCAAATTAAAACAACACTGAGATTCCACTCCAGAAAGAACATCATCAAGAAACCAACCAATTACAAATGCATAGTCTTCTTTTTCCTGCATCCCTGCCACAAAACTTAAAATTTCATGTACAACTTATGCACTTGGTCACTTTGTCGGGCTTTGCTTCCATTTTATTGCATTTTGTATTCAGTAGATTTGGTTGCTTTGTTTACAACAGGCTTAGCTGTCCTTTGGAGAGAGGAAAGATATACATTTTTCAAAAGTTGAAGTGCTGTAACAAATGACAAAATTATTTGGAGCTGCTTTATTGTACAGTGTTGTTGTGACATATTGGACATTTTATGACACCATGGCTAGCAATTAGGAACAGTCCGTGTCCCAGCGTGCTGTCCTGGCCACCCATTCCTGGCCGTGGGGGAGGGACCGTCTACTAGGATGAGGTCATTGTCACATGAATACCATTTTTTCAATTACCTTCTCTTTCTTCTGTCATTTTTTGGCATCTAAGAGGGAGACTGGAAGAGTTTGCAGGAATTCAGGGTTGGTCCACGTAAGAGCCAAAACTCGGACTCTTGTACTCTCTCCCTTCCTGGGTGGATGGATTTGTCCCCACTATGGCATTAACTGCCTGTTTACAGCGACAGCTCCCAACCCAGACTCAGAATCTCTTCACGTTCCAGAACCTTCTGGGGCCAACCTCTCTGCCGCTGCAGGGAGACTCCTGAAGGACCGTGGGACAAGGCGAGGCCATGGTGTCCATCAGAGCCAGACGTCCTCTGGGAGAGCAGCCACGCAGAAGTTAGTGCCGTGGACGTGAGGCGTGGGGAGGACTTCTGCTTCAGGGTGGGGACTGTCTCGACCCTCCTCCGTCTGTGCGCGCATCGCTCCAGTCAGCAGTTTCTGTCTGTGACTTAGGAAGTGAACTTCCTGACCAGACGGGGGAATCCTGTCCTCCTCGGGCCCTGGGCCCGGCATCAGCGGAGGAACAGAGCAGATCTGCGCTGCACACAGCGTCCGGCGCCCTGCGCCATTTCGTAACTATTGCCCATTAACCTAAGAAAAGAAGGAAATCTGTCCAAAAAGCAATGCTACCACACTGTCTTCTCCCTCCAAGTGGTTTCTATTTCATATTTATGGAGGCCCAGTGGATGCACTGTAAACTGCACATCTTAAAGCTGGCCGATTTTGATAAGCTTGGCACCTGAATTTACTTCGAAAGCCATCGCCACATCAAGAAGGAAGTGTCCTCTGCACCCCACCTGAGCTTCCCACGCCCACGCTGCAACCTCCCGCCTGCTGCCTCTCCACCTCTGCCCCGGCAATGCCGATCTGATCCATCTCTCCAGGTCGTTTCCATTTGTCAGAATTTTGAGTGATTTCACACAGTCAAGCCCTAAGTTCTTCTGGAGGGCCTGACCTTTCTCTTAGGGCCGAGTTGGTTTGGGGTTCACCCACGTTGTGCCCACATCTGCAGCTCCCTTATTTCCAGGGCTGAGGGTCTTCCGGTGTGCGAATGTACCACTATGGGCCTCCAGGCCACTCTGGTAGGGCTTGGGTGCCTTTCCAGGTTTGGGACAGGACAGATTAACCTTTTATACATGATAAACACTTTTATACATGCCCTATGTGTATGTATGTTTACATTTATTTTATGGCCAAAAATATGGTCTATCTTGATTAATATTCTACGTGCATATGCTGTGCTCAGATTGGTTTATAAATGCCAGTTGAGTCAAGTTGGCTGGTGGCATTGTTCAAGTCTTCTAAATCTTTGCCAATTTTTCATCATTATTTTCTATCACTGAGAGATGAGCATTTAAATTTCAAATTCAGTTATGTTCTTTTTTGCATCTTCTTTAGCTCTTGCCTTGTGTGTTTAGAAGCTGTTCCCATGCATAACCTTCAGGACTATGACGTTCTGTTGATGAGTGGACCTTTATCACGTTTCATCCCCTTAAAGCTTTTGTTGACTGAAACACTGAGAATTCCCATTGCCCCTCACACCGTGGACGTCACAGACAAGGTCGCACGAGGAGGACAACAGCCACCGCATCCTGACGCCTGCCTGGAAATGCACACGCCAGCACGGATGGTAAAGTGCAACCTATCAACGTGCGTCTTAGAGTTGGTGGCACACGGTGCTACTTAGTGTGGTGACGCTAAGTGGCCATGGGGGTTATTTTTCCCTTCTTCACCGTGGGTGTGTCTGTGTGCATGGTCCAAGCTCTTCAGCTTTTCCAGGGAGTGATGTAGACGTGTGAAATTCCCGGAGGGGCAGGACCCTGTTAGAGTGAGAGCCCTAGTTCTTCTCCAGGGGTGAAGGGGGGTCCCCTCCATGGCCAGGTGCAATGGCCCATGCCCTCCCTGGAGAGGGGGAGCTCTGACTCCCACCTGTGGCCTCGATTTGGCTCAGGAGCTGAGCGTAGAAGCCCCGTTCTCAGGCAACTCTGTCTGCCTCAGGTCCCCGTGGGCCCTGATACTACAGATGTCACCGGGGAGACCCTCCCTCCTCGGAGCCTGCTCCTCTGCACTTCCTCACCCTCAGGTAAGAAGCGAGCACCTGCACAATCGTTCACACACACACATACACACACGCACATGCGCCATGTTCTCCGGGGCTATTCCCATCCCACGGGAAGTCCCTGGTCCCTCTGGTCTCCTTGAGAGTCTTGTCCCTCCCTGAGCCTGTCCCACCCCGTCCCCTCCTGTCCCCACCACACATGTGCTCCGGTCACTGTGAAACCCTCCCTGCAACCCAGACACCCCTTTGGTCCCCGTGCCTGTGGCTCAGAGAAGCTGCACCCTCTAAGGGTCACACACGCTCGGCCACTTCCCAGTAGACACCTTATGTCACCAACTGCCCTTTCTCCGGTCTCTGCCACTGTGCCCCGCACATGCCCCTACCCCTGCTGGCCAGGCAGTGGTCAGGACATGGTGGCTATGGCCCTCCTCACATGACCTTCTCAGAGTGCCCCTGCCCTGACCTTGCTCCTGGCCCATACACCCCACCCCTGTCTACCACCCACTCCAAGCCCAGGCTGGGCTGGGCTACTCACCCAGCGCTGCCTGGTGTCACTGTCCCTGAGCTCCTCATGAGAGCCACATGCAGGGGACGCACAGGTGGAGACACCCTGGGCCTGCAGGGAGCTCTGGGTCATCTGGTTAGCATGTTTACCCACCACGTGCTTTCTGGGAAAAGAGCCTGAATTCTTGGCACGGTGTGACAGGGAGGACGTTGCCTCGAACACAAAGTCTCTTCCCGGCCACACCTAAGGGGTGTGCCCAGAGGGAGCCGTCCCCAGGCTCAGCAGGAGCCCAGCTTCTTCTGCCTCCTCTCCATATGCTCGGATTAGCAGCAGTGTGGACACGGGCGACCTGTAGATACGACAGAAGGGGAAACCGTGACTGCCCCAGTGTGCGCACGCAAGCGCACCATGCATACAAATTCAAGAGGAAACCGAGCCAGGGTTTTCTAAGTCCTTTACAAAAAAAAAGAAAGAAAGAAAGAAAAAAAGAAAAATGTGAGTGGTCAAAGAAAAGAATCCATTCTTTGACAGATTTCAGTCCTTGCTGGTCCACGCAAACACTAGCCTGACCCTTCCATAGGAAACAAATGGAAATAAACCCAGAACTTGATTTGGGCATTTCCTAAACAAGTAAAGTTATTATGGGGTTTTTTCATGTGTTATTAAAAAATGTAAAAAGTTTATTCATCTACTTATTTTAAAAACTCAGGAAATATTCCTGGTTTTGCTTTTAAAATAATTTGTCTAAGATTGAGTCGATGTTTTCATTTTGTCTGAATAAGCCCTCTGAGACATTAGTCAAAGTCAGCCAGGTTTTATAAACAGACCAGTATAACCCAAGCACCATTTATATATGAATAGACATCTGCGCTCTTTGGGCTTAATCTCCAAGTTTATAATCCTAAAGATTAATTTCAAGCAGTTTTTTAGCTAGTCCAAACAAATATGTCTATGTCCTCTATTGCTATATATATATATATGTGTGTGTGTGTGTGTGTGTCTCTGTTTGTACACACAAATATATGAGTATATATACGTGAATATACATACAAATATGTGTCATTCAGATGTCCAAAATTTTTCCTAGATATGTGAATGTTCTGAGAAAAAAAGTATTTTAATGTATTATCTCAAAGTAAAGTATTTGAATCTTTAAAATTTCATGTGGTTTGCTTTCTCATTAAAAAGAGTAAAACCATCTTTCAGTAAAGAAAGTCAGGCAATTCAGAGGGTTTCTCTCAGCTACATAATTTTCATTAATTCATAATGCCTTGGGAGTTACAAAAAGCCACCACCAGATTGTTTACGTTACTTCTCCCCTAGCCAAATTCAAAATTCATTTAGGACCTCTTTTATATTAAGCATATTTTCCCACTTACTACATTTATTTGTGCAAGAATTAACAAAAGCTGTTTACTTGGAACCCTGAACAGTGCGTAATGTTTTCGGCATGCTAAACAACTTCTGTTATCTTCTCCTTTGAATGACTGAAAAGGGAGGACAAGACAGAACAGAGCAGCCCACAAGTCTAACTCCGTCCTGGAAATCTGTTGTTAGTTTCTGGCCCTCTGGGGACCCCATACCCCAACACCCAACAGAGCTGTTTTCAAAAACAGTTTCTACTCTAACAAAACAAGAGCTTGTGATTCACTTCAGACTTTGTGCTCTTGCCCGCTGTTTGCTCAGGACGGCAGGCTCGGGACTCCCCGCCCACACAGGACCTCTGTGCCCCAGGCCACCCGGGTCCGGAGACACTGGGCCAGCTCCTGAGGCATGCCCTGTAGGGAAGGGGAGGAAAACACGATGACCTTGCCACCTCCTGACTGCTCCTCCCAAAGAAGCACTGTCCACCGCCTAGGGCGAGCGCGGGGTATGAAATGTCCCATGACAGTGCAGGACCGCCACTGGGATGGCCGCGGCAGGGACACAGCTCGGGTCATTGCCCAGACCTGGGAATGGGTGGGTGTGTGACAAGGCCACAGAGCACTTGTCCTGAAACAGATGACCAGAAAGCAAAAGGAACCAACCGGAAGCCCTGGCTTGGGTCCCCAGCAAGATCGCTGTGACTCTGTGCTGGCGTCCCCTGTGTTACTGACTCCTTTGTACCTGTGGCCTAAGAATCAAACAAGAAAAGACTATAAATAAAGTGAAGAACAAAATAAAAATAGATCATAGGACACAGGGAGATAGGTCTTTCACAGAACGGAAGGAGACCAAGGGCTGGGGAGGGGCGTTTGTAAAAATAATGAAGATGTGCTCTGTACGTGCACCCACTCCCCAAGGTGACTATGATCATTATGCGCACAAACACGCACTGATAGAAATAAAAATTAAAAACAAAGAAAAGACCTGGCTAACTCTGGGAAGGTGGCCTGTGTCCTCCCCACCCGTCCACCCCTCCGATGCCCTTCCCTGCTTCCCTGCCTCTCCCATCTCCGCCCACCTGCGTCCCTGCCAGCACCCCTGACCCTCGGCTCGGTTTCTCTTCCTCGGCGTCAGCTTCTCCTCCTTTTCTGCCCTGATTTCTCTTCCTTCCTCCTCTGTGTAAGTGAATTCCTGAAAAGTAATTAAAATCGGTTTTCACCATGTTATACCCTAACTGGCAAGAAAAGGAAGGATTGAACCAAATAAATCTAAATTAGACACTAAAACAATTTTTAAAACAGCCATGATTTTACCTTTTTATTTTATTTTAAGGAGGGAAGGATAAGGCTGAACTAAGTGTATCCTGTGAAACTAGAGTTATTTTTAAATAAACAGAGAGAGGGAGAGGGAGGGACAGAGAGAGGACCAGGTGAGGCTACCTAGCCATACACACTTGAGCACATAACATAGGACCTTTGTTCTCTAAATTCTCTAGGAGAAAGTCAGACTGCCGGGGTGCTTCGTCTGCATTTTAACCCCAGGTCCTTGGCCCCTACTACAAGTTAGCAGAACAGAGATGGGATCCTGGAGTTGATGCTGCAATACACAGTTGATGCACTGCGTTGATTTTCAGATCAGGGAAGCCAACTGCAGATCTGGTTATTACCTTAGATTCACCTGGGGAGCTTTCCAAAGAAGGCCACCTTGTGTTGATTGGCATCCAGGCACCCGTCCTTATAAAAGTCTTCAGGTGACTCCAGTGTGAGCTGCCCATGCTGGGAGCTGTTACCTGCAGGACACCATCCTGGACTCCAACAGTTGAGGTTGCAGTCAGGGCACCGACACACAGCTGTGTGGCCTTGAATGAAAGATGAAACCTCTGTGGGCCTGCGTGAATTAGAGGTCACTCATTTACACTTCCAGCACTGGAGCAGCAGGCTCTCCAAGTCACCTGCATATCCCATCACGCGGGGCGGTACAGTCCCTGCCAACTGTGGCGGGCCGGCGGGGCCCCGGGGTCACCTTCTGTGAGGTTGTGCACCAGCCAAAGCTGTGCTCGGTTTGAGGACTGCGGGTTGGAGATGCAGACGGCCTCGCTGCTGTTTTGCTCTAATCTTGGGCGGCAGCGTGGCTGGCCTGGCCCGGTGCGGGCGGGAGGACTATCCCAGTGGGTCACACGCCTGGGCGGCAGATTACACTGTGGGTCTGCAGCATTTGCTGGCAGCTGCCCAGGCTGCGTGGGGACAGAGACAGGAGACGTCACTGCCTGGAGATGGTACACACAGAAGTGGAACAGGACGTGCACGAGGGAGACAGACACAGGCTCTCTGGGGTCCATGACAAGAGAGGGAGGATGTGTTTGGTACCGACTGTCAAATGCAGAGACTTCCTGCCTCTCTAGGAGGGAAGTCAGGAGCATCTTCCATCCTCCTCTGACCTTTTCTGTGCACGCTCGGTCTCTTCCTGGAGAGTCCTGAGCCCTGATATTCTCGAACCTTCCATCTATGACATGGATGCTTCTGTGTCCCTCTGACGGCAGTCAGCGCACATCAGTATCAACAAGCCCAGGGCTTGTGGTCAGCGAAGACGCTGAAATCACAGCTGAGCAGCAAGGGTCTCTCCCCCGAAGGCTCTCTAACAAAAGTGAGGAGAAGCAAAAGAAACTGCTCTCTCCTGCGCGATGAACACTGTACTCGGTGTGTACTTCTTCGAAGAGAGCCCCGTGTCAATTTTACGGTCGCTGCCCACCATAATAAGTAACAAAAGGCTGTGTGGAAGATGATTTCTTTGCTTGAGCACCCACACAAACAGTGGCCATGAAACAGGACCAGTAATCTCCCTTTAATGAAGTGGAGAGTCTTACTCGCTACAGTTAGCCAAGACGTTAAATCAGAGAAGGCAATAAAATGCGTTCTCGTAGAGATGAAACGCAAGTCTCCGCGTTGCTACCATCTGAAGCAGGAAGCCGGCTTCCTGGAGAAGGCAGGGCCATGTCCAGGCATCTCAGTCCCCTTCACAGAGGCTGCTGAATGAGCCCCTCTATTTCTTGTACCACCGCACTGTGTCGACAGCATCTTCCATGGCAGAGCGATTGGCACTGCAGATGCACATTCTCAGGAAATTAGGAGAACGACAGCGCTCGATGCACGAGAGGGAGAATTAATGTAAAATAAGTGGGGTAGCCAAGCCACACTTTCTAGTAATCCTTGCAAATCTGTCTTCATCCAGAAGGTTTTTTATTTTAAAACCAATTTAAAAAGTCAATAACCATTAAATATGCAAAGTCATTTGCATCCTTCCTGCTTTGTATTTTATTCGACTCGCTTCCAAATTAGGCCTGTCATGTGTTTATCGTCTGTTGTCTGCTTGCAGCACTGAAGCCACCCCACGGGACTCCCAGATCTCTGACGCCAAGACCCCAGCCGCTTCTCCCTGGGCCTGGAGGAGCTCGGTGCCGAGCCAGCTGCAGGCACTTTGCGACTCCACGACCACCCTGTCCCCAGCTGGCCCGCTTGGGCTGGCCCTTCTCTATGTCTGGGAGTCTCTTCTTCCGCGGGACACCTCTCCACACAGGCGTGACCCCATTCCCTCCGCCCGCTTCCTGCCCTGACCCTGGGAGGCCCAGCCAGTGGGTGGCCCAGCGCTTTCCTGCACTCAGTACCCTGGGCCAGGGGTCCGGGCTGGCAGCTTGGCAAGGTGACCTCCTCTAAGGGCACATCCCAAGGGAGCACACTGTGACCTCACCCGGGCCTGGACCCGGCTGGGCACAGGGGAACTCCTTGGTGTTTGGCCTCCGGAGCCACTCATTCATTACACACGGTCTTTATCTTTGTGCATATCCTGGAACAATACTCTTAAATAAATACGCTGGGAGGCTTTTTACTCTGCAGTTGTTTACTTTGTGTTTCCATGATCTCAATGGGACTCGGAAAGGGAGGAGACGGAAGGCTTGGCAAACAAGTACTCGCGCCATCTACGCACGAGGGGACCAGCGCGAGGGAGGTCGTTTTGTTCCCAGAGGGAGGCGCGTCACTGCCACGACACAGTCCGTCTGCGTGAGCCCAGAGTCACCGAGAAATTTCCACTGGGCAGATAAGCCGTGGGGAGAGGGCAGAGATGTCCTGTCCCCAGCCGCGGGGTCCCGGCAAGTCCTTGAGCGTTCACGAGTCTTGGTCCTGCCCCACAGTCGAGGAATACCAGCGGGGCCTCCCGCCTGCTCTTTTGAGTGATTCTGTGTTTAAAATGAGATTCTGTACGCTGAACGCAAAAGTCTGAAAATGCAAGGAGAGAAATGACACAAAGCCGTGCACGAGCAGCTGCCTTTAGAACAGCGGCTCCAGCCCGCTGGGCCGTCACTAACCAGCAGGATCACCATCAAATGATGCTTAGGTTTTTGAAAATGTAACGAGACAAACGCATCTCTGAAGTTTGAGTCCACACACAAAAACTCAGCGAGCCGTTGCGGTTCCTTTCGGTTCTGGCCCCATTTGTGCCTGAGAGCTCCGGGCAGTCTCGGCCACCGCTCCCTCCTGCGCGGCCAGTTCACTGGGAACGCAAGGACCTGCAGTAAGCGCATTGCCAGGAGAAGCCGCCAACAGGAAGTCAGAGGAGGAAGAGGATGTAAGATTTCCCCGTCCGCTGTGTTTGTTCGCACTGAAGACAGACCCGCTCCATTCATGCTTAGGACAGCAGGTGCGTATTTTATGACAATAGCCAAAGGTCACAACAGGACGTGTTTTCAGGAGCCTGGGGGAGGCTTGCCTGCAGAACACGGGGCGTCCCTGCCCCAGCTAGGTAGCACATCTGTCCGTCTTTCTGCTGCATCCCCTGGATTGGCCGGGGTGGGGCAGGAAGAGAAACTCACACAAGTCCAGCTGCAACGGGGCTCCTTGGAATCCGGGAGAGCCCAAAGAAGGAAGCAGGGACTGCAGTGCCAGCTTCCCAGCCCCTTCCCCAGAGCCCCAGTACACAGCCGTACAGAGCCGAATGCCCTCGCAACTAGGGAGCCATCGGGCCGGATGCTGGCCGCCTCGCTCATCAACCACAGTGTGATCGCCAAAGCCGAACCTCTGACTCAGTTGTCCTTCTTTGTCCAACACATTCAGGGAACAGATCTTCCAAAACTTCTGTCAGGAGGGTGTCCTGCTCTTCGGAATATCCTACATGCATGAAATTGTCCACGTTTAGCGTGGGTTTGATTTGGGGAAGTAATCAAACACTTGATGGCAGCCTGGCCCGTACAGTCTGTTCCGAAGCTAAGTGTACGGCTTTGTCGTGTTGAAGGGAATGTGGTGTAGACCGATGTGTCTTGGACAGGACCTTAGAAAGAGCTCTGACTGCACAACTGCGCAGCTGCCCAAAGTAACTCTCCTGGTGGGGCCAACGGTTTAGCTCCATTTTTCTGTGGCTGTCATGTATTTTATTTAGCAACAATGTTGATCTTTTTCACAGTGTGAAGTGACCTCTGCCCCCCGCAACACACACACACACTCTACTATTACTATTACTACTACTGCTACCACCACCACCACCACCAAGCTCACAGCATACATCAAATCAGGAGGGGGTTGCAATGAAAAGAAAGGAAACCAGTTCGTACCCACATGGAGCGATCGCTGACACAGATTGCAATGGCCAGTTTTAGCTATCAGCTTGACTGAGTTGAGGAACTCTAGGAAGGGGTGAGCATTTTTTCTGCTTGTGTCCAGAAGAGCTGGAATGTGAGTCCATGGACTGAGGGGGGAGATTCAAATGGTGGGCACCATCTCATCAGCTGGCAGTAGGTCCTTCTCCTGTCCTGGAACATAGAAGGCCTGTGGTCTCAGCCCTGGACTGAGAATACCAGCTTCCCTCATTCCCAGGTTTTCAGGCTTGGACTGGGCCACACTGCCAGTACCCCAGTGTCTTCAGTGTGCTGATGCTCTGCAGTGGGACTTCTCAATCTCCAAGACTGTGGAGATACTTCCCCCAGAAACCCCCTCTTCTATCTATCTATCTATCTATCTAACCATCCACCCATCTTCTATCCACCCATCTACCCTTCCATCCATCCATCCATCCATCTACCTATCCACCCATCCATCTATCCATCCTACGTGTCCTTACTCTCTGGAGAAGCCTGATTAATGTAGATGTAGTGCAGAAATGCTAAGGCTGCTGAGGGCTTAGTGAGGAATTGCTGGACCCCAGATCTCCCTTTCTACAGAGGACTTGGTTCCCTATGCCAGCCAGTGTTGGGACACAGCACTCCAGGGAGAACCACTGCCAGAGCACATCTGGCACGGTGCTTATAAAGTCACCAGTGTGCTGGAGGTCACTAAGTACATTGCCTGACAGAGAGAGTTTTGTCAATGAATCATGATAACAATTAATTCAAGTAAAAATGGTTTCATGGTTGAGTATTATATTAAAATATTTGTTTTTAAAACAAGATGATGTATGTTAAATTATGGTTTTAATTTAAAACTCTATGTTATTATAATTGACGGTATTGACTTGAGACTTGGAGGGGCCCTGGTGGCCATTGAGACATCACACTACAGTGACCCATGCACACCCATGTTTATAGCAGCACAGTTCATGATGGCTACACTTGGAAGCGGCCTCTATGTCCATCATCAGATGAACGGATGAAGAAAATGTGGTCTTTGTTCACAGTGGAGCAGAACTCTGTCATAAAGAAGGGTACAGTCATTTGTAGAAAAATGGATGCAACTTGAGACCGTGATGTTAAGTGAAATAGATCAGATACAAAGCTTAAAAATCTTATGGTTTCTCTAATATAAGAAATCTAAAGTATAAATAAATTAAAGAGCAAAGAAAAAAAAAAGGATAGCTAATTAGAAACAGGGCGATAGATATTTTGCAAATGGAAAGGGGACCAAGACAGGGAGGGAGGGGTGATGGGAGGAGGGAAGGAGACATAAAAAGAATTAAGATATTTTGTCAGTCAGTACTCACTAGAGAAACAGATTTAATGCAAGATATATAAATATATAAGGATTTACGAGATCAGCTTACAGTGGCCACGCACAGAGTCAGGTGTGGAAGAGTGCAAGGGGGCCGCCCGCACTGGGGATCCGAAGGGTCCAGTCGAAGTCCTGGAGCCCACTGTAGTGTCCCCAGAGAGTCCGTATCAGGAGGCAATGGGTCTGCGCCAGAAGACAGGAGACGACGTCCAAGGCAAAAGCGAAGGCTGGAGCGCCTTTGAAGAAACAGAGGCAGCCTTCCTTCTTCATTTCCCTTTGTACCATTCAGGCGACAAGTCTACCCAGGGTGGGTCTTCTGTCTTCAGCAAATCCCTTCAGCCACACTCAGAACTATGCTGATCTAATTAGTTGGGCGTTTTTTACTCAAGTTGACAAAATCAGTTAACTGTCACAGACGTGTTCTGTAAACGCACCAACTCCCCGGACGAGCGTAATCACTGTGTACTGCAAGCATGGTGCTAATAAAAATACAATTTAAATGACAGTGTAGGTCATGCTTGGAGGACGCAGCAGACACCTCAGGAACAAGTAGCCAAGGTAGACACAGAAACCTTGGCACCCTGTGGGTCACTGACAATGTCAAGTCATAGCGCGACACAGAATGTGACGGGGCATCCTGAGCGACAACGGCGAGGACCACACAGGGAAGAAGTCAGAGGCACGATTTTGGCCGGTAGCCAGCGAAGGCTCAGAGACCAGAAGAACTCTGGAAATGATGGAAAGATGGGCTGTGGCCACGACCATCTCTGTGCATAAGGATTATTTTAAAGTAGAGTCTCGCATCAGCCACCATGACAAGGGGAGGGGCTGTAGAAGGGACCCAGGTGCTGTTTCACCCAAAGAAAAAGCTGCTGGGAGCAGCCCGACCTTTAAACTAGAGAAGCTACGGATTTCTGTACCGCTCAGGCTGTGGACGGGGGAGGGGAGTCTATTTGTGGGTGCCACGAAGAAAGGGGACACTCTAAAAGCTCACCTGAACTGACAGCTCACAGAATACACTGCAATATCGGGGTAAAGATAGAATCTTCCCTCGGGTTTGAAAAACAAGTTCTTATTCACATTTTCTATTTTCCCATTAACATGAAAATTGCCTAAGAAGAGTAGAAGAGACTCCAGGGGCTCGAGGATTTTTTATGCAAGCCTTCGCCCTCTCACTTCTGGTTGTCGTGTGTCCTTGTGTGTGCACGTGCATGCAGGTGTGTGCACATGTGCGTGCACACACGTGTGTGGCCGTGCAGTGTGTCTTGGGAGATGGACAGCCACGTGTGCACACACGGATTGTGTCCCCAGCATGGACTCCCTGGACCAGAAGTCCTCTTGGTGCTCAGCGCGCTGAGCTTTCCACATGCACCTGAGGCTGCCAGAGAGACAGCTGCGTTCGGGCTGCAAGGAGACCTAGGGGCATCAGCTTATTTGGGGAGGCAAATTATATGCGATCTCCTTGGAATTTCTAGTGTGAGGAATGCCAAGGGGCCTCCTGTCCAATTGCTTGTTATATCACACATTCCCGAAAAGCTTACGCTCACATTACTGCCCCGTTCACTGTAGACCGCCAGACGGTTGTCACCCATTTCCAGGCACAAGCAACATCTGAAAGCTGCTTTCTCAACTATTACACTGTCTTTAGAGCAGGCAGGAATTAGGCTCAGGGAGGATGACAGTTGGCTTGATGAGCCAACAACCTGGGCCACAAAGTGCCCAGACATCCCATAAAACATGACCCTGACGGTGGACTGAGCAAAGCAGAGGCCTCCCCAGTGTGGTGGGCCTTGTGCTATCAGGTGAAGGCTGCAAAAGAACAAAATGTGGAGAAGAGGGCCTGGCCCCTGCCTAACAGCTGAGTTGGAACATAGATTGGTTCAAAATGTCAGATGAGGACCAGCGCTTACTCTTTCCTCCTCTCAAGCCTGCAATTTTTGCACTGACACTCAGCTCCCTGGCTCTCGGGCCTCCAGACAAGGACTGGAGCGACACAGGGGTCTCTAGCATCTCCAGTGAGGCCGCTGCAGGATGGGGGGCTTCTTGGCTTCCATGTGACACAAGCCAGTTCCTGGTGATACGTCTCTGCCTCTGTGAGAGTGAGTGTGTGTGTGTACATGTACGTGTGTGTGTGTGTGTACATGTACGTGTGTGTGTGTGTGTGTTTGTGTGTGTGTGAGTGTCCTGTAAAGCCTGATTCTCAGCAGAATTCCTGATGCCGGAGAAACGGAAGAAAGACACATCTCATGTGACTGTTTACCCCGACTCTGCCTCTATTTCCTCAGCATGCAGTGGGAGCCTGGAGGGGTACCTGGTACTATTGGGTACCTGGCTGCTCCCCTGCACTGGTGCACTGTTAGACCCTGCGCCCAGGAGGGGTTCACCTCCGCCTGTGCCCCCTTGTCCAGCCCTCGCACTGTCCGCCTCCTGTGTCTGGGGCTACCCGACCCCTACCCAGGGAGCCTCAGTGGGGAGAAGGGAAGCAGCAGAAGGGGTCCCAGGAAATGCTAGGGAGACGCTCAAGACAGCTCTCCCTCCCTGGTTCTTACTGCCTCCCTCCTCAGAAACAAACAAGTTAGAGGCACAGAGACCACACACACGCGCGGGCGTGCGCACAGCACTCCTGTGTGCCTTATCGGATGACTTTCCTCAGCTGCCCCTGAGTGGTTCTGCACCAGTGCTCCTGGTGCCCAGCCCCCTGGCAAGGGTCCTAAGGAACACGACCCCACAGGTTTCGAGAATTCCTCAGTAATCGATGCCATCTGTTGTACTACAGACTTTCTGCTCCTTACAGAGGTGGCTCCTTGCTTTAATGGAGGAGGGAAACATGTAGAAAATGCAACACAGAACCAACAGCCTGACGGCAACACAGGTGGGGATGCAGAAAACACTCAGGGTCGATCAGAAGATCGCAAACCGATCTGTTCCTGCAGAGGCAGGGCTGGTCGAGCTGAGCCGGGGTTTACACTCAGTGGCTTCTCTGTTTTACACCACCCACATCTTAATAGCAAACATGGACTTCAGTGCATCCGAGGGAACCTCCCCACGTGAACAGCGTTCATTAATATGTGACACCTTGATCCATAACCAAATCAACTGGGAAAAAAGTCATTGCACCGTCAATCATATGAGAGTCAGAGTCACGCTGAAAACCCAAGACCTGCAAATAATAGCTGTGACTGTGCCTAAAGGACACTCGTTACGCACCTGCACTCCAGTGGGGCTGTCAGGTGTCTCGCCTGGCAGGTGGGGCCAAACCTGTCCCCATGACGAATCCGTGCCCTCGCTGTCATTTTCCAATGCCAGAATTAACTGGCATATCAGCCTGAATGTGTGACACCTACAGACCTCGCTTAACCAGAGTGGTGCTTCTACCACTGACATGTGAAATATAAATAAAAACAGGTGGCGATTCTGGCATGGATTTGTTGATTTTGGATGGTTGCAGCTCCCGTGAAGGTCATTTCCTGGGTAATTGAGTCTGGAAATAGTAATTTGCCATTCACAAATCACCACCGTGTGCATCGCTGTAATGATCTAGTTGGGATCAAAGAAAAGGCCCTTCCGGTCCTATTCAATACCTGGACTTCCTTCAACAAAAACACACGCACACTCCTTCACTGCTCTTTCCCAACAGGCCCACAATGAAGGTGGTAGAGTCCAGAATGTCAGTGGCACAGGCAGGATTTCCCCTCCCCAGGCCACCCAGTGCCGGTCAGCCTGAGACCGCCGCTCAGCCTGGCTCTCAGGGCCGTCTTGGAGGAAACCAGACGTGGCCCTTCTCTAGATGGAGTGTTGTTACCATTTCAGTTCTGTGTCCTCCACCCATAATGAGAAAGATGGAAAGCTGGAGGCTGGTATTTCAATGGTGCAGCACTGAGATACCCTGAGAGGTATCACTTCCACGCTTACATATTCTTAGACAAATGGATAGAGAATCATGAAGCCTTTGCACTCATCCAAAGTGGATTAGGCTCTGGTTTTCAAGAGCAATAAGGGAAGTAGAGTCACATCGGGGTGCAACATGCAGGGGCCACTTCAGGATCTTCGCTTGTTGTCTTAGTCTCTTTCTCGTTGCTGAGACACAATACTTGCCACTTGTGACTTCAGGAGGAGAGGTTTATCGTGGCTCACATTTCAGCCCATGGCCAGCTGGCTCCAGAACAGAACAGCATGGCAGAGGGGCCTAGTGGAGGAGGGCTGCTCACAGCATGGCGGACAGGAAGCAGTCAAGGGAGGCGTTCAGCAGGGAGATGAACCCTCCGGGCCACGCCCACAGTGACCTGACTCTCCCATCCGATCCCACCTCCTGACAGGAAGTCAGCTGTGATCCAGTCACCCTCCAGAAGCCCTGGGACTTGTACAAGCATAATTCCAGGCTCCACCTGGCAGAGAGCGCGCACACAGAAAGAATTAGAGATGAACACAAATACTCGCTGTGGGCTCATCCACAAACTCGGCTCACATCACCTGCTCCGCGTTTTGTATATTAAGCTCCATTACTTTTTGAATTTTCCTATAAGCTAAATCAGAAGGCACATTTCATTCTGGCTCACTTTTCACCTGTTCTCTCCCTTGCTGACATAAACGTGGGCCCGCGCAGGTGTGATTCTGAAAAGGAATCTGACAAACCTCACGGGAGACAAAGTTTCCTTACTTTCTCTTGATGGTCAAGAGCAATTTAAAAATACTCATAAGCCACAGATTTTCAGCAGTGTCTGAGCCACTTTGCTGTCACTGAGACAAAATACCCAACACCCACAGCTTAGGAGAGGAGAGGGCGATTTGGGCTCGTAGTCCACGGTCAGCTGGTTCCCAGGCAGAAAAGCATGGCGGAGGGAAAAGTGTGCAAGCCGTGGCATCCAGGAAGCAGGGAGAGAAGGGAGGAGCCAGGGACAAGGATGCACCCTTCCGGGTCACACCCGGTGACCACCTCCAGCCAGGCCCACCTGGGCGAGTCCACTGATGAGAATAGTGTCCCAGGTCCAATCACCTTATATGAGACTTGGGGAGACATTTTAGGGTGAAACCGTACAAGCAGTTTATTTTATTTTATTGAAACGCTCTTCACATTACAGTCCGTTACACTTGTATAGTTCCCACATGGATAAAGTACCTCCCCTCACCACTGACAAAAGAGCTGCGCTACAAGAAAAAAGAAAGAAGCCCAGTGACACAGATGTGCCTCCTGAGTTCTGAGGACCAAAAGTCGCCTATAAGCCTGGGGAAAGAAGCACACAGGGCTCTGTCCCCCCCTCCAAGCCCCTGCCAAGGCCACCTCCCACACATGGGCGAGCCAGGATTCTGGCCGTCCTGTGAGCCTGTGCAGGCATCTTATTTCTTCCACACCGGCTCTTCGTTCTCTTTCACAAGGAGGACAATGACCACAACGCAACCCATACATCCTCTACGTACAGGTGCCAGCCCTTGGACAAGATCCTGAACTTTTCTCAGCCTCAATTTCCTTCCTATTGAATAAAGATAGTACTGTGGGTTGTGTCGGCAGGGTGCTAGGCAGCTTCAGAATTCCGGGAAGGCCCGGCCACACCCCTCCGAGTGACCCTCTGGCCCACCCCCCCACAAGGCTGGGCGTGTGGGGGAGGACAGCCTGTCCTTATCTGTTCCTCTGCACACGCTTCCTGTCCTCTATTCTTATTTCTCCTTGTAATGTTCCTTTTTTATTCCTCCTAGCCTCTTTATTTAAAGTCAGCAAGTAAGAATAAAGTAGACATCAATGCAGAAAAGAACACAAGTCATAAGGGCCCCCTGGACTTTGGGAACACATCCGGGACACCAGAACTCAGCTGGAGCAATGGGTCATCAGCAGCTTCCCAAAACCCCACACGTGAAGCCCCTCACTAAAGCTTCATCCGTTCTGACTGAGCTCACAGAGGTCAATTTGCCTGGATCGTGCAGCATGAGCTCTTGAATGTCCAGTTTTACTCATTCAGCGTCATAGTTGTGACGGTCCCCTCATTTGCTGATTCTGTTGCTGCATAGCGGGGTCTGCAGAGGCTTCCGCAAAGGGCCTGCTATGATTTAGATAGGTGGCGATTTAGGAAGGTGATTGGATTAAGGGACTTGTAGCTGACAGCTGTCAGGAGGGAGGTGGAGTCTGATCAAAGCGGCAGTCACAGGGGGCGTGGCCTGGAAGGGTCTCAGGCTCTCCCAGCCCCTCCCTTCTCTCCCTGCTTCCTGTTCTCCATGGCACAAGCAGCTCTTTTCCGCCAGGCCCCTCTGCCATGCTGTCCTGCCTTAGAGCCAGCCAACTACGGGCTGAATCTTCTGTAAGCCACAATAAGCTTCTCCTCCTTTCAGTTTAGGGTGTTAGGGATTTTTGTCCCCGGGACAGAGGAAGTGACTGGGACAGGACCACTGCTCACTCCCCAGCCTCATGAGGCCGATGCTCAGAGCTTACATCGGAGCACAAGACGCGTCCACAGGGGATACACAGGCGCGTGGCAGCTGCTGGCTTCCAGTAAAATGGCTCACAGATACTGACATCTGAACTGCACATAATTCTCCCAGGATACGAAATGTTGTTATAGTTTTAATTCTTTGAGAAAATTGTGCATTAAAAACTTAAAAACCTTTCTTAGTTTGCGGACGGGAGCTGCAGGTTGGCATCCGCAGGCTCAGGCCAAGTTGCCGTCTGTTGTCTGCAGGCAACCACTCTGAGGGTGCTTCCTTCCCATCCCTAACCCACTAACAGAAGGTTTCAGTTAAAGCTGACACACTGTTGTTTTTTTTTTTTTTTTTAAGTGACAGTGATAATCCTGAGTCTCAGTGAAAATGAAAGCCATTAATTTTGAAAAAGTTGATAGTTGGGGGAAAAACCCTTCACTTTATTTTTCAGCCAATATCTAATATCTCGAAAGATATGGAAATGCCCTTCAGAAAATCCCCCAATGCCTATGGTTTTATTCTCCCTTTACGGAGTCTGCTGTATCTCAGGCATGAAGCTCGCTCAGGAGCAGAGGGGAAGACCTCTCGGTTGCTGTCGCCCTAGTGCTGGGCCTGCGAGGGGTCACCTCTCAGGTGGCCCTGTCTTCTGCCCTGATTCCCAGCATGCCTGGGGCCAACTGGGCTCTCGGGACCTCTATGGAAAGAACAGCTAAAAGTTCAGGCTTCACCTTACAAAGGACAGCAGTGAACATAGCCTGCCGAGGACTAGAAACTCGCTCCAAAGATAGGTGAGCTGCTGTTTTTGTTGGTTTTTTTCACATACTTTATCCCATCATTTGCGTGACTTCCCTGAAAACACAGCCAGAGTGGTGCTGTGAGAACACCAGTCACTGTCACAAATGCTGTTCCCACCAGGCAAACAAAGCTATCGGGTCGGAGACATCACAATGATGCGAGGCAGCGTGTGGTTGGTGGCGGTGGGTGTTAGAGACACCCACACGAGAACTCGAGGTGAAACACATTTGTATGGCTAGGACAGACAACAGAGGCCTTGGGGAGGGCCAGGAGGAGCTTTGCTTTGGGAATGAACACAAAGGACACAAGAATGTGTGGACGTGAGTCTGAGGGGACTTCCCTCTGGGGCAGCAAAGGCAGGATGAGGTCAGGGGTGGGTGGATTTTGAAGATGGAAGAGTGGCGGATTGATAAAAGCAATGTATCAGGAGTGATTGAAACAAAGGCTGCACTAAGGATGAGTTGGTGAGAAAAAAATGAAGGCAAATGAGTCAGCCCAAAAGGCAAGAAAATAAATACAGATGTGAAGCGATAAGATTGTAACAGCTATGAAAATAGAAAGTCACAGACTAGAGATACGTGGCAGGTTACAGAGGAGAGGAATCAAGTATTCAATTGTGTGTTTTTTCAGTGTGGATGCATTGGAAAATGTCACTCTCATTGCCAGAAGTAGGAAATCTGGGATGGGAGCTGATTTTAGCAGGTAAAGGAGTTTGTTTTTAATAGTGTGGAATAGAGGCACGAACTCACGGTGGTTCCACATCGAATAACAACTTGGATTTTCCAAAGGAAATTTTATAGTCGAAGGCAGGGGATCAGAAATGATAGCTCACAGACCAATCCTGCCTGCTGAATGTTTTTATAAATAAAGTTTTATTGGAGCGCAGCCTGCACAGTCGTGCCCATGTTGCTTTCCACTCCTTTGCCACTGCAATAAGAGAATTGAGTAGCTGCACCCCAGACCACAATATGCTCTGAGCTCGCTGGGGAAAGTCTGCCACCCAGGGTCAGACGTTGCCCAGGGGGATGAAAGGCAAGCCCAGACTGGCACATGAGCATCACAGAGCAGGGTGATGGGCCAAGCCCATCTCAGTCTGGCAGAGCCAAGCAAGCCCGCTAGGAAGAATCGGGGGCTTCAGGTGCGAGACTGAGGGCCTCTGTGCTGAATGAAGGGAAGGTATGTGCCGAGACCCTCTGTCCACAAGGGGCTGTCAAAAGACTGATGGGGGGCCGGTGAGATGGCTCAGCGGCTTAAGCGCCTGCCCGGCAAGCGCGAGGGCCCGAGTTCGACTCCCGGAACCCACATACGAAAAAGGGGCCGGTGATATCGCTCAGCGGCACGGGCGCCTCCTGGTGCTCGAGGTCCTGAGGTCGACCCCCTGGTACCCACCAAAAAAAAAAAAAAAAAAAAAGACTGATGGGGGGCCAGCACGGGTCTCAGGCAAGACTGAAAACATGGCTGAGGGTCGCTTCCTGTCCTTGGCCAGCTCCACTGCAGGCTTTCATTCTCCCACGTATGATTTATTTTATTTTTATACAGATTGGTGGTTTTATTCTGGCAGATTGTACATGCACATAGCATACTTGGATCATTTCCCCCCTTTCCCTGCCCTCCACCATAGCCTCACTTCTGGGGTTCAATGGGAATACTGTATTTCACTCTCACCCGTGCTTCCTTCTCTTCCAGGGCTCAGCACACCTGCACTTTTGCAGGGGGGTTCCCCACCTCCGACAGATGAGTCCTATCTGGCGTCCCAGTGGCCTGTACTAGAGACCCCTGCTGTGTGGCTGAACCTGCCCCAGCATTGTCCCATGTGTCTACACAACCAGTCCTGCCAGTGGCCCCATGGAGTGCTTACAAAAGGGGATCCCCTTTCAACATATGGCCAAACTGGGGTGCAGAGAAGTGAGGTGATGCCTCATGGTCAAGGGTCCAGCAAGGATGAGGGCTGAGCTCCCAAGGACCTCTCCACAGTTCCTGCTCTTCTCCTTCGCTCCTGTCCAGCCTTGGCTGTGAGATCTCAAGCTCCTGGAAAGCAAAGACCACCTGGGCTCCAGCTTTTACTGACCCCAGCAAATAGGACATCACGTCACACAGCGGGGGCTCAGTGTGATGAAGAGCAAGCAGTGAGCCCTGCACACTCGGACCAGGACCTCTCCACAGTTCCTGCTCTTCTCCTTCACTCCTGTCCAGCCTTGGCTGTGAGATCTCAAGCTCCTGGAAAGCAAAGACCACCTGGGCTCCAGCTTTTACTGACCCCAGCAAATAGGATGTCATGTCACACAGCGGGGGCTCAGTGTGATGGAGAGCAAGCAGTGAGCCTGCACACTCGGACCAGTGGGCAGGTAGAAGGGAAACAAAGCAAGACGAACCAAGTGAGCCCATAGGTCTATAAGCCAACGCCCAATGCGCAGGCCGTAGTGTGAATCTGAGATTGTAATTTAGGGTATTAAATGCAGTCTTACAAATTACACTGAGTTCAACCTGATGGGACATTGGGTTAGAATATGGCAATAAGAGGGTATACATTATTTTAAAGAATAAAGCAGGTTACTCAACTCGTGAGTTGAATTATGTCACCCAAAAGCCATGTTGAAAACTTAAAACTCCCTGTCCCTGTGACATGACCTTATCTGGAAATAGGACCTCTACAAATGTCCTCCAGTTGGGGTGAGGACATTGGTCACTGGATTAGACATCAAGCTTGAATCCAATATGGTGGCCATCCTTAGAAATAGAAGTGAGACACCTGGAAAAGCCACGTGATACAGAGGCAGAGATGGACAGATGCAGCTGCCAGCCTGGAATGGCCACCAGGAGCAGCCGCAAGAGCAAAGAGGGAGGGCACCCAGAGCTCTGCCTTGAAGTGGGGTTCTAGCCTCCAGCATCCAGTTGCTGGTGCTTTGTTCCAACAGCCCAGAAGACCCCAATATCTGTGGAGAAGATGGAGCTGTGCTTTGAGGAAATCTGCAAGCCAGGGAGGGGGTCAGGCATTTTCTTGAGCAGGATGCGGTAAAGACCAGAGAGTCTCCTCATAGGGCTGGGAACATGGAAACCATCCACTGGAAAAAGACGGCAAACTGTGGCTGTGGCTGAACTGTCAAGTCCTACACATGGGCAAGACAGAGAAATGACTGGAGACCTCGACTCCGCACACCTGTGGGCCAAAGGCAGACTTCCTGGCACATTCCTGGCTCACCATGCTGAACATCCACCGCCTGGGTTTTGGAAAAAGGATTAAGCTTGGCTACTGGTGTGGGAAAGGGAAGAAATGGGACCTTTAGGAGGCGGAGACCACAAAGCAAAGGCTTTTCCAAGTCACATGGACACTTAGGCAACAGCAAGCAGTGGGAGGGGTTCCAAGGAACAGAGGGGGTCCCCCGGGAGGAGAGTCAGGAGGTGGCCCCCAGGACGCACTGTGATCAGGCAAAGGTGCTGAGGCCTGAAAACACAGGGCCGCCTGCCACCAGCCTCTGGTTCAGCCTGTGTGCAGTTTACAAGTATCTTGTGCGAGATGGGCTTGGACCTGAAGACAGGGATGGAGCAAAAGATGGAGCTCTGCGATAGCTGCCACAGGGTTTCAGTTCAATGACCAAAGACAGCAAAATAGAGTTTTTAGCCATGTTCAAAATGCAAAGGAGAACCAAAAAAGTGGGCCAGACGCAGGACTGGGCACTGTCTTTGGCCTCCTGGGGAACTTGGGGCACTCTGGGACCCACCTTGGCCTGACTGCACTTTCCATTTGGAGAATGGGGAGATGCGTGGACCCATCCCCACCCCCAGGGTGGCACGCAGGAAATGCAACTGGTATCATGTGCAGTGCTTGCCAAGATCTGCAATGCACTCACTCCTGCAGTCGCTGATGATCAGAACAGCCCAAAGCACGGTAGGGAGCAGCTAAGAGAAGCTGCCACTATTTCGACCTGGATGTCCCTCTAAGGTGTACGTGTTCAAAGCCTGGTCCTACCTTGGTGCTATGGGTGACAGTGGGAACTTTCATAGGTGCAGCCTCTGGTCTGTGCCCTCCAAGGGGACCGTGGCATGCTGGTCTCTCCTCTTTCTCTTGCTTCTCGACCTCCACGAGTGATCGGCTTCCCCACGCCCGCATGCTATTTTGTGCCACCTGGGCACAGGCTCACAGCAACAGGCTCATCCCACCAAGGACAGAAACCTCCAAAGCTGGGATGCAGAATAAACATTTCCTCTTTATAAGCTGATTGTCTTGGATACGTTCTTACAGTTATGCAAGACTGACTAGACCACAAAATTGTTCAACATTATGATAAATATACACAAATATATGCCCCCTTGAAAATCAATGTCTTAGGCATTTTTCTCATTGCTGAGACAAAATACCTGACACCCACAAGTTAAAGGAAGGAAGGTTTATTTCAGCACACAGTTTGTAGAGGTTTCAGTCCATACTTGTCTGGTTCCAAGGCAGGGTGGCATGGCAGAGTGGCATCGAAGAGGAGAGACAGTCCATGGCAAAGTAGGCAGGAAGCAGCAAAAGCAGAGCAGCAACCTGCCCTTCCCTTTTATCTCTTCCAGGCTACCCACCCTTTGGGTGGTGCCACCCACACCCAGGGTGGGCCTTCCCATTATCCACACCCAGAACTATGCCAAACCAATCCATGGACTAAATTAGTAATCACACCCTGAATCCTAGTATCACACCTTTAATCCCAGCATCACACCTTTAATCCCTGCATCACATACCCTAGATCTAGCCACCTCCAAAAAGCCCCACCCAGAGCACACGAGGGTTTGGGGGGACATCTAGATACCAGCCATAATGATCAATAAATAAAAATGGTAAGAGAATGTGCTCATAACTGCCTACACTGTGGGCTCTTATGTGGAAGAAGGAAATTGTTTTTTATGTGATTGTAACATGATCCTCAATATCATCCCTAAAGTTAAGCTTTAGAGGTATTTTTTTGCTAAATATTTGAATATTCTTCCCCGGAAGCCACTTGGGATGGTCCTGTCCATTTGTCTGTATCCATTCTAGCACATCTGTGGGGAAAGGCTTTCTTTTTAGTAGTCAGACTTATATTCTTCGGCTACTGCAAATGGTTAGAGTTAAGTATTTCATTTGTGTTGTTTCGAAATGTGTTGAACAGTCTTTCCGTCCGCAGGACGACCGCGGCTAATCGCCGTCTTGTCCTGAGGGGAGAAAAGGCTCTCCTAGCCCAGTGGGTGGGTGTGAACTAGGTCGAATGGGGAATGGAATGAAAGAAGCACTGAGAAGGCAAAGTAAGCGTCTGTTCTAATTACGGGTGTGCATGTCGACAACTCAGGATGCAGATGGATCGTGCTCTGCCCACCTCACTCAAGTGTTAAACAAAGACTGCTTCAAAATAAAAAGCCATGAGTGTCACCCAGCCCCCTGAGGACTGGCGTTTCATTTTGAAAGATGTGATTTTCTTCTGTTCCCTGTGGCCTGTCACCAACCTGTTGACGCACTGTATGGAGGACTTTTGTTTATGATCCTCACGGTTAACCATTCACCGAGGACTGAGTCCTTTGTACCTAGCACTGTCAAGCATTTGTTTAGACTGCCTTTGACCCTTTGTACCCGAGTGCCTTGGAGCCTTCTGAAAACAGCCATTCGGGGTGACCGTGGCCCTGGCCCTTGCTGGAATCTCACAGCTCTGTCCCTGCTACAAAATGACACTCTCAGCCATAACAGTCAATTCATCTTCACCCCGGGGTTAGCAGATTAATCCCGAGTTGCAGGTAAGGCTTCCGATGTGTAGCTTTAAAATTTTGTCTTAGAGTGAATGGTGACTTTACCGCCAGGGAGTTCTGAAAAGTATGCAAAGTAAAAACTAAGAGCAAGCTGGCCCAGGTCACGCTCCTCTCTGCTTTGTGTGTGACAATCAAAGTCCTCCCCAGCACAGGGCAAGGAAGGGGGCCGTGTGTCTGATCACTTAGTGACCGGGGGACTTGGCTTCCCCAGCCCAGCCGGGTCCAAAGGCAGAGCAGCTGTGGAAGCCTGGCCGTGCCCTGTCTTATCATTCACCACTGAGACACCTGTCCCAGGAGCAATGGTCTCCAAGTTAACCTCGCCTCCTCCACTCAGCCAGTCACCAAACATGTATTGCAAGGCTATGAGTGAAGTATTTTGCCATCGTTAATCAGGGTGGTCCGTGACCTCCAGGAATTCATAATCTAGCAGTGGGCGTCAACAGGCACACATTTAACTTGAAAACAGAGTTGTAAATGTGCAGGCCACGTGCCCGAGGTGGATAACGATGCCAGGAGTTCAGAGTAGGGCTCTGTGCGCTGGTGTTCAGGAGCCTTTCCTGGGGGTGGGGGGTGGGGAAGAGTTTGGAAGAAGGAACCGGTCATTCAATCTTTTTTATTTTATGAAAAAAAGGTAAAACAAAATTTCATAACAAAATAATAGGAGAATAACCACAGTTAATACATTGCATATTGTTATCTTTAAAGTAGTTGCTCAGAGTACAAGATACGGGCATAAAAATTCTCCAATCAATATTAGCACAAACCTTCCTTATCAATGAACTAGGAGGCACTAAGAGTATAACTGACTTGTGTTTTCCTCCCTTTTCCCTTCCATCCTTTCCCCTTTCCCCCATCTTAGTTGCTTTTTCCTTTTGAACAATTTTTTCCCATTTCACAATATCTATTGTACATTCCAGCCATTCAGTTTTGAAGGGGTAAAAACCTCAGCAAGGAAAGGTGTTCAATCGCAGGGCTGAGGATGCACCGAGAGGGCTTTGCTGGGCGGGAGGGCTCCCGCTCAGGGCTGGGTAGAGCGGAGTTGAGAGCTCAAGGGAGGGGGCTTCTCAACTCCTCTCAGCTGTGAGAGGAGGTGAAATGATGGGAAGAGAATGTGACATCGTTAAGGAAAACTAGAATATCTGTCTAAATGTTAGAAGAATGTTAGCAGACAGTGTGCCATGTTTCTACCTGTAGAACAATGTGATATTGACCGATATTATAACATTTTCATTCTCGAATTTAAGAATTTCCTTGGGCCGGTGAGACGGCTCAGCGGCTTAAGCGCCTGCCTTGCAAGCGCGAAGGCCCGAGTTCGACTCCCGGAACCCACATACGAAAAAGGGGCCGGTGATATCGCTCAGTGGCACGGGCGCCTTCTGGCGCGCGAGGTCCTGAGGTCGTCCCCCCGGTACCCACAAAAAAAAAAAAAAAAAAAAAAAAGAATTTCCTTACAAGAAAGCTGATGTTACCTGACCTCAGGGTATGCAAATCCACGTGAATAAACCAATCAAAAATGCCCTAAAACTTGAAACACCAGTGGTTTGACCTGCTACTCCTGCCCTTTCTGGCACCAACTCTGACTTCCTCAAGAGACGTAGGTGACGGTGGAGGTGTGTGCAGCCCCGTCCTGGGTCACCTCAGAGGTGGTGCCGTGGGATCTTCGGGTTCCCTAGGGAAGCAAGCTGTTAGAGCCAAAACTGTATACCAAGCCAAAGCAACAAGACAAGTGGAGTCTGCTGATATTTGCATTTTTGTTAAAAGTTTCCAAAAGTAGCAAGTGACCCAAAATGTCAAAGGAGCCTCCATCAATAAAGAATAGGGTGACATTCAAAGCAACATCCCACGTGCAGCACTGCACGAGCGCTGCGTGTGTGGGGCGTCACCTGCATCTGTCTGTGGGGCTCTGCTTTACCCGGGCTGGGGAGAAACCCAGTGAAGGTGGATGAAAACCGCCTGCTGCGTCCGCGTTCCTTTACGCCAATAAAAGCATTTTACAGCCACGTGACGTGGCCGAGAAAGAGGTTTCACTCCAAAGCAATCGTTTTCCAGGAAATGTTCTCCTCACGTTGGTCTCAGGTCAGCTGTCATTGTTTAAAGTCCTTGCTGTCACTGACTGCGGACAGAGGCAATGAAAGAGCACCAGCGGGGAGAACACTGGGAGGGGGGACAGGTGGTGCGCAAACGCAGCCACGAATATATATTTCGGAGGAATTTCCTGTGCTGAACACGCTTTAAAATGCTGGTGCTTATGTCGAAAGTGAAGGAAGAGGCTGAGTTGAGAAGCGAGGTGTGGACCCCAACTCTGAGGCCACTTTTACACGGGTCACACTGATCCAGGCCCGTGTTTACGACTGCTGGGTCTCGCGTGGAGAACACGTTGAGCAGGACTGCGTTCCAGAACGGGCTGTCTTCTCAAGCTGCATCTCCTCACAGGTAAAAGGATGCGGCTGGTGGAAGGTGCCCTGGAAGGACAGCTATAAAATGACAGTGCCTTTAATCCTTTCACCTCACACAGGCTCTTGGCCCTGGGAAACACCAAAGACATAGACAAAGACGAATCAGGAATGTCACTCCCAAGCCTGTCATCTGGTCTCCTACCCAAGCCATCTCCTACCCAAGAATCTCCCATCAGTTCACTCTATAAGCATCTTATTTATCGACACCTGAAGTGTGTTACACAAGGCCATCTGTGGAAGTACTGCTGAAATACATCTCTTATCATTTGCTTCATGTGACAAAGGATTCTTCTCAGATGTTTGAAAACACACAATTCCAACACATGAAAAAATAAACTCCAGTTGCTTTGTTGTCTTTGTTTATCTTAAAATTTTGTATTATTTTATCACAAGGGTAAATACACCTCAAGTCAGCCAGTTAAATCTTGATCATTTTGAAGAATTCATCAAGGCAAAGGCTTGAATTAGTTCCAAGAGCTCAGAAAGACTTTTCAGAACAATTGCGTTAAAATAGAATTCACGTACCATAAAATTCAATGTTTTAAGGTCACTACCTTCCAGTCATTATTATTTTACCCACAGAATAGTAAAACCATCACCACTATCTGTTATTATCCCAAAATAAAACATATTAAGTCACCCCCATTTCCTTCCAATGTGCCTCAGATCTCTTAGCAACCATGAATCCACTTCCTGTCTGGGGTTTATGTCTCCCTGACAACTCACAATGGAATAATACAATGCCACAAAGAAGGATAAACTAGAGTCATTTGTAGGAAAATGCAGTCACACAATCTGGGGCCTGCTGAGGCTCCTTTCACTTAGCATAATGTTTTCAAGGTTTACCCATGCAGTGGTGTGGACCAGAACGTCATCCTTTTCATAAAATCCCCAATAAATAGCCTCTCGCACAGATATAGCATATTCCATTTACCCACCCATCTACTGATGAGAATTTGACTTGTTTCCAACTCAGCCACTGTGAATAAGGCTGATAAGAACATTTGTGTACAGCTTTTTCTTGTGTAGACATGAGTTTTCAGTTCTCTTTAGCATATATCTAGCTGTAGAATCACCAGGTCATGCAGTAACTCTGTTATCATGCTTCAAAAACTATCAACCTCTTTTCGAAAGGGGCTGCACTATTTTACATTCCCACCAGCAATGGGTGAGGGTTCTGGTTTCTCTACATCCTCACTAACACTTGTTTCAGAAAGATTTTTGTGCAACAATACACAATACCTAAATCTTGGAAGCAGCCTGCATGTCCATCAGCAGATGTGTGGGTAAAGCATACACAATGGAGTACTACACTTCCATAAAGAAGAATAAACTAGAGTCATTTGTAGGAACATGGATGCAACTTGAGGTCATAATGTTAAGTGAAATAAATGAGACACACAAGCTTAAATGTCACACAGTTTCTCTCGTATGAGAAACCTAAAAATAAATAAAGAGCAAAATAAAAGAGAGACAGTAGGAAATAAGGTGATAGATCTTTCTCAAAGGGGAAGGTGGCCAAGAGATGGAAGAAACAGGAGAGAGGGGAGGTGAGAGGAGGGAAAAAGGCATTAAGGTACGTTGTGTGCATCGAGCATCTTCCCACAGGGAGTGTGAACACTACATACCACACAAGAACTAATAAAAAGAGATGATTTTGATCAAATATATGCATAAAATTTGAGAATCGAGATGCATGGCTGGTTCTAACACTAACAAGCCTGACCCCGGACAACGAGAATAAACAGAGCCGATAGATTATCCAAGGAAGAAATAACCAAGCCCCCACCCGCGGCGGCCGGCTCAGAGGGACAACCCCAGTGCTGTTTAAACTTCTCAGAAGCAGAGGAGAGTTCCGGTCTTTGTAGTAATCCTAGCATGGAGAGTAAAAAGGAAAAGAAATAGAAACATACTAATAAAAAGTAAAAACTGAAAAAAATAGGTAAC
Source organism: Erethizon dorsatum (assembly GCA_028451465.1). Taxonomy (NCBI): domain Eukaryota; kingdom Metazoa; phylum Chordata; class Mammalia; order Rodentia; family Erethizontidae; genus Erethizon; species Erethizon dorsatum. The sequence goes on from CM051824.1 coordinate 156,806,801, forward strand.
ACTGGGCTGTCAAGCAGAGAGGCAGTGGGGATAAGTATTTCTTCTTTAATTAGGTTTTATATAATAAATTTTCATCTTTGAAGGCCTATTTTCATTCCTATTGGTATATTAACTATTTTAATTGGGCTTCTACGAGGTCTCATTTTACTATTCAGTTTGCAAATGTGTGAGATTTATCTTTATTATTTATTGGATTATACATTTATGTCTCATATGGGATACTGAGGCCGATAGACACCATGTCAGGAAATTTTAGGTGAGATCGCTGACATACCTACTCCATTTTATGTCTGGTTGCTTCCTAAGATTACAGTGGAAAGGACATTTAAATTTAGTGTGATCATCTGGTATAGTTGGAGCTCCCATATTTATTGAGACTATAAAGCTTTGTCAATTGGTGCTTTTGAGCAAATGCTAAAGTGAATTTTGTACAGGCACAAAAGACACTCATGTTTTTATGTTTTTGTATGCAAATTCTTTTAGGGTATCAATGTTTTGTGTGTTTGTTACATATATATTAAGTTTAATAACATTCGCAGTGTATAAAAAAAGAAAAGGAAGATTGCCGTCTGCTTGCATTGTGAATAACGTGTCCTAGTTTCTAAGAATCTGCGAGCGTGATGCAAATGCTCGATGCTGACCTCGCACGGGAACGACAAAGCCTGTGTGTCCTGTTGCTCTGACGGCTCTGAAATCATGAAACCACTCTGCCCACCAGGGTTCTGTGACATGAATCTCTTGCCATCGTTATATACAGCGGGGGTCGCTTGAATTTCTCACACTCCTCCAGGGGTAAGAAGGGACATCATCCGGGCCCCACAGTGGACGTCCCTAAGGCTAAGAACGCAGTGACCGAGTCTGGAGAAAGCCAGGGGCAGGTCTCCCTTACAGCTGGGAGCTGAGGAGTTCGGCGTTGGCGTCCCTCCTCCCGGAGATTGCCTTCTGAGAGAGTCTGACTTCCAGTAAAGGCTGGGTATCTATCGTGAAGCCCGGGTCCACTCATCTGATGACGTTCTTTATAGTGTTAAGGGCTGGATACCCGCGGCGGGTGCGTTCCTCGGGCAAAACTCACATCCGCACCCCGTCCCGAGAGGATGAGGGGCAATCGAGGCCATGAGTCTCTGGGACTTTTTTGAATGCCACGCTCTCCGTGTGCCCCGGGAAGTCAGGGGGTGTTGCGCATGACCCCAAACACCTGAAGTTTTATGAAAATCTCTAATATGAAAATTTACTGCATGCTTTGGGCAGAGTTCAACATTGTGCATTATGGGGCTGGCCTAAGTGAAGGACGATGGGGTGATCGCAGACATGAATGCGGGTAGGAATCCAGGCAGGGCCTTACCATTTTAGGAGGTGAGTGCTAGGCAAATTATGTCGGGTCATATAAACCACGCACTGCTGTGTGATACCATTAAATTACACACACAAACATGCACACACGGATACACACACATTACTAGATACCGCCACCCATGCATTCCGATTCCCAGTCCATGCATCTTGACGTGTGTGGCAGGTCCCACCAAGTCTTGGTCCCTCAGCAAGGTCTGCTAGATAATTTAAATCATTGCTAAAATCACTAGATTATTCAATGCTCAAGTGTATTACTTTCAATTTTTTGATATTGAAAAATCAATTGCGCTGGATATGGAGTCAACGTCATGCACAGTGGCTGATAGATCTTCTTTTGTTTTATTTTTCCCTAAATGCCAATGCTGCAGGGTGGGCAGCTGGCTATGTTGTAGTACCCTCTGATGCGGGAGACGCTAGGGATAAATATCATATTCACAATACGTCAGAGTCACGCATCAGCACATTTTCATGAAATGAGAAGGTACTCACTATATTAGCTGTGTGAAAATGTGCTTTATTAAATGGTAGATTAGCACAGTCCTGCACTATCATAGGCTGCAGCGTGATTCTACATGTGGCCAACTCAGAAGGAAAGCTCTGGCCTTTCTAAATGCAAAAAATAGGCACTGCGAACAGTTCTACAATTCCACTTTTAAATGAGGCCATGAGAAAAACAACGCTCTGTGAAGGTAAAATGGAGAACACCTGGAAAGCAGAAGCTCTATAAAATTATTTCTAGCTTAATGTAACATCAAGAATCCATACTCTAACTAGCACATCACCCCGGAATACTATCTTCTATTCTGGTTGAATGGGGGGGTCTGTAGCCCCGGAGACTGTGGTGCGATCTACTTTTATCTCTAGGACACGGTGGCCATCTCCGCCTCCCACTGCCGGCTGAGATCTTCACGCCACGCGTAAGTAAGGAAGCAGTGCGATTTCTTACTTGCTAGGGGCACTGGAGAGCTGGCTCCATTTGGTGAAAGATCCCCATGAGAATTTCCTGGTTGCCTCAAGTACATTGCTAGAATTTGGTGGCATCTTTGTACATGGCCTCAACTTACCCAGGCTGTCTTTCAGAAACAAAAGGAAGATCCAAGAACAGCAATAGGCAGTCTGCTCTCCCGGAGGTCAGGGTGGAACTGAGAGCCCCTCCACCTCAGAGATCCCCAGCACTGAGCTCCAGCCCCGGCGCACACCTGTCCACGCCCTGTTCTCTCCCTACAGGGCACCAGAGGGCAAGGGGCAGGCCTGGCCATCTTTGTGCCTCCAGCATCTTCCTAAGGTACATATTTTATACATGTGTGACTATGGGTGGCCATCATCTGCTAGATCTTTGCAAAAGAAGGAGCTCTGTTTACACTCCCACTCCACATGCATGCAATGATGGTACCATACCCTTTGTATGGTTGTTTAGAGCAATAAATTACATGTGTGTGTACGTGTGTGTGTGTGTGTGTACACGTGTGTATGCACATGCACTGCCTGGCACTCTGACTGCTAATAAGACCTAATGGTAACTTTAAGGCAATGATCTGCTTAGATTGAAGTCGTTTCCACCAAATTCAAGTAAATAGGGTTCCTGGATATTATCACAAAGTTCCGACATAAGCTGGGTGCAGTAGCCTGGACTGTGATCCCAGCGCTCTAGGTGGAGGAGACAAGAGAACTTCAAGTCCGGCCCAGCCTGTGCAACAGCCATTTAGCAAGATCCTGTCTCAAAATTAAAATAAGAATAAAAGTGGGCTGGGGGTGTAGCTCAGTATTAGAAGGCTCCTGTATTTTTTAACCCCCAGTAGTGAAAAAAAAAATCAACATATTTACCTTCCTTATAAAGTCAATTGACTATAATGTAAGCATGCAGCTTTACTAAAATACATTATTAATTTAGTCAATAATCAGTGTTCAAACAAACCCCTCGGCATGAGTCTCCAGTCCTTCTTTTGCCTCTAGCTACCGATAATAGCAGAGGAGACGAACTAAAAGGGTTTGTTCCCAGAATGTCTGCATTTGACCTGTTTACGTGTAATTACGTTGTCCATTGTGCAAGTAACTCACTGCAGCCATCTAGGTTAGAAGTTTCGTCACTCTCTCCCTGGTTCAACACTGAGATACGTACCCTGGAGTCTCCCAGTGAATATTAATTGAACCAAAAATTTAAAAAATAAAAACCTGCACATCTTTGCAAACTCAAGCCTCTTCCACATTTTAACTTGATCGTGTAATCACGTACAATTTACAGATGAAAAAAAATCAGTGGTGAATCAATTTTAATTATCTTCCCATTATGAACATTACAGGCTTGATAGGATTTAGGTATTTATCTTTCAACTCAACCTAGAAAGTGATCTAAATGTGAGCATCTCTCTAAATTTCCCATTTCGAGAACCTCTAATTAAAGTTCAGGTAGCCTAGTTGGAATCCTCACTCTACCTAATTCAGTGGCCTGGTAAATATGGATGTGGAGGTGCACAGGGAGCCTCAGCTTGGTCTGGATTTAAAAGATGTAGCTCACAAGTAGTCAGTGGGAAAATGCGTGCTGTGCATTTAGGGTGGGGTGTGATTTGAGGGCCGCCCAGGGGATGGGTTGAGCACACTGCCAGGTGTCTGGGTGGTCATGAAGGGTGACCTCCGGTTCTGTGTCTGGTCCCTGCCCCTCCTAGCCACCAGGAACTAAGCAGCTTTGCTCCCCCATGCCCTTCAGCCATGCTGTTCCTGCCAGCATACCATGGACTGAGTCCCCTGAAACTATGAGCCACATTAAGTCTCTCCTTCTTATGTTATGGGTGTTGGATATCGTGTCCCAGCAACAGGAAACCTGAGCAATACAGGTGCAAGCTCACTTTCATTCCTGGACTTCCAGCACTGAAGGTTGACAGTTGGACTTGAGTGTGTGGCTATGAAGAGGACCCCCAGAGGAGTGGTCATTCTTCAAAGCCAGTCACCTGCATTGGCCACTGACAGGCCACCTCCAGGCACAAGTCCCTACCCACCACCCCTAGCATGAATGTCATTTTGTTCTCAGGAGAAAATCTATTTTTTTTATCTGGCTGGTCACCATGATTTTGTAGGCACAAACTGAGACCTCTATTTACCTAAGAATAAACCTATGCGTGAAAGAGTCTTATCAGAAAATCAGACTCACAGGTTCCAAATTTAATGCATCAGTACAGTGCTGTATCTGCTTTATTCATGGGACCAGTTGAGTTTGGCATGATAAGGGCAATTATTATGTAGGAAAACCTCAACACCAACTCTCTTGCTTATTTTCTTTCTGAATTGAAAAGAATCTAGGTAAAAGTGGCTATTCACTGAATTCCACCAATGGGCAAGGGGAGTTTCTTTGGGATATCAAGAAAGAGTAGTGATTTTTATTTGCATCATTTGAAAACAACTTGAAAATGGTAAAAGCCCAAGCCCAACATAAAGGATTCTAACTATATAGAAAGAGGTTGTGACAAATGGCACGTCCCTGGATAGAGGCTCAGGAAAAGAAGCCGCATGTGTCATTTTACTGTGGGTCCTCAGGCAGCCAACAGCCCTGGCCACTGCCACCTCTCCCCACTATTTGTGTATTTCTATTTGCATGAACCCACTCAGAGCTCAAGTTAATGACGGCACTTGGGAAAAGAGGAATGTCCTGAATGCAAAGGCTCAGCAAACCGTGGATGAGTTTCACTGTATGATCAGTCTCTCTTCCCTCCTCTCTAGAGCCAGAGAATGAACATAGGGAAGCTGCAGTGACGCAGACGTCACAGCCTTGCATGAGCCAGGGACTCAGCCAGCAGGTGACGGGAAGACAGCGTTCTGCTCAAGAAGGATTTGTATCCCTCTCTGTCCCCCAGCCAGCCTTTGTCACTGAGTGACATGGCACCTCTCTGCTATTTCCCATTTGACTATCACCCCCTAGGTAGAGCTCTGAAGGAACAGAGATGGCACCTCAGTTAAGGCAGCCACTGAGCTTTTGAGGCCACAGGTATCATGATTCCCAGCTCTTCATTTCCACCTCTTCATGGGCTGCCTGAAGGACTCTTCCCACCCTGCAGAATTGTGCCATACACAAGGGAAGACTCTATCCAAGCTTTTAGGTACTGGGTACTGAACTCAGGGGCTTTGGATCCTGAGGCTCTGGGAAAGGAAGCTGAGACTGTTGAAGTGGGGGTGTTCTGGTGCCTTCCATGGTGGGGCTGCTTATCATAGGGAAGGAAGGTGTGCAGCACCTCAGCCTTGCAGACAGGCAAACGTGTGCCTGGTTCCATAGCCTCATCAGCAACAGCTATCCTCTGATCCTACTTCTCCCTGAGCATACCCAGGCCTAGCCCTCTAAATGCCTCCACGAAATATTGCGCAAATATGTGGTCTCTCTCAGGAGTAGAGGGGACAGACACTGGTGATTGTGCCTCCCCCGGTGTTATGGCTTAGAGCTGAAATGTCCCTCAAAGTCTTGTGTGTGTGAAGGCAATTGGAGCATGGGGCACCACGCTCACCAGGGGATTCATCCATGGATGAGTTCATGGCTGAATGTGCTGTGAGGCGGTGGGGCCTGGTTGGAGGAGGTCACTGATGGAGTAACCTGGAAGGCTGTGTTCTTGTCCTTGACTCCTCTCTTCTCTCTGCTTCCTGGCTTTCATGCAGGTCAGCAGCTTTCATCCATCAGGCCCTTCTGCCATGCTACTTCTGCCTTGGAGTCAGCCAACCATGGACTGAATCCTCTGAAACCATGAGCCCATATAAACCTCCCCTCCTCTAAATTGTGGATGTTGAGTATTTTGTTCCAGCACCAGGAGTTGCTTATTCCTGGATCTCCTGAAGCAGGGGCAACTCTGCATCAACCCACAGAGCTCCTCTGCACCAATGTCCTCACTCTCAGATGTGGCAGGCCTGGGGAGCCCAAATATGAACTTTGCTTTTGGAGAAAAAAAGAAACAAAAGAAGAACACATTTTTCCTCTCACTCCAGGGACAAAGCAACCTGGAAGGGAAGTTTCTTTTACTGCACAGACACTGAGCTACCTTGCTACAAAAGCTGGAATCCCTGGGGAACACAAGTGCCACCCTGGTCTAGAAAAGAGTGACTGTGGCACCTCTACGCTATTTCCCATTCAGCTGTCGTCCTTTAGGTAGAACCGTAGAGGCACGGAGAGAGTGCCCTGCAGCTGTCAGGGCAGGGCCACAGGAGACCCAGCCCAGCACTGGGGACTGAACTGCCCAGGCTGGGAGGGGGCCCATGATACCTGGAGATCCTCTATTGAAATAGGCTGTCTTGCGGTTTGCTATGGTTTAGAATCTAGATGTCCCCTCAGGCCTGGTGTCCTCATCTGCAGGGCTTTTGGAAGGTAATTGGATCATGGCAATTTATGGCCTGCTTGCTCTTAGGAGGCAGGGACTGCTGGGAAGAGGTGGTCGCTGGGGACATGGGCTGGAAGGGTTCATCGCCCTCCCTCGTTCCTCCTTCTCTCTGTGCTTCCTGTCTGCCGTGCCATGAGCAGCTCTCCTCCGCCAGACCCTTCCCCCAAGCCACCCCTGCTGTGGAGCCAGCTAACCATGGACTGAAACGTAAACCAAAACAAACCTCTCCTCCTTCAAGCTGTAGATGTTAGGTGTGGTATCTCGGCAACACCAAAGTGACCAAGACACAGTGGATGACATGGTAGCTCATTGTTCAACATGTGGACTGGCCACTTCCAGCAGTGTTTGGACCGTGGATGTCCTAGGCATTGGGGGGGCTATCTCTGCTACTGGTGGGGAGCAGCAATCAATGCCACCTACAAGATGTGGGGCAGGACTCGGCCCTGAGTTCTCCGACACCCTTCATCACCCCCTCTGAGGTCTCAGTGAGCCAGAGGTTGGACTTCCTCTTTACCAGTTTGTGTGGCTAGTGCTGAATACCGGGTCCAGGATACTTTGTAGGGTTCAGAGATGCATCCCCTTGGTTCTGGAGCTCAGGAGCCCAACACCAGGGCTTAGGGCTGAGATCTCATGAGGGCCTGGTCTCTGCTTGCAATAGGGTGACTTGAACACTGTCCTTCGGAGGCAGGAGGGATGAGAGGGCAAAATGATTCAAAGTCCTTGGAGCCCTCCTGACCCCGTCGTTGGCCAAAGCCTCTTGATCCCCCCACCATGGGGACTGAGTGTCAGCACTGATTCAGGGGCCCTGGTCTCAGACTCAGATGACTAGGACTGGGGCTCCTGCGGCTTCATGAGTCATGTATGACCTCGTGTGGTGTGGGGCGGGGCGGGAGGTCGGCCCTGAACCAAACCCCACCATGAGGTCCCCTGGAGCAGAAGTCCCCCTCCTGGCATCCCTCTACTTGGTCCCCAGCTCTGCACAGGTGGGCTGAGCACCCAGGGCTTGAGGTCGGTACTGCGCATCATTGCCTGGGCCCTGCAGTGAAATCACAGGCTCCAACCTGGAGGATCCCTGGCAAAACCTTTCATTCCATCTGCTGCCTTTGCGGCCCAGGAGGAAAGACTTGGAAAATTCCAAAGCCTCTTTGTCGGTGCGGAGAAGAAAGACACGTGTGACAGCGGCGGCTCCTCATCCTGACCCTGTGCTCCTCTTTGGTGACAGGTGACTCATCCATCATCCCCACTTAGAGAGTGGGGGAGCCTTCCACAGGGCGCCAGCCACACCCCACTCAAAGAAGACAGCACAGACGCAGTTGAGCTGTGGACACTTGAACAGGAAAACTCTCCCAGTGAGCCTTGGGGCCGAGGCGTCCCCCGTGCCCTTATGCCTCGGTGTCACGGTCACAGGCAAATGTGGTCTTCTGTGCATCTGCCCTTGGAAGGTGCAAAGCTCTAGACCAGTCATCGCTGTGCCCTCACAAGAGAACAGCAAGCACCTTCGCAGCTTTTCCTTGCAGACGTGAGTGAGGCTCAGGGCCCCAGCAGGTTGAGCTAATTGTTTGCAGTACAGCTGGCTGGGCACCTGTGTCTTGGTTCCCATGGCAACTCAGGAGCAAGGAGGAGCGAGAAGCTGCAGTCCACTACTTTGCAGCCCTTCTCTTTTGGCCTCTGACCCCAAAGTAGGTGCCAAGTGCATCTTTCCAAGCAGTGCGAAGAGAGGAAGGGCCCGCCCCGGGGGAAGAGCCCCCCACCAGGTAACGCTCCAACCCCCACCCCTGCGTGCTGCCAGACACAGCCAGCTGGCTCTTGATCCACGTGGCATAAATCTGATTGTTTCCCACAAGCTTGGTGTCTAAATACAGAGGCTGGGACCAGGTGACATACGGAGTCACAGTCAGTTCTCATCATCCATGTGTTCCATCTTTGCAAATCTACCTACACTCTAAAACTTGTTTGCAACTCCAAAACCACAAAGTCAAAGCTGCAACAGGTGTAAAGGTTGTAATCGGGTTTTATTCACGATTCTAGGGTCAGGTGGCATTAGAACCAGAACATGTTAGAAAACATCAGGGCCACAAGGGTCCACACAGCATTTAAGGGCGGAAGACAGAAGAGAAGCAGCATCTTCACTGTGCTCAGCTCCGTGTCTCACCTCGTTTGAGTCAGCTGGCACAGTGGGCCAGCCCAGCGGCGGCCGTGACTGGGGAGGTGGCGGCGAGGAGAGGCCGGTCAGGTTCCGCGGCTCCTCGTGCCAAGCCAGGCTGCAGTCGGCCCCGTGAGGAGCTGGGCACAAGGCGTCCTCAGGTTTGCGATGAATTTCACTTTGCTTGGTGATTTTCCCACCAATCCAGGATGCAGACAGAGCAACCGGACCCCAGCAGCCTATATCCTGCGCTCCCAGCTGAGGCGGAGTAGGACGCACAGCTTCTCCGGAGCTCATCCTCTGCGCGAGCACCCTGCGCACCCAGTTGGCGCCACGCTTTGGGGACTCTGTGCTTTTTGGTGTTGATTTCACCCCTGAAAATGACCCCAAGCTCAGTGCTGAAGTGTTGCCTGGTTTTTCTAAGAACAAAAAGTTGTGGCATGGCTGTGGACAGTGTGTGTGAGTTAGAGCAGCTCGGACCACGCCCGAGTCACGGAGCTGTTGGCTGATTTCTGTGTTTACAAATCCACAACATACATTAAGTGAGTTTTCTCCAAATGCAGGAAAAACAAATCTCTTAACCACTTGATGCAAATGCAGCCAGAGACTCCTGGGAACCTATTTCTGTGCTTCCGAGAAGGCCGTGGTCCGGGATTCACTAGTTCAGTGCGAGAGGCCGCTGAACAGAGGAAAGGACTGCGGGCAACGAGAGTCAGCTTGGACGGGCAGCGCAGAAGCTGGCCTGCAGCCTGTGCGAGGACCAACGCCCACACCAGCAAGGCACCACCTGGCGGCGCAAGCCCTGGAGAGGCAGGCGGGGCCTCGGGGTCTTCCAGCTCTCTGCCCACCCCACCTTGCAGGCTACGTGCGCCTCCTGATGCTGGTTACTATGACGTTCCCTGCACCCAGCTGCAAACGTACATGGACTCGTGCAAGGCGCACACTCTCTCCCTTCCATACACAATTCTGCTGAAGGGAAGGCCTCAGCGTTACCAGGAAACCCCTCACAAGAAGCCGCGCGGGGTCCTGCACGCGGCGTAACCGTCTCCAAGACTGCCGCAGTTCCCCGTTCCCTAGCAGGCATCCAGGGGAAGAGAAATGGAGCAGACAAAGTTTCAGATCCTGATCAGCAAGGTAATGACCTGTATTCTCTGCATTGGAAGTTCGACTTTTCTTGTATTTCCTTGAAATAACTTCTGCTTTTTTTTTTCAAAAAAAAAAGAAAAGAAAAGGTCATAAGGACACAAGATGTTTACCTATCAGTTTCCCTCCCACTAACAAAACATATTCTTTGGCTGAAAAACTGAAATCTAGAGAAACAGTTCATCTCCCTCAGGCGCTGCACATGGACATGGAGCCCAAAGGTGTCCAGACATCTGCGCCAATGGAGAGCCTTTCGACAAGATGTTTCTACAAGAAATACGAAGTTCTCCAGCTTTGCAAAGCTACCTTCATGTCTTTGCTCTTCGGGATAATTTGTGCCTAGTATGAAAGATCAAAGCGAGTCAGCAAAGATTCAGAAAATGTACCATGCTTCCTCGTTTGTTTGTCTGCTGTGATTAAAGAACTTAATCACCTGTACGGTGACCGCTCCACACAGGCTGCTTCCCGTATTTTATCGTAACGCATTTGACATCTTGCCTGGCTGTTGTCAAGAGAACCATTTATATGGGAGGAAACCAAGCCGCACCCAGATTTCAAGGGGAGACCCAGTCAGGAAGCCTGCTTGACTTCAGAGCTGTGCTGCCTCACTTGCTGTTTCTCATCCTTGGAGCCAGGATCAGGGAAATGTGCAAGGCGTGGTTTCCACAGCTGAAGGACAGAGAAAGCATCCCTGCCACACCGCATGCTTCGGAGAGGACCCCAAGGTCCTGGGCAACCCAGGAAAGCTCTCTCGGACTGGCCAGGACACAGCGGCCCGGCCTTCTCCCTCTCAGCACCCCACTTCCTCCAACCACACAGATGTCCTCCTCCTCCTGCAGGAGCCCAGCCTGCAAGCTAGGAAAAGCTGTGTGGCTCAACAGTCCCCACCCTGGTAGGTGGCACTGTCCCCGCCATGCAACTGCTTCCGTGCAGTGAGAGGTGACTGAGCTTCGGCCTCATGTCCCTGCACTCACGGTTGATTGTAGTAAGCAGGCACCAGTGTTGCTCCTTCTCTGGAACATGCGACACTGACAAGCACATGCTTCGGGGATGAGCAGGGCTCAGGCAGAGGTGCATGCACAGCTGGACACATTTGACCCTGCAGGGAATTTTGCATGTTGGACTGGGAGAATTCTTATTGCAAATCGAGGAAGTGTTTATGGAACCCAGCAAGTGCATCGTGGTGGCACCAGGAAAACACAGCAGATGGCAGAGTGTTTGATACGACCTGAGACCCACTCGTGACGTCTTTACTCCCAGAAACTCTTCAGTCCAAAAGTGTTGGAAGTTATTTTGGAAGAAGCTTTGGACATTCTTCACTGTCTTCCATCCCACAAATTGTGTGTATGGATTTGGCAACCAATGAATAGGTGAGATACATTAAATGACATTATTCTACAAGAAGAAAATCCAAATGAGATCATGGGTCTGCACGCAATTTCCAGCTATAAATCACTCTGTGATCTCCTAGGTTTGACTTGCAGCCACAGTCTCTGGTTCTTACAAAACCCTGTGGCCAGGCACCCTTGTGCACTTCCACTTGCCAGCGAACACCAGCTCCAAAGTAAATAGGCTCCACCCTCTCTCCAGAGCTGGGCCAGACTCAGGCAGGGAGGCCAGAGCCCCCCCACCAGGGTTCCCCTCCTTGGCTGCAGAGAGAGGCTGCATCCCCAGAATCGGGGAGTTCTGCAGAGCCCCCAGTCAGCCACCCACACATTCCTTCATCGTTCTATGAAATACATCATAAAGCGATCTTGCCCATGACCTCGAATCGCTCTGTCTGAAGCTTGATCTTTAGCTTCTGAACTTGACATTATTCACTGATACATTTCAGCTCCCTGACTGTGCAAATTACTACGCTTCAATGTGTTCCCAAATTGTGCAAAATAGGGCAAGTGTGAAAAGTGGTGGTGGCAAAATAAGAAACTGGATTGAGGTAAATGATACTTACTGCTCTGATTTTCTGCAGGCAGATGGACTGAGACGATTATTTACAACTTCTCTAAACCCTAAGGGCCTGGGAGACCTCAAAGAAAGTGCTGGGCAAAGTTGGCTTCACCAAACCCCAATGTTCAATTCCACGGAAGCTGAGGCTGTTTAAGGCAAAGACGATGCTGGGTCGTCGCACTTTGATTCATGCATCTCCTGGTCTTCAGCTCTTCATTTGTGAGATACGGCGCTGTCCTCCTCCTTAATGGCTTTGTAAAAATGGTCATTGGAACAGAGTAAATTTGAGCTATCTGTGGATATCTCGAATCTCCAGTAAATAAGGGAGGAAGGAGTGGTGGTTTCAGAAGCCACACATGGGAAAATTGAACCATAACGACTGGTACTTGGGAAGGACAAATCATTCCATGGACAGCTTGATTGCTTTTGTGATGAAATTACACAATTTACAGATGAAGATGCCATGCGGAATGACGATTGTAATACATCTGACCCAGCACTGCACAAAATGACACTTGCAAAATCTGCTTGCGTAGCTTAGGACGGACAGGAACAAAGAGACAGGCAGAGCGCTGCGAATGAGCATAGGTTGCCTCCTGGAGCCACGCTCTGAACCTCAGTCACAAGGGTGACCTTGGATTTGGAGTGGAAAACTGCTTAAAAACCAACAGTCAATGGCTGCGTGTGGTGGTTCACACCTGTAATCCCAGCCCCCAAGAGGCTGAGGCAGGGGAATTGCCAGGAGTTTGAGGCCAGCCTGGACCACATAGTGAGACCCTGTCTCAACAAAACAAAATAAAACAAAACAGAAAAACACAACCAACAGACTATAATATGTGTTAACCTTGTTTACTATCTGAAACTTCAGATGTTCTGCAAAGGATTGGTAAGACTGTGGTTGATCCAGAGGGTGTGTTCTTGTCCCCAGCTCCTCCCTCTCCCTCTCTCTTTCTGCTTCCTGGCTGCCATGCAGTGAGTAGATTTCCTCCACCGTGGCCTTCTGCCACACTGTTTCAGGCAACCCTGACTGAATCCCCTGAAACCATGAGCTGCACAAATCTTTCTTCCTCTAAGTTACAGATACCTGGCATTTTGTCCTAGAGATGGGAAAGTCACTATCACAAAGGGCCCCTTTGTCTCTTGGAGTTTGGTGGGGTGTTCGATTTCTGCACTGCTCCTTATTTTACTCACCATTTCAAGATGTTGGTGGTAGGGCTTCTCCAGGTTTGCTTTGCCAACAGGATGCTAGAGGCAGAATCCCTGCATTAGCAAAGTTTGTCTAACTCACAGTGAAATTTTCCCAGAGCCCAGCAGTGTGAATAGCTTCCCAATTAACTTGGTAACACTTACATAAGCCTGATAAATTTTTTTAAAATTGTACTAACAAAAAAGGAGAACCTACCACCCAATTTCCCTTTATCAATAGAAATTTTTAATTTAGAAAATTTAATCCAATAGCACAGTCTATGAATAATATATCATTATCAAGTAAAATTTATTCTAGAATACTTTAATATTAGAGATCATATTAATACTATCCAACACATTTCAAGGAAAAATGATTTGAAAATAATTGTAGGATAATGTCAGTTTTAAAAACCAAGATATCCACACTTGATGTAGAATAATTCCATTTTAATGCCAAAACCATACACAAAACTATATACAAAAATGTCAGGATAAAGAAAGACTGGATTGGTTATTGTGGTTCCTTTTTGGTAGCAAGATTACAGGGATTTCTCTTTTCTCTGTTTTCCTGTTTTCTGTACTTTCATGTATTTTCCACATTTTCTACAATAAATGTGGTATTGCTACCAATATCAGAAAATAGTAACTGGACAATAAAGTTTTCCTCTCCCACTAACCAGACAAATCTGAATGGCACTGTGGGGGAAGGGGTCATGACTGCCTCCTCCTCTACCAAGTTTGCTCTACCAATTTTCACGACAGGGCTTGTAAGGACACAGATTGTCACCATGGTCTTTCTCAAATTCTTTCACTGAATATATTGGTCACTTTCCTGTTTCTAAGATGCAGTACCCCACACCCACAACTTAGAGGAGGGAGATTTAATGTGGCTCATGGTTTCAGGTGATCCAGTCCATGGTCAGCAGCCTCCAAGGCAAGAACAGCATGGCAGAAGGGCGTAGGAGAGCAAAACTGCTTAGTTCATGGTGGCCAGGAAGCAGAACAGGAAGTAGTGCCAGAGAGGAATGGGCCAGGGATCAGATATAAACCCCAAGGTCACCCTCCATGACCACCCAGACACACCAGATACCCTGAGCAGATCCCAAAGCCTATTAAGTTGACCTCCACCTTAACTACCCCACTGACTTATTTTGATCCTTCTGGATATCTATCAAAGCAAAGGCACTGATCTCAACACATTTCCTGCACTAAGCATAGATCTTTTCTTCCCAACTTACATAGCTCTGAAATCTCCCCACTCGGTTTGGAACTGAATTAATAATTGCTTGTAATTTTTCTTAGTTATCAGTGCACTTTCATCCTGTCTCCAAAACCAGTTTGTGCATCACCAACTTTTTTCATTTTCATTTATTTATTTTTTGTTAGTTAACAGCTCCACTGTAACTCAATATACAAAGTCGATAAAATAGGTGGTAAACCTCACCCACCGGCTGTTAGCGAGGAAACAGAGCTCTCGGGGAAATAAAGACAAAAATTAAAAGCCCAATACAATGTTTGGGTCTCTACTGCAATAAGACAAATAGCAAAATTAAAATTTAAAGGGAAGTCCATCACAAAACTAAGTGTACTTGCAATAAAATTAAAGAAACTTGTTAAAAATCACAGTGTAAATAAAACCGTGTGGGCTTTTCACTTAGGGCCATGGGGCACTGGAGGAGGAAGGTCACCGCAGAGTCACAGGCAGGGACAGCATGAGCCGTTGGGGCAGGCCCCTGGAGGAGCCAGGAGGAAAGGCCAAGGCCGTCCCCACTGTCACCAGGAGAAATTTAGCCAGTGTGTAACCAAGGGCCTCATCATTGGGCAGAAGATGCGCAGAATACGCGCCACAGTGTGGGTGCTCTTCCCTGCCAGCTAAGCAGTTCTGTACTGCAGCGATTCGATTCATTCCTGATGTTTGGACTGAATACACCACAGCCTAAAAGAGACTGGACACGGGACTGGGGTCTTTCATGACCGGGTTTGCTAAGTGAGATTCTGAGTCCTGCTTTCGTGTTCCTCTGGCTTCTGCACACCCATCACACTCCTGTTTGTTACCCTCTTCCAAGGGCCCCCCAAACTCTGCCATAGCGCCCACACCCCAAGAGCATGAAACCTCTTGTCTAGTACATCCAAGTTTCTCTCTGACTCCCAATGCGTACCTTCTGTTAAATCACAAGGAACCTTCTGACACAAAATAAAAACTTAATCAAAGAGTTAAAAAAATATATAAGCAAAAGGTGTAATCTTCTATACTTAAAAATATCCTGCCAGGCGTGGTGCTGTACGCCTGTGATCCCAGCACTCAGGAGGCTGAGGCAGGAGGATTGCCATGAGTTGGAGGCCAGCCTGGGTAGCACAGTATGTTCAAGGCCAGTCTGAACTACCCAGCAAGACTGTCTCAAAAAAATAAAAATCTGACCTTCAAAAGGCATCATTTACATGAGTTTTGCTCTTCCATATGCATTTGTTTTCAGGTTTATTGGAAATCAGCAGTAGAATCTGTCTTTGCACTGTGATTGGGTGAAACTCCTGTGAGCCTTCCCTTGGCCACGTGGAAGAGGGTGTCTGAGGGTGCAACCCCCACACTCCACATACATGGGGGCTAATCCCCCCGCCTTAGTTATTCTCTCATTGCTGAGACAAAATATGCAACACCCACAAGTTGAAGGAGGAGAGGCTTATTTAGCTTAAAGTTTGTGGAGGTTTCAGTTCATAGTTGTGTGGCTCCAAGGCAGGGTGGCATGGCAGAGGGGCATCGCAGAGGAGAAACAGTTCATGGCAGGCAGAAGGCAAGAAGGCAGCAAAGCAGAGAAGTAGCAAACAGTGAGTTGTGACAGCAGCCTTCTTTCCGTCCCTCATAGTCTATCCAGGCTACGCGCCCTTAGGGCAGGTAGCTCTCACACCCAGGGTGGCCTTGCCATTATCCACACCCAGAGCGATGCCAAACCAATCCGTGGGCTGATTTAGTAATCGCACCCTGAATCCCAGCATCACACTCTAGATTCGGCCACCGCTGATAAGCCCCACCTATGACCGCATGAGGCTTTGTGGGAAATCTAGACACGGCTATAGCAGCCCCCATGGTGCCGGTGGAGACTTTGAAAATAAGGGAAAGGCAAGGAGTCCCGCAGCCTGCGGAGGAGCTCAGATGGAAACCGTCCGCCAGTCTCCTCTATGAGCAGGGAGCCAGGCATGGAGATCGGAGCCCCACTCTCCCCAGGGAGGTGCTAAGGCCAGGGTCCACCTGATTGGTCCATCCTGGGCCCTGGCACAGGGTGGCCCTCATTCACCTTGCAGTGTCCTTGGTATCCCTGGTGCCTTACCTACGGCTGATGCCAACTAGGTGTCCGCAAGCACTGCCACACATCCAGCCACCCGGCACCCCAACGCGCTATGTCACCAGACCTCAGCCTCTGCACTCCAAGCAGCTGATTTTCGCTGTCTGTAAGTCGCAGCTGCAGTCACCTGTCACAGCAGTGCTTGGGCAGGGTGCTGTGACATGCACAGTGGCCACTGCAGGAGGAAAAGCTGTGCAGCCTCTGGAGGCCCGGTGACCCAGGTGTCCTCCTGCCACCCGGTCAGCAGCCACCACCCCGCATTCAGCCCAGTCCCACTGCAGGCCACCTTCCTCGCTGTCCCCTCTCCCCGTGCCGATGTCCTCCTACCAGACGCTGCCTGGGCTGTGCGCGTCCCTGGCGCCTCCTCCTCCTCCTGCTTTCCTGTCTGTGCAGGCACCTGGCCACTGGAGGTCACAGGCATCCCCAGCCCTCCCCAGCCCTCGCAGGACATAGCCGAGAGCAGGGCAGTGGAATGGCCTTGTCCCTTACCAGCTGGCTTGGAGAGAGGGCAGCCTGGGTCGCCCCGGGGCTATGGCTCCCATCCTGTCCACAGCCCTCAGGGTCCCTTTGCTTCCCTCTGATGCTCAGCCAATGCATATTTTCTGGGTTTGGTGGCACAAGCCTGTGATCCCAGCACTCAGGAGGCTGAGGCAGGAGGATCGCCAGGTCAAGGCCAGCCTGGGCTACATAGCAAGACCCTGTCTTAAACAGAAAAACCTATTTTCCTTTGCTCTCCGGTGACTAGAATAATAACTGAGCCTCCACCTTGTTCTCCCTCAGAAGCGGGAGTTGGAGCTCCGATGCCTGCCTCGAGGCTGCTGCCATTCTGATAGTTGACTGCATTCACTTTGTCTGCAGCCCCAGGTGGATCCTGGCTTCCAGCCCAGCCCCGATCTCACCCAGGGCAGGCACACAGATGATGAACCTGACCCTGACGTCCACAAAGGCTGAGTAGCCTCAGGGCTGCTCAGATAGGCAGATGGGCCATGCTGGTAGCTGTGGTTTCACTAACAAACTTTTCGAAACAGATAAAAATGGTGCTGTGATTCCGGGATCGAGCCCAGGCCTAACGGATGATGCCGGACCCAGCAGGTCCTATAATACCCAGGAAATATGCGCGTAGGAAGACCCCTGATGTATAGCACTTTCTGGTCTGTTATTTGCAGAGCATAAATGTTCCCAGCAGTCAACCACAAAGGCAGAATTTCCATGGTAAATGCAAGCTCCAGTGCCTGACTGTTTTCCTGCTGTGCTTTGAGACTGTTTGAACCTCGAAGCTGTCTCATTGCTGCAGTTTATGGCATAATCCCACACTGACCACTGTGCTCCAAACAGCAGAGTCTTCCACCAGTGTGACTGAGCTCATAGCACCGGCCACAACCAGTACTGCACACCCAGCACTGTGCTCACTACTCCTGCCCTGGAGGAGCTCAGCCTAGCAAGAAAGTAAAATAGAAGGCAGCAGTTCAAATGCATCATGTAGCCAGTCAGGACTCCATTCCGCTGCAAATAATAGTTGCCTAATAACCAGAAATCCTCCATCAATCCAATGCTGATAAAGCAGTCTTTCCACCAAAGACCCTAAGAACTCATAGTACTTCTGGTTCTCCACCCCATAGTCTCTTGGGTGTATCCCTTACTTCACGTTCCAAAAGAGCTGCCTGAGTGCCAGGGATCATCAGTGCATTCCAGGCAGGATGGAGGAAGGACCATGAAAGTTGTACACAAGCTGTCTTTTAAGTAAGGTTCAGAGAGCTGATGGACAGTACCTCTGTTAGATCTCACTGGCTGAAATGTAACCTAATGACCACACTTGCAAAATCGTATGATTGTTCTAAAGCTCATCACTGGCCCAGACAAAAATTAGGGATTCTATTTCTAATAAAGAGGAAAAACGGACTGTTTTTTTGTCTCCACCACAAGGGTTCACACAGCTCACCCCAGAAGTGATTCCTGCGGAGTGGGGCGGCCCATGGCACTGGGGGCTGGGACTCAGCCTGCGGTCTGTCCGGGTACATGAAGCTGGGTATAAGTCTGGGACGCTAACTCTTCAAAGATGACGCATGCAATCTGCATCCTCACTTTCTTTTAACTTTCAGAAAATGTCTTCTAAAATATGTGTCAGCGAGCCTGGCAGGGTGGTGCACATACCTGTCATCCCAGCACTCCGGGAGGCTGAGGCAGGAAGATTCCGAGCTCCGAGCCCTGCCTGGCCAATGCAGTGACTTAATGAGACCCTGTCTCAAAATTTAAAAGAAAAGTGCTTTAAAAGGCCTGAGGGCCAGGGGTACAGCTCAGTGGCACAGCGCCTGCCTGGCAAGCGCAAGGTCGTGAGTTTGATCCCCAGTACCAAAAATTAAAAAAGGCCGGGGGTAGAGCTCAGTGCAAACACCCTGAGCAAACAGAAACATTTGCAAACAAAAAACATTGCAAGCATTCAACCTGCCCAGAGTGCCAGATCCACGTCAGGAGGGGGACATGGGGACTGCGCTGCCTCTGCCTCCTCCCCCAGCCCCGCTTGTACCCGTGGCCCCTGGCATCAACACCTCACCTCTGTGCTGCCCATCTTCCGCCCTCTGCATCCCTGGAGCCCACACTCCCGCCCCCCACCACCATGCTCCCCCGGCCGCAGAGAAGACGGGGTGACGCCAGAGAACCGGGGCGCCAGATGGCGGAATGCAGTCACGCATCCAGGGCACACGCCCACATGTCCTGCGCTGGGCCCTGCTGGCCCTTGCTGGACCAGGCCACCGTCACCCAGGGTCTGTGTGGCTCCACTGGCCCAGGACACTCGGGTCTCCCAAGCCCATCTTCCAGGCTATAGGCAGCTTTTCCTTCCTCCCTCCCTCTCTTCCTTCTGTTTCCTTTTTCCTTTTTTGGTACTGGGGATGGAACCCAAGGCCTTCACACTGAGCTGCATCCCCAGCCCTTTTCATTTTTTTTAATTTTGAGACAGGATCTCACTACACTAAGCCATCCAGGCGAGGCTTGCCATCCTCCTGCCTCAACCTCCCAGAGCGCCAGGATCACTGGTGTGTACCACCACGCCCCTTGAGAGGCAGTGCGATGCCCTGAAACTCTTCAGCAGCTTCCCAATGGGATCCTACAAGTTCCCCCCAGGGTCGCCTGTCCCGTGCCCTCACCGTTCATCATTTCTCTCTGTCGTAAACCACCCTGCCTTTGTAACTTTCCCGAAGCCAAGCCTTGCACAGTGTCCAACCTGAGGCACTGTATATGTCATTCTTCCCTCCACCAGCTGCCCTAAGCGTTTCCTTGGCTCGCTTCTTGGGCAGAGGGGGACAGAAGATGCTTACTGTGGCCAGGGATACTGAGACAATGATGGAGAGGACTCAAGAGCCACCCCTGCATTGAGGGCATGAAGACAGCCAGGAGGGAACTGCCGCGGTGACCAGGTGACAGCAAGGGCTGCGGTTCACACGCAGGCCACGGTATCATATTCAAGACGCGTCCAGGGCAGCGACAAGCACTTGTCCCCTTGGCAAGGTCGGGCACACATTCCTGGCTAAGTGCCTCCACACCCTCACTCGGTCTTCTCAGAAAAAATAAAGCAGAGTCTGTATTCATAGCTTTTGCCTTTGCCACTCTTTTTAAAACTTCGTCCTAACACTTGGGGAGGCTGAGGTAGGAGGATTGCAAGTTCAATCTCACCTGGGCAACTTAGTGAGACCATCTCAAAAAAATATTTTTTTAGGGTATGGGGTTGTAGCTCAGGGGTGGAGCACTCACGGGTCCCAGCTCAGTACTGGAAAAAGTGCAACAACAGTGGTAGTTAAGATGTGCATTCCAGCTACGCCATGTCTCCGACACGCAGCCGTCTGCCCTTAGCTTCTGTCCAGCCGAGCAATTCGAGCCTCGGTCCACAAGTCCATCATCCACCCCGAGGCCATCAGCATCATCTTAGGGGACCCGGGTGAGCCTGGTCACGCCGCAGTCCCCTGTCACACTAAGGGACGGAGGCAGGACAGTCACATGTGGCCAAAGCCGCAGTGAGGCTCCCAGCTACAACAGCCAGGGACGCCTGTTCCCACGCCCTTCCGGAGAACGCGCACAGAGGGATCAGCCGTTCCGGGAGACGGGGGCCCAGGCCAGCACAGGAGACCTTCTGCATGGACAGCACCCCACCCCGCCTCTTTTCCAGGGGACATCCAGCCCTGGAAGGAAGTGCAGAGGGCCTGGCCATGCCCACCTGGCCCGCAGGCCCTCCCGTCCGTCGCCCCCATGTCCTGACCCCACCAGAGGCCCACTTCCGCGGCTCCTCCGCGGCGAGCTTTCTCTGATCCACAGTGGGCCGTTGCCGCCATGGCCTGAATAATTCACGTCCTGGTTAATCACGCATGTGTTGCATTAAGATAATTGCCTGTCTGGGCTCTGTCTGAGCTCTTCAACTTCTCATGCCATTAGGGCTGTGCTTGCTACCCGGAGTCCGGGGTCTGGGTTCAGATTGGCCTCGTGCCCTGCGCCCCCTGCGACTCCAGGGAAAGGTTGTGGCCCCGCATGCAGCTTGCAGACCCGTGGTTATGACGTCGTGTCCACCATCTCTTTGGCAACACTGAGGCCTCACGTGACAACCTCTTTCCAGGACATTCTGCCAGGGTGACCTCGCTCACTGGCCTCCACGAGCACGTGCTCGTAACCAATCCATCCCCAGCAAAAAGTGTGGACCTGGATTTCCGGGCCAATGCTGAAATGCACGTGCTGACAACTAAAAAGGCGGCATGTTGGGGAAACAGACCTTTGTCTCCCCTCTGAGCCTGTATTTAAAGGTCTTTTCCATAAGATAAATATTGTCACTTGTTTGCCATGGATTTTGATTTGCTTGAGGTTTTATGGTTTTGCTTTTCATACTTATTTTTTCTTCTGAACAAGCCCAAGAGCCCTGAACAATTGGGAGCATCATGTCTGGCAAGAAAGACCACAGGGGATTCTCTTTCCTGTTCTCAAGACGAGAAGGCGAGGGTGGAGAGGCACTGATGAGGCAGAATTGCAGGCAGGAGGCCGATGGCGCATGCTGTTCCTCAGTAAACACTGAGTCCAGTCCGTGTGACAGTAGCCTTTTCTGGCCTCTGTCCCCAGCCCTCAGAAGATTTGGTGATGTCCAAGGTGTCTACTTGTCCAGGTACAGCCAGGTGTCCACCCCAGGGCTTCCAGGGGACTTTAAGGAGAGGACCAAGCCAGGTGTGGTGGCACACGTCTGCACTCTGGGCAGTTGAGGCAGGAGGATCCCAAGTTCAAGCCCAGCCTGGGCAACTTAGCAACTTAGCAACACCCAGTCTTAAAAACACAAAAGTTAAAAAAGAGCTTGGCATGCAGCTTGGTGTGAAGGCATTGGGTTCAATCCCCCTACCACAAGAAAAGAAAAAGAAGAGAAGGTGACCAGATTTCAGGGGACCCATACCCCCCTGGCCTGGCTCTTACTGTACAGAAGTCTAAGGTGCCCTGGGCAGCACAGGATCTATGGATTCCCTGCCTCTGTCATCCAGGGTGGGCACTGTGGAGGCTCACAGCCCTCACCAAAGCCCCCTGAGCTGGGACAAAATACTCAAGAGCCATAACTTCGAGGAGGTTTACTTGGTTCTTGGGTTGCTGTGGATTCAGTCCATGGCTGGCCAGCTCCAAGGCAGAAACAGCACAGCAGAAGGGCCTGGTGGAGGAAAACTGCTCACCTCATGGTGGCCAGAAAGCACAGAGAAGGGAAGAGCTGGGGACAAGAACATACCCTTCCAGGCCATGCCCCAGGGACCACCTCCAAGCGGGCCCCACCTCCCAACAGCACATTAGGCTACTGCACTGGCCAATGGACGAATCCATTGATGAGTATGGCACCTCCATGAGCCAATCATTTTCCTCACACATGAGACTTTTGGGGTGACATTTAGATCTAAACCCTAACACTGTCCCCTGAGAAAGCATGACTTCCAATGCCTAAGCATCCCCAGAAAACTCAGGGCAGCCGTGCTGCTTTTGGTTTCTGAAGCTGAGCTCCTTGTGGTGGAGAACAGGAAGGTGTAGACAGGTGGATCTCTGTCCACACTGACTTCACCAGCGGGAGAAGTCGGAGCCAGCAGGAGCAGGAGGAACTCGGTTCCGGACACGGTCCGGCCCGCGTCCCCCCGGGAGCCCACAAGGTCTGCCCATGGCCGAGGTCAAAGGACGGAGGCCGCCTTTTCCTACCCCACCCCATTATTTTTTATGCTGCCGGCCACCACTTATTCTCGTCTCTTTGCGTTGCTGGGTTGATTCGGGTTGATTTGGATTTTCTTTTCCCCCTTATGTGTTTATTTATCATTTATCAGCACGCGCTCGCGGCACATAATGAACACCTCATGCTGGGGAACTGCGTGTGGGCGCAGAGTCTGACCCTCTTTACTTCCCCTCCTTGGCTCTCTTGCCTCTCGCCCTGCATCCCTAGATCTCCTTCCCACTTGCAAAGGTCCACCTCCCTGTCTCTGCCAATTTCACCTTTCCTGGTCTCGCTGTGCTTGTACTCTCAGCTTTTGCACATTGGGGACATCATTTGTTTTCCTTTGGAGGAGGAGGAGCAGGAGATGGGGAAGCAGCACTCCCGGGCCTGGAGCTTCAGGGTCAGTGAGGCAGTGCTGACCTCCTGGCAGGGCCTCCTCTGGGGCAAAATGCCACCAGTCCCAGGGGTACTTACGAGCTTGCTGGCATGGGCTGTCCCACAGCAGTGGCACCAGGCAGTGTGGAGTTCTGCCCCTGCCTTCCAGGTGGGCTGACACCAGGTTGGGAAGGGGACAAACATGGTCCCCAGCCTGGAAACCCAGGTGCAACACCAGTGGCCCTGCCCCACACCCCACACCCCACTGTCCCCAGAGTCCCCAGGGACGCAGCCAGGCAGACTGCATATCACGTAACCTCAGGACCTCCTGGCTCCCCTTGCACAAGGATTAAAGTCCCACCTCCTTCTGGGACTCACAGGGACCTGACTGAGGGGCTGCTCGGCTCCTGTGCCCCTTCCTTGGGCTGATGCAAAATCCGCCAACTGGGCAGCTTAGAGGACAGAAATCTGAAGTCAAGGTGTGTGCAGGGCCCCAGAGAGGATGCGCCTGGCCCCTTCCACCACAGTGGCCTCCCCTGGCAGTGGACACGTCCCACCCATCCTTTCCATCCTCCGGCTACCAGGTGCCACCTCAGCCACGCTGCAGGCTGATGGGTCAGGGCTCTTCCCGTCCCCACCTCCTGGCTGTCCCTTGTCACTGGTTACCTTCTCATGGACCACACTGCTCCCGAGGGCTCCCTCCACTAGGAGCGCAGCTCCTTCTCTTTCCTTGGTTGCTGATCTATTGTTTGCTCCCCTCCCCCGGGGGTAGAATCTCCCATGTGGTCAGCAAGCGAGGGTCTCCTTGGATTGTGCCAGGATCGAGCGACAGTCCTGTCACCACCAGGTGTCTCTGCGTCCTCGTCAGCCCAGCAGAAGTGAAGCGCGCTGCGCGTGTGTGTGCTGGCTTCAGTGCACCTTGAGGCTTAAGTGTCCCTGAGCCCCTGTCTCCACACAGTGTCCCTCAGCGGAGCCCAGTTAGCCATCTTCCTGATTCTCCCTGGAGAATGTCCCCACCACAGATGTGCCAGATACGGTGTGTGCTGGGGTCATGGGGGGGAGGGGACCATGGTGCCACCTGAGAGTGCAGTTGGGTGCCACAAGTCCACTTCTGGCTCTGGAGACACGCCCGCCTCGGAGAAGCAGTAAGCGGTCACGGAGGTCAAGGGCAGCTTTGGAAATCTGCTCTCCTTGGCCTAAAGGAGCAGGTCCTGACAGATGATCAAAACCCTGCTCTAAATCCTTGTGAGACTCTAGGGCTTCCACACCTCCTGCCGCACTGTCACTGGTCACCTTCTGCAGGACCGCATGGCTCACAGGGGACTTCGGCCCCCTGAGGACAGCAGGACCTTCTCTTTCCGTCATCTGACTTGTGCTGTGGAAACGTCGGCTTCTCCCCGGAGGCTGAAGGCTTGGGAATGCTCCCTGCCTGACCACAGCTTCTCCGTCCTGACTGTGTTCCCGCCTCCGAGAGCTTTCCCTCAGGCCCCGGCCCCACCACAGCCCAGGTGTCCACACCACGGCAGACACGGTGTGCGTGGATGGGGCACCTGGGTCCCATATGGCGGGTTTGCCAGCGCGACTGCCTGGCCATATTGGGCCCGAGGGCCACAGTTTGCTGGCTCTTGGTTCATAGCATTGAAACCAAACCGTCGTGGTTCACAGAATGCGCAACCATGAAATACGCTTCAGCAGCACACGCTTACATACAAGGGCTGATCAAAATCATGGTGTGTGGGTACATTTTAAAAATTCATTACAATAGAAGACAAATTGCCACGAATCCCCCTCAAATCCTCCCCACCACTTCCAGCACACTTATCCCATTGTTCTGGCCACTTTCTGGGGCAGCTCTGGAGTTCTTTTTCATCAGTATCTTTGCCAGGAATAATCAAAAATATTTTGAATGCTGCTGCCGAGTGTCATCCAATGGAAAGGCAGCTCATAAAAACATGACCCTGTGTCCTCATCCACCTTATTCACTGGATCTGGCACTGTGCAACTTCTGGCTCTTCCCCCAAAGTCAAGATGACCACAGAAGGGAAACATTTTAACGATTCAGGACATCGAGGCAGCCAGGGTAGAGCAACTAATGACACTCAGGAAAGAGGACTCCCGAGCTGCCGCAGAAAGTGGCAAGAACCATGGGGTAAGTGTGTTTGGTGTGAGAGGGAAGATTTTGAGGAAGATTCATGGTAATGTGCCTTTTACTGTAATAAATTTACTTAAAATTTAAACATCCATCATATTTTTTACCACAGCTCAAATATAGCATATGCCCTTCTACAAGATTCAGAAGGAAGATTCCAAAGCATAGATTCGCATTCTGAGGGGCAGCAGGTCCATGGATCCCTTAAATGTAAGCAAAACTTTGTGTAACTGTATTTTTCTAGGGCCCTAATCCATAATCACAAGGAGATTCTCAAAGTGTTGAACAATATTAAAAACAACTGGCTTAAAAGTACACATCTGTCTCGGAACGGACAACTTCACTTTCATTTCTGTGATGATTTTACCAGCCACTCCATAAAGCTCTCAACAAGCGCGTGTTAACCCACTTGTAATAACATCTTCCGGTCTACCTGATGCCCCCTCCCATCGCATTCCTGACCTTAAAATCTTCAGGGGGAGGCAGGAGGGGAAGCAGCAGTCTGCAGACTTCTGTGACACCTTGGTGGCCTATGGCCCGCCACTGTCCCACGGACTGCTGATCCTGGGACAGGGAGCCCGGGCACCCCCAGGATGCCGGATTCTTCTTCCACAGGCCAAGCAGGAAGTAAAACGAGATTACTCATAAGCAGGAGAATGTTTTTAGAAATTCCTTTTGCTATTGTTTTGGTTTTTACTGAACATGCCAAAAACCACACCTTGTAACTCTGGGAAACTCATTTTCCCCAGCTATGTAAAGCTGTAAACCCTAAACAGGATGAAACACATGGCATTAAAAACTTAGAGAAAGTTTGGAAAACAAGGGCATTAGAGCCACATGAGTGCTTGGGAAATTCAGAGAAGGGGGAAATTAAGACCTACAAGTAAAGATTTTCAAATTTTATAAAAAAAATGTTACGAGTTTAACAAACCCAAAATAACCAACACAGCATTGAAGAAGGACAAAGTTGGAGGACCGAAATTTCCCAGTCTCGAGGCTTGCAGTATAAGCGACAGTAATCAAGACAGTACTGTACAGTAAAAGAATGCAACAAAGTAGAGAGGCCCAAATACAGTCAATCTTTAACAAGGAAAGGGGCTATTTGATGAAGAAAGCTTCCACAAATGGTGCTAGAACAACTAGACACTGAATTTATTTAAAAAATGAATTTAGACATATTTCATGAAAGTTAACTCCCAATGGATCACAGACCTAAATGTAAAATGCAAAACCACATAACTCCTAATAGATAGCAAAAAAGAAAATTGAGATGACTTGGGCTTGGTGATGACTTCCGAGCTAGAACATCAAAGGGATGGTCCACGGGCGAGATCCCTGGGAAGCTGGACTACGTTAAAATTTAAAACTTCCACCCTGAGAAAGACAAGGGGAAGAGACTGACAAGCCATAAACTGGAGCACTAAAATACTGGCAAATAAATATTTGCAAATGACATTTTTGATGGAAGTCCATCACACAAAATGCATAATGAACTCTTAAAATTCAACAATAAGAAAATAACACGATTTTTAAAAATTGGCAAAAGATCTCAAGAGCGATGGCGCTGTGGACCCTGGGCGAAGCTGTGTGCAGATGGACCATCCGCTGTGATAGGTGGACCCCTATGGAGCCGGGGCTGGCGTGGGGTGCTAGTTCTCTAGAGCAGAAGCCCCCAATCTTTCCGGCATCAGAGATCAGTTCTGTGGCAGAGGTTGGGGCTGGGGGTTGGCAGCTGGAGTGGTCTCGGGCTTCACAGGGCGCAGCCTGGATCGCTCTCACGCACAGCTCACGGGACTGCAGCGCTGCTGGGACCTGACGGGGCACAGAGCCCGGGTGGTGGCAGGATGGCTTTCTATCGGGCTCTGGGTCCCCGGCCTGGGGACTGGGGATCCCTGCGCTAGAAACAGAACCAACACAGACAGATTTAGTGTAGGGGTCAGGTCCTGTGACTTTGGAGTCTGACGAGTCCCGTGGTCTGCAGACCCGGGAAGGTTGACAGCGCAGGTTGCATTCCAAAGGCAGCAAGCTGGAGCCCAGGAAGCGCGCGCGTTTCAGCTCCTGCGGGAGGGAAGGAGAGCCAGGGCCAGCTCAAGGGTCTGGCCGGCAGGGCTCCCTCCGGGCCCTTGATCGAGGGGACCCTGCAGCCAGCGGAGGCCACCCACACTGACGGGGCAGCCGCTTCACTCAGTCTACGGGTTCGAGCGTCGGTCTCCTTCCAAACCCTCGGAGACACACCCCTAATAGCATCCGATGCTAGCGCAGCCCGTGGGCCAGACGAAACGCACCTCAACGGAATAAAACTGATCATTCCGGCGCAGAGCGTCGTTCGCGTGCAGGATGGGGTGTGCGGAAACTCTCTGGACTTTGCCGCTAACCTAAAAAACTCTGAAAAATAAAATCTGTATTTTTAGAAAAGCCTAACTCATAGCACACAGCAAATTTGTCAAAGTAATCCACAAGTGTCACTGCTGAAAGGCCAGTGAACCTTAGAGAAGTCCATTTCAGTTACGCGGAACTCATTAGCTGGATTTAACAGCACGCTCAGAAGCCCCCCGCCCCGCAGCAGGCGTGAACTCATTTTCACATGGTAATAATCACAAGCGGCCAGCTTGGATTCCTGAAACGACTGGTAAGTGTTTTTCACAGGGCGTCTCTGAGCATAGATACTAGGCGAGAGAAAAATCTTCAATGAAGGGAATTCAGCCCCTTCCAGTCTACACCGTGGTACAGAGGTCTGTGTGGCTCCTTTAGCACACACGCATTCAGCTAAGGGCAGTACAAAGAAAAGTCCCAAATGCTTGGTATCGGCAAGGGAAAGTAGATTTTATGTGACTGGTAAATCAGGTTTGATGTGGAATCACAGCTCAATAAAGTTAGAGGTCAGCAAACTTGCCAGTTGCTGTACATGTCGTTTCTTTTTGCGCACGTCTTTATAGATAAAGTTTTATTAGAACACAGGTATGCACATGTATACTTACCTGATGCTGTCCTCTGCTCTAGGATGGCAGAGTTGAGCAGTTACAGCAGAGATTATATAGGCTGCGAAGCCTAAGACTCTCACTGCCTTGTGTGTTTTTTGTTTGTTTTGGTTAGGCTTGGTTTTTGGTTTAGGGGGTGGTTTTCTGGGTTTTTTGAGACTGGGTCTCACTAGGTAGGGCAGGCTGGCCTTGAACCCACCATGAGCCCAGGCTGGCCTCAGACTCATGGCAATCTACCTGCCTCAGCCTCCTGAGCGCTGGCATTACAGGCATGAGCACCACACCCAGCTTGCCTTATTTTTTATGGACTAATTCTGCCTACTGCCTATAAAGTTCATCCACGATTACTTTCTTTTTTTTTTTTGTGGGTACCGGGGTTCGACCTCAGGACCTCGCGCGCCAGCAGGCGCCCGTGCCGCTGAGCGATATCACCGCCCCTTTTTCGTATGTGGGATCCGGGAGTCGAACTCGGGCCCTCGCACTTGCAAGGCAGGCGCTTACACCGCTGAGCCATCTCACCGGCCCACGATTACTTTCTAAGAAGAGATTTTTGCTGTTTTAATTTTATGGACAAGAAAATAATTCCAACTTGTTCTCGATGCCATGTGGTATCTAGAACTGGATCATGGAACAGAAAAAGAAAATTAGCTGAAAGTCCAGTGAAATCTAAAGGAAGTTATAGTTAAAAGTAACCTAGCAGGCTGGCCATGGTGGCACATGCCCGTAATCCAAGCATTGGGGAGGCTGAGGCAGGAGGACTCAGCTGTGGATATGCATGGAGCAACTCATTCAGAGGCAGAAGCTGTCACCAGGTCTTTCGTGTGCGACCTTCCCAGGGGAAGGGGAAATGAACCCGACTTCCATGTCGTGTTGTGAGGGGAAAAGATGACAGCACCCCTGAGCCTGCCATCTGCAGGCCGGTTTCCTCTCCAAGGCCCGCGCCCAGCACACACCCAGATCCCCGAGGCTCAGCGAGCAGTCCCCACCGCTGCGGGACAGTGGGTCCACTAGAACCTGCAAGGGCCTCACACAGAGGCTGCACTGCCCCTGATCCCACTCTGGACATGGAGGGAGGGGTCACCCAGGTCCACAGTGGGGATGGAAACATGTCGGGGCATCGCTGCAGAATGGAGCTGTGCCCTGCCCTGGAGGCCACCAAGGGCCTGAGCCAGGGACAAGCAGAGCCCATGGGGGAAGATCTGCAGCCCAGAAACAGGTTTTATCGGTTGCACCAAGTCGGGAGATACCCTTTGTGCTTCCTGCCTGCTGAGCACTGCACAGATGCTCGCTGCACCTGGTACAGAGCCAGAGCCGGGCTGCTGCTGCGGACCAGGGATGGGGGACAGCGGGAGGCTGCCAAGCCCAGGCCCTGCGGTGCAGACTGCAGTGGTCCATGCCACCATTGCCAGGAAATGACCCCACACAGCTCCTGCTCTTTTCTCCAACTCAGTTCCATCTCCTGAAAAAAAAAAAAAAAAATAGAACAAGAATATTGAAAGTCCTCTCCTATCCAAGACTGACACTCTGGAGGCTGAGACAGAGTTTGGCTTCCAGAGGCACCTGCTGGCCGTTAGGAAGCCGTCCTTGTAGGGCACAAGACAGGGCAGAGAACCAGAGGCCACGCAGGTCGTGCAGGGGAGGTGACCCGACCTTGTGCGAACACACACGCGGAGCCCCAACCCAGCCAGGCGGGCTCGCCCAAGGCAGCTCTCAAGTTCTGAGAGGAAACGGGGCTCCCAGGGGAGCTGAGACTGTTTGGATTGTGTTTCCTGTCATAAAATTCCAGCCCCGGCTCTCCCTCCTCAGGCGGAAGTGAAGTGCTTCCTTATTGGCAAAGCCAGAGAGCCAGGGTTGAAAGGCCCGAGTAGAAAGGAAACTAGCGGCACAGAGAATTCCCCGGGGAAACTGGTCGTGTGGCAGTGGAACAGCGGACAGGGAGCTCTATATGCTGACATTTTTTCTTTTCTCTTCTTTTCTTTTTCGTTTCTTTCTTTCTTTTTTTTTTTTTTTTTTTTTTTTTTTTTGAGACAGGATCTCACTATGGAGCCCCGGAGCCCAGGCTGGCTTTGAACTTGCAGCTATCTTCCTGCCTCAGCCTCCCAAGTGCTGGGGTTACAGGAGTGTGACACCACACCCGGCAAATGACAGCTTCACTTTCTTTCTCAGAAGTGAAATTAGGACTGAGTTGAGTCTCACGTTTCCTCTCTACAGCCCTGGAGAGCTGAGCCCTGGCTGTCTGTCCCATGGAGTCCCTGAAGCCTGTCCCTTAGTCCCAATCTTAGAACACCCACTTTAGGACTAGGGGTGAACTCCTGGGCTACTGGACCTCTGATGGTGGCACTTCTTGCAATCCACAAAGAGCCTTTCTAGTTCTACCTGTTCAGCCGCATCATGATTTCTTTCACTGATCTCCGGGACAGTAATGCCAGGTGTCCCATTTGCGTACCTTGGGGATTGGACCCACAACCCACCGAGGACCCAGCTCTGGTCCTAAGTGCCCCATCATCCAGGGTGCAGACGCGGAGGGCTGGCCCTCGGTCCCTCCTCCATCCGTCAGCCTCTGCTCAGAGCAGAACTGTGCTTTCTACTATTGCACACTGCTCTGGGCCGTGTACACTGCTTGTGATTAAACAGAAGTGTCCTTGTTCAGAAATCTTAGGCTTCCCATATTCCTGTTTTCAAAAAAGATCATATTTAACTTAAAATATTTCCAAGTGTTCTGTTTTATCTTGAGCTGGTTGTCTTTTACTCCTCCTGTATCTAGAGTCTCCCTCCTGTAAACTTGCCTCTGAATGCAGACATGCAAGGTTTCTAATAACCAATCGTTTTAACTAAAGACAGTCATTTCAGACAGTTTTACGTACTATCTCTGGATGAACAAAAACTGCAAATAATATCTTGAAGCTAGCGAACAATGACAGTATTGCAGTTTTATTTCACAGATTGATGCGCGTATATTTTCTACATACATCTGGATAGATACAGCGTGGTGCATGCTTGTCATTCCACACCCTGGGTGACTGAGGCAGGAGGATGGCCAAGTTCCGGCCCAGCCTGAGCAATTTAGCAACTTACAGAAACCTTTTCTCAAAAAGAAAATGATAATAACAATAAAAGGACCGGGGCAAAAAGATTAAAAAAAAAAAAAAAAAGAGGCTGAGGACGGTAGCACACGCCTGTAATCCCAGCACTTGGGAGACTGAGGCAGGAGGATCGCTGCAAGTTTGAGGCCAACCTGGGCTACAAAGTGAGTTCAAAGCCAGCCCGAGCTGCATAGTGAAACCCTGTCTCAAAAAGACAAAAAAAAAAAAAAAAAAAAAGGACCAGGGATAGCTCAGTGGAAAGGCCCTGGGTCCAATCTCCAGTAACACACACACAGAGTACACGTTATATTGGGCTGTCCCTGGATTTTCAGCAGCAGGGGTTAAAGCAGAGTTCGGTCTTGAGCGGTGCCTGCAGGGGCCTTCGGGTGTGAGGAAGCGCGGGGACGGTGGCCATGGTGTAACAGCATTCTCAGCCAGGGTCACCTGGGACATCGTGGTCTCCCCTTAGTTTGCGTTCATCTGAGTACAACCTTCGCAGTGAAGAAGAAAGAAACAGCAACTGATGAGCGCAACTTGTGAGAAAAATACCCGAAGTAAAAGGACGGGGCTTGCAAAAGCCAGAGGGTAAGAATGCGCCCTCACAGTGAGGTGCTTACGGAAAGGCCCCTGTCGCGTGCGTGTTCGTGTGCGTGTGTGCGTGTGCACTCTCGATGCCCTCATGTGAGGTGCGTGCTTCCACCGGCGCAGACGACGAGACACGAAGTGCCCCTTGGTGGGGTCAGAACCGCCCTGCACTTGGACGCACCGGGATGATGGCGACAGCACCCCCAGGGATTCGGGCAGACGGGGCCAGAGCCACTGTGCCGGCGCCGGGGAGCTGCGTGTGGCTGCGCGAGTCTGCAGGCCTGGGGTCAGACAGATGGGGCTCCGGAGCGCGGCCGGGCTGGGCTCGCTGTGTCCAATGGAAGTAGTTTCATCCCAGGACACCCTCGTTTCCCTTCCTCTCTCCTTCCCTTCCTCTGAATTCAGAAGAAAGTCCAAAGCATGGCGGGGAGGTTTCTCCAGGCCCGGCACAGGGCGGCGGTGATGGCCCCACAAGAAGTCACAGGGCGTGGGCGGGGGTGGGACGAGTCTCAGAGCCCTAAGCAGAAACCTGAGTGCTCTGAACCACGCGTGGTGGTGCAGGCCTATCATCCCAGCACTCTGGGAGGCTGAGGCAAGAAGATTGCAAGTTTGAACCCAGCCTGGGTGACTTAAGAAAGCCCTGTCTAAAATAAAAAATAAAAAAGGACTAGGGGTGTAGCTCAGTGCAAAGGCCCTGCGTTCAATCCCCAGTGCCAGACACACACACACACACACACACACACACTCTGTGCTCTAGAATTAAGTTTGGACCCTGGCTCCCTATCCAAAACCCAGATAAACCGACCTCCATAGGACTCAGTTCCCCATTTATAAAGTAGGGTAAAGTATAGCTACCCTTGGAGAGAGAAGTAGGAAATCGAGTCCACCGACTTGGCATGGAGGAAGCTTTCACCAGCGCATCTTTCTGATTGTGTCACGGGGCAGGGGACTGCGGGTCCCTGGCCGGGGAAGGGATTCACCTGTGACACAGCGGGGCAGTGCAGTGGCTTCCTGCAGAGGTGGAGGAGGAACGGAAGCGGGAAGTAAGGAGTGCTGGTTAGCATGCACGCCCAGGGAGGCCCAGCTCTCCAACTTCTCCAAAATCCCCGAAAGGAGAAATGTGGGAGAGGGCGGCTTCCCCTCCCGGGATTCCCTCTTGTTCACTTTGTACCTGCAGAGGGTAGGGTGTGTGGGGAGACGTCTACTCCCCTGGCAGCATAGGACGCCAGTGAGGTTTGCCTTGGCCTGGGGTTCGGGGGCTGCCCGAGTGGAGGGGTGGCCTGCCCTGTGTGGCTGTGGTGAGGCAGAAGGTCCTGACCAGCACGTCAGCAGTAAGCAGCAGTCGCTGGCACTGTCGCACCGCCAGGGACCCAGTCATTTCGTGCCCACTCCTTCCCTGCCCTGGCTTCTCTCCTCCTGCCATCCTGTCTTTGTGAACAGATGTGAAGCGGGCTGGGCTGCAGGTCCCCATGCCTCTGGCTCCAGACACTGCGGGTTTGCGGATTCCCAGTCTCAGACTCGTGGCTCGGAGCCCTAGTGTCTGACCCCGAGAGAACCCCAGCCCAGGGAGGCCCCACTCAGACAAGCGCACTGCACCTGGGACAGAGACTCCAGGCCTCCAGAAGCGGCCACACGCAGTGACCTCCTTGCTTCCCCAACATCTCTTACACTGTCCATCCAGGACAGGAACTGAAGTTTTCCTTTTTATACGCCCTGTGCGAGGCAGCATGTGTTTGCTTCCCAGGATAAACTGGGTTAAAAGCTATGCATATTTATGAATGGGCTTCTGTAGGCTGCAAACTCGAAAATCCTACAAGCAAATAGTGCAGCAAACTCATCCCATGTTCTTGCCCCTTTCTGCAGCAGCTCTGGGGTAATAATTGTTTAATCTGAACACACTGCATTTTCCGGTTACACCTCGTACTTAGCACTTACCAAGTGAGAAGAGGGAGCAGCACCCAGGTGCCCACTCGTCATCCCTGGGCCGATGCCATCCCGCCCTCCTGAGGGC
Source organism: Erethizon dorsatum (assembly GCA_028451465.1). Taxonomy (NCBI): domain Eukaryota; kingdom Metazoa; phylum Chordata; class Mammalia; order Rodentia; family Erethizontidae; genus Erethizon; species Erethizon dorsatum. The sequence goes on from CM051824.1 coordinate 156,840,644, forward strand.
ACAGGGCCAGGGCTCCTGGGGTCACCTGGGCTGTCCTGCCAGAGATGCTGGGCTTGAACCAGTCACAAGGAAGCATGGGCCAATTGGGACGCCTCCGGCACCTGTGCACTGCTGTTGCAGTGTGTGGGGCTGGAAAGGCAGGGCAATTGCGGGCTTTTCCAGGCTGCCAGGGATGCATGAACTGTGACAGCTAAATGTGGTGCCTGTCTCCTGAGCTGATCCTTTTGTTTTTAAGGGCATTTGGGGGCAAACTTGAGGACCAGGCGGTGGCCACCTGTCCCACTAGTACCCTGACTGCATTGCCTACGCTGTGGTTTTCAGCAGAACACATGCTCGTGCAAGAGACACTAAGTGCTCGGGCTGCTGTGGGCATTGTTCTCAAAAGGTCCAGGGAAAGTTATTTTGCTGTACTTGGGACTTTTCTGAAAGTAGTTCACCTCTGTTGGAAACAAGCCTATTGCTGCCCTCTCCCACCCCCTCTTCCCAGTAGCCATGTCCAGAGATGGCCTGCAAAAGTGGCAGCCTGAAAGGGGAAGGAAAGAAGGCAGAACGGGTCCTCAGGCGGCTGAAGGAGAGAATGTATTTGGTGTCTGTCACATCTTGGCATCCTTCCACGACACTTTCATCCGCGTTGCTGATCTTTCTGGCCAGGGAACTGTCTGCCACATGCTGGTGGGATGAAGGTGAAGGCTGATGGCAATGCATCCTCCCCATACACTGCCATGTCACTGCCCAGGATGTGGCGCAGAGGTGCACAGAGTTGGGCATCGCCGCCCTGCGTATCAAACTCCGGGCCACGGCAGGAAACAGGACTGAGAGCCCTGGGCCAGTGCCCGGTCAGCCCTCAGAGCCCTTGTTCGCTCAGGCGTGAAGATCAGGGGATTGAGGATGTCACCCCATCCCCTCCAACAGCACCCGCGGGCAGGGAGGTCCCTGTCTGTGAACAACACTCAAGCTGTTTTTTGATAATAAGTTACCTTCATGAAAGCTAAAAAACAAACAAACAAACAGAGAACGTATTGCAGACTTTCTAAAGCCAGTGCCTTGATGCGGGAATAGAGGATGGATGTGAATCCGGTGACACCTGTGGCAGGCTCTGTGCCCACCGGGCACCCTTGGTCTGCATGCCTGCTGGCTTTGACCCTAAATGCTGCTGTCACACAAACCTGGCTGTACCAAAGCAGGGATGCTCTCCACAGCCAGCCCAGAGCTTGGTGACGAAACCTGCAAGGTTTGCCAGTGTCCTAAATAAAGGACAATGAGATCCATGATGACCTCCACCAGCTGCCAACTGCAGAGGATCGGAAAGGCCAACGGGCTCTGCCAGAGGAGCTCGGGAAAGGTCTGTCCTTGGAACCCCGTCAACAGCCAACGTGGAGATCAGAGCTCCCGGGACAGGGAGGGCAACAACGCTGAACACAGCCTCAGCCTCCACTGATGCTTTGCAAAGTCCCCTAAGCACACCGCACACCGGCTGTGAGGTCATCGAAGCCACCATGCCACATGAGCAAAGTCAGTAGCCACGCAGGGGACAAGGAGCTAGAGCCCAGGAAGGCTGTCACCCAGCCAGGGTCCCTCCGCCACCTCTAAGCACTACAATCACCCTCGCAGGACTGTGACACTGTCACTGAAGAGCAAGCTGCGGTAGAGCACAGGTCAGGCACTCAGCACCTCCTTGTCGCCCCACTCAGGTAGCCAAGGGTCCTCGAAGTTTCCCAGGCAGCTGCTCTCCATGCCTGCACTCCGCTGCCTCCCGGGTCTGTTTTTTACACTTATTTTTATTTGGTGCATAATAATTGCACATATTTATGGGGTACGACGGGATATTTTAGCATATGTACCATGCGTAACTATCAAAACAGGGCCGTCAGCATTTCCGTCAACTCATACGTGTCACTCCTTCATGTTGGGAATGGTCAAAATCCTGTCCCCTCCGTGCTGAATTGCACAGCAAATACTGCTCCCTCCACCACCCTGCCTGGGACTTACTGCTCCCGCCCAGATTTTTGCATCCATCTCACCTTTCCTGTTGCTGGGAATCACCATTCCACCCTCTCAGATGCCATCTGCTGGCCCAGGGCTCAGCTTCCCCCAGTGAGTGAGAATCTTTGGTCACCATCCTGCTACGGTAGAGCTCTGTGGCAGAAGTGATGTGAACACATCTCAGTACAACTTAGGCAGTATGACCAAAAATACAGTGACTTCAAATTTTAAGTTTAGTAGAGAAAAAGACACACTTCCATGAATCCCCTCACTTTGAACACACTCATCCCATCATCCTTGCCACTTTCTGCAGCAGCTCTGGAATCCTCTTTCCTGAGTGTCTTTAGCTGTGGTGTCCTGGCTGCCTCCATGTCCTGAATTGATTTAAAACATTTCCCTTTCATGGTCATTTTGGCTTTGGGGAAGAGCCAGAAGTCACACGGTGCCAGATCCAGTGGATAAAGTGGATGAGGGCACAGTGTCATGTTTTTACAGGACTGCCTTTCTGTTGGATGGCACTCAGGAACAGCATTCACTGTGTTTTTGATCACATCTCATAAGACACTGATGAAAGAGGACTTCTGGAACTGCTTCAGGAAGTGGCAAGGATGATGGGATACATGTCTTCAAAGCTAGAGGGATGATTTTGAGGGGATTCATGGCAATGTGACTTCTACTGTAATAAATTTCTTTATTTAAACATTCACAGTATACTTCATTCACACCTGGTAAGGTATGTTTAAGTATCCTGAGGCAGAGGAAAATGTTCCTGTCCAACCTCCCGCACTTGCTAGCCGCGATTTCCTGGACAATTTCTTCACTCTCTGGGAGCAGACAGCACCTGCCCCTCCCCAGTCTTTTGGAGGCTCTGTGACTGGAGCTGATACTTCAGAATCCTCCCACAGGCGAGGGGAAGGACCCAGATCTGCCTCCAGTGTGCTCAGGATAAAGGCTCCTGGGCAGGGGGCTCCTGACAGGCACCCTTGTTTGGGGAGCTTTTTCTTTCAAACAGCTGAGCCAGGACAATGTCCAGGGCTGACCACAAAGCCACTGGATTCAGCAGGCTTCCGTTTCAGTGCCTGTGTCTCACAGCAGTGCACGGAGACTTTTGCTCTGGAGACGCGGCAGCCTGTGTTGGCACTGAGATCACAGGGAGCCCATGTCTGGTCACCCATGAGTCCCCTGCCTGGTTGTGACTTGGGTTTGCTAGCCAGCTCCCCTGTGTCCAAGGTGAGTCCTGGGCCTCTAGCCGGGCTGCAGCAGGAAGCTCAAGGAGTGGGGTCTGCCCATCATGCCCGGGGTGCCCATAATGCTCCAGGGACTGGGTCTCCGTCCACACCAGGCTGAGGCAGGCAGTGACTGGCTAAGATCTTCCCGGGGGTCCTGAGTGTCACATCTACAGTCCAGGAACCCCAAGTCAGAGCAGAGTCCTCCACTCTGGAGCCTGCTTCATGGGAAGGTGCCCCATCCCCTCCCAGGGGCCCGTTCCTGGTCCCCTGCAGCAGGAAGGCCAGGTGAGGCCTCACTTCACACCTTTCTGCATCCGGTTTGGGCTGGCACAGGAGGGATGTGGTTCTACAAAGCACTGGGAAGACCCAGGCATGAAGACAGGGGCCCCAGCCACTTTCGGGGTGAGGTAGCGCTCCCACAGCATAAACGAGGAGCAAAGTCCCTTCCTCAGGCTGCGTGGTAGCCTCTTCCAGTCGTCCTTGTCCAAGCCCCTCCAGCGGCACGCACCCCTCCTGTCCAACCCCACGCAGGGTCAGCGTGACTCGGAGGCTGCCTGATTGACAGTCCCCACGACTGATGTCACCCGTGCAGGCCAGTCAGCCACAGTAATAAAATTTCAAAATAAACAGATGGCGTCAGGGCATCTACACCAGGGATTTCTACCCCTTCATGCTCATAATCCTTAACCTGGGCCGGACTCTCATGGACAGTGATTGACGCAGCCACTTTGAGAGCTGAGTCCCAAATGGAGAAACTCGCCGGACCCAGGAGGAAGCCAAGACTTCTCTCCACCTGTGTCTCACTCGCTGGGGACATCAGGGTCACCGTCTGTGGCCACCAGCAACAGAGGTCCCCATCCCTAGGTCTTTAGATTCTTCATGGCACTGTGCAGCCCTTGCTGGCCGCACTGCTGAGCCCAGGGGCGCCCGTCTCTTCGCAGCCAATCCCGCCATGGTCACTTGGTCCCTCGGGGTCTTGGCTCGCCTTGCCCCATCTCTTGGTCAAGGTGGCACGTCCATCCTGGCCTTGGACAGCTCCGTTTCCTGCTGCACAAGTGACTCCATTGCAGCCCCGGAGCAACCGGAAGCAGACACTGTTCCCATCCTCTGACCAGGTTGGGCGGGACCAAGGTTCATCCCTCATGGAGAACAGCCATACGGGGACCAGGCACTTGGCAAAAATTAGGTATTTCCCAGCTGCCTAAAGCATAGACACAGTTTTCCCAGCTTGGTTATGTGTAATATTTGTGAGCCTGAAAGGGATCACATGTTTATCCTGCCTTTCGGATCTTGTGTTGCTTTCGTTTGTTTTTTGCAGTACCGTACCGGAGAGCGAACCCACAGCCTTCACACGGAGCTACAATTCCCAGTTCTCTTTTTAAATGTTTTGTTTTGTGTTTTTAAATTTTGAGACAGGGTCACTAAATTGCCCAAGCTGTGCTAAAACTTGCAAACCTCCTGCCTCAGCCTCCCAGAGTGCTGGGATTACAGACATGCACCAACACACCTGGCTAACATTCCATCTTTTCATCCAAGCCTATCTCCACTGAGTGTAAGCAATGACTCTATAAGAGTGGCTCTCTGTCCTCCTCTTCCTCCTGCCTCCCCTCAGTCATGCATCTGACTTTGAAATGAAAACAACCTCTCCTTAGCTCATTACCAAATTCACGCCTTTGGAACACTTTCTTAAATCGCAAAGCAGGTGCATCTTCCTCATCAAAGGTTTCCTGAGGTGCCGGCCGCCCGCCCCTGAGTGGCCTTCCCTAAGTCCCCAGGGACTGGGTCTTGTCTCGAGCCTTCCAAACCCGCATCTCACTCTCCAGCTCGGAGCTGAAACCATTGCGGTAGGCATTGTTCCGAGGCTTGTTTCTTATTTTCTGTTCTTAAGTGCAGGGAGGCCAGAACAAGAACATAATTCTACTCTCACAGTCGATAAGAGCGCAGCCCCATCAGATCCTGCTGGGCTCAGCACCGCTCACAGGAACTGCCGGGAAGCCCTTCCGCCACCAAATCCATTTGGCTCTGTTTCGGGCCTAAGCACAGGAAGGCAATGATTGGATGAGATTAGTTTCCTGTGGGCCATAAATTGGCAGTAGCAGAAAAATACAGGATGAATTTATTAGCGTGCAAGGTCAGCTAAAAGGAAGATGGCCAGGCTCTTGCGCTTGTTTTCTTTAATTCAGCTCACCTCCCGAATCCGGCCTGGCTGGAAAAGACCCTTTAACAACTTAATTACTTCTTAATAGTTTTAAGCAAATTCAAAGGGCTGGCGTTGCTAAGTGCCCGGAGGTAGAGCCTCGACTATGCCAGGAATGCCTGTCTGGGCCCCAGATCTGGGGCTATGTGAGGTTCGCTGCCTTATTTGGTGCCAATTGCCTAGGAATTTACTTTGAAGCTAGAATTTTACGTTAGGGAATAAAGGAGCAGCTTCTCAGGACGAAAGAAAAAAATCTACTGAGTCAAAAATATAATTGTTTCCCACTCGAAGCACAAATGCGATGAACGTCTCTAGCCGCCTAATTTAGAGAGAACAGGAATAAATTGCACTGCAAAACATAGGCGAACCCTTCTTTGAAAACACCCCTTTCACCAAGGGAGCCCCAAAAGGTGGGCACTGCTCCTCGCAAAGTTGTTTCCCCATGGAAGGAGGGACCCTGCGAGGTGACCTGAGCCTCCTCGTTAGAAACCTAACTCTCCCGGCTTTTTGGAGTTTTTTTGTTTTGTTTTGTTTTGTTTTGTTTTTCTTTTGATATTTTTCCAAATGGCTTAAAGTTGTCAGGGAAAATGAGGCCCTGCCGGTAGGAGATGAAACGTTCGGATCCGGTCTTCCTGGGCTCTGGCTGGAAAGATCATAATTCAGATTCTAATGATGCTGGAGGTCAGCAGGGAGTTGGGGATCCCCTCCCAGGAGGCCCCTTCTCCCCCCACGTTGAGCAGGTAGAGGGTCAGGGGCCACTGGAGGGACAGCAGGTCATGCCCCTCTGCCTCTCCCCACCCCAGGAGAACCGGTTTGGGAAGCTCTCCTGACCCGGTGCACTACGCCCTGGGACAGACCAGAGAGGCACAGCATCCCCGTGCCCCACTGTGAGGCACCACACACACAGAGAGGGTGACCACCCGTGGCACCGCTCAGCATGCACACCTGTCCCCACCCGCACCAGGCCTGGGCCTTGAGGGCATGGCGGGGGGCAGTGCAGCGCCACTGCCATTCTGGCTCTGGCTGGCAGACTCTCAGGGATGGGTGCCCACTTTGGGCTGCTGTTTGTGATGGCCCGGAGAATATCCCTGCTTCTCAGTGTGACCCCTGTCATTCATGCTGCCCTAACAAAACGGGTTCCTGCAGAGCGGTCATGCACAGTGCCCTATGGCCTTCCATCCGAGCTGAGGTGACAAAGCACCCAGCATGGGGGCCAACTGCTCCAAGGCCATATGCCCTGTCCTGTCCTGGGTAGGTGTGGCTGGGCACTGCCATGTCCCTATATCCCAAAGTGCTGGACTGCAGCAGCCAGCAGGCTTTCTGTCCTTGTCCACTCCCCGAGGAGCTGGGTTCCGAGGTGGCTCAGGGACCGGCTGTGGCTCTCTGGCCTGGCAGGATCCTCCACGTCTGGCCAGACCCAACCTCTCATGACCTTCGCAAGTCCATGATCCCAAAATAAACCCAGGAATCGAGGCGGAAGTTCACATCCTACACAGTGGCAGAAAGCGCCTTCCCAAGGCCATCTGAGGCTGGCCAGCAGTTGGCAGTATCTCCATCACCAGGGGTCGGTGCAGCCCCGTCCTCTGTCCTCCTGGACATCATGCTGTTAGGAAGCGGCTTCAGGTCAGAAAGCAGAACCTGAGCGATGAGGGGCTTAAAAGCGCAGCAGGCCAGAGCATCCCGGGGTCCTGCAGACCACCCCAAAGCTCTGGCTGCTGCTCTCCGTGCTGCAGTCCCCGAGCTGGGCAGGCAGGAGGCTGAGGGGCGACAGGTCACCCAGGTGAACCCGTGCTGTGCTGGGGACTCAGCCCGACCCCATTCCTCGCTGACGCGGTGTGCTCCCAGGTGGAAAGCTGAGCCACGCTTGCTCCTCTGTGACCCTCAACGCAGTCTGCACAGGACGGAGCCCCCGGGGACTCAGTGGCTCGGGCTTGGCTGGGTGTCTGCCCGGCAGCGACGCGCCTTGGCCTACCGGGTGGGGAAGGCTCCGCTGGGATGCATGGCTGGCCCACTGGTGTACCTCACTGGGGTGGGGGGGCTCTGTCCCCTTGAGGGATACTATAGGCTCGGGCTCCCTGGGCTCTGCCCCTGGACAGCACACAGCGGATATCCCCATGCCAGGACAGGGAAGGGGGACACAGAATCCTAGGGCTTGGACAGTGTTTTTGAAAGACTGTCAGAAATGAAAGATGGATTTGTTCACAGCCATCCCATGCCCACCCTATACCCCAAAACACGGGGCCCTGACTAGGGATTCACCTGGGCCCCCAAGATCCAGCTGGTAGATGCCCCTGCTCTCCAGTGAGTCCAGAACACCCTGCTTCCAGAACAAAGACAGCGTCTGAGACAGCAGAAGTCAAAACTCCAGACGCCCCATGGTGGTCACCCATCCCGGGCCCAGCCACAGCCAAGAGCAGGCACCAGGGAGACAAGAGCCAGAAAGGCAAGATCACAGAGGCAGGAAAGAAAACACAGAGGAAAAGGGGGCAGCCGACATGCTAAGTGCCCCTGTGTCAGGACTTGTGGATTCAAAGACAGTGTATTGCTCTTGAAAATTCCTTATTACAATAAAGCAAAGGAACCCAGTATGGTTTATCTGGTAAATAGAATATTACTCAGCTGTAAAAAAGAATGAAACATTGGCACATGCTATGACATGGATGGACCTTAGAGCATGTGAAGTGAACACAGCCAGGCACAAAGGCCTCCACCCCATTGCTCAATTCCACTTCTGTAAAATTCTCAAGACACTCAAGTTAAAAGCGACCGTGATCTGTGGTCGCAAGTGCTGGGGTGGAGGGAAGGCAGAGTGACGCCAACAGGTGGGAGGTTTCTTTGTGGGTGGTGGAAATATTCTGCAATGAGGTCCTGGTGACAGCCGCCCAACTGTGTGACTGGTCAGAAAACAACTGGCCCGCACATATTGCCTGGTACATATTGTGATATGTGATTGCATCTTCCAGAAGTAACGAGCAAGTGGGGGCAGCAGCAGGCAGAGCAGGACTGAGCCCCACACCCGCTGCACCACGGTTAGGCAACCACCACTTTCGGGGCAAAGGGCCCGGGGCTGGATGGTTGCCTGGTGTTACAATAATACTTTCTAGGGGACCCGGTTCACCCAGTTTCCCAGCTAACACACATGTCCCTCTTTGAGATTTTGCTGTTAATGAACCAACTAATTTCAGTGGAACCAAGCGGCATCCAGGAAGAACTGCCAACTTGGTCAAGCTCTTCACAGCCTGAATGACGCTGGCCTGGAAACCAGGCGAGTTTATCTATTTCGTAACAAAACCCCAACTCAATGAAACGTGTTTTCACTCAGCCGGTCCCAGGGGACTTCCATTCCACTGTCTACGGGGGAGGCCTGGATTTCCTAACCCAGGTGACTAACTTCATGTTCCAGTGCACCCAGTCCCCAAGGCCTGAGGACGTCAGAGCCGGGCTCAGATTCCCAAGTGTACCCTTCGTAAAGGTTGGGGAAAAGTTCTGTTTCCTCATTGCTTGGAAATCAAGGACAGGCGTAGAGGCTGTCTTAATCACTTTCTCATCACTGAGACGCAATACTAGAGACCTAAAACTTAAAGGAAACGGGGTTTATTTTGGTTCATGTCTCAGTCCCTGGTGGGCTGGCTCCAAGACTGGACTGCACGGCAGAGGGGCCTGGTGGAGGAGAGTTGCTCAGGGCATGGAGCACAGGAAGCCCAGAGGAGGATCCTGGAAGGGAGATGGCCCCTCCAGGCCACGCCCCCAGTGACCGCCTCTTCCCACCAGACCCCGCCTCCTAAATCCCAGAATCCAATCTCCTCCCAAGGTCCCAAGGTGTTGGGGAGACATCAAAATCCAAACCAAAACAGGAGAAGCATCTGCCATAGCCAGGCCTTTTGGTGACCCAAGAGCATGCACTTCCCTGACCTCTGGCCTCCCCCCTTCAACTCCCGCCCCCCGTGTCCAGGGTGTGGCTGCCCACTAAGCTTACCCCGTTGACCCCTTCTGTCACCTCCCAGAAAGGCCAGTCCCCAGCTCTGTCACCTGCAAAGGAAACAAGTGGTGACTCCTTCCCCGCTGCTGCCCGTGGCCCCTGAGGGATGTGTCCCGTGAGGACGCATCGCTGGTCAGCTGGTCAGTTGGTCCAAATCAGCGATCTTGGACTAATTCTTTGTCCCATCTCCTCAATCCTGTGCCCTCACAATTGCCTGTCACACAAGAGAAATTTCACAAATATAAGCTGAGTCAGTGAAGAAAGGTCAACAGCACGCAGGATAAATTGGAGACTTACCTAAAATTAAGTTTAGGCTGCAAGGCTCCTTACATAGGGAGAACTGCGGGTTGTTGGTCCCAGCATCACCATGATGTTGGACCCAAGCTCTGCTGCAGTCAGGGTGCTTGTCCTTGAGTTCTGGCTGCCATCAGTGGCCGGGTGGCCTCCAACACAACCTCTCCATGGAGGCCTTCATCCCTAATGCGCTGTCTGACCGAGTCAGACAAGGTTGGGTAACGGGTGATCAGAGTCCAGGACGGGGAGTTGGCAGCCGAAAGGTGGTCGATGGCAGGGGGTAAGGGCCAAGTTCCCTCCAGGTCCTGGCATGCGGGACCACGTGAGCTTCCTGGCTTCTCTGGGTCATCAGTCACACGTCTGGCTTCTGCACTGGGACACGAGCCCTGACTAGGCCTGGTGTCATAGTCCACGCGCCTGACACACGACAGGCCCACTGTGAGCACGGGCCAAGGTCATGGAGCTCAGGCGGCACCGGGAGAGGAGTGGGGTCAGCTTCAGACTTTTGGTGACCAGCTGGCCCGTGGGAGACTTCGCGCATGTCATTGCTCAAAACTGTTTCCAGATTTTTTTACAGGGTACACTGGGCCTCTTCCACCCCAGTGTCAGAGAGGGTTAATAAAAACCACAGGGGTGGGACACTTCCGGGGTTGGGATTTAGCTCAGGTGCTGTGGTTCCAGCACCCACCAGGTTAAGCACTATCCCCAGGGTCCCCGCACAGCCAGCAGGATGACCATGCAGGGAGGATGACTTCTCATGCATTTCAGAACTGGAATCCTTAGTGCATTAAGCAGGTACCCGACTGGTAAGGTCCACGAAGCTTGCAGACTCCTTTTCATGCAAAAGCATCAAAGGGAGCCCTGAGGATAACAGTGACCGAACCCTCTGACGTCCTCTCATGGCACTCCGAAACACGGAGCTTGGTATGAGTCTGTGTTGGGACCAGCCGATCTCCTTCCCAGCAACCTACGACTAACCTATTTTCTACAACTTTGAATCCTCTGTTTTTGCTATGGGTTTGGGGATGGTTATCACTTAAAAAAAAAAAAGAACACAGTTGGGCTGGATGTGGCTCAGGGCTGGGATGTCACTCAACGCTGGGGTGTGGCTCATGGCTGGGGTGGGTGCTTTGCTTGTGTGAGGCCCTGGGTTCGATCTCCGACAGAAAGAAACAAAAAGAAAACCTGAAGGAGGTAGAGAGCAGTGAGTCCCGACCCACGTTCCACACAGAGCTGCTCGGGAATTGCAGAGCCGGCCAGGGCAGCAGCCTCTCTCCGCCTCTGCAGACAGGAAGATGAAGGCGTGGCCTTAGGGTCTGTGAGGATTCGGAGACCCCAGTGCTCACAGTGCTCAGAGGTGCTGAACAGGCTTGTTAGCCAAACAAAAACATTTGCAGGGATGTGGGCCAGAAGAAGAAGGCCTAGGGCAAAAGATTCTGGGGAGAAAGCGCAGCCCTGTCCCACACACCAAAGCTCCTGGGGATGCCCCCCAGCAAGGCCACACCCAATAGGGCCAGCAGCTGGCACTAGAAGGCCAGGGCATGGGCGGGGGCATCAGGATGGGCACTGGATTTGGGGAGATCTCATCAGGAGGGAGGGAGTTGTAGAAGCCTAAGTCTGGGGTAGACAGGACTGATCCAGAGTGGGAGGCGTTGTCTTTCCAAAGACCAGAGAGGCCCAAAGGCTGGCGGCACTGGCCAAGGTGGCAAAGAGGGGACAAGGACTGAGAATCATTGCATGACTCTCACATGCAGAACTGGGCCATGGGGACAGCAGGGCCACGCTTGGGCCGGGCCAGGAGGTCGGGCTCACAGTGCGTGGCTGATGTCGTTGGCGGAGATGGAGGCCGTGGAGCTGGAAGTGAGGGCAGAGGTTGGAGGCCGGTTAGCCTAGAGATGAAGGTTGGCATCTTAGAAAGGGGCGTGCTTGATTTAGGGGAGAACAGATGCTGAGAAGAGGCCCACTGACCCTGAGAGAACCCTAACACCGTTAGGAGGGGAAGAGAGCTGGTGGACACAGGAGAGGACACAGCCGGAACACAGGCTGCCGGAGCTGGGCCTAGGGTACGGGCAGGAGGCCACCACTAGGCTGGACGGCAAGAAGAGGGTCCGGCCTGAGAAAAACCATCACATCAGGCCATCACGGGGCCCTGCCGGAAGCCGGAAATGCAAATCACTGGGCCCCAACCGACCTAGGGATCCCAACCCGAACCCAGGGCTGAAGATTTAAGACCAGCACTCAAATTCAGGTCTCGGTTAAAAGTGATCTTGGAAATATTTGTGTCTTCCTAAGCGCCCTATGAGGATGCCCATCGCAGCTTCTGTCCTAATGGCCCCAAGCTGAACCACCCAGAGGCCTCCAAGAGCCAGGGGCCGGGGGCGCGGCTCGCAAGTTGCTTAGTTACTTCCTTATCGCCAAGACGCTGCGCCCAGGTGCCCAGCCCCGAAAACTTAAAGGAGGCCAGGTGTATTTTGGCTTGGTCAGCGGCTCCAAAGAAGAAACAGTGGCAGGGGAGGCGGCGGAAGAGAGCAGCTGCTCAGGGCGGGGCAGAGGGGAAGCAGAGAGCGAAGGAGGAGCCGGAGGAGGAGGCCCCCACAAGCGCTCTTCCCACCCGGCCGCCCACAGCCCCGACTGACCGACCGTCCGGTCCGCCTCTGACCCTGATCGCAGGAGGCTCCTGGGGGACAGCGAGATCCAAACCATAACAGAAGTGACAGCAACAAATTATTGATACAACTTGGATGAATCGCCAGAAAATTAGACCACGGGGAAGAAATTCAATTCCAAAAGGTTACATGCCTTTTGCATTTTCACAACGTTTTTTAAATGACACCGTTTTGGAAACAGAAGACATACGGCTCCTGGAGTTAGGGTGGAAGAGGCCAGGTGGGAGCACGAGGCTGTGGGTGGGTACGTGAATCTGCTCAGGTCATAGAACTGGATAGAATTTACTGAGTGCACACACACTTGTGCACAAACACACACGTCCACAGAAGCGCAAGTACAACTGGGGACCTAAATAAGACTGGTGGGTTGGGTCGGTGTCTATCTATGAACTATATATGTACTATGCATGTACCATACATGTACTGTAGTTTCACAAAATGGCACCATTGAAGGATCTTGTAAGGAGCATATGGCGTCACTCTATTATTTTTTATAACTGCACAGGAATCTACAATTATCTCAATGAATTATAGCTTCATATATTCCCAAATCTATTTGTCTAGAAAATAAATTCCTTATGTTTTTAACTACAGATCAGTGGAGACACACAACACAAGTGTTATAAATGTTGCTTCTTAACACATCAATTAGTCACCATAAAGACAAAAAGCGACGTTGAAAGGATAAGTCAAGGAGGAGATTAATGGAACTAGAACAGCAAAACAACATTGGTGTGGATTAGATAAGGAGCAAGAAGGATGAGCAAACTGAAGAGAATCCACCCAGATGGGCTTACTAAACAAATGTTAGGTGCACCGATCCTTGCTTGAGAACAAGAGGGATTCACAGGCATCTACTGTGGGTTTATAAATCTCCCCTTTATGATCAAAACTCCACTACATTATTCAATTAATATCACTGTCTCTGGGAGAGTTATAACGTAGGGTTACGCAGTTAAATTATGTTCAAAACCCACACGCATGTTATTTGTAAATTAAATTCCACACCGAATGTATTCACCCCACACAGTTGTCACATTAGGCGAAAACCCGGCTGACCTCTTTCTGTCCCTGAACAGTCATTGTCCCAGCAAGGTTGTCCCTGACAACCCTGTTGGAAACGGCAGGACCCCTGCCCAACACATTCCCTGTGCCCCCTCTCTGGCTGGGTTTCCTGATCCGTCACATTGTGACCCACGGCACTGTGTGTTTATTGCATCTGTGGCTCACTCTCTGTCTCCCTCCTGGGGAACACATGCCATGCAGGCCAGGACTCGGGCGGAGAAGGACACATCGACATGCTCAGGAGAAAGCAGGCGTGCCACAAATACGTGTCTTTTGAACGAAGGCGTCTCATGATTGTACAGCATTGTCGGTGGTTTATAGTCCAGAAGGGACACAAACAGGTGTCCAGGTAAGGACCCCTAGCTGGAAAGTGGCCAATTCCATAAGACACTCTGGCAAATGCTGCAAATTCTGCAGAAAAGATCACTGCCCTCGGAGGGGAGAGTGTGCCTGCGGGACAGAAGTGAGTGCAGAGCTGGGCTTCAGCAAGTGGAGAGGAGAGTTGGGGGGCACCTGGGCCCCGGTGGGGGAGCTGAGGAGGCAGGGCCCACAGAGCAGCTTCCCTGCATGGGGAGCACTGGTGGGGAGGTAAGGAGGCCCAGATAACACAGGGTGTGGAGCCCATGGGAGACCCACAGGTGAAGGGCTCAGGGGTGCACAGGTAACTGGAAAGCATGGGCCAAGAAACACATGAACAAGAACTCCAGGAGCGACCTGGCCTTTCCTGCCCCTCCCAGCCGAGCACAGGGGTCAACGTGTGCTCCCAGCTATGGGGCCAGGCTGCTGTCCATCGCCCCTCCCCACAGCCACCTCCCTACATCCTGAGCCACCACGGTCCATGCAAGGGCCCTGGGGCCAGGGCACCATCAGAACCCAGAGCAGAAGCTTGGCGCAGACACCAGCTTCCCACCACGGGGACCAGCGGAGACCTTGGCCACATCACCACCATCATGCTTGCAAAATGCAAAAATGAGGAAGAACTTTTGCTTCAAAATGTGACACGCAACAAAACTAGCATTTAAATTGGATTTGTACTCCAGGACGCCCGTTTACCGTGGCGTGTTTCTGACAACTTTAAATCAACTCTGCTCACACTGTCACCTTTCATGGCTGATTGTTACACGCCTAGAATGCTCACGGTCTTTTAAAAATTGGAGACGCAGGTTTAATTTGGAAAGAATGTCAAATGTTCTAATGATAAATCCATAAATCACATGAAAACTGAACTTCTAATATAATAATGTATTTGTTTTTACATTTTTATTGGGGGAAGGAGGCATTCTTCACGTTATAAACATCCCTGAATTAGACGCCCTAGTTCACTTCCTCCATGCACTCCTCGTAGAAACCCAGGACTGACGCCTTCTTAACCTGATTTTCTAAGTTCAAGTGGTCAAAGAATGACTCGGGCACTTGGCTGACAGACGCAGGCTGTGTGATTCCAAGTGCTAGGTTTATCCCAGAACATACATCAAGTTAGCGTCTTTGCAGGTAGCCAACTGTGGTGTGTGTGTGTGCGTGCGTGCGTGTACACAGCATGCAAAGATCTAGGCGCCTTCATTCAGCCGCTCCTTTCCCTCTGCCATGCTGCTTTGTATCCCCAAAAGAGTACAGCAAAGGACACTTCCAGATCCAGCTGGGCACCAACACGCTGGCCCGGGATCATCTGTCTGGGTCTGGGAGATTTACCTGATGTCATTGGGACCTGCCATCCACCATGGCCCTGTGTGGCCTTCACTGTCCCTCACCTGGGACAGCGCCTGGCCCCGCCTATCCTGCAGTCGCAGGGTCCTTACCCTGAGCTCCCTCTTCCTGAGCTGCCATCGCAGCCCCGCCCTGCAGGCCGCACCTGGCACACCTGGTCTGGGTGCACTCCCTGTGGCGGTGCCCGCATGCTGGAGCCTGCCCTGCACCTTGTCACCTAGTACACTGGCCCCTCCCACCTCCTTTACCTGGCCGGCTCCTCGCACCCTCCCAATGGATGTAGCTCAAAGACAACCTCGGGCCCCGGGGGGCAAAGTGGGAGTGATCCCCACGACGCTCTGAGCTCACCCCAAAAGTGAAGCTGCTACAGCTCCCCCAGAAGATCACTCCTCCCGCACCGGGGCAGCCCTGGTGCATGCAGCTCCTCAGCCTCTGAGGTTCTCAGGCTTCTGAATGGGTAAGCAAGGTGATTTCCGAGCATGGCAGAGATTCCACGCGTTTTTTCTTTTCTATCCCCCAAGACCCAACCCAGATTTTTAACACAAAGAACACACTCCAGCTATTAATGGATGAAATGTGAGGCCTCCTTATGCCGCTACAGCCGTGGCGTCCTGAGGACAGCAAGCTGCAATGAACACAGAAGGGAAATACAGGCGGCGGGGGGGTGGGGCTGCGGAGGGGGGCATCTGACGCTGCAGAGGTGTGGAAGGTGTCCCCTGTCTTTTTAAGACAGTGAGGAGAAAGGAGGAGGGGACACAGAGGAGGAAGGTGATGGATTCGGTGATGGCAAAAGCAGTGTGAAGTGTTTCCTTGGAGAATCTCCCAGAGCCTTCTGGAGGGGGGAGTGGAAGGGGCCAGTGTGGGGCCTGGTGACCCTGTCTCTTCTGACCAGTCCAGGCAAGACCAGGGCTCAGTGTGAGGTGTGGCAGGGCTGGGGAGGGGAGTGGAAGGGCAGAAGAGTGACGCCACGCGAAGGGGGACAGAGAGGAGATCACTGCCCTGCCCAGCTCATGGGACCTGTCAGTCTCAGGAAGGTCCCTCCATGCCACCCTGCGACTCTCCACAGACACCAGGGAGGTGCGGCAGGAATCGCTGACTGCCCTGGATAAGTTCAGCAGAGCGGCAGGCACTGAGGTCACGGTGCGACAAGACACAGTGGGGACTGGAGACCTCAGAAAATGACACCCGAGATCTGATGATGCACTGGGGACACGGTGTGAAAATTGCGCTTCCAAAAGCAGAGTGAGTTTAAACTGCAAGGCTGCAAGGAAGCCCACCTCCCGCCTGGAGCTGGCCAACAGCATTTCCCCGATGTCCCCGACAGGGACACCCAGCAGCCCTGGATGCTCTCAAATTTCCAGGAACAACCAGGACAATCCGTGTCTGTGGTCAGGCCACCTCGGGCCGCCAGCGATGGCCCAAAGCTTGAGCCTCTGAGCCCCCCCCCCCAGAGTCACTGGGGAGAACACACCTAAGTCCGGCCTCAGGCAGCACGGCAGGAAATAGGGACTGCGTCGGAAAGAGAAACCAACGCGCTTTTGGTGATGAGACACGTGAGAAGTGACTGTGCGACTGCGTTTCTCCTGTTAGAGTCCATTTCATGAGAATCAACGCTCTGCGGCCCAAGGGCAACAGCCCAAGCACTGTGTGCAGCCCGCGTGGCGTCCTCCTTCCCGTGGAAAGCAAGGGACGCAGAGACTCGGGTCCCGTGGGAACGGCAGCTTGGCACGCGGTCAAGAGCGAGTGTGTAACCCGAGAAGGAAGGGGAGCGAGTGTGTAACCCGAGAAGGAAGGGGCTCGGGCAGGCAGGTCAACCAGGGAGAAGGCCGTGTTTACTCCAGGCTGCAAACGCGAGTGAAGGCACTGCCTGGGGCGGCCGAAGCAGCGGTGCAGAGCCTGTGGCGAGCGGAGCCGGCTCCGCACTGTCTAGGCCAAAGAGGAGAGTTGGGCAAGCGGGAGGGATGAGATCTGCACCCCGCTGGGTCAACGGGAGGCATGGAGTGAAAGGCTGGGAAACGAGCTGGGGGAGCGCCGGCCCTGTGCGTGAGGTCCGGAGCCTCGTGCGTGCGTGAGTGCTGGCCCCGCTGCAGGGCCTCGCGGGCGAGGGAGGCGAGGGGAGGGAGCGGCTCCGTGGGCTTCACAAACCCACGTGCTGCCTTTCAGGGGACCACACTGCTGCTGGTTCATCTGCTCGTGTTCCCAAATTTTACCGTAGGCTGAATAAGCTCAGCGGGTTTTTCTGCAGTCTTCATTGCAAGTCTCCTGGAGCCGCGTAAGCTCCTTGAACTGAACTGTGAAGACGCGGGACGAAAGGCGCAGGCGCAGGCCTGGACCCCCGCCCTTAATGAAGATGCTGCTGTCCACCAGCCTTGATGGGCGCGGCCGGCGCCCAGAATACAAGCAGCCCCGGGGCCCTGCGGGGTGGCCGGCGTAAGGAGGAGCTCCGCTCCGGCACTCAGCAAAAGCCAGGAGCAAGGCTGAGCGCGGCGTGCGCCTCCTTGCTCTCAGTTGCACATTGCTGTGCGTTAATTGCCTCCATTCCTGTGTGGAAGGTCCAGCAGAGACGGATGTCTAAACGGGGTTTCTTAGTGATGTCAAGAATAATTGGGCCGGTGAGATGGCTCAGCGGCTTAAGCGCCTGCCAGGCAAGCGCAAGGGCCCGAGTTCGACTCGCGGAACCCACATACGAAAAAGGGGCCGGTGATATCGCTCAGCGGCACGGGCGCCTGCTGGTGCGCGAGGTCCTGAGGTCGACCCCCCGGTACCCACAAAAAAAAAAAAGAATAAAACATCAGAAAGTTATGAAACACAAAGAAATATCAGTGATGACCTCCATTTTCGAAGCCGCTTTTTTGTTTCTTAGTGCTGAAAATCGAGGTGATACTACAAACGTGTACCCGGACCTCACGGGTCTTGGCGCACCTGTCCACGCGCATGCAGCTGTCAGGCGACTTCCACAGCTGTTCCCAAGGCAAGCTGCCAAGGGCTGAGTCCTTGCCGCGCTTTTTCTTATCAGTTTAAGTGCTTTTTGTAAGATAAGCAGTAGAATGTGCTGAAGATTAAAAAAAAAAAATGCTAGAGAACTTCTTAGATTGAGAAAAGTCTGTTTCCTCTAACTTGCGTGCGCACCTGGGAAAGGCCATTATTTTGTGCTAGTGGCGAAACCCTCCGTTTAGCCGGAGGTCCTCTTCCACGGGACATGGCTTTCAATTCCTGTGTTCTGTCTTGGAATTGGCCTAAAAAGGTATTTTTATTTTTTTATTTTTTATTTTTTTTGTGGGTACCGGGGCATCGACCTCAGGACCTCGCGCGCCAGCAGGCGCCCGTGCCGCTGAGCGATATCACCGGCCCTTTTTTCGTATGTGGGTTCCGGAAGTGGAACTCGGGCCCTCGTGCTTGCCGGGCAGGCGCTTACGCCGCTGAGCCATCTCACCGGCCCTAGAAAGGTATTTTTAAAATGCATGTTTCTGCCTACAAGAATGAAGCCATCTTTTTTTTCATTCGTTGTTCTCAACTCAGTGTATTTTTATGTTATTCCATATACATTTTGGAAGAGGCATAAGGAAATTACTGGAATGCAACACAAACAGGAACACACACTTACCTCCCACCCATCCTAGAAACCAAACTGCGGTGTCTAAGAAGGTAGAGGTTTAAAACTTCTGATCAGTCATTTATTCCATCATTCATTCATTGGGCAGTGACCAATCAGGAGCCTGTTCTAGGCTGGACCCTGTCCCACCGTTCCAAGTCTGGTGACACAGCAGAGGCTGAGACGTCCCACACTCTTGCACCCTGAAGGAACCTGGGGACAAGCAGCTAGGTGTTCACTTATCTCCGCAGCTAGTCAGGTGGTGGCGGGGTTAGAATCCACAGCGCAAAGGGGACACCCTACAGACAAAGTGACATTTAAACAGGGAACTGAGAAAAAAGAGGGCAAGGCACGTGGCTCCCAGGGACAGGAGCCTTCCAGGAAAGGGGCCAGCAGGTGCCCCGGCCGTGGGCAGGATTTGCTCTCCAAGCCTCTGGAGCTAATTTGTCCCTGGGCCTCTGTAGCCCCACACGTTTAAACAGCCTCTCAATGACTTCCTTCAGGAGAGAAGTAGGATGTCAAAGTCCTCTGGTCTTTTTTCAGAAGTCCATCATCGCTTCCGCCAGGAGCTCCTGCCAGCGTGACCTCAGACATGCGTTTTCAAAGCCTTCTTTTTATGGCTTCCGCTAATTGGACCTGTGTTTACTCTCCCTGCGCCGGCCGGCAGAGGCTCCTCGGTGACACAGCCCAGCTCACAGAGCCCGGCTCCTGCTGATGGGCTTCTCCGAGTCTTCCTGAAAATTGCCGGGGAGGCTCGGCACTTGAGCCCGATTTCTTTGAAGTCAACAGCAGGAAAAATAAGCCAACGCAGCATCCGAGCTCGTCCTCGCTGCACGCCATCAGCAAGCAGCCTGGACGGACGGACGGCCGGGCCCTCGGTGCGGAAGGCCTGTGGGCCGCATGGTTTGGGGCTGAGGTGCAGGGTTTGAAATCACACAGCCCTGCTGCAAAACCTTCCTGGGAGACCCGGACTCACAAGCATCCAGCTGCAGCAAAGGTCCACTGATCAGCACTTACTTTTTAAATTTCTATTTTATTAGCACGTAAGGATAATGGTCATCCTGGGGGGCAGGTGTGTGTGCATGACACATCATCACCTTTTTATTTCTCCTTCCCTTCCTCGCCTTCCCCTCTCCCTCCATATCTAGGTCCCCTTCCCCTTTGCAAAAGATCTCTCTCCCTGTCTCCTATTTTCTATCTTTGATTTTGCTCTTTAATTTGTTCATTTCCACTTTGAGTTTCTCATGTAGGAGAAACCGTGCAATGTGGAAGCTCGTGTGTCTGACCGATTTCACTGAACTTGACGGTCTCGAGGCCCCATTTAGAGCAACTTTCCCCAGGGTGCATCTCACCCCTCAGTGCGGATGACAAAGGTGAGGCCCCGTCAGCCTCCCTGGGCCTCAGATGTGGCAATGGGAAGGACTCGCACCTGTCTCAGCCGGGGAGACTCCGTGTTCCCGCTATCAAAACCAGTTCGGCAGGGGCCGGTGAGATGGCTCAGCAGCATAAGCACCTGCCCAGCAAGTGCGAGGTCCTGAGTTCGACTCCCAGTACCCACATAAAGGAAAAAAAGGGCCGGTGATATCGCTCAGCAGCACAAGAGCCTGCTGGCAAGCGCAAGGTCCTGAGGTTGACTCCCGGTACCCACATTAAAAAAAAAAAAACAGTTCAGCAGCCACTAGCACAGTCATCTTGTCACAGAAATGCAGGGGACGATCTGGGTGTTGTGGCACATGCCTATAATCCCAGCACTCAGGAGGCTAAGGCAGGAGGATCATTGCAAGTTCAAGACCAGCCTGGTCTACAAAGTGAGCTCAAGGCCAGCCTGAACTGCATAGAGAAACCCTCTCTCAAAAAGATGAAAAAAGGAAAGGAAAGAAAAGGAAAGGAAAGGGGAGGGGAGGGGAGGGAGAGAAGAGAAGAGAAAAGAAAAGAAAAGAAAAGAAATGCAAGGGGTAGGGTCAGAATCCGTGTGACCTGTGGGACGCCGAACTTTATACTTACTTCCGTGACCAGGGTCTCTCTGAGCTCTTCTTAAGCTGTCTGACAGGCTCACTGCAGGGCCGTTGTGACCTGCAGCCCTCGGAAAGAGCAAGCTGTCGAGGCAGGGAATGTGTGGCAGCGACAGTCGCAGACAGATGGGACCTGTCACGAGAGCCCAGAGCCAGGCTGCGAGCAGCAAGGACGCCGCTGAAATGACCCAGCTTTGCACGCAGCCAGCAGCGAAACTGCCACGGTGGTGACATCCTTGTTTTAACAACTGAAAACAGTTTGGAAGGGGCAGGAAGGAGTGAGACAGGCTCCACAGAAGCTAACGCTTTCTTTGGGGGGAGGTGGTTTGAGACAGGGTCTCACTTTGCAGTTCAAACTGAACTTGAGCTCACAATGTAGCTCAGTCTGGCCTGGAACTTGTGGCAATCCTCCTGCCTCAGCCTCCCAAGTCCTGGGATCATAGGCCTGCACTACCACACCCAGCTAAAACCCAAAGCTTTTGTTCTTTAGAAAGCATTCTTCCAAAGCCAGTGTGGCCGATGCTAAGGGACCGCAAAAGTGAGCAGTGTGGGCCTCGGTGAAGTTCACTGTACTACTCTTTTTATATGTGTGGATTTAAAATCAAATATCTAATACATAAAAATAGTTGTTTGAGGGCCAGTGAGATGGCTCAGCAGCGTAAGCGCCTGCCTGGCAAGCGCAAGGGCCTGAGTTCGACTCCCAGATCCCACATACGGAAAAAGGGCCGGTGATATCGCTCAGCGGCGCGGGCGCCTGCTGGCGCGAGGTCCTGAGGTCGACCCCCCGGTACCCACAAAAAAAAAAAAAAATAGTTGTTCAATAATAGCTCACACTAGCAAACACGCCCCTGGAGGTGCCGGCGTGTCTGATCTCGGAAGTGCACGTGTGTACGTGTTTTCGCGTGCAGCACTGGCGACCAGGGCTTCTGTTCATCAGTTCCGTCACTTTGTCTGCATTTCGCAAACGGATGAGTTAAAAAGATCTGCGTTAAAAAGGCACTGTGCTCTCCTCATGGCGGGACACTGCTTCTCATTGCAGAGCATCACTGCGATGTCATGTTACAACAGCACCACCGGCCAGCATCCCCGGCCGAGGCGCAGCCGCAAAAGTCACCCAACCAAGCGCACGCGGCGTGTCTGATCATCGCTTCTGTCCTTCGCAGTGTCCGCTGCCTCAGCATCACAGGTGCAGCTGCTCTGACCCCTGGGGTGGAGAAGCTATTGCTCCCCCAGGCGTTTTTCTTTCCCTTGGATCCGCACCCCCGTAGCCACTGACCAGGGTGCACACCCTCCGCGCTGGCTTCTCCCGTGGGCGGGAGGAGCATGTGGCTGCCCAACCTGCACCTGGCCAGGGGAGGAAAATGGGGACCACGCGGCTCCACCCAGCCGGCCACCCTCTGGCGAAAACAGAGGCCCTGGCCATAGGACAGGGTCAGAGCCGCACACACTCCGCACAGCTGGCATCTCCTGGCGTCGCTGCGGTCCACTTGATGTCCCGCTGCTCTGCTTGGCAGACACGTGGCTCAGCACGGAGCTGTGTCTGGGCAGGAGGCGGGGGCTCGTTCACGATCACGAGGGAGACAGCGCTGGAAACTGTCTCTGCCCAGCTGCCCTAAGGTCACCAGGATGAGGAGGGCATTGCCACACCTCACAGCAACCGGGCTGAGCAGGCGTAAATTAGGCCTGGTAAACATTAGGGCAGGTCAGAGAAAGCTGGGGCTGCAGGGCTTGCTCCTTACACACTCTAGGGTTTAGGGACTTTCTCAAAGGCCACACCCACTGGTTGGGGGCCAGCACTTAACAACACCCCACCGCCTATGCCTAGATTCCAGCTGGATTTCCTTTACATAACTTCAGCCCTTGGAAAGCAGTCTAGATGCAAGATTTTCCTAGAATTTTTTTTTTTTTTGCCTCCTGATTTTTTACAATTGTCCACCTATATAAAAAAATTGGCGACTTGACTATGTTCTCTGCAACGTTTCAACCCTGGAGGAGCAGCTTTCTTTTTCAGGGATGCAGCCTGGAACATGTGCTTATCCCTGCGCGCATCAGAACCTCCCCAAACACTACAAGCTCTCAGGCGCGCGCCGCACCACGCTGGGTCCCTGATGCAGCCCTGCCAGGCCCATTCCTTTAAATGCAGGTCGTGACCTATTAAATTGACTTAATGACCTGCGAAGGGTCAGAACCCAGCTAAGCAAGGCACGACTGGCAACTCTCTGTGTTCTTGCCAAGGGGAAGGCAGGGGCCCCTCCAGCCCCACTCCCCAGGTGGGGCACTGAGGTACCGACAGACAGCAAATGCTGGAGGTATCGAAACTACGGACACCAACTGCTCCAATTGTGAGCTGCAAGCCATTTCCTCTGTTTTGCAAAAGGATAAAAAGTCCCCATTTCCCACACAGACAGCGTGTGCTGCAGAGCGTCTCCCGCCGGGACTGCGCTCTGTGGTCCAGGGCTGACCCCCGGGCCACGGTGCCAATCGGCTCCCCGAGGAAGCCGTCCTCCCTTCCTGGCCCCCTCTGAGTCACCCCAGCACTCAGAAAGCGGGGCTCTCTGGAAACATCTGAGCTGGTGCCCAGTTCAATGTTTGCTGACAAACTCATTGGCTCAGATAACAAGTGGATAATATCTTTCCCATCCCCATTTCTGTGGTAAAGCAAATAGATGATGACGTTGTACTCAGCAACACTGTATATCTTATTGGGTGGAAAAGAAGCCTTTCCACCATGTCTTAGCTATAATGCATCATCACATATTGAGTCCTAAGATACGAGTGACATTTGCATCCTATTCCACGCTGTAGTTCTATATGCATCGGAATGCGGTCGCCGGCTTATCATCTGGCAAAAGCCACAACCCAGGAAGCATCCCGTATAGCCCAGGCCTTTGAGGAACCCCGTAACCTGCGGGAGCACCGTGCTTCTCCTGACAGTGCCCACGCCCATTCGGAAACACAGCCTTAAGGAAAAGTGAACACCAGCAGGAATTTTACTGAGGAGGTCGGGCAGGCTGCTTGCTGCCCACTGGGCACAGGCGGTGTGTACGTCCCATCTGCGGGGATTTATACGCTAGAGTGAACCAGCATGAACTAGCCTGTTGTTACTGCCCTGGGGGAGCCAGTGTGAACACAACAATAAAGTACTCTTATGCATGAAAAAGATCAGTTCTTATTGAAGTTCTAAATCGTTGCTGTGGTCACTGATGAGTTTTAAATTTGTATCAATTATATATAAATACATGAGTTATTATATGCACTATAGGTTGAACTGTGTCACACAACTTGAGTTCCCTCGATTCCGTCATTCCTGGCCACCGTTTGGAGTTGTCATTTGTGTTTGAGATCAAAAATAGTGAGCTGGGGGGCTGGTGAGATAGCTCAGCAGCATAAGCGCCTGCCTGGCAAGCGCGAGGTCCTGAGTTCAACTCCCGGAACCCACATAGGAAAAAAGGGCCAGTGATATCACTCAGCAGCATGGGCACCTGCTGGCGCATGAGGTCCTGAGGTCGACCCCCGGTACCCACAAAAAAAAAAAAAATAGTGAGCTGGGCGTGGTGTCTCATACCTGTGATCCCAGCACTCAGGAGGCTGAGGCAGGAGGATTGCCTCAAATTCAAGACCAGCCTGGGCTACATAGTGAGTTCAAGGCCAGCCTGGACTATATAGCAAGAACCTGTCTAAAAAAAAAAAAAAACTAAAGAAAACAGTTGTCACAGGTAGGAAAGGAATATTGGGGTGTACCGATGCTGGGAACAAGGGCTCTGGTAGCACTGCCCATCACCTCCAGGCTTTGTGGGTACAGAGGTCACCCAAACAAATAGCACACAGCCTCTGCCCTTACCCAGCTTGCAATTTATGGGAGGATAACATGGAAATGATGAGCCACAGCCTGGCTTGGGGCCCAGATCGCACTCATCTATTGACCATTAAATGAAGGCATGGTGGACCGGCTCACGCGGCGAACAGGCCCGGAAGAAGCCAGCCATGGGCCAGGGAGGGCTGCGGAGGGCTTCCAGGTGAGTTCTGAACGCAGCATGGAACTGGACCGCTCAGATCATGAGGGACATACGATTGCATTTGGGGTTGGTGGGATCGTCCTGAAGACAGAGGGAAGAGGGATCAAAGAGGGTTGGGTTGTCTGGAAGGAAGTGGAGCCACGTTCATGCTGCGAGGGGTTAGCTGGGGCCAGGGTAAGGAACTCAGCTCTGTCCACGCTAAGTCAGGACGCTCTCCAGGCACCGAGGCAAAAGTGTCCACGGGGTCGGGTCCGTGAGCCTGAAGCTCCAGAAACAGAGCCAGGCTGACAGGAGCCACTGGATGGCAGAAGTCTCCTCTAATGCGTTGCTTGTAGGGTTGGGAGAAGAAAGCAGTTAGGGAGGGGGCGCGGGGGGACTGCAGTGTCTACAGAGAACCGTTCACAGCTTACAAGCACAGAAGGCCCGGATGGAGTGGCGCTCCTAGAACTGTACACCAGTTGGTTAAAGCTGTTGGAGTGAAGCACGAGATTGGTCAATAAATCTTCAGTAAAATGACTTGATTTTAGTGACCCTGTTTCCCACCTGGTCACCCGTACATCGCTTGCAGGAAAAAATCACCCTCTATGCCAGAACCAAGAGAACCAGGCAAGTGATCCACCCCATTTCTCCGTCTCTCACCAGCGGCTACCAAAGGGCCTGGTCGTTTCCCTCATGCAGGAGAACACAAATGCCGCTGCTGAACTGGCCACGAGTGCCCAGGGTGGGCTCCCAGGTCGGCAGCCTCTGAGATCGCCGCGACTGAAACTGTGTTTCGCTCAGCACTGAGTTTCCAGCTCACCCCATCCTTTCTAGGTGAATCCAGGAAATGAAAAAGCCTGCATGGCCAAAGTGCCGTCCATACAGATTTCCCTTTGCTTTCTAAAGTTCGGTGGAAATTGGCTCCCAAGAATATAACACAAAGATAACCAGTCTGGAACTGAAGAGCGAAACCACTTATCAGTCCAAGTATTTAAACACAGGCTGACCAAAAATTGCATACTTTTTTGTTAATTTTCATAAGATAACAGGAAATATAGAAAAATAACAGTTTTATCCAATTTATGCAATATAAGAATGGACTGGTTGAGATGACACCTGCCTGAGTGACGCTCAGGATCATCAGCGTGTAAACGAGCACTGCCCGGGTGAGGCTCGCAGTAAACTGCTAGTGGTTAAAGGAGAAAAGCTGCTGAGATCTTTCGGGGTGTGGTAAGGAATGAGCATCTGGCAGACAAAGCCAGCAGAGAAGGACGCAGGACAAAGGCACAGAGTCGGCAGGCTCGGAGCGGCCTGCGGGTCAGCAGCAGCTCGAGTGTGTCCTGGGAGAGGATGTCTGGGGACAGGCAGCGTGCATGGTGAGGGGAGACAGGGCAACGACCGCGCGTGTGGGGAGCTGGCGAGCAAACGAGCTGTGGGGCGTCTGGAGATTTTCCCGGTGCACTGGGAGCTCGGGGCCCCAGCAGAGTCGTGTGATCCACACGAGCTTCCGGAGCGTGGTTCTGCCCGCCGTGTTGCTGGCTCCTCCGAGGATGAGGACGTCCCTGGGGCGGCTGACACTGGTGAGGGCAGACAGAGGCAAAGGGAGAGGTCTGGGTTCAGGAGCTGCAGCGGAGCGGAAAGCAGGAGGCCTGGCGCGGCGAGGAGGCTCCATGGTGTCCTCCCAGGCCGCAGCACCCCGGACCCAACCCCTGCTCAGCTCTGAGGGCAGCAGGAGGGTGGCTCAGGGAGAAACCCAGGCCTCGCTGTGCAGGGAGAGGCGCGGAGATGCAGCTGTGCTGCCAGAAATGTGCACGGTGACCATGGGAAGGACGAGCATTGGAGGTGGCCTACAACGCCCACCCGCGGGCCTTGGTGGTAAAGAGGAGCCCACGGCCCACTCGGAATGAGGGTGCAGGGTGGGAGACGTGGCTGTTTGACCACTGTCATTGTCCCCACAGAGACAACCCCAACGTCATAGATCAATACCTCGCTTCTGCGCGACACTAGGATAAAGAAATACGGAAACGAGACCACCCTGTGGGGAAATGTCACACCTCAGAGAGGCAGCCACGTGACAAAGACACAGCTGTCAGAAACTGTCTGGGGCCAAGAGGCAAACCCAGCTGTGTGGGGACCCAGCCTTTCTTCTGCAGGGATTGGAAAGACTCTTTTCAACGCTGCGCACAGTTCCCGAAAGTCCATGCAGACCTTCGACTCCTCAAGGCCGCCTAAGCCAGGCCTGGCCTTGAGCACAAATCACACTGATTTCTCATAGAGCTCTGTCTCCACCCTTGGAGGCAACAGAGGCCCTGCCGCTCGGGACTTCTGCTTTCATGGTGAAACTGAGCTCTCGCTGCAGAGCGCATCTGCTCTCTGTGGCTGGGTTTAGTCTTTCTCACTCCAGAAATAAGGAACTTTCCAGTGTCCTTTCTCATTGACCTCTGAACACATATAATTAGGGAAATTTGTTTTTGATTTTTTGAGACAGGGTCTCACTATGTATTTCAGCCTGGGGTTAAACTTATGAAAATCTTCTTGCCTCAGCCTCCCAAACGCCGAGATTGTAGGTTTTCACCACCACGCCTGGCTCCATTTTTTGAAAAAACAACCCATGCATCGATGGAAACATAACAGCTTGGAAAAGGGAAAAGTGGAGTAGCAGTGGACGTGAAATGTGGAAATCTTCCCAGGCAAGCCTGGGGGAAGCTCTGAGCATAGAGCACACGATGCAGGATTCTCCATCACGGTGGCATTTGGAGCCGCTGGGTCAGCCCCTGGCACTGACCCAAAGGCAGCATCTCAGGGGCTAATGGAGGAAGCGCTGCCCCAAGATGAGTTCCAGGAAGGCCTGCATGCTGCTCCAAGGGCAGGAGGGCATGACACTGGGGCACGGTCCATGCCTGCTCAGGCCTGACCTGCCTGCTCAAATACTCGCTCTGCACACCTGGGTCCAAGGTCCACCAGCCCTGTGTCCCTCACCACGGTGCTGCCGCTGTGCAAAGCTGGATTTCACCAGCCACTGTGACACAAAGCAGAGGCCAGCATGAAACCCGTGTGGCAGGGAATTCAGTCTCCTCCCAGGGCTCAGGAGCTGCCCAGTGCCCAGCAGGCCCTGGTGAGCCATGTTGACTCAAGAAATGACAGCAAGTGCTGTTTATCTTTCAGTTTGTATGAATCCGTGTTTCAAACAGCTACCAACTAAGCATATGTGGTGTGATCGAAAAACATGATGAATGAACTAAAAAGTATTATTACAGCAAAGACTTATTGCTGTAAATCCCCCTCCAAATCCTCCTTCTCATATCAAACACTCTTATCCCATCGTCCTTGCCACTTCCTGCAGCAGCTCTGGAGTCCTCTTTCCCAAGGGTCCTTAGCTGTGCTGTCTTGACTGCTTCAGTGTCCTGAATCAATTCAAAACATTTCCCTTTCATGGTCATTTTGACTTTAGGGAGAGCCAGAAGTCGCACGGTGCCAGATCCAGTGACTAAGGTGGATGAGGACCCAGCATCATTTTTTTACAAGCTGCCTTTCTGTTGAGTGCCATCTTGGTAACAGTGGTCACCTTATTCTTGATCACACCTGCTAAAGACACCCAGGAAAGAAGACTCCAGAGCTGCTGCAGAAAATGGCAAGAACAATGGGGTGTTTGAAGCGAGTGGGCAGGATTTTGAGGGGGTTCGTGGAAATGTGCCTTGTGTTTCACATTGAAATATTCCCGTGTGTTCCGACCACCCCTGCCCACCATCTGCGGCCACTCGCCCCTCACTGTTCCTTAACAGCCCTGCCCCAGGGTGCAGGGAGACAAGGGGAGCCCACAGCCAAGAAAGACAGGAAGTCCGCGCTGTATTATCAGCTTGGCGCACAGCTGGGCATGGGGAGGAGGAGCCCGTGCCAGTGTCTTCCTGCTGCTGAGCCTCACCCACTTCTATGGGGCACTGAAGGCAGCCCAGCCGGAAACAGATGTGCATCACTGCAGAGGAACCCGCGCCACGCCAGTCCCCATGCCTGGCACCCCATTCACAGAACTGAGCTGGCCAAGGGCCACCAAGACAGGCGGAGAACACGGTGGGCAGATAAGGGCAGCAATGGGCAAACAGAACAGCTCACCTGAGAGCAAACAAATGACAGTAATCAAGATCCAGTTTGATCCAGAGAGATTAGAGAGGAAATTGTACCCATAAAGTTACAAGAGGCTACAACCAGAAGCAGGAGAAGCAGCAAGGCGAGGAGGAGGGAAGAGACCAGAAACTGCGCTTATGGGGAGGGGAGAGAGGTGAGGACCCGGGATGGGATGGAAGGAAAAATGGCCACGGCTCACTGAAACCAGGAAGAGGAGGGGGGCTCCCGCGGGGACAGCGGCTGTAGACAGGGCACAGGGGACCTTCTGCATTTAAAGATGAAAGTAAACAGATGGGAACAAATGGAAACACGAAAGTATCACAGGAGAAACCTAGGAGGGCAAACTGCCAACAAATGTTTTAAAACAGAGAACAGAAATGTTAGGGAGGGAAGAAAAAAGGGAGAGAAGAAGGAAGGAAGGAAGGAAGGAAGGAAGGAAGGAAGGAAGGAAGGAAGGAAGGAAGGAGGGAGGGAGGGAGGGAGGGAAGGAAGGGAGAGAAAGAAAAGAAAAAAGAACAGAAAAGAAAAAGGAAAGGGAAGAAATGGTTGAGGCGGCACTGAAGTTCACCGAGGACTGACCGGGACAGAAAAAGCGCTCCGCGCCTCGGACCTCCCAAGACCCTCAGCAACACCAGGCCTTCCACCTCCACAGCTGTTCTCTTAACCCCGCCAAAGAGATCACCTCAAACAATCAGGTTTTGAATTATACTGATTGCAGGTTTTCAAGTTTTGGCTCATTAATTGTCATTCTTTATCATTATTAATATTATTTTGCAGTACCAGGGCTCAAGCCAGGCCTTTCCACTTAGCTACATCCCCAACCCTTTTTCAGTTTTTTATTTTGACACAGTTTCACTAAGTTGCTAAGTGGCCCAGGCTGTGCTGGAACTTGTGACCCTCCTGCCTCAGCCTCCTGGAATGCTGCAGGTGAGGGGGTCTCAGGTATGAGCTGCCATGTCCAGCTGTCATTAATTCCTTATTCTTGGTGTTGCCAGGGGTTGCTGCCCTGCATCCTGTTTGAGCTGTAGTAGGAACCCTCCAGGCTCGCCAATCTCTCCTGGCCATCCCTGTCGCCCCGGGGTGTTCGCCACCCTTCTCTTCTAACCAAGCCTTCTCACCACAGCAGGGGTTTTAAACACTCAGGCCTGGGCCATCTTTGCCTCAGAGCCGGTTTTGGGGTGCTGTCAGCACCCCCGCTGCCACCACGCACCTGTGGGAACCCGGCTGTGCTCTGCCCATGTGTCCCCAGGGCACCAACCTGGCCAGCCTGGGTCCAGGACAAGGCCACCTGGGCGGTCACAGTGCACAATGTCCTCCTAAAGAGCAGGACGGAACCACACACACACACACACACACACACACACACATGCCATCCTCGCTCCCTGGCCTTGTGCAATGCACGTCCACCCCACCTGTGTCCTGCCCTGTCGGCCCCAACGTGGGGCCCCACACAGGGGAGGACAACAGGACAGTCACAGCCTTCACATCCCCCGTGCCAAAGCTGGGGCCACCACGGGCCACCTCTCTGCACCACCAGCGCCTCCCTCACCCCAAACTCCAGGACCAATCAGATCCACATGGCCAGTGTCGGGGTGGCGGCCAGGGAGAGCCCCTACTTGGGGTATCCTCTCCTCCTTCCCGCAGGCCTCTGCAACTTTAGGAGTGCAAGCAGGGTAACAGGGAGGAAATATCTTGCTCAGCCTCCTTCCTGGTCACCCCCACCCGGCCCCGGGGCTGGTGGCTGCCCCGCCGGGAAACGCAAAGTGTACAGTGACACTGGTGATTCGCAGCACGCCTCGCCCCACTCGCTAACAGTGACCTCGTGCAGGCGTTTGTCAGGCCTGAGACGGAGCAAAGAATTTCCCTGGGGAAAGGATGTTGCCTTGGTGCTGGAGTGAATTCAGGAGGAGCCCAGGGAATTGCTGCAGGCAGCGGTGAGGATGAACATCTGCTGGCAGCTGGAGGTGGGAGGGCAGCCCCCTTGCAGCAGCTGCAGAGTGAGACCCAGGCAGGGGGACATGTGTGGAGGCCAGGATAGAGGCAATGGAGTGAGGCAGCCAGGGGCTGTCAGGGTCTGTCCACCCCCTTTATCCCACCCACGACACTGGCAGAAGGAGAGACTCGGGATTATGAGCCCCTGGGTGCCAGGCTCGTGTGGGGACCCACAGCTCTGTCTCCTTCCTCTGCAGGGTGCACCCCGAGTGGGAAGTAACCTGCCCCAGGTGGGTGAGGGTTAGAGCAGCCAAGGTGAGAGTCCTCGCCCTGGGACTGTCTTCCCCTCGCCTACAGGACTCTGTGTCCAAAATGCAGTTGAGAGAGGACAGTGCTCGGTCCCAGCAGAAGAAAGAACAGAGCCGGGGTCGGAAGCCCCTTCCTCCGGCTCTGCTTCCTCAGCCTGGGAAGGGGAGGGGACTTCCCAGGGGGAGGAGGACCCTGGCCAATAACCTCTGCACAGCCTGACAGCAGAGCTGACTCGGAGGGAGACGGGGCGGTGTGGTTTCTCACCCTGTGCAGTGCACCTGCTCCCGAACTTCATGCCAGCCCTGCACCCCAACTCTGGGCAGTCATGCCCAGGTCCAAGCCCAGGTGCACAGGCTCCTGGTCAGCTGCCCATGCCAGGCTCGCCTGAGCACCTGGGCCCAAGTCTCAGGAGAAAACCTCGGATCGATCCACTTCCAGGCTCTGCAAAATCTCCTCGAAGACCTCAGCGGGCGGGTCATGGTGAGAAATGAGCTACCCCAGCTCCACCGCGCACCTCTAGATACACAGCACTGCAGTCACATTGTAATCTTTACTTTAAACAAAACTGCTCAGTGTTTATATTTACACATCAACCTGTTCCAAAGCGTCCCGCAGCAAAAAAGTTTCACAGTAAGTAAGGTCTTAGCAAGGGAGGACAACGATCACCAAGATGTTGGTTCTGGTCAGAGATGTGCACCAAGCGTGCCCCGACACTGTGATGTTTCAGTTGTCCATCTTGGGCTCACTATGGACGCAAAATCAAGCCGCACTGGATCCCAACTGTCACGAGGCGAGTCCTCCAAGCAGGGGAGAGCTAAGAAGCACCGGGAAAGAAACAAAGAACAGCGGCAGTGTTTAGGCTCTCGGAAGCCGGGGCTTTGCACTCTGGGTGGAACCCCAAGCCCAGCACGGGCGGGGCTCACCTGTTGTCACGGGAGGCCAGCTCCCAGGGGACAGCACTGTGTTTTCTTACAGCCCACTGACGTCACCTGATGCGACCTGATGCAAAGCGATACACATCTTGTCACAGGAGAAATCTGCAGAGCACAGAGCAGGTCTGCAGCTGGCGTGGAAATTCTCAAGAGAAGCCGAGAGAGCGATGAGCAGTCGCACAGGGCAGCGGGGACCTCATGGGAGCTACAAGGAAACTTGGGGAGCTCCTGAAGGAAAGTCGGGTTCCAAGGCTACAGGGCAGGAGGTCACCGCAGGCGGGGCTGCCAGTGCTTGGATCAAACAACAGTGTTTACTTTGGCATGTGTGATGATATTCCATGTGCCACAGGAAGGGGACCACGGGAGCCGGGGAGGGGCCGCAGTGCCCCTTCCGAGGTGGAGGGACCTGAGCATCCTTCATTCCTTGTTCACCCAGGACCAGCAGCCGGGGATGAAGGAGGACACCTGGAGCTGGGCGTGGCGAGTGGCACCTGCCACCTCCTACTACTAGGAGCTCAGTATTCATGAACACGTGAAGGCCAAGGAGTTATTTAAAGTGTTTACTTTATCTGTGGATAAATGAATGACCTGAATGAAGGGCAACATGTGGACACACAGGAACGTGGATAGAGCGGGCTCTTTGGAATTAGCTTGTTGTCAAGTGCACTGTGTGACACTGACAGCAAACATAGAGGTGTGATCAAAATACATGGCGAATGCTTATGTTTTAAAAATGTATTACATTAAAAGACACACTGCCATGAATCTCCTGCAAAGTCCTCCCCTTTGCTCTAGCACACTCATCCTATCGTCCTTGCCACTTCCTGCAGCAGCTCTGGAGTCCTCTGTCCTGAGTGTCTTTGCACTGTCCTGGCTGCCTCGATGTCCTGAATGGATTCAAAACATTGATCTTTTGTTGTCATTTTGACCTTGAGGAAGAGCAAGAAGTCGCACAGTGCCAGATCTGGTGAATAAGGTGGAAGAGGACACAGACTGTGTTTTTACGAGCTGCCTTTCTGCTGGATGGCGCTCAGCAGCAGCATTCACCATATTTTTTATCACAAATGATAAAGACACTCAGGAAAGTGGATTCCAGAGCTGCTTCAGAAAGGGACAAGAATCATGGGCGTGTTTGGGGGGAGGATTCTGAGGGGATTCATGGCAATGTGTCTTTTTTCACTGCAATATTCCCGTTTTCAACCACACCTCGTGTACCATGGGCTGTGTGTCTGACATTCGCCTGAGAGTCTGCATTTATGGAGGCACATGACCCCCACTTCACAAGTGAGGAAACCAAAGGAGACTGTTAAGGCACCTGATCATCCAGAGCAGGGCTCAGCTTTCACAGCCTGGGACCCGGCAGGGGGAGCACGGGCCACCGGGACAGCTTTGAGGGTCCCTCTCCTTCCTGGGCGCCCCCCTTGCTTTCCACCCCACCTTACCCAGATTCGGTCTGTCCTCTCGGTGCTGCCAGCTTGGAGTCACACGGCCGACAGAGAGGCCCAGAGAAACCCAGTGAAGTCTCCTTATTGCCCTGGGGGCAGCACAGCAGGCTGGGGGTTAGGCCTGCTCTGTCCCCAGACGGGGGACGGGGACCTCCCACCCCGCTGGCGCCTGGAAGCTTCAAACAACACAGGACCCCCACAGAGCCTCAGGCATGAGGATCCGACACCTGTGGTTTAAAGAGGCTATTATTCAGGGGCCGGTGAGATGGCTCAGCGGCATGGCTCAGCGGCATAAGCGCCTGCCTTGCAAGCGCGAGGGCCCGAGTTCGACTCCCGGATCCCACATACGAAAAAGGGGCCGGTGATATCGCTCAGCGGCACGGGCGCCTGCTGGCGCGCAAGGTCCTGAGGTCGACCCCCCGGTACCCACAAAAAATAAATAAATAAATAAATAAAGATGCTATTATTCAATAACAAGAAAGAAAAAGAGCATCAAATAAAAACAATAAAAGATTTTATTTTAGTTGAAGCAGAGTTAGTACAAGCAAATAACTTAAATTTTTAAGAACTGTCTGAAGAGATCGTTAAAGACATCATAAAACAAATTGTACCTAACTGCTAAGGACCACCTCCCCACCACCGCACCACCTCTCTGGACACTCAGAATTGAACGTTGTTAGTCATTTCCTGTGATATTCAGAGCCTTTAGCAACCACTTCGGTAATTTTTTAAAATTACTATTTTTTGAAAAGAACCTGGACGTCTGTTTCTGTGAATGGAAAATGGAACCCAGCTGGTAACCAAGGTCTTCAGGGTGAGCCCACAGGGGCTGAGAAGGGGTCAGAGCAGCGTGCTGTCCCCCGCCTCAAGGCAAAATGACGGTGTGGGGACAGGGATGAGCTAGGTGTCCACCGGCCACTCCTGGGCCCTCGATGGCCGTCCACATGGGCGTTGTGTTGTCACCATGACTACAGGGGGAAGGAGGCCAATGTCCTGCCCCCCAGGCTTCGTGACCAGGGAATACCTGCAGGAAGGAGAAGGGGAAATATAGCAAAGCGGCAGGTGTGGGCGAGAGAGTGGTGATTCTCCCACCCTAGATGAAGGCTTCATGCTGTAAGTCACAGGGAGAAGTGACTGCTTTGGAACAGAAAGGGGTGGCCTGGGGGAGACCCAGCTGGGTCCCCAACCCAGCCTGGGGCCTTCATGTGGAGACAGAGCTCCATGGCCCTGTGTGCCCACGGTGCCAGGGGGAAGCAACCCATGTGTGTTGTGTGAATTTGAGAGATGAGTAGAAAGTGTGGCCCCGAGTAATGGCTTGATGACTTTCTCGAAGTGACCAGACCCACGTCCACTGTGCAGCTGTGGCCGGCACCCATCCTTGCTGGTTCACGGCTAGGCAGAGCCCAGATGTTTGATTCCCACACAGACAGCTGGAGGGGAACCAGGACCTCCCAGAGCGCACGGACACAAGTGCCCAGCAGATACACACGTGCAGTCGTCTGGTTTACAAGGAAAATGAAGGCGAGTTTTTCAAAGCCACGTTGCTGTCAGCCCAGCAGCTGCCTCAGGCACTAAACCGATCAAGCCCTGCCGTGCAAGCCTCTTGGCTCCCCCGCCCTCCCCCTCCCCTCCCCTCCCTCTTCCCCTCCCCCTTCCCCCACTTCTCTCTCTAGGGTCTTCATGTTCCTATTTGAGGTGAAATCGATCACGTTTAGAGAGCCAGGGTCTGTGGCCCAGGCCCCGATGAAGAAGCGCAGCTCTGGGCTGAAGCTCCTGGGACACACCGTGTTCCAGGAAGGAGTGGCATTGGGTGGTGGACTCCAGGCTCTACCTGGCCACTGCTTTGAACGGTCAGGAACCCAGTTTACAAGTAGGCTAAAAACTAACCACCTCCCCCCTTCTCTAGTGCCTTTAACGGAAGCATTTCCTATGTTGGAGCCTCTTCTGAGATGCCATACTCCTCAGAGTGGTCAAGGCTTTCATGATCAGTAACACTTTCAGAAAGGAGCAACCCTGGGGAGAAAACAGTGGGTTTTAGGCAGGGCCAGGGGCGTGAGGTCGCCAGTCGGGTGGGGTTGCCGGTCCACACATGGGCCGCTGCGGTAATACGGACGCATCTCACCCACTGAAGGCACTGGGCCTGCAGTGGAGACTCCCAACCCCTGAATTCTGTCTCCTGACCTGAAAGGCTATAAAATGACAGCTCAGCACTTGCTAGATGAGCACAGCGCCCTCATTATCCTGGGGCCGCTGAAGTCAGCTTGGAAGACAAACGAAACTAAGTCAACTCACCTACATGGCACAAAGATTAGGAGCTTCTGACTGAGAACGTCCCTGGGCCATGTCTGCAGGGTGCTGCTGTCCATGGGATCTGACTTGCAAAAGTACAGATGTCTTTTAAGGTAAGGGAGCCGGGCCATGGAAAGGCAAAGCTGTGGTAAATCTGTATACCAAAACTCACCAGCTTTTTCTAGTATTACACTAAGATGCTGTGGGGGACCACCTGGATGGCTGTCCTTGAGAGAAGAGCAACTATCTCCACCTTGGCTAAACCTGGCCCTAATTCCACCTATTGATATGCACGGAGCTGGCTAGGACTCTTCCTTATCTCTTTAATTGGCTTTAGGCAATGCAAGTATGTCCCATCGAGGTCCTGATGTGTAGTCTTTGAAGCAAAGCGACAGGCCTGTTTCCCCGCCCTTTGCTCCCAATACATGGTTGAGCCTGGCGGGATGGAGAGCCGTGCTCCACGCTGTCGGCTGGGATCGAGCCTCGAGAAAGAGGCTATGACTTCCCAGGGCATAAAAGATTACACATCAGAGCTGAAGCACCGACCCCATAACATTAGATACTATCTTGAATTGTGTTATGCAGATTACTCCTTCTGCATATCCTTCCCTCTGCACTTGCAAAGGTGATTTCAGGCCTAGCCCAGCTCACGAGACTCACATACTTCCCGAGACTCAGACTCACGTACTTCCCGCCACTCTCACAGTCACTCATCCCCGAGCCACTCCCCTCCTTCAGAATTAATAAAACCCAGGTTCGGCCCTGGGTCGTGGCCTTTGTCCCAGTAGCCACCATCTTGGCTGGACTTAGGACCCCTTGGCTCCCCACAACTATAAATATGCCTTAGTGTCTTTATTCTCGCCGTGGGTTGCATTGGATGTGGTAGATTGGAATTAACTCGGTAGAATTCCAATAACTTCCTTTTGGGTTTACAAATCTAACTTCCTGGACCGTGACGAGGACCAGGAAGGGCTCTCTATAAGATGCCCCACAAAATATCTCAGCACTGAAAAATAGAAAAATAGAATTTCTCTTCTGTCCCAGGAGTCTGTTCATAATTGTTTTTACTACTCTGAATATAGTGTAACACTCTTGGAGGGTTTATAGTTACCTTCAAATATCTGCTTGTCCTGATGCGCTTAGGAGAGGAGCCTGCGGCAGGCTTTCTTGAGCGCACATCCAGTAGAGGAAGTAGTAAATCCATGGGGTACACTTGCCGGGGTCCCCATGGTACGGAATTCCACCCCACACAGGTCTCTTATGTGAATCGGTGTAGCATTTGCGCACACCCTGGGATACCCACCCCTATACTTTACACCGCCTCTGCATTACCGATAGCGCCCAATACAATAAAAATGGCACACAAACAGTTGTTACACTGTATTTGTTTTTGTGGGTTTTTTTTAATTTTAAAAACTATTGTCAATCTGCGGTTCACGGGATCCACAGATGAAAAACTGCAGACCAGCAGGTGGTCTGTAATAGGTTGAGTTTTTGTTTTTGTTCTTTGTCCCATTTCCTACAGACCTCCAGGAAGTCACATAGCTGAACACTTTTCAGTTTGGACTTTGGCTGCAGGACTCCGGGTGGGAAGTGTCGCCAGGCACCGCTGAGCGTGCGCCTTGCTAACGCATGCACGCTGGCATCCCCGCCGGTGTTTGTGATGATGGGGGCCCTGCGCGCCGTGGACAGAAGATGCCACCGCCTCTTTCCCCGCACGTTTACCTACTTCTGCCAGGACACTCTCCTGTCACTGCTACCAGACAGCAAATCAGAGGGGAATTTCACTTCTTTTCCTTATTTCCAACTCCCAGCGGCCATATTTATGAGCAACAGAAGGACCCAAGTTACTACAATTCTTTTTCTAATGAAGTTTTTGAAAGTTTCTTAGTGCACGTTTGCGGTACGTAATGATTGCTTTCCTTGTGTGGACTTGGTCCAGGTGCAAGACACATCTTCATTCCTTTTCTCATCTCCCTTCCTCCTTCCATCTCTTCCCATCCGAGAAAGATCCATCTCCCTACTTCTTATGATCACTTTTATTTTGCTCTTTATTTGTACTTCAGGTCTCTCATGTAAGAAAAACCATCCCACACTCGTAAGTGAAATAAATTGGACACACATGTGTAAATACCACATTGTTTCTCTGGTGTGAGAAACGGAAAGTGTAGATAAGGACCAAAATGTATAATAGATATTGTGAAATAGGAAGAAAATTTTCAAATGGAGAGGGGAACAAGGGAGGGGGGAGGGGGAAGGAAGGAAGAGAAAAAATGAGAGAAGAAGGAAAAAATAGAAACACAGTTTTTGTAAACAAGGAGAGGAAGAGGGAATGGGAAAAAAATAAGAAGCAAGAAGTATCATGTGCCGGCACAAATTCCCTATGATGAATGTGATCATTATGTATATCTAAAATGTACCAATAAATTATTTAAAAAAGAGAAACCATACAATATTTAAGCTCGTGTGTCTGATTTATTTTACTTAACATCATGGTCTCAAGGTGCATCCATTTTCCTACGAGTGACTCAAGTTGAGCCTTCTTTATGGCAGACTAGTGCTCCGAAGATATTAGATGTACCCTGAAAGCACATTATGAGAAAATGTGCTTGTTCTTCAGCGCTTTAAGAAACACGCACCTGAGCTCTGGGCATGGACGGTAAGGACGGGAGCAAACCCAGCCGTGGCAAGTTGGATATTTGGCCAAAATGAGCTGATTCCCTTCTGTTCCAGACCTGTGGGCTTCAGTGGTGGGCATCGAGTCCAGGGAGGTGGGGATGGCACGAACAGGTCACATGTCCCCACCTGGTGGGCGGTGTCCCCTACCCTCAGGACCCTCGGTCCTATGTGCGCTGTGGCCCTGGCTCTGTGCCCGCTGGCTTTCCACCGTGTCCTCCCCCAAGGAACCAAACTGCCCTCAGCTCCGGATCTTAACCATTAAAATGTGTGATTGTTCACACGTACAGCGTGTAAAACAGCCATGTTTCCATGAAAAGTGTGGGCTGGGTTGGGGTGGGATTCAAGTCCTCATTACACAGAAAATTCAAAAAATCAAGTTAGTGAGAGATGCATGTAAGGAAAACCATCACAACCTCTGCACTCACTCTTTATTTTACCTCGTTACTACCACAATTCCATACGCTCCTCGGGAGCAGCCATTCAATTAATCTGATTCAATTCAGGCAACCAAAAACAAGAGGCAATTCCATGCTATTAGTTTCCTTACTTTAGCGATGAGGGAGAAGTTCTAGCTATTAACTGTAGAAATGCTAAAACCCTTCCCGATTTCCCTGAAATCTTTCTGTGACAATCTTGCTACACACACCAGTGAGTCTCAGAAAAAGCAATAAACACTATACGATAAAAAAGTAACTCAGAAACCCATGTAAAAAGACCACACCTAAAGGGATGTGAGGTGTGATCAAAATACACAGTGAATGTTTAAATTTGTGAACTTTTACTACAGTAAGAGACGCACTGCCGTAATCCCCCTCAGAATCTTACTTTCACTGTGAAAACTCATCCCGTCATCCCTGCCCCTTCCTGCAGCAGCTCTGGAGTCCTCTCTCCTGAGTGTCTTTGCCACATGTGATCAAATCCACAGTGACTGCTGCCACCGAGCACCACCCAACAAAGCCAGGCTGGTAAAGACGTGATGCTGCGTCCTCATCCACCTAGTCACAGGCTCTGGCACCGTGTGGGTTCTGGCTCTTCCCAAAGTCAAAATGATGGAAGAAGCTCCACGTTTTGACATCGAGGCAGCCAGGACAGTGCAACTAAAGACACTAATCATTGAAGGAAATGTGTTTGAAAGGAGGGAGAGAGCTGGGAGGGGAATTCATGGCAATGTGTCTTTTACAGGAATAATTTTTTAAAAAGGTAAACACTCACCATATTTTTTGATCCCATCTCATGCTAGAAAGGCTGATGGCCAGGAGGGGCTCTCCAGCTGAGGAGCGTAACCTCTAACTCTGCTTTTCAAAGTCTGTGCTGTCCCGTCACCCCCAGCAATAGTGTCCATGTCTGCCAAGGGAAGGCCTCTGGTGGCCTCAGTGAGGGGCTGGGTGGACAGGAGCTGAGGACGCCCCCTCCAGTGTCACCGCAGGGCCCGCCACACGCCAGCCTCCCTCCCCACCGTCCCTGTGCCCAGGAGCCAGGCTGGCGCTGAAGTCACACTCAGTTGTGTGCTGTCAACAGTGCCCCATTCA
Source organism: Erethizon dorsatum (assembly GCA_028451465.1). NCBI lineage: Eukaryota > Metazoa > Chordata > Mammalia > Rodentia > Erethizontidae > Erethizon > Erethizon dorsatum. Next base: position 156,880,597 of record CM051824.1, read on the forward strand.
TAGCCAGGCCTCGGCGCCGGGCTGGCTCTGTGCAGCACCCCAGCTTCTGACGCCAGGGGCCGCAGCTTGTACTTCCCCGCCAAGGTCACGGCTTCCCAACGAGCTCACCTCCCTCGGCCTTTCACCTTCCCCTGCTGCTGCCAACTGGGAACGCGAGAACACACTTGGTCCAACTCCCCTGCGTGTCTGACTGGCTTGAAGAAATCACTGGTGTTGTGACAAGGTTGTTGACATCTGAAACGTGGGGACTGTTCACGGCAGGGACACTTGGGGCTCGGATCCAGCCCACTGGGCAGATTTCACCAAGTTGGCATGGAGGATAGGCGCAAGCTGTGACCGTTACAGGTGACGCCCAGTGAGTCCCAGGCCTGAGTGTCCCCACCTCCCGGCGATTTGAAGACTGGGCCGCAGCGTTCAAAGCACCTAGCGCGGCATCGTGTACGTGTGCCGGGCACACCATACCTGCGGTGCATTTCAAAGGTCTTGCTGCATTTATCACATGTCGGGGCTACCACAGAAAGTACCACAGTGCTTTTTATTATTATCACAATGTTCTGGAGGCCTCGGGTCCAAGCAAGGTGTGGACAGAGCTGGCCCTGGCCACCTCCTCCCGTGTCTCTTCACAGGGTCCCCTCGGGACACACATCTGTCCCAGTGTCCCTTTCCTGTAAGGACAGCATTGAACTGTATTAGAGTGACCTCAGTTTGTCCTGTCTCCAAGGACGATCACTACCTGAGGTCCTGTGGCCTCGAGTTTTCAGCACACGGCTTTGCAGGGGGCACAATTCCATCTGTGACCCCGCTGCTCCACACTGTGATGACAGTGACGGCTCTGAGGATTATTCCTAACGCAGAGGTTGTTCACTCAGGAATGACAGGATGTCTTCAGCAACACGAACTGCCTCAAACGCTGCTGCCTCAAATGCTATAAATGCCATGAATGAGTGAGTGGGTACTCAGGCACACAGTGGGCGGGACACGCGTCACATTCAGGATTTCGGTCCAGCAGGCACAGGGCAAGTGGCTGACAGTGCACCAGGCATCAGAGCCGCGCAGATGTGCCAGGGAACCCCGTCAGGAGCCCATGGTTCCAGGATACAGAAACAGGCGGACAGGCGAGGACTCTCAGGGAGCCAAGACCAGGAGACAGTTTCAGCAGGCAGGCTTTTGTGACCCATGCTGGCTCCTGTCTCCCCATCTGCCCTCTGGGACCAGACTAATGACTTCGCCCCTCTGAACCTCACAGCTGGCCAGGGCTGGGGTGTGGTCACCAAGATCATGTCCCCACAGCAGCACCCCACTCATGGCCTGCAATGAGTTCCACAGAACTGGGCCCCAGGGTGACCGCAGTCAGTGCAGGGGCCAGGCCCGGGGACAAAGTGTCCTCCTCGATCCCCACGGGTGTGGTTGCGAGTGTGACCAGAGAGGACCTGGGACGGTCCAACCATGGCCCAGCGACTTCCTGGCGAGGCCACTCTGAGCGCTGACCCAGGGGTTCAGTCCTTCTCTTAGACCACATGGTAGCCACACTGATAGTCCAGAAAGAGACACAGGTCCTTCCGGTGGACATTTGCTAAGACTTCAAGATTCTGCTTTTGGTCTTGTTTTGTTTGCTTTTACTACAAGAGGAAATCTATTTTGAGGTCAAAATATTACTTAATATGTGCCTGTTAACCAACATATGATTGAATTAGAACTCCAAACTGAACAAAAGGAATGTCTTTCCACAAAGTCAATGGGACACACATGCAAAATCTAATTCAAGAGCTGGGCGTGGTGGTGTACACCTGTAATCCCAGCACTCTGGGAGGCTGAAGCAGGAGGATCTCAAGTTTGAGCCCAGCCAGGGCAACTTATTGACATAGCAAGACCTTGTGTCAAAACAAAAAATAAAAGGGGCTGGGGATGTAGCCTAGTGTGAAATCCCCGGGTTCAATCCCAAGTACTGGAAAAAGACATTCTGCACCTCTGATGGTTCATGGCCTGCTGTACACTACTACTCCCTACTGTGAAATCTGCCGTTCTCTTTTTAAAGGGATTCCAGGAATGCCGAGCCACAGTGACTTCAGCGAGGGACTAAAAGCAGATTAATGAAAAGGAGTTCTAGATGGCAGACCTCTACAAAACGAGAAAGTAAAGCAGCCCTAGGGGAAAAAACAGGGCCATATAATTCACCTCCTGGTGCAGTAAAACAGCCTCGATTGTTCCAGGAACTTGATTCCCTGTTGATGATGAATTCTGGAAAGGGCATGGGATGGGATCCTTTTAAACGTAGGTCTTCGGGGCCTGGGAAGAAATTGAACAGAACTGTGAACCCAAGCACAAATCGTGCCTTTTTCAGAGAGAATTCTTTTGAATCAACAACCTCAATATTTCAAAGATTCTTCTGCAAGATAAATGTTTTTCTGGGGTGAAAAAAGCATGCTTTTTTGAAAAAAACTAGAGCATGTTTCTGAAAAGGCTGCAATAGGCTGCATGGTTGTGTGCATACAGACTCACGCAAACATCATGTATGGGCCATGGGCCACGTATGTGCACCACACACATCAGTCATCATCGTTTGTACCTAATCTTTTCCCTACCATGGTGACCCTGTCCTCGTGCCATCACCATGGAAACAGATCCCTCATTCCACTGTTGGTCTCTACATTCAAGCTCAGTTTTATACACAGAATCCATGGCTGGACTTCTCTACTGTAGGAATTGAATACTTAACAGTTCTCTATAGAACTTTATGAAAAAATAGTAACAGAAAAACTACTCCTTCTGCAGAAGAAATCAGCACTTGGTATAATGCTCACTGAAGCTGTCCACGGAGCCCAAAGGAAGACAGTTTTCTAGGGTGCTCTGGAGAGGACAGTGGCGAAGCTGCCTTCAGTGAAGGGGCCTGAGCTCCCAGCTTCTGCATAGGGACTTCGATGAGGAAACAGTCACAGAAAGGTGAAGGGTCGGGGGTGTCACTGGGTACCCACGCTACCCACCAGGCTCACCGGTCCACTCTGAGCCCAGAATGTGGTAGACCCACTGGGGTCAGAATTGGAAAACCCACAGACAGCAAAGTCCTTGGCTCTCGGAGACGCACAGTGGACCCAGAACACCCATGGGTGCTCTCTGGCATGGGCTTGCCACAACGCAGGGGCACCTCACAGACAGCTAGCTCCCTTCTGCTGGTCAGCTGGAGAAGGGGATGTTGCTGTCCGCACAAGATAGCCTGTAGTCTTATTGCAAATATCTAAAAAAGCTTCGAACACTGAAGAGCCATCTCGGACCCATTTCCACACCCCCTCCATCCATCAACCCTCATGATGCTGGGCCGCGGAGGGAAAGGGGTCAGACCAGAGCACCCTCCCCAGGGAGCACGTCCAGGTGGGCGGCCCACAGGGGACATGCACAGCAGAGCAGATTCTGACACCATCCTGTCCTCCATCATCAGGTTCTCAAACGTGCGCTCTGGTGGACCCCACTCCATTCCCACGAGTGGCAGACTTGGTGGCTTGGTGTCCCTGCCGCAGGGAGCACACACTCTGTGGGTTTCAGGACGACCGGGGGAGGAAGAGGGCAAAGATGGGGCAGGTGCTCTCCAAAGAGGAGGGGGGTCCCCAGGACTCCACAGGGGAAACAGGGTCCCAGGGGCGCAGTCGGGGCCAGTGGAGGCTCCGGCAGGCCGCTTGGTTTTCTCATCAGCATTCGTCAGCCTCGTGGGCTCCTAACATTTGTGCAAATGAAAAAGCATTAAATGCAGTTCCTGGCTCTATAATTAAAGATAATTATTTTGGTGGAAGAGGTTTTTGTTTTCATAATCTCATCTTTGTCTGCACTGAGCCAGCTCTTGGTTGCATCTGCACCGATAGCCTTTGCTCTGTTTACTCGAGAAAATAAGCCACTGTTGGGTTTGCTTTCCGGGTTTCAATATGCGAACCCTGGGCACTTGGTTCTCCATTCCCAGAAGGGAAAATAAAAGAACAAGTCCCTTTAAATATTGACGCAGTGGTTACGGATACACACAGTTTCGGTACTGCACGTACCTGCGTTCGGGAAAATGGGGAAGAATTTCCCAGCTGGCGGCCTGGATTCGGCAAGCATACCTCAGTTGAACTAATCGTTTCTTATTTAGCTGTCAATGCTTTTGGTTTCCTGGCTGTCTTGCGCCAAAGCTGTGCATATTTCAAAAATTCATTCACCTGTTCAATGGTTCAAATGAATCATCCATTCACATGCAAGGTAAGGAAAGATATAGCTAAGGCCAGGCATGGTGGTGCATGCTTGTACTCCCAGCACTCAGGAGGCTGAGGCAGGAGGATCACTACAAGTTCAAGGTCAGCCTGGGCTACATAGTGAGTTCAAAGCCAGTATGAACTACAGAGTGAGACCCTATCTCAAGAAACAAAAAGGAAGAGGGAAAGAGAGAGAGAGACAGCTAAGGAAGATGAGTTAGAATTGTTCTAAGTGCAGTAAAACTGATAAGAAAACTTTGCAATGTAAACCACACTTTAAAAAAATGAAAATAAGACAGCATGCTTCTACTAAAAAGCAAAACCACCTCCACCGCACCCCAGAAGTCCTCACCACACATTAGGAAGAACAATCCCAGCCAGTATAAAAGCTCCATTTCTTTCTGTTCTTTGCGTTCTGCACTAGCATTTTATCACAGGTGCCTGCCTGATTCACCCAATCCAGAGCAAGGGCTAAGCATGGGAGTCACCTGCTGAACTCACGGTGGGCTTCCGGTGAACAGCGATGCTTCTCATCCACCCACGCCCTTGTGTCCGGGGTGAAGAAACAGGACAGTGGCGCCTTCATCCCGTGTACGATCCAGAAAAGCCCATGCCAGTAGCAAGGACGAGGGAGACCACGTCCAGAACTTAGCAGGTTCGCTGGACGTAATGACTGCGCTCAAGGCGGACACTGCGCGGCCGGTAATACGGCTGGATTCAGAGAACAGGAGTGGCTGTCTGGTTTTCCTGTATTAAAATCTTTATCCTTACATGGATATCATAATTATACTACTGTGGTTTTCACAGATGTTCGGGCCATAAAAATGTCAAGGTTAGCAACGCTTATGCTGCCAGCTACCTGTACTTTGGGGGCTACCAGACAGCACGCGGAGCAGTCAGGGAACCTGAAAGTCTTCAGGTTCCCCAGCTCTTCTGCCTTGTGACACCCAGATGGGTGTTCCTTCTGGGTATGGTCACCCTCAAGTGTGAAAGGCTGGGGAGAGCTGGGGGCTGTGGGGTTCCCAGGACCAGGCACGGAGAGGCCTTGGCGTGGGCTGTTCCAGCCTGGTTGGAAATTTCCCGTCACAGATGGACACAGCACGCACTCCCAAGAGCAGACACGAGCTCAGGGGGCTGTGTGTCCGAGGCTCGTCCCCCAGCTAGGCAGGGTACTTGCTGCCTCTACTTACCCACCCCTGCCCCTCACTGTGCTCCATCAGAACCACCCTGAGGTCCCCAGAGAGGCCGGGGCCAGCTCCTCCCCAGGTCCCCCTGCAAAGAGGTGGATGGAATGCAAATGTGAGGCGCAGGACGGGGCTTCCTGCCAGTCCGGCTTTTCCTGCTCAGAAGAAAGTGGGCCCTGTTCACAAACAGCACGTCCACCTGGGCCAAACCAACTCTCACATAAAATCCAGCACAAGCTGCACACATTTGTTGAACCCCTGAAGGAGCCAAAGCCGAAGCTTTCATTTGTGAAGCTATAAACACCGCCACCATCTCAAAAACACCAGGAGAGTCGGCTCAGCCCGAGACTGCCCAGGCGAAAGACATCTGAAATCTTTTTGCGAAAAAATGCTGCAGGTTCCCTCTTCTACTTCTAAAACTCACAGAATTCATGCTTAAAACAAGCTAAAGGGCCTAGCCATCCGTGGGGCTGTGTTTTATTTAAACCCAAGCTCTCTCAAGTGGAGATAGCGTCAGTGTGATCAGAAATCGCCCACCGTCCACCGGCCACGCAGTCCATCTCTATCCCTGAGCAAGGAACATTGATCTTCCCACAGTGCAATGCGTCTTCAGCCACAGGACGGGCAGGTGGCCACGTGGAAGAATCCGCTTGGCTGATAAGATAGCTGAAAAGAAAAATCACTTCCTGCAAGGCCTGAGTGCCCGTCAGGGGAGGTCCTGGACGTGGTTTGACGGAACCGTGGACATCGCAGCAGAGACCTAGGTTTGACCACAGCAGTCAGCTGACAACGCAGTCCTAGGTCCAGGCAGCGCCCATCTCAGTGCCACTGTGACCTCTATAATAGGACTTGTGCGGCCCGGCTATGACTCAGTAAATCACTAAGATTACAAAACACACAATGCTGGATGCTGGTACCCGGATGGGGTCAAGCCTCTGGCCAACTCCAGGCTGAATTTGCCCAGGGCGATTTTGTACCTCTTACAGAAAGTGAAGCCAGATGTTTATCAGAAAAAAGAAATGTGCCTTACTAAGGGAGGAATGTTTTGTGGACCTGAGAAAACAGAAATAAAGAGGGAACATGTCTTCCTGACAGTGATGGACAGCAGATGGACAAAGAGAGTAAAACCCATCCCACCCACCTGCCTGCAGGGGGAATATTTTATTCATGCAAGAGCTGTGGGTGAGCATGGTGGTAGATGCCTGTCATCCCTCCACTCTGGGAAGCTGAGGCAGGAGGATTGCAAGTCCAGCCATTGCAACTTAGCAATGTATCAAGACCGTATCTTAAAATAAAATATTTCTAAAAAGGGCTGAGCACATAGCTCAGTGATAATGCCCTGGGTTTGATCCCTAGTTCTGCAAAAAATAGAAATAAAAAAAATAGATCTGGGCACCCTGAGAGTTTCAAGCCACTAGTAATGCAAGCTCTTTCCCCTCCAAGCCACCTCCGGTCAACAACGGCGATGTGGTGATGCCCCCCCCACCTAGGAGATGCCACCAGGCAACAAAGAAGGAAAGAGGGAAGGAAGAAGGAGCTGGGAGGAAGCTGGAGCTGGCCAGCAGGTAGTTTGCACCACTGAACCCGGCTTCTTGCTCCCCAGGTTGTGCTGCAGCATCACCCGTGTGGACCGGCTCCATGAGTCACACGGGGTGGCACGGGCTCATGGCACATGGCATCCACTGCAGCTCTGCACACAGAGATTCGAGCCTCACTTTCTCCACAGGTAGCAAATGCTTTCCACTAGTCTCAAAGTAAGTCCCCCCATCACCTTTGGTTTTTTGAGATGAGGTTTTGCTATGTAGTTCAGGCTGTCCTTGAACTCACCATGTAGCCTCAACTGTCCTGGAATTCATAGCAATCCTGCCTCAGCCTCCTGAGTGTTGTGATCATAGGCTTGCACACCTATGCCTGGCTCCAGTCTCAAAGTTTGGAGCAGCTCTAATTGGCCCCACATAGAAATCAGATCGCATACTTACCATCATTTTGATTCTCAAGCATTCGATGTAGCTCTGCTCAGAGCACTCTGTGATTCTTTGTTTCATTAGGTTGAGGGCCAAGCTCAGGGCAACAGCCAGGAAGCTGCTGCATGGACAGCTCACCACTGGGATCCTCGGGAGCTTCTTAGACATTCAAACGCAAGACCTGCACCTAAGTACCTGTGCCTAGACAGGAAGTAGCCCTGACAAGTCTCCCAGAGGACCAGGACTCCTTGGGATTGAAGCCCAGGGTTTGGGTCCTCAAGCGGGCACTGGGGTAGTTGGCAAGCACTGGCCACCAGATGCAGCTCCTGGGAGTGGTGGCGGAGCTGGACAGCAGCAACAAGGACACAAGCCGCTCACCGGGGCAGACCTGCTGCTCCCAAGGCAAGCAGAGAGGCTGGTCTTTGCCTGTGCAAGCTGCAGTGTCCCTAGGTGGGCTGGGCCACAGCCACCTGAGGTCACCCTGCACCAACAAAGGTACCTCCTCAGCATGGGCCACACAGTGGCCTAAAGCAGTGGTTCGAGAAAATCACCCGTGGCAACAATTAGGCAAGGAGACTCCACTGACCACCAAGATCTGGCTACGTATTGGAGGGAGAGCACGTGCAGGTGATCCGATGTGGAATGACGACAACAAGAGGAACAACCACGGCAGCAACAGGGAGAGGTGGTGCCCATCACCCATCGGAGGCCTGCACTGCTAGGTGGGGGGTCCGGTAGGACAGGAAAAGGGGCCCAGCTCTGCACCCCTCAGTGCCACCGGGGTCACAACAGGTGTTTGTCTCAAAAGCCACAGTCTCATCATCTCTAAAACCCGACAGCTACCTCACAGGCTTTCTGAGAGTGCAGCAGGACCTGCCTCAGCACACAGCAGGCGCTCAGTAACAGCTCTCGTCTTGTCACACTCTCCAGGTTGCTGCGAGAGGTGGGTGCCGTAAGCAAACAGCTGAGGAGACAGGGTGGGAGTTCGTCCTTCCCTCCCCACCACACACAGTCCCCAGTCCCCTGTCCCAAGCCGCACGGAGGCGCTCACTGGGGTCGGAGGAGGCTGCGAGGGACAGCTTCGAGCAGCTGTGCCCCCCTGAGCTCACATCACCCTCGGGGACCCCCAAACACCCAGAGCCCACGGGAGGCTTCCAGGAGGGGCCCTAGGGGCAGTCGTGCACCATGGGACACAGATCCTGAAGGGTCAACTTGATGGCTGCCTCCTAGAGGCGCGCTTGTCTTCCAGGCAGAGTCACGATTCTCATGCGGAGGGAGGGAGGGGGGAGGGGGCCAAGAGATGGGCGGGGACACGCGGACAGTCCCGCTCCACCTGGTGCTGGGGCAGGTGGGCTGGGGATGGAGCCATTTCCCCTTGCTGTCTGGTCATCCCTCTCCTCTTGTTGGAGGCAGGCGCTATCTCTAACCCTGACAATGATCCTGAAATGTAGGAATGGTTGAATTATCTGGGTAAATAGACGAAGCCCAGAGTGACTCAGTGGCTTGTTCGGCTCATTAGATAGATAGACACAGAGAAACACATAGTGTTGTGCAGATAATGACAAATACAGCATTGTGTTTGTCCCGCCTCCCTTCCAGTGGAGAGGGTTCTGGGAGTGGATTGGGCAGGACAGCTGTCAGTTAAGAAGGTCCCTCAGCTCCCTGGAAGGGAGTGTAGCCTCAGACCCCAGGCTGGAGAAGCCAGGTATCCCAAGGTAGGAAAGTAACTGGCCCAGCGATGAGCCTGTGGTCTACTGACAGCCAGCTCATATTTTGGGAAATTTGCATGGATGTTGTAAAATCCCCTTCTGTAATTGATGTAGGGCTTATGATATACAGACCTCCAAATGATATAAGGGAAATATTATAACTCCCAACCTGCTAGATGTCCGAAATGCCAAGTTCCTGTTCTCTAAAATCGAGGAATGAATTCTAGGAACAATGGAGGTTAAGAATAGGAAGAATTAGCTGGATATGGTGGTGCACGCCTATAATCCCAACACTCAGGAGGCTGAGGCAGGAGGATCACTACAAGTTTGAAGCCAGCTTTGGCTACATAGTGAGTTCAAGGCCAGCCTGAACTGAATAGTGAGACCCTCTCTCCGAAAGACAAAAACAAACAAACAAGAGTAGGAAGAACTTATTGAGAGAGAGAAAGCTTCTGTCTCAGAGAGAGAGGAGGGGGCCCGGCAAGTGGGTCGCCCGCCCACCCCGCTTCTCAAGGGTGTTTCCTGAGCAAAGCCACGAGGTGAGGCGGGTTCGAGGTGGGACTGAACTGTAACCGATCAGTAAGATCACAAGTATCGCCGCGTGGGTAATACTGACCCAGTGGAGAGGCACCCAAGGAGCTTGGCGCCTGCTTAGGACATCAGTCACTGCTGCTCATCCTTAAGGGAAGCCTGTGGGTGGAGTCGGGCCTCTTATTCGGGCCACCTGGCCTCAGTGAATGCACCTCCGGCCACAGCTGTCTCCAGTGCTGAGGGCCAGCCCTGTCCGACTGCCTGTTACGTTTATAACTAACTTAGCTGACTCTGGCACAACGACCGAGTCAGCTCCACGGAGGATTGAGTCCAGGGAAGCCAGGCGCCCCGGGCACACACTTGGGTGCAGGTGCCACACTCATGTTCGGACTTTTCCTAAAGGCCATGAAGTACCTTGGGCACTGAGAAAGTCACCTTCGCTAGCAGGGATGTGGGGAAGAAGACAGGAGCCCGAGACGGGCACTCACCTCCCCGGGCCAGGCCGCAGGTGGCCGCGTTGCTGGTCAAGGCCATGGCCGCAGGGACAGATGCAGGAGCGGACTTCAGCTGGCTCGAGCGAACGCCCGCGGAGAGCGAGGAATCTGCACACAGCCTTCGGGTCTGGGAAGACATCTTCGGGTTTTGTTCTGTTTCGATCTGCTGCTGGGGAGGGAACCCAGGTCCAGCAGCTGTCACAGAGCTGCTTCTCGCCCAGGAAGAGTCTGGATTCTGCAAGGGGTCCGTGGCCGGGAAAACGCGCTCCCTATGCTGGAGATGCCGAGTTTCTCTCGGCTGGAGACTGAAGGAGTCGCTGCTTCATGGGACAGTGAGGAGGGAGGGTCGAAGCCTGGTTCCCGCTCTGACTTCCAGGTGGACGGGATCTGGGAGGCGCTGCCCACGTGCTGCCCTGGGTGGATCAGCGGGCACGAAGGGGCTCAGGAAAAGCGGGTGCTGCTCATTCACACCGCAGGGCCTTGGGGAAGTGGCAGGCAGGATTTAATTGTGCTAATTGTTCCAGCACTGAATGTTTTTTGTTTTTTGTTTTTTTCTTTTTGAGACAGGCTCTTGCTGTGTAGCCCAGGCTCTCCTTGAACTTGTGGCGATCCTCCTGCTTCAGCCCGCTGGGGGCTGGGATTACAGACGTGCACCATCAGCCCCAGCCTTCCAGCACTGAATGAGGTGATTTCACTTCATCTAAAGAACGGTCTATGGGCTCTGTTCTCACTTCCGACCTTGGGCCTCCGGGCTCAGCCAGGCGTATTCGATGGTCTCTGAGCACAGGTCACCACAGAAAGCAGCGGAGACGAGAAAGGGAAGAAGGGCCACGGCACCCGGGGACGGAGGGCCTCCAGGCCAGGCAGCTGCTGGCACACAGAGCGGCCCGTGCCCTAAGACAGGACTTCCTGGGCCCCGGGGATCCCTAACCCCACGCCTTGCGCCCAGTGACGTGGTGGTCTGCAGATGAACCGGCTTTTCTTCCCTGCTGCTTTACATGCTCATTACATGGTTTCCCTCCTGGGCAGATGCCTGCAGGCTGGGCGCTGCCACCCCTCTTCTCTCTCTGCTCCCCACTCTGGGCAGGCTCAGGGCCCACGCCCCTCCCCGCCGTCGCCAAGGGCACAGCCTGGCCACCAGGGACTGCGTAGAGCCGGCCCAGAGCCGCGCTCTCCGCTTTCTCAGTTCCCAGCCTCGCTCGGGACTCTTGTCTTTCTTTTGCCAGCGGTGTTTGGAAGAGACGCGCACGCATTGTACCTTAGGTGACCGTGTGTGTCCGCCTGTTTGTTTCCTGCACTTCAGGGGAGACAGGGACCACAAGCGACCTGCCACTGAATGTGTAGGCTGCTCTGCGCCTCTTCCCCCGCTGGGCTCCGGGCTTTGATTTGAAATTCAGGGCGGGACATGCAGTTACTGAAGCCCCGCAGCAGCGTGGAGGTGCAGAGATGCCCAGGGTCTGCTGTCCGCTTAGGTCCATCCGGTAATGAACCTCTGGCCCGAGATGACCAGGCAGAGTCACGGATGCGTCCTTGATCCTGGGCACCTGAAATTAGGTGTGACGTGATCTAAACCCCAAAATGCAAAATGTAAGGAAAATTGGCGATCTGTATGAGGCAAATTCACTTTATATTCCAAAAAGCAAACCGTCCTAAAACTTGCATAAGTTTTGGCACGTGGAATTAGCAGTAGAAAGTCCATTGATTTGTTGAAAGTAAAAGTAGAAGCTTCCTATTTTTTAAATTTTCTTTTCAGTTTATTTTTTGCAGCACTGGGGACTGAACCCAAAATCTTTGCACTAAACTACATCCCCAGCTGTTTTTTTTGTTTTTCAATTTTGAGACAGGGTCTCGCTAAGTAGCCTAGGATGGGCTTGATCCTCCTGCCTCAGCCTCCCAGAGTGCGGTTATAGGCGTGCCCCACCATGCCCAGCTTACTTCCTCTGTTTCCTTCCTTAGAATTTATCCAAACACCCCAAAAGGTTCTGAAATCACAGGGGACCTTGTCAAGGTGACCTCGGTGGTGCCCTGGAGTGTCTGTTTGTGTCTGACTCTCTGGACATGTGCTCGTGGTTCTTGTCCTGCTCAGGTCCTCTTGTCCTTCAGTGGCCATCAGCGACCCCTGACTCAGACACCAGCCCTTTGTGGATTCTCCCTGCCCTCTGCCTGTCCACCCACGTGGCCAGTGGCATCCCCATGGGTCTGTCATGGAGTCGTGACTGCAGACACTGAGCTCTCGACCCCAGCATGAGTCCTTGCAGCAGCTGGGGGGCAGGGAGCTGCACACCCCTGAGCCCAGCAGGCTCCGCTGCCACCGGCGAGAACCGTGTAAAGGAGGGGTCAGTGCATACAACGCCAGGGCAGGGTGTGGAGGGGCCACGTGTCTCTCACTATAATAAATGCTTTCTTAAAACATTCACCATCTATTTCGAATATAAACTCATTCGCTGTACTCGCTGTATTTAAAAATGCCACGTTTGTGTAGCCGCTAGACACGTATCTTGTGAGTCCGTATTCACAGCACGCAGCGTTTCCCTTCCTTGTGTGGAGCTGGTGCGTGGGCAGAGCACAGTGCAACTCCTCCCTCACCCCCTTCCCTCCCTCCATCTCTGGTCTCCCCCATTTAAGAAAGCCCTGCCTCCCTGTCACCCACTGTCCGTCTTTTATTTTGCTCTTTATTTGTACCTCGGGTTTGTCCTATCAGAGAACCGCATGATGTTAAGCACGTGTCTGATTTACTTCACTTAGCGTCATGGTTTCAGGCAGCACCCATCTTCCTACAGAGTACTCCAGTTTATCCTTCTTTATGGCAGCGTAGCGCTCCACTGTGTGTAAACACACTTTACGCATTCACTTTAAACGAGCAGGTCAGCATGAGTTACCTAGCGGTCCCTGGACAGCTGTTCGCTCCTTTCCAGTTTTTGCTTGCTGAGGCCGGCTGGGGCATGGTTTCCTGGGCTGCAGGAGAGCAGTTCTGGGGTGCGCTGGTGGCCGAGCTCTGGAAAGACCGTTTTTGGCCTCGTTGGTCTGGGGCAGTGTGACCTGCGCAGTGGAGATCTGAGTTGTAGGCAGGCCACTGGCACGGGGACCACACGTGACTGTGGCACAGCAGGGGACCCTGCGCTGTAGAGGGTGGCGGTGGCCCATGTGACAGTGCCGCTGATGCCGCCCAAGAAGAGGCTGGGCCGGGGCAGCCTGCAGGTCCCCACAAGCTGCGGCAGGCGGTGTTGGCATAGGTTGGAGGTCAAAGCCGAGGGAGAGCTGGGGTTGAAGTCACCGGGGCAGGTGACAGCCACTGGGCACAGGGCAGATGAGAAACCAGCAGCCTGGGATCCAGAGACAAAGATACAGAGCAAAGATAATCAGGTGACATGGGCGACACAGGCCCCAGTCGGCGAGCATCGCTGGTCCTTCCCAAGTGTGAAGGCCTGGCTGCCCAGCGCTTCATGCGAAGGAAAGGGGGTCCACTTAGGGCACTTGGAGGAGGAGTCACAGCACAGCTACGCGGACACTGGACGGGGCAGCAGTGACCAGAAGGAGCCCAGCCAGCGCCAGCCCTCATAATTTTCAGTGTCTTGTCCCCGACTCCAGGGGACAGTGCAGCCCTGGCCTGTGGCACAGGGTGACCTGGAAGCCTGAGAGTCACCAGCAGGCTCCCTCCCCCAGGGGGCCTCCAGCTCCGCAGCCTGGGAGGACCGAGCCCAAGTGACCTGTGCCATGCCCGGTGCCCTCTGTCCAGCGGTGACGGCCCCTTCCTCCTCAGCTCCTTAGCATGAGAGAGGATGAAGGTGCCCGAGGATCCTGACCCTGAGAACCAGCTCTGCTCTCAGTACGCAGCTGCCACGGGCTTTCTGCTCCTGCCCCTGCCCGATGCCCAACGCACCCGGGGTTTCTAGAAATGCAGATCCAGCTGCTCCCCTGCTAGGGGTCTGTGCGAAGGAGTCCTAGACATTCTATCCCAGTGATCCACGCATGAGTGTGTTTACAGTAGCACAGCTCACAATAGCTCACTCTAGGAAGCAGCCTGTGTTCATCAGCAGATGAGTGGGTAAAGAAAATGCGGTTATCTACACACAGTGGAGTACTACTCTGCCATAAAGAAGGATAACACTGGGTCATTTGTAGGAAAACGGATGCAACTGGAGACCATAACGTTAGGTGGAAATAAATCAGACTCACAAGCTTAAATATGGCCTGGTTCCTCTTAGATGAGAAACCCAAAGTATAAATAACTTGAAAAGCAAAATAAAGGAGACATTGTAGGAAACAGTGAAGACTTTCTGGACATAGGGAAGGGGTCTAGGAAAGCACGTATTGCAAACATATGCTAATAAATAATAAGCAAATGAAAGAGGAAGAAAAGGATGATAGAAGGAAAGAAGGACGGACACAGAGAGACAGCCCTCCCACCCTGGCCCCTTGAAGGAAAATCAGGATTTCAAGTCGGTGGCCAGGAGACCTGCGCGGGTGCAGGCCAACATCCAAACCACGCGGTGACGCGGTACAAACAGTGCATCCGCGCCCGGCTAAGAGACGGAAGTCTGAGCCTCCCGCTTCCAGGGCAGGACTCGGTCGTTCCTGCCCCCTCCCAGCCAAGCCTGGCAGCTGTGATCTCACTCTGGAGACAACCTGGCTGCCACCCCTGCAGGGTCGGTGGCCTTTCCAGGGACGCCCCACCTGGGAAGGGGCTGCTCCTGCTGCCCCTGGCCACGGCACTCAAGGCCCAGGCTCCTGGCCTAGCCCTTCCTTGCTCCACGCACCGAGATGGAGAAGAGGAGGAGAGGCCACCTCTGACCTCCTTCCACAGCCGCTGCTTTTGACTTTTATTTAGATGGTGCTGGCAGCTGCTTCATACTTGTGCTTGGCACAAGACAGTCTGTACCAAATAAAAATCAGCAGTTACTGTTTTCTAGGAACTAGTTCTGTCCGTACCTTAAATTGATACTTTTGCACCAAGGTGCAGCTCAGTGTCTTCCAAAAGAAGCAGTGTGTGGCATTGTATGGCTGTAAACCCAGCACTCGGGAGGCTGAGACAGGAGGACCACCATGAGTTGGAGGCCAGTCTGGGCTACACAGTGAGTTCTAGGCCAGCCTGGACTACATAGGGAGATCCTGTTGTGATAAATAAATTAATTAAAAGGCATCAGAGCATTTTTAGGAGTCTAATGTTTACTTGTTGGACCCCAAATCCCAGAATTTATTAGCTTTGTGTTAAATTCAGAATGTATAGGGAAAAGACATTCTCCAGGCCTTATTCATTTCATAAATAATGTATTTATTTTATTTATTGCATATGGCTATTAAGGAGGGTATCCATGATCAATACAGACTAAATACAATGCACTATCCTAGCCCGGCTCATTCCCAACCCCTATGTACAGCGTGGAAGACAGCGCGCGCGACGGGAGGGTGTCGTAACACAATAGCGAGAAATATATTTAACATCTTGAGATCCAGAAACAATACATACCCAAAAGAAAACACTGTTTATAACGGTTAAAGTTTATATAGCAAAAAATAGTTTAAATTTAAGGTAAGTCAGGCAAAATGTACAAAGATCCAATATACATTGTGAATTTTTTTTTGCAAACATAACATACATTTTGGTTCCATTCTGTAAACTAAATTAAAAATGTAAATATTGCATATGCCTTTTTTTTTTTTTGAAATGTACAGGATGGAGGAAAATTTAGTATATTATCACCTTCTCGACTCTGCTCATTTAGGCTGCAGGAGGGACCCGAACTGTCGGCGTGGTGTGGGGTGGGATGGCATCGCGCTGAGCAGCAGGTGAACTTGCGGCAGCCATGGGTCCTTCCTCCACCCCACGGGACCGGGAGTCACACAGCACCACCACCCACTGATTCCTAGTCCCCTAACTAAAGAAAACTTCAGGACACTCTGTACATCTTAATAAAGCGTATCATACATGGGAGTTGACCTTCAAACTAACTATGCACTGCTGGGATGCGTAGCTCCGGAAAAGCAAAACCTTAAAAATGGTTAGGGGTCACTTTACATTCAACTTTGTCTTGCAATACAATCCTCGGTTCTAAAGAGTTCAGCACAGAAGCAGGAAGACGTTTGCATTGCCATTAAATATATTTTTAAGACATTGAAATTTTTGGTCTTCCTCTACAAAGCCTCATTTTATTAATGCATTATTGTATAATGATATAGATCTATATATTTATATATATATATATTTTTTTTCTTCTTCTTCTTCAAAACAAAAAGTAACAACAGAAAAAAACAAACCAAAGTCACATCTCCAAGAATTAGTGTGGCCTCTACAGGACTATCGGGGAGACAGGCACTGGGGGCGGGGGTCCAGCCACGCGTCCAGGGAGCTGTGGGGACGGGACAGCTGTGGTCATCGCCACAACACTGGCATTTCCAGAACACTGAAAACAGAGAACGAGGGAGTCTCATCAAGGTTTCTCTGATGAGTGACGTGTCCTGTGACTGCTCACCTTCATCTTCTGCCATGACCAGCACGGGAGCTGGAATGCTCTCTCTCTCAATTCAGGACAGTCTTGGTGGCCAACATTAGACCGTCATGTTTAAAGATCGTACTATATTTTAAACACAAAATCTGCCAAACCCAGAGTGGCCTGCAATCACTCGCTGCCCACATGAATTTTTGGTTAAAGAAAGGCCAGTCCTCGGGCGGGACAGCAGAGACGGCTGAGCCGGGGCAGCCAGCGGCTTCTGCGTCGGGCAGTACCTACGTGACTTCTACGCGGACAGCAAAGCCTGTGAAGGGAAAGAGAGCTTCGCGCCCTCCCTCTGCCCCCGACCGCACACAACTGAAGAGCCGAGGAGCAGGCTGCGCGGTGACTGTGACCCAAGGATTCTCTGCCAACCTGACTTCCGAGTCCAATCCCAGGTCTCGCCGTGTGTAGTAGTCACAGTCCTGCTGCGCTCGCCAGAAGCCAGGGTCACAAGTTCCCCAGGTGCAGTCTGTGTCCACCCCGTGGGCAGATCACCGAGGCCACCAGACACATGCGGCCCCGTGTGGTCACACAGGAGTCCCCCCACACCCCGGCTTCCCTGAACTGAGGTAGGACTGTGGCATGGAGCCTAAGCCAGCAAATACCGGGTTTCACCAGTGGGACAGGGCTGGGGGCTCTGAGCATGCAGCGGGGGGCTCTGCTCTGCATGGGGGGCATGGGGAGAAACGAAGATGCCAGCCACCAGCTGGAGAAGACCAGGGAAACCCCCAGCCTGCTCCAAAATCACTTGGGCAACTTAGGTACAGAAATCAAAGCAAAACTCGGCGCCACGCCGCGGGCACAGGAGGAGGGGGCGGCTGTCCGATCCGGGCTCCGGGCTCCTGGTCCGGCAGGCAGCAGAGGGTGAGGAGCCGGGGAAACCGCAGGCAGCCTTGGGAGGGGAACATGCGGGGCGCGTCCCAGTGGTGTCCTCCGCCAGCCCCCTCACAGCGACCTTGCCGGCCGTGTCACTCTGAAAGAGAGAGCAGAGATTTTTGGAGCCCGACTGTGGGTGGGACCCATGACCCTCCCAGAAATCAAGGCACCTGACATGCAAAGAGGGGCTAATGCTCTCGTCCCCCCGAAACAGCTTGGGGCTCTGACCTGAGCCCGAGTCCTAGAGGCAGAGCCACCAGTTCCCCATGAGCCGTCTACATGGCAGGCAGGGGTGGCACAGTCAATATAAGAAAAGTACTCGCACGCGTTTCTGGGGATTGTTCCACCGGGGGAAGTACACCAGACAGGGGCAGGCTTTCAGCTGCAAACCCTATGCCCCTGCACCCCGAGCTCCGGCTCCGCGTGGGCGCCAAGGGGTGCACAGAAGCATCGGGTGTGTGTCCCACGTGCTCCGCAGACCCTGTGCACGCGTGCTCTCCAAGCTGTGGGACAGCAAGCCAGGCAGAAGTGACGCTCAGGAGGCCACGCTTCTGCCCCAGAAAACGCTCCCACAGCCTGGTGTCGCGGCGCACACCTGCCATCCAGCACTCTGGGAGGCTGAGGCAGGAGGGGCCTGGGCAACTGAGTGATTTCTGGAGACCTTGTCTCAAAATAAAAATCTTAAAAAGACTTGGCAATGTAGCTCAGCATCCCACAGGTTCAATGCCCAGCACCACCAAAAAACAGAGAGAAGGGAAGGGAAGAGAGGAGAAGGGACCACCTGTCCCAAGACTTCCTGCCCGCAGTGACAGGCTCCCTGACACCCAGCCCTCTGGGCCGCCCTCCCGCGTCACCAACCTGCATCCCCCTCCCGCCCCTCTGCCTCTCTCCATTTCCGCCTTCCCAGGCATATTTTCCTTTGTGTTCCCAGGGCAAGAACAGAACCACCTGGAGAGCCTGACATTTCACACTGTGTTTTTTACAAAACTGCTTAGCTTTCTAACCAAAATGGTGCCATGTGCAGGTGCCTCCATCACCATCAAGACACCAGGAGGTCACAGGGGACCCTCTTCCGGGTGGCTGTTTCCCCTAACGCAACCCTGGCCCTTCTCGAACGCCCAGTGGGATCCCCAGCCTGCACCCCCATGCTCCCGTCTGCCTCTCTAGGCCTCTTCACTCTTTCCTGTCCATCTTTTGTCCAGGGGACCGGTCAGCAAGAGAGACCCTCAGTGTCCCCCAAAGCTACAACTGCTCCCCAAATCGCGCCCATCACTTATCGAGGAAACATGCCCGTGGGACAGAACCTCAGTGCACAAGGTCGCCGCATCTCCCCACATCTCGTCAACACCTCTCCACCCGAGACTCTCAGACTGTGCTACTTTCTCTTACTGTTTTCAAAAAGCTTTGGCCCCTTAACAGCTATCCAATGCAACCCAACAGACAAGTGGGCCCAGACTTTCCTCACAGGAAAGACCTGTCCTCCAGTGACCTCGCCCATTCCCGGGGTCTTCAGTCCCAAGAGCGACCCCGCGCACCCCTGAAGAGCAGGTGTCTGCTAACGTCCAGTGGGACCCGCGGCTCACCCTAAAACGAGTCTGCACTTTTCCCTCAAGCCCTGATCGGAGCCGGACCCCACGGCCACCCCAGGGCGGGCCGCCACGCCCGCGAGTCCACTTCTGGGAAGATCTCCCATCGGCCTATTTTATTTTCACTCCACAGCGCCTACACGCAGCTCAGCCATCCCGTACTAAGCCCATGTCTGTGATCCTGCAGGGAGGTTCTCCGGCTGCTCAGCCTTAGACGCACTGCCCTCTACACGGGCTGCAATGACCACTGCTGGGAAAAGGACCTCCCTGTTCATGGGTGGCTTCACGGGGCCACCACAGTTGTCACTGTTCTTAGAGACCAGCGTATTGTAGAGAACTCGACTCCAACCATCAGACCTTCCTGAGCTCGAATCAAGTTAGACGTGTGATTTCAGTTTTTGAAGTCCTATTCAGTTACCAAAACTTTATTATTTTGAGACAGCGCGTAGCTAGATGTTTCAGGCTGGCTTTGAACTCAGTATGCAGCCCAGGCTGGTCTTGAATCAGTACTGATCCTCCTGCCTCAGCCTCACTACACGTACCACCAGCACCCTGCAAAATTTCAACTTTTAAGCATCAGCACTATGCAAGAATAGAAGTCCCTCATCCATGCGCACATCCATGCAATGACTTTCGGCAAGCTCCGCTCGGGCACGGGTGACGGCCTGACTCAGGGCCACACCCTGCGGCAGGCACATGCTATGGCCCGGCTCTGTGTCCTCTAAGAACTGCTTCTTTCCATGGTATCTACTCCGTGGGAGCCATGACCTTGGACTCCCTGGGGACCACTCGTCTGTACCCAGTCCCTTGGCCACCCACACTCGCTGCAGCCAGCCTGAAGTCCCCGTGCCGAAGCTGACGGAGCAGTGGGAGCTGTCCCCCGGAAGGTCTGGAGGGTGAGCCTTGGGGAGAGGCTGGGAGAGCCCTCACCTCGACCTGAGAAGCTCGAAGACGCCTCAAGAATCCAGGTGGGAGTCCGGCACAGTGGTGGCCACCTGTAATCCCAGCACTCAGGGAGGCTGGAGCAGGAGGATCCAAAGTTTGAGACCAACCTAGGCAACTCAGTGAGACCCTGTCTCAGAATTAAACAACGTAAAGAGGTCTGGGGATATAGCTCTGTGTGAAGGTCCTGGGTTCGATTCCCAGTATGGAGAGGAGCTGGAGGAGGAAGAGGAGGATGCAGGTGGGAGGAAACGAATCCACCTTAGCCCTGGGACACTTGAGAGGACGCTGGGCCGCGAGGAGCCAGGGGGCCTGGCTGGGGAAAGGCGCCTGGCTACCGATGGCCTGCGTGGACCCGACACCCCCACATCAGGCCTTCCTTCTGGTCCTCTCCGAGGCTCGCAGTCTGCAGCATCCACAGCTTTGCGAGTGTGACCTGTGGTGAACATGCTGTAACCCCAGAATCAGAGTAGCACACAGGCCCACCTGGGTGAGGCCTAGGGGACCTGCACTCAGCACAGGGGTGCCCAGCAGGGAGCCCCTCTTCGGGTCTGCACGGGAGCCTTCCCGGGGATGGGGCAGGGTGCAGTGGGCAGCGGCACCCGGGTCAGCTGGGGTTTCACGCCCGCTGCAGCCAGGCAGGTGGCTCCTGGAGCAACCAGGGGTGTCAGGGACCCCTTGGTGTCATGGCAACTGCTCCCTGGGTAAGAGAATGCTTGACTGACAGCTGCCACATCCCCATGGAAACGGCTGGGCTGAAATCCAACTGAGCTGCTTTCCAGGAGCCTCCAGGAGGGATGGCCATGGTGACTGTGAACCACAGCGCTCAGCGTCTTGGGGACATTCGCAGTGGGTCCCATCTCCCTTCTCTGCCCCATCGGTGCCATTCCCAGCTGCTGCTCAAAGAGGCCAAGAGCGGGGAAAGGGGCACGGCCGTGGGCCAAGCTGGGGTTCTGGTCACCAGGTCCCCCTGGCCTGGAGGGCGGCTATGAAGTAATCGAGGGTGCAGGATGCTGAGGCTGGTCAGCCAGGCCTCTGGAGGACATGGAGGCGACCTGGCAGTCTGGGGAGAAGGGCTGGCCTGATTCCTGCTCTGTCTGACAAGCTTTAGCTATTTATGCTGCCCAAGGGGAGGCTCCGGCAAACAGTTAGTTATCACTGATGCTGGTTCTGCAGGAAGCAGAGCAGGAAGGATCCACCCAGGGCGCTGCTTGGCAGGGCTGCAAGCAGAGAGAGAAAGTGCTCCGGGACCCAGCCGATATGGGACCAAGAGGGAGGGTGGCCTGCTGCTCACACGCCCGGAGACGACCGGCAAAGGGTCAGGCGCACGTGCATGGTCACCCCACGGCTCACCCCGCCCGCCCGGGAGGCGGCCTCTCCGACTCCCGCCTGGAGTGACCAGGACCAATGGCACCGAACACCTGCGGCAAACGGCACGCGAGCTGGAGACTCCTCACCCTGCCTGCTGTCCCTGCGATGTGACATCCCATGTGTGACACGTGGCAGCGAGGTCCCTGTGCTCTAATTCCACCCTTCCTCTTCCATGCTGAGCACAGTTAAAGCACAAATGCAAGAGTGCGGTCGGTGGGGACCCACCACTGTCACTCTGCTACGGCTCACCCCTTCGAGGAAAAGGAAGGGATGGAGGGAAAGAGGGACAGAGGAAAGGAGAGAAGGAAGGAAGGAAGGAGGAAGACAGAAAGAGGAAGGAGAAAAGACAGGAGAGAAGGAGGTGAAGAGGGCGGGAAGGAGGAAGAATCGAAAGAAGGAGGAAGAGGAGGGAGGGAGAGGAAGGAAGAAGGAAGGTAGGGAAGGAGGGATGGAAGAGGAGAAAAAAGAAAATGAATCGCAGTAAAACTTTATCATTAAAACACAGAAAGCCTCCCTGCGTGGTGCAGGGCAAGCGTCGCAATGCGGACGCACAGGGCAGGGAGCCGGTGCTGTGGCTCCGACTGCTCAGGAGAAAACCGGAGACAGCGAGCCCGGCCCAGACCGCGGCAGCCACAGGCAGGGCAGGTCCATCCCCCGGCCCCGCGCCGCCTGCTCGCGACGGCGTCTCAGGAGGTCGGGCTGGGACCCGTTTGGCTTTGAGGTCACATTTTAGGATCAGGGTGGCATCCATACACCCCATACCCCACACTCTGCTCCGGCTCTGCCCAGAGGGGAGCGGCACCGGGCAGTGGAGACAGCAGACTCCCGGCCCCTCGGCAGCTGGGGTCACCCACGCGGCTCTGGCATCTCAAATTAGCCGTGCTATCAGTATTGATTTCCACAACAGAACAGAAGCACGGACTTCGTGGAGTTACGTTTATTCCTAGCATCAAATAAAATTAGTAAAGAAATAAACCTTCCAGCGAATGCAAACCTATCTTCCTGCTCCACGTCGCTGCTCAGTTTAGACCTTTCATGTGAAACACAGGATTACAAGAGAAAATAAACTTTTCAGTTACAGAAAAACAGGCCTGATAATTCAGTATCTCCTTATTTTATGAAAAGCAAAACACTCTAAGAACATGAAAAAAAAAAAAAAGAGTAAGGTTGGGCGTGATAACAAAAAACCCAGAGATTCTAAGAAAAACGGTTAAACTTTCTTTTAAATTGTAAAAAAAAGAAATCACTTAAAAGGAAAATACAGGTGAATAAGTTCCTGGTGACAAATGTGGACAGAGGTCCCTGTGCTCATGGGAGCTGCACGGGCTCACCACTTCCAGTGACAGTTTTAAAGTCACTTTACCCCAGATGCGTGCTATTAAAGAAATTCTCTGACGCCGAGCTGGAACCTATTCCTGACACGGTGTGGGACGGACGGGACAGGACAATCTAGTTTTCTCAGGAGGCCGGAGTGAAGAAAGGGTCCTTCTCGAAGTCCTGCCTCACCCTTCACGTTCCATCTCAGCCTAATCCCCCACGACAAGGAGCCGCCCGCCTCCCCAGACTCGCCCTGCACACCCGGGCTCCGGCAGGGCTGCTCGGGCAGGCGCTGCCATCCTGACCCGGGCTCACTGCGGATGTGCGCATCAAATGACTCTTCTTCCATGGCCAGAGTTCCCCACCCCATCTCATTCTCCGGATAACTGCTACATTTGAGGCTTCCAACAGGATGCTACGGGATGCGTACAGAGTAATGCAGTTACCATGGTAAAGCGGAGGAACGTACCTGTCATCTCACAGTCACATTTTTGTGACAAGCAGCAAGAATCTACTTATTTATCAAAAAACCCCTAAATGCAGTATAATTTCATTCCTGGGATCCCATGCTGCGGGCTGGTCCCCGGACGTGTCCCCCTGCCCACCTCCCCACCCTGGTAACCATGGTTCTGTTCCTCATCTCTGCATATTTGGCCTTTTATTTCCTAGATTCTATGTCTAAGCGAGATCGCTCAGCACCATTCTTTCATTAGCTCTTTGTAAAACCCCTTCAGAGGACACCACACCTGTACTTGACACTGTTCGACAGGTAACACAGGCGACGGACCCATGGTTAGGGACCTGCTCCCTTGCTAGAGGACGACGCCGACCCTGTCCTTCTTGCCTTCACTTCCCCAGCATCCCCACAATGCCAGTTAGGTCATTCATTGAGCAAAGCTGAACTAAACTGAAATAAACCCCCTGTAGTTTATGCCATTTCTCAAAAGCTAACCACAATTTTCTAAAGGAAAACAAAACCCTGGGACTGTCTGAGGCCCGGAAGAAAAGAAAGCCTTTCCCTCTTCCAGGAGAATGATCGCCTAAGGTGGAGGTGGGCAGGGTCTAGACAGTCAAGTCTGGCCTGCGGCCACTGCTGCAAATAAAGTTTTATTGGAACACAGTCATGTCCACTCATTGACACACATCCACATCCACCATAGGCAACGCTGGGTGGCAGTGACAGACACCTTACAGCAATGAAGCCCAATCCTTTGCTACCCAACCCTTTACAGAACGAGTGCCAAGCCGCCTTCCAAGGTACACACATGGCAACCTTGAGAAGCCCGTGAGAAGAAAGGCGCAGATCTGCCGAGACGACACTGCACCCCCGCCTGCGCCGACACCTGAGGCTGGAGGACGGGCCTTCGGGACTTCTGCACACGTGGTCCTACCAAGACGGGGACGCAAGTCACAACGCGGTTGGGAATTAGTTTTCTTCACCTGCGGCTCTTAAGCAGAGCACAGAAGCACTGAGGAAATCTGATTATCACTACGTGTATGCTACACTAGAATTCTCCACTCTACAAGAATAAAAAGTGACACACATCAGATCCGAAAGTCACGAGCGTCCAAACCTTTTCTCTAAGTCATCTGAAAACGGGAATACAAGCACTACGCTTCTTTCCTAACAGGAGTATTTGATATAATTTGCATTAAAATTTTTATATAACTTATACATTTTTGTATGCATGATTTATACAAATGCGAAAAATATGTATTTTACGTACACTATAAAAAGTTCACATCTGAAATCAGAAACCTTATTTTACATTTTCATACCGAGCTAAGGAAATGTGGAACAACTATACAAAACACGTCCATCTCCGAACAGCCTGTTTATACAGATCAGTTCCGCTGCGACTCTCCCCCTCGCATGCACACACCTCTCTCTAGATGGATGTGCAAATGCCTGCGTGTGTGCCCTCGCTCCACCCTGACACTGACGTGGCCTAGCAGAGTCAGGCTGGAGACTCGCACCTGCTCAGACCGGAAGCCAGGCGGAGTCCCAGGATGCCCGCCGGCAGGGCTCTGTGCAGCTGCGTCTACGCCTTCACCCACATGCCAACCCCACGGCTCTGGGACATGACGGGGAGGCATAGGGTCTGACGTGGGCCCTGGAAGCCATCACCAGCAGTGTGACCTCTCAGCTACAGCCAAGTAGCTCCCCCTTAGGAAAATGGGGATAGTCCCTCCCCTCCCTTGGGCCTCCCCAGTGGGATCACAGTGAGACCATCAAGTGAGATTTTATATGAGGTATGATCCAAATGTGGCATTTACATTTTTAAGATGCATTACAGTAAAAGACACATGGCCACTACTCCCCCTCAAAATCCCACCAACCCCTTGCTTTGAACACACTCCTCCCAGCGTCCTTGCCACTTTCTGCAGCAGCTCTGGAGTCCTCTTTCCTGAGTGTCTTTAGCTGTGCTGTCCTGGCTGCCTCAGTGTCCTGAATGGATTCAAAGCATTTCCTTTTCCTGGTCATCTTGACTTTGGGAGGAGCCAGAAGTCACACAGTGCCAGATCCAGTGAATAAGGTGGATGAGGACACGCGTCATGTTTTTACGAGCTGCCTTTCCCTTGGATGGTGCTCGGCAGCAGCATTCACCATTTTTTTTTTCTTTTTTTTTTTTTTTGGTACCGGGAATGGAACTCATGACCTCGCACTTGCCAGGCAGGCACTGTGCCGCTGAGCTATCACCGGCCCACTCACCATGTTTTTTATCACATCTCATAAAGACACTCAGGAAAGGACTCCAGAGCTGCTCCAGAAAGTGTTAGTAAGTAAAAGCAATGTGTCTTTTACGGTAATATTTCTATGTAAGCATTCACCACAGTTTGTAAATACGCAGTCACTGCAAACACCGCATGTACACATTCCACGCACAAAGCAGCATGCAGCACTGGTGCAACTCACAAAGACTTCTCCCGGCTGGGCGGCCCCACTGCTGGGGGAGGCCGCCACCCGCTGCCTGGCTGTGGAGCCCGCGGGCTATCTAAGCTCACAGCCTGCTCCATCCTCATCCAAAACGCCACCCTCAGGGACACAGGAGCCGCTGCCACTCACTGGGCAGACACCAACCAGAGGCACAGACCATGGGGAGGGGTCCCAGTCCCTCAGGAGCTGCTGTTCAGGGACTCAAGGCCATCAGAAGCCACAGTTCTGTGCTCAGCCGCTTTCTTCACGGCCGAGACAGGACAGACACTCACATCGTGGCTGCCTGTGCCCCCTGAGAGGACAGCAATCCCACCCCTCGTCCCGTGTGCCAAGCTGCGCGTCACACCCGACACGCATGCTCCGGCTCGTCCAGGATGGGCAGCGGCTCTGTTCGCTCCGGTTTGTACAAAAAGCCCTAAACAAGGAGAAATCTTGATTCATGTGTAGAAAAACAGATGGGTCTTGAGACTGTATTGTTAAGTGATATAAATCAAACACACAAGCTTAAATATTACATGGTTTCTCTTGATAGGAGAAACCCAAAGTGTAAATGATTTAAGGAACAATATAGGGGACAGCTGATAGGAAACAAGGAGGTGGACTTCTTGAAGATGGGAAGAAGACCCAGAAGAGGGGAAGGAGGAACGGGATCAAAAATAACCCATAATGTACATATAAGCTGGGCGTGGTGGCAGGCACCTGTAAT
Organism: Erethizon dorsatum; assembly: GCA_028451465.1. Taxonomy (NCBI): domain Eukaryota; kingdom Metazoa; phylum Chordata; class Mammalia; order Rodentia; family Erethizontidae; genus Erethizon; species Erethizon dorsatum. Next base: position 156,906,920 of record CM051824.1, read on the forward strand.
CCCAGCACTCAGGAGGCTGAGGCAGGAGGACCACCAGTTCAAGGTCAGCCTGGGCTACAGGGCTACATTCTGAGACCTTGTCTCAAAAAAAAAAAAAAAAGAAAGAGAAAAAGAATATGTGTATGTCTTAACTCCCCATAACGGATGAAATTATTATGCATCACAACTTACACTAAGAAAACCAGGCCAGCGTCACAGGCCACTCAGTGGTGAGTGCTTGCCCAGCACACATCACGCCCTAGATCTGACACCCAGGACTACGAAACACCAAACAACCCCCCAAAAGAAAAACCGAAAGCACACTGCCACCACCACCACGCAGGCCGGCACTCACATTCCCCCGCCGCAAATGCGAAGTCACAGGAGAAGGCAGCACTGCCGCCTGAAACTTCAGTCTCCAGAGATCCCAGAGCCGCGCTGCCACTGCGCCGAGGCAGGAGAGGGCTGGGCTCCCCGGCCCGTGGGCACAGCCACCGCCACCGCCACCGCCGCCCGGCCCACTCTGCCAGCTCCAGCCGCCCCACCTGGCCCACTTCCCACGACCGCCCAGTGCTCCGGATGCCCGGGCCGCAGTGAGTGTCACCCGTGCCCCTCCAGCAGATGCCAGCGGCCTCTCGAGCCACCAGAGCTCAGGTGGGCAGGCCCTCCCGCAGGACGCTGCTCCGGCCCCTCGGGACCCTGCGGGCACGTTCACACACTCACAGCCAGGCCCACCTCACACACCAGGGCACGTGAGACCGGGACGCCTGGGTCCTATGCCTGGTGTGGGTCCTGCAAAGGCTCTGGGGAGGAGGAGGTCAGGCTGGAGCTGGCAGACCGGCCAGCCTCGCTGAGCACCCAGCAAAGGGTGCAGGGCTCGCCCAGGGCCACCAGTGGCCAGGCTCAGAGGGGACGCGCCTGCACAGGCTCTCGGGACCAGGGACAGGAACAGAGGCTGTGCCAGGCAGGTTGCAAGGCGGACACCGAACACGCCTCCCACCCAGCCCTCCCCAGCCAGAGGACATGCACAGGGGTGCATGAAGGAGAAAGAACACACTGCTGGTAGTAAAAGACAGTTGAGCAGGGAATGATGATTTTCAGGGTCTCGTTTCCCAGTTTCTCAAAATTAAGATCATTTCACGAGGACTCAGAATGGTTTTAGGGGACGGAGCTCCCAGGCCTCTTTTTCAGGTGGTACTGTGGATTGAACTCAGGGCCTTGGCACTGAGCTACATCCTCAGCCCTTTTTGGAGACAGAGTGGGCTTGAACTTGCTTGTGATCCTCCTGCCTCAGCTTCCCTGAGTGCTGGGATTGCAGGCGTGCATCCCCACACCCAGCTCACAACCTCAGTAACTCTCCCAGAAGAGTGTCACTCAGTGATGCTCCACCAGTGAAGTCTACCACACACACGGTGGAAAGATGGCGCCAGCACGAAAACTCTTCTCGTATTGTAGAGTTTCCCTTTTACACCACTGCAGGCACCAAAGCAGTCTGGCCTCCCCCTTACCTTCCTCACCTCGAACCCTGCTGTCAGCCCAGGGGTCTCCTCTGCCCCAGGGCCTTTGCACGACCTTGCTCTCCCCTCACCTGCAGGCGTCTCCCCTGAACACACCTTCAGGCTGCAGGGCTCCCAAGCCACCCTCCTGCCTCCTCCTCCTCACGTCTGCTAGGACATGTGTCACCACTCACAAAACACATCTCGTCCCGAACCCACTCCCAAATCTGCCACTGGTGTCAGAGGCAGGCTGCTCACTGAGGACTCAGTACTTCCTGTTTTTCTTTTTTGAATGAAAACCAGATACCCTCAGTCCCTCAGTCCCCAAAAGCCTTTATATCCAGAAGCTGCCTAACCTTTAAAAGGAAACTCCCGTTTTAAAAACTTGTCAAAATACACTCCCAACAGCGCTAATTCGTTAGCATCTATATTTATAATGGTTCCATGTGGTTTTCATATCTAGTGTTTCATCACCGCTCATTATTAAAGTTTTAATTTTTTTGTTTGCTTATTCAAGCAGCTAAATTCAAGTTAGTTTTCTGACAACAATTAAAATAAATCTATACTCCTGGACTTAGAATACTCTAAAGAGAGAGATTCCGCAGTTTTGCAACTAGCACGTCTTGCAAAAGCATGCTTATTTTCAGCTCAACCACACATTTGCCACACGTCCACTTGACAGTGTGACAGAACCCTCTGTAGATGTCCCCGGGCTCCTGGGAGGCAGTGTGGGCAGCCTGGGGCTCTGTTCTGTCTCACTTGCCCGTGCCAAGTGTTATTTCAGTACATTTCTTCGCAGGAAGTCAATTTTTTAAAATGCCCACTACGGTATGGGAATGAAGCAGGAGCGACCTGCTTCAGTGATCCTGTTCTAAGGGACAACTCCTTCCCAGGCCTTCTGTGCCTGGCAGTGGCTCAGGAGCTCTGTGACGCCTGCAGCAGCCCAGGGTCCTGTCCAGTCCCCCGCGGCCTCTTCCGAGCCAGCGCTCCACACACCTGACCCACAAGGGTCTCCCGCTGCTGACTGCTCTGAGCTTCGGGAGTCTCCGCACAGTTTCTAAATCTCGTAAGGACCCCGGACCTATTCTGAATTCCTCTCCCTGCAGCACAGCGCCTGCCTGCCATCTGCCCGCCCATGGGGCATCCCAAGTCCTGAGCACAGAGCTGAGGGCTTTACCCAGGGTGGGACATGGGGACCACACCCCAAACCAGGACCCACAGATTGATGGTCACCAACTTCATTGCCACGTCCAGGGGCTTCGGAGGCCGGGCAAGGTGAGTGAGCACGACTCCCAGGACTCTGCAGAGGGCACAGGTCACAGGGGAGCCACACTGAGCCCAGGACAAGGTTCAGGGTTTAGTGAGGACGAAGTCTTTCACAGCACTTGCCTTTGTTTTTGTTTTTTTTTTAATACACAGGTCCCGGGAGTCGAACTCAGGACCTCGCGCTTGCCAGGAAGGCGCTTATGCCGCTGAGCTATATCACCGGCCCTTGCCTTTGTTTTTATTTTTATTTATTTATTTATTTTTTTAGAGACAGGGTCTCGCTATGTAGTACAGGCTGGCCTTGAACTCACTATGCAGCCCAGGCTGGCCTCAGTGATACTCCTGCTTCAGCCTCCTGAGTGCTGGGATTACAGGTGTGCACCACCACACCCGGCTTGGAAAGTACATAACTAACCTAATACCCCTAGAAAAGTGGGTATTCTGAACCAGACTTTCTTCCTAAGATGGAGAGACAGGACTTTCATTGCCCTTTCTTCCCAGACAGAAAGGTGGTCCCCGCCAGGACCTATCTGTCCAGCAGATGGCCTCCTGCATCAGCCACCCTGGCAATCACATAAAATTAGCACTACTAATTTGGTTTGTTTGTTTACCTCCCTTTGGAGCCCAGGCTGGCCTCCTACTCATGACAATCCTCCTGCCTCAGCCTCCTGAGTGCTGGGAACACAGGTGTGCACCACCATGCCTGGCTACATTTTTTAAACTATGGAAATCTCATGAAATTTCATGTGTTTGCATTAGTATTCTTTTGAGAAAGGCATTGCAGTCACATCATTAGAAAGCTGGTAGCTTCTGCCAAACTAAATTTGCATGAAGACAATTCCTCTCCCTGTTAAAAACCAGTTGTGATTTATTTTCTACAGGATTAAGAAAACACAAAAAAAATATCAAAAACAATAAAGGTACAGGGAAGCCTCAGCTCTCCAGTGGACAAACACTGCGCAACAACTGACTAGTTACCTATCAGTCCCTGAGCAAATGCAAAAGCGGTTGTCTTCAAGTACACTCACCATTGAATGGGTTAATGGCTCATTTCTTAGGAAACTGGGAGCTCCTGCCCAAGGCGGAGGGCATTATCTTCCGCCTGCAGGACACCAGCCTGTCACACCTGTCCCCCGGAGCCAGGGCAGCAACTTTGCCGGGATGAGCCGGGTTTCGCCTCCACCGCTCTGGCCTGGTGGCTGGGAACTGCCACCTTCCGGTCACACCACGCTCCCTCGTCTGGCACCAATCCGGTGTTCCAGGCACCATGTCCCTTTCTGCCTGTGCAGGCAGCAGTTACCGGAGCGTCCCACACCGAGGCCGGGGGTCCCAGGAAGGGAGCTAGGCGGCGTCCCGGGAGGGCGCCGTGCAGAGCGGGTGGCCACAGAGACAGCTGTGCTTTGCACTCCTGTCCCCTGTGCTTCCCTCGGAGTATTCATCAACAGCTCCCCACCTCACCTCGCTGACCTTGAGCCAGACACCGGGCCTCTCAGCTCTGTTTACACAACCTTAAAATAAGCAAGTGACATTATGTCAGTGCTTCCCAAGTGCTCACCCTCAAAACGCCCTTGTATTTCTTTTTCCTGACTGTCACCAGGATCGGGCTGGGACAGCTTGAATGCACAACGAGGGGAGGGAACCTAGCAAATGAAATGCCCGCTCTGCCTTGCTAGAACGCACTGACGCACAGAGGGCGGGACAGAGTTCTCCCCTCGGCAGACACGGGGCCAGGAAGCCAAGAACCAAGAGCCCCAGACGGACGCCTCAGGAGGGCTGCACTGCTGGAGCAAACAAAGGGCAGCCTTGATGGCAGCAGCCAGTCCCCTGCCTCCAACCTGGCAGCATGAGACTGGGGAGAAGAGTGGAGAGGGCTTTCCTGCCGCGCCCGCCCGACAGCGGACCAGCTCACTCTGGTTAATAACGGGAAGAAAGTAAGAGGAAACGAAGGAACTATCACCGAAGCGTTTCCCGCAAGCTGTCGGGGCAGGGGGCGAAGTCCTACGCGCGTCTCACAGGGCCTCGGTGTTCCGTGCAGAGCCTTCCGCTGGATGTCACCCGCCCCCCGCAGCGGAAGCTTCTTACCCCCCAGAATGGGGGTCAAGCTGGCTCTGCCTACGCCACGGGTGTCCTGGGACACATAGGGGATATCTTACCATACTGCAGCGAAGGAAAATCCCCACGCAATTACCTCTCAATATTGGTCATTTTTGGTACATCCAACTTCAACGGTACGCTTTCAAAATCATTAACCGCCCACCAACTTTCGTTAAACTTTGGTGGCAAAAGATGAGCAAAAATACTGATCATATGCATGATCCTAAAGGCCGCGCATTAATTCTATGCAAAGCTCACGAATCATCCTTAACGTAAATGTATGGATTTTAAGGTAACAATTAAAATCATATCATGTAAGGAACTATATCATAATACCTATTTTTTTTTTTGTGGGTACCGGGGGGTCCACCTCAGGACCTCGCGCGCCAGCAGGCGCCCGTGCCGCTGAGCGATATCACCGGCCCCTTTTTCGTATGTGGGATCTGGGAGTTGAACTCGGGCCCTCGCGCTTGCAAGGCAGGCGCTTAAACCGCTGAGCCATCTCACCGGCCCTCATAATACCTATTTTTGTGCTTTATAAAAACCCTGAACTTAGTACTATACCATAATAATTCACTTGAGAATTTGTACCAATTCCACATGACTAGATTAAATAGTAATAAAGTGATAGCAGTAAGGTTATAACTATGCTAAAGTACCTGTACAAAGTTTAAACATGGTCAGAAAACACATCATTAGTATATGAGTTTTAATTATAAAGGAAAAAAGTCATGCTTCTTGGGCTACCATTGGATGAAATACTACAGAACTCTGTGTGTGTGTGTGCGCATTTCTGGAAAAGCTGATACTCTTGAAAATAAATATGAAAAGACCCAGCATGCACATAGCACCATGGATGTAATCATTTATCCTTCAAAGCATACCGTGGATTGAAATATTTGACAAACTCTCCCAACTTTCAGTACAAGCACGAGAAAACACACGGCAAAGTGTAAGGACGCGTTTCCCTGCTTCCCACCGCGCCTCAGGACCAGCAAGCGTGACTCTGCAAACTCACCACGCTTCTAGTCTGACAGAAAAAATCAGAGCTGCTAAACTGACTGTTTTATCATTTGCAAACACAGCTTGTAAGTCTGAAGCCAATTTATTCCAGCCTTCTGATAGAATGAATCAATTAAGACTGAAAATCGCAGATGTACCTTGTGTTATTTGCACTCTGGGAGGGCACTGCGAGTACACAACGCATTCCCCAACTCTCCCCAGCCTCGCTTTCCTCTCCGCTGAGTCCTTCGGTGCACACCTCACAGCAGCCTGCGGCTGTCTCGAGACATCAAGTGGCTGCTTCCTAGACCTCCAACGATGGCCTCACCACTAGTTCTTTCCAGAAAAATGCCACCACCGCACTCTATCAACAATCATCTACCTTAAGTCTTCACTGCCGTCTTCAAGAACATGCTGTGACCAGTTAAAATGCACAAAGTGTCCCCTTTAAATTTGTAAGGCACTGCTTCCTCAAAACCCATGCCCTGATAAATAACAGGACGCCTTGTTTTGACATTAAAATGCCAGAGCTCCCCATGGTGGGGAGAGATGCCCCGTGGCCGTGCCTGCACTGAGGTCCCCCATCACAGTCTCCCCAAGGAGGGGCCTGGGGGCAGACCCCACGCCCTATCTGGTGCCCCCCACCTCGCAATGCAGATGAAGGAGTAAAGTTACACTTTCCCCAAGTTTCCAAGGTGAAAGGGGAATACTGGATTCTGTCCCACCCAACAAAACATAACAAACAAAACAAAACAAAAAACCTTCCCACTTGCCAAATCTGATACCAAAAGTTACCCAGCTCTTGGAACTAAGCTTCCACAGAAAGTGCATTAGTGGGAATCTTAACAGAAAACCCATTATGTTCACGCTGTTACTAAAACTTCTGAAAAATTCTTCACTTCAGGAAAGAAACCTTCATTTGAATACTGATACTGCTAGGGAAATTAAGCACCGTTACCGTTCCTCTCTGGGGAGGGGCAGATAACCAAAGACTCAAACATCTGCCTCCGCCTGTAGACCACCGAACACCACAGTGCCACACGCCAAAACAGAAGTGCCTACCCCAAGTAAAGCCACCCAAAGCGTGAAATCTCAGACTGGGATGGTAGATAATTAAACAACTGAAAGTTTAAAGGGTCTGCAGTTCTTGCAGTGCTTCCTGTACTAAGAGCCAATTTTTAAAAATGCATATCCTAATTATACATTCTCATCGTGTCAACATCTCTTAATACATAAACAAATCATAAAGGGGATCAAAGTGCACTTTTAATATAGGCCAGGAATCCGGATGCTGTTTTCCTTAATGGTTGTTCTCCTATGTAATTTCAAACACTCCTTTGTTGCTCTGGTAATTTTCTACAACAAATCTCCTTTGGTCTGTTTTGTTTTGGTGCCGGGGATTGAACCCAGGGCCTCTGGAAGGCTCTGCACCTCTCTACCACTGAGCTATACCCCTAGTCCTGGGACAGAGCCTGAAATTAAATAAAGAGAAAAACAATGGTTTTCGGAGCCTGGGGCACAGCAAGCAAGGCAGCAGTGAAGGCAAGAGCGTTTCTTAAGAGGGTTTGTGTTTTGTTTTTTGGTTTTGGGGTTGTTTTTTTTTTTTCTGTAATTTAAGAGTCCCTTTACTGACGTGTCCTTCCTGCATGTAGTCATAGTTTCAAAGGAGTGTGAACAGAATTCCTGGATTTCTCAGCACCTCCCTGGAGAACACCTTAAAGCCTGGTGATATTTCTGATCTCTTTTGTGCCCAGCAGCCTGTGACCCAGCAACGAAAGGACAGCATCAACCCATTTCACAGACAGAAAGTGGGGCTCAGGGACCAGGCAGCCACCCCCGGTCCAGGTAACACAGGTGGATCAGACCCCAGAAACCCAGCTGACTCCACGCACCGCACTGGCTTCCTTCCGCCAAGCACTATTTCTGTGAGGTTTCTCTTTCAGGAGAGGAAACAGAGGGCGCCACGTGACTTTCATTCAGGAAAGCCTGTGTGTTTTCATTAGCACCTCGGCTGTCTCTTCGGCAGGGAGGGGGGCTGCCGCAGAGAAAGGAACCTCCCCGGCTTCTGAAAAGGTGCGAATTCCTTCAGGCTTCAAAGGCAACACTTCTTAGACCTAAGTCATGATTTTACTGTTCCTTCAGGAGCACTGTTCCTATCTCACAATCTCTGACTTCAGGATATGAATGGACGGTCCTTTCATCAAACAGAATTTAAACACAGAGATGCTTTCTGCAGTAATTCTTACCTAATCTGTGTTTTACAGATGTGTAAACCAATTTTAGAATAAAGGGAGGGAAACCAAAAGAAGTTATCTTAGGGGGATAAACCAATCTGTAATCCTAAGGAATATGCCAGTCTGTAACCTGAACTCAAAAAATACACGAAGTTGATTTTAAAAAGCAGTTTTAAAACACAGTAAATTCAACAACATGTTTCCAGTTCTTAAACAACAAAACCCTAACAGCCTGGCCCGATAGTCATGCACACACGCAGATCAGTAGCCTGTCCCCCAGGGTGCCCCAGCTCTGAAATCAGCTCTTGTATAGCAACCTTACCCCTACTCCCAGTTCTACTGTAAACAAGTGCTGGCAGCCGGGCTTGGGCTCCAGGGCTCTGTAACACTTGTGCAAATGCAAGCTCTACCTCAGCCACCCCCAGTTACTCTGCCTGCTCCTCACTGATGAGGTTTTCCCATGCAGAACGCAAGCTGATCACCCCGAATGGAAGCCCAGAGCACTTCCAAAAGCCTGGGCAGAGCTGCAGGCCGCCAGGAAGTGCATTTTCTATTTCATCTTCAAAGAAATGCTTCGCGAGTCTGACTTCCATAAATCCTTCTCTCAAAGGACATTATCAACTGTGAACTTTTAATCTAGGTGCACCGCAAACAGATTCCTACTTGCATGTGCAAGTCACGGAGAAGTGCACGATCACTGTGAGTTTCTATGTGTTTTCAGAAACAGCACGGCGCGCTACCCTAACATGGCACCTGCCTCTTATCCCCTTCTCTGTTCTATTCATTTACTAGAAATCCAATGTGGCATGTCTTTTTTTTTTTTTTAAACATGCGGTTTTGGCACACTTATCTATTTTTCTTTAAAATAGCCCTTTTCCTTTTTAGAAGGGTGTTTACCACAGTACCCACACACTTAGCAAAAACAGCAACCAAAGCGACCCTTATCTTTGCTCACCAACCCTGGAACGCACTAACTGTGTGGATCTCAGAATCGTAAATCCTACAGGCCGAAAGGAATTGTACACTGGTGGGAAATCTTAACCCAGACAAGCTAAATAAGGTATCTAAACAAACTCAACCTCTTGCAGTTCAGAATTCTCACGAGTCTACAGGGCACTTATCACCAAGACTCAGAAGGGAGCAGGTGGGGGACCCACTCCTGGGCCCACCCCAACCCTGTGGTTTGCCCCAGACCTCCATGGAGAGCGGGCAGAGGTGGCAGCTCTGAGGTTGTTTTCTGATTGCAATCAGATTTGGGCAAAAGGCAGCTCTTCCTGCTCACACTGGCCCGTGTCCACGCAGGCGTGCATACCAAGCCTGGCACGTGTCTGTGTGCGCACGTGCGTTTCCCACTCGGCTACTCGGGCTCCTGTATTCACCGCGGAGCCTGCATTTCCAGCGGGAGCTGACCCTTCCACCCCCTGACACACTACCGATTCTGCAGTGCTCGAGGCAACTCCCGGCCACGTGACCTTCCGCAGAGTTACCATCAAGAGATACCTTCTTTTTTTTTTTTTTTTTTTTTTTTTTTTTTGTGGGTACCGGGGGGACGACCTCAGGACCTCGCGCGCCAACAGGCACCCGTGCCGCTGAGCGATATCACCGGCCCCTTTTTCATATGTGGGATCCGGGAGTCGAACTCGGGCCCTCACGCTTGCAAGGCAGGCGCTTATGCCGCTGAGCCATCTCACCGGCCCAAGAGATACCTTCTGAGGACACTGATTCACCAAGACGCTGAAGTGCTCTGCTGCCCCTAGGTCACCGTGACTTTCCACCTCTTCGTCTCCTTTTTAATAAGAAAGGAAACCCCTTTTCAACCCTACAGTGGTAACATGGAATCTCACGAACGAAGAGTCCCAAGTAGTAAGAAACAAAGACTGGATTTAGAGAGCTTCGGCCTGTCTGAGAACAAGAGGTGGAAAGAGGGATCCCAAGCCCCCTCGGTCATCACCTCATAAACCTCACAGACTGTGTACCTGGGTCAGAACCCAGCATGCCTTGCAAGTTAACACCACTGGCTACACAGTGCAGTAGTTCCCACAACCCATCCGAGGGCAACGCCTCGACTGTGACAGACTGGGTGTGAATGCCAAGCCCTCTCCCTCGCCACACACACCTCACACAGCCTAAGACCCCAGGGCCACCGCCAGCTGCACAGCAAGCTCCTCCATCCGTGGACACCTGAGTCTGCTGTTCTGGAACAGCCCTGGGGGTGTCTCTCTCTCGTTTTCTCTAAAGCCCTGACTGAACCCTGGCTGCACACTGAGATCATCAGGCAACTCTGACGGTTCTGCTCAGTGGACTCTGGCCAGTCCATGGCAGTCCTTCACGGGTCTGGCTCAACCTCCCAGGTCACCTGGTGTCCCCTGATCAGCAGCAGAGGGTAAGGTGGAGCCTTTCTAGCCATGGCCAAAGACCTCCCTGCTGCACGGACAGTGGGGGTCTACTGGCACAGTGCCCAAGGAGCAGCAGGCCCTCCAGGTGATAGCAGGCACGCCCAGGTGACAAGCACAGCAGTCGCACCTGTTGAAAAGAAAAGCAGTGCTTCTGCTGGAAGCGCTCCTGAGGTGTGCCTACACCTGAAGCAGTGGCTCGGGTCCACTTCCCTCAGTAGTCACCACAACCCGTGCACACCTCCTTGAAGGCTCTGGCATAAACCCGAGTCTCAGCAGGAAGTAACCAGGCCCTGCTACTGGCACACGAGAGGAAATGGCCAGTGCCTTCTGGTCCCCTCCCAGCAGCCCCCCAACTGCCCAGGCCTGAGGGCTGGGGAACCTCGGAGAACTTCCGTGCTGCCAACAGATGGAAAGAAAAGGGGCAGAGATGCAAGACAGGTGGGCCTGAACAAGGTGAGGGTGTCACAGCCAGCCCCAAGGCCACTTGACTGCCCCTGACACACTCTTTGGGGGAAGACAGACACATGGCAGCCCACAGCAACAAGCGCAAGCCAGTATGTTGGCATTTGGTTCACAGCACCCACAAGAGAAAAGCTGCCCTGCCGCCCACCCGCTATCCCCAAACTCAAGGTCAAGGGCCTCACCTTTCACAATTGTGGCCTCCTTCAAGTGATGAGACAGGAAGTCGATGCTGGCATAGGCGTTGGTGGAGGGCAGGGCACCAGGGCCCGGGCCCCCACACGCCCCACTGGTGCCGCTGCCTCCCACGGTGCCGAGGAGCCCCCCGAGGCTACGGGTCCGGCCCCAGGAGCTCTTGTCCCCTGGCTGCAGATGCTGCGTCTGCGGAGACAGCCCTGCCTCGTCCCGCACGTTGATGGCGATGTAGTTGAGGCCTTTAGGGAAACCTGCTGAGGTCTCTCTGCGCATTGGGGAGCTGCCACCCCCAGGACAGCCAACCAGGCCCCCGGGCTGACCGGTGGTCCACAGCCGTGCCTGTGGCGGCAGGGGCACGGGGAGTGACAGCTGCTGAGAGTGTCCTGGGGACGTGAGTGGCTCGTCCCCTCCTCCAAGGCCCCCGCCGAGGACGCCAGTGCCGCTGCCCTCGCTGCTCTTCCTGAGAGAGACATTTTCCACAGAGGCCGAGTTGTGGCGCTTGGGGTTGTGGGCAAAGGATGGGGACACGGGGGTGACCGTGGTGGTAGAGGAGAAGGTCTCCGAGCTGTGGCGGCGGCGACCCCCCTGTGGGTCTGCGCGGATGACCTTGGCGCCCCGATGGGGGTCGGGGGGCTGGCTGGCCTGCAGGAAGGCCTCGACCCCTGACACCTGATCCATGAGACTGAGCCGCTTCAAGCCCGACGTGGCGCTGCTCACGCGGGTGCCCTCTGCCTTTGGAGGGGCGGTGATGGGTTGTGGCGGAGTGGCTGCCACACCAAAGGCCATCTCGGTGTAGTCACCATTGTCACCAGCCTCAGAGGACGTGGCGACGGCAGCGAGAGGGCCCTGGGAGGTGGCAGCAGTGCTGGGTGATGGAGGCAGGTGGTACGGCTCCTCCGGGGCAGGCAGTGGCAGGGGCGGCTGCTGCTGCAGGGAGGCGGCCGGAGAGGCTGAAGGGCGCGGGGGCAGTGGTGGGTATAGGGATGTGGCATCAGGGGACGGGAGAGCATCCAGGGAGCCAACAGGGTCCCTGCTGTGGGCTCCCAGCTTGGGGGACTTGGGGGAGCTGAAGCCCACATTCATGTAGTCGGACAGCGGGGAGCGCTGTCTGCTGTCGCTACTGGTGCCAGGCGTGCCCGAGCCCAGGGATGAGGCCGGGCTGCTGGCGGACAGCAGCGAGCAGGACGAGGCAGCGGAGGCCAGCAGTGGAGGGGCCGGTGGTGACAATCGGGCACCCGCCTCCCCAAAGTCAATGTTGATGTACTCGCCAGGGCTCTTGGGCTCCGGGGGGAGGGGGTACTCATGCATGCTGGGCAGCGTCTGCAGCCCTTCTAGGGACAGCCGTGTGGGGCGCACTGCCCGGCAGCGCTGGCCCAAGAAGCCCTCAGGACGCCCACCACTACTGCCACCTGGCCTCACGGGGGAAGGCACTGCTGCTGGGTGAAGAGGCTGGGTGTGGCTGTCCCCACCAGTCCCAAAGGCGCTGGTCAACACGGTGGCCCCTGGCGTGGCTGAGGACTCCAGTCTCTCCTCCTCCAGGATCCGGCCCACCGGGGAGCTCATGAGCACATACTGGTCACTGTCCCCACCGCCACACAGGTAGGGAGCCTTGTAGGAGCGGGGCAGGGAGCTGAAGCAGTAGCCAGGAACACCTTTGCGCCCCTCCCCACCGCCCTGCAGGGCTGCAGAAAAGACGTCGGGCGGGGTGCCCGCCGGGCCCGCCTCGCTTGGGGACATGTTGAGGTAGTCCCCATTGGCCAGTAGCTTGGGGTCGGTGCTCTCCATGGACAGCTTAGAGCCACACCACATGCGCATATACCCACTGTCCTCAGGGGAGCTCTCTGCAGGCGATCCGGCCTTGTAGCCGCCCACAGTCCCTGGGAAAGTCCTTCCAGCTGGAGAGGGGGCAGCTGACACCGCCGTCCCCGAGGGGGGCAAGGCCACGGCCGGGACAGCCCTGGGCTGCAGGATCTGCTTCGGCGCAGACACACTGGTGGGACTCATAGGCATGTAGCTGTCGCTGCCACTGCCCAGCAGGGCCGCACCTGGGGTCATAGGCATGTAGCCATCATCCGTCCCCAGGTTGCTGCTGGAGCTCCGGTGTGAGCCGATCTCGATGTCCCCGTAGTCCTCCGGATAGGGGTGGTAAGCCACTTTGGGGGAGGACACGGGGAAAGGCGGGCACAGGCGGCCCGAGCTGCCAGAGAAGGTGGCCCGCATGAGCGTGTACTCATCCAGCGAGGCCGACGACGGCTGGGGCACGGGGCGCTGGCGAGCAGGCGTGGTCAGCGAGTAGGTCCGCTTTCGGAGCCCCCGGTCCAGGTCCTGCGCCGTGTCCCCCGAGACCCTGCGGTAGGGGCGGCCATAGTGGCCCGGAGGCCTGTCCATGCTCATGTACCCGTACAGCTCGCCCGCGCCGCCATCCCGCGCCGGGGGCGTCTCCGCGATGGACTCGGGCGTGTTGCTGCGGTGGCTACAGAAGGCTCTCAGGTCGCCAGGGCTGGACCCGTACTCATCCAGGGACATGAAGCCAGGGTCGCTCGGAGACCCCGAGGCTGAGGCGCTGCCGCTGGAGGGCCGCTGGCCTGGCGGGTGGTGCAGAGGGTGCGGCAGCGGCGGAGCCGGACCAGGGGGCAGCGGGTAAGAGCCCGAGCCGTGGCCGCTGCTGGACGACAGGCTGCCGGGGCTGGTGGCGGCCGGGGGCGAGTGCGCCGCCGGCATAGACATGGAGCGACTGTGTTGCAGCGCGCCCCCTGCCGGCGCCAGGGCCACTTTGCCGGCGCGGGCTCCGCAGCCGCCACTCAGCGTGTGCGAACGGCTCAAGGACGAGCGCGCCGGCCCGGGGCTCAGGGGGCTCCCGGCCACCGAGCCCGGCCGCCCCCCCGCCGCTGCCGCCCCGGCCCCCGCGCCGCCGTCGCCCTCGCTAGCCGTTCGCATGCGGCACGGGGCGCCCTTGGCGGCGGGCGGGGTGGCGGCCAGGCTGTCGGTGCGCGAGCGGCGCACCAGGCCGGTCTGGCTCGGGGGCAGGTGCACCAGGTGGTGGTGGCGCCGCGCGCCGGGCACGCTGATGGGGTGCGTGGCCGAAGACCCGGACGACTGGCTCTTGCTGCGCGGGCGGAACTCGAAGAGCTCCTTGAGCGCCTTCATGGCCTCCAGAATGGTCTCATGGATGTTCTGCGCCACCACCGAGTCGTCGGCCTGCATCCACAGCTCGCCGGGGCCCGTGGCGGCTGAGCGGCCCACCTCGATGAAGAAGAAGCTGTCCGAGTGGCCGCAGCGGCGGATGTTCATGAGCTGTAGCGTCACGGACGGCTGCTCGCAGTTGAGCTTCACGAAGCCGATGCTGCGCGCCGACAAGCACAGGCGGTACACGCCCGTCAGGTTCTTGCTCTGGCCCAGGCCCTTGGGCTTCAGGTTCACCTGCCACACCTCGCGGTAGGCGGTGGCCGAGGGCGCCCCCGGCCCGTCGCCGTCCTCCGCCGAGCCGCCCAGCGCCCCCGGCAGGGGTGCACTGCAGGGCGCGGCGGCGGGGGCGGTGGCCACAGGGGGCGCGTCGCCGCCGGCGGCCGCGCGGCCCTCGCTGAGCAGGTCGGTGAGCGCGCGGTACCAGCCCTCCTGCTCCTGCTCATTCTCAGCCGCCACGGCGAAGTACTCGTCCTTGGTGTAGAGGGCGATCAGGTACTTGTGCTTGGCGTCAGCGCGCTTGTTGACATTCAGGCAGCAGTCGAGCGCGATCACCCGCTTCGGCGCGCCCGCCTTGCTCCGCCACTTCTTCTCACTCTCGTAGTACTCGAGCCGCGGGGGCTGCGGCGCCGCCGACCCCCCGCCCGCGCCCGCGCCGTCCCCGCTCGAGCCGGGCCCGCGCAGCACGAAGAAGCGCTTGTGGCCGTGTTTCTGCTTGCGCAGATAGCCGCACTTGCGCACGCCGTGGTTGTTGTTGTTGTTGTTGTTGTTGTTCAGGTTGGGGCCGTCGCCGCCCGCCGGCCCGGGGTCCCCCTGCCGCGGCGGGCTCGCCATCGCCGGCGCTGCTGCTGCTGCCGCCGCCGCCCGGGAACACGGCGCGGCCGGGGAGGGCGGCGGGGCGCGGGCGGGGGCGGCTCCGGACCCCTGATCGCCCGGCCGGCCGCCCGCCCGCGCGAGCTCGCGTCCGCGGGGCCTGGGAGGCAGCGGAGGTCCGCGGAGGAGGAGGCCGGCTCGGCTCGGTGGCGCAGCGCCCCGCGGTCCCGAGGATGCCCGGCGAGCGCGTGGCCGCCCCCCGGCCGGGTTGTCGCTGCCGCCGCCGGCAAGGCTCTCGGGCGGCGCCGGGGGACTCGCTGGAGGCGCGGAGAGTCGGGGTCCCCGAAACGCGCGCGGGGCCGAGCCTAGGGCGCGCGCGGCCGCACCGATGTGGCCACAGCTGCCGCGCTGCGCTCCGGGAAGCAGGGGTGCGCCCGGGGGGCGGGGGTCCGCGCCGCCAACGCCGCCAACGCCAACGCCGGGGCTCCTGCAGCTGCCGCCGCCAACGGCGACCCGGGCTTGTTGCGGTCCCCGCCGCACAGTGAGTAACACATCGCGCACCGAGTGACTGAACTAAGAAGAGCAAAACAACATGTGACTCGGCGTTACGCAGGCACACACGGCGCGGACGCCCCGCCCCGCCGCGCGCATTGGCGCCGCGCCCCCCGACGGACGGCGCGGGGGGCCAATGGGAGCGGGGCGGGGGGGGGGGGCCCGCGCCCCGCCGCGCCCCCCTTTCTCCGGGCCGCGTTTCCCGCCGTCCCCGCCCCGCCCCGCCCCTCCTCGCGCGCGCGGGCGGGGCGGAGAGGAGGGCGCGGGCGCCGGGCGGGGAGCGGGGCGCGGGGCGCGGGGTGAGGGGCGGGGGCCGGGCCTGTTCGCCCCCAGCCGCGCCCGGGGCGGCGCTCGGTGCCCGCGCCTTGTTTACGGGCATCGCGGCCCCGCGCTCGCGGGCCCCGAGCCTTCCGGGAGGAGGCGGAGGCCGCGGGCTCTTTCCGGGGCGTCATCGGCGCCATCCTCCGTCAGGTCCCGGGAAGTGGGAGCGGGCAGGGCTGAAACCCGAGACGCGGGAGGCGCGCGGGCGTCGCGAGGGCGTTGCCATGGCGCCGGGAGGGGGCGGCCGCGGCGACTGCGCCGCCGGGTCCCCGCCGGCCGGGCCGTGGGCGTCGCGAGCCGGGCGCCGCCGCGGGGAGGGTCAGGGTCCGGCTCCGGCCGCCGGGTCCTCTTAAGTCCTGGAAGTTTGCCCCTGCGTGGCCTCTGTAACTGCAGCAGGTCTTCGTTTTAAAGCAAGGCGATCTTCGATCGAAGGAAATTAATTACAGATTGTGGTTCCTGAAAGAGCAGCGGACGTGGTGACATTGTGTAAAACGCGACTTAGGGGCCGGATGGCGCCTCTCCGCGCCGTGGAACCCCTGGCGGGGATGGTAGCGTCTTGTTCGTAGCACGCACCCAGCTTGGTTATTAATGAGTAGCGTAACTTTGAGAAGGAAAACGGACCTAGCAAACAGCATCATAAACCGGGCGGGAAGAGGTGTGAGGAAAGGTGATCTTCCGTTTTTAAACCACACCTTCTAAAATAAAACGTCCCTGGATGCCGTTGTCAGTGTGCGCCTGTGCGTGAGTGCGTGATTTGGGGGGGGGATTGGGGCGCTGCCTTTATGGACATTAGGCCTTTTTTAGGTTTTTGTTGTCGTTTTTGTGTTGACATATACTGCCTATCAACGTGTCTACTCCAGAAGAAACAGGAAGGGAATCTTCTCTCGGGGCTTGAAGAAAATGTGGCCCAATTTTATTGCCTTTGTGATCGCTTACACCCACTTTCTGAGCCATGCGGACGGCCTGCGTGTGTGTGCCACAAAACCCTAAATAGCAGGCAGTGATCGCGGGCCCACCTCCTGCCGGCGTCATGTGACGATTTATTCCCAAGCAACATTTTTCACAATCCCTTCGTTTTCTTTTTGATTTTGTCTCGATGCAAATTTAGATTTCCGTCTCTGCACCAGCGCACCATGCTGTGCCAGGGCCTCGGGGAGGGTCTGCCTGCGTCCTTGCTCTTCTTAGGGCCAGCTAGTGTTAAAGGCCAGGGTTTTTAGGAAGGGCCGGAAGCGCCAGGTGACGCTGCTCTCGAGCCGGGCTGCAGAGGGAAGGCTGTACAGTACCTGGGGGCTCTCCCATGTCCGAAAGATTCGTCAGCAAGCCACTAGCTGTAAGCGGGAGAGGTGCAGGTTCGGTTCTCACTGACTTCAGTGGGGGACCCCAGTAAGAAACTCGTCAGTGCAAGTACCCTGTCTTCCTCCTCGCCGGAGGGGCTTTTTTCTTCTCCCCTTTCTATTGCCAAATAAGCGATGTATTTATTGAAAGCTTGTTCTGCACCTTCTGAATTTGCAACTGTCCTCCCATACTTTTCCAGCAAAAGTCAGCTAAGCACGTCTGCCAATGTGCTGGGCCCCAGGACTGGGTGCTGCGTACCCGGCCTGGTGCCAGCACAGCCTGAATGCGTTGTTTTGTTGTGGTTTCTCACGCAGGTTCAGGATTTTTCCTTAGAAACTGGCTTTCCTTTCCAGGGTGGTGAAAGGGCCATATCTTTCAGCAAGAAGATTATGGGGAGGTTGTATTTAGCATAGATTCAGATGAAATAATACTTTTATTAAAAGGAAAACTCTTTCCTGGAATAATTTATTTTTATAAAGGAATCAATTTTATAAGACCATAAAATGTACTACAAATCCACAATACAAATATTGCTACTAATAATAACCAGCACTGTTCATTGTCTTTGTTTTGTGTAAGAGAGGCAGTATATAGGAAGAGGAAAGTGATAACATTTCAGTGTGTGAGAGTGTTTGTTTTTCTTTTTAATTCTTCACCCTGTTGCATTTTGTGTCTAGGTGAGCTCAGTGTCAAAAGTGACTAAGCAGATCGTTCAGTGGACTGCAACACGGAATGGTTCTCATTGGAAATGTATTTTAGGATCTACAGATTTTAACTTCCCAGGTTTATATTAGAGGCTATAGTTAATCTTTACAAAGAATAGTAACGCTTCTTCCTATTTCCCTAAGCTACATAATGTGCTTCAGTAGCTCATTTCATGTTTCCATTTCTCTCTGATACATGACTTTTGCTCCTTTAGGTTTCACTGAGACTGACTGCACTTCACCAGCTAGTTTTTCTGCACACATCTATTTGCTAATATGTTTCAACTGACATTGTGCAAGAATTTTGTAACATGCTAAGTCTGTGTATTTGCAACAGAATGATTTATATGCAAGAATGTAACTGCTGTTTGGCTGTTTACTATCTATGAATGGCCTTGCAAACATTTAAAGAATCGGGATTTGTCAATGGATTATATCAGTCCTTTGGAAAGTGTAAAGGTTTTCCACTTTAGTATTTATCTTGCTCATTAAACATATTGATTAAATAGTTTCTTTCCAGAACACTCATTTGGGGAGACATTTTATATAGTTACAAATAGCAAAACAAACTACCATAACATAATAAGAATTCTTCTGGAAAATATCTGAATTGAATTAATGCTATTTAGAAAAATATGTAGTAGGTACAAATGCAGCTAACATGACACTCCAAGGATTTTCATTTAAATATAATTATGTTGAAGAAATGTAAGCATTCAATTAAAAGGTGACTGCAGTTAAAATTCTTACTAACACACTCCGGATTTTGTTGTTTAAATTCAAAGAATGAATTTCTAGATTTCTCTTTAAAAAAAAAAAAAAAACTTTGCTTTGAAGACTTTCCCTGGTTAAATAAAACAATACACATCAGGGCTGAGTGTGTAGTTCAGTGCCAGAGCACACACCTGGCATGTATGAGGTCTTGGATTTGATCCCCAGCACTGCCAAAAATAAAATAAAATAAAATAACACATCAATGGCTGTGTAGCATCGGTAAGTATGCGAAAATTATGCAAGACTCCCCCTTAGACCGCCGCTTTGCTCAGGGTACCTGGCCCCTGCGATGTCCACGCCCGTGTTTTGCATGACTGGGTTGACGTTCTGTGTTTTGTTCACTATTGTGATCCTAGTCTGCTGGACTACAGCGTTCTTGTTTTGTTTTTCTGCCAGAGCAGAACAAAATCGTCTCCTTCTCAGTCAGCACGTCCTGAGCAGATGATATTAAAAATGTCTCTAAAATGACAGAGCTGTATTTTCTAGGGGCGGGGGATGCAGTCAGGGCAGCTGGGAGTGACCTTGTGCCAAGTACACAGGTCACAGGAGGGGGACGGTCAGCCTGCGTGCATTGACCCTGCCGTGGATTCTAGGAGCAAGTCCCTGCCCTGGTTTGAAAACCGCTCGAGTTAAAGAGTAGGACAGGATCCACCCACACCCAGCCAGGGGTCCTCCTGTTTGTGGAACTGGCTGTCAGAAACCGTCCCCTCCCTTGCAGTGGGGCACAGCAGCTCCCAGCCCTGCCTTCTCAGTCTGAATTCTAGAGTTGTTTTGAAATTCAACCCAAAGATAACAGAGGAAATGCGACCGCTCTGGTGCGTGCTGCCACCCGCTGGCGACAGGACTCTGGTGAGCTGTCCCAGCCTCAGTGACTGGGGATGAGAGTTGCCGACCTGATACACACTTGGTTTGATGGATCTTGAAGGAAGCTGATAGAAGTGGTTTGAAATGAAACAGAGAAACTGCGACTAAGAGCAGTGTCCGGTGGCAGATGAGGAATGGTTGTATTCCTGAGCGCAGAAACATGATTGAATAATTATGAAGCTAATATGTTCATATTTTCTACCACATTTCATGTCCCAATTTGCCTGTTTACAGTAAGAACTGTTACATTGAAAATATATACCAATATCCATTAAACTAAGTTTTAGAAAACTAGCCAACAGAATAGAAAAAAAATAAAAACCAATCTAAACCCAGGATTCTTTTGGTATGTTTACTCAGTTGAATGTGAGCTCCAAGCAAGGTTTCCCTCCAGTTACTGTATTTCCCCCAAAATTGGCCCTGAGTCTCAGAGACTTTCTAGAAAAAACCAGAGTCATCTCAAAAGATACCAAAAAAGAAAATCTGAAAATGTATGGATGGGAAAGAAAATGTACTCTAAAAACTACAAATAACATTCTAAAAACCCAACATCTTGCACGTCGCAGTTAATGTGTCCAGTGTGATTTTTTTATTCAGTAAAATAATTTGAACTCATGACTAGTTTGTTAATTATAAAAGGACATCTCTTTCTCGATTGCCCTCGTCTCAGTTGGGCCATGTGAAGGAAGAAAGTACTCGCAAATGTGTTTGCTCAGAGCCGTTATTCAAATAGAGGGAAGGGATCCAGGGGCTTGATTCATCTGCTGCCAGTCATGGCCCTGGGCACCTGTATGGATGAAAAAATAAAG
Source organism: Erethizon dorsatum (assembly GCA_028451465.1). Lineage (NCBI taxonomy): Eukaryota > Metazoa > Chordata > Mammalia > Rodentia > Erethizontidae > Erethizon > Erethizon dorsatum. Next base: position 156,927,396 of record CM051824.1, read on the forward strand.
CTGGTGTATAAAATATCAATAATAACGACCTAAAAAATAGTTCACACTGTGATACTTGATTCTTAGCAATATGTGGGATAAATAAATATGTCATCCTGCCATAATGCGCATACTATCTATATATAATCAGAACGCAACTGGGAACTGAGCTAAAGTCCTTTAGTTCCTGTGGGGGTGATGTCCGTCCATCTGTCCGAGGAGTCCACATGTCTGTCCGGTGTTATAAAGAACAGTTATCCATCCATATAAGTATTGCCCTTTGTGCCTGGTTTCTGACATTTGTGATGAAATGGCATTAACGAAAGTAATTTAAGGGAATATGCATTAGTGGGGTTCACTAGGAAGTAAACAAAGCAATAATTTGTCAAACTTGAGCAGATGCCGCTCACCGCTGTTCCCCGCCCCACCCCTCTGCTGAACGGAGATTTCAGTTCAGATAAACACATTCTAAGAATTAGGTCTGAGGTAAACACCAGCCTGCTTGCTAATGCTTGCTGGCTCTTTATTAAAGCCTCCCATGCCCGCCTAGCATCTTCCTATTGAAAGTGAAAAAATAAGAATTACATACTGAAAATATCTTAAAATTGTATTTTACACTGTAAGAACCCCTTTTAAGGTAATAAAAATAAACATTAAAAAGCCGTAGTTCCCACTGCTATTAAAAACACAGAATATGAGCTATATTGATGTTCTGATGCTGGATATTTTTCTGTTTTTGAGGAAAGTTGTGCCTAATTTTAAAACTTCCCACTAAAAATGCAGTTTCAAACCTCGCAATGTAAACGTCAGAGGAAATTAACCTACAAATCAGCACCTGTGTGTTTCTCAATGCAAAATACAAAAACTAGCAAATATTACCAAACATATGTTCAGTATTTGTTAAGCCTCATATCTTAGGAATTATCCAGAATGTCAGACTTTGCCCTTTAGCTTTCTACCTAAATAGGGCACTATTAAATATCTTCACACGTTTGACCTCTTTCGCTTTTACTTCTGGTTACAACATTGTCACACGTAATTCAAAAACAAAAAATTGCCGTATATATATATATAACCATCATCTGGCATTTTTCCTAGCTGTCTTACTGCTTAATTTCAACTCTTTATGTTGCTGTTTGCATCCTTTTTTACTGATGGCACATGGTCAAGAGAGTCATGTTCATCTTTGAACCTATGAAATTGCGCCAAGCCTCAAATATTACATCAGATTTCAGATTTAGGAAGATTCCAGGAAAAGATGAGATGAAGACACTGTAAGAAAACAAGAATTGAGCTCTATCTTGGTTCAATAGATTGCTATTTTTTGGATGAAATTTATGTTTGCACTTAGAAGAAAGAAAAGGGCTGAGACAGAGTAGAAGGTAAACTGAGGCAACTTTAAAATGTGTCTTGTATGTGTCATCATTTTCACAGACTGATGTTAAATGTTAACGTTGAAGCTGAAGGTCGTGAGCCCGGCTGTTTCCAGTCACAGCTGGGAAGTGATCAACCCACAGCCATTCATTTCCAAATGTTTCTCAAATATAATTCAACCATCTCTAAGTTGGTAAACAAGTTTACTCCTTCCTTGTAAATGGCGTTGTTCTCTAGTGCTGTCCCAGGAGGAGAAAACCCTTTCTTATGTGCCCAGGTTTGTTGCCTAGGTCTATAGGACTTGGGTCTGTCTGCTCGGTGCACGGTACTAGGGAAGACACCTTCCCAGTCATGTGATCTGGTGGCGGTCCACACTGACCCACTGGCTGCTTAATTCTGTCAGCTCATCAGCAAGCTCCAAGCATGAGCCCCGAGCCAGGAACTGGCTTGGCCTTGTGGACAAAGGTCCCACTGAGGCTGCCGGGAGGCACTGTCCACCCCTGGGCCTCTCTGGCTCCCTCTTCTCTCCTGTGTGAGTCAAAATGCTCGAGTCAGCCCTCCCCTAGTCAACCTGTTTCTAGAATTGTGCTTGATTACAGCAAACCACTGTAAGGATGAGGTCTTTCACTAAAGACAGACAGCAGCCATGCTATTGCTTGCTACCAATGAAGTGGATTCCCCAAGTTCTGCATGTCAGCCGAGGCTCCCCTGCAGGTGGGGGACCCGTGGGCCTCTGCGGGACACCTGGTGTTGGGGAGGCTGTGGCAGGTGGTGCTGCTTCTGTCCACGCATGTGAACAAAGCAGCTGGCATCCTCCGCCAGCTCCGGGTGCCAGTACCAGGCTGCCTGATGTATTTGCTTGTAAGAAAAATGGAATGAAATCCCAGACCCCAGCAATGCCCCAGAAGCACAGGGTCCGGTGAGAGATGAAGAACTATTTGCACATAGCCAAATCAGGGGGCCAGTTCTAAGTATGGAAAGAAATCCAACTGTACAGGGCAATGTAGTGTCGAGTCAGTTGGCATTTCATTGCGCGGAGGGCTGAGACACACGGTGGAGCTGGCATGACCAGAAAATATATGAAGACATGCTAGAGTTTTACCTGTGTCTTTCACTAAACTGCCTGGTGAACCAAAGAATTAAATATTAGAACATGAAACGGTAACACTTAGGGAGGGAAAAAAAAAGATTGATGAATTTGACTTTCTAAAACAGCATTCACAAGGGGAAAGCAGTAAAAAACAAATGTAAGGTACAAGGGAGTGATTGAAAGATGCGGTGAGTGTTTACATTGTTTTTAAAAATATATACAGTAAAAGATACACTGCTAAGAACATTTGGGTAACTGTGAAGTGAGGCAGGTATTTTGAGGGGGGTGAGTGGCAATGTGTCTTTTACTATTATAAATTTCTTAAAATGTAAACATTCACTGTATTTTGTGATCATTACTATTGAACAAATCTTTTTTCTTTTTTTTTTTGTGGGTACCGGGGGTCGAACTCAGGACCTCACACCCCACCAGGCGCCCGTGCCGCTGAGCCATATCACCGGCCCTTTTTTCATATGTGGGTACCAGAAGTCGAACTCAGGACCTCACGCTTGCCAGGCAGGCACTTATGCCGCTGAGCTATCTCACCGGCCCATGTTGAACAAATCTTCACAGCAATTTCTGTTAAGTAAACATATCACGGGGTGTCCTCATCCATGTTATTCAACAGATCTGGCACCATGTTACTTCTGGTTCTTCCCCAAAATCAAAATGACCCTGAAAATCAAACAGTTTGAATCGATTCAGGACATTGAGGCAGCCAGGACAGCACAACTAAAGATACTCATGAAAGAGGACTCCAGAGCTGCTGCAGAAAGTGGCAAGGACGATGGGATGAGTGTGTTCAAAGCCAAAAGGAGGACCTTGAGGGGGACTCATGGCAATGTGTCTTTTACCGTAATACATTTTTAAAAATTTAAAGTCACCATATATTTTTAATCGCACTTCATATAAACTGCAAAGGGCAAAGAAGTTGTGACCACATCATGAAGTACTACTTACATGTTTATTTAGTATCCTAAGGGCTCTTATAAGATAATAAAAACACCAAAAATACATTACAAGAAATAGGTGACCTGAATACAGAATTCCCAGTAGTGAAAATAAGTGCAAAGAAAAAAAAAAAAAAAAAAAAAAAAAAAGCCTTAACCATAGGAAAGCTTGTTTACCATTTCTTGTAATAAAATAAATGTAAATCAAAACCACAGTGTGGTAGAGTAGTTCACCGACCACATGGCACCGACCAGACCAGGAAGCTGGGTGGCGCAGCTCGTCCGCCAGCACGTCGGGACGCAGGTGCCCAACCGAGGCTGCGGGCGAAGCCAGCCTGTAGGACCCGGGGGCGGCGGGGCTGCGTCTGTCTGTCCTGGTGACGAATGCCCAGGTGCCTCCAACCCGGATCGAACGCCTAGGAATTGCCTGTGCCCATGTGAGAGGGTTCCTCTGCGTGGCGGCCCTTGCGCTGTCGCTGGAATACAGAAGTGTGCGCGAGTTCGTGACAGTCTCGTCCGGAAGAGAACAGTTTTCGGTTCACTCCCCCCGAGATACTTTCTTGAAGAACCGGGCGCGTAGTGGATGCCCAGTGCGTTCTGTTGTTCTGTGATTTTGGATTACATTTCTGTACATTGTCCCCTGTTGTTTGTCCTTACTGAGAAGCTCGCATAAACAAGTCGATCAAAGCCCTTTAGACCTGCCGCCTGGCCGTCACCCGGCTCAGTAGATGCGCACTGCTCTCACGGAGTGTGGCCCTCGCAGGTCTCCCGGGGCGATGGGCGCGGGGGCTGGGGTGCTCTGTGGAGCCAGCGCTGTCTTCCCTGGGCTGTGCTGCGTTCCGCAAGATAACACACACCACAGGTGCCGGGGACACTCAGCATTGCTAGATTCAGTTCCAGAAAGGACTGATTTAAACTTTTTAGCCACTGCTAGAAGGGAGAAATGGGGAAAGACAATAAAAAAACCCTGACACCCCATCCCCAACCATATGGGGACCAAACCCAGGGCCCTATGCCACTGAGCTATGTCCCCAGAGCTTTATTATTATTATTATTATTATTATTATTATTATTATTATTTTGAGAGCATCACACTAAGTGCCCTAGGCTGGCCTTAAAGTTGGGATCCTCCTGCTTCAGCCTCCCAAGTAGCTGGAATTACAGGTGTGCACTGCCACTCCCGGCAAATTGAAAGTTGTTTAAAGGGGAGAAAAATGTAGTTTTGCAAGGAAGAGTATTAAACTATAGAATCCTGCTCTATTTTTAACGTGCCATTACGGTAATCTAGAATTCCCATCTGCTAATGCTGGATTTTCTAGCACTAGAAAGACAGGGTCGCCATGGGAGCTGGAGAGGTCAGCACGGGTGGGGTTCATCTGGAGCCGGAGGAGTTGGGTCCCAGCCACTCTCTGTCTCTTGAGTAAAGCAGACTTACGCCCAGTGGCTTTTGTCTAGGACGAGGAAAGCTCTCCCGTCCACGGAAATAATGTTGTCTGCATTTTGGGTTTTACTTTCCAAAAAGACTGATGACATATGGGGAAACCGAGTATCCCTCTCTCTCTCAACGCTTGCTTCCTGAACTCATTTACCTGCGTAGAGATACTGGTATTAATTTTTGTTTTGTTTTGTTTTTCTGGTATTAATTTAGAAAGTTTATACCTAGGCAGGGATTACCTCTGAACATACAAAACAAGATTATCCTGGTAAAAATATTTTCAATTTACAAGATTAATAAATAGAACATCAATATTTTAAATCCATAGCATGGGCTTGTCATCACTCTAGATTCTGCTTATTCTTCTTCTTTATGTTTTTACCAAATATGTGTATAAAATTTCTGCATTGTACTTCTATTTAAGCATAATATAAGCTTAATCATACTACTTGTATTCTTTCACAACTTCGCTTTCTTTACTCAACATTTTTGTTTGTTTGTTTGTTTGTTTGTTTGATAAAGGGTCTCACTATGCAGTTCAGGCTGGCCTTGCCCTCACTATGTAGCTGAGGCTGGACTGGAACTTGCAGTGATCCTCCTGCCTCAGCCTCCCAAGTTCTGGGATTACAGGCATGTGCCACCACACCCGGCTTTCAACATTTTCTTAAAACTGAGATATAATTCACATAATTCAGTATTTTTTAGTATATTCACAAAATTATGAAATCATCCCTTATGTCTAAATCTAGAACACTCTTGTCACTCCAAAAAGAAACCTCAAGAATCCTTCTCCCCTAGAGCACTTCGTCAGGATTCTCCACTCTGATCTCTGCCAACCACAACTTTCTGCCTGTGTCCGGCGATTTGGAGAAACATCTATTTCACTCACGTTGCTATAGTCCATTCATTTCAACTGTAATCTGTGTATAAAAATTTTCACATCTGTTAACGGAAATGTAAGTTAACTGTATTTGTTTATATTTCAATTTTGATATTAGCACTTTTTTAAAAGCACATTAAAACATATGTTTTTTTAACATTTAAAGTTTCTTTTAGCAAGTATGTGTGTGCATATTTACTCTCATGAGCTCTTTCCCAGAGAGAATGGAATTGCCTGCTAATTCTACCTGCCTTCATTTTTGATGCATAGTAAACTTTTCCTTCATAAGAGGGTGTACAAATTAATAATTCCACTAGCAGCCCTGACTTTTAAAATTTCTCCCCATTGAGCTGTATCATCGGTGTGTATATGTGTATATATATTAAAATACTGTTGCTAAATAAAAATATTTTTCCAATGTAGTACTTGTCTTTTCATTTTCTTTAGCTTATCTTTTGAATGAGCAGAAATTCTGAACTTTATACAAGTTCAAATTTATCAACTTTTCCTTTTGGGTTCTGTACTTTTCTGATTGGTTTTAAGTTTTTTCTCTCCCAATTCTCGAGTACTTATTCCTCTATTTCCTTTCTCTGTTTTTGGCTGATTTCACCTCTACTATGTGTTTGCATATGATAGTGGCTGAAATTAGTTTTTCCCTTCTAATTTCTTTTTTCTTTTTTAATTTAATGTACTACATGTAGATATTAATAAAGAAAATATAAAAAGCACTCTTCTTTTTATATTTCATAACAAAATACTCAAAAGGAACAACCATACTTAAAATACTGTGTACCATAATCTCAAAATACGAACATGCACCACTATAAATAAGGAGCAAAATAGAAGAGAAATAGGAAGTGGGGAGAAGTTCAAATAATTCCATTTTCTATTCCATTGTTTTAAAATATTTCAGTATATATGGTAATTTGTTTCATTTATACTACTAGTGTCTCTTCATTCATTGAAAAGAAGGTTTTGTGCTATTATCTATTTCTTTTCTGTAAGAGTCTTTATCCTCTATGACTTATACTCTGAGTCACATTTTGGCCGTTTTTCTCATTTCTGAAGCAACTTTTGGTTCTGTGGCTTTTGCTGGCTCTTCTGGGCTTGCACCCCTGGCGGAGCAGGTCTCCCGACACCTGGACGGGACCTACGTCCTCTCTTCTTCCTGGGCTGCGTTCTGCGTGCGTATGTTTACAACAGTGCCTGCGTCAGGGTCACTGCCCTTCCACGTCTCATCTCGCTGTCTGTAAACCGCCTCCCTTAGCTGCCCCATTCACGAGCATCCTGGATATTGCTAACCCTTCCTTCTATATTTTTACAATCCGCTTTCAGGGTTTAAATACTTTTAGAAAGATTTCACATCATTAAGACACTTAGTTCTCATGCCCACAAAAATGGGACCCCATGCTTTTAGGTGATGTTAAATTTACTTTGTATAAAGTTTTATGATTTTCCACAGAGGTCTTAACATATTTTGTTAGATTTATTCCTAGCACCTGAAATATTTTGTTACTCTTATAAATAGTGTCTGTATAAGAAATTACGTTGTCTCTTTGTTGCTTGACTATAGAAATAAAATTGATTTTTAATTTCTCTTATATCCAGTGATTTTGTTAATCCTTTTTTTAAAATTTAATTTTTATTTTATTAATGCATATTAGTTTTACAGAAAAAAAATCCTCATATTAATTCTAATAGTTTAAAGCTGTGTGGAGTAATTTCCTCATAGAAATAAAAATTGCTTTTTGATCTATCTTATGTCCAGTGATTTTGTTAAAGCCTCTATTTAATTTAATGTTTTATTTTATTAGAGCACATTAGTTATACAGAATAAAATCTTCCTTTTAATCCTAACAACTTAAAGCTGCATGGAGGGGATTTCCTGGTAGATAATGAGGAAGAACCCTTCCTCATCTCCCTCTCCGATCCTCGCACCTTGCGGTTTGTGCCACTCTGAGCAGGTGAAAGCCCCCACATGTGGAGTGCGAGCCACATGGTCACCATTATTTTTGAAAGGAAGTGTTTCAAATTCTGCCACTTGGTAAAATCTTTGTTCTAAGATTTTAGTAGGTTCATTTTTTTCAGTTTAAAAAAAGTTCTTGGAGCTGGGTATGGTGGCACGTCTGTCACCCCAGCTATTGTACTCAGGAGGCTGAGGCAGGAAGATCACAAGTGACAGCCCAGCCTGGGCAACTTAGCAAGACCCTGTCTCAAAATAAAAATTAAAAAAGACTGGGGAAGTAGTTTGGCATTCCCCATGTTCAATCCCCAAAACAAATACACGAAAAGAAAAAACATAATGTTCTATTCCATCTCAATATGTTAATGACCTTAAACTGAATGGGTTCAAAAATTTATCAAGTTTGCTGGCCATGGTGGCGCACGCCTATAATCCCAGCACTGGGGAGGCTGAGACAGGAGGATCACCTGGAGTTCGAGGCCAGCCTGAACTACATAGTGAGATCCTGGTTCAAAAAAAAAAAACTATCAAATTTATCAAACATTTTTTCACCTACTGGGGTCCTCTGCTTTCCTAGCTTAATTTAAAAGTACGGTAAACTGTATTAGTTCATTTTCTCTTTATAAAGTTTAATTTAATTTAATTCTTAATACTACATGTTTGCAGCACATAATGAAATCAATTCATTTTCCAATACTAAATAAAATCTGCATTTCCAGAATCAATCTGACCTTGTTGGCCTTTAACTTTCCAGTGACCTTGTGGTCAGGATACTGCTTGGGGTGCGTCCGACTCCCACTGTGTCCCTCTGGGCGGTGCCCCCCCGTCCATCTGTGACTGTCCCTGTTGGTACCTCGTCTCCAAGCTGCCTTCTCCCGTCCCGGAAGGGCAGACAGTGCCGGGCTCTGAGCGCGGCTGGTGCAGCTTCTGCCCGGCGAGCCCTGTCCTCCCGGGAGCCCTTGACGTCACCGCAGAATAGAGACTTTATACATTTTCCTAAAAGGGGAAAAACCGAAGCTTCCAAACATTTGAAATCAATGTAGAAAACTGTTTAACAATTTATCCCTTAGTTTTGCTACTTAGAATATACAACTATTTTGTATCTATTCCTTAGATGGCTTTGATGGTTACACTATGTCACAGCTAGCAATACTAAATAAAAGGTGCCCAATGGAGTTGGCTAAACTTTGAAAAGTATTGAACCCTAAAGGATGACATACTTTCTGGACCGGTTGTACATGGATGGAGGATGGTTTGTGATGGAAATTGTGCTTTGTAATGTGAAAAGACAAAGTGCAGAGTAGAAAGCTTCACTCTCCTGCTAACAGAGTCCGTCCTGTGATAGACGCTCATTTTGAGAGGCCCCTTTTCCCATTGGCTTCCGGTGGTGCGGGACCACTGGGGTCCACGCCATCCCTGGGTGCTCCCCGTAGACCTGTCCCAGGAACTCGCTCCCTGGGTTCAGCAGTGTGGCTCCCGAACTCGTAGCAACTTGCTGAGGACATGAGGATTGTCACGGAGGCCCAGGTAATGACTAAATGGGTCCGATGCGTGAAGTTACAAAAATCAGTGTGGAGAGTCCTCAAAAATTAAAACTAGAAATTCCATTTTATCCAGCTATTCCCCTTCTAGGTATCTTCCCACAAGAGTTAAAGACTTCATCCTGCAGCGATCCGTGCACACCCGAGTTTATAGCAGCACAACTTGTGACAGCTGACCTTTGGAAGTGGCCTACATGTCCAGCGACAGGTGAGTGGGTAAAGAAAACACGGTATTTACAGACAGTGAGTACTCTGTGGTCATAAAGAAGATAAACATGAGTCATTTTTAGGAAGATGGATGTACATCAGTACTATAACATGAAGTGAAATAAATCAGGAACATGAGCTTGGATTTCGTATGGTTTCTCTTATATGAGAAACTCAAAGTATAAAAAAATTAGAGACCAAAATAAAAGATAGAGAATAGGAAACAGAAAGATAGATCTTTCTGCAGATTGGAAGGGGACCAAGAGAAGAGGGAGGAAGAGGCAGGGAAAGGAGACAGAAAAAGAATTATGACGTGTTATGCACACATACCAATTCCCATGATAAGTTTAATCATCATTTACTGCAAATACATATTAATAAAAATTATATCATTGATGGCACCACCACTGGATACATCTTTGTGATCCTATAAAATTGCTGTGATTTCAGCTTGAGTCCCCTCTTGCTGAGCTCTTTCCAAACTTCAGGTTACATAATGAAGTCACCAAAACACCCTGGCCAGAGCCCAGGGCAGCTGCAGAGAAACTCGTCCTAGTTTCCCACTATCCCTTCCCCTTTTATCTCACAGCGAGTTAGGTAACATTATTCTTTTTCTTGTTGTCTTTCTTCTCTGGGCACCTATAACATTTCCTTAGCTCGGCACAACGGGAATTTAAAGATAGGACCACGGGAATGGCAGCTACTCTTCACTGGGCTTCAAGTTTCCCCTCTGCCAAGAAATGTCCAGCCGCTGGCTGAGTTTGGTCCTATATCTGTGCATAATCACGTACACATATGTGCATGTCCATGGGGGTGTGGTCTCTCCAGAGGTGTCCTCCTGTCAGCTAGTGACGGTCATCTCTTTTGCCAGCTCTGTCTCCCCAGCCTGCGGCCCCCTCCCCTGTGCCCATGACAGACCCCACCCCCCGAAAGCGAGTGGTCTCCTTATCCTGGTGCTGCCGGACGCCATCCTCTCCCAGGTCTACTGTGCCATCCTGTCTTGCCACCACTCTGGAATTATCCAAGGTCCTGACCATGCCCAGTGAGGTTGCTGGGCTTACAGCCTAACATTTGCAGGTAAGGGGCCAGGCATTCTCCAGGCCAGGAACTCGAGCATCTGGAGCTGCACCAGCCTGGTGCTTGGTGCCCAATGGGCAGCATGTTCCAGCGGGAGCCTCTTACCCTGAATCCTGCTGCCCATGGGCATGGCTCACTGCAGCAGGTTTGCCAGATGTGCAGCTGATCCTGTGTCACGGCCCAGCCCTGGCTCAGCCAGAGGACGCCCAGAGCACGGCGCCACAGCCTGACTCTGCTGCGTCCTAACCATGCGCTCCTAGCTCAGAATTCCTCAGCACCTGCCTCCTCCTCAGTACAACAGCAGTAGTGAAGTCCTAGGTAGAACATCTTCATCTTTGCTGCTCCCTTCTGTGACGTCACACCCTGGGGAGGGTCTGGGTCTCCTCAGCAGCTGGGACGCCTCCACATCACGCAAATTTAACAGCTGCAGTGACTGGAGCAGAGCGCACTCCCCACATCAGGTGCTGGCCAGGAAACTTCGGGGCCTGCTACACTGCAGGCTGCGGAGACACCGGCCCTTAGGACCATGGTGCCCATGACCGTGCTTGCCAGTTCACACACTTCTGTCCCTCCCACAAGGACAGCCACGAGGAAGCCGGCCTCCCAGCCATGGAGGGAGGGAGGCAGGGCCCTGCATCAGCAGCCCAGCTGATGCTCCCAGCTGCCACCGCCCTGTCTGCTGTTCCACTGCCTGGGTGTGTTAGTCAGGGTTCTGGAGAGGAACAGAGCCAATAGGAAATCTATGCATTGTTATGCAAGGGATTTCGTAGGTAGCTCATAGGATCTGAGGCAGGAGAGTCCACAGTGGCCGTCTGCGTGCCGGACAGCGGGAGGACCCAGTAGCTCTCTGCCGACAAAGCTGGAAGCTGCAGAAAAGAGGGATCAAGAACTTACCGCCAGGACAAGGTCAAAGGCGCAGAAGCTCCCTGGAGAGTTGCCAGTGCGAGTCTGTGTTGGAAAGGAAGAAACTGGAGAGCTGGGGACCAGTGTCCAAAGGCGACAGCGGAGAATGATCCTGGCTGTCCCCGTCAAGCAGCACCCAGGAGCCTCAGGGGTTCCCCAAATCCAGCTGCCCCAGAGCCTCTGCCCCACTGGCGGCTGGTGGCTGGCGGCTGGTGGGGGACCCTCCTGGCAGGAGCTGGTGCAGCAGCCCCCACCAGACTGCACATGGGGGCTCAGAGGACCTTGCACCCCAGCAGCGTCCTCGCCTCAGCCTCTGGTCAGAGTGGCGCTTTCCAGTGCGCCCCAGTGAAGGGGCTCCTGGAATTACTGGCTTCAGATTTCCCTGCAAACCTGGCCCAGGAGAACATGTGCTTCAGTCACTGCTCTTTGTTTGCAAATCCGGGGGCAGCTGAAGTGTGTCCCCCACGGGTCCTTGGGTAGCACAGGAGCAGGGGGATTTTTCCCACTGTCCCAGCCATTCAGAAATCCCACATCAAGGCTGAGTGCTCTCAGGGCAAAATCTCCCTCTAGTGCACACCGGAGTGCAGAGAGAGGGCCAACACAGGTGCCAGTACTCGTGTTCACAGTGATGCTTTTTCTCCCAACAGTGTTCACATTATTTTACTAAGGATTTTTTAAATCGTGTCAGTGCCTGCTTGTAGTACATAATGATCACATTCACCCCAGGGAGTTGGCCATGGACCTCACGCATCTGCATTCTTTTCATGTCCCCTCCTCTCCCTCCTTCTCTTGGTCCCCTTCCCATTTGCGAAAGATCAAAACCTAATTAGTGTTTTTCTGAGGTTAAGCAACAAATTCACTATCTCAAAATATTAGTAAATAAAAGAATTACCTACTGTTTCTACCTCAGCTGCACCATCTGAAGAGGACGAAGGGGTCCTCACCAATTTGCGCCGGCTGATAAGCAAAAGCAGAAAGATAAAATTAGAAGTGATTTCTAATCCCGGAAGAATCCACGGATCCAGGCTCTGAGCACCAGTGACTGCTACTGTCCAGGGAGTGGGACCCAGACACCGTGTGGCCCCTGAGGACAGAGCGCAGTGCCCCATTCTCTTGCAAAGGAGCTGGAGTCCCCCACACTCCTGCTCTGCATCAGCTGCACTCAGACGACAAGTACAACAGCCCTGGGCAACCTCATCTGGGCCGCAGGACAGGACAGTGGCTCATTCTTCAGCCGTAAGAACAGGCATGCTGGGGAGGTGGTTTAAAGCCACACGAAGTTTACATGCAACCACTGAACACCCCCAGAGTAGTGCCGGGTGCCAAAATGAGGGCGGTAGTACTTGGGTGGGGGGAGCCTGTGGCTGGGAAAGGGGACCCACTGGGCCGCAGGGAGGCCGCGCTGGCCTGGCTTCTTGGCCTGGCTTCTTGGCCTGCAGGTGTGACAGACACCTTGGCTCTGTGTCACCTCTCTGCACACACATTTGCCTACCGAAGCGCCTGCGAGCCCCTGCCTTGCCCCAGAAGCGCTCCTGTTTTCCTCTGCGGTTTCCCGGTAGGAACTCACCCCCCTTCCTTTGCAGCCTCGCTGTCTTCTGCAGCATCTGCTGGGCTTCCGCTTGTTCGGGCTGTGCACATCTCCGCAGAGGCGGAACCACGCTGTGCTGTGCGGGTGGGCGCTGGCCAAGGAGAAAACTGGCCGTGGATTTCTGCCTGGAGAATCTGGCCCAAGCCTGTGGGGACGGGGAGGAGCACCCCGGGGCGTGGGTCCTGCACAGCCTTGTTCACCCTTGCGTGCACACCTGTTCCTGGGAGCAGGAGAGCAGCCCAGGAGCTCTGGGTAAGCAGTGGGATTTGCTAGGGGAAGCTGAGTGATGAGAGGCAATTGAAACTCAGCGGCCAGAAAGCTGGCACTTACGGGGCTCCAGGGGAGAGGGGGCGTCCACAAACCACAGACCTGGAGGCTGTGGCCCAGGGCTCCTTGCTCCTCTCTGATTCCCAGGGAGCCGGAACCAATGTCAGCAGTGTTGATTTGAGATCCCTCGAGCTTCAGGGACTCAGCTGGGGAGCAGGATTGTCCTCCTCCTAACGGGAAGAAACACAGGACTTGGGCAAAGTGGGCAAAAGCACTTCTGAGACCAGCCAGCCCTGGCCAGGCACAGGAAACGGAAGAGGAGAGGGTCATGAGTGCCCAACTCGGAGGGGCTTCCCGGGAAGTCACGCTTCTGGAATCTGTTCCCCCGCAGAGTGCATGCCCATGAGCAGCACAGGGGGGGACACCACAGCCACCCCCAGGGTCCACCAGTCCTTGGTTCCAGCATGCATCCCCACACCCTGCAGGTACCCAAATCCAGAGGTACAGAAGTCCCTGACACTAAATGGCGTGGTCACTGGCATGTAACCTGTGTAGAACGCTGTGTGCTGTATTTTATCTGGGAGGAGGTGAGGCAGGGTCTCACTGCATACTTCAGGCTGGCCTTGAACTCACTATGTAGCCCAGGATGCCTTCAAACTGGGCAATCCTGCCTCAGCCTCCCGAGAGCTGCGATCACAATCGAGCACCACCACGCCCCGCTGACCTCCTGTGTGCTTTAAATCCTCTCTAGGTTACTTAGGACACCTAGTGCCATGCAAGTGCCATGTACAGCCAACATTCTGCTGTGTTCAGGGGATGCTAACAAGGGTGAGTCTGTATAGGTTCAGTACAGATGCAATTTTCCCTTCAGTATTTCCAGTCTGAGCTTGGTTGAATGCTCATGTGTGGATCTCAAGGACACGGAGGAGATGTGCTGAACTCCAGCATCACACAAGTCCCCTCATGGGTCAAACTGCACATTCCAGAGCTCCTGGGTGAGGAGCAGAGGGCCGCCCTGGGCCTGGCAGGGGAAGTCGAACAAGAGGACGTGCATTGGCTGACTCACTGGAATCCAGGACAGGCCCAGGGCAGCGGCGGAGAAACTGTCCTTGCTGAATGGTAGTGGGCTCAGGATGTCGTTTTCCTGCTGACCATGTGACAGCCATGACATGGGCTGGACCACTCAAAGTCGTTTTCAAGGGGGAAGAGGGTCCCGGCCAGCAGGGAACCCTGGGGATCCGTCTGGGGACACTTCCGGCACCAAGTCATTCACCAAGCAGAAGCAAAAAGCAGCTGAAACTTTAGTGCATTTGGAGAGGACTTTCTTCCCTTCTCCTCCCAGCAAGGGGTGAGACAAGGGGTGAGGGACAGCCCAACCCCCGTCTCCTGCAGCCCGGGAGGTCAGGGGCTTCCCGAGCAGGGAGGAGGATGCTTTCTTCCCCAGGGACCTGGGAGTGGGGTTTCAGGCCCAAGATCATGGGGCTGCATGACCTTCAGCACCCAGCTGAGCTGCCACGCAGACTGGGCTCCCACGGGGTCCGGAGTGGAAACACCCGGTCCCATGTGCCCCCTTGGCTCCCGGCACCGTGGCCACCTTTATTTCTCAGGGTGTTTCTGTTTCCATCTTTTCAGGGCTCTGTGGTCTCTTGTGACCACGTGGTAAGAAGAGGCTGTTGGCCCAGGACGGCCGTTGTTGGACTAGCAACCCAAAGGTACCGGGATCCTCTTTCTGGCCATGCCCCCACGTCACAGAAGGACTCATGGGCCGAGCTCAGGGTCTGTCTGCACCCCTGAGCCCACCATCCCTGCAGAGGGCAACTGAGGCACCAAGCCTGACACGCTCAATGACCTGCTCCTTCTGTGAGGGGACCGGCAGGCCCCAGAGCACATGGGATGGGGCATGCTGTCCAGTGGAGCGAGAAGGTCAGCGCAACGACATTTGTCTTTGGTCTGGAAACCGGCGAAGGGGCTGAGAGTGCGGCTTACGGAGGAGCCAGATGTCGGAGCGCAGAAAGCTCGACGCAGAGTACTTCGAAGTTTTAGCGTCTGTGTCCTCTTCAGTGGCACAAAGATGAGGACCCTGTCCTCTTTGGTCTCTGTTCTTGGCATCCACACCTGTGAGAGTCTGAGGAGACGGGAAAGGGAAGTATTAAGGTTATGGTAACATTTAAAAACTACATAAATTGCTCAGAAGAATACGTAGCATCTTGAGGGCTAATAACAAGCCCAGCTGGCTGGAAATGTCCAACTCATTCCCAAGTAGCTCTTTGAAACAGGGAGTTGTACATTCGATATGGCGGTGTGGATTTTCCCACGGATGACCGACACTTTTCTTTCAGCGCATGACAGACGATGGAACGCATTGTCCGTCAGTCATCACCAAGCGCCTGGCACTCGACCATCATGCAAGTCACTGCAGGGGACACAGTCCTCCTCCCGGGGACCGCCGAAAAACTCTGCCTCGGCCAAACTACTTAAAGACAGAAAACAGCTGCAGAGTTGCTTCTCTATGATGCACTTCCAGGCCAACGGAGGAAAGGGTTAAATAGAACATAGATGCGATGCTTTGGCTACTTTTCCTTCAGGGTTACTGGAGTCTTAAAATGAGCTCTAGAAAGCAAACTCCCCTCAGTCGCTCACCCTCAGGGTCTCGTCCTGTCCTGCTGGCACCCGCAAAGTCCTCTTCGCAAGCGCCGTCTCAGCCGCGGGTGCCACGGCCAGGGCCTGGACTTCCCTTCTGTGGGCCCCGTGTGAGCCACACCAGAAAGCTGTGACTTTCTCTTCCCTCCGCGAAGGAGGCTTCCTCCTAGACAACCACACGGCCCTGTCTCGCCCCAGGGGAAACGGCCAGGGCTGCCCAGGGACCCCAGGACTGACAGTACCTGCACCACGTTTTCTCTGCCATCATCTCATGTAACTCTGTGATTCAGGAACTCGGCTCTTTGCATATTCTAGGGACACCTAGGTCCCTTGGGGCCACATCTCTGCCTGGACGCTCTTTCTCTGAGCAGCCTTTGCCTCCTGTCTTTCCCAGGGCTTTGATCACGTGTCGTCACCTTCATGGGTTCTGCCTCTCCTACTTGATTTTTCGTAACATTAGTCACCTTCCAGCTGGCAATGGGATATGTTCATTCATTATTTCTGTTCCCTGCATTGTGCCACCCTGGTTAGAGCATGAATTCCACATCTGAGTGTTCGAGAATACGCTGCTTACCTGGAGTATAGTTGCTTTTATTCAGTAACTGCTTAATCAATCAATGCCTGAAACAACTCCTTCCAAACATGTTTTCAGAATCTGTCAGCTATTTTAGAGGACGGGCCTCCTTGAAAAAAAATTACTGGTCTCTATTTTTGTATAAAATTATATAATGAGCCGTAAATTAGGTCTAGCTGCCAAACACTTCAGAAAGAAAAATAATAGAAAACAAATGGTGAGAGATCAAGTTAGAATATATCATTTTCGGGCCGGTGAGATGGCTCAGCGGCGTAAGCGCCTGCCTTGCAAGCGCGAAGTCCCGAGTTCGACTCCCGGATCCCACATACCAAAAAGGGGCCGGTGATATCGCTCAGCGGCACGGGTGCCTGTTGGCGCGCGAGGTCCTGAGGTCGTCCCCCCGGTACCCACAAAAAAAAAAAAAAAAAAAAAAAAAAAAAGAATATATCATTTTCTTCAGAAGTAAAAGAATTGGTAGAGTTTATTTTTAAAAAACTATAGAAAAGATATGGAGCTGTTGAAAAGTTTTAGAAAGTATGTGACAGTTTTGTGAGGAGGAACAGCACGGAGAGTTGGCATTTGTTTTTTGGTGTTGGTGTTTGCTTTTGTAGTTTTCATTATGGAAATCAGTATAGCATGCAGCTCTCTTACTAAGGATATGTCACATAGTCGTTCATCCTCAGGCACTTTCTTGAAGCATTTATTAATTTTTCAAGTTGGAGCATCCTGGAGACAATATTCCCATTATTAAAAACATTGTTTTAAAACATTTCTGCAGCTCTTTAAATTATACGTCGTGTCAGTAAATACTCACTGGTCAAATTTCCAGTCCGGAAATAGAACTTGGAAAAAGGAGAACAGTTGGCATCTGCAAAATTCTACCACATTAAAGTTTTGCCAGAATAAGTGGATCCCTGTAGGGAAGTTTCTTCGTCTCTTGTGGACTATTTGAAGTAAATGTATTCAATGGAATAAATAAAGGATGTGGTTTAAAAATGATTCGGAATGATCACTTCTTCTAAACAGCATTCTGTATGGAAATAACTTTAATAACGGGATTTATTTAAAGACACTGAAGCACTGCAATCAGAATGACTTAACATTAGTCGTAGTGATTGTAACCTGAGTACGAGTTTACATTGCTTCCCAGAAAACCATATCACTACACAGGATGCAGGGTAGACTGTGATGCTGGAAATGCACACTTTCCTGGCATTTGAGAAATAACACAGCAGTGTCCAGACAAAGAAACTTAAAGTCATTGCATTGTTTTACTCCTCCGAAGCCAGTTTCTCCAAAAACACATGGCCCCTACAGTTCTTACCTGAGACATTGCGCAGGTTACTCTGAATCGAAGAGAAACACGCTGTTAAGCAATGACAGAGTCACCTGCAAAGCCAGAGGATTACGTACCTGGATCGTACCCACGTCCAGAATCTATCTCTGCACGCAACTGAAGAGTGTGTGGGGGGTGATAAACAAGACTGGGGGTGGCTGTGCATCTGGGATGAGGGAGATTCCAGGAGGCGGCACCTGACGTGCATCTGGGATGAGGGACTTAGGGGCTGCAGAAATGTGCAAGGTTCAGGATGCCCACGTCTATGCAGTTCTGTGACTCGAACAAGCTGACTCTCTTCTCAAGTCCTCAGTATCTTCATCTGCAAGATAGGTGCACTAAGAATGCACACATACAACGTCAAGTGCGCGACCCGCTTAATGCCGCCCACACAGCAAGTACCCAAGTCAGAGCTCCTGTGACTCCACAAGTGGAACAAACTCCATTCCTCACACGCGTGAGCTGTGTTTTTAGAGATCTGAGATGTGAGTGACTACTGCCTTGCACAGTCATGTAACGGAGGTCTCGGTGAGCTGTGTTTGTATAAGTAACAAATATAGACCTATATTACAATCAATAAAGAATAAATGAGGGTAAACCTCATTGCACGGCACTCTCTGTAATTTTTGACGTCATAAATGGCTCTGAGATGTTTAGAGTTTGGGCACCACAATTCCACATGATACATTAGAGTCTCAAACTGGAAACCGAAGTCCAGAGAGACGGGAGGTGGTGGTCAAGGCCACAGAGTTCGCAGGATAGAAATCGCCACACAGCAGTAGAGCCCTGGTCACACTGTGTCCCCAAGGAGAGGTAGAAGAGCCCAATCGGTGTCCACACCAGGGCTAGGTTCATGGTCAGGTCAAAGCTTGGAATGATGGTGATCACATTTCTGTGTTATGATAAACACTTCATAGGGTTAACATGACAGGGATGCTTTTTCAAGTCTGAAAATAAATTGATATCTTAACAATCAACTCTAAAGCCAGGCATGGTGGCACATGCATGTAATCCCAGCACTCGGGAGGCTGAGGCAGGAGGATTGCTGCAAGTTTGAGGCCAGTCTAGGCTACATGGTGAGTTCAAGACCAGCCTGAACTGCATAACAAGACACTGTCTCAAAAAAAAAAAAAAAAAGAAAAATTGACTCCGTGCGGATCCAGTGAGATTTGTAGGACTAGCTATACAGTTTTATAAATTGGTTTTGTTTGGATATTGAGCCATAATTACTATTTTAAACAGATTTAAATACTTTAAGCTGTTTCTGCTTGAGGATTACTAATTTTTAAATAAAATCTTGCCCTGATAACTTCAGTAATTACAACCAGAGTTTTGTAGTAGAAGATGAGGTATAATTATGGTCCAAGTTTTAAAAAATTAAGCACACTTGTGGACAAACATTTCCATGTCACCAGAACTCAGTTGCTTTTTTTTTAAAAGAACATTTGTTTCACTGTCCATGTGAATAGGAAGAGATGGTACAGGGAACAGTGACCAGCTGAACATATTTTAGATTTACCTAAGGGACAAAGGTGAAGACCTAGGTAGGCCATGAAGGACACAACACAGTAAACGGGGGGCAACATCTTCATATGATAAACTGCTAGAATCGAGAAGTTTGAGTGCGAGGTTGTGCGTCTCTGCGGCTGTGGACCATGAAGATTATCATGCATAGATCGGACCCTGTCCTGTTCAAAACAAGCCAACACCAAAACAGTTTGGGTACTTAGAACTGATACCTTAAAAATACAGAGTAATTATGGTACAAGAGTAGTACTAAATCAGAAGAGTCAAATAAATAATGTCTCGGTGGGGTAAAGCATAGTTCATCTTTTTAATTAGAAATATATAATAAATTTTTTTCTTAATTTTGAAAATTCTATTTCCCAAATACTATAACTAGGCAAAATGGAAACCCTCTGCATTGAATCCGTGCAGCAATCTGACGTTCCCGGGACAGGCATGTTTACCACTAAAACCTGTGCTGCTCAAGATTTGCTGTATTTTATCTGCTATGCTGACACCGTCTGATATTATAATATTATGGATGAAACAGTGAAATCTGTCTTTTTTTCTCCAGTAGCTGTTGTACTTCTCTTGATTTAAATTCTTCAGACTTTCTTTCTTCCTTTATTTTTATTTTTTTTTTTTTTGTGGGTACCGGGGGTCGACCTCAGGACCTCGCGCGCCAGCAGGCGCCCGTGCCGCTGAGCGATATCACCGGCCCCTTTTTCGTATGTGGGTTCCGGGAGTCGAACTCGGACCCTCGCGCTTGCCGGGCAGGCGCTTAAGCCGCTGAGCCATCTCACCGGCCCTTTTTTTTTTTTTTTTTTTTATGCAGGTACCGGGAGTCAAGACTTTCTTGTTTTTCCTAACCAAAGTAATCCTCACAAGGCCATCCCATTCCTGAAAATTGATGGGCGGTGGTGGACTCTTAGGTTCTAGTCTTACAAAACTGGATTCTACCTTAGGTGGAGGCCCGAAGTTATTCTTTCCCTCTTTCATTAGATGGGCCACATGAGCTGACCGCTGTGTATTAGTTAACTGACAGTCGCAGTCTAATTTATCCCCAGGCTTTGCAGCTAGCCTGACAGCAAATTCTCTTTGAAATGTAAGTATAGCACATCTGAAGAAAGGTCGGTGCAGCAACAGTTTGAAGACAAGAGAGATGATATCTGATAAGGCAAATTTGCCACACAAGCATCAAAAAATGGCAAATGTGTTCTCGGCCCATTATCCGCCATCGCCTGAAGTTTGCTGGTCAGGGGCCCCCCCGAACTCTTGTGAAGTTTGCCTACTAGTCTTGGGTCAGGTTCATAGGCAACTACCTTTTCTGCATTTTCTAATAACTTTACAGTCCTGTTTCCAGCTCCAGGTCCAACTTCCAGCACCGTATCAGTTAGTCTGAAGGTGGCCTTACCAATAATACCGGTAACAGAGGATTTTTCAAAACATGCTGCCCTGTCCCTGTACTGAAAGTGAGTCCTCTGGCGCTCTTGAGCTCCCGGCACTGTGCCTGCCGCTGGTGGTGATGGAGGCTGGCCAGTGGTTGACCTTCGGCATCTCAGCAGGAAGCTGGGGGGCACCAGACCGGGGTCACCCACACCTCCTGACCATGCGGGCTCCACAATGTCCTGCACTATGTGGGGGAGGGTGGGCCTTGAACTCAGTTGCCTGAATGCTCCTAAAAAGCTCACAAATTACTAAAACTGTGGGTCCGGTACTTTCCCTAAGACGTCTCCACGGAAAGCAGTGTAAATGGCACATAGCTTCTAATGGATTTTGCCTCTCTTGCTCCTAATGCAAAGTTGAACTTTCTCATTGCAAAATGGTCGTTTGCCAAGATAGTCAGTGGCCTTGCCATCAATTCAATTTCAGACTTCAAAGACCAGATTAGCTATTTCCTCTTGCTTTCAGTTCTTTAATAACTTACTCCAATTCTGAGGAAAAATTAAATGAACTTCATTTGCAGTCAGCATTGGGTGATTATAAAATATTGTTTTGCAATTTTTTTAAACAACTGAACCTCCTGAAAGAGCAGCTCTGACCATCATGAGAGGTGACTGTGGCATAGCTGCACACCCACAGTGCAGGGTCCTCGGTGCGCTTCCAAAGATCCTCTACGCTAGCAGCATCGTTGCAGATGCATCATTGCACATCTCAGATGGAGAGAACTTCATTTGTGCATTTTGTGCTATGGGCATAAATCTTACAATACATGGGGCCCCTGGAAACTAATGGTTTTCAAAGGAGTCCTGTTGTGGAAGTAGTGGAAGAATCCGAGCTGGGATTTCCTGCGGTCCTGTGATGCTGCTCGCCACACGCAGCCCTTTATTCCTGAGGGGAAAGTACGCGCGCTCCACACAGACTGCCGGAGGAAAATGTCCAGACCTACAGCACAGGCATGGAGCTCCTGTCTGCAGTCAGGGCGGGGACGTGAGGTGACACTGAAAAGTTCCAGGAAGCGTGTGCTTTGAAAGCTGGGGTCTCTGTGAGTTCCTCGTCTAAAGTTTTCAAAAGTCCATCTCGAGAGGTTTGTGCTGCACAGGCTTGGATGCAGCCTGGTGACAAGCCTCCTGTCCCTGTGATTGACGTGCATGAGCAGAGGGGAAAGGGGGACGTGAGGCTTTTGAAGCTTCAGGGCTCCAGGGTCGTTCCCGGTCTAGGACCCCTGAAGCTTGGTGGACTGCTGCTGCCCCTTGCTGCAGAGACGAGAGAGCCAGGAGGAAGGCAGGGAGGAGGATGCTGTGGTTTAGATCGAAAGTGGCCCTGAAGCCTCATGTGTTTGCAAGGTAATTGGGTTGGGGGCAGTATAACTGGCTTGCTGTTGGAAGGCAAGGTCTAGTCCAAGAAATGGGGTCACTGGGGATGTGGCCTGGAAGGGTTTGTCTCCCTCCTCAGCTGCTCCCTTTATTTTCTGCTTCCTGTCCACCACGAGGTGAGCAGCTCACCTCCACCATGCTGCCCTTCCTTGGAGCAAGCTGACTGTGGGCTGAAATGCGAGCCAAAATAAACTTCTCCTTCAAGTTTCAGGTGTTAGGTATTTTGTCCCACTGAAAGGCAAAGTGACTAAGACAAGGACAAAGTCCCAGCTAGAAAAGCAATTCCAGGGCTTTTTTGTGAGTATATTTTGAGATAATTATAGTTTAATAGGAAGTTGCAAAAATGGCACTGAGAGATTGCTAATTCACTTCTCCCCTCAAAGATTGTGTGAGAGGGAACCACATGACATCCAAACAGGACAGGTGCATGGCTCTGACATGTGCATGGTCTGGCTGGCCCAGCTTCTGTGTGGCTTCCTGTCTAAGGCTGTGCTGTCCAGAAGATCGCCCTGGACCAGCCCTGCACCGTCGCTCTGAGGCCAGATGGGGAGAAGTGGAGATGGAGATAAGGAAGGTAGACGCAGCTCCTCTCTGGAGACCCAGTGGAGTCCCCCACTGCTCCTGGTGCCCATGGTGCAAGGCTGAACGTTTGCCCCAGGGTGCTGTGAGAGGTGAGGTGTGCTTTGGGCCACATAGACAGACAGTGTGGCCCTGAAAGACACTAACGGGAGCCCTGGATACCTTGACCCTGAGAAGACTCCGAGGAATGATGAGGGAGAGGTGGTGCCCGTGAGGGTGGGGAGGGGCAGGGGAGGAGGGGTTTGTTATTTGGGGGCCCCAGGCCCTGAAAGGTGCTGGAATCAACATACACACCAAACCACCTGTTATCAGTGGCCTTAAACGAAGCATTCCCCTCAGGAGAACAACTTGTCTAGATGAATAAATGTGAATCCTCTGACTTCTGGTGTTTTAATTTGACCAAGTCATGAAAAATTTTCAAAGTTGAAATGTAGCTTTCTCTACTTCTTATGCAATAAACCTCAGCATGAACGGAATGTTTCTTGTTGACATAATGTTGCCCTGAAGTATACCAGAAAGAACAGCACCCATTTTGTTTCCAACAAGCTGGACCACTGAACAGTACTTCAGCCCCTGTAGGGTTGCCATTTTGATCTGAAAGTATCTTGGAACCATCTGGAACCATCTGGAATGATCCACCCTGGCCCCCCAGAGCACCTACTGCAGTCAGAGCATCTCTTCATACCTGGGCCGTTTTGATGTAATCCTAGAGATCTGTCTAGGATTTTGTTTCAGAATGGGATCAGCTGAAGAGAAATAATTTGAAAGCCAGAGGAACACACGATGTCCGTAACTGCATGATGTGTTCATGTGACCATGAAGTGGGGGTAGCTTTAAACGATTGGGACCCCAGGATTTTAAAGATGTTTCCAGTAGATATTCCACCTGCCTGTCCTTCTCCAGCTCCCCGAGCATTTACCTTCATTTCTGGTGGAAATGAACTCAGCCAGTGCCAGTGGTGGGGCCCAAGCTCTGCCCTGATCCAGCTCCACTGTGACCCACACTCAGGTGCAGATCCTTGGATGCGGTGCAGCTGCGACTCAAGTCCATCGAGACTCGGAATGAGCAGCTCCCGTGAGCAGCCGGGAAGCATCTAAATGGTCTTCTCAGGAAGATCCCCCACGTCAACGTACAGTGGGGTGAGGAAAGGCCGGTGTGGATCTGGGGTGGAAGCATAGACGTCTGTCTGTGAAATTAATTAGCAGATTAGTAGCTGGCACCACATTTCTTCAAGCAACCCTCCCGTCCCCAGGCCAAGCACCGCTGTGGCCCTCTGAGCCTTCAATCGCCGGGACCGTCTGCACCGTGCACCATCACCTTGTCCTTTGTGTTCCTTTTGAATATCTCAGATGAAACCATTTTTGCCTCTTGCCGCTTGGTTTCCTTGTTTGTTGCCACAATGGAAACAGACCCTGGGCCTCACCATTGCGGGCATACTTGTAATCAGGCTGTTTGGGTGACTTCAGCCAAACACACTCTTCCCGCCATTATCATCAAACGCGCATCCCACTCCCAGGGGACAAAGCAGCAAACCACAGTTTACTCCGAATCCTGCTGGAGGTTGTGCTTTTAACAGAGTCCCGGGCACACGCAATGCTAAAGAGCACAGCTCTGATGTTATAATGAGATTAAAGACCTGGCCCGGTGCCTGCATAACAGATCATACAATTCTAGTTCTTAGGAAAACTCTCCTGTGGTGTTTCAGACTCCACGCGGTGCCCACACCCAGAATAAACCATGGGCAAACACTGACCGCCGCTAATCGGTAAAGGGAGCCGCTCTCCAAAGGGATGCACCGACACCAGAAGCAGTAACGGTGCAGCCCATCCAGACAAATGGCTCCTCTGAGCTCTCCCTGGCCCTTGACGAGTAAGAGACAAACAGCCTGCATCCTCTTCATATGCTCCAAGTGAGGGACTTTTTCAGTGGTGCAAGGCTTCACTCCTGGCTGATTAATCAACATCAGTAAGAGTTTTGCAAATTTACCTACTGTCATTTTCGTTGTCAGTGTTCAGACCCTTTGCTAAAATTCTCCCATCTACTCCACACCAATGACAAACTCTTCTACAGGGGACAGGCCTTGCAGACTCATCTGCATTGAGACTCTGAAAAGATTTACACATTCATGTTTAGCCTCTTGTTCCCAAAGTGTAGCGTGCAGCTTTGACGTTAGCTGGTGTTCAGGTTTGTGCATGGTGAAGTTACGCAGCACTGCACGACGTCCAGCAGCGACTAATCATCCAACCCGGAATAACAGTGCCACTCGGGCATTTGGGGAAGGGTGGGACTCGCCTCGCACTGTCCCTGGAATCTTAGAATCAGAACGCACTGCTTCCTGTGTCTGCTGCACCCTGCGCTGCCTGGGGACCCCCTTGTCAGCAGCCTCATTGGGCCACTGGGGACAAGTGTGGGGCTCCCAGACTGCCGGCCTGGCCTCCCGGCTGGGCTCACACTGCTGCCTGTGTCCCTGGACCCACTGCAGGTGAGCATGAGCATCTGTCACCTGTTTCCGGCAGACACAGGAAGTGTGGCAAGGGGAAACCGGAAGACGGAGCTCTCACTGAGTGACAGTGCTTAGCAGGAGCCATCAAGTGACTGGCACTTCCAGAAGGAGATGGTGTTTCCAGCCAAGCTCGGGGGGGAGGAAGCAGGGGTCCAGCCTCCCATTCTCCAAGGAGCCCTGGCCTCCTTCCTGTCTCTGAGGCCTCCCCTCCCGCGCTGCCCCTCTGCCTCAGCAGCTCTGCCGTCCTCCTGTTCCTGCGGCCCATGGATGCTCACACCATGTCCCTGTTTCTGTGAGTGGATTCTGAGGCTGGCTGGAAGCTCTCCCTGTGCTGGGCTCAAGGATGTCACACCTGCTATCTTACAAAGTCCTCGGAGCCCCTCGAGAGGAAACATCATTGTCGGTCTACTTCATGGAAGGGGACAGTGGGCACAGGGGACTGTAACACATCTGTGGTCTTAGCTGCAGGTGAAGTCTTCGTAACACCTCACATCTGGGCCCAAACAGTCCCCACAGGGCCTCTCCCCAGCTACCTGAGGTCCTTCTCAAGGTTCCCTAGGGCCTCCTGCAGCCAGACACAGGTGTGCAAGGGCTTCTTGAGGGTCTTGGAACACGAGCGATATCTCTCTACTCTTCTTGTAGTGTTACAAACCCGAGCCCATTTCTCAACGGTCAGCAGCCACCTCCCATGATCCTTGGGCCTTTACAAAGGTATTTCCAGGTACAGTCAGCAGTGGAGCTTTCCATGTCTACCATGAGATAAAAAACATGCAGGGCCTGTAAGTCCAACACCCTGGAAGCCTGAGGCAGGAGGATCACAAGTTGGAGCCCCACTTGGACAACTTAGCAACTTAGTGAGACACTGCCTCAAAATTTTTAAATTTTTTCAGAAGGAGCCAGAGCATAGCTCAGGCTCTGGGTTCAATCCCCAGTGCAAAAGAACAAAAGCAAAACTAGAGCAACCCCATGACATTCTGACATTTCCACACCCAGTGTGTTCTTCTGTCCAGACATTGGTAAGGGCTACAAACTAAAGAACTTCACCCTAAGAGGTGCGTCATGCGAACACAAAGCCCTCAACCGGCCTCAGCTGGCCGCTGTGCGGAGGGCTGCCTGGGTGCCATTTCCCAGTCTTGTTCCAAAGGCTTTGGGGAAAGGAGAATTGCAATGAGGCGAAGAGTTAATCTGCGGCTCTCTAGTTGTCCCCACCCTGCGAAGTCGGAGGGGGGCAGGTGCAGGGATCTGAGACCTGCTTGGCCAACTGCAGATCCCCCCACCCCGGGCCACGCTCCATGTCGCCGACCTCCTGGTCCTGGAGGGAGGCGCAGGTCCATGGTCCCTCCGGGGTCTTCCACCACTGAACAAGGATCCAGCTCCACTTTGGTCATGGGACTTCGTGGCATTGGTGCCAGAAAGACCTCAGCATTGTCACCGAGCCGTCACGCTAGTAAATGCACAGGGTCATCAAAGAATCGCCCACCTGGAAGACAGCAAAGATCCTCCAAATCTGCCAGGCTCGGTTACCTCCCTGCTGGGGCATCGTCTGACCTGGCCAAGCCCACCCACCCCCTCTTCTCCCCGAGGTGGACACAAGATGGTGGGAGGTGGGGGTGGACAGACCCTGAGGACCCAAGTGTGTGTTGCAGCTCTGCCTCATTCTAGCCCAGCCTCAGTTTCCCCATCTGTATCATGAAGACACTATCTGTTTCACAGGCTTCAGCAGGGGTCTTTTGTAAGGGGCCTGAGCAGTAGTGCTGTCCCCCTTCCCAAAGCGCCCTGGGCTGAAGAGGCCATTGAGCAGCTGGCTTCAGTCCTGGGTCCTCCAGGCAGCTGCCTGTCACCTGCACATGGTCCTTCCTTGGGACAGAACACAGCACCTCCCGGGAGGTGACTTGCAGCCACCTGAGGGAGGAAGGCCCAGTGATTGCTCCTGCAGGGCTCCTAGGTTCCCCCGAATCTGGGAGTCTCCAAGAGGCAGACACCTTTGGTGGCTCCTCCTCCCATCAGAGGTCACTAACCTTCAGGCCCCTCCCATCCCTGCCAAGTCTGGGTTCAGAACTGTCTAACACGGCCGCGCCCGCCTGTCCTCATCCTGGGATTACCCAGCCGCGTGTCCTGTGGCTCCGCTGTCCCTGCCCACCTCCTTCGCCACAGCTGGGCAGCAATGCAGACCTCTCTGCCCCGAGAAGAACGAGGCTCCCCGGCCTCTGTGAGCAAAGCCCCCCCGGAGATGGCTCGACCCTCTGGGTGACACCACCAGATGCCAAGGATTTTTCTGAATGGTTTTCCCCACTGAACACAAAGAAATTGCTGTTCATTCATTAGAAAACCCCTAATCCACAGGAACATTAAACTAAAATCATTCATAGACCCATCTAGCAAAGATAACCATGCATTTTCCTATCATAATGTGATGGGCATTCTAACACACTTTTCTGATTACTGAGTGATGCTTGGCCAACTTTTTCACCTACCATTCAACATTCTTCTATGATGTGCTTCCTCCTATAACTTAGGCCTGTGGTGGCGAACCTATGGCACACATGCCGCAGCAGGCTGTGTGTTACCACTGGAAGCTCGGAAAGGTTCGCCATCACTGACTTAGGCAGTTTTGGCAGGGGACACACTAACCACAAAATATCTTTTTGAAATCATGAGAGACCACAATAAAAATTAGTGCACTGATTGGATTAACATTAGTGAGGGGAAATTAATCTAAGCTACCAGCCCTTGAAGGAACACGAAGCAGTGAGGCCTATGGCAGGCACAGCCCTCATCTCTGCTAAGTTTCCATGGCATTCGCTCCCCAGCCTGGCTGCCATAGTGGGCCGAGATCGAGTTCATCTACAGAGCCAGCCGCCTCGTAACCAGGAGAGCCGTACCAGTACACGGAGGTGCAGGAAGCAATTTTTAAAATAAACTTACGGAGCAGAAGAGATGTTTAAGAGAAAACAGCAGGAATGTTTAGAAATAATTACCCAAAAAGTAAGGGAAACAGAGCCACAACCTGAGACCTGCTTCCTGTGGTGTCAGAATAGGAGACAAAGGGCAAGGGCAGGGCGGGGCTGGCTGTCAATGTCCTTGTCCTGCTAAGTGCTCCCGGGGCACTGGGTCCCCTCAAAAAACTAGGACTACAAGTCCCATTTGATCCATCTATCTCCCTTCTTGGTGTCTTCCTGAAAGAATTAAAAGCATCATATCACAGCAATATATGGACACCCATGTTTATAGCGGTACAGTTTGTAATAGCTAAATCTTGGAAACAGCTCAAACGCCCATCAACTGTTGAATGGATAAAGATATGTTTTTTTTTTTAAAACAGTGGAGTACTACTCAGCCATAAAGAAGGATAAACTTGAGACATTTCTAGGTAAATGGATGCACCTTGAGATGATACTCTTAAGCGTCACACATGTGTAAATATCCCATTGTTTCTGTGCTGTGAGAAACCAAAAGTATAAATAAGGACCAAAATGTATAATATTTTGAAATAGGAAGAAAATGTTCAAATGGGGAGAGCAACAAGGGAGGGGGGAGTGGTAAAGGAAGGGACAAGAAAAAAAAAACAGAAAGAAAAATGTAAACAAAACTTTTTTTATTTTAAAGAGAAAAAAACAAATAAAACATGATACAGAATTTCAGAACAAGATAATAGGAAATTAACAATGGTTAATATATTGCATATTGTTGTCTTCAAAGTAGTTGCTCAATTACAAGATATAGGCATGCAGAATTGATCAAATAACATAAGCACAAACCATTCTTTTTGATGAACTAAAAGAAATTAGTAGTATAATTATCTTAGCTATCTTGTATATATATATATTTTTTTTTCTTTTCCTTTCCTTCTTTTCTCCTTTGCCCCTTCCCCGTTGTTCTTTCCTTTTGAGCATGCAATCAAAATACCATTAGCATACCTCACAGATCTAGAGAAAACATTTGTAAAATTCATTTGGAAACAGAAGAGACCTAGAAGAGCAAAGGCAATCCTGGGCCACAAAAGCAAGGCAGGAGGCATCACGATCCCTCACTTGAAATTATACTACAAAGCTCCTGGGATAAAATCAGCATGGTACTGGTAAAAAAAAAAAAAAACAGGCCTGAGGATCAGTGGAACAGAGTAGAAGATGCAGACACAACTACAAACACCCTAAAGCACTTTATCTTTGACAAAGAGGCCAAACATGTTCACTGGAAGAAAGTTAGCCTCTTTAATAAATGGTGCTGGAAAAACTGGCTCTCCACATGCCAAAGACTAAAACTAGACCCACGTCTATCACCATGCACTAAACTAAAGTCAAAATGGATCAAAGATCTAAATATTAAAACTTTTCAATAAGGAAGGGAGAGGGGTTAAAGGGAGGGGAGGTGAATGGGAAAAAAAGAATCAAGATATATCATATACAGGTACAAATTCCCTGTCATGAATGGTATCACTATGTATATCTAAAATGTACCAATAAAATTAATTAATTTTTAAAAAGCCTCTGGAAAGAGACTTTTTGTTTGTTTGTTTGTTTTTGAGACAAGGTCTAGTCGCGTGGTCCAGGCTGGTCTCGAACTCACTCTATAGCCTCAGCTGGCCTCAAGCTCGCAGCAGTCCTTCTGCCTCAGGTGCTGGGGTTACAGGCGAGCACCACCATGCTTAGCCAAACCTTTTCTTGAGCACTGAGGCAGTGCAGGCACCTGGCTCCCACAGAGATGGGGAGACCCCATCCCCACTTTCAAGGACCCAAGGGCGGTGGGAGGGGCAGGCGAGCAGCAGGCAGTGTCTGGGGACACAGCCGTCCAGGTGTGGTTGGGGAGCGCAGAGTGTGCGCGGGGGTGGAACCTGCTCTGAGCCCCGGGGGCTGCCCCTCTGGGTGAGAGGTAGGTGACAAGCGGCAGAGGGGGCGAAAGAGGGCACAGCCGAGGGCCTCGCCTCAGTCCCACCCCGTGGCTTGGCGTCCCTCGGGCGCTGTGCTGAGTCGCTCTGGAACACTCCCGAAAGGCTGGAGCACTTTGATCAGCCCGGCCCGCCCTCTCCTCTGTCTCCTCCTCCTCACTGTGGAAGCTCCCTGTGACGTGGGTGGTGGCCTTGACACTCCAGCAGCTCCACAGCTCTAACTCTGCTGGCCGGGCGCCCACTGGGGTCCCCTCGTGCCTCAGGTCCCTTCCTGTAACAGGCAGGGGACAGGATGGGGAATCCGTCCCACCCTCAAGAGACTGGGAAAGAGGAAGGGGCCCCAAACATGGTAAGTGCTGTGCAGAGAGGCACGGAGGGGAAGGTACTGGAGGGGGTGCACCCCAAGGGACAGGAGCTGCTGGCCAGCAGGTGAGGAAGAGCAGAGAAAAGCCACCCCTGGCTCAGACAGTACCTTCCTGTAACAGGCAGGGGACAGGGCCCCAAACATGGTAAGTGCTGTGCAGAGAGGCACGGAGGGTCACACAGAGCGCTCACCGCATCTGGAGCGCACGGAGCTTGCAGCACGGAGTCCGTCGCTGATGCGTGGCTGGATGTGCTGGTCCGAGGGTCACACAGAGCGCTCACCGCATCTGGAGCGCACGGAGCTTGCAGCAGAAACATCACACGAGCCACATCAGGATCAGCACACGAGGGGTACACCCGCGTGCACACACACATATGCACGCACACACACGCACACATGTGCAAGTTGCAGTAAATGTCCCCTTTTCACAGTTATAAAACTCTGAACCCTGAAGCTCCTGCTGCAGTCAGTTTAGTTTTGCTCGGCAGGCAGGGAGAAGCCGTTGCCGTGGGTGCTCTTCAGATGCTGTGACAGTGTCATCACTGTCCCCTCGCACGCTCGGAAGCGGTGTCAGGAGGCTCTGTGTTGCTGTCCTGTCAGGAAAGCTGGAAACAGAATCAGAACGCACAGATGGCGCCCAAGCTGTGAGTCCAGGAAGGGGAACTCCTGACTGCAGGGTCGCTCACGGTCCTGCTAGGTGACCAGGAATCCCGCACGGTGCCTGCGCTCACCGCGGGTCACGGTGACAGCAGAAATTCACCGGTGTCACACTGCTGGGAACGTGGGAAACGCCGCGCTCCGCGAACAGTCCCTGCGCCTGCGCTCTTTGCCGCGTAAGGCAGGAAGGAGCAGATGGTGCTGTGGGCAGAGTCCTGCGGCGCTGGGGTCCTGGGCATGCGCGATAATGTAGGAGCCCATCTCCAAGCAGAGGGCCCGGCCCTCGGCCCGGAAGTGAGTCAGGCGGTGCTTGCTGCCCTCAGCCACCGGTCTCACGAGCTCCTTCATCGGTTCTTCCTGCCCTCCTTCTGAGAAACCCAGGCAGGGCAGGGCAGTCCCTCGGGCTTAACCGTGGAAGACTGTGGTTTCCCGAGCCTCACCAGGCGCGGGAGCGTCCAGCTCTGATGGCACCTGATGCGATGCACTGGAGCCATCGACGGCCACCATGATGCACAGGTGTCCTCTAAAGGGGCTGTCCAGGGTCCCCATAGGGAGCTGGGTGCCACCACAAGGCCCGCAGGGACCCGGCTGCTGGGAATGGAGTTGCTGCTGGCCGTCCCAACTGCGGTAGCAGCTGGAGGAGGAGACCCCCGGAGCCTTGAGGACTGCAGTGAGAGCTGCTGCCACCCCAGGTACTGTCTGAGCCAGGGGTGGCTTTTCTCTGCTCTTCCTCACCTGCTGGCCAGCAGCTCCTGTCCCTTGGGGTGCACCCCCTCCAGTACCTTCCCCTCCGTGCCTCTCTGCACAGCACTTACCATGTTTGGGGCCCATTCCTCTTTCCCAGTCTCTTGAGGGTGGGACGGATTCTCCATCCTGTCCCCTGCCTGTTACAGGGCCTGGCCAGGCTCAATGGCCCACAGGGATGCTGCGGGAGCTCCCAGCACAGCCTGGGGCCCACTGCAGATGTGAAAAACATTGCTGCCTCGCGTCTGCATTCACTTGCCTGCCAGCCAAGCATCTGAAGTGAAAGGAAACCCCATGTTCTGCTTCACGTGGAGGAGGTAGTAGAAAGTGTTGGTTCTCCGTGATGGTAGCTGAGAAGAATAGCATGTTCTCCTCCAATGTGAGGGACCCCCAAAGTCTCCAGTGTTGAGAGGAGGAGTTCAGGAAGGGGAACAGGCCATGGGAGCTCACCTCAGAGCAGATGAGTCCATCGCTGATGCATAGCTGGATGTGCTGCTCCAAGGTTGGCCTTGGTTGGAGGAGTGACTCTCTGGGCTGTGACCTGGAAAGGTGTATTCTTGTCCCCAACTCCTTCCTCTTGCTGGCTCTGGCTCTCTGGCTTTCTCTGTTTCCGTCTGCCATGGAGCAAACAGCTTCCTTCCGCCATGATGTTTCCACCTCGGAGCCAGCTGACCATGGACTGAAACCTCTGAAACTGAAAGCGTGAGCCAAAATCCCCTTTAAGTTGTGGATTTCAGATATTTTGTCCCAGCAGCAGGAAAGTGGCTAATCTACTGGGCATCTAGGGGGTAGGGACATAAAACCTTCACAGTGGGCTTGGCCTGGAGCCCAGACCCCAGGGAGGAAGTCAAGTAGCTGCAACAGCCACCATCACCACCGCAACTCCTCAGCTGTACACAGGGAAACGGAGCAGTACAGGAAAGCATCCCGATGCCCTTCAGCACACAACACGGTGGCCTGACAGTCCCAGCTGGCCAAGAGTTATCTTCACTTTAAAAAACCTAATAGGTGAATTTTTAGTAGAGGTTTAGGTTTATAGAAGAACTGAGTGGCAGGTGTGCAGCACCCCCTATATTCCCTACCCCCCCAGTATTGTTTCTTATTATTGACGTCCTGACTGCAGTGGTCCATGCGTTACAGAGGATGAGGCAATGCCGATTTGGTGTTATTACCCAAAGCCCTGGTTTGCCAGGCTCACTCTTGGCGCTGTGCTTTCTAGTACGGTCCACGGAGCCACCACTTCCTGCAGAAAGTGTCCCTGCCCTGGATGACTCCTCCCACCCTTCTCCAATCCCTGGCCACCGCTGATGTTTCGCTGTCTCCCTCATTTTACCTCTGCCTGGGCGTCCCAGAGCTGGCCTCCTACAGCCGGCAGTTTCTCCGGTCGGCTTCTCTCGCTCTCTCGTGTCTGAGCCCCCCCATGTCTCAAGGCTGGGCATTTCATCTCTTTCTATTGCTGATTAACACTCCGTGGGTGGGATGTCCAAGGTCCGGGTATCTGTCTTCACTTTTTAATGAAGAAAGTGACAACTTTGGAGGAAGGTGGTAAAAAAAGCAACTGTTTCCTTCAACCATTAACTTTGATCTTCCGTTTTTCTTCTCTATTGCCTTGTTCCAAAATAATGAAATGCTCTCTCTATATGTGATGAAGACGATGTCCCTGTCATGTAGGTTTGCGGGTCCCTGCTTCTGCCACAGGTCTGCCCAGAGCACATTTAATAGTCTGTGACCTCGTTTATTGAAATAGGTCAGTCCCCAAACAGCCCAGAGCACCACGTCTGACTGGCAATTTCCCTTTGTGCAAGTGCTCGGGGACATGAGTCATGAAAGCCATTTTATGCACCTGCCCATCTGCCTCATGCCAACCCCGCCAGACCTCACAGTGAGCAAATAGGGACACGTGTGAGCCCCAAGAGAGGGAACAATTGACAAGCTTGCCGCAGACCTTTGAGCCTCACCTCCCACTGCGCACAGGTCTCCCTGTACAGCACCAAGCCCTGTTCTGTGAGCAGAGAAGCGACGTCCTTTTATAGGAGCTGTGTAAGTGGCCTTTGTCCAGCTGGGGCTGCTCAGCCATCTCACCCAGGGACAACTCAGGTCTCGAGACACACGTGGAGTCGCAGCACACAAGGTCACAAGGCAGCACATTGGAAGGGAGTCAGCCTCCCAGTCTTCGGGGAGGACATGGGTTCATAGGTGCCACAGGACCCCACAGCGCTGGCTGGGGGCCCACTGGTGGGCACACGGGAAACCCATGCCGGGACCAGGGAAGCCCCTGCGGGGCCCGAGGTAGCAGGAGGCCAGGGCTCGGGAGCCAGCTGGGCATCAAAGGAGGAGGGGAGGTGGCTGTGCTCCCGTGGGCAGGTCACGCTGGCCCTGGTCAGTGCCACGATGATGCCCCTCTGCCGGTCCCCAGGTCCACAGGGGTGAGTGTTGAGGACAAGCGTCATGCAGAGAAAGGGGACCAGGGCTCCCTGATGGCCTCACACTCTTCCTCCTTTGTGGTCCTCTTCTCTACTTGGGCAAGAAGAGACAGAAACCCTCACTTGTACCTGAAGAGGCTGTGCTCAGAGAAGTCAACTGTCCTGCCTAGCGCTGCACAGCTCGTAAATGCCAGCAGCAGTCCAAAGCCAGGCTCAGCCCCTCGGCCACTGTCACACGGTCCTGCAGGGGTCTCATACTGCAAACCTCTTCAGAACTAACAGGCTGGACCCCAGCCTCTGTCTTCACTGATGTTCTAATTGTCTCGGGCAAAGTCAGGCCTCGAGGGAAAGCCAAGCGAAGCTCAGAATGTATGCAAGTGTTTCCTGAAGACTGAGGCTTCCTGCGACCCTGACACTGCTCCACTGCAGGCGGGGACAGCGTGGTGGCCTGTGGGAGCCCCCAGGGACACTACTCACCAGGGGTCTGAGGGCTGCCGACCCTCTGCAGCTCAAGCCCTGGCTATGCTTCACCCTGGAAACCAAACTCCTAGGAGTCCACGCGGGTGCTGAGCTTCTGAAGGGTGCTTGGGAGGGCGGAGAGGACAACGTGGGGACCTCACAGAAGGACAAGAGGCTGCAGCCAGTGCAGTCTCGGCTCAGCACAGCCGTGTTTTACAAGGACGGGGCTTCTCATGCTTTGGTACAAAGTGGCAGTTTCCACTGAAATGGTATTTTTTCTTCTTGACGATAAAGTGACGTGAACCTGGAGATCACCTCCAGGACAAAGGTCACTGGAGTCCTAGAGAAAGCTGCAGTGTCCTGGTTCACCCGAGGGTCCACAGCCTGAAACCCACCTCCTTCCTTGCCACTAGAATGGCAGGTGACAGTGGCCGATGCAGAGCCTGAGCAGAAGTGACCATCGTGCAAGGTGGCAGGGAAAGTGGGGCCTCCGTGGGCGGGCATGGTGGGTGGGGTGTCCTATGGATGCACATACTTTGTAAAGGACATTTAGAAAATGCATAGAAGAATGAAGGCTGAAAAGTAAGGACTCTATGGGTATGTTTTCCTTTCATTAGGCAGAAATGGGGGCAGGCACCCCATTTCTAGATGGCAGGAGGGGCAGGCGCTCTCCTGAAGGTCGGCACGGTGGGTGGCGGGTGGCGTGGAGGCTCGTCAGTGATGGCTTGCAGCTTGGACTGAGTGGCGCCTGCTGTCATGTGGGTGTCGTTGGGGGCTCTAGGAGGCGATCAGGGTGCACCCTGGGAGGCTGAGGCCAGGGGAGACCTGGGGAGGTCACAGAGCACCCCAGGGAGGTAACGACCCTGGGGACAGCTGATGGCGCTAAGGTCAGAAAGGAGCAGTGAACCCCGACCCCAACTCCGACCCTGACCCTGACTTTGACCCTGATCCTGACCTTTAACCTGACCCCGACCCTAATCTGGACCCGACTCTGACCCTGACCTTGGCCCTACAGGTCTTTTCCTCTCCACAGGTGTTTATGAAAAATAATTTCTTCATTTTCTAATTGTTTTCAATCCCCCCAAAAGCAAAAATAAGTCATCACATTGCTGTACTCTGGGAACCACTAACAATGTTCACAAGTAAAATCTCAATATTTAAAAATTAAAATGAGAGCAGCCCCAGGGTGCACTATGCTTACTCTTTGCCCAGAGGTCCTCTGTGTGCTGCAGGAGGCCTGGGGGACCTCACACACCTCCGAGCGGCTGAGCGGCCACTCCCTGTGATCCCTATAATCCCTTTCTGGAAAATCACCTACGCGACTTTGAAGTTTGCTCACTAACGAGGTAATATATTACTTGTTTATTACACCCCAGCTTTTAGTGTAAAAAAGCAAACATTTATTTCATTAAATCCCTTTCTAGGGGAATTCCATAGTTAAACTCATGTACATTGGTTAAACCTTTTCTATTTTCTGGACTAAAAGATGGAAAACTATATTTTTGAATAAAATATATATATATTTTTTGCTAAGAAGGATTGAACCCAGGTCAAATTATATCCCTAGCCCTTTTTATTTGTTTTTTTTAATTTCAAGACAAGGTCTTGCTAAGGTGCCTAGACGGGCCTTAAACTTGTGATCCTCCTGCCTCAGCCTCCGGAGCAGCGGGATTATAGGCAAAGGGCCACTGTGCCCAGCTATTTTTTGAATTTTGCTTACTTTCAAGGAGTACAGCAAATTACACTTTCCAAAAAATGTATTATTTAGTTTTGTGCAGAAACAGCTTACTTGGTGACCAGCTTCTGTGACTGTTAATTTTATTGGTTGGTTTATTTATATATTTTTCTTTTTGAGACAGGGAACGTTGCCTGAAGCCACGGTGTTACAGCTTGTATCTAGATGTCCTCTCAAAGCCTCATGTGGCCATAGGTGGGGAGTTTCGAGGGTGGCTGAATTAGAGTGTGCAAATACGGGTTAAGGGTGTGATGCTGGGATTGGGGGTGCGAATAATGGGAGTCCCACCCTGGATGTGAGTGGCACCAATCAATAGGCTTACTACTGATATCAAGTTATCAATAGACTGTATGGGATAAAAGGGAGAAAGGGAAGGCAGGCTCGTTGCTGCTGCTTCTGCCTGCCTACCCTGCCGTGGACTGTTCTCCGCAATGCCTTCTGCCACACCGCCCTGCCTTGGAGCCAGTCAACTATGGACCTAAACCTCTACAGACTGTGAGCTAAATAAACCCTTCCTCCTGTAACTTTGGGTGTCAGGTATTTTGACTCAGCAATGAGAAAGGTAACCAAGACATCTGGTGACCGTGGGGTGACCGTGAATCTGTACTGCTCATTCCCAGTCAGCAGCTGCCACAAGTAAAGAGGGAAGGGGTGCCAGTGACCGGTCCTTGAGTCCTGGGACCTTTTCAAGCAGGGAAGAGATGTCACGGTGTAGGGGGACACTCAGCCCAGCCAGTTCTACTTCCTTTTCTTGGGGGTGGGTACTGGGAATTGAACTCAGGACCTCATGCTTGCCAGGCAGGCACTGTGCCACTGAGCTAAATCCCCAGCCCTACTTCCTTTTAATTAGAGGAGAGATTACTTGACCCTTCCACTGGGGCTGCTGGAGGAGCCTCTCAGCTCACTGCTGGGGAGCCTGGTCCTCTTCACCCCAACCTGCCTCATCCATGATGGGCCTGGACAATGGCTTCGGAGGGCCGACGTGTGGAATGGGTGATCCCCATCGATCAGGTGGCTGTTGCTCTGGACTGAGGGTCTGGCAAGGTTCACTAGCAGCCAGAACCACAGTCGCCTTCTAGTCCCCCAGTGCTCAGCCAGGAGCCCGCCGTCCCACGCTCTGCCTGTGGCCTCGCTCTTTAGGAAACACCTCACCTGCAGCTGTGGGTTTCTATGAGCTTCGACACATTCTGCCCAGGGGGTTGCCTGGTTCGCCCAGCCCTAAGCTCCTACCTGGGCTGGACCACGCCAGCCCCCAGCGGTGGCAGGATGACCCCTGGAGGAAGCATGCCAGCTCTGGAGAAAGTGTGTTGAGCCCTGAGCAAAGCCCCCCGGAGGATCAGTAGGAAGATCTGTCGTTAGCAAGCACTTGGCCATGCCAAGCAGGAAGCAAGGGTAGGAGCTGCTCTGTCAGCAGGTGCAGAGGCCTCAGGGGAGGCCCCACCACCCCAAAGCTGAGGGGCTTCCCGACAAAGGTCACCACTTGAATTGCATTAAAAACCCACTGTAGAAAGGAATTCCCCAGGCTGGGGCCTCCTTCCAATTATCCATCCCATCCCTTATGCGGTTGGAAGGAAAAACAGCTGCAGGGAACATCCCTGCCTCAAAGACAGGATTCTAACACAGGGGTGGAAATGCTAGCAGCGTTCTCCCCGAAAAGGCTGTGTCCTCATTCCTGGTGCTGGGAGCTGGCTAGATTAGACTTCCTCAGGATCACATCTTTCCTTAACACTCATTTGACTATCAGAATTGAAAAATCAACTATAGGGACCCCTCCCTTTAAGTGACTGCTTGTTAACTTAGATGTTTTCCCCAGGAGCCAGATAAGCCAATGCATGCCAGTAATCCTAGCACCCTGGAAGGCTGAGGCAGGAAGATTACAAGTGCAAGCCTAGCCTGAGCAATTTAGTGAAACCCTGTCTCAAAACAGAAATTAAAAAGGGGCTGGGGATGTAGCTTAGTGTGAAAGCCCTGGGCTCAATCCCCAATACTGCAAAAAAAAAAAAAAAGTTTTCTCTTGTTATGGTTTATATCAAGAATGTCCCCCAAGAGAGGAGGATTGGATGGGGCTTGAGGCTGACTTACTGTCAGGAGGTGGGGTCTGTAGGAAAAGAGAGGTCAATGGAGTGTGACCTGGAAGGGTTCGTCTCCCTCCCAGCTCTTTGCTTTGCTCTCTGCTTCCTATCTGCCATACTGTGAGCAGCTCTCCTCCGCCAGGCCCTTTTACCACAGAGCCAGCTGACCATGGACTGATACCTCTACAGACTGTGACCAAAATAAACCTCTCGTTCTTTAAGTGTTGGGTATTATATCTCAGTGATGAGAAAGTCACTAAGACCTCCTCCTCATGCATCTCTAAAACCTTCTGGGGGTGTGTAAAACTAAGAAGGGTTCATGGCAGGACATCGTGAAAGTATCTGAAAATCTATAAAGAACAGAGTCACCTCGATTCACCACTTTCAAGCTGTTCGTTGAAGATGCTGAGTACCGCAGTCATGCAGACAGTAGCGTGCATACGAAACAAGGTGTGCCCTTTCCTCTAGGGGGCAGGCACTCCCGGTGTGACTTCCATATTTATCCACAAATGGTCACAGCTCCATGCCTTTCTACAGAAGACCACTGTCTCACTGGCGGGGCTGGCACTTAGGCGATGACCGTGGTCACTGCTGTGTGTGTTTGGGGCTTGATGTGGCTTTACAGGACCTCTGGGGTCTATTTCTGGCTGCAGAGGCAGGGGTGGTGGCTTCCCGGAATGCCGGTGGCATTTTGGGGGGACTTCTCTGGTGTTTTCTTCCCCTGTCCTTATGCTGATTTGGTGTCTGGAGCTCTTTCTTGAGAACATTGCTAAGGGAGTTCTGATGAGAACAATGTCGCCAGAGAGGTTACATGCTTGTAGCTGTTTGCTACTTTTGTGTTTAGCCATTATTTGCTGAAATACAAAATATTTGGCTCCCGCAGGTTTTCTTTCTTGTGCCAAAAGAACCATTCAACATCACGGTTGGAAATTCCAAATGCAATCTGATTTTCCTTCCCTCTACGAATTGACTAGTTTCCTTGCCTAGATGTCCAAAGGACAATTTTTGGTCTCTTTAAAATACAGTGTCATGGGAATGTGTTTCATCCTTCTAATTCCATATGTTTGGGAATGCAGTGTTCCATTTCAGTGTGCACTTAAATCTTTAAATCTCTCTACTTTACAAAATATCAACCAAATTATAAGATTTACTCTTTATTTCATTGCTTCTTCTTTAGGAAATTCTATTACACACACTGTGAAACTTCTTTATCTTCTAAATTCTTCCACATTCTCTTAAGTCCTTTTCCATTTGATTTTTTTGAAGTTTTCTCCTTTAAGCTTTCATTAAGACTTTGTATATTTCTTCTCATTTAGATCTCATTTCTAAAATGGCTTTTTCACATTTGAATTCTGCCACTACATTATTGAGTTTTACTAGTTCTGTTATATTGATCTTTAATTTTATTTTCTTTTTGCCACGCTTTTTTTTTAGTCCGTGTTTGCAGTGCATAGCGATTGCATTCACTGTGGGGAGCTGGTACATGGGCATAACGCATCTTAACTGGTATCCCCTAATATTATTTTCTTAACTTCTTTTAGTTCACTTTGAAGTACTGCGGCTTTTGCTTCTGACCTGTTTGGTGGGGATGTCTCTATGCGGTCTTATCTGCAGGAACGCTGTTGCATACCTTCTCCTTGGGGCAATTTTGGGTGGGATTATACTTTGTGTGGGTCTTTTCTGCTACCCGTCTAACCTGGGTTTAGCTTCTCGAGGTTCGGGGAGTGATGGGTCCCCAGAGCTTTCTCGCTTGCCAGCTCCAGGGCGCCCCCTTCTGTTGCTTCCCTGACAGGATCAGGGCAAGGCTGGGCCTTCCTCCCCTCCTCTCATCCTTGTCCTCTCCCCCTCTGTTTCTCCCTCCTCTCTCTCTCTTTCCTGCCCTCCACGGTCTCTTCCTGCTCCCCGAGTTCCCCGAACGCATGCCAGGCACGAAGGACACCTTCTTCTCGCCGCTGGTCACTGGGGGGACGGAATGGGCCAGGATGGTAGCTCTAAAGGTGACGTCGCTCACTGTCTGAAGAGCCCAGGCAGCAAAGCACGCAGTGAACACGGGACAGACGCAGTACCGCGCCTCGCAGAGAACGGCGGGGCTGACCCCGACGAGAAGTCTTCGTTTCTCTGCGGCCTTGATTTTCCAAACAGTCCTCATCCCCTGCCAAGCATCCATTCGGTTCTACTCACAGTGAGGGTTTTTCCAAGTTGGGAAATCAGGGAAGCCGGGCTTTAGGCAGAGTCAATGAAAAGAAGAAAATAAAGGCCCTCGGCCAGGCCCCACCCTCCACGTCCACCACTTTCTTGTTTTCTCTTACGGCTCGACGACAAATGCGCTTTAATGCCACATCCTGAAGACCACTGCACTCCTCTCCCTGGTTCTATTAATATAGACCAATTAAGTTAATGGATCCCCTGGCACGTCTTAATTCCTGGAAGACTCTGTTTTACTGGGCTTCTTACATTTGCTTTCAACTTTACTAAATTGGAATGGAAGAGAAATCCATTATGGATATTATAGGAAAGGCTGCTTTCGAGAAGGGAGGAGACCTCTCTCTCTCTCTATTTCTCCATTTCTCTCTATTTCTCTCTCTCTACTTCTCTGTGTCTCTCCCCCCGCATTTCTCCCTCCCCCCGGACACGGTTCTGTGTCTCAGGATGAAGGTAGAAGTGGGTACGGGGGCTTGGGTTCTCCATCTCCAAGGATGATCTGAGTGGACAGCGTGTTGATTGTCTCTGGCCTGCGCCCCGAACGTGGCGGCTGTGGCTGGGAAATGGGAGTGGCTGCGCAGACTGAGCCCGAGTCTTGCCCAGGAGCCGGGGCTGCGGTTCACTGCAGGAGGGTGCTTGAAAGACAGCACGGCTGGGTCCAAAGCCCCCAGGAGGAGGCGGGTGGGCAGCGTGGCCAACCGAGGGGCTGGGGCTTCGGGGGTAGTGAGGTGGGTGCGGGTCTCAGGGCCTGGGGTGCAGTGGGAGCTGGGTGGCGTTAGGGTTGCACCTGAGGGTGACGAGGGGTGCTGACAGCTCCATCCAAAGCAGACAGGAGAGAGCACTGGGGATAGGAGTTTGGTCCTGCTGAGCCGCCGTTCACGCAGCTGCAG
Organism: Erethizon dorsatum; assembly: GCA_028451465.1. NCBI lineage: Eukaryota > Metazoa > Chordata > Mammalia > Rodentia > Erethizontidae > Erethizon > Erethizon dorsatum. The sequence continues at coordinate 156,969,035 of CM051824.1, forward strand.
GACCGAGGCTGGACAGGTCCAGCAGGTCACCAAGCCACAGGGCTGGAGTTCTGGGGTGCTCTCCAAGTTTGGGGACCAGGTGGAGATGAACAGGGTGCTGGTAGGAGCCAGGCTGAGTTTCTGGAGGAGGAGTGCAGCACAGACCCCAGGAGGATCAAGCAAAGATGTTGGGAAATGGCGTCCAGAGAGGTGGCTGGGCAGGAGGCTGTCTCGGAAAGGAGCAGAGCTCGGGGTCGCGGTGGAGTGGGCAGGGACGGCTTCTGGCACTTAGCCGTGCACAGAAACGCACCCTGGGCCCTTGCACACATGTGGGTCCTGATGCGGGCATCTGGGGGCCTGAGGGTCCTTTCTCACAGTGCCGGGTGCTGCTGATGCCACCCAGGCCTGGCCTCAGGTCAAGTTGAAGTGACCCAGAGAGCCAGGACAAGGAGGAGGACAAGCAGGGGAGGGGAAGGAGAGGGGAAGGGGAGAAGAAGGAGAAAGAGGAAGAGGGAGAAAAAAGAGGAGGAACGAGGAAGGAGAAAGAGGAGGAGGAAGAAATGGAGGAGGGGGAGGAGCAGGAACATCCCTCTCCTTTCCAGAACAAGTGAGGAGATGCAGCACAGCCCCCAAGCTGAGGGGCCAAGCCGGGTGGGGTGGATGAACTTAGAGCAGCTAGGTCTTTGGGGCACAGCGACGGAGGGGTCAGGACAGCAGCTGGCATTGAGGTCCCCAGAACTGGGGATTGAACCCAGGGCATCTGCACTGCGCTACGTCCTCAGCCCTTTTTTATTTTTTGAGACACTATCTAGCTAAGTCACCATGTTGCCTAGACAGGATTAGAATTTGCTATCTTCCTGCCTCAGCCTCCCAGAGTCCTGGGATTACAGCCATACTTGGCTGGCGGTGGGGTTTTAAGGCATGGAGAGTTCAAAGTGCAAGGCCGTTGCCTCCTCCGATGTCCCCGAGGGCAGCCAATGAGAAAGAGGAGTCAATTTGAAGTGGCCTGGAGTCAGGTGTGAATCAGGGAATCTGGCTGCAGTGGGGCTGGGATTCGAGCAGCCCAAGACCCTGGAACCCAGGGATGCAGCCTGGGTGGTGTGCGCTCCACCAGCACCACGACAGGAAGGTTGACGGGATATCATGGCCTGGACTCGCAGGAATTGCACATCCAGAGACCCCAGATGGGGAGCTGCAGAGGGGGATGTCAGCCCTGGGGACCTGCAGAAGCTGTGAGCAGCAAAGGCTTAGAGAAGGGTGTTGCACTGCTGAGCAGTTCCTGGGAGCCCAGGCCAGGGGACCTGATGGGTCCACTTGGGGGGAAAGGTGGGGAGGGGTCAGGCAGGAGCAGGGGCTCAGGGTCCCCATGGCACCCACTGAGCTTGGCTCCAAGGACACCCTGGCCAGGGAAGGAAGAAGCACAGGCTCAGCCCGCAGTGCAGTGGCCTAACCATTGGCCCGAGGCCTCAGCCTCCTTCCAGTTCTCATTCTTTCTTATGACACAGGCTTTTAAAACTCTTACTGAGCTCAGCCCAAACCAACACATGCATTCTGCATAATGAGAGGAAAAAAAGCGAGCACTAAAACAAGGAAACGATGGGTGATTTGCAGTTGGATTATTAACCAATCAAATATAATTACAGCTAAATGAGAGAGTTCTTACAGTTTCAGGAAAAGATAGAAAATGTTTTTTGGACGTTAGACTTAAGTATTATAGGACTGTATCTTATTATGCCATTGTGGCTTTTGGCGTTTATCTGTTAGGCAATGAGGAAACAGAATATTAGGGACTTAGGTAACATGTTTTTAGATAATTTAACTTCATATGTGAACACATATTTTTATACCAATAGAAGATTTACCAAGGCCTCATGGTTATTCACGATCTACTGTGAGCGCACTCAATACAACAGAACCACACAAGCCCTTGCTAGGTGGAATTTTAGTCATAGGTAGAATTTAGCCCCTAGGTAGAATTTTGTTTCAGTGTTGTTGTGTATCACAGGAAAAGTGTCCAGGGTGATGTAAGTGTGGAAAATGCTGGATGAAACGAATTTTCTGTAGGTTTGTGTAGAGGTCTCGATATTCTGATGCTGGTGGTGGATCTCAAGGCAGGGCTGATGCACACAGCATTCCCCGACCTCACTGAGCAGGACCCCTTCTTGCCCAGTGAAGCTGCAGCCCGTATTTCCCCTCAGGTAAGATTACCTGGGCACCCCTTGGCGAATGCTGGGAAAACACACATATGCTCACAGTAGAGTCCTAAGGAGGGATTGCCTGTTTGTTTTAGATTTTGTTATGGTTTAGATCAGAAGTGTCCCTCAGAAGTCTCTTGTGTTCAGAGCTGGGACTTTGGGGAGGTGACTGGGTCATGGGAGCTCTGTACCAATAGGGCATCGATCCTCTGACGAGCTCCTGGCTGACTATGCTGTTAGGAGGCCTGGTTGGAGGAAGTGGTCACTGGCATGGGACCTGGAAGGGAGTGTTCTTGTCCCTGGCTCCTCCTCCTCCTTTTTCTCTCTCTCTCTGTCCTTCCTAGCTACCATGGAGTGAGCAGCTTTCCTCCACCAGCCCCTCAGCCATGCTGTATCTGTCTTAAACCCAGCTGACCATGGACAGAACCCATGGAAACCGTAAGCCAGGTAAACCTTTCCTTTAAATTGCAGGTGTTGGGTGTTCTGTCCCAGCAACAGCCTCCTAATACAGACTGCCCGTCTACTCATCTATCTGTTGTATGCCTTTGTGTAGTAAAATAAGAAACTCGGGCTGGGAATGTAGCTCAGAGCTGGAGAACTTTCCTAACACGAGTGAGGCCCAGAGTTCAATCCCAGCACCAAAAATGAAAAACAAAAAGAAAAATCCCTGAAGAACATAACTTTGACCTCCAATGATCCAATTCTAAAACTTAGTTTGTTCCGCTGCTGGACTGCGAGCCCCCCAGGGTAGCCCTCTTTTTTGTCTGTGTCCCTCTAATGCCTGTCACAGTGCAGAACTTAATAAATGGCTGGTGAAAGAAAGGACAGCAGCACCTTTTAAATGTTCATTATGTCATTATGAAGGTACGGATTACAGCTCAGGAGTGCAGCGTGCATTTATTAGTGGGGCACTTTGTACAAAGCCAGGCACGTTGTCTCAATAAAAATTTGTTGAGTGAATCGGTTCATCAATGAACGAACCAAGATTAATGTTTACCTGGGAAGATCAACAAAAGCTGCTTGCGAGGGTTCCCGGGGTGCTCCTCAGTGAGGAGCCAATCTTCAGCTCGAGATGGGAGGGTTGGAGGAGAGGAGGGCTCCTGCCCGGGACGCTGGGCTGCAGAGTTCCGGCGCGGCCGTGGGAAACCCAGGGGAGGTGAATTCGAGTGAGAATGGTCATCGTCTGGCCAGGCGTTCTGCTACCTTGTGCTCGTCAGACCATTTCCACCAGGACTGTGAGGCGGATGTGACTAGAACCCCGTTCCCACCGGGACACTGAGGCACACGAGGTCATTCGGAAGTCACGGCCTGCGGGTGAGAAGCCGCACCCACACTTGTAAGCCACCAAGCACAGCGGCAGAGTGGGACTTCTCCTGCCCCCATCTGGTGCAGTCGAGGTACTTGAACTCGGACAAGAGAGCTGGGCTCTGGACCCCGCTGTCGCGAGCCCAGGCCCTCCAAGGGGAGCCTGGAGCACTCTTGACCTCGTTCTTGATTTTGGGTGGTAGATTTACAAAAATTACTGTGTGGGGTATGGAGATCCCAATCTTCCAGGGTAGAGGGGACGTAATCTCATTTCTCTCCACCTCTGAGCTAACGGTTTTCTTAATGCTCCTTCCTCTCAATTCACTTACAAAATGTCATCCAGAGAAGCCCTGACCATCGCTTGGCTCATTTTGCTTGAAGAGGTTGTCTAAGAAGTGCACACACCTGACAAGTCTTGAGCATCAGACTCGTGGGGTTCGGTCACGTTCAGGTTCGGGGTGAGCTGGGCAGATCAATGAGAGATGCTCATGGTGACACGAAAGTGGCACGTGAGGGCTCTGTGGGCCAGGCGTTGTCACTCCAGGAAGGCAGAGAGAGGCGGTCACAAAGTGTGAAACGTGCAGTACAGAGAAACCGGGATGGTAGGAGCAAGACGCGACAGGAGCTCAGAGACGGGGCAGAGAAGTGGGCTCTGGCAGAGAAGCAAGCGTTTGTGCCAGTGGAAGAGGCTGTCAGGAGTGGCAGGGCTGTGCCAAGTGCTGGGCGGCCAGGTGTGGCCAGGCCCTATGAGGCAGGAAGTGGGCAGGGAAAGGCTGGAGAAGGACAAGAGGTCCGCCCGCCTGGAGCCACTTGGGGTGGGGGTGGACCTGAGACATCAGGTAACCAAGGAAATGGCTGGAAAGGAAGGTGGGGAGGGAGGGCCGCCTTGGAGCCCTTCCTGGGACTGGATCCACCTCCGGAGTCAAACCTGAGCCCAGGACCAGGACGCCCAGGTCTAAACAACGGGAAGTGGTACCCCGGTCACTTGGCTGCTACACCACAGGTCCCCAGGCCTGCACCAGCTGCCTCTACAGCCCTTGCTGACCCCACCCCATCACCAGGTCACTGACTGCAGATTTGACCCCTGTGGGCTTTGGACGCCAGGACGGTTCCTCCAAAGGCCCTGAAAGGTCCGACCCACCTCTGAGGGAGGGAATGAGTCCAGCCGCTCAATGCAGGAGTCACCCTCAGACCGAACCGCAATCCCACCCCAAACCCCAGGGCCTGAACCCCTCAGCACGGACCCCCTCGGGGTGAGCTCCGCTCCCGGCTGCTCCCACGCTGTGCAGTGGGTCTTGTCTTTTCCCTTTCAAATCAGTCGCAGGTTCCACTGCTGCTCTCAGGCGTCCTGCTCAGTTCTTTGTTCAGGACACAAAGATCCTGGACAATACCTCCCCTGGTGACCATGGGCCCATGGTGGGGACATAGTCTAGGGCTTGGTCTTGAGGCCTCCCTTGCTGTCATGATTGGCTTGGACCTTGCCATGCTGGCGTTTGACACCGTTCGAAGGCGGTTACAGAGGGAGGATGTAACCCTCCTCGATTTTAGTGCAGTGTGACCAGCGGAGGTGAGCGTTCAGACCAGCGCGAGGTCCCCGGGCCCAAGCTTGGCAGCCCTGCCGGTGACAGATGGTGAGAGCCACCCACACCAAAGCTCAGGAGAGCCGAGGAAAGGTGGGGCAGGTCTTGGGGCCCGGGAAGGAAAGCAAGCACACTTCCAAGGCCCTACACTGTGTCTACTCCACTGCACGAGGAGCAGGTGCCTGTCATCTGTCGGGGGTGGCCCTGCGTGGAGGAGCCAGCCCAGCACTCGGCCTGCCCAGCACTGCGCAGCGGTGGCCACTGCGCCTTCAGGAGTCCAGTTCTCTTCTCTAGAAAGCCAGCGTGGGAGTCAGGGAGCACAGGTGCCCTTTAATGACACCCAGAATAAACAAGTGTTCACCAAGCAGCAATCGAAAAATAGAAATTTTTAAAATAAACCAAAACTGCAACTATGCAGTATCATAAAACACATCTTAACAAATGTCACGCATAAAATCACAAAGATTATCTTGTATAGATGGGGTGAAAATCAGTTAGATTTTCAATCCATACAATCAGGAACTTACAAATATTGGAAATTAAGTAACGTACTTAAAGAAAACTGACGAGTCAAGGAAGCAATCTCAAAGAGAATTAGAAAATACTTTTCACTAAATAATAATGAAAATACAACATAATAAAAATTCTGAGGTGAAGAGAAAAGAGGACTTAAGAGGAAATTTATGCTATTAAATGTGTATACTGCACATGTACACGAAGGCCAAATACAAAATAATCCCTAATTATCTCAAGGAGTTGAAAACCCAAATCCCTTAAATCCAATAGAAATAGAAGAAAATATTAAAGAGTTAAAAGCAGAAATCAATGAAATATAACAACAAATAAACAACAGACAGTAGATACTTTTAAAAGCTAGTTTTCTCACAGGATTAATAAAATTGGTTAAGTTGCTGAGAAGAATAAAAGACTAACAGAAAGAAACAAGAAATATTACCAAAATTAAGAATAAAAAAAAGTATCATGAGAGACCTTATAGACACTGAAAAGATTTCAAGAGATAGTATATATAATTCTTATACCAGCGAATTTAAAATGTTACATAAAAGGATAAATTCCTCAAAAAAAAACAGTTTACTGAAAGGAAGACAAAAATAAATTTAAAACGTGAGGAGCCTTATGTCTTACAAATAACTTTGTCACTCAGTTAAAATCCTTTTGCACACACACAAACACACACACATCCAGGCATGTTGGTTCACTGAGAAAATTTTCTAAACATTTAAGGAAGAGAAGACATCATCTTACACAAACTAGTTCAGACCCTAAAAACACTGACAGCACTGCACAATATTTTATGAGATCAGCAAAATCACAATACCAAAATCTGATTGGAAGATTACAAAAAGGAAAATTACAGGTGACCGCTTTTATATAGATGTAAAATTTCTAAACAAAATTTTAGAAAAATCAAATCAGTTGATATATGAAATCTATAATCCATCAAGCTAAGGCAGGATTTATTCTTGGAATGCAAGTTTGGTTTAGCATTTAAAAGTAAAGCATTGCAACTCACTATGTAAAAAATTCTTCTTAATATATACAAATAAAATATGCTATAAAATGCAATACAGTATAAAAGCATTCTTTAAAAATTCCCTAGGAATGAAAAGAAGCTTCCTTAATCTAATAAAGCTGATCCATAATGAAGCCTACTGAAATCATTAATTTTCATTGTGAAATATTCCATCAATTCTCCCTGCACTCAGCAATGAGAACACATATGTCCAAACAGTTCTCTTTGAGTTCATCACCACCATTTTAAGGAAAGACGGTATGTGAGGACTAGACAGGAAGACATGAACATGTATTTATTCACAGAGGATTCGAAAGGGGGGCTCTGACAAACATGATTGCCAAGTAGTAAGTCCACTGGTAAAAAGTCAACAGGTTAATATGTACCACGTTCCCTTCACCCCGTCACAAACAGATGGGATATGATGTTTAACACGGTATAAAATATAGCAGCATTAAAGAGACATCGAGTAGGTATTAATCTAACAAAGTAATCAAGTTGGGGATTTTAAAGAAATGCAGAATGTCTAAATAAATAAAGGAGCGTCTGTGTTCATGGATCGAGGGCCTGGCTATCACCTGTGGTTTCTCCAATGGGTTTAACACAATCTTAACTAAAATACTGCCAGGTATTTTGAAAATATGAAATTACGAAGAAAAAAGAATACCCAAGATGATCTTGAAAAGGAATAGGAAAACTGAAAAACTTGTGCTTCAGCTGGATTATCTACAGAGTATATATATATATATATATATATATATATATATATATATTTCAACAAATGCCACAGAAATAATGGCATGTCAGTTTTACAAGTGCATTTTGACCCTTACCACACGCCATACACAAAAACAAATTCCAGATGAAGATTAGCCAGGAAATGTAAAGAATCTTAACGACCTTGGGGTAGGCAAAGATGTCTCAAACAGAACACAAACTGTGCTATCAGAAAGGACAAAATAAATATTTCTTCATCAGAATTAAGAATTTCTGTTCATGAAATTCACAATTTAAGAAGTGAAAATGCAAACCACGAGTTGGGTAAAATTTGGCAAGACATCTGTCTGCCTTTCATGCGTCTATCAAGGGCCCTGGGCTCAGAAGAGATGGAGAATTTCTACATACCTGTAAGAAAACTTAAAAAGAACTTTGGAAAAGCCAAAACTTGCAAAGGTACTTCATAGAAGAGCCTATCCAAGTAGCCAGGAAGCATATGAGAATGTTAGCAGGGAAATGCAAATAAAACTGAGAAGAATAGCAGCAGATATTTCCCAAAAGGGCTACAATTATAAATAATAGGAAGAGAAAGAGGGAAAGAAATAAAAAATACACACTGAAATAAGAAAAAGGAAGGGAGGGAGGGGACAAAAGTGGCCACTGTGAATGTTGGGGGACATGAAGGACACCTGGAGCTCTCGTACCAAGTTGACACTGTTCTCTAAAACCTAACGCATGCACGTTCTTCAGTTCGGCAGCTCACTCTGCATTCATTCACCTGAAATGCACGTAAATGTGCACCAGAGACTCGCGCAGATATGCACAGCGGTGCTAGTTATCTAAGTTTCCATTATTTCTCGTGGGGAAATCTCTTTGATATACAAGGGCTTTGGATTACAAGCAAGCTTCCAGAACGAATTATGCTCACAAACCAAGGCTTTACCTAGTATTTTTGTACATGTTTGTAGTATATAATGATCACGTTTCTCATGGGGACTTGGTACATATACACAACACATCACAAGTCCCCCCTTCTTGATCTCATTTCCATCCCCTCTTCTCCCCCTTCCCTTCATCTCTTGATCCCCTTCCTGTCACAGCTAGTGACCATGGCACGGAGAAAAGGATGAAGGATTACTCGGAGTCAGTGTCCCATCCGTACTCCAAGAGGATGGGCTGCCATTGCCTGAGACCCCTTGGCGTGATTGTCTGATAAGGACAGCTCCAAACTGAAGCCTCTGTGGCCTTTTATTCATAGAACCGGGAAGTAAAGATCAAAGAAGAAGGGTGTCTGGTCAAGAAGGCACGTAGGGGGCAGGGGAAGGACGGGACGGTCAGGGTGATCTGTTGAATGACCGACCTCAGGACCAACCCAATGACAAATCAGAGTGTTAAACCAGAGCACCCGCTCCTCAAGGCAGGGCGTTTGACCTACCTGGACTTGTGGCCCTGTCGGCTCTCTTTTGCTCTCTAACCGTGCATTCCAGGAGGCTCCAAAGTCCCTTGCCTCTGCGTGTCCATCTCGTGCACACCACTGGCCAAGCCCCCATACTTTCCTATTTGCAAAAGATCCATCTCTCTGTTTCCTATTATCTTTTAGTTTGCTCTTTAATTTACTTATAATTTGGGGTTTTCCTATGAGAGAAATCACATGATATTTAAGCTCGTGTGTCTGATTTATTTCACTTAATATTATGGTTTCAAAGTGCATCCATTTTCCAACAAATGACTCAGGTTTATCCTTCTTTATGACAGAGTAGTACTTCACTGTGTGTAAATACCGCATTTTCTTTATCCATTCATCTGGGTTTTGTTGTGTTTTTTTTGTGGGTACTGGAGGTCGACCTTGGGACCTTGCGTGCCAGCAGGCACCCGTGCCACTGAGCGATATCACCGGCCACTTTTTCATATGTGGGTTCTGGGAATCAAACTCAGGACCTCACGCTTGCCGGGCAGGTGCTTACGCCACTGAGCCATCTCACCGGCCCTCCATTCATCTGTTGATGGACACATAGCCACTTCCAAGAGTTAGCTATTGTGAGCGAATTGGCAGGACCCATTTAAAAAGTAGGAATGTGTCATCTCCCAGCTGTAGAGCCTGGAAATCAGAATGAGGACATGGTTGGTCAGTTCAGCCTGTGGTTTGCTGGCCACCCATGGGGTTCTTCTGTTCTGCTGCCCCCCAAACCTGCCCTCTGTGCACGTGACACCCTCTCTGTGTGCTTCTGTGTCCACATCTCCTCCTTAAAGTTCCCCACTAATGAGCTCAGGACCCCTCATCTCCACTGCAAAGACCCTGCTTCTAAATATGGGCAGGAATTAGACTCTGGGATCATGGCTTCCATGGGTGTTTCAATTCATTGCACAGTATGCACAATCGGTGTCCTCACACACCATGCACGCACACACACACCCATGCACACGCATACCCACATGCACACGCACACACCCATGCACACACACGCAATACACACGTGCACACCCCCATGCACACACACACCCATGCGCACACACCCAGGCACACACACTCATGCAATACACACACCCATGTGTGCACACATACCCACGCACATACACCCATGAAATACACACACTCATGCACACACACACACATGTACACACATACCCATGCACTACACACACCCATGCACACACACACCCATGCATGCACACACACCCATGCTTGCACACACACCCATGCATGCACACACCCATGCATGCACACACACACACATGCACACACATACCCATGCACTACACACACCCACGCACACACACACCCATGCATGCACACACCCATGCACACACACACAGAGGACCATAGCAATATTCATGATCCTTTAATAAAAAAAACCTGCCTCTGGATCCAAATTTGCTCTTGAAAAATACAATTTCATTCCAACACTTAGAGGGCTGAACTTTTATAGTTCAGAACAAAGTACACAGACACTCTGTGTTTAACACATAACACGGGACTATAACATGCAGTCCTAATTTCTCTTGAGATGTGGGACTAACATGGTGACGGTGTGGTCCAGCACCATTTCTGAGTGGTAATTATCGGACCTTCGTGAAAAACCACTCCGGGGAAGAAATGGCGTCACCAGGAGACACGACGATTAACACCAGTTGCCCTGGGATTCAGTTATATGGTGGGGTGTGGGGTGGGCTCTAAATCCAGGTGATGCTGTTAGAACCATGCTGTGAAAGAGAGGCAGGCACAGGTGACCGGACTCGTGTCTGCAGGCCACCCGTACTCAGGGCATCGGACTTCAGAGCTGGGCTCCTGCTGGCCACACAGCGGCCAGGCTGACCCCGCCCCCACCACGGTCATCGGGGGAGGTGCTGAGCAGAGCCGCGCCTGTCACCGTGAGTATGAGCAGGGTTCTCTGACAGGTCCCACCCTGGCCTCCCTCGCTTGCCTGGTGCTTGGCAGAGAGAAGCGCTCTGCAGCACGTTCCTCGGCGCTTGGGCCGCCTGAGGCCCCAGCTGAGCAGCGCTGAGAGGTTAAGACGCAGCACCTGCCTCCCGGGAGGGCTTCGGGCCAGGTCCTGGCGCCGCTGATCTCCACGCTGGGCACGTGGCAGCTGACAGAGACCCCGTGTGAGTGCGTTCATTTTCAGTTATCGTCGCCGCAAGATCACACGGCTCATAAAATTCTGACAGAGAGCTGGGCCTCACTCAGGTCACCAGAAGTTCAAGTCGTCTCCCATGGCCTTGAAGCAGTAAAACCCAGGAGGCCACTGCGGGTGCCAGCCCTGCGAAGCCACACACGGAGACCAGATGCAGCTGCTGTCCCGCCCGCTGCGAGGCCGCCTGGCCCAGCTGCAGGCGAGTGGCTGTGAGACACAGGTGGGGAGCTGCGGCTGCCATCATCATTTTTTTCTCTTTTATTTGTTTTGTGTGAACCTGGGTCCTTCACATGGAGCTAGATTTCCAGCCATTTTTACATTTTTTTTTTTTTTTTTTTTTTTTTGACAGGATCTTGCTAAGTTGTTCAGGCTGGGCTTGAACTTGTGATTCTCCTGCCTCAGCCTCCTAGAATGCAGGGATGACAGGCATAAGCCACCACCATCATCATTTCTGATGATGAAAAATCCCAGCCTGTGCTAGCCAAGGGTTAACACAGCCACAGGTCCCTGTGAGCTCAGGGTCCCCCATTGTCACTGAGGCTCATGGCAGAAAGGCTCAGTCACCACGTTGCTGCAGAAACTCCAGTCACTTTGTGATCCTCCATTCATCCCCAAGGCAGACCCCAAAACCTCTCTCAGATGGCAAGAAAAAGGCCATGGTCCTGGGACCACAGGGAGAGTCGCCTGAAAAACGATCAGGCAGCGCCAGGAGCAAGGTGCCCTCCTCAGACAGCCCATGGGGTGAGGTCAGCCCCTTGAGCAGGCACCCAGCTCCAGAGTGGCACTGCACCTTTCTGGTGAGCACACCTGTGACAGGCGGAGGACAGAGCATGGTCCCCACTGCGGGTGCCAGCACATCACTAGGCAATGAGCGGAGCCCAAGAGTCAGACAAAGGCAGAGACCGGACTACCACCAAGCCAGCAGCTACTCTGCTGGGTGGGAGGTGCAGTAGGGACCATCCATGGGGGACCCTCACCCCGGGCAGCCCTCACCCCCTGCCCAGAGCCTTCCAGGAGTGGAGGTCACCCTGGGAATCCAGGCGGGCTGGGGACAAGCTGGGGGTGTGGGCAACGGGAGCCCCTGGAGCGAGGACCGTGATTCTGTCCTCCCTGACAGATGGACGACCAGCAGTTCCATGATTATAACACTGTGGTTATTAGACTGTGTGCTCATTTCACAGTCACTGTTTAAATGATCAAATGACACCAACTGTGTGACACTGAATAGTCCATGGCATCCCTGGAGCATCTTGAAGACCTCTGTCCCTGTGACTGTCCATGAGCTGCTGAGGAGCAGGTGAGGGAGTGGCCCTGAGCGCTGTCCCTTTTTCCCACCCCTGCTGGCCGAGGTGGCCTCGAATTGCCCACAGTGCTGGGTCCTGTCACTGAGCCAGTTCCTGTCACCATCTGTGTGGCCGGGGCTGTGTGTGTGTGTGTGTGTGTGTGTGTGTGTGTCTGGCTGGCTGGCTGGCTGACAGCCCACAGCCATCTAGGGGTTCAAGACCAGGACCTTTTTTTCTGAGGTGTGATCAAATATACAGTGAATGTTGCTGCCAAGTGCCAGCCAGCAGAAAGGCAGCTCATAAAAACACGACGCTGCGTCCTCATCCACCGTATTCACCAGATCTGGCGCCGTGCAACTTCTGGCTCTTCCAAAGTCAAAATGACCACGAAAGGTCAACGTTTTGAATGGATTTAGGACATCAAAGCATCCAGGACTGCGCGACTACAGGAAAGAAGAGTCCAGAGCTGCTGCAGAAAGTGGGATAAATGTGTTTGGAGAGTGGGGTATGATTTTTGAGGGGAATTCACAGTAATGTGTCTTTTCTGTAATAATTTTTAAAAATGTAAATATTCACCATAGTTTTCAATCATTTTATATATATATATATATATATGATTGGAAAGTATTTATATATGTATGTACCCCCTGTATGTATATATACAAATATATATGTGTATATATACATATATGTATATATACACATATATATGTATATATGATGAGAGAGAGGTCGCCATTTTAAAAAGCCACAGCTCAAATTCAAAGGCATCTGAGCTCAAGATCTCTTGCAAAAAGTAGACAATGTTGGTCATCACACCTGGTCACCTGTGCAACCTCTGCCTCCAACACCCGAAGAGGATTCAAAGCTACGACCTTTTCTTCTGCAGGCCCACAGTGCAGAGGAGAAAGTAAGGAAACAAGCCAGACCTGGTGGTGCACACCTGTAACCCAGCACTCTGGGAGGCTGAGGCAGGAGCAATGCAGGTTCAAGCCTACCCTGAGGGGCAACTTAGAGACTTAGCAAGACCCTGTCTCAGGGTTAAAAATAAAAAGAACTGAGTATGTGGCTCCATGCAAAGACTCAGGGTTGAATCCTCTGAAGAAAGAGAGAAAGAAAAGAGAAAGGAAGGAAGGAAGGAAGAAGAAGAAAAAGAAAGAATAAATGAAAGAAAGAAAGAAAGAGATAGAAAGAAAGAAAGAAAGAAAGAAAGAAAGAAAGAAAGAAAGAAAGAAAGAAAGAAAGAAAGAAAGAAAGAAAGAAAAAGAGGGAGGGAGGGAGGGAGGGAGGGAGGGAGGGAGGAAGGAAGGAAGGAAGGAAGGAAGGAAGGAAGGAAGGAAGCGAGCGCGAGAGAAGGAGCTCGCCGGCCGCTCTCGCTGGCCAGTACATGAAGAGTGGACAGAGTGGACACAGCCGAGCTCTGTGCGCTGTCCACCTGTGGACTACGGCCCCCGCGGTCGTGCTCCAGCTGGCCGCATGCGGGGCGCCCACCTGTGTTCTGAGAGAGCCGTGGTCGGCCTCTCACCTGCCCAGGTGGTTCAGAACCCGGAGTGAGCACCGTCCACCTCGGCCGAAACCCAGTAGGGCAGCTCGTCACCTCTCCGCCTCCTCGTTGTCCCCAGAGGCCAGCCACACGCCGGTCTGCTCAGCCTCGGGAGTGGCCACAGGACCAGCGCTGACGCCCCTGGATGTCCAGGGGTGGAGCAGGGAGGAGCGGAGGCCGGGGCTTCGCTGCTTTGGGGGAGGTGGGGGCGTGCAGGCCTGGGGACAACGCTGTCCTCGCTCTCCAGTCTCTGGAATGGACCCTGCTAGTGTTTCTTTGCAGCCAGCCTGGGGAGTCACTTCCGGGCAGTGAAAGGTGAGAAGGGGGAGAAACCCAACCTCACCCATTGAGGGCTCTCAGTCAGTGTAACCGAATCCTCTCGTGGAATCACCCACATCCTTTCAGGGGCGCGGGAGGAGGGAGGGAGCCCCGGCAGTGGGCACCCAGAAAACACCACATTTCCCCCAGTGGAGGCAGAGCAGGCACAGGCAGCCGACCAGAGGGTCTCCGGGAATTCACAGCGGCACCTTGAAAGGCAGTGGAGAAGCGGCCACTCCAAGGCTGCAGCTCCAGGCCTGTTGCACACTCTCCGTGCCGCACCCCTGGCACTGCTTCCTGTTGGTGCCCCTCTGTTGCCACGTGGAGCTTTGAGATTCCCGCACCCCAGGACCACCTTGGAGCCAGGCTGCCCACCAGGAGGGATGCGGGGTGTACACAGGCTCCAGGGCGTGGCTGGGCCTCCCTGGCCGCACGGCCTGCGCCCACCTGACTGGAGCCTTGTGGGGGAGAAGTGAGTGTGTGGAGGGGGTGCGGAGTCCTTGCTTGTCACTGCAGGTCCCATTGCATTCTCAAGGGCTGGACTGGTCTCCGTGACGCTCGGGCCACTCACAGTGGCCAAGACGTGGCCAAGCACCGTGTGGGCGCTGCTCATCCTGGGACCTGAGATTCGTCGTTCACCACCCGCCCTGCTGTCCATGGTCCAGGAGAGACAGCATGCAGATGTCCAGGGCAGGGACCCAGGGTGGCGGGGCCGGGGACTGGACCCAGGGCCTACGCGCTGAGGTACAGCCCTGGGTTTAACCGCCTTCCAAGTACACATGCTGCTTGGTCCCCAGATGACTGTGGGAGCTTCTGGCCCACGGTGAGTCGCCTCTTCTTGTCAGTCTTGCAGGCCCCGGTGCAGGGTTTGGGTTGTTTCACTCTGTTCCAGGGAAGAAGGCTCGGATGCTGACCATGGACACAGTGGCCCCTCCCAGGCTCTCCTGGGTGCCCCGGTGCAGCCCCTAACCAGCCTGCCCATCCCTGGTCTCTTCCTGTCCCTCCCACATTGCCATCCACTCAGAGACTGGCTTCAGCACACATCCTGTTTCCCACGCTGGGCGGAGCAGAGCCCTGCTGTGAAGACAGCGTGAGTGGACCACGGTGGCCGGGAGGGCTCAGGCCCTTGGTCATCCTTGTACACAGACAGCACTGCGCAGGACTTCACAGCTGCATCCCACCCTCGGCCTCTCCTATTACAGCCTCACCCTGCAGAAGCCGGGTGTGTGGGGTGCACACCTGTAACCCCAGCACTCAGGGAGGCTGAGGCAGGAGGAGCCCAAGTTCAAGCTCAACCTGGGCAACTTAGCAATTTAATGAGACTTCATCTCGATATTTAAAAAATAAAATAGGCTGGAGCTGTAGCTCAGTGCGAAGGCCCTGGGTTTAGGCTCCAGTCCTAAAAACAAACCCTCACCCAGCAGCACAGGACAGATGAACACAGAGCCAACTCTGCCTGTTACTACATGGGCGGAAAGGGTAGTGGGTCACTGACTTCACATAAATCCTGCTGGGTTTCGGGGCCACAGGCTTCGGGAGCCAAGGGGCACAGGAGGAGGGCTTGTGGCAGCGGGGCGTGGAGACAACCTGGTCAGAATGCAGTTGCTCAGCTGCTCCTCTTTCCTAAGAATGCGAGGGAACTCAAGATGGCGGATGAGTAAGAAGCAGGCAGCGAAACTCTCTCTAAAAGTTACCATTGGAACACGGGAATATAGCGACCCGGAAAGCGCAGGAGGGGGGGAGATGCCTCCCCGAAACCCAGAGAAGTTCTCAAGCGCAATCTGGGACCCCCGGCATCAGTGACGGGTGACTTCCAACAAAGAAGAAGGAAAGAAGGAGCAGACCGCACACGCGCACCTTCTAATATCCCGGGAGTTGGAGCGCCGGCGGAGGCTCAATTCTACGGACCCACGGTGGCAGCTGGCGCCCAGGGAGCCCCCACGGAGGATCCTGAGACAGCGGCGGGGCAGGGGAGCGGCGGAGAACGGCGCTGACCGGCGGTGAGTGTCTCTCAGCCACAGCTGCCCCGCGCCAGAGAGCGACCGGCCGGGCGCCATTGTGGGGGGTGTGGCGAAACTCAGAGCGGCTCGGAAACTGCTCTGGGAACTTGTGCTCCGGACAGGGCAGCACGGGGCCTCTCAGGCCCACGAAAGTGTGTTGAGGTCAGCAGGCGAACGAGACTGGACTCTCAGCCACACCTGTCCCGTGCCAGAGAGCGACTGGCCCGGCGCCATTGTGGGGGGTGGGGCGAAAAACCAGAGCGGCGGGAACCAGTGCAGGGAACCCACGCTCCGGACAGCACGCTGAGCCTCTCAGGCCCAGGGATCGTGAAAGGGCGCTGAGAGCGGAGGCGAGCTAGACTGGTCTCTGCCTGAAAGTACGCGCCTCTGCTCACCGCCCGCCAGAGGGCGCTCCTGGCTTACTGGGACGGACCTGCACAGAACAGGACTCTGTCACCACAGGGTACCTGCCTACAGCAGAGTCAACACCTGGAACTGATTCTTTTTATTTTTTTATTTTTATTTTTATTTTTATTTTTTATTATTATTTTTTTTTCTCACTGATTCGTTTTTTGTTCTGGCGAAGGGTTTTTTTGTTTTTGTTTTGTTTGGTTTGGTTTTTTGGTGGGGTTTTATTTTTGATCTGTCTGTTTTATTGTTTTTATCTTCGTTTTTGTTTCTGTATGTGTATTTGCTCTTTCCTTCATTATTCTCTGGCTTTTATATGAGTGTAAACAGCGCCTCTAACTTCTTTGTGATTGTGGTTGTGATCTGTTCTTCCTTTTATCCCTTCCTTCTCTTTCTACCACCTGTCCTCTGCACTAGTGTCCCAATTTTAGTGGGATCCCTCTTGGTCCTCTAACCTTACATCTAATTCCTTCCTCTTCTCCCAATACTCTATTTCCTCCTTAACTCATTTTAAATTTAAACTCCTCAGGGGAAAAATTGACATACACAGGACTTGTATACTGCATATAATTTTTCTGGTGTGTTTTACATTTTGTTATATAACCGCAACTCTATACAGCTAAAAGTGGTAAATAACTGGTTAGCTCAGTCTGTCATTTTCTAGGCTCTGTTTGATGCTTTAGTTAACATTATAGCCAAATGTGAAATAATTGTTCTAAACATCTTTCCTTCCTGATATTTCATGATTGAGATTGACTAAGGGACACAGAAAATACAGTGGCACACTACCAAAGAATCAAGGACTGGGCCAAACAGGTAGCAACTTCGCACACCCAACGAATTGAAGAGGTAGGATCTGGCAGAAAGCTCAAAACCTAAAAGCAAGCTCCACTTGGAAGATACTGCAGAGAAGTAGTCATCTTCTAAAGATCTTAAACACTAGCAATAAAGTAACCTACTATAGGTAATTTGCAAACATCACCCCAGGAATTAAAGAAAGAAAAAATGAGACGACACTTAAACAAGATGCAACCCCACACATCCAATTCACCAAAGGCAAACCTAGGGAGCAACGAGGTGGGACAATCCGAAAGCCACCCACCTGGCCTATCTGAAGTGGTAACAACAAAGCAACTGAATGAGGTTCTGGAAAAAATTAAAACAGAAATAATCTCACAGATAACTGCAGAGATAATGTCTACAATGAAGACCATGCTTAAGGACACTATAGCTGATACAGACAAAAAAATAGATGAACTTAAGAAAACTATAGAAACCATGAATGCTCAGCATAGGAAAGAAATGGAATCCATAAGGCAGATTCAAGCAGATACCCAAGAGATAAAAAATTCCATTGAAAGTATTTGTAGCAGAATAAGCCAATGCGAGGACAGGATCTCAGATATAGAAGACAGGCTTGCAATTAGTGATCATGAAATGGAAAAATTCTTAAAAATAGCAAGGGACCATGAAAAATCAATTCAGCAGCTGCTAGATGACTCAAAGATAAATAACTTAAGAATAATTGGAATAAATGAAAAAGCAGGAGATAGCATCAACGACATTAAAACCTTGTTCAAAGACATAATCAGGGAGAACTTTCCTGGAAGAGAAAAGGAATTTGACACCCCTATAAGTGAAGCTTTTAGAACACCAACTAGACATGATCAAAAAAAAACTTCAGCCAGACATATTATAATCAAGATCCCAGAAATTCAACAGAAGGGCAGAATCTTAAAAGCTGTTAGGGAGAAGAGACAAATCACTTATGAAGGAAAACCCATCAGAATCACAGCTGACTTTTCAGCACAAACCCTCAATTCAAGAAGAGCTTGGAAAGATGTATTGCAAGCTCTAAAGGAAAATAATTTTCAGCCCAGATTGATGTACCCTGCAAAACTATCTTTCAAAATTGATGGAGAAATAAAATACTTTCATGACAAAGAACATCTGAGAAAATTTATGACCACCAAACCAGCACTCCAAAACGTTCTGAAGGACATTCTAGAAAGAGATAGGAACCCCAACAGAAGGAATCCACCAGGCAGGGCAAATAATTAAATAGCCAGAAAGCAGAAAAACAAAGAGTGGGAACCAACAACAGGAAAATATCATGACAAGTCAATACATATCAGTTTTAACCATCAATGTTAACGGTCTCAATTCACCAATCAAAAGGCACAGACTGGCGAAATGGATCAAGAAGCAATATCCAACAATATGCTGTATACAAGAAACACATTTAATTCAGAAAGAAATTCATAGACTGAAAGTCAAAGGATGGAAAACAATACTCCATGCCACAGGAACCCAGAAAAAAGCAGGGGTAGCTATTCTTTTTGCAGACAAAGTGAACTTCAAGCCAAGAAGGATTCAGAGAGATAAAGACGGTCATTACATCCTTGTAAAGGGAACAATCCAAGAGGAAGAGATAACGATCATAAATATATATGCGTCAAATACCAATGCACCTAGCTATATAAAACAAGTACTAAAGGACATGAAAAATCAAATAAGCACTAATACAATTATATTGGGAGATCTCAATACTCCACTGTCACAAAAAGATAGATCAACTGGACAGAAAATCAATAATGAAATAGTAGAACTGAACCAAACTTTTGAACAAATGGACTTAGTAGATGTCTACAGAGTGTTCCATCCCACAACATCAGAATACACATTTTTCTCAGCTGCACATGGGACGTTCTCCAAAATAGACCACATACTAGCTCATAAAACCTGTTTAAGTAAATGCAAAGGAATTGAAATTATCCCATGCATATTATCAGACCATAGTGCAATGAAATTGGAAATCAATGGCAAAAGATCCCACAAAAACTCCCTAAACACATGGAAATTAAACAGCATCCTCCTGAACAACCAATGGGTCACAGATGAAATTAAAGAAGAAATTAGTCACTTTCTACAACTGAATGATAATGACAATACAACATACCGGAACTTATGGGATACAATGAAAGCAGTCCTAAGAGGGAAATTTATAGCATTAAATACTTATATCAGGAAAATAGAGCAAGCGCAAATAAACAACTTAAGGGTGAACCTCGAGCTTCTAGAAAAAGAAGAGCAGGTTAAGCCAAAAGCCCGTACAAGGGAGGAAATTATAAAGATCAGAGCAGAAATTAACGTATTGGAGAATAAAAAAACAATACAAAGAATCAATGAAGCAAAAAGTTGGTTCTTTGAAAGAATAAATAAGATTGACAAACCCTTATCCAACCTTATTAAAAAAAGAAAAGACTCAAATCCATGCAATTGAAAATGAAAAGGGTGATATCACGACGGACCCTGCAGAAATCCAGAAGATCATCTATACCTATTTTGAAAATTTATATTCTACTAAGATGGAAAATGCAGAAGAAATGGACAGATTCCTAGATTCGTATGAATTACCAAAGCTAAATCAAGAAGATTTAAAAATCCTAAATAAACCAATATCAACCAATGAAATTGAAGATGTAATTAAAAACCTCCCAACAAAGAAAAGTCCAGGCCCTGATGGATTCACTGCCGAATTCTACAAGAAATTTAGAGAAGACCTAACGCCCCTACTTCTCAAACTTTTCAATGAAATTGAAAGGGAAGCAATACTCCCAAATTCATTCCTGGAAGCAAGCATTACCCTGATACCAAAACCAGAGAAGGACCCAACTAAGAAAGAGAACTACAGGCCAATCTCCCTAATGAACATAGATGCAAAAATCCTTAATAAGATACTGGCAAACAGAATCCAACAAATCATCAAGAAGATTATACACCATGACCAAGTTGGATTCATCCCTGGGATGCAGGGATGGTTCAACATACGTAAATCAATAAATGTAATACAGCATATTAACAGAACCAAAGACAAAAATCACATGATCATCTCAATAGATGCAGAAAAAGCTTTTGACAAAGTCCAGCACCTTTTCATGATAAAAACCCTACAGAAAATTGGAATAGAGGGTCTTTATCTCAATCTGGTAAAAGCTATCTATGACAAACCAACAGCCAATATTATACTAAATGGCCAAAAACTGAAAGCCTTCCCTCTAAAATCAGGAACAAGACAAGGATGTCCACTGTCCCCACTCTTATTCAACATAGTTCTGGAAACTTTAGCCAGAGCAATTAGACAAGAGAAAGAAATAAAAGGAATAATGATTGGAAAGGAAGAAGTTAAATTATCATTATTTGCAGATGACATGATACTCTACACAGAAGATCCCAAAAACTCCACTAAAAAACTGCTAGATTTAATAAGCAAATTCAGTAGTGTAGCTGGATACAAAGTCAATACTCAAAAGTCAATAGCCTTCCTGTACACAAATAACAAACTTACTGAAAGAGAAATTAGGGAAACAATACCTTTCACAATAACATCCAAAAAAAATGAAATACCTAGGAATCAACCTCACGAAGGATGTAAAAGACCTCTATACTGAAAACTACAGTACTATGAAAAAGGAGATTGAAGAGGATATCAGAAAATGGAAAGATATCCCTTGCTCCTGGATAGGAAGAACCAATATAGTGAAAATGGCCATACTTCCAAAATTGTTATACAGATTTAATGCAATTCCAATCAAAATTCCAACAGCATATCTCACAGAATTAGAGAAAACAATCCTAAAATTCATTTGGAATCAGAAGAGACCTAGAATAGCAAAGGCAATTCTGGGCAACAAAGGCAAGGCAGGGGGCATCACAATCCCCGACTTGAAATTATACTATAAAGCTACTGTGATAAAAACAGTGTGGTACTGGCAAAAAAATAGACCTGAAGATCAATGGAACAGATTAGAAGATGCTGAAACAACCCCAGACATACTAAGCCACCTTATCTTTGACAAAGGTGCCAAACACATTCGCTGGAAGAAAGATAGCCTCTTTAATAAATGGTGCTGGAAAAACTGGCTCTACACATGCCGAAGATTAAAACTAGATCCATATCTTTCACCATGCACTAAACTAAATTCAAAATGGATCAGAGATCTAAATATTAAAACAGAAACATTAAATCTGCTGGAAGGTAGGATAGGTAAAACCCTTGGAGACATTGGTGTAGGCAAAGACTTTATGAATAAAAACTCAACCGCACGGGAACTATCCCAAAGAATCAATAACTGGGATCTCATCTTATTAAAAAGCTTTTGCACAGCAAGAGAAACCATCAACAGAGTGAAGAGACAACCCACAATGTGGGAAAAAATGTTTGCCAGCTGTTCCTCAGACAAAGGATTACTATCGAGAACATATAAAGAACTCAAAAAAATCAGACCTCCCAAATTTAAAGACCCACTCCAAAAATGGGCATCTGAGATGAATACACATTTCTCAGATGAAGAAATACTAATGGCAAATAAATATACAAAAAAATGTGCAACATCACTAGTCATTCGAGAGATGCAAATTAAAACAACACTGAGATACCATCTCACCCCAGAAAGAATGGCTACTATTAAGAAATCAACTAATAACAAATGCTGGAGGGGCTGTGGGGAAAAAGGAACCCTTCTCCACTGTTGGTGGGAGTGTCGACTGGTACAGCCACTGTGGAAGTCAGTGTGGAGATTCTTCAGAAAACTAGGGTTGGAGGTCCCATTTGACCCAGCTATTCCCCTTCTGGGCATCTTCCCAGAAGAATTAAAAACATCGTACCACAGCGATATATGTGCACCCATGTTTATAGCAGCACAATTTGTAATAGCCAGATCTTGGAAACAACGCAAATGCCCATCAACTGAGGAATGGATAAGAAAGATGTGGTATTTTTATACAATGGAGTACTATTCAGCCATAAAGAAGGATAAACTGGAGACTTTTATAGGTAAATGGATGCAACTCGAGAAAATACTCATAAGTGAAATAAACCAGAAGCACATGTGTAAGCATCGTATTATTTCTCTAGTATGAGAAACTGAAAGAGTAAATAAGATCCAAAATGTACAATAGATATGGTGAATCAAAAAGAAACTGGTCAAAAGGAAAGAGAGACTGGAATAGGGAAAAGAAAGAAGGGAAAGGGAAAAAAATTGTATATATATATATATATATATATATATATAAGATGGTTAAGATAGATACACTACCATTTTTACTTAGTTCTTTGAAGAGTAAGGTTTGTGCCAATAATGTTTGGACAATTGAATGCTAATGTCTGGTGTCCTGAATAACTAACTTAAAGATAGTAATACGTAATGTATTAACCATTGTTACCCTCCTATTATGTTGTTTTGAAAATTTGTTCTTCTTTTGATTTGTTTTGTTTTTTTTCTTCTCTTTAAAAAAAAAAAAAAAAAAAAAAAAGAATGCGACCCCTCTGTGTCCCCTGCCACTGTCCAGACAACGTCGAATATTACATAATTCCCAGTGGCTGGATATTTTCCTGTTCACTGCGGAGTTAGTGGACAAAGGTCACCAATAAAGTAATCTTTTTCACTGCTATGAAAAGCATTCCAGAAATCCAAGAAACTTAAGGGCCAAACACACCCTTACTTTTGCAGATTTGTGGATAAAGCTGCGCAGGCCAGGGTCCCGCGGCTGGGTTTGGAGAGGTGTCAAAGAGTCGGCGATCGTCTCTTCCCAGGGACTGAAGGCTGCGGTCCGCGCACGGCCTCCGCCCTGTCTGGAGCCTGCGGATCAGGACCAGCAGGACCAGGACGGGCTGCCCGGGGAGAGGGACGCCTGGCGCAGGCTCCGGGCTTTCACGGCAATGTCTCTGTGATGCGTCTAATAGACACCTGGTGCTTCGACTAAAAAGAGCATCAAGGAAGAGGAAAGAAAGGAACACAGAGATAGAGAAGGAAGGGATGGGAAGAGAAGGGAGGAGAGAAAGAGGAGGGTGGGCCAAGGAAGCCGGCTGTCCCCTCCCACTCAGGTTGCTTCCTCTGGGGATGCCCACGTACACAAGCAACTGGATTTCCACTCAGGACGCTCACTGTGGAGGCCGCTCGCACGCTGGCTGGCAGGCTGCCGTGGTGCCGGCCCTGCTTCTGGGGTCCAGGCTGCTCTCTCGGGTGTGTCCAGGCCCCTCTCTGCTGCGGGCAGGATGGACAGAGAGCCGGCAGGTCCACAGTGCATTCCTGTGGCTGCTGCCACTGTTTATGTCACCTGCACGGTGAAAGCGACTTTCCGTGAGATGTAAGGGATGCGCACCAGGCTGACCGCTTGCTCCATGGACGCCCTTTGGTCTGCTGGGTTTGACCTATGACCGTCCTTCTCACGACTGCCTCACCACCTGTTCTGGGGAGCCCGTCACTCCTTCTGAGTGGGGCTTTTGTCACCACAGAAGCAGCGACACTCGTGCAGCCCGTAGAGATGTCACAGAGACACCCTTGCTCACGGGCTGACCACGCGGGGCCTTGGGACCGCAGTAGGGCGCTGGCGGTGCCCATCGTGTGCCTCCTCCTGGGACCACAGGCTCCGAGGGACGTGGTTCTGCGGCAGGGAAATCAAGGAAAGGGAGCTCTGCGGTGGAAGAGAGCGCCCTGTGCTGCTCTTCCGGACATGCCCCGGGGTATAGAGTGCACGAGGGACAGAGCCATGTTTTCCGGAGCACGTGGGCAAACTTACTTCCCCCAGGACGGCAAGCCCAGGGCGCGCCGGAAGGACTCGTGTCCCAGCTGCCTCCATGTCACGAAGTACGTCTGACTGCACGCCTAGAAACGTCACCAAGGGATTATTTAAGAAGAAATACAAATACCCTGCCTGCAAAACTAAGGAAGATTTAATTTCAGGAGTTTAATTTCACTTTTAAAAAAGACTGGGCACCCCAGGGGTACAAGTGTCTTCCGCTCCAGGGATGCTCTGCGTGTGCTCAGAGCTGAGGCTTTCTTCGGTCAAGCTTTTTTCAAAATTACTTTGATTTGGGTTAGAAATCAGTTTGGAATCGTAGTCTGTAGCTTTTACTGGAAGCATCAGAAGCTAAGACAAGATGCCTGTGTACACAGGGGACTTTACAGAATACCCTCTTCCATGTATGTCCTGGGGTACAGGAAGGAGCCCCCAGCAAGGCCCTGGACCTGCCACCAACCAGAGTCCCTCAGGGATTCCTCAGTGGGGACCCATGACCAGTAATCGTCCCACAACTCCTTTGCCCAAGGAAGTGACAGTGTGTTAGAAGCAGGAAGAGATTTGCTCAAAAACCACACAGAAAATAAAGTTGTAGAATAAAATCTATAGCCCAGATATGTGACCTCCTGGTGTGCTTTACCATGTACAATTGCTAAGGGGTGGCTTACAAGGTGTGATCGAAAACTACAGTGAATGCTGAATTTTTAAAAAAATTTATTACAGTAAGACACACATTGCTATTAATGCCCCTCAAAATCCTCCCCTTCCCTTCAAACACACTCATCCCAACGTCCTTGCCATTTCCTGCAGCAGCTCTGGAGTCCTCTTTCCTGTGTGTCTGGTTGTGCTGTCCTGGCTGCCTCAATGTCCTGAATGGATTCAAAATGTGTCACTTTCATGGTCATTTTGACTTTGGGGAGGGTCAGAAGTCACATGGTGCTAGATCTGGTGACTAAGGCGGATGAGGACACAGCGTCATGTTTTTACGAGCTGCCTTTCCGTAGGATGGTGCTCAGCAGCAGCAATCACTGTATTTTTTATCACACCTCTCTAGGACACTCAGGAAAGAGGACTCCAGAGCTGCTGCAGAAAGTGGAAAGAACAAAAGGATAAGTGTACTCAAAGTGAGGGGAGGGATTCATGGCAGGGTGTCTTTTACTATGATAAATTTATATTTAAGCATTCCCCATATATTATGATCACACATATTTGAAATCCAGGATTTACTTCCTTTGGGTAAAGAATGACACACCCTTTGCTATCCTTTGCCTGTGCAATAAAGAGCCAAGGACTAAGGCCTGCAGAGGGGCCTCCGGGCATCCTCGTCCTCACCGAGAGTCCCTTCGGTCCACTCTGAGGTCCTCTCTGACCTAAGCTCCACAAGCTCAGGCCGTGGGTCTCCCGCCCAGAGAGCTGCGCACCTCACTGTCGGGTCACCAAGAGTTCCTGGTGCTTTTTCTCCGCATCAGAGCCACGGGTGAGGTGGGCAGCAGGGTGTGGAGGACACATGGAGACAGTGTTCAACACTAAAGCCAGCCAACACCATGGTGTGTCAGGGAGACAGTGTGGACGGCTGTCCTGTGAGCAGCCCTGGAAGCTGAGGGGCATTGGGGTCTGTGCGGAGGACCAGGCGGGGAGCCCCCTCCACAGGCCTGGGGCCCAAGCAGTCTGAAACAGCAGCCACAGGGGACAGAAGGTGTGGGTCATATGCACGCCCAGACTGTCAGACTGTCCGGAGTGGCATCTGGGGATAGTGGGGGCTGCCTGGCCCTCTGTGGGGCTGGGCGGAGCCCTGGAGCTCAGCCACAGGTGTAAGTCAAGAGGTACGTTTATATCTGGATGTTCCCCAAAGCCTCACGTGCTCACAGGTGGGCCTTTTGAAGGGTGATTGGCTCATGGGACGCTATGGCTAAATGTGCTAGTAAGGAGAGGAGGTCACTGGGGTGTGACCCGGAAGAGTTTATCTGCCTTCACTCTCTGCTTCCTGTCCACCATGCTGTGGGCAGCTTCTCTTCCACAGACCTTCTGCCACTGTCTTTGTTCGTGGGAGCCAGCCAAGCACAGACTGAAATGTGAACCAAAATAAATGTCTCCTCTTTCAAGTTGTGGGTGTTGGGTGTTGTGTACCAGCACCAAGAAAGGGACAAGGGACATCAAGCGAGATCCAACAGCACCTCACACAGAGCTCAGGGTCACAGAAGGGAAAACACACCAGAGAAGGGAAGGAGGGCAAGACCAAAGACCAGCAACACAAGGGGACAGGATTCTCCACGCGCCTTGGTATCTAAGGGGCAGAGGTGAAACTACGACTTAGATTCTGAGCAGATGACTCTCACCCGTACCAGGAGAGGGCCAGCAGGGCTGCACCTGGGGCTGAGGGCAGGTGGGAGGAGGGGACTTCCGGGGTCCTCCATGGGACAGAGAGCGGCCTCCATGCCCCTAAGCTGAGATTTCACGCCGATTTAAAAACAGTTCAATTTAGAGTAAAACTTCACCACCTTTCTATTTTAAAATGCAGGTTTTCAAAAGAAGAAAAAGAATCTTTGCTTCAGTGTTTAAAGATCTGTTCTTTTCTCTACAGTCCTATCTTTGGTTAATCCAGGATTTCATCATTTCCTGCACTCCCTTCAGAGGTCAGGCTCAGAATACCACATATATTTTATTTATTTATTTATTATTATTATTATTATTGCTCAGTGTTAATCAAGCAATCAGTGATGCCAAGTGTTAGTGGATTCAACCCAAATAAAATCTGTCTGAGAACTGTAACCCGCGATCCATGCACTCAGCATCTCTCACATTGGAGGTCACGTGGAGGACCCGGCTGGGGACACAGCGGGGAGGACAAGCTGTGAGCTGCGGAGGCTGACAGGGAGCCCAGGACTCGGCACGGTTCGGTTTCAGCCCCATGGTCCCTCTCTCCTCACCCCTGCTGCTGTGGCCGGAGATGACAAGGTCTCAGCCCCACATCACATCCCAGCAAGCTCCTTCCCATCCTTGGGGCTGCAGGGCGCAGGGGACCACAGCTGGCCATGCCCAGGATGGCAGATTCCTGTCCTCAGTGGATCTGCCACGCTGGCGGCCGCACACACCTTCGGGGAGCCAAGAGCCTGAATCTGAGTGTTCGGGCCCACATTTACGCCCGATCGAGCCCTCCCTCTGTAAACCACCACTCTGGACGCTTGACTTGAATGGTGGCTCAGACGCTGTGTAGGGTTGGCATAACAGCCCGAGGAGAATTCCACACCATCACTCCAGACGAGACCTGTGCGGCCACAGAATTTGAAGAAGGGCCGGTGAGATGGCTCAGCGGCGTACGCGCCTGCCCGGCAAGCACGAGGGCCCGAGTTCGACTCCCGGAACCCACATACGAAAAAAGAGCCAGTGATATCGCTCATCGGTACAGGCGCCTGCTGGCACGCAAGGTCCTGAGGTCGACCCTCGGTACCCACAAAAAAAAGAGAATTTGAAGAAAACAGGTTGCAAACACATGACTCAGGGTCCCTAAATCTGGCTTTAAATCTGGCTCAATTTTTTTTTTTTTTTTTTTTTTGTGGGTACCGGGGGGTCGACCTCAGGACCTCGCGCGCCAACAGGCGCCCGTGCCGCTGAGCGATATCACCGGCCCCTTTTTCGTATGTGGGATCCGGGAGTCGAACTTGGGCCTTCGCGCTTGCCGGGCAGGCGCTTAAGCCGCTGAGCCATCTCACCGGCCCTCAATTTTTAAAAAGAGATGAAACAAAATAATAGAATAATTTCAAATCAATATCGCACTAGGGAGACCTACTGTTGTCTGGAGCAATGTCAAGCAGCAAATCTTTAGATATCATTTTCACTTCCGTCTGTGTGCATGCATGTGTATGTGCATGCGTGTGTGTGTGTGTGTGTGTGTGTGTGTGTGTGTGTGTGTGTGTGTGTAAGACAGCCAAAATGCAGTTCGGAGTGGCAGAGAATGTAGAGAAATACGCAGACCTACAGGTCACTGGTCAGAATGGGGGTCAAGATCAGGGTCATTCGCTTTGGCCGCAGTAGCAGAGCATGGTTGGGTTTCCCCCCTGAAAAGAAGGAGCAGACTGAATTTCGTGCTACTGATCTTAGTATTCAAACACCCAGGTAAAATAGTTAGCAGAGAATGGGACCGCCATGCCAGTGGTTTTCTTTATCATAGATGGGATAGAAACAGCTGCTTTAATGCCACAGCCGTCACCTCCTAGTGAACATGGGGTGACATCCAGCACATGCGTAAGAGACTTGCACATTTACCTTTGCTGCACATCTCCTTTGGGTCTCATGATCTAAGTAAACCCCACTCAGGAAGCAATGAACAGAGGTTAACCAGGAAGGGAGGGTAACTGGAATGGAGGTTGGCCGGGAATGGAGGTTAACCAAGATGCAGGTTGGCCGGGAATGGAGGTTAACCTTGCAGCATTTAGTTGGCCTCCTTCCCATTAGGACAGGGCTTCTCAAACGAGGGTGAGCACACTGCTCCCTGGGGATCTGGTTGAAATGCAGGATCCGCTCCGGAAGGTTGAGGCAGGACTGGAGATTCTGCGTCTCTGCCTGGTTTCCTGGCAACACTGAACCCTCACCCATGGACCACACACTGGACAGCAAAGTGGGAGAGGACTTGTGAAGTGCGTTCCATGCACACAGATCACATGGGTACCGTGCAGCAGGTACCACGTTCAGAGCATGCAACACCAAGAGACTCGAGACCCAGTTCATTGCTTTAATAGCCCAAGTTTAACCCAATGACAGAAGCCAGCAAGGAGCCAGCAGGAGCCACCGGGCTCTGGTTTGTCTTTGTGAAAGGAAGAGCCATTCCTGGTCCCCGAGCAGCTTCAGACCACATCAGCAGTGGACCAGGAACTTCCTCTGCACTGTCACATCCACGGGCCATCAGCTTATGTCCCCAGACACACCCGCCAGCTTCTGTAGTCGATAAGGACTCTCCCGAGGCCGCCAAAGCCAAGGCTGTGTCTCCTGAGTGGCTTTAAAATGTCACAGATAGGATGTGGCGGAAGCTAGAATAGCAGAGCTATTTATAGAGAGTGCCCTGGTGTTCATATTTCTAGTTTCTGTGGCTCCAAATAGAGAATCTTTCTCCTGCATACCTGGGGATCACAACACGGGGACAAGGTGACATGGCCCCCCAGGCTGGGCTCTGTGTGGGATGCCCACTTACAGATCTGGAAGCCCTTACCTCCTGGAGCTCTTCCCCCAACCCCCAGCACACCTCTGTTTCTCCTCACACAAAACATATGAAAATGTGACATTTCTTCCCATCTTCACAGAAGTGTGGCTTTGGATTTAATGCTAACAATCTATCTCCCTTTTTATATATCTATTTTTTTTAATGCAGACATTTTTAAAGCTGATTTTCTGAATGCTTTTCAGTTTCCCTGTAACCGTACAATTACGGTTGGAATTTCAATATAGTGACAGCTTCCCTGCATATATACATAATTAGGGTTGACAAATGTGCGACTAATATATCAAATATTAATGATAGGAAAACTGCAGCTAAGTAATCCCCTTGACTCAAGACACGATGAAGTTTTGTGTTTGGAAAATACACCTGCTTAAACACTACACGTGTGTCTTCTCATAGCTGCACATATTAATATTCTGCCTTTTCTAAGCAAAATAAAATCCCAGCACTGATACCATCAGCTCTGAGACACTGGCATCTAGGAGGACACAGAATTGCAGGGAAAACTGAATTCACACCCCAATTAGTTCCCCTGAAAGACGAGGGATTGCTGGTGTCATTTCCTGAGAAGTATGGGAAGAGGGTTTCTTTCAAGTTTGTTTTATAAATTCAAAATGGATTGTAAAGATCTCCAGGCTCCGCGGGAATTGAATAATTCTTGCTGATGAAATGTTAGGGTTTGCACAGGGCTTATTTGAACAGAGATTTTTTATTTTTTTGTGGGTACCAGGGGTCGACCTCAGGACCTCGCGTGCCAGCAGGCGCCCGTGCCACTGAGCGATATCACCGGCCCCTTTTTCATATGTGGGATCCGGGAGTCAAACTCGGGCCCTCGCGCTTTCCAGGCAGGTGCTTATGCCACTGAGCCATCTCACCGGCTCTGAACAGAGATTTTTAATTCCCATCTTCAAGAACTTTTAAAGAACTGACTCCTTAGTAAAAATAAGAATTTACTTTTTTTTTGTACAATTTGGCTTTGGTTGAGATGAGAGGACTCTGAGTTCCCGGCTTCCTCCTCCTGCCTCTCTGTGGAACTTTAGCTGAGCCAGTCGACTTCGATCAAATGCACGGTGAACGTGACAGCTCAGCCCAGCCGTGGGTGTCCGCGGTGGGGGGGGGCTCCCTGAGACCTCCTAGTGCTGTGACTGCATTGTCCCATTCAGAGGCAAAGCCTTGTCCCAGCCGGTGACAATGAAGGACGGCACAAGGAGCAGTCGCTGTCTCCTTCCAACCTCAGCTCCTCACCCCAGGCTTGGTAAATGGCCTAATTCCAATAGGTAATGTGATTCGTGATTCAAAATAAGAAGGCAGAATGCACCGGGCAAACAGGTCTTTTAAGACAAGGTGGTTACTGTCCAGTGGATTGAGAGCACCAGAAAGGAAGCCACCAAAGCGCAGGAGAAGTCGTCGGTTTCCTTAGGACCATGGTGCCCTGTGGCCAGGCGGCCACGTTCTGCACACATTTAGTCCCACTCAACACCTTACCAGGGTGCTAAGCCCAGCCCAGCTGCCAGCTGCAGGTGCCAGGCATGGGCTCATCCACAAGACACAGGGGTAGACGTATCTCCAGCCGCCCACCCCTTGGCTTCCCTTCCTCGGGGCCACCGCCCTGCAGCATCCCCTTCAGAGACAAGTCTGAAAAGGAAGTGTGATCGGAAGTGACCTGTGTCTGTTCCAGGTAAAAGAGTTATGATCTGGCCAGGGCTCCCCCCGCCCGTGCCTCCCACCCACCTCCCCTGTGACCTGTCTGTGACAGGGGAACCCTGGGTTGCCTCACCAAGGCCAGAGGACCAGGTTCTGCGGAGCCTCCAGAACCACAGAGCCGTGTCGTGGGGGAGCTAAGTGTTCCTGCGTCGAGCAGAGATTTCAAGGTTACCTGGGACTCCTGGGACTGGAACCTCAGACGGAGGCACTGCCCATGCAGAGTGAGGGACGGATGACAGTGAGCCAGTGTGTAGCTGTGTACATGCAGAGAAGGGGAGGCTGAGACGCGGAGTCCAGAGGAGACCAGATCTGGATGGAGTAGGATGGCTCGTGGCAGAACAGAACAGGACAGGAGGGATGGCACACACAGATTCCATGATGCAGTGACATGCTAGGTCCACTGGAGGAAGGGACAGATGAGTCACAGCACACACAGGAGACGAGAACCTTCCAGACGTCCACGGGGTCACAGCCAGGGAGCCGAGGTAGGAAGAGCCAAGGGACTGTGATGCTGAATCTTGAGTGTCACCCTCACTGGCTCGAGAGACTCCTGGTTCAGTAAAGCTCACTTCTGTTATGTCCAGGTGGGTCACGGCATGTGACCGTGGGGCAGTTTCCTGGTCCCCTCCTCGCTCTCTGGCTGCCCCCGCACTCTGCTTCCCCGGCCACCGTGAACTGAGCAGCTTTGCTCTGCCATACACTTCCGCCATCATGTTCCTGCCTTTGAACCAGGGCCCCACCTTCTGAAACCCTGCGCCCCAATAATGTTCTCCTCCTTTAAAACGAGTGCATCATATATTTTATCCCAGCAACAGAAAGCTGCCGAATGCAGTTTCCAAACCAAAAGGCACCTGGAATTCGTGTCACAGGTACCGAGTGCTTATTGGTGATCTGTAAATTTTATTTTGTAAAGTGTCTCTGCACATCTAGTACTTTTATTGGGCTGTTTGACTTCTTAATATTGAGGCATAAACACTGTATTATATATTTGTACTATATATAGACACAAAATGTATTTCTTCTCAAAAGAAGGTTTCAAGAGCAAAAGCCACAATATTAGCTCCACCTTCTGGCATCTGTGCCACGTAATGAAGTATTACATTACATCCTGGGGAGTGTTTCTGTATCAGTCGGGCTTCCTCATGCCCTGTATATATTATGTATGTGTTAAGGTTTATATCAAGAGGCTGTCTCTGGGGATATGACCCAGAAGTGTTTATCTACCTCTCTGTCTCCTTTCTTCCTTCTCTCTCTGCTTCCTGGCCACCATGCTGCAAGCAGCTCTCCTCTGCCAGACCCTCCCACCATGCTACAGACCATGCAAGGACTAAAACTTCAGAAAACTGAGCCAAAATGAGCCTTTCCATGTGGTACTGGGTATTGTGTCCCAGCCACGAGAAAAGTGACTGAGATGATATATTTCTTTGTCAACTGCACACTTTCTTTACATCTCTGGAATGTCCCACCTAGTCATGGAGAATTTTATTTTAAATGCTCCACAGTTCTATTTGTTATTATTCTCAGTGGGTTCCTTGCTCATCGTTTGTGTGGTGCTGGAGATGGAGCCCAGGGAGGGCCCTTACTAGGGCTCTTGTGCTGGTGTGCCCGGGTTCGACCGGGCCATGTTTGAAGGCATGTACACACGTGGGTCAGGGTGGTCTCTCTGTGGGGCTCTGCTGTTGTAGCTTCCCCTGACTTTATGAAGAATAACTCTCTTCCAGCTCTGCCATGGTTGAATTGGCGCTGGCCAGGCCCTTGGGGGTGGGGCTCAGTCCCCACTAATCTGGCTGAATGTGGGACGCTGTCAAGGGCCAGCACACTGAATAGAGACCGTCACCATGCGTGCGTGGTGGGAGGTTAAGTGATGGGATAAGTTGGTCTGAGCCAGGAGACCCGGGAGACTCATGGTGGATGGTGGTTCTGAGTGTCTCTAATTCCGGGGGTTCTGCAGCCTTGCAGGCTGTTTTGCTTGCAGATAAATTGGGAAGAGAGAGGTGAAGAAGACACACGCACAGGACATTGCTCCACGCTGGACGCTTTCATGAAGCTTACTTGGGGACAAGAGAGGACTCAGTGGGCTCCCTGCAGGAACAGCTCCCCTTTTTCACCCTTTTCCTGGCCCTCCCCGGGGACCACGTGGTGCCAAGGCGGGCTCCACACAGAGGGATCGTTCACCTGCAGCCTTAACCCTCACTGTAAGACGGACTCCTACTGAACTCGCTTTTTGCAGCCTTCCCTGGTACAGTTTTGCAACTTAACAACCCCCAGGGACTGCTCTCTGACCCTGCCTGCCCCACCTCTCTCTGCATTCCTGGGGCTCAGATTTGGGCCCCTTTCTCTTGTCTTCTGTCTCAATGTATTGTCACCAGAGCCCAGGTCCTTTACTTCCCCTTGCAGCCACAAGAGGCAGTGGTGGTGGGATGGCGGGATGCCCCGTCCATCTGCTTCACTGATATCGCTGCTGAAAATAGAGCAGAGAACAGAATTAGCACCCGAGACGATTAACCCACACACCCACAGCTCGCTCCTTCCAGGAGAAACCCTCGTTCATTAAACTGTGGTCCAAGAGCAGCCCTGCAACCTCAGCTGTAAACAAGCCATGTGCCTCAGAGTGACCCTGTATGACTCTCGTAGTTACAGGATGAGGGACATGAGTGCATCCCAGGATAATTGAAAACTTTCCCATCGGCCTGCCTCACCTAATGTTATTAAAATTCCTGTTAAAAGACCACGGCTTGTGTAAGCTCTGTCGGGTCTCATGATCCCCAAATAAGCATTTCATCTGAGCGTTGTGCGTAATGAACGAGCGCGTTCCAGGGCTGCACACCCATGCTGAGCTAATTAATCATTGTCTAGCAGTGTTAATTAAGATAGTGTGAGATTGCTGTCTCCTGTCACTCGGGGCCATGACTCACTTATGGATCTGCTGGTTGGTAGGAAAGGCCACCAGCTCCCATCCCTCCGCAAGGGGAATGTCTGACAAAAACCTGCATGTTTCACTTCCAAAGGTAATTATCTTTTTGGCAGGCACAAACAACTGTCCATCTTAGCATGTTGCTTGTGGAAAATGACGAGTTTCCTAGGCAGACACCATCCTTAGTGCCACAGCAAGCATGTTCAAGATGCCCGAGCACGTGGCTGGCTCAAGGCCACATGGAGCCACATGCATAAAACCCAGACTTACAAGCCAAGCATGGTGGTGCAGGCCTGTGATTCCAGCACTCTGCCAGGCTGAGGCAGGAGGATTGCAAGTTCCCACACAGCCTGGGCAACTTGATTTAGTGAGACCCTGTCTCAAAATAATAATAAAAAAAAAAAAAAAAAACAGGCTTGGGATATAGCTCAGTGCAAAGGCCCGGGATTCAATTCCCAGTACTACCACAACAATAACAAAAAAAGTAAGCATAAAAAGTAAGTTCAGAACCAGGCAGATACCAGATTCTGTGAAACTCATTAGCACAGAGGCATGGTTTTCCCTGGGAAAACAGGTTTCCTGAGGGCGAATTATAAGCAAATGTCAACATTAGGAGAATTCCAAATGACCTGGAGAAAAACAACACTGGGGGGCTCTCCCCTCCCCCTCCCCCCTCCCACCGAGGATGTCTCCTGAGGACTACAGCCAGGGTCCCCAGTCCTGCCAGCTGCCTTTACCTTGCAGATAGTTTGGGAGGAAGGGGACCGCAAAGATGCACGCACACTCTGTTGGCTGCTTGCTGGGTGCGGTGCCAATGCTGACAGAAGCAAGGATGTGTGCTTGGCCTGCCGCCATCCCCCCATGGGAAGTGGACAGGTCACTGGGCGGAGGCCCTTGGCACAGAACAACAGCATGGCATCGTCACAGGAACACAAACACTGTGGTTCTTCTCCAGGTGTCTGTGAGTTTGTAAGCTGCGAGGTGTGTAAAGTAGCACAGTGTGTCCTCTACGTCTACAGGTACAACCACAGCACCAAGAAAACTGTCCAGATAGAATTTGCACTCTGCCTGTGGCTCCGAACTACAAAATTCTAGCAGATACACACACAGCAATGAGATCTTGGCTTATTTCAGTGTTGCATTTTCTATTTTAATCAGGACTTTCACTTACAGCGCTCTCCGGGTAGGAAGTGCTCCGCTAGCCGTCCCCAGCATGTCCCAGTCATCCACAGAGCTTGGCATCAGAGCCATAGGCTTCCCCCCTCCCTCCCTCTCCCCTCCTCCTTCTGCAATTCCCTAAACCCACTCACTTTTTGGCACCCACCGCTGGTTAGGATTCCCTGACGTCAGGCACTCACCATGCAGAGAATTATTCCATGATGATTTTCAAGGAACTGATGACATTTGATAGCTCGCTGACATGTAGCAATGTTTAAGTGCCAGCTAACGAAAAGCGCTGACAATAGAGAAATGGAATTTTCAGAAAATCCACTAGGATAGATGTCATGGAGCACAACTGCAGCTGGCAGTCTATAGGACAGCCTCTCAGGACTGAGCACAAGACAGCGACATGTCACAGCGCTTGTCCATCTATATAGGAAAGACTTCTGCCCTGCTGCTGTTCAGAGACCCGAGATGACCAAAAGCCCCCCAGGACACTGCTGCTTGTCCACTCCCTCCCACACCAGAGGGGACAATGGGCTGTCAGAACTCTCCTTGATGCGGGTGGTGTCTGAGGTGACAGGTCTTGGGCCACCCTAAAACAACAACACGGTCAGCCATTCTCGGAGACTCACCATGTGGTATAACAAAAAGGAAAACGAAGCCACACTGTGGCTCGAAGGAGCACAGAGAACTGGGGATCCAGGAATTCCGGGCGCTGGCACCCTGATATCCGGGAAGAGATGGGCCAGGCAAAAGCTTCAGGGAGCAGAATCCTCCGCTGTTTGGGAAGGCCAGCTGCAAAGGTGCCTTCCACAGACCATCCAAGGAACACCAGGGGACAGAGCCACCAGCTGCCCTTCCCTCCCGCAGTCGAGGTCAGCTCTGGTGAGCACACCCTGCACCCACAGACCAGAGGACAGGCAGGGGAGGGGCCGGGCAGTGCCCTACCTAGAGGAAGGGAATGGTTCTCAAATCCCGCCAGACAACACCCAGAGGGGTTCTCCAGACGCAGTGCCCTTAGGACATGCGAGGAGAAGGCCCTGGGCTGATAGGTGAGGGGAAGTGAAGCAGAGAAGGAAAAATTCCCATAACTGCCGTGCGATCAGAGCAAGTGCATCAGCACAGGGAAGAAAGAGCAGACTTGACACCATGGAAAATGTGTGCTGAGTCACGTGGGATGAACTTGAAGTGCTCTTCCAAAGCAAACCAGGAAGGAATCCCAAAGATACTGTTTGTACTCAGAGCAGAAAATGAAAATACAATGAAAGAACAAGCCTTGGAAGTACAGACTGAAATATATAGTTAAAGAAAAATCAAAGAATAAACATCTGGATGTTGAGTTTTTATTACAATTATAAAGAAAATCACCACAAGTGCTCAGGTCATAACCAAGTTATCTAAAAAGGAACAAAGATCAAATCACCCTTAGATTTCCCTCTTGCCAAGTAAGACACTAAAAGACAGAGTATATAATATACTATATAATATCAAGGGCGAGAGCAAGACAAGGGTCAAAAATTCAAGCCAATACAAAGGAAAAAAAGGAAACCAATGGTATTGCATAATGGAACACAATTTTAGGATAACTAGGAAAAAATCAAATTAGTCTGATGTTATTTAGAGTAGATAAAGAGGAGGATCTTAATTAAAAACAGAACATGCATTTAATGGACTAAAATATAGTGTAAGTAAACTCTGTTAGAAATGCAAGGAGTTATAATAGTGTTATAATAAAACTAGATGAATTGTTTTTACATAACTCTGCAATAGAAGCCACATACTCTGATCATTCCCAAGCTGCCTATTACTAATAAAAGGTTACAGTTATGCTAGCAACCTCTGAGAGTGCATTTCCACGGGGACTCTGAAGTGCACCTAGGTGGCATTTGTGAAAATTAGAAATGCTGGTATCAGCCAAGCCACTCACCCCTCGGGGAGACTCCGGGACCCCTCACCTGAGCAGGGAGAGGGGCTTGCTGGGGACCCCAGAGCAACATCTCCGGGACAAGGACAGAAATGGCCCTTGGTGGGGAACCGAGTGAAATGCAGCTTGCCAGGGACTATTTATTAGGAAGAAATTTAAAAACCTATACATGCACTAGATTGGTGTACACGTAACCCAGGCTAGAGAGCGATCACAGGAGATTTTAGAGTCATCTACACTTATTTTCCCTTTTTATGAAGAATGTATACATCTAGCATATGTGCCATTGCTATTGGATGGGGAGGGGGTCCCATGGGCTTTTTTCCAGGTCCTCAGTGTCCCAAACAAATAACTGAACAAGACACACAGAGAAAGCACCAAGGTGCGTATTTACTGAAGGTGGAAAATAGGTAGGTACGCCCTGCAGGGCCAGAGCGGACAGGTGAATAGGCTCACTGCTGCCCCAAGGATAAAGCAAAAGGGGTCTCGAGTACCTGAAATCCCCGGATTGACCTTTACCTCATGTGAATAAGGCACTGGGACATTGGTCCTAGGGAACACTCACTTGGCCTTGCGCTAGGATGTGATCTGTTCTATCCAAAACTTCGCCTGGCCTGTTCCAGATGTAAATCAAGGATCCGAAACAGTGTTTTTGATTGGCTGTGCCCACATGCAAATGAAGGATTGAAAATAGCACTCTTCTGATTGGCCCCCGTGCTCTGGCCCTAAGTCCGACTTCACGCTGGGCCCTGTGCTCTGCGCATGTACTCTTTTTAAGGAACATCTTACTCAACCCGTAGCTGTGGGTTTTGTCATCTTTCAGACATTCCACCCAGTCAGTTGCCTGGTTTGCCCCAGCCCTAACCTCCTACCTCATAATTATCAGAATCAGTCTGAATGAGGGGACTACCTAAGAAGGCCTTATTAATGTTTTGCGTTTCCCTTTTGTAATCTTCCCATTTTATTAAAACTTGAGAATAAAAATTCCTATAAATAACTCTCAGGTCAAAATGAAATTAAAAATTAGAGGAGCAGATTATTTTGAAAATGAAATGTGAAGACTGCGAAGTGGCAAAAGTCAAGGATCGTAGGCCAAGCTGTTCCTGGCGGCAAACCACTCATCCTCAAATGGTTTAATGGTGACGCATTAAAGAAATACAAACGAATTTAGCATTCAAGTCGAGAAGACAGAAAAATACACCCAAAGAAATCAACGGATGTATTTTCATACAAACAGGATGACTAATTCGGACTTCCTCGTGAACACACAAAATAACAGAAGTCCCTAGATGCCACACAGACTGTTGGGGAAGGGCTGGAAATGTGAGCCACGGCACCGCGACATGCGACGTTCGGGGACAAGACGCTGATTAGCAGCGGATGCGCGAAGCCATGACGGCTCCGGGCTGAGGCCCTCAGGATCTGGGGCGCTGTGCGCGGAGCAGACGGAGCAGAGCTGTGCGTACGCGTGCGTGTTTGCGTGCGCGCGTGTGCGTGCGTGCGCGCGCGTGCGTGCGCTTCCTGCGCCGTCGCTGTGGCCCATTGCCCTGCACGGGCTCGGCTTTGTGGGAGGACGGTGCCGGCAGCCGCCGCGGAGCCGCTCCGGTGGGGTGAAGCGGGCGCTGAGTCTCGTGGCCCAGACGCAAGCGTGGGCGAGCGCAGAGCCACAGCCTTCGCGCCCGGCGTCTCCTGAAGCGTCCGCGCGGGGACGGAGCCACGCGGAGCCCCCTGAGGCCCGGGAAGAGCGCGAGCCCTTGTCGCTGGGCTGGAAGGGCGGCCTTCGGTCTCTGCCCTGGGGAAGAGCCCCATATCTTCTCCCCCTGGGGCCAGAAGACTTTGTCCTGACTTTGACGTGAAGATTTGTTCAGTTTGCTTTGAGCCAAAACAGCAATGAACACTGGATTGTCACATGCTTTGGGGGCGACTTTTCGTTTGGCGTTTCTCTGATTTTAAAAAGCTTCCTTTTAAACCTCACCAGGACCTGGCACAACTTCTTCCAGGTCCGATGGAACGTCAGTTTAGAATTAGCAGCCTTGAATCCCATAGGATGGATTTTTAAATAGAGTTTTCTCTATTTAAAATCAAATTTTTAAAAAATGGAGTCTGGACAGTGTTACAGATTATTTTGAAATAAAACACTGAGAAATGATTATTTAAAAACAGAACATTAGTAGCAAAACGCAGGAATTGTAGCCAGGCAAACCTCTCATCCTTAAATGATTTAATTATGAAGCATTAAAGAAATATAAATTTAGCATTCAAGTGGAGAAGATAGAGAAGCAAGGCCAAAGAAACCAATGGATATGTTTTTATATAAACAGGGTGACTAATTCTAACTTCCTCGTGCACACACAAAGTAACAGAAGACCATGGATTTCACAGGGGGCGTGTTGGAAGAAGGGCTGGAAATGTTAGTCACAATATTATGACATTTAGGGGTAAATTTTAGATTTGGCAAACCTAAAACCCTTTCCACTGCTGCAGCTACTCAGCGGTAGGACTCGGGCTTAGTGTGCAGAGACCGTGGACCAACCCCCAGCAGGAAGGAAGAGCAGCATGGGACGAGTCCAGCAGCACGCTTGTGTCATGGTCTACATGGCCGGTTTCACTGGTGCTTATCCCTGCAGACGAGGGCTGTTTGTGGAGATAGTAGGCTGCAGATGTGATCACTGCCACATCTCTTGCCACACACGCTTCCCCACAGGACTGTGAGTGACGCTCCACCATTATAGACAGCGAAGTTAAATAGAAATATTATAGGCACTCAGATAGGGCTAGGTCCTCCAGAGAGAGTCAGGACAAAAGTGGAAACATATCACGACCACGGCCGGAGACGCATCTGTTGGAGACCAGGCCTCAAGATAAAGACGAAATGACCAGGCCTGCATACTTCCTCAAAAGACAAACACCAGGCCCAATGAAGCCTAGATAGACAATAGCCATCTCTGTGGGTGACCAAGACCTCCAGACCCACCATTTCCTGGAAAAAGTCTTTGTTCTTTTCATGCACCCTTGTTTCATGACTTGTTTCCCCATTGAATCACTATTGCCTAAGTGGCTATACCTGTACCCTTATTGATTAATCATAGCTGTAACCCGTGTTGTACCCATGTGGGTTTTGCTCTATAAAATATCTCTATAAGGTGGGGCCCCCAGCTACCCATTCAGGTCCCCTCCTACCTCTCAGGACCTATCTTCTCAATAAGTGTTTTCCTACTCTTAACCTCCTTTTTTCCTAGAATTCTTTGATTTTAGAGAGCACAAACTCAGTATCATCAGACATCTAACAGGTTGGGAGATATAATTTTTGATATTTCATCTTCTGTGTCACCATCAGGTAAAATCTCACTCTCTTCCTCTCCGATCTGGGAGCAGGTAGTAGCTTCATCCATGAGAGACCAGTGGAAGTGGTGCTCTGTCACTTGCTGTGGTGACACTCATGCATTCATTGGCTTGGTCACTTGCCCTGGAACCTGGGGTCAACAGAGAGGCCACGTGGGTGCTCAGTCACAGACCTGTCCTGGAAGAAACCGGCCCAGGATTCACGTGGCAGGAGACATGGAAGTACCAGGGCCTCTCGGGAACGTCTAGCCAGAAGGTCACTCGTGAGTCTTCCAGCGCAGACCCAGGCATCCTGGGACCAGCCAGCCCCACAGCGCAGGCTCCATCTGTGAGAAGTCTCAACTATGTATTTGGTTGAAGCCACTAGGTTTTTCTGTAATAAGAACTCTTCTGGGCTGGTTGAATTTTGTCCTTTCAAAATTAGTATATTTAAAATCCAGCCCCCAGTACCTCCAAATGTGACTTTGTGATCCCAGGCATGGGCTCTTCTGGTCCAGGAAAATGTATACTCTACATTTCACCATAAATTATAAATGATTGAGCCAGATGTGTGTAACCCGGTGACATTACACACAGGTGTTGAAGCATTACACACAGGTGTTGAAGCATCCCTTAACAGGCAAATGTTTTCTGGTTTTGTTTATTAGTTAAAAATAAATGTCATTGAAAGAAGAGCTAAGGAATCACTCCATGACAGACAAGGCACAATGACTTGCAGGTTTCCCAAGGGACACTAATCAAGGAAGCCCCAGATCAGTCGTAAGAATCACCTGAGAAACACAGGGCAGAGGACACCCATAGATGTGACATCCAAATGCAGGGGTGGCCTGGATCTCTGTTAGCCATGGCTCAGCCTGCACACGAGTGCGCTGTGGATGAAGAGTTAACGCTGAGTTATGCTGCATGTGCAGGGTCCTGGACGTGGAAAGGGAAGGGCTCACATGTGGCTTTATGGCCTTGTGGCCCAACTGTTACATCCTCAATGACCAAGTCCTGGAGACGAGGTTGTGAGGCCCCAGACCCCGGCTGGCTTTACCTGGAGGTGCCCTGAGTTTCTAGTCCAGTGCTCGGCTTGGCAGAGCTCAGGGCTCTTGCCTGGACGCCCACGGAGGGGACACAGCAGACCTGCCGGTGCAGCCCCATCAGCCCTGTATGAGGTGTTCCACGGGTAGGATCCCAGGTTTCAGCATTGTGCCCCACTTTTAGATCACAGGTAGGATCCCATGACCCACCTTTAACATGAGAGACTCAATCCATGGAAAGGATCGGTCAGTAAAGAATTAAACTGCGTGTGATGATGTACAACTGTGCTCCTAGCACTTAGGAGGTTGAGGCAAGAAGATCACTGCAAGTTTAAGACTAGCCTGGGCTACACAGCAAGACTCAACAGAACAAAACAAAAGGAGAGTCGAGTTCCACATTCATTCAGTTCTTCAGTTGCAAGGTCCAGTGGGTCACCTGTCTCCCCACGGGGACAGCTTGCTGACATCTGAGACATTTCCAGTTATCACAGTGGATGACAATGCTGATGGCATCGAGTGGGGACAAACCAGGGACCACACCCCGCAGAGCAAGGGGCAGGTACTGTGGCAGGGATGTGACCAACCCCAGATGTCCCCGTGCCCAGGAGGAGCCCAGCGCTGCGGGGAGCCCCGGCTCAGCCCTCCTGTGAACTCGTGTCCTTGCATTGCCTTTTGCCCTCACCTCCTAACCTCCAAGGACATGGAGTCCCCGGCCAGCCCCAGTCACCCATGGCTGCAGAGGGGCAAAGGAGGATGCACCCCCAGAGATTTTTCCTGGGCTAGAAGCTCACACCTGGTTGCACAGTCTCCTCTGAGGCCTCAGCCTCCCTCGTGGATGACCCAGAGGCAGAAGCATCGAGCAGCCAGAGTTGTTAGGAAGATACCTATCAGTCCACGATAACTCTTCCAGGGCTTCAACCTGGGTCCATACAGCCTGGGGATAGGACTGTGTTGTGATGTCCCCCATTAGATCCATGTGAGAACACCCCTGCAAAGGGGCCCGTGAAGTCAACAGATTCCACGGGCACCCAGGACACACGGCTGGGAACTTCTGGCTGCCCCAAGGGGCTGATTGCAGCTACCAGGCACAGAAGCCCGGAGAGACGGGACACTCATGACCATGTCCAGCCTCTACAGCCAGACCCGGCCTCCACCCCTGCTCCACCTTGCTGCGTGGTTGTCGGTGCCACAACCCAGCTCCTGATACACCTGCAGGTCCCCTGGGGGTCACCTCGCCGAGCTGGTATTCACAGTTCCTTTAGTCACAGTGCTTGGTGTCCACCCCAGAGCTGCCAGTGGTGTTGGGGTATGTGATTGCTTCTTGCCTGGACACCCCAGGACTGCAGTGGCTTCCCTACTTAGTTTTCCCTGCAATGCACAGAGGGAAGCCCTGGCCACAGGCCCTGTCGCCCACAGGCCATTTCCGGAGACTTGGTCCTCAGAGTGGCACTGTTGGGGGGCGGTAGAGCCTTGAAGAGGTGGAGCCCAGAGGCCATGCTGTTAGGGGCTATGGACCCGAGCCAGTCCTCTCTCTCTGCATCCTGGCCATGCAGTGGGCAGCTTTGCTTTCTGTGTGCAAGGTTGCCCATGATGCGCTGCATGGGCACCGCTCCAAAGCAACAGGACCTCCAGAACTGAAGCCACAGTGAATCTTTCCTCCTTATAACGTGGCCATCTCAGGCATTTCATCACAGTAAGAGGAAGCTGCTGGACACAGCTCCCTGGGGAACACCCACATAGTCCTAGGGCGCTCAGCTGGAATTGTTCCAGGCTCTCATCCACTTTCAACTTATCCTCCCGGGAAGTGCCTGAGAATGTCAGCTTGCACACGGTGTCAGTAACTTGTGTGAGGAGCAAGTCCTGCTTGTCTGGACTCACAACTGGTTAAAATGGAGCCCGCTTAAAAACACCGATTTCTACCTCAAAAAGAAACATTCCATTTGCTGGGAGACAATGCATTTCAGGGTGCGTCTGAGAAGGCCGCACAGACCAGCTAGGGGCGGGGGGCAG
This sequence comes from Erethizon dorsatum, assembly GCA_028451465.1. Lineage (NCBI taxonomy): Eukaryota > Metazoa > Chordata > Mammalia > Rodentia > Erethizontidae > Erethizon > Erethizon dorsatum. The sequence continues at coordinate 157,012,402 of CM051824.1, forward strand.
AGTACGGCGCCCAGTGCTGAAGTAGGGGTGTCCAGATTTTCCTTGAGGACTTCCCCACCCCCCACACAGGGCCATGGGTAATCAAGAGCCACGTGACACTGTCTGCACTGTTTGGCGACAGCTCCGTGGGCCAGCCAGTGACAAGTGGCCATCATTTCCCGGCCCAGCCACTTCCTGTGTCTCCCTAGCACTTCCACTCACCCTCCTGGGAGGCGCTGCAGGGGCCCACTTTGTAGCTCTTTGGTTTTCCTCTGGCTCCTTTCCACCTTATCTTGCTCACTAGCCGCAGTTTTCAAAACCTCAGGCATTCTGTGCTCTGCTCAGGCTGGAATATTTAATCTGGTGTCAAACAATTGGCCCTGGATTTCTCCAGCACACACACTATCTTGGGCAGAACGGAACTCAGCTACCCAACAGCTATGGACGATGACCAAATCTCTTTCTTCATTGAGGTTACCAGCAGCCTTTTTCTTTTCCTGTCTGTGGATGCACTTTGGGTGGAAGCAGTCTTCTCAGTTCTGAAGGCGACAAACGTGGATCACCGCCAGGACCTGCGCCTTGGAGCTGTTCTTGCGTCTGACTGGAAATTACAAAGGTTTCAGAAATCGTGACACTGTACTAAGGGGCACCACGCATACCCCACTCTGGAACTCCATCTTCTCGGAGTTGAATCTGTGTGGTGTTAAACTAGGCAAAATACTTCACCCTGACGTCTCACTGGAAATTGGGAGTTATAACAGTTCCCGTCTATCTTGGGCTGTTTGAGAGTTAATATTTGCAAAACACTTAGAATGGATGCTGGTACAGGGTAAACACTGTGAGAATGTTTACTAAGGGACAGCTAAAAATGCATTAAAATGCAAAAGATGTTCCAAATAACGAGCACGCAGGCTGGCTCCGTGTGAGATGGACGGAGCCTGAGCTGTGGACTCCACGGGAAAGGGCACCACCACTCCGAGTCCTCATTCTTCCTACCGAGGGAAGGGTCAGTTGCCGGAGGTCTGCGCATGATAAGGTGAATTAAATAATGTGCAGAGGGGAGTGCAGCACTTCCGGATGCCACAGGAATGTGCTGACTCAGCATGAAACTGCCCTCGATCTCCTTCAAATGCAACACGATGCCGCTGAAACTTCAGGGCACCAAATGTCTTCATCGAGCCAACTGCAGTCCTGCCAGCTGCAGCTTCTTCAGCAGCAGGGACCACAGCCCAGGAGAGGACAAAGGAAAATCCTCCCTTCCCACGGCCCTCGTGTTTGTTTCTGCACCTTCCTGCTTGTCTCAGTTACTTTTCTCTTGTTGCTGAGACAAATACCCAACACCCAAAGTTAAGGAAGGAAAGGTTTATTTAGCTCACAGGAAGTGTCAGTCCAGAATCAGCAGGCTCCAAGGCAGGGTGGCACATGGCAGAGGGCAACAGTTCATGGTGGCAGAAGACAGCAAAAACAACAAGAGCAAGAAGGAAGGAGAGAAAGAAAACTCTGTCCCTTATATTGTATGTAGGCTACCCACTCTAGGGTGGGTGTAGCACTCACACCTATAATCCCAGCACTAGACAATGAACTAATCACAAACTCTAGATTCAGCTGCCTCCAAAAAGCTTCCCCCTCCCTGCCCTGCTATGACTGCATGAGGCTTTGGGGAGACATCTAGGCACAAACCATAACATTCTGCCCTGAACCCCCAAAGACTCATGCACATCCCTTTATGCAAAAGGCATTTAGTCCATCTCTAAGAGTGGCCAAAGTCCTAACAGTGGCAGCATTGCTGGAAAGTTAAGTCCCAAGTCTCCTCTGAGGCTTAAGGCAAAGTTTTAGCTGTGAGCCCCTGTACAAATGAAAAGAAAGTTAAACACGTCCAACATTCAATGGCACAAGACAGACATTTCCATTCCAAAAGTTGCAAACAAGGGATACAAAGGAATGGGACCAAAGCAAGTCCAAAATCCAGCAGGGCAAACATTAAGTGCTATAGTTCCCTGTACAGCATCCGAGGCAACCTGTGGCAAGATGTGAGCTCCACAGGGCTTGGGTGGCTCTGCCCCATGGCACTTCCAGTGGTTGTAGCTCCCATGGCTTCTCTCTTGGGCTGCTCTGCTCCCTCCTTGCAGGTTTCCTTAAATGATCCACGTTTTTGGCTTTTCTAAACTTTTGGGGTCTCCACCGCACCTTGGATTCACACTCACAGCTTCACACACTGCCCTCTCAGAGGCACACTGCCTGGCCTCCCAGGCCTTCAGAAATCAGGGTGGAAGCCTTCTTAACCCCACAATTCTTGCATTTTGCATGCATCTAAAACTAGCACCACGTGGATGATGCCAAGGCCCACTGCCAGCTGGAGCAGGAGCCAGGCTTTTCTCTATCTTGGCTGTAGAGGCAAGTGCCTAGATCACTGGGCACTCTGAATCCAATTCTGAGGAACAAATTCTCTATGCTGCCACAAGTCTGGAACCTGGTGTGGCCACTGCCATTCTGGAATGTGTTGCTCTGTGGCTTTTTCTCAAAGCAAAATCTTTTACTTTTGTAATTTTGAGTCTACAAAGAGTGGGGTTCTGCTGCTTCCTGTGATGCCCTCAGGCCACTTTTTCTATTCTCCTGTTCCTTTGTAGCAATCAAGTTCTCCTCTGCTCTGTCATTGCAATCCACAACTTTATTGGAGGTTCCTTTTTGGCCAAACTCACAACATTTTAAATCATTCTGCTGGGCTCTTTGCTCTTACTTTTCAACATAAATCTGGCTAAAAGCCCCAACAGTAGCCATGCCACCACCTCAACATTCAACTGCCTTGAAATTTCTTCTGCCAGTTTAGTTAGTCTACCACCCTTAATCTCAGTCTCAGGCAAAGTCTCTGGACATGAGCAAAATGCAGACAAACTTTTTGCCAAGCCATAACACACATCATCTGGAGCCCAACAACCAATGCAGTCCTTCCCCACAGAAACCTCCCAAGCCTGGTCTTTACCACCAGGATTTCTATCAGCCTTTTGGTCTTTTGAGCTCCAACCAGAATCTCTCATACATAACAGCCTAATGCATTCAGCTCTACCTTTTTAGCTGTCTTTTTTTTTTTTTTTTTTTTTTTTTTTGGTGGGCACCGGGGGTTGAACTCAGGACCTCGCAAGCCAGCAGGCACCCATGCCGCTGAGCGATATCACTGGCCCTTTTTTGTATGTGGGTTCTGGGAGTCGAACTCGGGCCCTCACGCTTGCCAGGCAGGCGCTTAAACTGCTGAGCCATCTCACTGAACCTAGCCGGCATTTTCAAACATTTCCAGTCTCTTCCCACAAGCCATTCCCAAAGGCTCTTGAACGACATGGTCAGGTATAGTCACAGAAATGACCCCACTTCTGATACCAAATTCTGTCTTAGTTACTTTTCTCTCATTGCTGAGACAAAATACCCAACACCCAAAGTTAAGGATGGAAAGGTTTGTTTAGCTCACAGTTTGTGTATATTTTAGTCTATAATCCGCTGGCTCCAAGGCAGGGTGGCACATGGCAGAGGAGCAACAGTTCACGGCAGCAGAAGACAGCAAAAGCAATAAGAGTGATAAAGGAGAGAGACAAGCCTTTTCCCCCCTTATATTGTATGCAGGCTACCCACCCTAGGGCAGGTGTAGAACTCACACCCCCAATCCCAGCACCAGATAATAAACCAATCACAAACTCTAGATTCAGCCACCTCCAAAAAGCATCCCCCCACGACTGCATGAGGTTTTGCGGGGACATCCAGACACAAACTATAACACTGCTCCTAGCTGCAGAAGGGGAAGAGGAATCTCAGAGGCAAGTGCTTGCATGCACCCACTGGCCACACAGGGTGCTGGCAGAGGCTAGTGTGTGTTTCCATCTTGTCATTTTGCCTGTGGAGCCACTATAGGTGCTCAGGGAGCACTGCTGACGAGGAGGGATGCAGACAGGAGACACCTGGCCACTCTGGGTGCTCTTTCTGTGGATTCAGCCTCCTGGTACCCTCTTCCACCAAGTGGGAGCATGTGGGGCTTTCACCCATTCAGTGGGCACTGTGGCACTGGCTCTCTGAAGCTCTGTGGCTCGTATACAAGGCCACAGCTCAGTCTTCCTTCTTCAAACATTTATGGAGTGCTTTGGGTTACTGGGCTCTGAATGAACAGGGATGAGAGGAATGACTCTCCACTGTCTCAGATTGCCCTTCAGGACCTTAGAAATACTTGGGAAGTATTTGGGGATAACTTGCCTGACATCCAACAATACATATGAGAAATTTGTAAAAATTAGATTGATCTCAATATCTACTGGAGCAGCTTTTGTAAGACCACTTTGGCTTTCCCAAGCACTCAGAGCTGTAGATTTCAAGGGGCAATTCCTACCAAGGGCATGGGTTTCCGTGGGCTTACTTAGAACATGGTGACTATTTTGAACGTATCTTCTATTTACATTCTTGTTTTCAATTGACATGTGTTTACGGGGTACAAGGTATGTTTTGAAGTAGAATCTATTGTAGAATTAGTATATCTAGCTAATTAGCAAGCACCTCACCTCGCACAGTGCTCACTGTCATAGTGAGAACTCCCTTTTCTCTTTGCTGTTTTCAAGGATACAGTCCAGTAGCATTAGCTGTAGTCACCCTGTCATACAATACAATAAGATTTTGAACTCAGTTCTCCCATTTAACTGTAATTACATCTCCTTTAACCAGTGTCTCTGCTTCCTCCCCAACCCCCTTTCCATCTGCATTCTGGTTCCTAAATCGCCTTCCAGAATACAGCCTTTGCATAGATGTCATGTGTGCATGTGCATGTAGATTGGCACGATAAGACCACTCACCAAGTAGAAAACCCCTCTGTGAAATGTAGGGCTCTTATTTATGGAATCCTAAGAAAGGCATTTATGCACTATCCCTGGCTAATGAAGGCAATTAGATAACAAAAGGTTAAAGCATGAAGAAGCTGTTAAATCAACTCTTCAGATTAATGGTCTGCAGCAGGACACTCCCTGGGGCCACATCAAAGCTCACAGAGAGCTGGAGACATGAAAGATGTATTTGCATATGCTTTGTATGTCATTTGTATGTCATTAGCATATATATAGCTGGCACAAAAGTCTTGGGCAATTTTCAACTTAGAGATTTCCCTTAAAGTTGTGGTCTCCTCTTTTCTAAGCAGGCTCCTCTCTTCCCTGAGTGAATACAGAGCAGTGACAAAAGGGAGAGTTAGGATTGTTCCATGGTGACAGAAGCCAGCAAACAAGGTTGTGGAGATGGCAAGCATCACCCAGACAAGGCCTTGGGCCTCTCCAGCTCAGTGTTCAGAGAACATCTCCGAGGAGAGGAGGAGGAAGAGACACCACTTCCAAGCTCACCCTCCGAGGGAACCCGGCTTGGCCACCAAGTCCCTGGGGCCCAGGGCCAGGCCAAAGCTTTAAATCCAAAAGTTTCAAACACTGCCCTGGCTGGGGAAAAGTAACAGTCAGTGCTGATTGTCTCGGGGCACATTTTTCACACCAGTGTCCTCCAAGTCTGCAAAGAAATGAGAGCCTGTTTTCAGAAGCCTGGAATCAGTCATGTGCACCTCAGTATAAACTATCTAGCAGTTCGTCCACTCAACAATATCTGATGCGCATCTACCTCCTATGCAGAGGGGCTAAGAACCCCGACAATAGTTACTTTCCATCCTTACGTGTGCCAGGCAGAACTCTAAACTGCCTAGTGCCACCAAATAAGTAAGAAACAGAATCTGCCTTTAACTAATTAATTAATTAATTTTTGAGACAAGATCTTGCTACTGCAGTTCAGGCTGGCCTTGAACTCACAGCAATCCTCCTGCCTCAGCCTCCTGAGTACTGGGATTATAGGCGTGCACCACCAACCCTGGCCCAGAATCTGTCTTTAAAGAACTTATCCCCTCAAAAGAAAACTACAAGGCTTTTCTTCCATAAACTTGAAGTCATTCCAATACATGTTACGAAAGCGGAGGAGTTTGCTCTTAGTAAATCAATCTGGATCCTACGGCAAGCTTGTATTTGCCAGCGCCTCTGTGGACTTGTGTCTGTCGGTTGCTCATCCCGAGGGTACAAAGCAGCACAGACAGGGGCTGCATCCAAGCTGGGTTCGCTGGCTCAGCAGGATGGGAAGTGGGGGCCAAAGCGGAGCCAAGGCTGGTGTGGAGTTCTTCCCCTTCCGGGCGGGGGTTGGGAACTTCTGCTTGGACTAGACTTTTAATGCATTTATTTCCTTCTGCACCTTGGGATCTTTGTTAGCTTCATGTCTTTAATTTGTATGTCTTAGGCCACTTTTAAGGGAAATAGTTCCACACAAAAATACAGTACAAGAAATTAAAGCCCCAGTGCATGATATACTGCCACCTCTCCTAATCTACAATCTGACCACTGAGGCATTTCGTCACCCTTGGGGCTTCACATGCTTCCATCCTGGAGGTCCCAGCCCCTGGGAAAGGCAATTCATTCAGAGCAATGAGCCCGTATCAAGACAGGCCAGGGACCCGCATGGAGAGGTATGGAGAGCAGTAACTGGCTGGGAACTGCTCCGCAAGGCCTGGCTTCCTGGGGGCACCTCCTGGGATGTCCAAGTCCTGGCTGCCAGCAAGACGCTGCCCACCAGTTGGTCCAGCGGGAGCAGTGCTCAGCCAGCTCACTGGGAGTCGCTCCAGCCACGTGCATCAGCACACCTGCCACAGCCTGCTGCTTGCAGCTGGCACTGGGCTTCCAGGCAGCCTGGCATCGAGCCCACTGTCCCTGAGCCACTCGCACCCACCAGCTCTGCGGCACAAGCCAGGCTCCTCTGGGCTCTCTGTCTCCCCCAGCCTGTGGAGGCCGCATGGCCTCTCCACTCGAAGCCGTTCTGCTGGTGCTGGGCCATCAGTTTTGTTTTTATGTGCCTGTTAATCTCCCGAAGGTTTGTGTTTGGGGTGATCAGTGTTCGCAATCAGCATACTCATGAGCTGAAGCCATCAGAAACCCGGTCTCCCCACCTGGGACCCAGTCACACCGGGAGCTGAACCAAAGATGATGGTGACACCTCCCCAAGAACCGTGGGGGGCACTTTTGCTGAGATGGTCACGTCCTCTCTGTATCACCCATAAACCCTAAACTGGCCAGTTGTTCCAAAGACACCAGGACCGGTGGCTGATGACTTGGAAGTGTGATTTGTGTGTTTGTTTTTTTGAGACAGGGTCTCAATGTGTAGCCCAGGCTGGCCTAGAACTCACAGCAACCTGCCTGCCTCAGCCTCCAAATGCTGACATTATGGGTATGTGCCACCACATCCAGTGAGGTGTGACCTTTAAAACACCCCAGGAGAGACAAACTTTTTGTACCTGCTGGAGACAGAATATCCAGCATTCGGGCTGCTCTTGGGGTGACACCTGCCCAGCCTGAGGCATGCTGGGAGCTCAGCCCCCAGCCCCAGCTCCTGTGCCCCAGGAAGCTTTTGTGCACGTTTTCCAACAACACCAAACACTGAAGTGGAGCTCACTACCCCACTCATGGACATAACTCAGCCTCGGTGGGCCGTGCCTTTATTGCTCACTAGGAATTGCTAAGTTGACACATCCGGGCTGCTCCCTGCAGCTGTCCAATGGAAAATTTGGACACTACCTTAATTGGTTTCTTATACTGTTCCCTAAACCTCCCAAGCCTGGACTTGGAATTCGTATCATGTTTGCATAAACGAAACAGGGAAGTGCCACAGGTTACACATTTCTTTTGTTGTTGTTGTTGTTGTTGTCCTGCTTTTTTTTTGTTATTTTTGTTTTTGTTTTTGTTTTTTTGAGACAGGATCTCGTTATGTAGTTCAGGCTAGTTTTCAACTCACTGTATAGCCCAGGCTGGCCTTGAACTCAAGGTGATCCTCCTGCCTCAGCCTCCTGAGTGCTGGGATTACAGGTGTTCGCCACCATAGGCCAGGTTATAGGCTATACCTTGATGTAAAAAGAACTAGGTCTATTAAACTTCCGTTTCAAAATACATAGAAATAGAGAGGGGCAGATCTGAGTTCCAAAGGCGCCACCATGGTCCCCTGTGAACGTGAGCTCCCCATTTGGACCTCACAGATGAGCCAGTCTTATAAGGAATAATCTTCCTGCACGCTCAGGAATGCGCCTGCCACAGACAGAGCACCCAGCGCCGGGTGCTTAGGGCAGCACTGTGACACATGGCACTGGCCTGTTGCTCTGCCAGCAGTCACTTCCGGGGACAGCAAAGGGGTCTGCATGTGAAGGAGCTTGCTCTTGATCACTGGGTGACAGCCACACTTTCCAGCTCTCAAGCCGAAGGCAGCAGAAGCACTTAACGACCTACACGCCTGAGGCCGAAGCCCCAGCGACCAGCTCCTCCTCCCTTGGGCTTCCCAGAAGCCCGGGACACACAGCCAGGCCGGCAGCACCTGGGCCAGCAGCCAGGAGTGACAGCTGCCACCAAACCCATGGGCTGCCTCTGGCACCAGCTGGGACTGGGAGCTGGGCCTCTACTACGAGCCTCAGGCTCCCCAGTTCCCCTTGGGGCCGTCGTGCCCGCTCTGCACTCCCGGGAAGCAGGCATATGGAGCATGGAGGTGGCCATCCCTCCGCAGGTCACCTCCAGCAATTCCATCCCGCACTGCCGCCTTCCCACATGCGGAGCTTCCAGGTGCACTGTGCTTTCTCGCTTTGCCAGTGTTTTACAGGACACAAGCAGACAAAATAAACTGATGTGCACTTGCTGCTTGCGCTTGCAGCCGGTGAGAGTGGGACTGGTGCAGAGTGTGCTCAGGAAAGCACCAGCTGACTGACTAACTGATGTGAAACTGGGTTTGTCAGGATGTGAGAAGGAGGCGGGCACACACTCTACCGCCCCTCCAGTGCTAGGCTCACTATTGAGGAGGACACCCCGTGCTGGCTGTTGGAGCGCCGTCTCAGAAGCAGCCTGGGAATATTCGGAAAAGACGTGTGGACCCTTCCTGGGCTTCCAGACATGCTCTCGTGCCAGCACAGACATGCCACTTCAGGCTGTGTCCCCCCTCGTGCATGGATGCTGGTGTGGGCCCCCAGCCCCCACTTCGTCTTTAGCAAGTCCCTGGAACCTGGAAGGAGCCGGCCTCCCCGTGGCCTCAGAGGACACCATCCTGGGACCCACAGCCCACACTGTGTGGCGCCGGCTTGGAAGCTCAGTACATCCAGCTGTGGAATGGGCCGACCTTCGCCGGGGCTGGAGATCTCAGCAAGCATCAGAAGCTGCTAACTCAAGAGCATTCTGCGGGCCGAGTGTGAAGGATGAGGCCACTCCAGGACGCTCTGCAGCTGAGAAGGCTGCCTTCCCTCTGGGAAGGGGGAGGGCGGGCTGCGGACTCACTGTCCTCTCAAAAGATCAGCGGGGGCCAGGCATGGTGGTGCACACCTATCACCCAGCACTCTGGGAGGCTGAGGCAGGAGGGTGGCAAGTTCAAGCTCAGTGGGAACTTTGTGAGAATCTGTCTCAAAATAAAAAGGTGAAGGGGATATGAAGGCCCCAGGTCCAATCCCCAGTACTGAAAAAACAAGAAGGACTCGCTGGGAAGGGGTGACTCATACCCACCTGCGCCTGTCTAGCTGTGACCGAAGGGCAGCCCAGGAATGGAGGAGGGAGCAGCCTTACCTAGGCCCAGCGACTAGGGCTGAGATCGACCTCTGAGTCCAGTGTCCTCTGAGACTGCTCCCGAGCCCAATCAGAGCTGCCCCCTTGGCTCCTGCCCACGAAGGGCCAAGTAGTGCGTGCCCTGTGCCCTCCCTGCCAGCCAGCCCAGCCCCTGCTCCTTTCCCAACCACCGAGGGAAGATTTCCCAACACGTCTTTAGTGACAGCAGTGACAGTGACAGACTTCAGCTGTGCTCGAGGCTTGAGGCTCCCTGGCAGCGTCCCGGGCTGCCGGGTTGGCTGCCAGGCACTTACTTCCTGCAGGGAGGAATGCCCAGGTCCGGGCTGTGCCGCCCGGGCCACTCTCCTCGGCTTACCCTGCAGGGTCCTGGGGAAGGACCAGGCTCCGAGACCACAGCGGCAGGCCTGGGACTTGCGGTGCTGTCTCTGCTGCTCTGAGGCCTCACACAGTCACTGCCAGCCAGGGGAGGAGGTTCCCTGCGTGCTTGTTTAATGTGATGAGACCAAGCACGGTGGAGAGATGTGGGGAATGCTTAAATTTAAAAATACGTTTCAGAAAAAGACACATTGCCATGAATCCCACTCAGAATCTTCCCCCTCACTCTGAACACACTCATCCCATCATCCTTGCCAGTTCCTGCAGCAGCTCTGGAGTCCCCTGTCCTGAGGTCTTTTGGCTGCCTCGATGTCCTGAATGGATTCAAAGCGTTTCTCTTTCATGGTCATTTTGACTTTGGAAGGAGGCAGAAGTTGCACAGTGAAGAAGGTGGATGAGGACACAGCGTCATGTTTTTACGAGCTGCCTTTCTGTTGGATGGCGCTCAGCAAGCATTTACTGTATTTTTTTTTTTTTTTTTTTTTATCACACTTGGTAAAGATACTGAGGAAAGGGGATTCCGGAGCTGCTTCAGAAAGTGGCCAGAACAATGGGATAAGGGTTTGAAGTGAGGGGGAAGATTTAGAGGGAGATTCATGGCAATGCATCTTTTACTGTGATAAACTTTTAAATTTAATCATTAACTGTATATTTTGATCACCCTTGTAATTTCTACCGAGAACAAAGTAGAACAGGGGTTTACTTCGACTGTCTGGGATGCAGTATTTTCCATATAATTGCTTTTTCCAAAGTCCAAATCTTTAGATTACCACCAGGCTTGGAAAACGATGTGTGCCAACCCCAATGTGCAGGCCCATTTCCCCAGTTTTTCTTTCAGTCTCAAGGACAAGGGCACGGGACACGGGACACACACCAGTACCGCCAGTGCTCAGACACACACGCCCGTCATCAAAACAGGGTGGAGCCCACTCAGCCTCTGCCACCCGCCGGTAGCACCTGCCGGCCCCTCCCCCACGCGGCCACGTGGTGACTGTGACAGCCCCAGGGGCCCGCAGCCGGGAGGGCACCGCCTCTCCCGGCCGTGCGCGACAGCCAGTCGGCCTTTCACTGCTCCCTGCAGTCCTCTGACTCGCGATCTGTGCTTTGGGAGCACTTCCGTGGCTTGGCCGATTCTCTGTGGTCCGCCCTGTGGACTGACCGTCTCCAGAAGCAAGTCACCCAGCGGGTCCCCCATCTGCTCCTGAGCGGGGAGCCCTCTTCCCCTAGCTGGGGCCCAGTCCGTGAGATGGGGGGACCCCCATCCCCACAAGCGCGGCCCAGGGCTGAGGGGTGCAGCTTGCTTCGGGGTGTCCATTTCCAGACACCTTTTCGGAGGCGCTGGTTGCTAAAACCCCGCACTTCTCCTAAAAGCTTCCCCTTCCACCTCACGCGACAGTCCGCCTTCCCTCCCTTTCCGCAGCCTGCAGGCGTCCAGGACTCGAACCCCGCTCCCCTGTGGCAGGTGGAGACGACGGAAGCAGAAGCGAGCGCGGCTCAGGTCTTGCGCCTTCGGACGCACCTCGTTTCAGTTAAGCACGAAGCAGAACCTTGGAAATGGGGGCTCCTGGCTCCGAATGAGCTTCCTCGATCTCGACCCATTACAGGTGGATTGGTCGGGGTCCTCTCGACGGTCGAAGGGGATGGAAACTGGTAATCGTGCGGGGACTTAGTAGGATCAGAGCCCGCCGGGAGCTGGGATGGCCTCTGTGCTCACGAGCGGAGCACCGGCCGCGGCTCAGCCCAAGAAGCCGGGAGCCGCAGAAGGAGAGGGGCCGCGGGGCAGCGCCCCTGAGACCGAAGGCCGGAAGCCGCGCGGTGTCGCGGGTGCGAGTGTCCTTGGGAGGCTGAGGAAGGCGGGGTCTGGCGTCCACAGGCCACAGCGCCAGGGACGCACCCGCTCGTGCAGAACGGCGCTGTCCGGAAGCTGCGCCCCTTGCTCCGCCCTCCCCGCCTAGTGCGTCGGGCTGGAGCGCTACGGTGCGCGCCCCGCGCCAGGGCCGGCCTCCCCTTTGCTGGCCCGCCCGCCAGCCGTCTCTGGACGCCCACAGACGCGGCCGGAAGCTGCTGGGGCGCTGACGCCGCAGGGTTGGCGGTCACAGCAGAGCGGAGCGGAGCAAGGCGCGTTCAGGTTCGCAGCGTAGACGTTGCTGCCTCAGCGCGTCTCAGACCGTGGCCGCTGTCCGCAAGCACCACGGTCGGGAGGCCCGCAACCCCACGCGGGTACTTCCCGCCGTTCCGAGGCGGGCTCCAGCGCCCCACCGCGTGGTTGGCGGACGCGAGCCTTTGCGGGACACTGACCCACGGCAGGGCTGCGCCTCACCAGCTATCGCCCCCCATGCCACCCCCACCGTCACACGGGGCTCAGGAGCCACACGTGTGAGTTTGGGGGAGACAAACGAACATTCACCGCACCCCAAATCTTGGTCTAAGAATGACTCACCTGCGGGTTACCTTCAGAGAGCATCAGAGAGAAGGGGAGAGAGAGAGCGGGTGCAGCGGCACCGATGCCAACAGGCGAACAGTGGGGAGACCACCTTAGGGAAGGGGGGCCCGGGGCAGGGCCTGCTGGTGCACGCCTGTGATCCCTGCGCTCAGCGAGGCTGAGCCAGGAGGACTGTGAGTTCAAGCCCAGCCTGGGCAACTTACTGACTTGAATGAGACCCTGCCTCAAAATAAAAATACATTTTAAAGGGGAGAGGAGTTGGGTATATAGCTCAGTGCAAAAGTCCTGGGTTCAAGCTCCAGTACAGCAAAAAAAAAAAAAAAAAAAAAAAAAGTACGTGGAAATAGCAGTCTCCTCCCACCCTGTAAGGATCAGGAGTCTACGTCTCAGCCCCGGCCACCCTTCAAAGTTTTGACTTCGGGGCCAGTGAGATAGCTCAGCGGCACAAGCGCCTGCCTGGCAAGTGCGAGGTCCTGAGTTCGACTCCCGGGGCCCATATACGAGAAAAGGGCGGTGATATCGCTCAGAGGCACGGACGCCTGCTGGCGCGCAAGGTCCTGAGTTCGACCCCTGACACCCACAAAAAATAAAAAGTAAAAAAAACTTTAAAACTTTAAGCTCCCCTGCCTGACTAAAGCAACAAGACCACAAGATGTGCTCATTCTGGCTGATACAACAAGGCCACAAGACACACTCGTTCTGTACAAAAACTATAAAGCCAGATAAGGCTGGCTGTGCCCAGCTGCACCTTCTGTACTTCCCAAGCTTGCAAACACATCCTGTGCCCACCAACCTGTCCCAAGAGTTACTCTGCTCAGTTTGGGACTCACCATTCTGGGGCTGCCAGGAAAGTGAATCCCAGCTCTTCCTGGAGGAACCAGGCTCAGTGAAGAGTTGTCGTTCTGGCCTGAGGAAGAAAGTGCCTGAGAGTTCCATGCGCCCTAGCATGAAGGACGGTGCTCTTAATAATCCTGGAGTGTCAAGTTCCTGAAGTAATTTATCCCTTTTATTAGTAATTTCCCGTTACAGGAAAATAGGCTTTGAGATACAGTCATCCACCTTGTGTAAGTAAGGGCTATGCTCAGGGAGAGAATGAGTCCACACACATTTTCTGGAAGTTTATTTGCCATGAGACAATCTCTAAAGTGCAAGGAGGAATCCCAGCACCCAGCCCACTGAGCTCACATAATGTGAAAAGAGAGTTCTCGCTGGTCCTGAGGCCAAGACACTGTTGTCCTGGGAGATTTTGCAAACAAAGCCTAAAGCTGTTTCATCATAATAAGTGTATATAAATCACTTTCTGAAAGGATTAGTATTATACATTTTTTGTCACGGACTTTGATAATGTAAGTAACAGTGACAATTGAGACATTGTGGAAGTTTATGTTTATAGACGCATGCTTCAGAGCAGAGGCTTAGAAATCAGCTCCTTGCTCTGTGCCTGACAACTTCTCAATAAAAACTAAAAACTGTCACTTGCATGTTTCTGGGATGGGGATGCAAAGTTGTAACAATACAGCATGATTCAGGGTACTGCAAAGAAAGAAGAAACCAAGCACAGGACAGAAGGGCACAGAGGTAAAAGAGGTTCTGCTGGAAAAGAGACAGAAGCTTTGGACATAAATAGTGGGACTGTTTTTCAGTTCATTCTAACAGTTTAAATAAGGCACACCAAGGCAGGCTAACCCTGCTGGAGTCTGTCTTAGTTACTTCCTCATCACCGACACAAAATACCCTACACTGCTACTGAGGAGAGGTTTATTTTGGCTCACAGTTTGTAGAAGTTTCAGTCCATAGTCACCTGGCTCCAAGGCTGGGCAGCATGCCAGAAAAGAAACAGTCCATAGCAGGGCAGCAGGAAGCAGAGAGAGATCAAGGGAAGAGGAGGGAAATAAACCCTACCAGGCCACACCCCAGTGACTACCTCCTCCAGCAGGCTCCACCTCCCAACATCACATTCAGCTATAAACTCATGGGTGGACTAATCCAGTGATGAAAATCACACCCCATGATCAATCACCTTCCCAAAGTCCTGCCTATGAGCAAATGGGGCTTTGGGGAACATCTAGATATAACCCATAACAGAGTCTGAGGACAAATGTTCTTCAAGGGATATTGCTGCGAAATTTAAACTCCAAGGGTCATTCAAAAAGTAAAGCTTGGGCCAGTGAGATAGCTCAGCAGCATAAGTGCCTACCTGGCAAGCGTGAGGTCCTGAGTTCGATGCCCGGTACCCACATAGAAAGGAAAACAAGGGCCGGTGATATCACTAAGCGGCACAAGCACTTGCTGGCAAGCTCAAGGTCCTGAGGTTGACTCCTGGTACCCACATTAAAAAAAAATAGAGCTCAATTCTGCATTAAAACATTAATTAAAATGAAAAGATATTAATGGATACACCGGTCAATAGACACACCAGCAGACAGGTGTCCTAAAACATGAATGGTGCAGTTTAGATACCAGGTTACTGTGGTCACTGTAAAATCCATTCAACTTTCCTGAATGTTCAAAGTATTCATAATAAAATGTTCCAGGAATGTGTTAAAATAATACATTAGACAGATGTATTTTTCTCAAGCTTAGAAATACATTTCAGGTTAGAACAAGTCATAATTAATGCTCATTAAAAATAATTAATAAAGTTTACCACATTTGCACTAGTGTTGACTAATTTAAATCCTATTCCATGAGACAATCATCTTTAAAAACTAACTTAATAATATTGTGTGCATTCAGTCTATTTTCGTCTTAAAATAGAATATTAAGGTTAAAATATGCTAATGTCTCTCTCAGTTAAACACTGGTATAGATGATACAGAGAGAATTCGATTATAAAATGGCACAAAAATGTATTCTAATTCTATAGTAAGCACATATAAAACAACAACACAAAGTTCTCAATATCAAGAGGATGTTGATAATATCTGTAAGTCAGCAGCAAATGCAAATCCCCCATTCTTGGATATCCTATTTCTTGCTCACATGCTAAAATCCCCCACTCTTGGATATCTAATTAGTATCTTCCATGTGACAGGACCAAGACAGGACTTCAACAGTGCAGGCTGGTCTTACAGTCATGCAAAATTACATAGCTCTAAACGTCACCAAATACAAATCATTTCTGTAGCAAAATAACTTCCTCCCTCAAACAGAGATGGAAAATTTAAGGTTGTGCATATTCCAGACTCTTGAGAAAAACCCAAATTAGAAACTGGGTGGGAAGTTTCTAACATCAGAGTCAGATGATGACTTTTAAGAATAAGGACTCCTGAATGTTTGTATGAGAAACTTCCTCAGATTTCTTTCTAAAATTTTTCCAATGCAAGCTGAGAAAGAAAGAAATAAAATGTTTCAGAAAGAATGGGATGAAGATCTGTCATGCTTTGCAGACCAGAGATGGGATTTCTAGGGATCAAAAGCTAAATGAGGTAAGACGTGATGACACACATCTGTGACCCTAGCACTCAGGAGGCTGCCGTGAGAGAATTGCTGGTTCAAGATCAGCTGGGCTACCCAGTAAGACTCTGTCTCAAAAAACCAAAAAAATAAACAACAACAAAAAAAAAAAAAACAGAAGGACGAAGGAAGGAACGAAAGGAGGAAGGGAGGGAGGAAGGAAGGAAGGAAGAAGGGAAAGCGAAAAGGAAGAAGGAGGGAGAAAGAAAAAGAGTTAAACAAGGACTGAGTCACAAGAATGTGATGATACAGAAAGAAACGAAGCAAATTCCCCTCTGACCCTTGCACCTCTCACGGGGAAAGAACAGTCCCCCACAGAGCTCCTTTCTAAGGTGTCAGTGCCACTCTGGCCCCATCCTCCCCCTACACCTACCCTGCTATGTTTCTCCTATGTAGGTGGCACTGGCTCCTGGATGCCCCTTTCCTGGGGGGAATGTGAGGCTGACAGGTGAGGGGCTGAGTATGCAGGGCAGTGGAATGATGCCTGCTAGAGCCTGTGCCACTTCACCTCCTCCATTCTAGCCAGGGTCCATTTCCTATCACCCAGACACCAGTTATCCTGGGCTGCGGCAGCAGCAAAGCAACCTCAGCACTGTGGGGGCAGCGAGGTGCGGGACGGACCAGCACCAGTGCCTCAGCCATGAGCTGTGCACAGGTGTGGGTCCAAAACTGCCAGGGCTTTGAAATCAGGGCAAACACAGTCCCATAGAATGTCGTGCTCTGGTGACTCTGTTTTTCACAGGGGTGCAGTAAGCGATTCTAAACCTAGTTTGCGTGTGTCCCAAGACTGAAAAATAAGAAAGTACATGAACGTCTCAACTGCCGGGACTCATCAGAGAAAGGAGTTACACATGAAGAGGTGGGGCGTGCTGAAGGGAGCACCATCGTGTTGAACTGGGATCAAGGCACGGGTTAATGGGCACATATATTCACGCAGACTTATAAATGCACAGAAGCACAGATAGGTGTGGAAATGGATATGGATGTGCATGTGTGCCCTGTTGTACATATAAAGATCTTTTGCTCTGTCCAGAAAACAAAGAATGACCCTAAGGTGGCATCAAAGAATGATTCTAAGGCACATGTATGTCTTGGTTTCCAGTGTCAACCAGAGCTCTTTGGAGAAATAGTTGTTCCAGGATCAGGACAAGGAAATTGTAGGGTGAGACTGGAACATCTTATGGTGCCAAGGAGCAAAACATATCCCCAAAATGAGGGAAATGGGTCAAAGAATACAATTTGAAAGTTCTGAAATCTCAGTTCTGGACCAATTTAAAAAATAAAGCTAGAGACCTAAATCCAAATATTTCAACAGTTGTATATTAAATATAAATGTCTTAAAAGTGCCTATTAAAAGAGATTATCAGATTAAACTTAAAATGACTGGTTATATACTATCAACAAGAAACCTATTTCAAATGTGATACTGTAGCTAAATTGAAAGTGAAAAGATAGCAAAATGATTACCAAGTAAACACTAATCACAAAAGCCAAGAGTCCCATACTAATATCAAGAAGGCAAACTTCAGAACAAGGACTGTTACTAAGGTTAGAGAGACACACTATATAGTCATAAAAAGGTACATAAAAAAATAATAATACTAAATGTGCATGCCTCTAACAACAAAGCTTCCAAGTACACAGAGCAAAAACTGAACACGACGAAAAATGGGCAAATTGATAATTCTACTTTGAGTTGCTAATGCTTCTCTTGTGGTTGAAAAATGGATGGAAAATCAGGGACCTGTACACTGCCACTGAAAACTTCATCTTGTTGACATTTGTAGACTCCATTCCACCAGCAAAAGACATGTTCTTCTCAAGTGCACATAGAACACTCATCAAAATAGAGCCTTTTCTAGGCCACAAACAAACCTTAATATTAGAAGGATTTAATTCATACAAAGGAAGTTTTCCACCCATACATAATGAAACTGGATCTATAGCAAATAGCTACTTTGCAAATGCCCCAATATCCAGAAACTTAGCATTACATTTTAAAATCCTTGAGTCATGAAAGACATCTCGAGAGAAACTAGAAAACATATTGAAATGAATCAAAATGAAAATACAACACATCAACATTTGTGAGATATAGCTAAACTGGAGCTGAGAAACAAATTTATAGTGTGCAATGTTCACATTGAAGGATTAAGGTCCCAAGCCAATTATTTCTGCTTTTATATTAAGAAATAAAAAGAAAAGAGTGACTTAAGCCCAAAGATAGAAACAGAAGAAAGTAATAATAAGGCAAGGTGCAGAGATCATCGCAATCTGAAACCTGAGAATAATAGAGAAAAGCATTGAAAACAAAAGTTGATTGTCTGAAAAGATGGATAAAATTGATAACCCAAGGGAAAAAGAGCAGAGGAGGTGTGGCCATCTGTGCTGGTAAGACTGGGGGGTAGCAGGTGCTCATCTGTTGCCGCTGAGACCAAAGCAGGGAGCAACTTCTGGAGGAGGAATTTGTTAGTAGCCAGCACGACTGCAGAGGCACATTGCTGTTGTCTAGAAAGTTGTCCTCCTGCAGCCCGCCCCCTAACATCAAATCACACAGGTACGAGCTGATTGTTGCTGCCATTGAGGGCAGCAGAGCCACCCAACATTGGAGCCTGGGGACCACAACTCGGGGACCCCTACTTAGACTGGAAAGAGAATGAAGAGAACTGCAGGTATCGATTTGGAGGTGTCTCCAATACATGGTAAATGCAAAATGCATCTACTCCACTTTTACATATAAGAAAATTGGGGGATTATACAAATACACACAGATAACGTGGGTATATTTTAAACACTCAAACACATAATTAACATACCCTAAAACACTTTAAAGTCTATACTTAATTTACCAATGATACACAAGATACATAGATAGAAATAGATATACAGCCAATGTGTATCATTAGCAGATTTCATATTTGGAAATTTTTCTATTTGCTAAAATTTACCAGTGATCCACAAACAATACTGGCAACATTCACAAGCATCCCTAGAGAGCAAAAGGATTTTAGTCCCAGCTGAGGTGGATCAGGGCCATGACATGCCTTCTTGTCTTCCTGGTCATTCTGTGACCAAGTGTCCTTTTGAGGGCGTCTTCCCATTTTCGTTGGCCATTTGTTGCTTAAATGGCCTCAAGCATAGGGCTGAAGCATGTCTAGTACTCCCAAGTGTAAGATCATGGCAGGCCCGAGGGCTGCTCAGGCAGCGTCACTCCTGACTGAGAACTCAACCTGAAGGAATCAACAGTCTATGTTAAATACGGTGTCTTCAGGTGGGTGCACACATAAAGCAAGCTGGTGTGTGGATGGGTGGACCAGAGTCTTGCAGGTACCAGCCCACGTCTGCATGGAAGCCAAGGCTCAGCCTTGTGTCAGCCGTTGTCCACCACAATGTCCAAGAACACAGCCACCTTGAATAAGGAGATTGAGCTGAGGAAAGAGAGAAATAAGGACCGAGTGAACATGTTTGCTTTTACCAAGCAAGAACAGTAGCAGAGCTGCTTGGTTACCACTCATAAGTCCTGAAAATCTAGCACCAGTTTAAAGATAAACTTTAGATTTAAAAAAATCAATTCCTAAAATGGTTAGCAAACGGAAACGAACAGACCCAATCGAACACTAACATGGAGAACAGATTTCCTTCGCACACATGTAGCCTGTGGTGCTCCTCCCAGAGCCCGATGTGGGGACAATCAGAGGTCAAAAGGAAATAGGAGGAAATATTAGCCCCGGTTAGTAGCACTTACAGTTAGTGACAATATTGTCACAGTAAATCAAACTTGCAATCATGTGAAAGATGTGAAGGGTGAGGAATTTCAGTGTGAGGGAAAAGGGACATGCTTATAAAATGAGAAATTATAAGTGTGAGCATTATACAGGAAACAGCAACCCCGAATCTTTTAACAAAGCACTGCACGTGTCCTAGCACTTATCTCCGAGGGTGCCTAGAAGCGCTGGTACTGCAGTGACAAGGAGCCCCGAGCCGCCATCTTTTTCTTTTTTTTTTTTTTTTTTTTGGTCTATTAAAGTGATTTATTTGATGTGTTCATTGAAAGTTTTTTATACTACTGGGTTTTTTAAATTTTATTTTATTTTACTAGTACGTGTTTGCAATTCATACGGCTTACAGTCATCTTGGGGGGTGGTTGCAGATACATATCACAGCTTGTTTTTTTTTAATCCCTTCCCTCCCACTGCTCCTCTGGTTCCCCTGTTACCTTTTACGTACTTGTTAATATTATTTGTCTTAGCTCATGTGATGGCGTATAATGTTGACATTGGTTGGGGTTATTAGGGTTCTGTACATGGCACATTCTTATTCCTCTCATTTCCCCTCCCCTCCTCCTTATCCCTCTCCTTGTTCCCTTGGACCACTTTCCTACTGGATGAGATCTGTCCCCTTGTCCCCTTCTATCCATTCTTTCTCCTTTATATTATTTGTACTTTGCCTCTCTCAATGAGAGATGGCATATGGTATTTAAACTTGTGTGTCTGATTTATTTCGCTCAGCATTCTACTTTCCAGGTGCATCCATTTTCCCGCAGATGTCTCAAATGTGTCATTCTTTATGTACAGCTGAGTAGTATCCCATTAGGTGTAGTGGATTTTGACCTCTAAGCATCTCCAGGGCCCACAACCCAGCCCGGGACACCAGGGAGGCGGAGAGCAGCTGGGTGTGGACGCAGCCACCAGACTGGAGGGACAGTCTCTGAGCAAAACGGGACCCGCACAGAGCAACAAGAGTCGTGGTGACTGTGACCCATTGAAAATAAATGGCGTCATCGTGCTGAGCGAGACACGTCCCCCTACTCCTGGACTTGGTCTTTCCACGCAGTGACCGCCCTCCTGGGTCATGCCAGCAGTCCTTGATATTGAAAGCACTGCTTTTGTTTCCCTGAATATTCAAAAAATATTATAAAAGTAGGAAAAAAAAAAAAAAGAGAGACATTAGAGATGAGATAAGCAGATGTTAAGGGGCCCCTGGCTAGGACAGAGCCTCTGAAAAGCTGGCCAGGAAGCGGGCACGCGCACGGCACCCAAGGAGATGGAAACCGGTGAGTTTGAGGGACACAGGGTGACTTTGGCTAACTTGGAGGACTTCCTGGTTTCTTCGATGGACTTGAAAATTCTTTGCAGAATTTAACTACATGGAGCCTATAATTTAAAGGATTTCATCACATGCGAAGCTCTCAAATGTGGAAATAAGCGTGGATATTGGTCTTTACTTGACTTGAATAAATAAATTCTGGAAGGACATGTAGAAACTAACAATGGTGCTTACCATGGTGATTTATTCAGCTTATTTTAGCTTTGTTAAGGAGACTGAGGAGACTGAGAAAGGATAGAAGGAAATTTTCACAGATATACCTTTATGTACATTGAATTTAAATGTAGTGTTTTCAGTAAAATAAATACTTTTGCTGTTAGAACACTCCCTTATTCTTTAATGAAATCCGAAAATAAAATAAATCTTCAGCACACCTGAATGATGTCATTGTGAAAGTAATTAAAATAATATTGTTTTAATCTTGTTCTCTGTAGAAAACATGTATTCTTCATAGCAGTCCACAGAACATTTTCAAAAATTAATTCTGCCTCAGACCACATATAAAACCTCCCTGAATTTCAAAAGGCAGAAAGCGTACAGGCCAAGGACTCTGACCGCAGGGAAATAAAATTAAGCTGTGTTCAAAGACAGATTCATAGCCATAAAAGCTTTATTATTAGAAAGAAGAAATGAAAACAAATGAAAGAAGCATTCACTCCAGGAAGTTAATATAAAGAAAACAGGTCAGGAGGAAGGAAGGAATTTTAAAAAAAAGAAAAGAAAATTGATGGCAAAAATAGAATAAAAGCAGATTTGATATACTCATCTAAGAGCTCATTCTTTGAGAGGAAAAAAAAAGCTAATTAAAATGCCAAACATCTGGCAAGCTCTTCAAGAAAAATGAGAGATTACATATACACAAAACTGGGACTAAGCACATAGGTGGATAGAGATTAAATTAATAATATGGTAAATCCTCTTGTGATAAATGCAGTTAACTCTATGATTACCCATTGGAAAATCTTGCAGAAGTAGACATTTTCTGGTAGGAAATGGTAATTTTCCTAAACCTATTGAAGACTGAGTATACCATTAACATCTAGAATGATCACTGAAAAAACGAAGAATTATCAAAATATTCCTCCCTAAAAGGAGGCCACACCTGAAGTTGTGGGGTTCAGTTCCTCCCGGTTTCAGGGAGCAAACCGTGAGCCCGCGGCATAGACAGTGCCGGCCCAAAGGAGACTATGGGGAGCTTCCCGGTTACTTCACAAAGCCAGCACAATTCTGATCCCAAAACCTGAGACAAATGGTACAAAAACGATGATGACAGGCTATGAAGAGGAGTATTAAAATTCTAAACAAATACTAGCAATTTCAGACCAGGCCTGTATCAAAATGACAATAGTTCATGATTGATCAAAATTATCCACGAGGTGTGAGGATATTTTAATATAATATAGCCCACGAAGAGACAAAAAGGAAACCCATATTATCAGCTAAGACGATGCCCATAAAACGGCATACAAAAAAAAAAAAATATATATATATATATATATATATATACATATATGTGCACTTAGGTTGAAGGAATAGAGAACTAAAAAAAAAATTCCTGAGGACACCGGGATCAGAAAGCTAATTCTCTAATACTGGACACTGACCATCCTGAAAGCACTCTCAGTTTTCAGCCTCCAAAGCACTTGTGTTAGAACCATCCGGATGCTTGTTTGAAATGCACATGTATAGTGGGTGATCAAAATGTATGGTGTTAAAAAAAAAAAAAAAATGTATGGTGTTTACTTTTTAAAAATCCTTACACTAAAAGACACGCTGCCATGAATCCCTCTCAAAATCCTCCCCCTCACTTTGACCACACTGATCCCACGATTCCTGCCACTTTCTGCAGCAGCTCTGGAGTCCTCTTTCCTGAGCGTCTTTACAAGGTGTAATGAAAATACGGCTGAGCGCCATCCAGCAGAAAGGCAGGCTCATAAAACATGACCCTGGGTCCTTATCCACCTTGTTCACCGGCTCCGGTGCTGTGCAACTTCTGACTTTTCCCAAAGTCAAAATGATCACAAAAGGGAAACATTTTGAATCGATTCAGGACCTGAAGTCATGCGTGCATTCTTTTCTGTTGCTCCCCTTCCCTTTTGAAATCACACCCAAGCTCCCTGCCTCGAAATCCTAGCGTCAGTTTTCTCGCGGCCTGCAAGTGGGCTCTTCAGAGCAGAGGTTCCTCTGTCTTCAGGGGGCCAGCCACTGCCAAGGGCTCAGCTGCCTGACACAGACCTGCTGCTGTGGCCCTGTGACGTGGGGCCGGGGCCCTGCTCAGCACCTCCCCCTCCGGGCCAGCAACCTCCCCTGTATCCCCTCCCGGGATGGTGCAGGACGAGGCAGAGCACCCTGCGTGCCCGCACTGAGGTTCAGCATCTGACATCCCCTCCGAGTCACAGGGAGGCGCAGGGTACCGGGTGGGGCATGAATCTGGTCGCATCTGTACTGTCCAAGCTACCTACAGGGCTCCTGTCACATCTGAAATCTCCTTTGCTAAGGAGACAGGCGGCATGGCTTGGGGGACACGCCACACGAGTTCCCGTGGGGGCGACCACAGGCTGAAAGCAGTCTGCACTCAGGGGATACAGGGACCTGGACGAGGAAGGGGTGCTCTACTCACTTACAGGACAAGGGACAAGAAGGTAAAATGTGTTCTCCAGGTCGGGCTGGGCCGAGCAGGGTGGCCACTTACAGTGCCCAGGGAGTAGAGCAATAGCTGTCAGGGTGTGGCTTGCAGTTCACTATTGGATCACAGTAACATTTGAGGGGCCGTAAAATGTTTTTTAAAGTGAAGCAGGGAGATAAATCTCTGCAAAAGGGAAGGGGACCGGGTGGAAGGAAGGGAGGGAACGCAAGAAGAATTAAGACGTGTCAGGCGCACACACCGACTCCACACAGTGAGTGTGCTCATCATGTACTGCAAAAATCTGCCAATAAAAGCAGTTTTTTAAAAATGAAACAGAATACGGTAGAGTCCATTACAGCATGGATGTAAATATTATTGTGAAACATGTCAGTGAGCGATGTAAACGGCTACTTTCTTCTGGGAAAGACGTTGCGATAGAAGAGCTTGAAAATAATCCCAGGAGAAGAGGACAGAAAGGGGTGAACGGGCTGAGCAGAGGAAAACGTGGGCACCGTCCCCCGATGTCCTCCGGTGGGCTCGGGGCACTGCCAAGAGCCCCTCGACTCCTCCCATCCGGATGGACAGAGCGTTGTGAGGTTGCCCTGGGGCAGTCAGCAGGGCCCGGGCAGCAGCAGCAAAGGCCTGTGTGCTGCGGACGAGAGACAGCCCGTGCTCCCCAGAGAGAGCCTGGGGACTCAGCGGTTGGTGCACAGGGTTGGCCCCCACCTGTGTCGTGCACTCACAGCTGTGATGGCCCGTCCACCTGTGTGGCCACGTGCTGGGCTCCAGCTCTGATCTCAGTGATGTCAGAGGCACTGGAGAGGGGTGGTCAGCACCTGCGATCGTGTGACTTCAGGTAGAGTAGGTGACCCTGCAACATGGGGGTGCCCCGTGCCGCCTGAAGAGCAGAGACCCATTCTCAGGGGAAAGGAGCTCTGTGTAAGGCCCGAGCTTTAACCCTGCCTGTGCGGCGCCCTGGCTTTGGTTCAGTCTTAGAATCGCCAGCCCACAGTCGGGTGCCCAATTATTTAAAACAAACCTTTACGTCTGCCTATGGATCTGTCCGCTTCTGTGTCTACACCTCCTCACCGTCCACCTGCCTGCACGCATCTGTCTACGTGTCTCTGCCTCAGTACCCACATCCGGTCTGTATCCACATCCGCCTCCCGCCGGTGCCCTTCCTCTGGAGAATCAGCACAAAGCCTGGGGACCACAGGATCACAGTGTCACCCTTGGAGGGATCCAAGCAGAGAGACTCAGCCCAGCCTGGGTCGTCCACCCAGGGACGGATTAGTTAGGCCAGTGGAGGTCACAGGTCCCAGAGCGAGACACGCCCAGGGCTAGGAATGCAGGGACAGGCGTGGGCCGGGCCCAGTGTGACCGCTCACCTCTCACAGAGTGAGCAGCAAGGCCAAGACACAGGCCTGTCCAAAAGCCAGGTGGCTTCTTCCTGCGGCCACTGCCACCCTGGGGTGACTGTGACTCTTCACAATGGGACATGAGCAACCGGGGAGTCAGCATCTGAGCTACTGAAGGCTTTCCAGAAAAACAGACCTGAAAGGAGATGTGTGACACCTACGCATACACAGACAGAGGCAGAGGGGCGGAGGAAAGAGAGGGCCACTTCTGGGCCTAGCCCGACAGGCTCAGAGTCCGCAGCAGTGCGTGCTGCAGTCGGGAGTCTGAATTCCGAGAGGGGCAGAATGGAAACTTGGCAGCGTTTCCATGTGTCCATCCTGGAGCAGAATTCCCTGTTCCCCAGGATCCTTGCCACTGTCCTCTAAGGACATCAGCTGGCCCGTGGAGGTAGCTGGTTTTACTGGAGGTGTCCTCATTGTGAGCACAAACTGCACCCACGAAGACGACTTCACAGCCCCCAGCCTGGGCACCACAGTCCAGCCAAGGTGATGCCACAGGGAACCAGCTTTGCACCACGCAGACCTGGGGTGCATGTGACCTCGCTACACAAGGGTCTCAGGTCTGCCTGGAGCCCAGACCTCACAGCAACGTCACACGTGTCCTGCGTCAGCCTGGATCTTGTAGCAAGGATTCACCTCACTAAGCTTGGACCATCTCATCTCTACTGAGTCACTTCGAACCCTGGAGAAAAGATTCAGTGCCCACTCAGAAAGTGGGGCTGTGTCGCTCCTGCCCAACCAAAAGGGGCTGGTGAGGCGGGGGTGAAGGGAAGGAATCTGGGAGAGCTCGGGGCGGCTCACATCCCTGGACAGTGTCCTCCGTCTCACACCTCCAGGCTGGCAGCACGGACCCAGTCCGCAAGATGGGGCTCCCTGGGTACCTGCGCTACTTTGTCCCAGTTCTGCAAGCAACTGAGCCAGTGCTTGGTGGCTGCAGTCCCCCGACTCGATTTAGGACATCCCGGCCTGGCCCGTGTGTCTCTCCCGTCACTCACACAGCCTCGCTATTGTCCTCACCTTCCACACTGTGCGCCTGTTTTGTCCAGACCCCGTTCCTTTCTAGCAACAGGCCGCCAACAGAGAGCGTGTTGTTCTAGTACAGAGGCCTGCAAAGCAGGTCCTGTTCCACAGGGTCCTGCCCGGTGTGAACACAAGCAGCAGAATCCATAAAACAAACACAAAATAAAATCCAGCTGCCACAGCTCCCTGGACAAGGGTCACAATGCAGGCACAGAGAGCTCCGCGGGTGACGCACAGCCTTACGATGTGTGACTGAGGTCATGGTGGACTGTCTGCCAGGGCTGCGTTTGTGAGAGCAGAGAGAGTGGCATTGAATTTCTTTGCGGTTATGTAACTGCTTTGACTTAAAGGATTACTTGTACTTGTGTGAGGACCAGCCATGTACCGTCTCCTTGCACGCCAGTCCTGTGTCACACACACATGTAGATTTCATGTGCCCATGCAAGCCCCTGCGGCCTGTGAAGAAACAAGAGCCCTACATCCTGGGTCACCAGTCAGAGGTGTCTTTGCTTCTGGCTTCAGGATAGTACGTCAGGGTAGCTCTGAGTCCCTGGTAATGTCACCCATCACCCACATCAGGGACAAGCATGACCCCATGGAGCAGTGGCCTGCCTCTCCCTCTGCTAGTTCCTCTTCTGCCTGAAAGAGTTACATATAGTTCTTGAAAAAAAATTTCCAAAAGAAACTCTTTTCCCAGAGATTTCAAACAGGATGTTATCACTGCATGTTCTATTACCTTAGAAAGCTTTATTAAAACCACCTTTTGCTGGCTTTTTAAACCAAGAGGCACACAGCAAACTTGGCAAACCCAACAATAAGTCTGTCACGATGAACAAATACATGCGCATTTGTAATGGGAAGGAGGCCATTGCGCTTCAAAAATCTTTCTGTACATTCTTCTCTCGGTTTCATGAAAAAATAAACCTCTAATCAAATGGAGACTTAACACCCAATGCTTGGAATTCATGAAATAAAATCAAGGATGGATTCCCTTTGAACCAGGTCACTTCCGGCTTGCAGCCTAGTGAGTCAGGATCCTTGTTCACTCTAGCTCAATGCTCATCCCAGGGCTGATGGAATTAACTTATTTGCAGGTGACAGCTTTGGCCATGCAATGAGTCTAGAGCCTCAGCTGATATCCTCATCCATTCCCAACACCTTCACCTTGATGGTGCCCTTGGCCCTGCCTTTGATGAGCTCCTGGCTCAGAGAGCTAAGCCAGTGTGTCAGCTACCATCATCTCAGTACTGCAGAACATGCACACCCAAGAACTTAGGAAACACACTTGTTCATACTTCCACGAGGTTCCAATGACCCCAGTTTGGTTGCTGCTGAGCTCACCGTGTGTCCTGTGTCCAGATGGCCCTGCTAACCTGGGTTTCCCAGAGCTGGCTCACCTAGGGTGGCCTCAGCTGGGATGCCGCTGACCCGGCTTTGCTCCATTTGTCCTGCTATGCAAGGCCCGCTCAGCTTGTGCTTATGCCCAGCACAGCATGGACAGGCTGAGGGCAGCGCTACTCACAAGTGCTTGTCTGGCCTCTGCTTACGTCATGGCCGCTGGCATCCCATCAGCCAACGAGTCACAGTCAGCCAGCAGAGGATGCAGAGGAGGTTGGCAAAAGGCTCCAGAGATGGGCGGGTGGAGAACTGGGGCCCCTTTCATAACTGACCACTGTGGTCAGAGAACAGAGTGATGTGCGAAGTCAGGAACTACGATAGCCGTGTGCCCAGAGTGTCCAGAGCAGTGTCCTAATGGATGTGACAAAGTCTTCCCCTCCCCAGCTTCACCTCCCTCCTGCTGCCCAGCACCCTCAGGCCTGGCAAGGACTTGCTGTCTCGGGTCTGCTCCACCTTCTGCTTTGGGCACAGACATGACCGAAAAGAAAAGCCTGTCTTCCTCTTTCAGTGTTTTTCCAGTGGAGAAGGAAAGCCGAGGGTTTTGAAAGTCCATCCTCTGTCCCTGGCCCTCGCTGAACCTCTCAAAGGAAGGGAACCCTCGCCACGGTCACCCTGGGGTGTTAGTCGCTGTGTGATCAGATGCATAGGTGAAGTTCAGGCTCTCGGGGGTGCCCTGTGACCTGCCCGCTGCTCCCTCCCTGGAACAGCCACCTGTGTGATGGGACTCTAACTGATAGGACGTGGACAAGGGGCAGGTGCCATGTCTGGGACCATGCTCCACGACTGCTGCAGCCCTGCCCTGAGCCTGCCCACCTCAGGAGCTCCCATCGGGGGGCTGCTCAAGGCAGAGGGCAGAGGTCCAGCCACCTGGATCTCATGGGTCTCCTCTGCCGGCCACCTCCACAACACAACTCTTGCGTAGTCCCTGGAGCTGTAGGAGGGACATCCTGCTCTTTCTGCTTTCTGTTCCTCCATAGCCAGGCTCCCTGATGAACATCCTGAACACCGATGGTTTCTCTCTCAGCAGCGTCTGCCTCCCTGGAACACTGTCCACACTGTACGCTGGAGGGCAATGGTCAGCAGATGTGACTCATAGTCACAGGTCTCTAGACTTTGTGTCAAGGTGCTTTATTCAATCTCCTTCATCATCTCTGAAGACTGAAAACACAAGATCCCCTGATGCTTCAAACATTCCCTCTCATCCACACGCACAGAGCATGGTCCCCGACCTCACGGTACTGGTTGGTGGCCTATGAGGATCTGGGCTACACAGCAGGAGCTGAGTGGCAGGTGAGCCAGTAAGGCTTCATCTGCATTTATAGCCACTCCCCATCCCTCACATCCCACCTGAGCACCTCCTCCTTCAGATCAGCAGTGGCATTAGATTCTCATAGGAGCTCACACCCTACTGTGGACTGTGATGGAGAGGAATCTGGATTGTGGTTCCTTGCGAGAATCTAATCCCTGATGATCCGAGGTGGAGCTGAGGCAGTGATGCTAGTGCTGGGGAGCAGCTGCAAACACAGATGACATTGGCAGAGAGGTTTGACTGCACAGAGACCACAACAAATCAATTACCTGCATGCTCATGTCAAAACTGTCTCAGTGAGCAGCACATGACACTTAAGCTGCATCTGGTTGCTGGCTTTGTAGTGGCAAGTGAGTGATGTCCTTCAACTGCACAGCTGTATCTGGTGGCAGCTTTAAATCGGACTCTGACACTGATTTTAGTCCATGCATGGCCACCCATTATTTTATTTACCACTTCTGTCTGTGCCTTTTTCTTGCACTGTGCACTTGTCACTGTCCTCATAAGCCCATGGCTAACCCTGGCCAAAATGAGTATGAAACAAACATCAGAGGAGAGCTACTTTGAAAAGGAGGGAATGCCAGTGATGAGACAGCAGAAGACTCTAGAACTGCCAACAGAAAGAAAACTACATTTAAAAGAGTCCTGCTTGAGTTACAGGTTCACCATTCTCCAAGCCTGCTTGGGGTGGATTAACAAATGGTCAACTTGTAACGCCCAGCTGAACTGACTCAGCGTGGTGCTGGATGTGGATGGCCCACCTGAGGATCGTTGCCAACAGCATAAAAAGAGAACTGGAGGGGAAGATGGCACGCTGTTGATTCTCCTGGAGAGGCGTGTCATGCTGGATTTCCTGATACGAACTCAGCCGTTCTCATTGTCAGAGAAGCTTGGGTCCTCGCTGTCACTGAGGATGACTGCGGTTCTCTTCGGGGGAGCTCTGGTCCTTACCTTGAGTGTCGCTTGCTGGCTCTGGTGCAGATTCCTCAGCCTGCTGGCACAGACCCTTCATCCCGCTGGCGCAGACTTTCTAGCTTCCACCACTGACCTTTGGGCCTTCCCAGTGCAGATCCTTGATACAGACTTGCATGGGACATTGTTGTGGGCTCTAGGCCTCCATCTGGACTCGTGGAGGTCACTGCCATGGGCTCTAAGTGTTCAACTGGACTCATGCAGGACAGTGACCGTGGGATCCAAGCCCTCATCTGGATTCTTTGAGTCTCTAGTGCATGGACAGATCACTTGTACACTTCTGCATTTGACTCTTTGGGTGAATATTATAAAATAGTGCTATAAATTATGTGTCCTGTATTAAATCCATTCCCTGGTGAACCCTGATGACAACACTACTTTGTATACGATGTCATGACTAGCTGCCCGAGGAAGCCACGAAACCTTCAGAACTGCTTTGCCGCGTGCAGACTGAGCAACCTGTTCTGAAAGACAAGCCTTTGATGTTTTTTAAAAGGAAAAAAAAACCCACGTGAACGTGAAAAACAAGCAGTCACTGAAGGCCACCACTCCATCGAATGTGTCAGCATCAGGAGCAGCATTCTTAGTGGCTGACCACAGTGCTACAGCTAAGGAGCCCTTTGGTCTCAGGGAAGAGCCGAGCCTGCCTGCTGCTAAGGCTGTTTGCGGTGAGCTTCTAGGAGCGCCTGCCATTTGAAAGGTGGCACATGCTCCTCTTCCAGCTGACACCGTGACAAGCTGGATTAATGAAATAGCAGGGGACACTGAGGCACAACTCTTAGGAACACTGAGTCACCATGGCAGGCCATCCAGGTTGACGTGTCTACTAATGCTGGGGACAAGGGAACAATGCTTGTTTCTATGCGACATAGTTTTCAAAAGGATGCACATAAAGACACGTTATGTGCACGTCTGTGGCCAACCAACACCGCAGCTGCAGAGCTATGCCAGTCTTTAAATGATTACCTGTCGGGAAATCTGAACTGGCCGCTCTGTGTCTGAGTGCGCAGATGGAGTGGCTGCCACGACTGGACAGCTTTCTGGTTTTACTACTTAGGTCAAAGAGGTTGCTTCTAAATATAACTCTATGAACTGTGTCATGCATAGAGAAATGCAGGCTAGCCCAAAACTGTCACTTGAACTTAACATTTTGCAGGATGTGATTAAAATTATCAACCACATTAAGGGCCATGCCCTTATGTCTGCTTGTGTAGCTCTGTGAGGAGAAGGACGCGGAGCACACATCTGCTCTTATATACAGGAGCAAGGTGGCTCTGAAGGTAGAACATTGGCCAATTTTTGCATCATGAGAGCTGTGGAAAAAAGAAAAGAGGCTCACTGATTGCAGCTTAACATGGCCTGCGGATTTAGACAAAAGTCTCAAGAAGTGTCTGACTGTAAATGGACTTCATAGTCGGCTCCCAGACTTCTTCCAGCAGAAGCCTGTGCCAGATTACCCCGTGTAACAGGCATGTCCACGGTTCTGTTACTGCAGTCCCCTGTCTGCCCCATGCGACTCAGCCATCCTGGGACCACACGTGTATCTCTGTGGCACTGGGAGTGGGGAGGGGCAGGGATTCCCATCCTGGGCAGAGCTTCTCATGACCTTGATGCCCGGACCCTCCATGGGGATGACCCCAGGGGAGGGCAAAGCCAAGAGACAGGTGCCAGGAGGCATTGGGGGCAGGTGGGGTGGCGTCTACAGTGGGTGGGGTTGGGGCAGCACTGAGTGTGAATTTGTTGCTCTGAGATATGAGTGAAGAGCGGAGCTTGCTGAGCACAGGTGGGCACAGCACAGGCACCACGCCAGAGCAGCCGCCTGACCCCGGCGACGCTGCACTTGGCACTTTGACCCTTGTCCTGGCCAGCAGCAGTTCAGACCCATGCAGAGGTTGGAAGCTGTGACCCTGCTGGAGAAAAAGGCTGCTGACACACGCAGTGTGACCAAGATACAGCGAATGCGTAAATCACCAAAACATTTATTATAGTAAAATGCACACTGCCATGAATCCCCTTAAAATCTTCCCCTCACTTCAGACACACTCACCCCATCGTCCTTGCCACTTTCTGCAGCAGCTCTGGAGGCCTCTTCCTGAGTGTCTTTGCCAGGTGTGATTAAAAAAAACAGCGACCACTGCTGCCGAGCGCCATCCAACAGAAAGCCATCTCATGAAAACATGACGTTGTCTCCTCATCCACCTTAGTCACCGGCTCTGGCACTGTGTGACTTCTGGCTCCTTCCTAAAGTCAAAATGACCGTGAAAGGGAAACGTGTTGAATCCATTCAGGACATCGAGGCAGCCAGGACAGCGCAACCAAAGACACTCAGGAAAGAGGACTCCAGAGCTACTGCAGAAAGTGGCAGGGATGAGGCAGTAAGAGTGTTTGAAGTGTGGGGGAGGATTTTGAGGGGAATTTATGGCAATGCATCTTTTACTCTGTTATTTAAACTTTAGACAGTCACCCCATCTTTCTACCACACCTCAAGGGGTGCGTCTGAAAGCTCCCCACGGCTTGTTCTCTGGCCAGTCTCGTGCGAGCACTCAGGAGACCTGCAGGCCTCCAGACAAAGGGTCGGGAGCAACCCTGGGAACAGAGGGGAAATGGAAGTGGGTTCAAGCATCCACTTCCAGCCGAGGAGTGAAGGACAGCAGGGCGAGGGAAGCCTCTTGTTCAGGGGAATCAAGAGCAGGCCGAGGCCCGCGAAGCCCGCGCTGACAGCACTGATTCCAGAACTGCGGCACTTGCAGCGCCCCAGGCCACTGGGGCGGAGGCCTGGGGGTGACCAAGACCCAAAAAATGAAGGAAACAACTGTAGATTTTTCAAATTATGTCTGAGGAAAAGTGAGAAAACATCCATTTCTGCTGGACTTCCTGTAAAGTGCATGTTTTCCTTTATTATTTCCTTAACGTGTGAGACTCCTTTTAGAGCCCTCGGGTTTGTGATAATTTTGGAGACTCAGGAAATCAATCGTGGGTATCTGAAATAACTCAACCTATTGCTGCATCATTAATCTGTGCTGTGCTTTGGGCCTAAAGTTCTTATATGCATTTGTCCATAAAGTAATTCAAAGGAATGGACCAGCTCTCCCTGCAGCGTGATCTTAAAATCAATACGTGTTTCAAAACGGCCACGTAAAGAATTTGGAAGCCCGGATCTGTTTGTGTGATTTGGATGCAACCAAAATGCAACTTTTTCTTTTTCTTTCAGATCGCACATCGGTAGGTTTATGAGACGAAGTATTTTCTCTGGCCACATCAAGGGGAAGGGACAGGGAGGACCCTGGGCCTGTGACTGCTCAGCCGTGGGACCCAGCACCTGAGCCCCCAGGGTGTCCCCGTCACAGGCGTCCTGTGCCTTGGGAGGTGTTTGGCGGCATCACTGGGCTCCTCTGCTGTGTGTCACACTTGTCACCCTGCAAAGGGTGTGACAACAGAGATGAGATGTCTCCGGATGTCACCAATTGTCCTAGGGGAGGGGGTGTCAGCCACACCCAGCTGAGTGCCACAGCCCCACAGACAGATGCAGGCAGGTGGTCACAGTCGTTTCAGTCAGGATGAGGCGGAGCCCGCAGAATCATCAGCACGGTGGCCTCTGAGAGCACGAGGTGGTGACGCTGTCCAGGAGATGCCTGCACGGCTGTTGACATGAAAAACAATGATGCCCCCACTGTCACTGCATTCAAGGTGTCACTGCATCCTCTGACCCCACCAATGGCACCTCTCACAGCTGCCTTCTTGCCCATCAGTGGAGGAGGAAGCAGTGCACACAAAGAAAGCTCTTCTCACAGGCCAGCCACCTGGGGACCCGAGGCCACCCGAGGCCATTCCAAGCTGGAGGTCATTTCCATGCACTGCCCTTGGTGTCACACTCCAGACTGCTGGCTTGTTCATTGATTTGTCGTCTGATCACCCGTGACACTCTTCCTTCTCCTCCTTAGTACTCTCACCTGCCCAGGGGACCCGAGTATCCAAGGCTCCCAGGCCTCCCTGGGCCATGCCAGGCCTCCCAGCGGGGAGAGCACCAGCCCTGCTGCTCCAGAGGCCACTTAGAAACACTCTTCCCTGTCCCCTGTGCTCAAAACAGAAGAGAAGCCCAGGACTACAAAGCCAGACTTTGATCCTGGAGTGCCGGCCTCAGGAGAATGTGCTCTTCGGATACAATCTCAGCAAACTGACAGTGCCTGGCCTGCAGGTCTAGTGGAAACCAGGGCATCTGGGGCCTGAGGCAGGGGGGACCGTGCTGAGGGGCCGTGAAAGAAGGGTAATCATTGGCATCAGAAATGGTGTCATCAAGGGTGGAGGGGGACCCGTCATGCAATGGTAGCAGAGGCCCATTTCTAGACCAGACAGATGTCTGAAAATGAAAATAAGAAAAGCCACTTTGCCTATTAAAGACTGCAAGACCAACGCTTACATAGAGCACGTCTCCTCTGTGAGGTGTGATCACAAAATGCAGGGGATGTTTAAATTTAAAAATTGTGTTATAGTAAAAGACACAGAGCTCGGTACTGAGAAAGGGAGGCGAACGCATCCAGTTTGGCTTCCGTTCTCACCAAACCCACCATGAGGAAGATGGTCGTGAGGTGAGCTGGTGAACTGTGTAGACAGGAAGCGTGGTGGCCACAGGGAGGTCCCCAGAGAATAGCAGTGACGAGGACAGTAGGCAGGGTCCCTGTGATGGCATAGGAGGTGGCCTCTGGGGAAAGGAGACCAGGGCGACCCCACATAGAAGAGGGACAAAGGAAGATGTGCAGAGCGACCCCGCGGCAGGACAGCTGGAGGAGCCGAGCAGTGAGGTCTCTGATCAGGGGTCCTGGGTGGCCAGGACGCCCTGGAGGTCTCAGGACGAGCAAGGCTTCCTCCGGGGTACAGTGGGAGCCACTGAAGGCTCAGGTGGGAGCGAGGACCCGAGAAGATGGCACTGGGGAACCTGGAGCAGCCAGGGCGGAGGTCCACCATGCAGTCGGTGGGGAGTTAGGAAGTTCCTGGGTGGCAGGA
The DNA here is from genome assembly GCA_028451465.1 of Erethizon dorsatum. Classification (NCBI taxonomy): domain Eukaryota; kingdom Metazoa; phylum Chordata; class Mammalia; order Rodentia; family Erethizontidae; genus Erethizon; species Erethizon dorsatum. The sequence goes on from CM051824.1 coordinate 157,047,128, forward strand.
GACAGGAGGGTGGTTGAGGCTGGGGTGAGAGATACAGAAGTGGCTAAGGATGACGCGTCACCCAGGGGAGACGGGAAGGTTTGTTCATGAACTGGCCATGGATGAAGCAGCCAGAGAGCGTGGTGGAGTCAGAGGGCCTAGCAGAGCCCATTCTGAAGACAGATGTGTAGCAGGGCTGGGTCTCAGGAGAAACGAGGGGGACGGGGGCGTCAGGGAGCAGGACTGGATGCCCTGGGGGGGAAGAGGACCCTGCAGAGCACCAGGGCTGGCAGTGCCGGATGTGGAGACTGGGGATGGGGGGCCATGGAGGGTGCTGCAGTGTGTTGGGGAGCGCTTAAAGAAAGGAAGCGCTGAGCTGAGCGAGAACCCGGCCCTGCAATGTCACATTAGGATGCTGGACACGGCAGGGACCGCTCGGAAGGGGCGCCAGAGCCGGGACAGAAGGGGTCCCATTCCACGTGTCTGGGATGATGAGCCAGCAAGCACGTGTCCCCAGAGGACATGCAGGACAAATAACAAGGACCAAGACTAAGCCAGCCCCTGCATCCTGCAGCCTGGTGAGCTACACCGCCCCCCCAAGCACGCGTTCCCCGGCTGCTTTAGAAATAGACTCTTTCTCCCGTGTGGAGGGATGAAGGCACCATGCGGCTTTTCTGAGGCACCTGTGGTGTCCCCCTGCATGCTCCTGGCGAGTGACTGAGAGGCACACAGGACGGCAACTCGGGTAACAGCAGCATCACTGACCAGGAGCACGATCAAGAGGAGGAAATGAAAAGAACCCCGAAGACCCAAAGTGCCGGATGGGTTTAATCAGGAGAATGAGAACATTCTCTGAGCCCTGTTCCAAAGACCCCTGGTGCCAAAAGAAGTGACAGAAGCGGGACAACTAACATGGATGCGGGAAGCGGTGACGAGAGGCAGGATGGAATGGGGGTGCATCCACCCAGAGCCAGCAGACCCGTGGCATCCAAACGAGGGCTTCAAACCGAAAACAAGAGCTGCTCCAAAGGAGGGGAGAGGAGCAGCTGAAGCTGTCGCCTGCGCGTGCCAGGAAGCCTCAGTGCCCAGGAGAGATGGCAGAGCCACGCCAGCATCAGGACCTGCGGGTGACGAGGTAACGGTCGTCCATGGCGACTGCTCATCCCAGGGACCCCTCTCTCGGACTTACACTACTGAGCAGACAGAATTAACTGAACAGGAAGTGCCGAGCCTGATTCCCTGTGAGCGCGCCTGGCAGCGCAGGGCTGCTGGGCCCTTGACAAACTGCTCTTGGCAGGCAGCAGTGGGTGCCACCGTCTGAGCGCTCCCATCCAGGCGTCACCGTGCACTGGACATGTGCGTTAGGGCAGCTTGCTAATTCACCACCGCTCAGCGCCTGGAGAGGGAAGAGGCAGGGGCTGCCTGCTCCTTGAAAGCACCCCCAATTGTGGCCACACCGAGTACGTCCTCTACTATATTTTTTTTTTTTTGTGGGTACCAGGGGTCGAACTCAGAACCTTGCACTTGCGAGCAGATGCTTGTGCAGCTGAGCGATATCACCGGCCCTTTTCTCCTTTGTATGTGGGTACCGGGAGTCGAACTCAGGACCTCACGCTTGCGAGCAGGCGCTTATGCCACTGCGCTATCTCACCAGCCCTCTGCTATATTCTGATTGAGGGACAGCTCGGCACAAGCTGGACAGGACACCTGGCCTCCTGCCCTCCATGAGCTTGAGGTCTGGTCCACCCAGGGTGTGAAGCCTACCCTTCAAGCCGTTCATCAGCGAGGAAGACCCACCCTTTGCAGGAGGCATCCGCCTCTGCATCCATACCTGGATGGCCCTGCCACAGTGGAACATCCACCAATGCCACACTGCAACTGGCTACATGCAGCTAGTGGCTGTGCTACAGCACAGAGCAGAAGGGACACTACTGACCAAGACTAAGTGTCTCTGATCATGGTGAAGGCAGGATACTGAAGAGGGGTCCTGCAGAAGGGGCTGCATGCAGCGCAGAGTGAGTTCTTGCTGGGCACGCTGACCACTGCTGGTCCTGACCTCCCCCTGCCCAGCCTCCAAGGGATCTTAGGGACTACATGGTAGGGATGTCCTGCACTGCGACACAACGGTGGGAAATCCTGGTCTATCAAAGCCATGCTTAGCTGCCAACCAGTGCTGCAGGAGTGGGGCGCATGCCCTGCTGATGCTCAGTGCATAGGCAGAGGACCGAGTCTACCCCACCTAGGTGGCGCCAGAACCAGCGCTCATGCCAGAGAGGCTGAGTCAGGAAGCTGTCTCCTCCTGTCTCACGCTGTGATGCAGTTGGGGTGTGTGCCCCCAACTCGCCATCTCCTCACCAAGACACTGGCTTCGTGACTCCTCCAAAGTCAAGCTGTTTTCCAGCTTTCTAACGGGTTTGAGCCTTCAAGTGATCAAGCCCCTGTACTTGTTTCATTTATTTATTTGTATGGATTCACTTTCACAGAAGCAGTTCATTTTAGAGAAATAAGAATACACAGAGGAGGAGGCGGCAAAGCTGCCGCAGCCCCGGTGTTCTCTGAGCCCCTGCCCTGCCCCAGGAGGACACCTTTGGACGCGACCCACGGAGGGTGATACTTAGGGATGCAGGCTGACAGGGTGCATGCGCCTGCTTCAAAATAAAAGTGGGATGTCTCTCAACATGCTCTTCTGGGTCCTGACTTTCTCACTCATCAACATGACATAAATCCCTTTGCAAACACACAGTCATTTCCAATGCTTTTCTTACTTCAAAGAACTCTGGAAATGTATCTGGCAACACACAATTATTTTAAATTCCTGGGTGTCACTCTTCTTTCTTGATGCATCCAATTCTGTGCACGCAGTACCTTATGTTGGGATATTTGGGGTTGTTCCTCTTCTTTTCCTATCACGAATAATAGGACGGTAACTAAGTGCATAGGCATTTGACTGCTTCCTTTTGAAAAAGTTCTGTTAGGTTAAAAAAAAAAAGGCACAGGACACAGTTCCAACACACTTGGTTTCTACTGCCAAATTGTCCTCTCAAGGAAGAAATGTGCTGGTGTGCACGCATGCGCAGGGAGCTGGTCCAGGGCTGTTTCCCTGTGACCTAGACGTCCTGCGGTCTCCCGGGGCTCCCAGCTCAGACACCCTGGGAGCAGGGCCCACAACGCCCCATATTCTGCAAACATTCCTCAGAGGAGACAGCTCCAGTTTCTTTACACATCCATTAACATAGTGCCTGGATTCAAGCGACAGCAGCTAGGTAATAATAACCATCATGTAATGCGCTTCCTGCCTGTGAGATTCTACTCTAACCGCTGTGAATTGGCCTTGCTCTGTGATCACAGCTATACAGTGAAGCGTGGTTCTCCCAAAACTTACGTGTTGAAGCCTAAACTCTGATATCCATGTAGCGAGGTTTTGGAAGGCCATTGTTACGGGTTATATGTCCCCCCAACAAAGCTTTGTGAGTCACAGAAAGGACTTCAGGAAGGTGATTGGACCATGGGGCTCCTAGCTGACTGCTGCCAGGAGGTGGGGCCCCTGGGGGCGTGGCCTGGAAGGGTTTAACTCCCTCCCAGATCCCCCCTTGACTTCCTGCTTCCTATCTACCATGCCGTGAGCAGCTCCCCTCAACCAGGCCCCTGTGCCATGTCATTCTACCTTGGAGTCAGCCAACTACAGACTGAAACATGAGACAAAATAAACCTCCCCTCCTTGAAGTTGCGAGTGTCAGGTATTTTTTCCCTAGCAATGAGGAGACTGACTAAGACATTAAGGGTCAATGAGATCATGAGGCTCTCTGATCCCATGGCATCAGTGACCTTCTAAGAAGAGGCAGCCATCTCTGTCCCCACTTCCCCTCACCCTCTCCCCTTTCTCTCTCTCCATGGAGCATGCAGAGGAAAGACCCTGTGAGGGCATAGCAAAGGGCAGCTATTCAAAAGCCAGGAAGAGGCCCTCACCATGAGCCAGACTGGCCATCACCTCATTTGGACTCCTAGCCTCTAGGACTGTGCAGAAGAAAAGTTCTGTGCTATTTTGTTTTGGCCACCCAGCCTGACTCTGAGAGATCCCTTTATTTCTCAAAGCAACCCCCAAGGTAGTTGCTAGTCAGACTTTCCATCTCTGGACACAATACCCGACAACCAAAACATAAAGGAGAAGTTTAACTGGGCTCAGGATTCAGGGGATCCAGTCCATGGTCAGCTAGCTTCAAGGCAGAAACAGCATGGTGGAAGGGTAAGGGGAAGGAAAGTTGCTCATTCCATGTCAGCCAGGAAGCAGAGGAAGAAAGGAGGAGCTGGGGACAAGAATACACATTTCCAAGTTATACCCCCAGAGACCCATCTCTAATTAGGCCCCACCCACTAATGGCACATGTGGTCATGAACTTATTGATGAATGAATCTACTGAAGAGTATAGCACCCTCATGGTCTAAACATCTTTCAAAGCCCCACCTCTAAATATATGAGACTTTGGGGGGTCATATGAGATCTAAGCCAAAACATTCCACTCCAAAAAGCTCATGTCTATCTCTTTATGTAAAACACATTTAATCCATCTCTAAATGTTACCAAAGTCTTAACAGTTCCAGCAGCACTAAAAAGTCCAAGTCCAGGTCTCCTCTGAGACTCAAGGCAGCTCTTAGCTGTGAGCCCCTGTAAAAAATCAAAAAGGAAGTTAAATACTTCAAACATACAATAGCAGAGGGTAAACATTCCCATTCCAAAAGGAGGAATGGGGGATAGAAAGGAAGTGGACCACAGCAAGACTGAAACCCAGCAGGGCAAACATTAACTCCTGTAGTTCTGTGTCCAGTACCCAAGGCACATTGTGGTGAGATGTGAGCTCCAAAGGGCTTACGGCAGCCTCGCCCCTATGGCCTTTTGGTTGCAGCCCACATGGCCTGTCTTCTGAGGTGTCTCTGCTCTCTGCCTGCAGTTCCTAGCTTCTCCAGTTTCTGGGGTCTCCACTGCACCTTTGGCTTCACACTCACAGCTTCACACACTGCCCTCTCAGGGGCACACTGCCTGGGCTCCCAGACCATCTTCTGAAATCAAGGTGGAAGCCTTCCTGACTCTGCAACTCTTACATTCTGTATGGCTGAAAAATCAGTTAAGATCTGCTACCAGATGAAGAAGTAGCCAGGCCCTCTTGGGCCATGGTTCTAGTGGCCTCTGAGCACCTGGATGGCTGAACTCAAGGAAACACTTTCCTAAGGGCCCCTCAATGAGCAGGGAGCCTTGGGCTCTCTTTTCAAAGCAAAGTCTTTCAATGAAGTTTACCTTTTTACACCCTTGAGCCGATAAAGTTGAGGTCTGGCCAATTTCTGAGATGCCTTCAAGTTAACTTTTTTGTTGTCCTCCTAATGCAAAGTACTTGGCTTCTTTTTAATGTTAATCTTTTCAACAACCATGCTCTCTTGTCCCATTTTGTAGGTCCTCCTTTTCTGGTGAAACTAGAAACTTTTTGCTCCTCATTTTCAGTGTGTGGTGGATTGACAACTGGTGGTCAACTTGTAACACCCAGCTGAACTGAATCAGCATGGTGCTGGGTGTGGAGGCCCCACCTGAGGACTGTTGCCAACAACATGAAAAGAAGAACTGGAGAGGAAGAGGTGGTGCTGTTGGTTCTCCTGGAGAAGCTTGTCACTCTGATTTTCCTGGAATGAACTTGGCTGTTCTCATCATTGGAGGAGCTCGGGACCTTGTTGTCACTGAGGATGTCTGCAGTTCTTTTTTGGGGAGCTCTGGTCCTTACCTTGAGCATCGCTTCCTGGCTCCAGTGCAGATCCCTCAGCCTGCTGGCACAGATCCTTCATCCCACTGGCACAGACTTTCTACCGTCCACCATGGACCTTCGGGCCTTCCCAGTGCAGATCTGTGAAACAGACTTGCATGAGACATTGTCGTGGGCTCTGGGCCTCCAGTTGGACTCATGGTGGTATTGTCATGGGCTCTAGGTCTTCAGCTAGACTTGTGCAGGACACTGCTGTGGAATCCAGGCCCTCAGCTGGATTCTTTGGGTCTTTATTTTTTATTTATTTATTTTTTGTGGGTACCGGGGGTTGACCTCAGGACCTCGCACGCCAGCAGGCGCCCGTGCCTCTGAGCGATATCACCGGCCCCTTTTTCATATGTGGGTTCCGGGAGTCGAACTTGGGCCCTTGCGCTTGCCAGGCAGGCGCTTACACCGCTGAGCCATCTCACCGGCCCTCTTTGGGTCTTTAGTTTGTGGACAGATTTCCTGTACTCTTTTGTATATGACTCTTTGGGTGACTATTATAAAATAATCCTATAAATTATGAGCCCTGTATTATATCTTTTCCCTTGCAAACCCTGACTACCACACACTGCAAATCTCTCTGAAAGCAGCCAGTGACACTTACGCTGTACTCCAAACATTGGACTGTCTTGAAATTTCCTCCACAAAATTAATTAATACACAGTCTTTAAATTCAGTGTCACACAAAGTCTCAGGACATGAGCAAAATGTAGACAAGTTTTCTACCAAAGTATAACACAAATGCTCTAGTACAAATGCAATAGAGCTGTTATCCCCAGCTGAAACCTCCTGACCCTGGCCTTTACCATCTTTATTTCTAAAAGTATTCCGGTCTCTTGGGCACTGACTAGAATCACTAACAAGCTCTGGTTATAGCATTCCAGGGTTTTTCTAGCCAGTATCTCCAAAGCTTTCCAAATTCATCTTGCAAAACAGTTCCAAAGGCTTCTGCACGACAAGGTCAGGTACAGTCCCAACAACAACCCTCTTCCTGGTACCAATTTTCTGTATTGGTTAGGTTTTCCATCTCTGGGACACAATAATCAATACCCTCAACTTCAAGGAGAAGGGGTTTATTTTGGCTCATGGTTCAGAGGATCTAGTCCACAATCCACTGGCTCCAAGGAGCCGAGGCTCCAAGAGCCTGGTGGAAGAAAGCTGCTCACCTGATGGAGGCCAGGAAACAGACAGAGAAGAGGGGAGCTGAGGACAAGAATAGACCTTTCCAAGTCGTGCTCCTAAAGACCCACCCTACCCAAGCCCTGCCTCCTAATAGGACATTAAACCATAAATTCATTAGTGTATTCATCCACTGATGGGTGCAGAGCCCCCATGATCCAATAAGCTTCCAAAGGCCAACCTCTGAACACATGAGATTTTGGGGGGACGTTTTAGATTTAAATCATAACATTATTATAATTCCTACTCAACATACAGGAGACTGAGAAACAGGATGGACAACTTAAAGTTCTCACAAAACTGGAAAGTAGCAGAGGTGGGATGCGAACCCCAGTAAGACAGCTTCAGAATCCACATTCTTAGATTCCATGTTCTTTCCACTACACCCCTCCCTGGCGCTGCTCCCTCTCCCCCACCAGCACCCCAGTTCTCTCTGAATGTCTGAGACCTCACAGGATGCCCCCAATCTCTCCCATCTTTCTCCTGAAGTCTACTCACTCTAAAGCTTCTGCCTCCTCTGCTCTGTCTTTTTATTAGCAGAATGAGAGAGGCCTCCAGTGTGTCATCGCAGCAGATGAGACAGGGACAGTGCAGACATCTGCAGGGCCAGAGGGAGACACCCCAGCACAACACTGGCCTGGAAATTGCAAAAACAAGCAGGCAATTTATATTTTGGGTTTATCATGAAAGAGAAACCATGTGATATTTCACCTTCTGTGTTGATTTATTACACTTACTATTAAGCTCTCAAGATCCATCCATTTTCCTATAAATGACTTAAATTTATCCTTCTTTATGGCAGAGTAGTACTCCATTTCATGTAATAACAAATTTTCTGTATCCATTCATCCACTGATGGGCATATAGGTCACTTTCATAATTTAGCTATTGTGAGTTGTGCCGCTAGAAACATGGGTGTGCATGCATCACTATAATGATTGTAACTCTTTCAGGAAGACGCCCAGAAGATACACCTGGGTCAATTTCTAGTTTTAGTTTCTTGAGGAATCTCCATACTCATTTCCATCTTGGTTGTGCTGGTTAATGCTCCCACCAGCAATGTAGAAGGGTGCCTTTTACCCGCAGCCTTGCCAGCATTTGTTGTTTTGTGAGTGACTGATGACAGCTGTACCAGCTAGGGTTCACCGGAGGAACAGATGCAACATATTATATGATATAATACAATATGTATGATATAGAAAGGAGTTACAAGGCAGGCTTACACTGGCTGCCTGCAGAGTCGGTGTGGGAGATGCAGAAGGGCCGTCCCTGCGCTGGAGAGCTGAAGGATCCAGTGAAAGGTCAAAGGCCTGGTGCTCACTGCGGAGTCCTGTGTGAGTCTGTGCTGGGAAGCCAAAGGGTCAGCGCTGGAAGGCTGAAGAGTCTGCGCTGGAGACGACGACCAAAGGGAATGGCGAACACCTGAGCTCCTCCGCAGAAGCAGAAGCGAGACCTCCTCCTTCTTCCCTTTTTATCCATCCGGGTTACCAGCCCCCTGGTTGGTGCCACCCATACCCGGGATGCGGCATCCAGACTCTCCCAGAGCTGTGCTCAGCCAATCCGCTGGTCGCCTCGTGCTCAGGTTGACACCACGGCTGTCAGAACAGCCATTCTTTCTGGAGTAAGGTGGACTCTCATGCTGTCGAAAGAGCAAAATAAAGGAGAGATGACAAGAAACAGGGAGGGAGATATTTTGGCAATAGGAAGGGGGCCGGGGAAGGGAGTAAAAATGATCAGGGTGCGATATGTACCAATTCTCCAACATGAATGCAACTATTCCATGGTAACTCCTAAGTAAACAAACATACCCTCATTTAAAAAAAGCAAACCAGTCCCTGGGCAATGTCAGGGCAGGTGAGGGGCGTGGGCTCGAGCAGGAAGGAAGTCTTCCTCGTTTGCAAGCTATTTCTCTGTGCAGCCTTCCCAGCGGTATTTTTAGTAAAAGTGAAGCGTGCTTGTTTTTCCTTCTCCTGGGTCTTAGAGAGAAGGGAGGAGGGAACGAGTTCCGAGTCTAATTTAACCAAACAGTCTAAAAATACAAAGATGGGGAAAGGAAGTCAGGATGCCTTTCCGAGTGTGACTCACCCACCTCCGGGAGCTCGCAAGGTGCAAAGGGGGCAGAAGACGTTAAACGGAGGCCGATGCTCTAAAGTTAGAACCCAGGCAGATAATTAAGATGATAATTTTAGTATAAAAGCTAAGATGTCCTGCGCCTTGTAAATAGGAAGACAGCGTGTGCCACCAACTCCGCGGTCTTCCGCCTCCACGACAGCGAGCTTGGAGAGCGGGAGTGTTTCGGGACCTGTGGCAGTGGCTCAGTCCCCTTCCATCCGGGTGACATTCCAACCACACCTGAGCGCAGCCTTCTAGTGAGCCTCGCCCACCAGCTTTGGGCAGAACAGGAAGCGGAACCAAGTTGTAGCCAGCACAATTCAGTCCCGGGAGCCATCGGTGTGACCGCTCGGCAGAGCGCCCTAAACACTTCTAAATCAAAAAGTTGACTTCTTCAGTCCTTTAAAACGATAGGTTCCAAACCTATAAATCATAAACTCAACCCAGAAGGTGCTCAAACGCGCCAGGTGTCTGCAGTTGCCCTAAAGAGCTCGTGGGGTGTTAACAGCTGAATTTATGTCTCTTGGTTCTGGTCCTCCGGGGTCCAAGAGCAGGGTGACAGCAGGTCCCGCTGAGCTGTGACCAGTGAGCAGCCCTGTTCCTGCCCTGCTCCTCTGGCTCGCCGCCATCTCTGGGGTTCCTTGACTCACAGGGACATCTCCCAGGCCGCTCTGTCACCACACGGCGCACTCCCATGCATGGGTGTGTCCACATGTCCCTTCGAATCAGGACACCAGTGGCCCATTGCAACCTGAGTACCCTCTCGAGACCCTGCTTCCACCTGAGCCCACGCTGAGGTCCTGGAGCCGGGAAGTTTAATATGCGGATTGGACGTTCGGGGGTTTGATTCCACCCTAGCAGCAGCAGTCCTGTAAAGAAAGTGCCGGTTCCCAGCCTCAGAGCTGTATCTTCCAGAGCCTTGTCCTTAAAACAGGAAATGGGATCTCATCTCTTTTGAGCGTGTCACGAAGTCTTGGGGACAAAGGAGACCAGAGCAATTGTGGGAACAGTGTGTGGAGGATGACATGCAGAAAATGCTTCTTTTAAAAAGAAGCAGGACCAGATGTGGTGGTGCACCCCTGTAATCCAACCACTAGGGAGGCTGAGGCAGGAGGATTGCAGTGAGTTCAAGGCCAGACCAAACCACATATCGAGACCCTGTCTCAAAAAAACAAAATGAACAGGGCTCTGGAAGCCAAGCAGGCAATGTTCCCTCCCCAGGAGGAGCCCTCAGTTTCCCTCTGAGCCAGGAGGGCAAACTGCCCCAGCCCACGGCGCCCTCGGGAGCAGATAATAAGGATGACGTGTCTCGCCCTGAGTCCATGCTGATCTCATTAGACCATCAGTGGTGGCGCGCTTGCCTGGCACACACAGCACCTTGCGCTGAAGCCCCAGTACTGCAGATAAAGAAATAAAAGGGAGAACGCAGGAAAGTGCGGGAAGGGGACCGCTCCCTCACAAGGCCATTCCAACAGCTGAAGTGAGAAACACCAGAGCAGATGCCGCAGCCTCTCTGTCACATACTGGCGCCGGAGACGAGACAGGAAAGGGAGGTGCGTTCCCTGCAGCCACAGGTGCTCCCATGACACATGGCCAATGGCTCGGTGTTGCATGAAGCCCCTCCAGGAAGGGGGCTCACCCCTCTTCCCCGCTGGGGCCTGAGCGTGGCCTGGCACTGCTTTTTTCTAATTTATTTTCATTCGTGCATGCTTGCAGTATGACTCCGCCCCTGGTGGCGTTGGTGCGTGTACAGGATGCATCTCAATGCCTTTCTCCTCCCCTCCCCACCAGGTTCCATCTCCGGGCTCCAAAAGCATCCTCTGTAGTGACTGCTGGTTTCCCCGCCTCCCGCATGCCGTGCTCTCCTACCTCACCTGCACGGCCATCCAGGCTCCCAGGGACAGTGACTGCTTAGCTGGGAGGACCAGGTCGGCAGGGCGCCCACCGACCCAGGGCCACAGGAGGCTCATGGTACTGCAGAAATTGAGTAAATTATATTTCTTTTAAAACAAAAATTTAAAAAGTGAACTTTCACACTGAAAATATTTTAATGTGGAAAGTTAACATGTTCGTGTTAATAGCTATGCAGGCATAAAGCTGAATTGTTAACCCTTTCCCACTGCGGTTGGAACACAGCCCTGGCCTGCGGACACATTCACACTTGTGCAGACGAAACTAGGTGCGCAGGTTCTGCGGTGGCAGAGGGGCGCAGGAGGGGCGCACACGGGAGCACCTGCCTCTCGGAGGGCCCTGCTCCCAGCCAGCTCCTCTGGCCGGAGCTGACGTGGTGTCCGAGGCTCGGGCTGGGCACTCGGCCCCACTCAGCTGCAGGCTGTGGCAGGCAGGGAGTCCGGGTGCCTGGCTCTGGAGTTGGACGGCCAGGTGGTCAGGTGTGCTGTGTACCACGTGTGACCCTAAGATGTCCTTGTGCTCTGTGTGGTGACTACCACCAAATTGTACATCAAAGTTTTTGTTTCTTTCCTTAACTGTAACTTGCAAAGCATACTATTTGGACCCCTTCCTGTTGTCCCTCAGGACAGCTGATGTCCAATTACCTGCCTGTCCATCTCAAGAGGACGCATAAAAAAGATGCAGACAAATCTATGTAATGAATGTGGAGAAATATATCTTATGGTCACTGAAGCCCATAGCCTCGCACACAGGAAGACTGAAAACTGGCACTCACGATGCTTTTGGCAGCACAGAAAAAGTGCTTTATACTGCTCTCAGCCCCCAGTGTTCTGCTGGGAAGAAATCTGAGATCGATGCTAAGTGGGGTGAGATGTCGTTATGCGTGCCCAGATGGAGAACCATGGGAACAGGCCAGAAGCTTGTCAAAACTTCATTGTGTCTTTAAAAACTCACAGAAAGCATTTCACTGTGCAATTTTTAAAATAAATTCTGACAATTTCCTTAAACAAGGGCTATGTCTACAACAGACCTGATTTAAGGATATGTTTTATGCATTCACTCATCTGAAATCAACTTCACTCTGCACTACCATATTTTTCATAATAAATCATCATCGACATTCTTCAAAAAGCCCACCCGTAACTTGTTATTTGAGAAGTACTGCGATTTTCCAAGAGCTGTTTCCTTTGTGCCACTCAATTTGTAGAGGAAAACATTCTCATCTGGGGAAGCAAGGAAGGGCCTGGCATGAGGGGTTCCGTGCACCAGGGACGAACCCAAAAGGGACTGGAGAAAAATGCAGCAGGAAATAGTTTACAATAAATTACTTGCCCTCCAAGGCCATGTCCACAGTGGCAAGAACAGGAAACAGGCACAGAGGGCAGCAGGGCTCTCGCTCCGAAGTGTGAAGCACGGCCCAGCCTGTCCAGCCTGGATGCCCATTGCACCCACCTGGACTGAGTGGTTGGTCGCAGCTATCAGGTGGCACAGTGTCCCCTGTGTCTACACACAGAAAACACTTGGTAGTTGTTTCCCTGGAAAACCGACTTCATCAGATCACTCCACTGTTGCAGGGAAATTCTTGGGTCCTATGATCGCTAATGGTGCTGTCAAATGGAATGGGTGCAGAGGCGCCTGGAGGAAGTGCAGCTCTGGGTGTGTCTGTGAAGATGGACATGTGGATGCAACCTGGGGAAAGACCTGCCCTGGATGTGGGTGGCACCAACCAATAGGCTTGTGGCTTGGATGGAATAAAAAGGGAAAGAAGGAAGTCTGCTCTTTTGCTTCTTCCGAGGAGCTCTGGTCTTCTATATTGCCCTTGCACATTGTTTCCAGTTCCTTCGGCTTCCAGCACAGCCCCTTCGGCTTTCTGATACCAACTTGCACCAGACTCTGCAGGGAGCTGCAGACCTGGGACCTTCAACTGCATCCGCCTCTCTCCTGTATGCAGAAGGCCACCCTGCATCCTCCACCCTGAGTCCACAGCGGCCATTGGAAGGCGATGTAGTGAATCCATATATATCAATACGGATCTGTTCCTGTAGCGAACCCTAACTGGTGCAGGTCCCCACCACCTTCAGAAAGCATGAGGCCCACAGCCCAGGTCCCCACGTTCCCGGGAATCTCACTGGCCAGCCACCTTCTCTTTTAAACAGGCTGCCTCTTTTATATCATGCAGAACCTTCTCCAACGAGCTTCATTAGAAACCTCCTTCCGGGCCTTATTAGAAAGGCCTCCTAAGCTGGCTTCAGGATGCAGAGCAGCGTTCCGTGAGATCAGCACTGCTCTAGTTGGGCTCTCAGTCCAAGGACAGAGATAAGGTGGCTTCCGAGAGGTGCAGCAGAAGGCCCAGGCCAGTGGATATGGGCAGGAAGAGGCCATGTTGTAGCAAATGCACCACAGCAGACTGTCAGGGGAGGGGAGAACATCATAGCTCAAGATCTTCCATTTTGTTAGGCTTGATCATATTGGACCCGCTACTCCCGAGGCCTTGTGCCTTCTGGTTTGTGCCCCAGGTGTCCCCAACGGCCTGTAGAGAGGACACCCAGGGCCTCCCTGGCAGGGCAGAGGCTGAGACCAGAAATCCCATAAATCGCAATGAAGAAAAGGGGGTTGTCATCCACAGAAACATTGTGAGGTTTTGATCAGAAGAGCCTGGGATGGATCGAGGACAGCAAGGAGTAAAGACACTCACTGGGGACACAGACGAGGAAGGCGGAAGTGACAAACATAGCACAGAACCAACAGTCCGTGTTCTTTTTATGGGTCACTGAGAATGGTCATAGTCATCAACCTCAGACTCTGGATCACAGTGACCAGGTCCTGGCCAAGTCCCGACCCCTGTGGCCTGAGCTCAGCACTGTCGGGGAGCCCCACATGGGACCCCTCTTACATGCCCTTGGTCCTCCTGAGATTTACAGTGACTAAGCACAGCTCACACATCACCTAGTTTCATGCTTAGTTCTGAAAAAACACACGAGCTTTCGAAGAGTAACCCTCCCCCCCAAAATATCTATTTGACAAGAGTCAGAAACCAGTCAGCAGAGTATCCTAACCCTAACCCTAACCCTAACCCCAGTAGAAAATATCCCAAAGTCAACCCAACTCATTGAACAGTTATTTTTCCATGCCCCTGCTTATAATTCTGCCTCTTAAATTATTGTTTCCATATTAGAGCCCTCTCTCTCCATGGCAGGCACAAGGTAACAGAGGCAGTTGGTATATATTAAATACATCTTAAATCAGGATTACATATAAGGTAATATGTAAGGTTTTAATTAAATGAGCAATTAGCCTTAGAGCATGGGTGTTTATACAAAAGGAAAATAAGCTAATTAATGAGGATAATTACTTGCTCCTGTGCCTGCCTTGGGATCCACAATGCTCCAGAGATCCTGGGTACCACAGTCGGCGCCCGGGCATGAGGTCAGGACAACCTTTCAGCTGGGGAGAAATACAGCAGCCTTGGCAGCCAGGAAGGGCTCGGCCGGGGTGCACACCCCAGGCCTGCCGGTGCTGCAGCCAGGAGCCCAGCGGCTCACCTGCAAGCCAACGACCCTCACTGTGGCCGTGCTCCTCTCCTGGAATTCCATGCTGAAGTCTCGAAAGGAAGGGCTACGGGAGAGAGGAGAGAGGCAGAGTCAGAGGGAGAGAGGGCACTGCGCATTTATTCTCCAAGGCAAGGCGACAGTCGGGTCTCTGTTCCTCACGTTCGTTCGTGATAAGGCCGCCTAGTTTTAAGTTTGTCAGTTCCTAAAGGGAGGTGATGAATATGCTTTCTTGTCTCCAACATTTACAGCTGCGCTCTTGTTAAATCATCCTTTTAAAATGAGTGCACATTCTCCCCAGCTATAACTTAGAAGGGGACTTTTTAAAGCTCAGCATATAAATTGCTATAGTGATTTGGACTAAACCACCTCTCCCTGTGCACCTTGAACATGTGCACATATCATTAATCTCCACTTCCCTGAAAGAGGGCCAGGTGCTCTAACATTGAGGCCGAGGTTACTTCTAGAAGGTTCTCAGCTCTTTAAAGATGTGTTCTGCACGTGCACCAACTCCCCACAATGAATGTATTCATTATGTACTGCAAAAATGGACTAATAAAAACTAAAAAAATTAAAAGTAATTTTTTAAAAATTTAAAAACTAGAATGTTCTCAAATCCACTGAATGCATGAATGAGAACAATAAATTTAAAAAATGCATGGATAGGTGAGTGGGAGGCATAACACAGGAACTGGTACCTCCAGTACTCCATATCTCAATAATACAACATGCATGAATCACCAATATTTAGTATTCATCCAAATAATACAAACAGAAATATTCCAGAGGAAATGTGAAGAAAATATTCCCAAATAAGTACGAAGTAAAACATTAATGGGATGTAGCTTTCTCTTGTGGCCTACATATTTCCAGGCAATCAAATATTTTTCCTTTTTTGGGAGGTCAAAATCAGACTGCTCTGGGAAAAAGTCAGTAGTGAGTATCGTGCCCGTGAAGGAGTTTTTCTGGCTCACACGATGAGATGCGTTATTCACGTCTACATGCACGAAGCTCTGCCCTGCCAGCGGCTTCCCAGGAGAAGGCTCAGGAAGGCAACTATTTGGTCCCAGGGAGACATGAGGTGTCCAACAGAGAGGTGCTTCTAGGGGCCACAGGAAGGCGAGCTCACCTGGAATGACAAGGAGAGGGACGTGGAGGCCAAGGATCCGCTGGGACAGCAACGGAAGGCCACATGACCATGCTCCCAGCCCCCACCCAGGCACCAGCCAGGGCCATGCGTGAGGGTGGGGTACAGCCGCTCCCACCACCAGGAGTCTCGGCTCATTGGACCCCGACTCTGTGCAGGCGTGAGGGGTTCTATGCACCAGGGACGAAGACAGCAGGGACTGGAGAAAAATGCAGCTGGAAATATTTTACAATAAATTACTTGTTTCTCTCTGTTGTCTACAAAACCAAATAGAAATGCTTAACTGCTTTAAACAAACAAGGTCATTTCCCAGGCCAGGGGGCAACTCCATCCCTCCCTGTGGAGGCCACACTCTGCTGGAGCAGCCCCAGGGGCATTGGGGTCACTACCTGAACTGCTGTGTCACCGAAGGATGAGGGGAACCCAGCAAGAAAGAAAGAAGTTCACTCAGGCTCTAGAATCCAGTTAAGCCCACGAGACGTCGTGGGTTCTACGCGATTTCAGATCCGCTCTCTGCTGCTTGCGTCCAGCGTGAGGCTGCAATCGTGTCAGGCTCTTCCACTGTGCCCGGACTGCGATTGTCCTCCCTGCACCCTAGGACCCCTTACCAACATCCCACGTAAACGTGGTCCGAACCTGCTTTCCTGGTCACATCCTGGGGTTCCCACCCCAAGCTAAGGCTGTCTTGATTCAGTAAGGAGGAAATCTATTACCTGACTGCTGAGCTGATCCAACACAAAGCTCATTTCACTAAAGGTTAATTTTACATTGGAAGAAAAACCCGCAAGCAAACGCTGAGCCCTGGTTAGCGGTGTGTGGCGTGCGCAGTGTGGAGGGGAGAGGACAGCGTATGATGATGAGAGGACGGAGCTACAGGTGCACAGAGAGTGACAAAACCACGCTGGTGGTCCCAGTACCGTCCAGGAGCGGTCTAGATGGGAGCCAGCTGGAATTCCTGCAAACTGCTCGGGGGTGGTAGAAAATGTTTACAACCAGCGTAGAGAAGGAGCCAGCCCAGTACTCCACGCCCGGCTTAAGCTTCCTCCTAACACAGAATCTTTGTCCATCGTGGTCAGGGAGAAGCACGTTTATTGCCTAGGCCCCTGCATGAAGTTCAGTTCGCAGGGCAGAGGGCTATGTCTGTCTCCAAGAATCTTACGGCTGGGTAGAGACCAGATCTAGATCTGTGTGTCTCCCTTTAGAAACAAACAGCGAAGCTGTGTTTACAACCTCACACTGCAGTCTAAATTCTCCAGCAGCCTCCTTTTCCTGGACGCTGAAACACCCTTGGAGAAAAGCATGCGATCCTCACTTACCCACCAAGGGGAGAGTCGCTGCTGTCCCCCACGCTCGGCTCGTTTGAAGAGGTGCGTCCAGGTGCTCACCTGCGTGATGCGGCCACCATGTGTATCCGTGGTAGCTTTCTCCCAGCGTGCTTCCTTCTCTTCCTGAGACCCCACCCGAGGCTTCCTCCCCCACCTCCACAGCCCTGTCACCGAGAAGGTGCCTCTGATGAGGGATTCAGTACTTGCCTTGCTTCCCCAGCTCAGGGGCTGATTCACAAATGGCTTTCTGTCCATTCAAGATGGACAAGTTCCATCGAGCTGTGTGAAAAACAGTGAATGCATCTGAGATGAGAGCAGGAAGGGTTTCCCTGTTCCCTGGTTTCCGGATGACGTCCATGGAAAACAGCCTTCAATCCCTTTCCGAACACAGTGGGAAACGCAGATGTCTGCCACGTGCACTCAGAATCAACTCCAGATATTTTAAAGCAAACCTTGAAAAATACCCTGCACCTCTTCGAGGCAGCCCCAAACTTCTCCCACAAATGCATTTTAAGAGAATCATTTAGAATACTCGTCTACTGCTTCCTAAAACACAAGTGTAAAAGACAATTTGTGAATGATATTTTAAGGCCTATTTAATATGCAAAATCTGGAAGATGCAAAATGTGCAGGAGCTTGAGTTCTGTCATCCCAACCACCAGTTCCCATAGGAAGGGACCTGGGACCACTGTGCAAGGGGATGTGATAGTGCCCAATGGGCCCCCACCCTTGTCCTTAGCTGGAAGTTCAGGCCTGTGGCACAGAAGTGATGAGAGCAGGTGTCAGGCTGGAGTACATCCGTGTCCCCACGGAGACAGCGCCGACACAGCATCTCTCGAGACTTTCCGAGCCACTGAAGAAAGTGCGATTACACAGGGACAATCAAAATGATTCTGGTTTCAGTGTTGTTATAAAATACTTTATTTCCAAATTCCCCAAAGATGAGTCAGCCTCTGTGTTTACCAAGAGCTACTACAGGAAAAATACACATTGGTGTCTTTTTCACAGAACATTCTGGGGTGATTAAATCAGATAAACCTTCAGGGGATCTGAGCCCTGGCTTTGAGGCGGCGCTGGATTTGGGGAGAGGGTGCAGAGCGTCCTCTCGGCTGAGAACAGGGGCCTGGGAGGGACGTGTGCTGCCATTTGTGTGTGGTTCTGGTTTAGATCTCCACGTCCCCCAAGAGCCTCACTCACTCACAGGCTGGGCTCTCAGATCACTGGGGCTTAGAGCTGACGCGTGGGTGGGAACAGGCGGGTTTCCGGTGCGCCATGCCATGAGCAGATCTCTTCTGCCAGGCCCCTCTGCCCTGCCCTCCGGTCTTGGAGCCGGCCCACCATGGGTGGAAATGGGAACCAAAGTAAACCTCTCCTTCCTGGTAAGTTTCGGTGTCAGGTACTGCGTCCAGCAATGTTGGAAGTAACTAATGGAGGAATCTGACCACCACTGTCCTGGCAGAGACCTCTCTAAAAGCTGTCCCCAGCCCGGCTGACTTGGGACCCTGTCAGCCCTGCCATGGAGGGCAACCATTACTCCCGTGCTTTCCCAAGCCTCATCCTCAGGCGAGCATTATCCTCTCTCAACTCTTGTTTTTTGTGGGAAGACACAAGCTGCTTTCACTGAACTCTGTCCCCTCCAAACCTCCAACCCTGCACAAGACCCCTTAGCCTGTCCAGAGGATCTGCTCTGGTCCAAGCAGCAGGGTGGTCCCTCTCAGGTTTGTTCTGAAATAAACCCATCCTGCTGTGCTTGTACCTTTGTTTCTTTTCCTTCTTTTTCCTAACAACTAAGACAAAGGCCACCCCATTCCCAGAGCTCAGCAGAAGATGAGGGAACTGCTGGGAAGAGGAACTGCTAGGTCTGGAAAACGAATGGGAAGATGCCCGGAGCCATCAGAGTAAGCACGGGGCTCAGCCCGGGGGCAATGACAGGGAGACAGAGGAACGGGGACGCCTGAGGCAGGGGACCGAGGGAGGAGCCTGCCAGTGAGGGGCTGTGCAGCCGCGTCTCTAGACCACGCTCCCCCAGAACCCTGCCTCGCCCAGAAACTTCCGGTCTCGTCTCACCATAACTGAGAACTTCTTTTTCTTTTCCAGCTTTGAGTTTGCCCTTGCATTACACTCCGACCCCCACCTTCACTCCCTTCCCAAGTGGCTGTGAGTCCCAGGAGGGGAAGAAACGAGGGCTGCAAGGTGAGAACGCGGCTTTAGCCCGACCTGCAGGACGTTAAAAACTGTTTGTCCCATGCATCCTTCCCATAAAAGTATGACAGAGCACTTTCCTGAGCGGTTACAGTTTGTACCGGAAGGACAAACAGGAGCACGTGCTGTGTTTCCTCGGCGGTGCAGTATGTCCCCGTGTCCCCCTGTCACAGCTCAGAACAGTACGAATGGTGACCTTCCCAGGGCTGCGCAGCGGCAACATGCAGACAGAAATCTTTTCCTCTGCACATCCTCAGTCAGGGAAAGGAGAACAAAAACTTGCTTGTCTTCCTGTTTCTGGCACAGGCTCTGGGGGCAGAAAATTCAAAAATTTCACTCATTTCCCAACAGGGATGAAGGTGCCCAGTTAGGAATTTCTGTTTGTCTCAACACCAAAGGCGTCGCTTGGCAATGTGTGTGTGTGTGTGTGTCCACTGATTTTGTTTTGCTTTGTTTCTAAGTGCTGGGAATTGAACCCAGGCCTGAGCTACATCCCCAGTCCTTTTATTTGTTAGTTTGTTTGCTTGTTTTATTTTGAGGCAGGGTCTTGCTAAGTTGACCAGGCTGGGCTTAAACTTGATCCTCCTGCCTCAGCCTCCCCGAGTGTTGGGATCTAGGCACATCTCCGTTCCTGGCTTGATTACAGTCTACAGAAGATACAACGGAGATTTGCCTGTTGTTTTAGAGCCAGGCCGCCCCCCCATCGTCGGAAGGGACACCTTCTCCATGTCCGTGGTGACCGAAGACAAGTCCAAGGACTTAGTCCCGAAAGAACTTGAACCGGGTGTCTCTGGTGACGAGCAGGGGGTGTGTGGGTGACGTTCAGCCCATTGCAGAGCCTGGTGTGGTGGCTAAAGCTGTGCATCCCTTTGGCTGCACTCTGGTACCCACATTTTTGATCCATCACATCTGGATGTTGCTGAGGCAGATGATGAGGCAAACACTGGAGTCTGCAGACGGAGCAAAGCAAGCAGCCCTCCCTAATGTGGGTGGGCCTTGCCCAATCAGTCGAAGGCCTTAAGGTGAGGGGCGTTCGGCCAACTGATGGCCCCTGAACTGCAGCACCAGCTTTTCCCAGGTCTTCAGCTTGCTGGCTGACCCAGAGGACTGTGGGTTTCCCTGCCTTTACAACAGTGAGAACCAGTTTCTTCCAACGAGTAAAAGTGTGACGTATCGCACCACTCTGGACAGCTCTGGCTACTGCACCCGGCCATCCACAGCAGTGGACTGCAGCTTTGCACTACGCCCAGCGCAAGCGGAGCATCTGCCACCCATGGCACCTGGCATCACTGCCCTGGAGGTGACAGAGTGCTGAAGGTGCCCACTGTGTGCACGAGGGAGAGGTTAACAGTGTCCTGCTCATGTCCTGGAGAACAGAACTCGTGCAATCTCTGCACCAGCTGCTTCCCCGCCTCCTCTGTTACGGCCTCCCTCTCACTGAGCCCTCCAGGACAGTGGCCATGTCTTCGGAAGGTGGCTTGCTCCCCCTGCCTCTCAGGCCGAGCTGGAGGGACGTGGTCCAAAGGGTGATCTGCAGGTGCCCCAGGTCCGCCCTAGGCCCTCCAAGAAGAGGCCACTCAGCATCAGGAAGTGCCAGGGACTCACAGTGGCAGGGTACACCCATGCTGGGATGCCGTGGGGCGGTGTTGGCGGATCCCCCCCTCACACACAACAGTCAGGAGACTCCGCAGGTCGCCCACCATGCACGGTGAGCAGAGCACGATGCTGGGACACGGAGTCCCTGGTCAGAGAGGACGCTGCAGAAGGAAGCTGGGCCCCAGCCCCAGAGTGGGTAGCAGGGCAGGGCTCGGGCAGAGCGGAGGCCGGGCTCTGCAGGCCTTGAGCCCTGGATCCCCCTGCTGTTCACCATGTCACCTGCGGTAATGCTTCCCCTCTGGGAGCCTCACCTGGAGACCAGCAGCGGCACAGCCACCCCGGGGCTGTGTGCCAGGGGAGAGGTCAGGGTGCTTCCAGGAAACCTGGCTGCTGGACATCAGCCAGGGACAAAACAAATCCCCGTGACCATGGATGTGATCTGACGTCACAGCCAGGCACACAACAGACACGCGTCGCTGGGTCTCAGCGGACAGGAGTTCCTAGGGTTCCTAAGGGCCACATGGCTAAAGTCAGGGCAGTGTGGGCACCAGCTGAGGTAGGAGGAACCCCGCACAGAGTTTTAAGGAGCCACCGTGTTCTGGGCCAGGCACACTTACTGACGACAGGGAGCACGAAGAGCCTCCTTAAATCTCGTCCCTATGCCTCTGGCTGTCCTGACCCACATGCAGGTCCTGGGCTGCACCTGGCAGAGAGGGTGGCACCTGCAGATGGTGGCAAAGACCCAGGCAGTTGACCTCAGCTGGTCCAGTGCAAAAGACCCTGTGCTTTTATCGGATCCACATGGTCAAATCATCCACTCACGCCTCCAAGTTGACTTTCTGGCTTCCCGATCTGGGCTATCGCTACTCCTAACAAATCAGCCACATGTGCAGATTTATGCTCCACCGCTAATAGGCTGGCTCTGCCCATGAGTTGATCTATTAGAATAATAAAGCACCGTGTCCTAAAGAGAACGCGAGGGCATCCTTTAAGATCTCGATTTCTGTATTATATATGGGCCACAGGGTAACTTGCTGGCTCAAATAAATCTTCCATGCTCCATGCCTATAAGAAAACGTCTTTAAGCCACCAATAAGCACGCAGCCATTATTCCCAGCCTCACATCGCCAGACATCCGTGCTGAAGCCCGAGCTCTCTTGCCTGGTCTCCACCCTGCTTTCAGCGCCCCAGCCACGCTGAACACGAGGACAAGGGGCCCTTGCAGACGAGGGACCGCGCTCAATGGAAAGGCAGCTGCAGCATCTGAGTGAGCACTGGCGTAAGGCAGGTTGTGAAGCAAGACCACCACATCTTCTGCTGAGGTCGTCTGTGGGAGCTCCATCCCACACAGCGAATCTGCCCTGCGCTTTTTCTAAAATTGACTCTTGAACTTAATTGTGATGAAGAATAGGCAGTGTGGAAGCAGATTCAGAATATAGCAAGTAAGTGTGGAAAATCAGTGACAGCGACATTTTAGAGGGGACATTTCTGTGGGCATTCGGTCTATCTCAACCAGCGTGATATTCGGTCCGATTCACTGAGTTGTCCATTAAGGTCTTACGCGGCTACGCAGGGATGTTATGCCAGTGGGGAGATGGGCTGACTGAGGTTCGGAGAAACAAGCCGGGAAGCATGAACTTGCAGTCCGTAAGGGGCTAGGCCTCGAGTGGAAGGACGTCCTGCCGTGTTTTGCCTTAAAAACACCTCGGTGTGTGACTAAGCGTCAGTCTGCTCTCTTGGGATCGCGCACCCTGGCATTAGTCTCTAGGCTATTGCAGACAAAACGGATAACTGAACTGAAATGTTTAATCCAGATGTTTGATTTTGCCATGAATTTTGACCTCCTACAAAACTGAGTTATTCTACTTTGTAAGACACAAGCATAACAAACTTAAGACACAGGAGTGTGAGTACAACAGTGTTTAGAGAAAGCCCAAAATGGGTCCCCTGGTTTCCATTTCCTGAGCTCAGCACGATGCCCATGGCAGTTCCCTGAGGTCGCACTGTGCAGCTCTCTGTGCCTCCTCGTCTTACACCACAGCCCCATCAGCACCAGGGACAGTGGGGCGTAGGCCTGTCGAAGCAGCAGGTGGGCATAGCAGGCTAACGGTAGGGTGGACAGGGCCTGGTTCCTGGAGTTCTTTCAATGACATACATGGTATGACCACAACAAACCATGAGTGTTTAAATTTTTTAAAAATGTATAACTGTAAAAGGTACATTGCCATGAATCCCCCTCAAAACGCTCCCCCTGAAATTTTTATTTACGCATTCACTTTATTTTTTATCAAACCTCTTATTCTAAATTCTGAATAAAAATTATAATGCTTCGAAACAGGCAAAACCAACATTTTTTCACTAATTTAAATTCTTCCACAGTACGAACAATTAGTTCAGAAATCATTCCAAAAAGAAATGAGAAGCGGGTTATTCCAGCAATTTTTTTCCAGTGCTGGAGATGGAATGCAGGGAGGGTGTGGCTTTTGCATTAGGTCAGCACCTTAGCACTGAGCTGCATTCCTGCCCCTTAGCTAATATTTTAAATGCCTTTGGGATTTAAAAAAGGATTGAATTTCTATTTGGTTGTATTTCTTAGGAGCAAGTTCCTGTGAGTTACAGTAGCTGCACTTTCCACTCTGTGCCCAACAAGGCATAGGAACAAGGAAGGCACAGCGAGAGTCCAGAGTGTCCCATGCCAAGGCCAGGGTACCAGCTGCCACCGAGGGAGGGTGAGTGAAGCACGCATAGCTCAGGCCTGGGGACACCGTGCACCGAAAGTTCCAGTAGAGAAATGACCAAGGCGACGTTACATGGTGACATTTTGTTCCCTGAGTAGCCTGTTAAAAGCCGTGTTCATATTCCAAGGCTCATTGATTGTGGAATTTCAGATCGCTCTGCTCTTCCTCTTTATGCTGGGAACACAGGTAATATTTTGAATTTTTAAAATGCATTTCATTCCTATGCTGTGAGAGGAGGCATTGTATCAGAGTTCTTTGTGCACACAGTTAATGATCTGTAATAAAATCCCGCTATCCACCAGGTTCGTCTGGATTCAGCTTCGTAAACAACTGATAGCAATCTTTATTTCTAAAAATGTGGTACTGGCTTAGTCACTTACAACCCCTGAAAATAAAGAGGTAGCTGGTCTCAGTCTGCAAAGCGAGAAATAAGACTGTAGAAATCTCCCGAAGATAACACGCTGTCTGATGCAACTCATCCATCAGTGCTGTCTGGCGGGGAGTTTCGCCATGGCCTCCTGAGAGCTGGCGTCCTGTCCTCTCCTCGATGCCACAGATCACATAGCTACTCAAGGGCAACTTCCACTGTGAACTCACCGCATTTCACCCCCCTTTCTTATTCACCTGTCAACCCCACGCCGCGTGGCGACAGAGGACGCCTGAGATTGGGGTGCTGCCAGAGGACAGGGACTCAAGATGAAGGAGGCGTAAAGCTGCTTCTTAACGGGCACCTCCAAGCATCGCTCATCGTCCGCCAATGCCCCGCTCACCTCCTGCCACGCGGCTAAAATCTGTCCCAAAGACCAAGAAAGCGCACTGTGGATTCCAGTCAGAGGCCCTTACTCTCTTAACATGCTGGTGACCTTGTTTGAGATGGCCCTTTCTCCATGGACCTGTCCCCAGAATGCAGACAGGAAAGAATGGAAAGAATCAGAACCAGAGGGATGGTGGACACAGTACCACTTTATCACGCAGCACAAAGATGGGCTGTGGAAACTGGCTTCTGAATTGTTCAGCGCGAGCTGGTAGGTTATTCGATTGATCGGTTGATTGACTGATTTTTGTTAATCCCTGTGTACAGTACAGAATGTTTACACTCCTCGTGTGGAGTTGCTGCAGGTACAGAGCAGACCCCAACTCCTTTTCTCATCCCTTCTCCCTCCCTTTTCTCCCTTCTTCCTCCATTTCTTTTCTTTTTTTTTTTTTTTCTTTGTGGGTACCGGGGGTCACCCTCAGGACCTCTCGCTTGCCAGGCAGGTGCTTATGCCACTGAGCTATCTCACTGGCCCTTTCCTCCATTTCTTGAACTTTTTCCCTTTTGAGAAAGATCTCCCTCCCTACTTTCAATTATCTATCTTTTATTTAGCTCTTTATTTATAATTTGGGTTTCTCATATAAAAGAAACCATGTGATATTAATTTTGTGTGCCTGATTTTTATTTCATTTAACGTTATGGTCTCAAGGTGCATTCATTATGCTCCATCATCAAATGAACTTTGGACATTCAAAGATAATTTTGACCATCTTTGGGCATAACTGGGTCTTCCCCCCAAATCTCATATCATTAGAAGTGCACAAGGTGTTCTGTACTTTTGTGGGGAGCAGGAATATTGGAACGAGATTTCGACCCCACCAGCATCATAGAGTCGGTACTCACCGTCTCCCCCTTGGGCCGCTGTGCCTGCCTAGTGACCACCACGGATGGGGCGGTGGGAATCCATTTGAAAAGTGACTCAGTAACGCTTGCAGGACATCCAGCATGAGCATCTCCACACGCGCTGGGAGGGGCTGCGCCTCATGTGACCATGGAAGCTGAAGATACAGCAAGTGTGAGCCACAACCAGAGCCCAGTGCTGGCCTGGCAGGGGACATGGTGGCTGGGAGAACGGTGGCAAGACTTGGAACATTGTCCTGGCGTGCCTTCCAGTATGTCCACAGCCGTTCATCCCTTGCCTTTGAAACACACTCATTTATTTCCATTTTTCTCTAACCGTCTTGCTGTTGCCCCTTAAGGCTGTGGAAACTACCCCAGTTTATTGCTTCCGTCCATCCGTAGCAGCAGCACTCGTTCTGCACATGGCAAGTCACAAGGACAGAAGCTGGCTACCCTGCCCCTGTAGGGATTGGGGGTCGCACTACAGGGTATAAGGGACATCAAGGGATGCTCGAGGACCACAATCCCAGCAGGAGCAATTTCAGGAGCCGCAGAATAAGCTGTCTGAAGAAGGGTGCTCGTCCACGGGGTGAATTGAAGACCTGCACCTCTAAAATCGCTCAGGAATGCTCCAACAGCGACACCGCATTGCCCAGAGAGACAGCAGGCAGCCA
Source organism: Erethizon dorsatum (assembly GCA_028451465.1). Lineage (NCBI taxonomy): Eukaryota > Metazoa > Chordata > Mammalia > Rodentia > Erethizontidae > Erethizon > Erethizon dorsatum. The sequence continues at coordinate 157,072,982 of CM051824.1, forward strand.
AGGCACCAGGAAGCCACTCACGGAGCCCACACGGGAAGCAGAAGGGAGGCTGCTCGGATCTCCAGAGCGAAAGGGAATGCGCGTGTCCCACCCCCACACAGCGTTCCACAGCTCCGGCTGACCAGTGACTGAGCTGAAGTGCACGCTGTCCCTGCCAGCTGTCCCCTTGTCACATCCACAGGAAGCCATGGTCGGAAGCGGCTTATTCTCTTCCAGAGCTCGTGTTTGTCTCAAACTGCCTTGCACCACACGTACTATAAGGACACAGAGACCTTCGTGGTCAGGAAACAAGCCATTGGAAGGAGCCATTTTTTCTTAATGATAAATTATCAATAACAGAGGTAAGGTAGTTTTACAAAGTGTGGTTAAAAATCCATTTACTATAAAGACAAAGCAGATACTGGCTCTTGCAAAGGAACCCGTGGTAGTTAAGTGTGGTGGTTAGTTGTGATGCCAATTGGAATGGACTAGTAGAATTAGTGGCACACAGCTCTGGGCATGTCTGTGGATGATTGACATGTAGGTCATCAGATTGAGGAGGGAGGACTTGCCCCGGATGTGGGTGGCACCAACCAATAGGCTTGTAACCTGTATAGAATAAAAAGGATAAGAAGAGAAGGGGGGAGGGAGAGGAAGGAAGGAAGGAAGAAGGGAAAGAAGAAGGAAGTCTTCCCCTTTCTCTTGGGAGGAGCTCTAGTCATTGCCTTAGCCTTTGAACATTGGTCTCCAGTTACTTTAGCCTCCAATGCAGCTGTTTTGGCTTCCACGCAGACTCGCAGCAGACTCTGCAGTGGGCTCCAGCATCCCCGAGCTGCCCCGCACGCAGACAGCTCTACATGCGCCACACCTGACTCTGCAGGTGGCCGTGGTAAGCCTACCTAGTAAACCCTCTACCTACCATTCACAGATTTAACATAAAATCTCTTATACTAGATCTGTTCCTCTAGGAAACCCTAACTGACACAACCTACAACAATAAAAACAAACAGCAATAATAAGGACTAATAATCAGCACTGCTGCCATGTGCTGGGCAGCTGGGATACCTTGGGGACACAGTGATTATCATGGAACTGCCCCTCACACTGCACGATCCAACAAGACCAATTACCCGCCCTTGTGTCACCGATGAGAAGCTCAGGGCTGAGATGCAGCGAGGGGAAGGCTCTCCCGCGGAGTGCACAGCTTATGGTGCTTTACTGGAAGAACTTCCTGTCTCTGCTTGCTTCCTGACCAGGAAGCGGATGGGTGCTTCACACGGAGACACCCAGGTGGAGGACTGGGCTCCAGCTTGAGTCTTCCCATTGCTCCTCTGTGCACGCATCATGTCACCCTTATCGAACCCCAGAGCAGGTCGCATGCTGGCTGCGGGGCTGTGCAGGGCAGCAGAGCGCACATGTGACAGTGTGACCACTCACAGTGCCTGTGAGAGCCCATGCAGTGCGTCTTTCTGCTGATGTCACTGCACTTTAAATAGTTTCAAACAGAAGGCTCTGGCCGGTCACAGAGCCCTGGGATGCCTTATTTGGATGCGGGTCACCTACGTATAGACCTGTGCATGGCACAGATATGGAGCCCTCCCAGTACACACGCCTTGCACACAGCACGGGGCATGGGCTCATCCGGCACCCATGCTCAACCTCCAGGAGTGCGACTGTCTGCAGCTTCCGTCACAGCTGCAAAACAGAGGGCTTGAAATGAAAAGTTTTGAAAACCATCATTTGGGAGGGAATGGTGCAACGCAAGGTCTATGTGTGCTAGTACTCTGTGTGCTTCAATCCTGGCACTTTAAAATGTGGCAATGGGAAGCATTCAGCGAAACATGGAAATAAAACTGCATGAGGGAGCCCCAGCTGATCCCGTGCAGGATGCACGCGGGCTCGAGGTGTTTTCAGACCTGGCCAGGCACCGGGGGATGGAGATGGATGAAGTAATTCCTGCCCTCAAAGCACACAGATGTACTCGCTCAATGGCAGCGTGACGACATCATCCCATGCCAACAGTGAGACCCTGGGAGGAAGTGAGAGAGTACTGCCCTGCGGAGCTGAGTGGATGGGCCTTTCAGGATGAGTAGGAGTTCACTCACTGACATAAAAGGGAGATGAAGGCAGGGTCTTTGTAACAATATAAACTTATGATGAGAAAGAGACAACAGTGGATGACTTGAAAATCGAGTGCAGACCAGGTGACAGTCACAGCATCTAGCCAGGGGCGCCTGGACCCAGTCCTCTCCTCAAAGAGGAGCCGCAGGACACTATTTGGCCTTAGCAACAGAGAGACCAGGATGGGCCACTGTGTCAGTGCCCAAATCCACCCTTCCTCTTTGATTCTCAGGACTTCCCAGCCCACTGACTGCCCTTGAGGAAGATCCTGGGCACAAGGACCCTCCGATGTGTCCCCAGATGACTTCCCTCGGGATTTCTTCCCTCGCTGGATTCTCAGCCCTGAGGCCACTTTCAGCAATGATGTCATCCTGCTGGCGGAGTGTGAGGACCCCGACTCTCGACCCCACCCCAAGACCCCCCAGGGTCTTCCTGTCCCTGCCCTGTTCCAGGGAATAGAAGGCCACACTCTGTGACAAGCACTGGGACCTACACATGAACCCAGGCAGTGCCGTCCCCCGGTGCATGACCTAGGGTAGGCACCTGGTCCCTTTGCCTCGATGTCCTCACGCAGAAGGTGGACAAAGCCCTGGTTTTTCCTTCTAGACTTCTCTTCAGGATAAAGGGGACAGTGCGCGCCTTGCTGGCAACCAGATGCCTGCCAGAGTCATCAGGAGGAGGCGCGCGTCCCTGGCCTTGGCTCCTGGGGAGGGACTATGGCAAAGCAGGCAGCTGGAGAGAGCAAGAGTGAGGCTCGGCATCTCCAGACCCAGAGCCGTGGGCACAGAGACAGTGTCTGCACCTCCAGGGCCCAGGGCCCCCTCCAGAGCTCACGTCCTCCGCGTCTCAGAAGCACCCAGCAGTCGAATCTTGGCTATCGCTCCCTGAGACGCTGTGCAATGCCCTTCCTGCCAGCCTGAAACTGTTCGGTGGGTAGATTTTCCCTCTTCGCTCCTTTTTCCTTCATTAAAGCTGACGCATGGGGAAGAAAAGGAAAAGAGAACAGCCCCAGCACCTGAGCAGGCCAGGCAAACAGCACCTATTTATAGCCCAGTACATTGCAGGCCATAAACACCTAGCAAATCTGCCCCGCCGCGGACCCTGGGGAAATGGCTGCCCGGAAAGCTGGCAGCTCACAGAAGCACCAGGCAGCCAGGGCTACGTCCACTGCTGAGCAGGCACCACAGGAGGGGCCAGGGAGGGACCAGGGATGGCCTGGCACAGGCACCACAGCCGGGCCGCTCTGGACTCCACTGTAACTCTGCGTGACAGCCTCCCCATGCACTGTTCTGATCAAAATGTATGGTAAATTCTTCCATTTTTATTTTTAAATGTTATTATAGTAAAAGAGACACTGCCATGAACCCCCCTCCAAATCCTCCCCCTTACTTGGAGCACACTCATCCCATCGTCCTTGCCACTTCCTGGAGCAGCTCTGGAGTCCTCTTTCCCAAGGGTCTTCAGCTGCACTGTCCTGGCTGCCTCGATGTCCTGAATCGATTCAACATGTTTCCCTTTCATGGTCATTTTGACTTTGGTGAAGAGCCAGGAGTTGCACAGTGCCAAGTCCCATGAATAAGGTAGATGAGAACATCACATCATGTTTTTATTTGACAGAAATTGCTGTGAACTGTTGATCAATGGGATGATAAGAAACCACAACGAATGTTTAAATTTCTAAAAATTATTACACTAAAAGATACATTGTTAATAATCCCCTTTGAGGGCCGGTGAGATGGCTCAGCGGCGTACGCACCTGCCTGGCAAGCGCGAGGGCCCGAGTTCGACTCCCGGAACCCACATATGAAAAAGGGGCCGGTGATATCGCTCAGCGGCACGGGCGCCTGCTGGCGCGCGAGGTCCTGAGGTCGACCCCCCGGTACCCACCAAAAAAATAAATAAATAATTCCCTTTGAATACTCAAAACATTCCCCTTAGCTTTAAACTCACTTATCTCATTGTTTTTGTCAATTGATCTTTTATTGTAATTATTTTAATTTGAGCTTCCACCATATATTTCAATCTTTTTTTGTGTGTGTGTGTGGGTACCGGGAGTCGACCTCAGGACCTCGCGCGGCCAGCAGGCACTTGTGCCACTGAGTGATATCACCGGCCCTTTTTTTCCTTTATGTGGGTATCGGGAGTCGAACTCAGGACCTTGTGCTTGCCAGGCAGGTGCTCATGTCGCTGAGCCATCTCACCGGCCCTCAATCACTTTTGTATTCACTCTGCAATGAGATGAGTCCTTCCTTCCTTCCTCAAACCCAGCTTCCCCTCCATCACCAAAGAATTGGAGTGGTGGCTGCTACCTCAGCAGGAAGTGTCCGATTCCAACAAAATCCCAAGTGGAGAAAACTGCTTGGGCTCCCTGCTCTTTCAGTGTCCTGCCAGGTAGAGTTTCTCCACTGGGCAAGAAGCACGGAAATCTCACTCATCATCCACAGAGCAGCCAGGGCATGGGGTCTGGGATGACGGGGAGGCTGAATCTAAGCAAAGCAGACTTTGGGGCAGCTCACCTAAGTACGTTCAAGAGCCAACAGGAAAATTTGATTGTAACGAGCGAGTGGTTGGAGAGACTCAGAAGGGCAATGGGAACTATAAAATAAGAACCGAGAGAAAATTCTGAAAACAGCGATATTTGAAATGGAAAATGCTCCGGTGAGCCAGAAGCAGACCCGCTACTGGAGAGGACGGACTCAGGAGCTCAAAGACGAATCAGCAGAAATGGTCCATGGTGCAGAAGAGAACAGCGATGCATTTTAAACAAAAACAGGCTTTGTGGCCTGTGGGACAATGTCATGAAGTATATCAGACCTGGAATTTGAGTCTGACAGGGAGAAGAAAGTGAAATTGGGGGTAGAACAAATTTTAAGGAAATAGTGATAAATAGTCTTAAAATTTGGTTTAAAACATAAACAACTGGCTGGTGAGATGGCTCAGCAGCTTAAGCGCCTGCCTTGCAAGCGCGAGGGCCCGAGTTCGACTCCCGGATCCCACATACGAAAAAGGGGCCGGTGATATCGCTCAGCGGCACGGGTGCCTGTTGGCACGTGAGGTCCTGAAGTCGACCCCCCGGTACCCACAAAAAAAAAAAAAAAAAACATAAACAACCTATTTATTCAGGAAGTACATTAACCTTAAACAAAGTACATAAAAAATTCACAGCTGGGCGCAAAATGGTGATGATGCTGACGGTAAAGAGACAGTCTTAAAACCAGCCAGAGAAAGGACACATGGCCTTCAGGGGACAATGACATGGCTGTTAACAGAGACCTGAAGTAGAGAAAGGTAGGGGGCTACCTAGAATTCTGTGTCCAGGGAGTATCTTTTAGAAGTAGGATGGGTTTTGAAATAAGACATTTTCAGGCAAACAAAAGATTCAAGAATTTATCACCCTCAGAGTTGCTCTGGAAGGAAGTAGCTCAGGAGGGAGTAAGGTTAGACGAGATGGAAATGAGAGGAACAGGAAGTAACGAGGAATCTCAGAAATGGGTCTGCAGCTCCTCATCTCAGCAGACCTCCACCACTAAGAGTCCACCATTCCCTGGATTTCCTGGAATATGTTTTCCACAAAAGGCAATGACAATTGAGATTGCTTTCAAATAAATTAATGATCATTTTTTAAAGTTTTTCGAGGAATCTCCATACTGCTTTCCAGAGTGGTTACACTGGTTTACATTCCCACCAGCAACATAGAAGTGTTTCTTGTCCCCCACAGCCTCTCCAGCCCTTGTTATTATTTGATGTCTTGATGATGGCCATTCCTTCTGGGGTAAGATACAATCTCAGTGTTACTTAAGTATATGTGCTGCTGAAGCAAGCACTCAGTGGTGTTTTATTTTGCATTTCTCCATTGGCCAGTGATGTTGAACATTTTTTCATATATTTATTGGCCATTCGTACTTCTTCTTCTGAGAAGTGTCTGTTCATATCAGTTGCCCATTTTTTAGTATATGGGCTGCTGAAGCAACCACTCAGTTGTCCATTTTTTTATTGGGTTTTTTGTTTCAGGGAATCAAATTTTTTGAGTTCTTCATATAATCTTGATATTAGTCCTCTGTTTGAGGTGTAGCTGTGAAAAATTTTTTCCCATTCTGTAGGTTGTCTCTTCTTTCTGTTGGTTGCTTCCTTTACTGTACAGAATATTTTTAACTTGATAGAATCCCATTGGTGGGAGGGAAGTAAAAAGAATTAAGACGTGCTATGCACATACACAATTCCCCACAATAGATGTAATCATTATGTACTAAAACGTGCCAATAAGTATTAAAAAAAAATATATATATATATATTTTTTTTTTAATGTGGGTACCAGGGGTTAAACTCAGGACCTTGCGCTTGCCAGCAAGCGCTTGTGCCGCTGAGCGATATCACTGGCCCTTTTTTCCTTTTTACGTGAGTACCGGGAGTTGAACTCAGGACATTGCACTTGCGAGGCAAGCACTCATGCCACTGAGCCATCTCACTGGCCCTAAAAATATTCTTTAAAAACTGATAGCATCTTTAATGTTTGCAGGACTCCAGAACAGGTGCTTCAGGGGATGCACAGCGAGGTAAGCATCAGCTGTTATCAGATACGGTTTCCCAAAACTCAGTGTCAGCTAGAGCGGGTGGGGATAGGGCTCTGGTTGTAAGAAACAGTATCCACTGAAGATATCTCATAGGGGAAAAAGAAGAAAGAAGAAAGAAAAAGAAAGAAGAAAGAAGCAAGCAAGCAAGCAAGCATGCAAGAAAGAAAGAAAGAAAGAAAGAAAGAAAGAAAGAAAGAAAGAAAGAAAGAAAGAAAGAAAGAAAGAAAGAAAAAGAAAGAAAGGGGGTTTCTAACAAGTATCTCACTTGTATTCTAAGAAAAGAATTATGCAAAAATGTAATTGATTAAGTAACAATCAAACCAAAAACAGCCCTGTGCTGGAACACTCTCCCCTCGTCACTTTCAGTGCCTGTCCTGAGAGAAAGGCGGGCTTCTGATCCACAGAGGCCACGGCATCCACATGAGGAAGAGGAAACCCAGATCTGCTCCCATGGAGCTCTGTGGACACTGGCTCTGCCTGAACTCCAGGGGGACAAACGCATGCTCTTTTCTTCCTTGCAAACAGTGGCCACCCAGTGTCACCTGGAAATAGGCTTCCTGCCATGACAAAAAATATCTGCAGCCCTTGAGCAATCAGAAAGAATATTGCTTAAAAACATCAGTCGTTCATTTGTAATCCTTGGGAAATCCTGCTCAATCAAAACAGGCACTACAAGAGTCCATCCATAGGACTTCGCCCACTGCGGTCACGGTCAGCCTGTATAAAACTTACCATCTGCTTATGTGCGACAGTTGATAGTAGATAAGGCATAAATGAAATAAAGATTAAATTTGTGTTTAGATTGAGTCCCTTCTTCAAGATATCTCATTATGCTTATGCAAATAGTCCAAAATAAAAAAAGTACAAATCTGAAACACTTCCGGTCCCAAGCATTGCAGATAAGGGATATTCAACCTCTACCAGCACTATAACTCAAGATTTAAAATTGATCCATATCACTAGTATATGGTCCACATGCAAACTGTCCCCCCACAGAGGCCTGTTTGGCTCTGTGTGCGTGTGCGTGTGTGTGTGTGTTCACATACACACATTTTAACCAGGTCTAATTGAAATTCACATGTTCTGTCTGTCATGTCCGTTCTAAAATCTAGTAGACTTCTGGTATTCTCCCTGTCTTTGATGATATGGACATTTTGAAGCATCCAGGCCAGTTGTCTTACCAAAAGTTCAATGATACATATTTGTCTGCATGCTTAAATTTCAGTTAAGATTTTCAGCAAAAAAAAAAAAAAAAAAAAAAAAAAAATTGCTAAGGATTTTCTGTGTCCTTCCTATTGCTTCACATTAAGGTACAAAAAGAGTTAATTTTAATTTCATTATTGGTGATGGTAAATTTGATCAGTTTGATTATGCCATTTTTAATTCTAAAATTATTTTCCTCTTTTTAAATAATAAAGAGGCCCGTGGAATCTTTAAAAAATTCTCCTGTTGTGGTTTCCACCTAAATTTTCCCCCAAAAGTCTCAGGTAGTCAGAGGTGACACTTTCGGGAGGTGACTGGATCATGGGTGTGCTGTACTTATAGGTGGATTCATCCTTCAATGAGTTCACCCCCAAATGTGCTATTAGGAGGCAGGGCCTGGTTGGAGGTGGTCACTGGGATGTGACCTGGAGGACTATTTTCTTGTCCCTGGCTCCTCCATTCTTCCTTTCCCTCTCTCTCTCTCTCCCCCCCACCCCATCTCTGCTTCCTGGCTGCCATGGGGTGAGCAGCTGTCTTCCCTCAGGCCCTTCCACCCTGCTGTTTCTGCCTTGGAGCCTACTGACCATGGACTGAATGCTCTGAAATCATGAGCCAAATAAACTTCTCTTCCTTTAAGTTTGGGTGTCAGGTATTTTTCCCAGTGACAGGAAAAAATATGACACCTCCCTACCCAAGCTCCACATGCATTTAATTAAAGACTCGCATGGGGTGGATGGAGGCAGCAGCATCCACTGCCAGGCTGCCCTGGAGAGAGCAGGGCTGTGCTCTGGGAGAGAAGGGTGAGGAGGGTGAGCCACACTGAGTTGGGCTCTGACTGAGCTCATTCATCCCCACAGCCATGGCCGACCACAAGGGAGGCCACCGAGCACTCAGCTGACCCCCTGATTCAGTCCTAAGAGGCTCATTCCATTCCCATCCTCTCCGGGGTTGTTCACAGATCTGGGGGCTCCATGGTGGCCAAGGCATGGTCCCATGCATATTGTCCCTGAGGAAAGCTAAGGCACTTGACACCATGTCCCTGAAATGCCCCATTAGTGTTCCACTTTAGTGTTGCACATCAAGGGACATTGTAAGAGGACAGAGACCAGAATGTCCAGACTTAAGTAGGAACAATGGGGCTGGACAAGCTAGTGCCATCTGTGGGAGCCGCTGTCCTGCCCAGGGCGAAGTCAGGGCTTCTTGGAATGCTGGCCTCACAGTGGGACACAGGAGCTCACGATGTCCTGTGCTGGGCTTGCAGAGCGCGTGTCCCTCGGGGAGCCTACAAAGTGGTGCTGCTGCTGAGAACGCAGCACCCGCGGGATTTTGCTGCGCTGCACTGTTACAGCCGCCAGCGATTCTCGCACCTCTCCCTTGCTGGTAAGTCATAGCGGGCTCTGTCCTTTCCTCCTCCTGCCCTAGGAAACCTTCTCTCTCGCAAGCCCTGGTGTTTTCTTCAGTTTCTGAACAATTACTCCACTGCCTGGTTCACCTGGGCTGTGGACGATACCCCATGACATGGGAAGGTGGCAGGTGGAGGGACAGAAGAGCTCTTGGCAATGACACAGTACAGCTGCCGTCCTCACCCCTGGTGTGCCATGCGGTCCACCTGGGAGGCCTGGCCGCACCATGGCCAAAGACTGCAGATTCCCTCAGTGGGGACGGAAGGACATTCAGGAACACATTAGAGACAAAGCTTGTTCTGTCCCCTGATCGCCTCCATGGTGTGACAAGGTGAGCAGAAAGAAGGGTCGTCTTCTCATGGATCACACATGGCTCTGCTCTTCCCCCGAGTAAGGACACAAGTCTTTCTGTGGCACTTTGAGTTGTCCTGGGGCAGATATCGGGGAGTCTCCCAATGCTGCACTGGGGGAGCATTATGAATTCAGAGTGAAATCCACAGTTTCCCAAATATCCTTATTTATATGGAAAAAATAAACATTTGCTTCACTTAGTTTTCATCCAAGAAAGAGATACGACTTAGGGATAGAGAAATCTGATGAAAGATATTTTTCCTGGCATTTGACACAAGCTGTGGTGGCATTGATGTATGAAGGTTTACAGCTTCAATGTTGGAACCACGCTTTCATTCCCTGACTTTGATACCGATTAGAAAATCACTTCCCAAAGTGACAAGACTTGGATTGTTGATTCAAAGCTGTAGGGCAGTGTCAAAACCCACTTCCTGGCTGCTGCCTGGAAGTTTACATTCAGTAATTCTGGGATTGACTGTAAGGATTCAAATCTATTAACAGGGAAAATCTCCAAAGAGAGTAATGCTTTAAAAGTCCACTCCTCTGTGGTAGTGCCCTGAACGCACTCCCAAAGCCGGAAGTTAGGGAAGAGAGGCTGAGAGCTGGGGGTGTGCAGGGGCAGGGAGGTCACCCCTGGGGGCCCCACCGGGCTCCTGTTCTCGTCAACAGGTTCCGTCCCTCCCTCGCGCCTGGATCACTGCCGAGCTCGGTCTGGGTGTGGACGACATCACGCACACTCTCGGTCTCCCTGCGGGAAGCCAGGCTCCATGCTCCCTGGCATGGCGTTCTTTGTTCAAAATGCAAATGGTCAGATGGATGGGAAGGACAGAATGTCCTCCAAAAAACATTTCCAAAAAATAACAAATGTCCTCAGAGTGTCTCACATGTTTAAACTATTGTGAAGGACTGAAGTTCTCAATCCAGAAAACCATCCATGGCTTTATATTCATGACAAGTAACTTTAATGTTGCACGATGTGGCTCCTGTCCCAGTAAATACGCCACATATGCAGGCAAGCGATTCACAAGCCACGGAGGAATGCTTGACGTCGCCGCGTATGAAAACAGTAAGTATCATCTTTGTGTGTCGCATCAGAGAAGTTAAGGAGGGAAGAGAGGGAGAGAGGGGAAGAGGGACAGAGGGAGAGAGGGATGGAAGGGGAGAGGGAGAGGCCCGTAGTTGGAAGCCCCTGAAAAACAATCATACGTTTTCACGCATTACTTCTACTCCTGGGAATCTATCCTAAAGCCATAACTCAAAATGGAGAAAGCATCATGCAAAACAGCTCCCATTAGAGCACAGCTTTTCACAATGAAAAGTTCAAAACCACTTACCTACCCAGTATCAAGCAAATGTTTAAACCAAACAGTACAATCTAGGGGTGGTGTTCAAAATATTTCATAACGTAGTCCATGGCTACTCAGGACGCACACGGCACCTGGCCGCGCGGACGCAGCCCGAGCCGCTCAGCGATGTCTGCAGCCAGAGCACCGCTGTGTGGTTTAAGCAGCTGCACTCGGCACCTCAGGAAGCCGTGGAGATGCGGTTTAGGATGGTTTCCTAGCAAGGAGCAACTGCATGAGAGAAAGGTAAATACGTATTTTAGTAGAGCAGAAGCCTGGTGGAACTACAATAAAATGTCGAGCATGTTATCTCAGAGTTGGGATTAGGAACTTTTCTCTCCTGTTTATACTTTCTTCTATTTGCCAATTTCCTAAAAATAGCATTAGGTTTATAATAAGAAAAATGAAATGATCTCACCAGCATGGTTCCAAGTGTTTGGCTCTCTCTGTCTTGGGCCTTCCGCGGGAATCCCTCCTGTCGGCCAAACAAGACAGTGGAAATGGATTTTATGCCTGTTGGTGGAACGCCTGGAAAGCATTCTCCACACCGAAAATGATCAAGAGCGCTGTTTCTCTCTTATGCTTTATCAGACAATATTTTTCGTCATTGCTTTGTTAACTTTCACAGATGTAGAAATTAATTTGGGAGGTAAATGTAACTTTTTAAATTAAATCGTTAAATAAATGTAGATCCACAGGCAGTTATGACAAATAATAAGGAGGGCAGCAGAGTGCCCTTTGTTCTCCACCTGCGGGATAATCTTTCAGAACTGCTGATGTATGATATCACCACCGGGTGCCTACGCTGACCGATCACCCACCTCGCTGGGATCCCCTGGGTGCACTTGCAGCTTGCGTGTGCGCCTGGTTCCGCACCACATCACCACGTACGCATTCGTACTCCACGGCCATCCTCAAGACCCAGAGCTGTTGCGTCATCATGGGGGTCCCTTGACCACCTCATTTGTGACCTACAACTTGAGGGTCACGCTATGTGCATCAAGTGACCTGCGTACGCCCCTCTAGTTCACATTGCGCCTTCCAGCTTTAAAGTCAGGGCTTATCGGATGCGTAAGATCCCGGCCTCAAACAGCCTCACACCCTGAGGCTGTGAGAGGGAAACAGGAGGGAGGGCACTGAGCTTTTCCTCCACGGCTGCGGCCCACAGCAAGGCTGGACGGATCAGTTGTCCCGCGTGCGCCAGCTGTGCTAACTGTAGAACGGTGCTTTGGCTGAGGGCGCCGTCCCCATCAGGGGCCTGGAGGGTTTTGCATTTCGGGGTCCACTCTGCCACGCCTGTTTGCCAGAGTGAAGTAGGTGAAATGAGCACTCCCTGCCTCAGGTGTCCATTGGTCGGCACCTCAGCCTCCCTGATGAGCAAATAAGAAGAGGGCTAAGGGTCCCAGATGTCCCCGAGGGATCCCTGGACCAGGTGCATGCCGGCTGTGGCTCGTGGTGGTGGGCAGGAAGGTTGTTGATCGGTCACCTCCCATCAGCCAGAACTTCTTGAGCTACCACAAGTGACAGGTGTGCAGTCCCATGGTCTGAAGTGTGGCACCAAGATACAGACCTTCCTCAGAGCTGGCAAGCGAGGAGCTGGACCCGACGTGGCCCCCAGGACATGGTCCAGGGAAAGGGACTTTCATTATCCCGGGCAACACTGGCCCCACCAGTTCTGGGTAATGAAGACCAACTGCAAATGCGAGGCCACCGTAAACCTAAGTGTATCACCTCCCGGACCAGTGCTGACCATGAATGCTGTGACAAACACACATGGCTGCAAGGAGATGCAGGATGGGCGATCTGAGAAACACCTGCACGCACAGAAGGTACGCCAATCAGCATCTTAGAAAACAGCCAGAATAACTGTGAGGTGCACCAGGCTGACCTGGCTGCTGGGACAGAGCAGCGCAGACCAAGCTGGAGCGGCACGTGCGTTTTCCTGCTCTTCCAGGGCTGAGATCAAGGTGCCGGCCAGCAGGGTTGGGCCCCGACAGAGCTCTCTTCCCACCTTGTGGATGGCCGCATGCTCCCGGGGTCCTTGGGTGCCCCCTTCTCTGTGCACCCCTAGCGTCTCCTCCTATTCCCACAGGGACACAAGTCCTATGGGATTAGGGCCCACATCAATGAGCTCATTGACCCTAACTTACCTCCTTAAAGACCCCATCTCCAGAGCTAGGACTTCAGTATAGGAGCTTGCTTTCCTTTAGAAAATTAGGATAGAAGGAGAGGCTGAGTCAGGGATATCACAGCGTGGTTAGGGGAAGGACAGACAAAGTGAGAAGAGAATGTGTGCCGAGTCTGGACCCTGGAATTGGAGGGTGTCGTCTCCTCTTCCACCCTGCTGTCCCCACGGCCAAACCACATCTCTGCAGTGACATTTTGAATGTAGTTCTATAAAAGTCTCTCTGCAGGTCTGTGGCCCCTCCGCTCTGAGCACCCGTACGACAGGAATTCGGTCTCCAGTCCCTTTGCAGGTGAGGTCACCCAGTTTGATGTGGGCTCGGTGTTTGCAAACCTGGCGAGATCTAAGAATTCACACACAGGAGGGAGGCCCCTGTGTAAGTCCATCTCCTGGTCAGACGCACGCGCTGGCTGCCCCACCCTGAACCTGCCCCGATGGGTCCAGGGTCCTGTGCTGGGCGTGGCCTGAGCCATCACTTGCTTGTTCTGGGGAACCTCAGCGTCCCCACTGCACAGAGGGCGGTGGCGTTACCTGGAGCTCCCTCGAGGCCGGCCCAGTCCTGATGTGGCTGGTCTGGCTTGTCCACAGCGCGAGGTAGGAGGTCAATGTCACCAGCGGCTCAGCCTGGGCCAGTGCACACTTGAGCACGTGGGAGAAAGGGACGGTGAGACCCTCGTGTGGTGGCCGTATTGTTACGGCTGCCAGAGGATCAACAAGCTCGCAACACTCGCGAGTGAGCCAGCACCTGGGTGTGGCATGGGTCCATTGCAGCCCCTCCGCCCTGGGGACCAGGCACTGTCCTGGTCTCACCACAAGGCCACTGCACGGAGCCATCTCCACAGGGTCAGCTGAGGGCTCCCCTGCCTGGCTACTTCCTCTCTGCATAGTGCTTAAAACTCAAGTGAAGGGCCGGTGAGATGGCTCAGCGGCGTAAGCGCCTGCCTTGCAAGCGCGAGGGCCCGAGTTTGACTCCCGGAGCCCACATACGAAAAAGGGGCCGGTGATATTGCTCAGCGGCACGGGTGCCTGTTGGCGTGCGAGGTCCTGAGGTCGACCCCCCGGTACCCACAAAAAAAAAAAAAAAACTCAAGTGAATAAGAAAGTATAGCTCACGGTTGCAACTACATCATTCAACACAGCATCTAAGTAACATAAAAATCAATGAAAACTTAGAGTTCTCTTTTAGAGCTGTTTCCATTTAGTAAACATTGTCAGACACAAACTGCAGAGTACACAGAGAAGAGTTCAGAAGACACGAGATGCATCCGTCGACTCCGTGCCTCCTGCCTGGCTTTGGCAACCCGTGCCCTCCAGCTTGGGGCTTCGTCCCCGATGCCAAATGTTTCACTCAGAAAAATGAGATCCAAGACCACCTCTCGCTGCTCCCTCCCTCCATGTGGGCGTTTATGTTTGCTGCAGAGGGGATTAAGACATAGGGAAGAGGCGGCTTCCTTCCCTGGGGTCCCTGGGAAGATTATAGACAACTGAGCCCCAGCAACACTGACGCACTAACTCCTCCCTCGAGTGGGAACCAAGCTCATCTCAGAACCCGGCTCCAGGGAAGGCGGGAGGCTGCGGGCTCGGGCGGTTTCCCTCCCTAAGGACAGAAAAGGCCATGAGTCGGCTGTTTCCTCACTTGTCAAATCCTCTGACCCCACAACTCCACTGCGGAAGTGAGTCCCTCACAGATCTGCCTCAGAAGCAAAGATTGCACAGACAAAATCGTGCAAATTCAGGGGTGAGAGGATAACTCCCAGTAAAACGACGCCAAAGTATGGGTAAGGATCTTTCCCGAAAGTGAAAAACAAATGAGAATAACAAAGGATTTTAATTAGTTCATATACAGTCTGCATCTTTTCTCTTTCTTTCTTTCTTTTGCTTCCAGTCTTTCTTAGAATGCTGCTCACTTCATAGATTTTCTCCCAAAATGGACAAATAATAATAATAATAATAATAATAATAATAAAGGTAAGAAAATTTCAGCGACCTTGTGCCAAACCTGAGCCCCACATTGCACCAAGTCACCATGAACCTCGGCTCAGCCCTCTGCAGGCGCTCTCCCAGGCCCCTGTGCTTGCCCTTCGCGGGCGTAACTGGCAGGTGACCCCACAGGAAGCCACAGCCAGCCTGGGTGGCCCTGGCCCTGCCCGCTGGTCACCTGGCTGAGACTTACCACACGGCATGGGTCAGGACGCTTCCCCACGCCCGGGACACTGGTGCTCAAGTCAGTTAATCAAAGGGCTGACCAGGAGGCCTCGCCAGACAAAATGCCCACAGAAACTGTTTCCTCTGGCAGTCTTTGTGCCAAGCACCTAGGGAGACAGGGCCTGTCCGCGGCCTCCTCTCATCCAACATGCCGAGCCCGCAGATGCAAACACACTGTGATGTTAAACAAAGTAAAACGTATAAACACAAAGGCAGTTCACTGCTTCTCTTTGCACACTGTTATGTTAGGAAAAGAGCTTGTTTTGATTTTTTCAAAGGAAAAAATAAACACCTACAGTCTGAGAACTTGCTGATATTCAAGATTGAAGATGTTAGACTTTATTTAAGACAGTGAAATACTCCGGTTTTGTGATGTTGAGTCAAACCATTTGACATTGGTACTTTAGGAATGTTAATACTCACAACATGCCAAGAAATTTGATGTATTATGTCCCTTGACTGCTCTTTGGGGAATATTTATATTTATATTTATATTTATTCACACGTAAGCTAGCTGTGTATCTGAGGCCACAATAAATTAACCTTGTGCTGTGATACATGAACTACATTCACCCAAGGTTTCTAGGAACTGAATTTAAATCAAAGATTGCATGAAAAGTGGCAGCATTCCACTTCAAACGCCGCTCTCCTCTAGCTCTATTTTTAGAGTCAAGTGCAAATATTTACCACGTTTTACAAAGTTCAAAGGATCACGATTTGAGAGCACCTTCAGGTAAACAACTTTGTTTGCTTCACTCAGGTTCAGCTGGAATTCCATTTGGGGACATTCATGTGGTTGATTAACTATTTTTCCATTAAACTCTACTTAAAGCACAATTTGCAAAGCTGTAAGATACAGCGCCTGTCCGCCTCGGTTCGGGTTGTTTTCTCAGCATTTTGGGTGACATATCAGCACTCTCGGAAGCGCGCTGGTTTGGAGGGTAATTTACAAGTCTACAGCTGTCACCCACGCAGGGAAGCAGAGGGAGAGGAAGTCGATCAGACTCAGAAGCCCAAAGAATGACAGCAGCAGCTGACCAGAGTCCAGGGTCCGGGGCTCGGGTAGGTGTTTACAGGGGCACAGGTCGGGGTGAAGAGGTGAAGAGAGGACTGGTGTGGTTGAGCAATGGACTAGAAAGTGACCTTGGTTCTTGCCTCTGCTTCCTGGACTCACTAAACCACCGAGAGGTTCCAGTCATTAGAGACACCAAGATCTCACTGCCTCGGAGTCCTGGCAACAAGAATTTCGCGCAGTTTCACTCTAGCGCACCGCCGCGGGTCACGCACCTGACCAGACAAAGCACCAAGAGCGCTGCTTATGTCTTGCTGCCAACAAAATGATCCAGAGACTAAGGAGTTAATGTCTTCTAGACTTTCTCAAGTCCAAGGGAAGAGGCAATGGGCCCTGATTTATTTTTATTTTATATATGAGTCCTTAATTTTCATTTTTATTATATATATTTAAGGTATCTAACATTATATTTTCTTATACATAGTGAAGGGATTGCAGTCAAGTAAATTAACAAACCCATTACCTTTCTTAGTTTCCCTTGCAAATGCGTGGGAAGAGCCCATAAAATCTAATCTTAGTGATACTTCAGTATACACGACGTTACCGAAAGTGATCGGCTCTACATCAGCGTCCTGGACTTACTGCGACGAGTTTGTCCACGCTGACCTCGGTCTCCCCATGCCCTCCCCATGCCCTCCCCCACCCCGGTTGCCATGGCTCTACTCTCTCTTTCTCTGCATTTGACGTTTTGTGAGGATCCCACGTAGACTGAGATCAAACTGTATTTGTCGGTGTCTGGCTTAATTGACAGCATAAAGTCCTTCAGAATCGTCTACGCTGAGGATAATGTCCCGCTGTGCGTGCCCCGGCCACTTCCATTCCTTCCCGCTGTGACTCGTGTGTGATGCCACAGGGGACATGAAGTGCAGATGTCTCAAGGAGGAGCGGGTTTCCTTTCATCTGAGTACCTACCCAGGGGAGAGATTTATGTCACATGGTCCTGGTGGGGTTTTTTTTTTTTTTATGTGGGTACCGGGAGTCGAACTCAGGACCTCGCGCTTGCCAGGCAGGCGCTTATGCCGCTGAGCTATCTCACCGACCCCATGGTCCTGTTTTTAATTGTTTGAGGTCCCTTCATGCTGTTTTCCACAGTGGTTGTACCCATCCGCATTCTCACCTGCAGCCCAAGGGTTCCTGTGTGCCCTGTCTGCTGTAGTACTTGTCACCTGGGTATGTAACATGGCCATCCCGCCTAGTGAGAGGCGACAGCTCATGATTCGTGTTTCCCTGCTCATTAGTGAACCTGAGCTTTGTTCATGTTTTCAGGAAAATGCCTATCCAGGTCCTTTGCCCATTATTTATTTCAATTTTTTCTATTGAATGGTATGAGTTCTTTCTATATTTTGCATATTAATCTCTTATCAAGCAAATGGCTTGCAAATATTTTCTCCCAATCCATACTTTGTCTCTTCACTATGCTGATGGATTCTCTTAGTTTTGTGTGGCCCCGTTTCTTTTTATTTTTTGCTTTTTCCTGTGCTTGTGGTGTGATATCAAAAAAAAAAAAAAAATCACTGCCAATGTGGAAGAGATTTCCCCATGTGCTTTCTTCCAGGAGTTTTATAGTTTCAGGATTTATGTTTAGGATTTTAATCCAGTTGGATTTGATTTTTGCTTGTGGTATTAAGCAAAGGGTCCAGCTTCACTCTTTTGCATGTGAATATCCAGTTTTGGGGCACCATTTATTAAGGAAACTGTCCTTTCCCCATTAACATACAATTAACAAGTCAATCAATGATACATCACAGAGTAAAACGTAAGATCGTTACCATCTCAATAAACACCGGAAAGGCACGTGACAGAATCTAACATCATTCCATGATTTAAAAAAAAAAAAAAAAAACTCTCAACAAAATAGGAATAGAAGGAAATTTCCTCAACTTTCATTTATGAAAGTCCACAGAAGATCTCATAATCAATGGGGAAAATGGGAGCTTCCCCCTAAGATCTGGTACCCAGCAAGGCTGCCCACTCACTATTCGAAACAGTCCGGAAGTCATAGCAAGAGAAACCAGACAGGAGCAAGCAGAAAATTTTAATGTAATCCTATACAAAAAACCCTAAAGACAACACAGAAAAATGGTTCAAGCTAATAAATAAATTTAATAAAGTAGCGGAACACAAAATCAACACACAAAAACCAGTTCCATTCCTTTTCACCAGTAACAACCTGTCTGAAAAAGAAATCAAGAAGAAAAGCCCTTGGGCCGGTGAGATGGCTCAGCGGCGTAAGCGCCTGCCTTGCAAGCGCGAGGGCCCGAGTTCGACTCCCGGAACCCACATACGAAAAAGGGGCCGGTGATATCGCTCAGCGGCACGGGCACCTGTTGGCGCGCGAGGTCCTGAGGTCGACCCCCGGTACCCACAAAAAAAAAAAAAAGAAGAAGAAAAGCCCATTTATAATAGCATCAAAAAAAAAAAATACTTGAGAATAAATGTAACCAAGGAAGTAAGAGACCCGTATATTGAAGACTATGACTTACAGATGACTCAAATTGAACAAGATACAAATAAATGGAAGATACAGGTTGGAATATATTGTTAAAATATCTGTACTACCCAGAACGATCTACAGATTCAATGTAAATTGCAATGACATTTTTTACAGAAATAGAAAAAAATTCTAAAATGGAACCACAAAGGACCCAAAGAAGCCAACACAGTCTCTCTTTTTTGATTTTTTGAGACAGGGTCTTGCTATGAAGTTCAGGCTGGCCTTGAACTCAATGCACTCCTCCTGCCTCAGCCGCCTGAGTGCTGAGATTACAGGCATGCACCACCACGCCAATAGCCAAAAGAGTCTTGAGAAAGAGAAACAGATGTGCCGGGACTCCAACTTCTTCTCAGCGTCCTTGACTCATAGAAAGAGGCTTACATGTAAGTAGGCTACTGCTCCACCTTCAGCCATCAGAGATATCCCAGGGCCGCACAGCGTCGGGGTTCCCTTCCTCAGCCAGACGGAAAGGGCTCCCAGGCCGAGAGCCACGCCCGCCCCCGCTGTGGGGGAGATGAGCCCAACACTGGGCCCAAGCCCATCCTCTGACATCTGGAACGGGGTCCTCTTCGGCCTCACCTATCTCAGCACAGTGACCATATATACCTTCCCATCCTGTGCTTTTAAAACTCCGGAAGAAAACCTCCCGTGTCCTCTGCACCCCCGCTCTGTGGATCCGCGTCACTGCATCGGACGGGCAGGTCCTCTTCAGATGCCATTCAAAAGACCTCTGTCCCTTATCCCCTTCTCTCCATCCTTTACTGTGCTCCTGTTGGAGAGATGCCATGCGGTGTTCAAGCCTGTGTGTCTGGTTTATGTCACTCAGCATTGTATTTTCCAGGTGCATCCATTTTCCTACAAATGTCTCAAGTTTGTTCTTTTTTATAGCCTAGTAGTATTCCATTTTGTATAGACACCACGTTTTCTTTATCCAACCATCTGTTGATGGGCACACAGGCCGCTAGGGGCAAGAGGAGAGGGGAGGGAGGGGGAAATAAGTAGAACAAAGGTATGCCATGCATAGGAGCCTGATGACCTTCATGAATGTAAACATTATATGTCATAAACAAGAGCTAAGATTAATAATATTAACAAGAATGAAAATGGGGGAAAGGGGAATTAGAAGGGGAAAAGGATCTTTTTTAAAAAAAAAGAATCAAGCTGTACTGTGTACTTGTACCCACTCCCTAAGATGCTTGTAAAATACGTATACTGCAAACATGTACTAATTTTTTAAAAAGTAAAAAAAAAAATAAATAAATAAGGATTCCTTTAGACAACACATTCACAGAGGCGCAGGTGACAGAGGTCATTTGCATGTGACCTGGGACCATCCATCCCTGGTGGCTTCAAAGACACTCACCTCAGGCTGCCACCAGGCAAGAGTCTGAAACTTGTCCCATTCAGCTGCCCAGGGGCCTTCTCCCCAGCTCCGTCCCTCCGGGAGAAAACCGCACTGCTGGGCAGGCGCTCTTTCCCAGGGGGTCTAATTCACAAGCAGCGCCAGCTTCCTAAAGCACTTCGCTTACTTTAAGGACTTTCTGAGCAGAACTGTTCATGTTAGACAGAATCTAATGGGAAATACCTCAGCTTAAAATTCTCCGCTAGACCTCAATGATTTGGGGGGGGGGGGGACAGCCAGACAAAGTAGCTCCTAAAAACACACGACAGGGTCCTCCATCACCACGAAAATTAATGAGATGTTGAAAGCATGTAACCCGGAGAGCTACGCTAAGTTGTACATTTAGATAGCAACCATTCACCTAATTATGCCTGGGTGACTACTTCCCCGTCTCTGAGCTAAATAATAATCATGACCAGTCTCATTTCGCCGCCTGTGATATGCAGTAATTAACGATGCGATATATTTGTCACTCATACAAATACCACACTTGCTTCCTCCAAGAGTTTCTGGGCCTTGGAGGAGGGAGAAAAAACAAAGAGATCTGAAACCTTTCCTACCCTGCAGGGATGCTCCCGAGCACTGGGACGTGGTGCCCTCCCGCTCCCCGCAGCCTGTTCTTCAGCCAGAATGCCTGGTTGTATTGAAAGTTAATGACCTTGATTTCTGGGTGAAAGGATGACTTAATGATTGCTTGCTTCAGGGTCACAGCTGCATTAATCCACTCCCGTGCCCATGCACCCGGGAGGCCACTCCTCTGAAAGAGCAGCAGGGCAGGCCCAAGGCCTATGTAAGAGCTGGTTGTTCCGCAGTCTCCACGCCAATCCCCAGCACCACCCCAAACACTGGTGTGACACGTACGCTCACAGCCATCCACTCCCCGGAATTCTGCTCACCACACCATCCTACCCGTCCTACCCACTTGTTATGACTTGTATCTAGATGTCCCCCCAAATCTTCACCTGCTCATAGGTGGAGCTTTTCAGAGGTGGCTTTATATAGGGTGTGTGATGCTGGAGTTAAGGGTGTGTGGTATTAAATTAGTCCACTGATCAGAATTAGCAAGTTCTGGAGGTGGGTAAGGGGAAGGCCCACCCTGGGTGTGGGTGGCACCACCCAAAAGGCTTATAGCCTGGATGGGATAAAAGGGGAAGGGAGGCTCCTGCTGCTGCTGCTGCTGCCTCCTGCCTGCCCTGCCATGGACTGTTTCTCCTCTGCGATGCCTCTCTGCCATGCCAGCCTGCCTTGGAGCCAGCCAACAATGGGCTGAACCCTCGACAAACTGTGAACTGAAATAAACCTCTCCTCCTTTAACTTGTGGGTGTCAGGTATTTTGTCTCAGCAGTGAGAAAAGTAAGATATCACTGCTTTCTAGAAGCCAACACAGTGCTTTCAAAGTCCCTGTTGGAGTAGCAAGATGTATTTTTTTTGTGGCACCTTTTAATAAGTGAACTTGAGCACGAGAAAGTATTTCAGCAGGTTTGCCACTGTGGCAGCTGCATGGATGGAAAGAAACCCCGCTCATATACCCATGTTCCCAGATGCCCCTCACTGCTGCAGGCCCGCAAGATGCCGGGAGGACGGGAAGGGAAAGGAGGAAGCAGCCACGTGCCTGAAAACAGCGCTGAGCTGTGAGGCCAACGTCGCAGGGACACAGACACCGGGGTGACAAGCAGGCAGGCAGTGCTCTCAGCGCCGTGGTTGGTCTGTGCTGCAGGACAACTGGGTCCTCTGGATTGCAGCTGGCTCTGCTTCCAAGGGAGCAGCCCGCGGGTGTCCCCCGCTCCCACCCTAGGCAATGGTGAAGCTTAAGTACCCCGGTGATCCCACGCTTTCCTCTACGTGAGGAACACGCTCCTGGGAACGTGCGGCCTGCAGGGCAGGATTCTAGAGCGAGACTCCAGGGTCTGCACTCTGAGGTGCATGTGTGAACACACCGCGGTTCTCTTTATTCCTCGTCCCCTCCCCTCCTCCCTCCCTCCTTCTCTAGATCCCCTTTTCCCATTTTCATTATTATTGTTATTATTTTTTAGTTCATGTTTGCAACATCTAATGATCACATTCATTGTGGGGCCTTCATCCATTTATCTGCCACATCTTAAATCTGTTTTCTTCCCTTTTCCCTCCCCCCTCTCCTCACTACCAGTGTCTCAGACCTCTTCCCATTTGCAAAAGGTCCATCTCTCTGATTCCTTACACCACTCCTTTATTCTGCTCTTTATTTGTACTTTGCGTTACTCAAATGAGACAAGCCATACGGTATTTAAGTTTTTCCCAAAAGAGCTACAGACATCACATTGCAGTGATCCACACATACCCGTGTTTATAGCAGCACAGCTCATAACAGCTAAATCCTGGGAGCAGCTGTTCATCTATCAACAGAAAAATGGATAAAGAAAAAGTGGTATCTATATATAATGGAATACTACTTGGCTAAAAAGAAGGATAAATGTAAAGCATTTGTAGGAAAATGGATGCACCTGGAAATTATAATATTAAGTAAAATATCAGAATAATAAATCTTATCTGATGCGTGTGATTAAAATCTAGGCTTTGAAAAACACACTTCCAATAAAACAGCCAACTGGATTTCAGCACCTTCCCCCCCCCAACCTCACCAATCTTACAAAGCTACGGCAGCACATTATTACTCATAAAAATATTTGAGGAGAAAAAGCGTTTCTAAATTTCCTCCCAAACTGGGTACAAAAAGAGGAACTAAGATATATCATGTACAGGTACAAATTCCCTATGATGAATGTGATCATTATGTATAACTACATTGTACCAATAAGCTTAATTAAAAAAAAAAACTGCATACATCCCTGGAAGTATGTTCGAGCAATATCCTAGTCATGGCTTCTACAGATAAAACCTGAAATGAGTAGCTTTTCTCCCAAAGCTAGGTAGGCTCACCTGTCACCATCCCTGAAGGAGAAAGACACCACGGTCCAAGAGCACGGGGCCCAGTCCCAACTGCCAGAACATGGAAGTGCTCTGCCCCGCAACCAGACTATACTCTTATTGCAGTAGACAGCACGAGTGACCACACCCACGGGTTGACCCTGACCGGAAGATTTTAACGACCCAAAATGTGGTCACGTGATTCCTGAAGCACAGTCATAAATATCATCAGCAATGCATTTGTACCGTGGCGATGTCCAGCGTGCTCCATGAATAGGAGACTTCCCAAGCCCACTTTCCAAAGCCGTGTTGTGCCTGACCATTGTCCCTCTGCCCCTACTCCAGAGCAAGCAAGTGGGTTTGAAGGAAATCAGTATGCAAATGGTGGTGCCCACTGTGTCTGAGATGGCTTCTGCAGCCGTCATGCAAAGCAGTTTAATTTAAAAAATTATTGGAGTGCTTTATACTTGAGGTCACGTAAGAAATGTAAAAATAAACAGAGAGTGTAAATACCAGCTTCAGAAACAACGACGTGGAACAATGCCATGCCACAGTAAATCAGAGAGAATCAGGCCTTCAAAAGATTGCTATGGTATTCAGGCTTGGTGCCATACATCGCCTGTATTCCCAACACTCTGGGAGGCTGAGGCAGGAGGATCTTTAGTTTGAGCCCAGCCTGGGCAATTTAGCAGTGTAGCAAGAACCTGTCTCAAAACTTTTTTTTTAAGGGCTGGGGATGTAGTTCAGTGTGAGGGCCCTTGATTCAAACCCAAGGGCTGGGGGAAAAAAGTCTACTGGAAATAGACAGCTGGGGAAATGAGTCTTCCCAGAGGTTCTTCCACATCTGACCCCAGTCCCCGACAGCATCCATCTATAGCTCCTCCTCCACTCTCCACATCTGCAGTCCAGCTTCTGTCCAGGTCCTCGGCCCTCAAGGATTCCAGCTGCATTTCCCCCGCCTCTCTTGCTCTGCTCCGGACACTCTATTTCTGCCCTCTTCCCAACTGGACCCACCGAGGAAGCCAAGCTTCCCTATGCACTCTAAAGCATCACGGAACCCTCCTCAACCCCAGGTGACGGACCTGGCCTGCCCAGTGGCCCACAGCTGCCTCCTGAGCGTCCTTCGAAACCTGCTGCGCAGAGCTGGCCAGCGCGCCTACAGCCAGTCCTCCGCCCTCCTTCTCCGGGTTCAAAAAAGCAGCCACTTTGGTGGGTTTTGCACATCCTGTACTTCTCTTAGAGGGACACCAGATGCTGTCCTCTCAAAGACGCTTTGAGGACACTGTCCCCCACCCGTGCAAAGAGGAAGTGAAGTGGATGTTTCTGTCCGGACTCCCGGTCCCATTTAACTCCTGCCCAGCCTTCCTTCCCCCGCCCCAGTCGTCCTCCAAGTCATGTGACAGCGGTGTCCAACTCTTCTGTACCCTCACTG
This sequence comes from Erethizon dorsatum, assembly GCA_028451465.1. Taxonomy (NCBI): domain Eukaryota; kingdom Metazoa; phylum Chordata; class Mammalia; order Rodentia; family Erethizontidae; genus Erethizon; species Erethizon dorsatum. The sequence goes on from CM051824.1 coordinate 157,097,647, forward strand.
AACTTCTGCTCTACCGCTTCTGCCGCAGGGAGCAGTGCCGAGCCCCTGAGCTGCCTTCGTGGGTCTGTGATCCCTCGCCACACTCAGGCGCTTCCCTTTCAGGCACCCCGGAGCTGGGTTGTTGGGTGCACACACCAGGAATCGGGGAACCGGCGCACAGCTCTCTCTGTTCCTCATTTGGATAATTTCTACTGCCCCGCAATAACGTGCACTCAAGCCTTTCTTCAGCGCTCTCCCATCTGCCCTTCAGCCAAGCCGGTGAGTCCTCCACCTCACATTCGCTACCGCTCAGGCTTTTCCTTTTTGAGAATCCGTGGCTTCTCGGCTGCAGCTGTCCACTGTTCACGATGCCCCCTTCTCCGGATCTTTTGTCTTGCTTGTCTGGAGTCCTCGCCTGCTGACCCCAGCATCCCCGTGATGTCCAGGGCTTCACTGGGGGATGTGACCCCACAGACCCTTCCCGCTGCCGCTTTTCCTTGGCCTCGGCTGAGAACTGGTGTCCAGGAAGACCCCTCCACCCGGCTGCAAACCCCACGATGCTCAGGGCTGCTCAGGTCTGCGAGATGGAGCCCAGGGAGCCTGGACCTTCTGCACCAGAGTCTCCAGGCCCACAAACACCCCAGCCGAAACACAAACCACCCAGCAGCCCCCAACCCCAGCCTCTGCAACCTCAGCACAGGAGGCCATGTGCCGTGCGGCTCCTGCCACCCAAGTCCCCGCCCAGGATCACGATGTCCCCTCCCAGTGTTCGGGTCTGGAGCAGGTGCTTTATGCACGTGAGCTCGGGTTTGCAATCGTTTCCGGTGCAGGCGTTGGCAGCGCCCACGCTGCTGGGTCCCCATAGATCTGTTTCAGTGCTCAGCTTGTTTCTGGGCAGGAAAAGGAAAGCTTGCGGACTTCCTGCGTTTTCCTCTTTCTCCCTCTTCATTCTCTTTCCAGGACTCCAGGAAGCTCAGAAGTAAGTCCAACAATTAAATATAATGAGGGCCGCCCTTGTGGTGTGCTTGTTTCCTTCCCTTTCCTCATCATTTTAATTTTTATTTTATTAATGAATATATAAACAAGGCATCAAAGAAAACTGTGAGTCTGCGGAAGCCTAATCAATAGGTCACTAGATCCCATTTGATTCCTGCTGTCACTGCACCCCACACTTCCTGTCTTAACCAGCCTCGCTGCTACCATCACGTCGTCCTCCACCCACACCCTGAATACTTCAACTGTGGTAAATAAGATAGTGGGGTGCTGACATAAAAGGGGAAAGATTTATATGACTGAAGAGAAACCAGAGCGTGGCACTGGTGTAAAAACACACACAAAACCCGTGGAACAGAATAAAATCCCCAGACGTGACCCACACACCTCCAATCAACAGATTTTCAACACAGGTGTTGAGGGTATGCACTGGAATAGTAAAGTCTTTCTAACAACTGGTGCTGGGGAACTGAAATTCCACATGTAGAAAAGTGAAACTATCTCATCTCTTATCTCTCACCAGTTACAAAAATCAGCTGAACATGGATTAAACACGAGGGAAGACTGGAGACTATGAAGCTACCAGAAGAGACAGGAAACTCTTCAGGACACCGAAATGGGCAAGGAGTTTTTGGAGAACATCCCAAAAGCACAGGAAGCAAAACCAAAACTAGACACAGGGGTTACAGCAAACAGAAAGGGTTCTGCACAGCAAGGGACGCAACGACAGCACACAGAGAGCACACGCCGTGCAGGGGACGGCACTCAATCTGGACACTGGACAGGAAGCCCACACCTGAATATCTAAGGCGCTTCAAAACTCAGTAGCAAATTGCAAATAACCCAGCTTAGGCGAGCAGGAGAACAAGCAGACATTTCTCTAAAGAAGACGCACAAACAGCCGACAGCCTGGGGAAATGCTGAACATCCGAGCCATGGGGAAGAGCAAGTCACAGCACAGTGAGGTCACACCTCCCACAGGGCAGCTGTTATCAAGGACGAGGGGACATGGAGGCGAGGGCACAGTGGGAAGGTGAACTAGTACAGTCATTATGGAAATCAGTATGGCACTGACAACATTAAAAATAGAAACACTTTATACATGAGCCAGCAATCCCTCTACCAGGTGTACACCCAGAAGAGCTGCATCAAAGAGATGTCCCCGTTCCTAGGTCTATTACGCCATATTCACCACAGCCAGGAAATGGGAACCACCCGAGTGCCCATCAGCTGGGGAGTGGATAGAGATCAAGGTACGGATACTCAACCAAATACTACTGGAGTATGGGCTATGGAATACTACTCAGGCATAAAAAGGGAAATCTTGTCATTTGGGACAGCAGGGATGGAACTAAACATCATTGTGTTACATAGTAAGCCGGACACAGAAAGATGAATAACAGACGGTGTCACTCATAGGTGGGATCTATCAGGTTGGTCCTTTGGGAGCAGAGCATAGGAGAGGGGTTCCCAGAGGAAGAGGTGAAGTTGACTGCTGGAGACCGAGTCATACCGAGTAAGAGCTCTATCTAAGGTACACTCACCCACAGTAGGGTAGGGCGAGTGCAGACAGAAACATGCACTGCACATTTCAAAAGGGTAGGAGAAAGGATCTGAATGTTTTCACTATAAAGAAATCACAGATCTTCGGGCCAGTGAGAGGGCTCAGCGACGTAAGCGCCTGCCCGGCAAGCGCGAGGGCCCAAGTTCGACTCCCGGATCCCACATATGAAAAAAGGGCCGGTGATATCGCTCAGCGGCACGGGCGCCTGCTGGCGCGCGAGGTCCTGAGGTTGACCCCCAGTACCCACAAAAAAAAAAAAAAAAGAAAGAAAGAAATCAAAGATCTCCGAAGAGACAGGTGCATTTAACCTGGTGTGAATGTCAGGCAGTATGTCCACGTATCAAAATGTCACGTGGCATCTGTAACTATGGATACATTTTGTGTTTTTGCGCATCTGTTAACTTCCTTATGTACTCAGCTCCGCGGATGCCAGCCTTGTCTTTAGGAAAGGAAGCACAGTGCCCATGCTCTGCCACCATGGAAACCATGAGAGCCCGGGGCCCGGCATGTGCTGCGTCCTCCACGGTGGCCGGCACAGTGTCCTGGGCAGAGTGACAGACAGCGAGCACTGACCCCACACCAAGTAAGGACACCGTGACACCACCCACCCGGCTGCAGCCCCCTCTGTGCAGCCTGGGCGGGCAGGTCTGCGTCCACCGCTCAGCCAGGACTCCGCCGGGGTAGGGGCAGGTCCTAGCCAGTTGCCTTCCCTCCGGCAGGAGTCAGGGAGAGCTGGAATGTTGGGGGACATCGAGGGCCTGGACGCATGACCCCTGGGAGGTGTGAACCTGTCCTGACCTTGCTCTAGATCCAGGCCATTTTCTTTTCCAAGGCAGCCAGCAATGGAGCTTGGGAGTGGGCCACATACCAAGTCTGTGAAATATTGGCGTCAGGCTCTTCCAAGCAAGGCGGTCTGCGCGCCAAGAGTGAGGACACCAGGGAGGAATAGCAGGCCTCCCGGGTGTCCGCACTGAGAGACAGCCCCACACGCCTGCGCGTGTGTCAGACAGGGTGCTGCAAAAAGGAGAACCAACAGGAGGTGATAGATGATGGGTGGCTGGATCGATAGCTACACAGGTAGAAAGAAGGTAGATAGATTAGATAGATAGATAGATAGATAGATAGATAGATAGATAGATAGATAGATGATAGATATTAGATGGAAAGACAGGCTCTAAGGAGTTTGTGCATGTGGTTCTTGGGCCAGCAAGTGCAAAGGTCCTGGGGTTACCCAGCAGCGGTACTGTCCCACAGGGGTTGGTACTTGGGGTGGAGGCAGTGTTTCTCCTACTTGGGAATCACTCCCAAGTGTCACCCTTGAGCCTACAGCTGATGAGCAGAAAACGCTGCGGCCACCAAGCACAGCTACAGCCTTTCCCCCAGGAGCACCTGGATGTGCTTTTGACTGAAGAACAGGGTGCAGGGCTTGGTCACATGGACACAGGAGCAGGGGGTGCAGGGCGCCTCATGTCCAGAGCCTCCCTACCAGGGAGCCACGCAGCAAAACTCAGCGCCCCCTTCTGTGGTGTTTGCTGTGAGCTGTGGGCCCCGCACAGCTCAAAGGGAAATCCCATTCTGCAAGATCCCCTGGCTAGGTCTGGGTGGTCTGACTAGAGATGGGAGTCTGAGGTGCTGCTTCCTCCCCTTCCCCTTCCTCTTCCTCTTTCTGGTTTTGGTTTTGGTTTTTTGAGACAGGGTCCCTCTATGTAGCCCAGGCTGGCCTCAAATGTGCAGCGATCCTCCTGCCTCAGCCTCCCAAGTGCTGGGATTACAGGCATAATCCCCACACCAAGCACTAAGACTTTCTTGAGATATGCAGGGCTTTAGAATTAACGCGGTGGTGTGGCCAGGAATCGAGGTTCAGCTTCTGAAGGAAAAGATCTTGTGGACAATGCTGCCTGTTCGGTATCATCCTACTCTCCACAGGAAGAAAGGGATCCTGACTTCTAGGGTTTGGGTTTTTGCAGCATCTGTATGGGCTTCAAAGTTGAAACATTCCCTGGTCTGCGGTGCTCTCGGTCCTCCTCAGAGCCCGCTGAGCACACAGCCAGGACCCTCCTCACAGAGACGCAGACGTCCCCAGGGCTGCCCGGGGAGGGGAGTGGCGCCAACGAGGCCCCACGCCCCTCTCCAAGGGCCGGTGGAGATGCACCCAGAGGCAGGACGGAGAAAGCACGTTGTAAAAGGGTCGTCCAGCTTCAGCGGGGGGCTCACAAGTCCCCCGTGTGGCCAAATCCCTCGGTTGTCCATGACTGCAGCGCAGCCCAAACTGCTTCTCCGTGCGCTGCTCCGGGGCCACACGCGCTTTCCCCCGCATCTGCGTGGTGTCTGACAAAGCTGGGGTGCGGGCGTGGCCTGCTGCACGGAGGGACGAGAGCCGAGGGCCCCAAGGACGTGGCTGCCCCTGGAGTCACTGCCCGTGCACAAACGGTGCCTTCAATCCCTGCAGCTTGTAGGGACAGAGAGATCCTGGCCTGGGACGGCGGGGGTGAGGCTTGCTCACATTTAAGTCTGCGCGCTGTGACTACTCACACGGAGAGCGCGCAGTGTGAGATTGCAGGTGAGAACTACAAGGCTGCTGAGCTGTGGCTCCCCCGGCCCCGATCTCCTGTGCAGGCTCGAAGGCCTGCGGTAGCCCTGAGCGTCCCGAGGACGCGACTGTGCCCTCAGCAACCCACAGCCCAGGTTAACGCATCCGCGGCACACGAAACACCATTGTGATGCCCGCAACCTCCGCACCAGGATAGAGAGAGAGAGCAAAAGGGACCAAGAAAGGGAAATTCGCTTGAAAAGAGTGAGAAAGCAGAATTGAGCTGGCTTTAAAACTACATTGTCTCCCAGAAGTCAGGAGAGAAATGATTGGTCTATATGATTACACAACACCCTTCTCCAAATTAAACGAATTTCTGTAAAAATTTGGCAAAGATATTTGCAAATATTTACAATATATACAACATACCAAAGCCTCATTTCCTTACTACAAAAATATTTCTCACAAATCAACAAAGAAAAAACTCCAATCACTTTATATAAAAATAGGCAAAGTTGGGCCGGTGAAATGGCTCAACGGAGTAAGAGCCTGCCTGGCAAGCGCGAGTCCTGAGTTCGACTCCCAGTACCCACATAAAGGAAAAAAAGGGCCGGTGATATCACTTAGTGGCACAAGCACCTGCTGGCAAGCACAAGGTCCTGAGGTCGACTCCTGGTATCCACATTGAAAAATAAAAAATAAAAAAAGGCAAAGTTAAAAATATAGACAAACATTAAAGTATAATGCAAATATATTGTAAAACATTATGTAACCTAGTGTAGATAAACAACATTGTAATTATAAGAGGAAATTTACATTAAAATATGAAAACGGATGCACCTTGAGACCACAATGTTAAGTGAAATAAATCAGACACACAAGTTTAAATATCACATGGTTTCTATACACGAGGAACCCAAAGTATAAATAAAGAGCAAAATGAAAGAGAGATGATAGGAAGTAGGGAGGTAGGTCATTCCCAAATGGAAAGGGGACCAAGACAGGGAAAAGCAGAGAGAAGGGATGAACTGAAGAACTAGGATGTGTTTTGGGCCCGCACCCATGCCACACAAGGAATGTGAGCGGTATGTACTGCAAACATGGACTCATAAAAAATAAAAATAAATAAAAACATTACATGGGATTGTAATCCGCCAGAGTAAAGGAGGGAGTCCACTTGGTGAAGCCAATCCCTTGCTGGAGGAGGGTCTACAGGAGCGGCTGAGAATGTGCACTGCCAACTCCTATGCCCTTGGACCCCTGTGATCTGTGACCCCTGTGCCCTGTGACCCCTGGGGTCTGGCCATCCATCCCACCACACACTTGAGCCGGCTTGCAGGTGCCCATCCCACCACACCCACTTCTGCATCTCTGAATCCTGGAAGATGATGGGAACCAAGCTAAGTGCTCCTTTCGCTGTCTCTTCAGTTTGCTGCAGAAAACCCTGCAGCCCGCACTGTGCGGTCTGTGAAGAACGCAGTAGTTGGGCACAGTGGTGCACACCTGAAATCCAAGCACTTGGAAGACTGAGGCAGGAGGATTGCAATGAGTTCGAGGCCAGTCTGGAATGCATAGCAAGATCCTCTCTCAAAAAACAAAAGCATACAGAAAAGAAAACAAATAAAAGGATGTGGTAGACCTAAATCTGATGACATGGAAAATGCTCTAAGTGATTTCAAAGGGGGAGAGGGCTCATTGCAGACTGCAGCAGCCCTGAGGGAGGAGGGCTCCTGGAAGGACACCCACAAATATCCCTAGAGGGAGAGATGCAGAAGAGGGAGACCGCTCACTGGCTGTTCAGTAACACATGAAACCTTGCCCATGAGCTGCATGCGTTACTTTGATAAGAAATTAAAATTAAGCTGCGGTGGAACACTCTGTATTCTTGGTATTCTGGGAGGCTGAGGCAAGGAGATCACAAGGTTGAGCTCAGCCTCAGCAACTTAATGAAATTCTGTCTCAAAATAAAGAATGAAAAAAGGGATGGGGATGTAGCTCAGTGGGAAAGTCCTGGGTTCAATCCCCAGTACTCCAAAAATACAAAAATAAAGAGTTATAAAAATTAAATTATAACCATATGTTATTAATATGGTTATTAATAGAATTAATATTAATAGTATATCAATAAACTGATATATTTGAACCACCCTGAATGTAGAAAAAAGTGGGCTTGAAAAGACAGGAGTGTGAAAGACCCATTGAATGTGATGGTTAGCAGAATCCCTTGTTAAATGGGATTCTCACTACTTTTAGTTTTGACATAAAACTAAGGGATAATATCCCCCTAACTTGGACATCCTGCATTGTATCTACTCATGTTAGCACAGTGTAATTCCTAACTCACATTACAGAGCGCTCCGCTACCAAAGGAAGCAACCTCTCACGGTTGTTTATCTATGATTGATGAGCAAGATTTAATTTTAGCACCTTGCTATATATTTGACATCGTCGCCGGTGCAGGCCTTTCATCCACAGGGGACTATACTATATGGACTCCATCCCCGCAGGCACTCAGAGAGCTCTCACCAGCGCAGGTGTCAGAATCTGGGCTTTCTCACATCAATTTCCATGATGCAAACTGGCCATCTTCGCTCCTAATGTATCAGTCTGCTGCTCGCCCTCAGAGGGCATGGCATTGCCCTCATTGGTAAGAAGGAGATTTCTAGAATGACTGTGGCAGGGTTACAGCCCCTCTTTGTCAGTCCCACTATTCAACCTGGATCCCACTGTGCAACCTCCAAACTCAGCACATTAATCAGCATCTTTCTGTAGCAGCCAATGCTTTATTTCTGTTCTAATCCCAGAAAGCAGCTGGAAGTGTAGTGAAGGGAAAACAGGAAAAATATCTGCACCAATGACCTAGTTCACCTCTTACAAGAAATCAAATGTGGAGTATTTTAGGCCAGGATGGCTGGGAGCAGAACTTCCCAGAGGCCTCTGCAGAGGAATAGGCTGTGCAGATAACCAAGGAAGTCTCCATTCCCCCAGGCACTCAGAGAACTCACACCTGCACAGGCGTCAGAATCACCTGCACTATGTCAACAGGTTCCTGGGGACTTCTTACCGTTCCCAGCATGCTGACACTTTTGGTCTGGGGACCCAACTTTGGGTGCCCCTGGGCAGGAGTATCTCTGGTTTGCCAGTTAATCTTGAGCTTCAACTTGACTGCATTGAGAGAGTCCTGGAGGGGTGATTGGATTATGATGGCACCAACCTCATCTGTGGGTTAACCCATTGATGAGTTCATAGCTGAATGGGCTGTGAAGAGGGGAACTGAGTTAGAGGAAATGGGTCATAGAGGTGTGAACCTAGGGACTCTACCTGGTCCTTGGCCCCTTCCTCTTGGGTTCTTCCCCTGCTCTCTGCTTCCTGGACTCCATGAGGTGAGCAGCTTTCTTCTACCAGGCCCTTTTGCCATGATGTTTCTGCTTCAGAGCCAGCCAACCATGGACTGAACCCTCAGAAGCTATGAGCCAAAATAAACTTCTCCTGCTTTAAATTGTGGATTTCAGATTTTTTTTCCAACAACAGAAAGATGACCAATGTGTTTGGTGACTCAACAGCCACTCATATTCTTCTCTTTTGCCACTGTCATAATTTGGATATCAAGTGTCCCCCAAGACTCCTGTGTTAAAAGCTTGGCTCCCAACTAGTGGTCCCATTAAGAGCTGCTGGAACCCTTAAGGAGTGCAACCTGGAAGAAGGAAGTCAGTTCTTTTGGAACATGGCCTTGAAGGGGATATCGGGACCCTGGCTCCCTCTCTCTCTTGGCTTCCTGGCCCTGTGGAGGAGACAACTTTGCTGTACATGGTCCCACCATGGTGTTCTGCCTCCTCATGGGGCCAGGTAACCATGGACTGAAACCTCTGAAGTCATGAACTAAAATAAACTTTTTCTCCTTTAGGCTGATTTGTCCAAGGTATTTTGTCCCAGCAATGGAAAGCTGACACAGCCACACTCATGTGGCTTCCAGGTCTGAGACTCCCCACCCCCACCCCTGTTCTCCACTAAGTTTGCCCTCCCCCTTCGGAAATCCATGTGGAGCCCCTTTCCCAGGGCCTTTCCTGACACAAGTCCAAGGGTCTCTTAGGAGAAGCACCCTCCTCTCTGCTCCCTCAAGATACCTGTTCCCCAGGGTGCTGGTCACATAGGGTGGGGGATCTCACGGGACTGGGACCTGAACATCTTGAGGAGACTCCACCTGGCCTGCTAGTGGTTCTCTGAATAATGAACAGACGGATCTACCCTGAGGTCATCCCTTAGAACAGGATGCCTGGGGACCTTCCTGGAGTTCGTGTCTTACAAGCCTGTGAGCTTCCCAGTCCCTCTGCCACCACTCCTCCCACATCCCAATCATCCCTCTCCCTCCCAGCATCCCCCATGCAGAGCTCCTGACTCAGCCAAGCGCGAGTGCAGGGAAGGGTGACCGTGTAGCTTACTGTCTGCATGAGGACACTCTGAGTGTGAGAAGGGATGCTATGAACCATTCATTCTGTGTGAAGGACATAAATTTGAACTTTCAGGGAAACCAGTATAGTCTGAGGCTTCACGTGGAAATCTCTCATTGGGCTGCCATGCTCACAAGCCAGCCCGCAAGCTTGTTTGGGACAGATGCCTTTCCTTCATCCGGGGGGACACAGTCACAGCGATGCCCTTACGCATGGCAAGGACAGGACATGTGTGTTATGCTGACTAGTGGAGAATATGAGGAAACCACACAGTGTGACTCCTTGGAGGGCGGGAAAGAGAGCTGAGGTGGGAAGGCCGCATTCTCCAAGGATTTCCTGCAGGGAGCGCCACTGTCCAAAGATTATGGTTTCAGGTGCCACCTGGAAAGACCACCTCTTGTCACAGCGAGAGCTGGCAAAGGCTCGGGAGCCCCAGCCCATGCAGACAGGACACAGGGGCATGTCCAGCAGTGTCTGGGCCACCAGAGACAGGGGCACAGGCCCGCCATCTGTGGGCATCTCTTCCATGCACCAAGCAGCTCCAGCCCCCATCCCGGGCTCTCCTTGGTACCATTCAAATGCACATCATGGTGCAGCCTGGGGACCACACCATCCCAAATGACCTTGTTTATCTGCAGGACTCTCTGTGCCAGACTGCAAACAGCAGACTCAGCCTTGAACTCTGGGACGGGCTGCGTGTGCACAGGGGCTGGTGGAGGGAAGGACCCACCTGACCCCCGCAGGGAGGAAAACAATCTGCAGCCCTTGCCTCCAGTGGCGGGGTGACTGGTGTTATAAATAAGGCAGGAGCAAGAATTACTACTGCTTTGAAGACTTGAGAGAGGAAAAATGTTTCCTTTCAGAAACAGCATCTATATGTGGAATAATAAGTGATATTTAGTGATCATTTGGCTGGGAAAAAAATAAAGAGAGGCCAGAGTTCCCAAGAAAAACAAATTAGAAAGATATCAAGCGTATGAGCCCTAGATCAAAGCCCAGAGTCCTGTGATAAGAAGGTGCACTCGCTAATGGAACACAGTGACATCGGCCTATTTTTAGCCCAGAACCGGAATTCTCCAAGCGTCACATGATCTCAGTGTGACACAGGTGGCAGAAATTAGGGCAGGCTTTGTTTTTCTCTCCTGGGGAGCAAAGTGCTAGGTTTGTTTGAGAAAAATAAGAGTTCCACCTACTCTACAGCCCTTTGTCTTTCCCCAGCTCTCAGGCTGTGTTCTTCCTGCTGGTACAAACAGGCATGCGGGAGGTAACAGGCCCCTTTGAAGGGTAAGGAGATAAACAGTGCCTTCACACTGTATTCAAGTGCCACAGGTCAGAAGGCCAAAATGGATAGCACTGGCTAAAATCAAGATGTCTCCAGGGCTAGTTCCCTCGGGGCCCCAAGAGCCCCACCCTCCATCCTCCAGGTCCTGCAGGCTGCCCACCCGCCCTATGCCAAAGCAGAGGCACTCGGGTCAGGGTTCACACTGCAGAGCTCTGCTTGGCTGGGAAAAACGCTCGAGTCTTCAGGAGTCACGGGGTGACACTGGCCCCCTGGATTGCCCAGGGCGGAGGCCCCGTCTTCAGTCCAAGCCCACCTGCAAAGTCGCTTTGCTGCAGGAGGTCATGCATTCAGAGGTCCCTAGGATCACAGCACACACAACTTGGGGGCAATTATTCTTCTACTCACTGTCTGCTTTGATCTAAAAGTAGTGTGTGTTTCTCTAATTTAAAAAAAATTGTCCACTGTGACCTTCTATACCGTGGGAGAAGAAAAATACCTCTCACACCACTATTGCATATTTTTCATGTGGAGGGTTAGGAGTCGCCCTCAGAGAAACGCCAAGTCAAAGGAGCCAAGAGAGGACCAAGGGACCCTGCAGAACCCTCGGGCCGCGCCTGCCACGATCTCCACACAGTGATGGCTCCCAGCCATGCCCGGTTGCTCATGCTTGCTGAGTTATATTTCATTGCTTCCATACTATGCTTCCTCTCCTCCTTCCCAGTGCCTAACCTAGTGACCACCAAGGGACAGCATGGAGCCCTGCTGGGCCTAGTCCCTGACTCCTCCCATTTCAGCTGCTTTTCCTACAAGGGTGGCTCTGTGTCTCCATGTTTACCTCAATGCTGACCCAACTTGCAAGTGTCTGCTGGCCCATCCACCATTCACATACACTGTAATCCTTCAGGACTACTAGGATTTAGATCTAAAATGCCCCCCAAAGTCTCACGCATTCTCATGCATTCAGAAGTCTCATGCTTTTGGAAGGTGACAAACTCATGTAGGTGCTACACTCATCAGTGGATTCATACATTCATGAGTTTATGGCTGAATGAACAGGTGGGGTCTGGTTGGAGGTGGTCACTGGAGGTGTGACCTGGAAGGGTGTGTCCTTGTCCCAGCTCTTCTTTTCACCCTCTGCTTCTTGGTTGCAGAGGTGAGCAGCTTTGCTCTCCCAGACTGTTTCTATCTTAGAGCCAGCTGACTGTGGACTGAACCCTCTGAAACCATGAGCCAAATAAATCTCTCCTCCTTTAATTTGTGAGTTTCAGGTATTTTGTGCTGGAGGCAGGAATGTGACAGATAAATCTAAGTGCCTAACTTAATCCGTCCAAATGGGACTTCTCTGCTGGAAAACGTGTCCTGGCTTTGGCATTCTCCATCTCACCTAAAAAAGTCATTACACATTCAACATATCAAAGACAGAGACCTTGTGGTCATCTCGGGGGCTTCGCTCTCCTCAAATAAGTATTTCTTGTAAGTTCCACAGTCATGTGACTCTGTTCCCTGTACAACGAGCTCCTGACCACTTCCGTTACTCTCCCTAGCCGTAGTGCCTGTCACCTTGCTGTGTGGAGTTTCTGCTCGACTCTCTCCTACCACCAAGGCTGCG